>JARJEI010000010.1:8700000-11100000 GCA_029955415.1 Lottia scabra
ACTTTTGCATAATACCTCGTCTTACTCCCTCGCAATGGATGGCATAAAGATGTATTGCCCAGTCGCCGTAGCCACAATTCGCGATACGCAGGGGCGCCGGAAGGAAATGCTAGCGGCGGGGGCGGAGCTGTGATATATAGGGCACTATGTGACCGAGCAAACGAGGGAACTTTCCGGTCGGGGGGGGGGGGGGGGGGGGGGGGGTAGGTGCCGTAAGCTCCCCGAGAAAATTTTACATTTTAGAGCTTTTTAGATCACTTCTTAGTTATACCGGAACGTACGTCATGCTTATATTTTGGGGCATAGGGACACAGCAAATTTTGCTGGAACAAATTTGCTTGAATCAGTGCGTTGTATTTTTCTTTAAAAATTGGCACAATTATTTCTTGCCTCCGTCGGCTGTAATTATTATGACATAAAAATTGTCCGCGTCTCCTAGACATAAAGGGCACATGTTCGCCCCCCACCCCCCTGCCCCCGTGGTCTCGGCGATACGGTGCTTTTTTCAAGGCCGAGACCTTCACCGGCTTCATTAAGATAACAGCCACTGCCTGCAAACTTAAGTTAGGCACATACCTGAAATATAGTTCAACATTGCTTGAAAAAAATCTTCAAGCAAAACTGTTTTAATGAAATTTCAAGGGTGTTGGAGGTATCAGATATAGTCATTGTCAAATGTCAAATGTAAATTTCGATTGCGCTATTGCAAGATTTCTGAATATGTTCATGTATTCCATATGTATGTTACGAGTTGTACCGATTTCAAATTAACGTGAAATCCCTTAAAGAGGCAATTCTAATGGCAGAAGTAAACTTATACTTGGACGCACTTCACCTCAGTTAAACCATTCAAAAAATCCATTGTAAATCGACGAGTGTAAGGCATCTCGGTTGTGTAAATGATTGATTCTGGATTTCTTCGGGGTCTTTGGAGCAACACAACAGCCGCAATTTTGCCAAGTTTCCATGATAATTCACAAAATGTGTTAAAGTTATCATAAATTTACGAGAATCATAAGAGTTAAGACCGGTCCAGAGCGGTCTTAAATATTTATGATTTTTAAGTGAAAATATCCGAACGTTAAGATTCTCATAAAGTTACGAATCTACTGACAACGGCATTGTCGTAAACTTAACCATTTATGACGATATTTACGATATCTTAGAGATACGAACATTCTGACAACAGGCCCCTGATGTACAAGTTAAGCCTGTTGTGCAAGATACAAACACATTTAATTAACAGCTGACTCTAGTTTTTTGTCCATTTCATATTTTATTTTGACAGTTGTAATTTCTTTGATCTTAAAAGTGTTAATGAAGCATAAGTTTATTTTTTGGGGGGAAAATATTTGAAACAAATTTTGACAAATTGATCTCTTCCTTCCAATTTTTTCATGTCAGAATTTTTTTTGTTTTTGATAAACATTTGTTGGATAAGGTTTTTTTGTATTCTCCTGCCTTTATTCAATATGATTTAACTGTGTTAAACAGGGATTCAAACTCACAGCACCTTAATAACAACTTAAAACATTTCATCTAATTAATCTGTGATATCTATACTGGAAATATAATTTTGCTTGTTCAAGGCAAAAGTTTCATCAATACAAAATTAGAGTATGTATTTTTCAGAGATCAGAAAATTACATGCATATTTTGGAGATATGGAAGGACAAAATACAAGATTTAAGTGTCCTTAGTGCACATGAAAATGCTCTAAAACCTCCTTTCTGTCGCTTTGAATGCTATATCATTACAAGTATTTATTTTTATTCAGTTGAGTATATCAGCAGAATATATTAATATAAAGTATTTGTATAACAAAATTAAGAGGAATATTGATAAAAAATATTCATGAATGACATGTTTCTGGCAGTGTTGTGAATATTTCAAAATCTAACATGAATATTTTTTTAGTATTTTGTTATAAAATGGTATCATCAAGGTTAAAACATTTGGCAAGATATTGGCTTCAAACTTGTTTGACATGAAACGTTTTCTAGTGCACATATTTTTATGGGTTTGCGGAGTGAAATTGTTTGTGAATTTTAGTCTTGAATAGCATAGCCGAAAGTTTGTTACCCACAAATTCAAAAGCTATCGTTGAATCTTTTGAAGACAATATCCTCAGATTAGTTTTACTCAACTTCAAGAAGAATCATCCAGAACAATATTTTGGCACTTTTTAAAACTTGTTTGTGCCATTTGCTATTTTTTGTTGTTGAATGTAAACTCAACAAATTTTGCAATCTTAATTTGACCATGAAATTTTGATGTGTAAATAAATGAATCAATTTAGCTAAGTGTTTTGATATTGGTGTGATAAATAAACAATGCATTCCATTTTATATGACACAGAACACAGTGTTTATGTCATTGTTTTTACACTGTAATTTATTTCAACAAAAGAGTAGACTCTGTTTTAAAAATATAAAGAGAATAGAAAATGGTTGCAAAATGATATGATATATTTATTATATTATTATTTAAAAAAAATGATAAAATGTTGAAAAATTCATTGAATATTCACCATATTACCAGGCCTTTACATTACTTGCTAGATACAATGGTAAAGGTTGTGCTCAAATTAGCTGTGCCCAAATTAAAACAAATAAAGTAAAAAAAAGATGTTACTTAAACACAATTGAGCCAAAGATGCAAACAACTTTGAAGGGCTGATCCTAACAATAGTCCCACCACCATAAATAGAATATTATGACCCCTAGAGAGGTCTAAATTTGTGAAAATAACTTCTTTAGCCTTCTCCTGAGCTCTTGCCACCTATATTTTCCCCTTGCTCTGGGAATACAGGGTGTGCCCAAATTATGGTAATCTAAAGTCCTGATTAGTTGTGTTATCCTTGGATCCATTCTGTCAGTTTTTATCAGTTGCAATCATTGATTTACTTTGTCATCTTTAAAGTTCCATAAGTAATTTGAAATGGAATGCTATCCCCATCATCTTAGATTTTTACTGTGAAATTTTGATTCTTTAATTTCTATTAGATAGTTTGTTAGATGGTTGTTCTTAGCATGACGTCATTTGCTTGGTTGCTTGATATAAATAATGGTTGTTGGCTATAACATGTGCTGGTATGTGAAAGTCTGATGACCATGAATAAGTCATCTTCACCCACAACTCCAGTCAACTCTGTTAATGGGTAATGGGTATCGATAACCTTAGAAAGCCTGTACCTGTGCTTTCGTAACATTGCTTAACCGGAATGTTACAACCTATAATTCCTAAAAAGATCAATGCAGAGACATTTGGCCGAGGACTAGCTTGTAGAAAGGATCCTCTTAGGAAATTAAGTTGTTACCGTAGAAAATTATGGTTGTTTCTTTCTTTATTTTTAGACAACAAAGGCACAGAATGTAAAACTAATTTTGTTTCATTTCAACACTGTCTGCTGTCAGCTTTGTTCATGTTCAGTTTCAATTATAATTCAAATGTTTTACTTTCGATTTAGCCTATATTAATCACTAGTTGTAACATACTTATATTAATTAAGATCTAGATTATATTAGATATCACTAATTGATCAAATATTTGATTAAATTAATTAAGCCAGGTAATTTACTGATTTATAAAAAGTTTGATTATGTAGGTCATATTGCCCTAGAAAGTTTCACGGAAATTTCTTTTAAGTTTAACGTTTATACAGATGTAATTTTTACTGATTACTTAATTAAAATAGTTTCATCAAGGGTAACATTAAACAATCACTTCTCCAATCATGTTATGCTGATAAAGCAGACTTTGTTCAAAACCAAAAAATGGGTTATTGCCACCTCAGAATTGTCAAAAATATGCTCTTGAGACTTGTAGTTCATTTTCTTCCCAACCCCAGACCCCCTTTTCTCCTCCCTCATAGTCCAGTAATTGTATAGTGATGTATATAGAAATTACTAACATTGGTATGTATAGATAGTAATTATATTATATATTGTCAGTAAAACCAGCTCTAGAACACTATTTCCAACACCCAAAGCCCCACCCCCCCCCCCCTCCCTTAATGTATAGTAAATGTATATTAGTGATGTATATAGAAATTACTTACAGTGGTATAATATGTATAAATAGTAATTATATTATATATTGACAATGTAATCACTGGTCTACCATTTGAAATTTGTTCTATCTCTTTATGTCTATTGATATAGGTCCCTTGTGAGTTTTTTATTCCAAATTATACTACCATCATATATACAGTTGTTGAGGATAATATAGTTATAGCAAGTTATCCTGGGAACATCTACTACCAACTCAAATGAAATGCCTACTTTTTCCTACTTTTATGACTCTAAGATGCCATGTAGATAGCACAAGGCTCATATTTTGATGTCCAAGCTTATTGATAGTTGATGGTTGGTTTGCACTGATCCACCCCTTGAACTTTGATCCTGGCTATGACAGGAATTGTTTGCCAGGAGGACATTGTGAACAGAATTTTTAGGTACTGGTACCTTATTTTTGTTGGTTAATATTACTTCTGGACCCTTAATAACTGCTTTTAAGAAATTCTTGATAGTTGGTTGATTGCTGGAAGTTAAATGTCTGATTCCAGTTAACTGATATTGTCATGATATTTGTCATTTCAAATTTTTGTCTGAAATTATTTGGTTTTTTCTGTTTTATAAAGGCACAATTTTGTATTTAGAGTCTCTTAAATCACTTCTGAGGAATACCAGAAGGTATTTCAAGCTTATATTTCAAGGACACAGCAAATTTTGCTTGAAAACATATAAAAAGGGTACATATTCGCCCCCTTTACAGCCCCATTCCACCCCCCCCCCCCCCCCCACAGACGCCCCTGGGTAATAATGAATTATATGATATCAAAGTATTTTGTTGGAAATTGTTTATTGGCTGTGTAAGTTTAATTACAAGATACATCATGTACAGTGTCATTATGACCACAGAATCTACTTAAACAGTCATCCATCTTCTCCCGGTGTGGCATGACTGTATAATCTACTTTATTATTATCCCTGCCCAGCTTCAGCTATAAAATATCCTAATATCACTTTTCTCATTAAGATATTCTCACATTAAAGAATTCATTTTGGTTTTTTAAAGTTGCTTTATTTGATGAATAGGTTGTTAGTTTTTGATCGTATAGATGCAAGAATAAGATACTATATGTCATGAATGAAGTTTTCAATAGATCAATTGATATTTGTGATGCATGTCATTTTGCAATAACAGCCATGAAACGTTAGCTTTTAATCTTTTCAAGAACTATTGTTTCAGCAAAGTTGAAGGCTTAGGCCCCAATAAGACGAGGTGCATTGCCCAGTTCAGGATGAATTGATAGAATCAAATCGTGTCTGCATTGGCTCCAGACCAATGCTCCTTCTATTTGCTTTTTCTGTTTTCTACAGACTGGAAATCAGAACTTGTCTTGTTATGGCCTTATCAATACAATTTCCTAAAGCGCCACTTTGGTCAAAATAGTAAGCATAAAGCGCCACTAATTGAATCATTTTGTTGATTCGTAGGGGAGGAGTATTTAAATATACATGTCCCATATATTGGGCGTATATATCAAAGATTCATATTGACTTCTGAATGTCAGTAACAGAGAGAGGGGTGAAGTTTTTTAATTCACAAAAAAGACACGCCGCCAGTTGAAAAGGCCTGCTTTAGTCAGTTTTTATGGCCCATGCTGAGAATTGTGTAACTGATAAGACAAACATCTGAGTCAATCTCAACCCATCAAATAAGCCCATAGCCGTAGGAGACAGGGGGGCAGGGGGGGCAGGTGCCCCCCTAAATATTATGTTTTCGGGCAAAAAATTCGCAAAATCGGGCAAAATATCATTAAAATTCGGGCAAATAGTCAGTCTGCCCCCCTGTTGAGTCGTGGGCCCCTACGGCTATGAATAAGCCATATCCTGATAAACGGCAAGTGCCATTGCATTGAGTCAAATGATAAAGATATCTCGCAATATCCTAGTTGGCATTTATCCCTTATAAAGATAGCTCATGAATTGCCTCCACAGTATCGTGAGTAAAAGCTGCATTTGTAGGGTTATTGAAAACTGTTCTTCATATTTGATTAATTTCTTAATCTTAATTCTGAAATTGTTGATAAGGAGCATGTCATTTTAAACTAGCTAAGATACATTAAGATATAGTTTATTTAAAGTTGCTAGATATTGATATTCTAGAAATAATATTATTAAAAGCTATGTAGAAATAGAGAATTGATTATTTATTTATTGATTGGTGACTGTCTTATCAGTAAATAAAATCATTTTAACTATAATTTCTTCTTTAAATAAAATCCTGTACTTGTCTTAAGTTTATCTTTGGCCTCAGGGTGTTGTGATTTCAACCACATTTCTATGTAAATAAAACTGGCAAATCAGTTCAGTATAGGTTCAGAATAGTGTAGACTCTTTCTTAAAAATCCAGTTCACGGTTAGCTTTGTCAGTGCTTGCCTTCAGCTGAATGACCTAGTGCATAAGAACAGCATATATGCAGATCCAGTTGTTCTTTCCATGGATGGTCACGGCAGGGGAACTGGAGGCAAATGTAAGGGACGGGGTCTAAGCTGTGTTATAAAAGGCATTATGTAACTAAGTGAAGCAAAAGAGGCACTGTGGTTTGGGGGTTTGGGAGCACTGTGAGCCCCCTAGAAAATTTTGTGTTTTAGAGCCTCTTGAATCAGTATTTTGTAAGGAAGTATCAAAATCTAAATCACTAACCAGTAGAGCCTTTTTTGGCATTGTCAGCATTTTTTCCAAATGAGAAGCCAAGCACATTAAAAAAAAGGATTTTCTTTTAATACATAAGTCAAAGTTTCAAATTTGTATTACAATTACTCTTCCATGTGAGAAAACAAATACTTTAATAAGCTTATAGTTATATATATATGAAGGTCAAGGTTAGATATTATTCACGACTGATATAACTACCTACCTCTGACTTAAAAAATTATAGTCAATTAGAGAAATTATGAAATAAATAGAAAACTTGTATTTTCATTGTATTGTATGTTGAAAAAATTAAGAACTACAAAAGTATTCATGATTTATTACAACCAAGATTGTCCAAATTTTAAAAACTTGTTTGAGTTACTGATTATCTCAAAGTGACAGCCATTTTTGCTTGTCATTCACAGTATTATGCTGATAAAGCCCAACTTATAAGGCTTGTATGGTGCTCTTAACATATTGGTAGGGTTTGATCAGCTTATCATATAACTACAGCCACAAGTGTTCCTCAATGTATTTCAGCAGCCTTATTGAACAAAAGATATATACATGCTTCTTAAACATCATTGATTTTACACACTAATTATTTTTTCCTCAATGAAAATGGTAGAAACTCATTATTCTATTGGTATTTTGTTAGAGTCATGTCAGAATAAATCTAAGATAGATTTTTTAACTTGTACATATGTTGTTTATCATCAATAAACCACCTAGTTCATATCTGTTGGCACCATCTGCTCAGACATTTTCAAATCAGGTTTATTGTGAGGCAGAGTTTCATCAGAATTGATATTGTGATTTATTCTACAATTTCCGCAATTATTCTATGAATAATAGTGGTCATTTCAGTCAAGGTTAAACGAGGAGTCAAACTAAATTGTGGATATTATAGATGTCATGTATTATTCATAACCTTTTACCTTGTAGCAGACGGCAAACTGATGGCAGTGATAACATGTTATTCAATATGTCTAATCTCTAATATTCATCTCATTTTAATATAGATAGTTTCTTTAACACAATGTGCTCTTACTAGACCAATTATTTCTCTAAAATACATAACTAGTAGCTTACTAGAGACTTGTTGGTGATGGTTGTTCCTTCAGTGATACCAAAACTTCTAAATTCACACGAGAACTGTTGGCATAAAACCTTTACCTGGATAAAGATTCCTTTGCATCCAGTCTGATGCATGTTTTACACCTTCCAGGCCCGTAGGAACAGGGGGGGGGGCATAATAAAAAAAAAATTTCAAGATAAAACAGGAAGTTACTGGTATGTTGTTAGGGCCAATAAATCAAAATTGCTTTATATAGGCAGGAGCAGCTGAATTCAGCACCACCAGCCTTGAGAATGAGTTTTTGGACAATTTGCCCACCCTCCCCCCCTGATATGAAATCGCTTCCTACGGGCCTGCTTTCTTCAGAGTTTATTGATTGAAACGTGTATAATGTCCATTGAAATGGAGGTTTAGATGAATATTGTATACAGTTTGAGGTGTTAACCTCATGCAATGGTTGCTCTACTTGCATTTCATTACTTTATTATATGCTCTTATTACTTTTATTTGCTCAAATTACTTTTTCTTTACTTTAATTACATTTTCTGTTACCTTTTGTTCTTTTCTCAAGTTACCTTTTTCTATGACCTTGAGATCAGAAACCTTTTTGTATCATTCTTATTTGTACACAATTTTCTAAAATTTGATTTTAATTGTCTATGACCAAGGGACTTGTGTGATTAGGAGCTGATAGAAGTGCTACTGTCTTGGTAAAAATCTCATTGCACACCTTTATTAATACAATAAGAAATGGAACAGAAAAAGAAAGATTTCATTTTATGTCTTTATGTAAAGTTTTGAAGACAATGATTTAAAGAGGTCATTAAAAGTTCTGATTTAAATTGTCTTAAAGCCATCTTTAACAATAGTTAAAATAAAAGAAATGACTGTTTCCTCTCAGACAAGTCTAATATTTTTGTTTTATACATGCTTCTGTTCTAAAGTAATTTTATGAAGAAAAGATGAATTTCTGCCGTCAGCCATTGAAATGTATTGATTTACAGAGGAGACATCTTTTGATATATTTAATAGCTAAGTTTTCCAGTTTTCTCCGATTATGTAAGAAGAAAAGATAAGAAGATATCAGTCTTGTTAGTTTTTATTTCCATCAGCCTGTTTTTTTATGTCCCTCATGAAGAATATGTCATGTAGTAGAGAAAGACAGCTATTGATTTTTTGTATTCAGTTGAAAATGAATAATTATAGAAGCAGTGCCATGATAATCACTTCTTTACTTCAGTTATTATATTTAATGTGGTGTATTTATCAGTTACCATTATAAAGGTTGGCAGTAATATTTCTAACATACAGGCAGCACTAAAACTTGTTATGCTCCAATTCCTTGACTCTCAAGTACAAAGCTGCAATTTCTGTAAAAACTTTGTTGTATTATCATTGTTGAAAATATAATACGAAACGGATACATACTTGAAAGATATTATTTTCAGAAAACATTGTCTGTTTCCAGTTAACTGGCAAAATAAATAAAGCTTATAAAGTAATAATACTATTTTGGTGTTATCTGGTGTTCTTGTTAGCCTAAAAAAAATATGATATTCAGCAATACTGCTGTCTTTTCTTAGGTACAAAAAGGTAACTGTAAGCACAGGTACATGGGGACAGGATAGCTTGTTTTAGTGCTTCATGAGTCTTGAGTACCCCAAATAATCCCCATGCATTATAATTTTATTTTCTTGAAAAACGCTTATTAACATTGTGTATTTCCTGGAAATTGTGCAGATTTACTGAAAATTCCAATGTTTGCCGGTCGACTGATATTAGACCTACTCTCTTTATAATAATACTTAAAGGTAAGACACTATCGTCTTGTTGACATGAGATACCACTTGCCTATCATCTTAAAATATTCTTAATTAACGACCCTGCCTTTCATGCCAATGACTTCTTTCAATTCCATAATAATTTTTCTCCATCTCCATAGAAAGTTTTATTAAATTGGAGATCATTTAGTCCAGTTACCCAGAGTTTTTATCTCTCAAATTACATTTTTTCTTGCCGCTTAGAATCCGTCAAAGCAGATTTGACGGAAGTGAAGCGAAGTGTCGGCGTGCGCATGTTCGAGCACTTTGACCTCAATCACGTGGTCTGCATTCTTGCATAAATTATACTGAACTAACGTTGAGTCTTATTCATGTACTTTAGTTCAGTATAATTTATGCAAGAATGCAGACCACGTGATTGAGGTCAAAGTGCTCGAACATGCGCACACCGACACTTCGCTTCACTTCCGTCAAATCTGCTTTGACGTATTTAAAACGGCAAGAAAGAATGTAATTTCAGAGATAAAAACTCTGGGTAACTGGACTAGATGATCTCCAATTTAATAAAACTTTCTATGGAGATGGAGAAAAATTATTATGGAATTGAAAGAAGTCATTGGCATGAAAGGCAGGGTCGTTAATTAAGAATATTTTAAGATGATAGGCAAGTGGTATCTCATGTCAACAAGACGATAGTGTCTTACCTTTAAGTATTATTATAAAGAGAGTAGGTCTAATATCAGTCGACCGGCAAACATTGGTATTTTCAGTAAAAAAGCACAATTTCCGGGAAATACACAATGCTAATAAGCGTTTTTCAAGAAAATAAAATTATAATGCATGGGGATTATTTGGGGTACACAAGACTCATGAAGCACCAAAATAGGCTATTCTGTCCTCGTGTACCTGTGACTGTAAGGGTTGAAAAGTGCTCTTATAGGTTTATATGAAAAAAATATTTCCGAAGCAGTCAGAAGTGACAATTTGGAACCCCAGACAAACATTATTGAAAAATACAGCCTAATCAACAGACTGGTTCTAAATCTAACAAAATTTCATCTATCTATGAAGTGATCAGAACTTTTGATTTAAGTCTTGCTCTACCAGACATTTGATTGTCACCTTCAGCTGACAGACGCAATGACCTTGGTAACAGGATGGAAATGCTACAGTCCAACTCGAGAAACTAAATTGATTAAACCATTTCTTATTCGTCTCTAAGCCTTTTGGACTAGAAAGCAAAATTTGATTTATGTCTTTGCACCTACTTTGTTAACATGTTTTGCCATTGACTTTTGTCTCTGTTTTTACTTAGGTTCTAAATTCTTGATGATGACAAACAAATAATTAAAATTTAAAGAATTAAAATGGGAATCCATTTGTTCAACAAATCTTTCTTTAGTCTCAGAAACAAATAATTTATTTATTGTCTAAGCTAATCAGTAATAATATTGTTCAAAGTTTATTGTCAAAATTTGAGTCTTCAAAACCATGTGTATCATGATTATTCCTGTTCGAAAGTTAAAAATATACCTCATAAATTAGTATACCATATATAGATGCCATATATAGAAACATATAATAGAAATAGACAATGATATTTCTAATTTAAGGGATATTTGAAGGAATTTTGTAATTTTCATGCAGTTCTAGTACTTCTTATTAAGACTATTTACATATAATCATGACTAAAACCAACCCCCAGTAAATTGACTGTTTCCCTTTAAGACTTATGATATAACAATAGAGTTGATTTATATGGTACAGAATAGGTAATATAATGTCTATATTAGGCTATGATAAGTAAGATATATGTAATATATAATAGGGCTAATAAATAACATGAGAAGAGTCAAACATAAACATAATACTTATAGAGTTGGGTCTCTGTCCACAATGAAATAATTTTATAGGGAAATTGATCTTGGATGCTAATATGTAAACTTACAAAAATACATAATTAATTTGCACAATTTCACAGTGTTGGATGTTTAAATTTCTTAAACTTGAATTGGTTATCAGTGATGGATTGATTTAGTATTGGAAATATGATTTGATATTATGGGGTCAGCTTTAATCAGGTTGACAGTTCAATCTATCAGGGGCCAGTTCACATGGACAGTCAACTTTTAGGGTGTGAAGAATGTAAACTATGACAGGTTTAGCTCTGCACCGTCAACAATTATGATTTGAAATGTCCAGTGAGCATAATAACTTAAGTTGCTAGATTTATTGACAATTTTTTTTTGATTGAAAAATTCAGGGATTGGTCTATATTTTTTGTATTTGTCAATAATAAAGTGATAAAAGGAATAAAAATTCAATAACAGGCTTCATCAAGTGAACTATTCCACTGACCACTTGAAAGTGACAGACAAGATTTTACTGTTGACTTTGATATTGTTCCTTGACATCACTGGCCATTATTGACGAGAGCACAAAATAACGCTACAATTCCCTTCCTTATATCATTATATCTGTCATTTACTAGAAACTAATAAATATCTTCATGTCATTCTCCTAGTTAATATAGATAATTTGCCTTACATCTCTCTCTCTCTATCTCACTTCTGCTCTTCACAAGTCAATATCATCATTTTCTCCATCATATTTCACTCTTCACAATAGCAGACGACCTATTTCTGATTTGACCAATGTTGATGATTTGTATGAAAAAAAAACTGTGAGAATTAAGAGTCTGGAATGATAAGATGGAGAAAGTCAATCAAATGTAAAATAAGATGTTAGCGTAATGTCTGAGTTTTATAAACGTGATATCTATAGCCAGTTGAGCTGGTGGATATTTACCATGTAAATTTACTCACATTATCAAAATGGAGGGAAAGATCATCTTTCGCTTAATTGTAACAGGAATAGTTGGTTAAGAATGTCGAGTTTCTACTTAGTATAATGACTAGAGTAAATCACTATAATAGTCAGTAAAACAGTCAAACTCTGTAGTTGTTGACTAGCAACAGATACCGTCTGCTAGAATACAAATGGCAGAATACAAATGACAGCAATAAGTGCTGAATTTAAAGATAAGACTAAAGTCCCCTAAAGACAATTATTTTTTTTCGATGAGTCTTTGACACAGACAACAGTTTGAAAATTGGCTTGTCAGATCATCTGCACAGACAACCAGTAAATACTGAAGGACTTACATCTTTGTCCCACTTTTGGCATATGCATTACAGCCAATGAACATAATGAAACATCGACTAGGCATAGGCTTATCTACAGAGCTCCTTAGACACAATATTCCACATTTTTTATTATCGATTCCTTTAAACTGCGTCTTAAGAGCTCCGTACTTATCAGTGAGCGACACAACAATACATGGGGACATTTTTTTAAATTAAAAAAAGTCTTGATCTTCTTGAGTGAGTTGACTTTTGTCCACTACTGAAATTGAAACAATTCGTTTCAAACCAGTTGTTCTGATGGTTGCGTATTTAAAATGCTTCACAGCAGTAATATATTGAAGGTCAAAAGATGACAGCTTGAAATGTTTATTTATTCTTTTCAAGGTTGCGAAATAAAACATTTGATATACATTTACTTAAATATTTAAAGTAAGAGTATGCAAAATATCCATAAATAGAAAAGTTGACAAAATATGAAATGATCTTGTATATACTTAAAGACAGGATATTTTTAATCAAAGCTTTCACAAACTGTAAAAGACACATTCATTCAGATTTTGGTCTATAGTTTTCATTAATTTGCACTCACAAATTTTGGAACCTCCCCATTAATTAAAACTTTCAAATGGTGTTAGGGAGTATTCTTTAGTCAGACTTCGGAATTCGTAAATTAGAAAAAAAAAAATCAGACTGCCTCTTCACCATTTGATAGATTGTTAAAATCATACTTCAATGATTAAAATTAAATATTGCATGCATGAATATTTGCTGGCATTTTTTACAAGTATTGTTATATATCATGAGATAAAATAAAATGGAAATGAATAGGGACTATGGTTTATTAAGTGTATGATTTAAAGTAGATGTGACTTTCTAATCATCAGGAGACATATTGAATCAAATTGGTCTATTGTAGACAACAACATGGCTATTGATGTATAGGTTGATTTAATCACCATCTTACTCATCCATGAACATTAGAAAATCTTTTCATCAACACAGAATTACTCTTCAATCTTTATTCTGCTCTATTGTAGCGTGCTTGTTGTGTTTATATTTGGAGGGATTATATGTCCACCTTTTCACAACACACACAATTTAATAATCAATAGAAACTTTTGCTGTGAGGAATTGCAAAAAATGTTCATGTAAATAAGGAAGAGGTTTTTTTTTAAAAATACCAATAATCCCAAATTGTGACCTCACAAATACAAAATTTCTTAAAGCGATACAACCTCGATACCAACTTCGTCAATAAGAGTATATAAGTTTGTAAATTTAGATTTTTTCTTCATTCTAAAAAGATGTATTCCTTTAAATTAACTTTACAGGTTGAATAAATCAGAAAAAGGGATAATTTGTTTGCTCTGAAATTGCCTAATATCAATGTGTATTTTGTATGTGAAATTGGGTGTATCCAAATGAAACTTGCACCCATTTTTGTCTTGGTTTTGAATTTTATTTTTCACTTTACTGTATATTAACACCAGTATAATCTAGTAAAATGATGTGTTCATCAATACAAACTTTTGTAGTGAGGAATTTCTAAAAATGTTCATGTAAATAAAAAAGTTTTTTTTTTAAATCCCAAGAGTCCCAAATTGTGACCTCACAAATACAAAATTTCTTAAAATTAACTTTACAGGTTGGGTAAATCAGAAAAAGGGATAATTTGTTTGCTCTGAAATTGCCTAATATCAATGTGTATTTTGCATGTGAAATTGGGTGTATCCAAATGAAACTTGCACCCATTTTTGTCTTGGTTTTAAATTTTTTTTTCTCACTTCACTTTACTTTCCTGGGGCCCTATTCTCGAAAACTTACCTTAGATAATATCTAGATTTTAAGAAATACAGCCATCTGATTGGATAATAATACTTAATTTAAAACTGTTCTTAGTAACTAACCAACCAGATTACCGGATCACTAAAATCAAAGTTAAGTTTTCGAGAAAAAGGTCCCTGGATATTAATACCAGTATAATCTAGAAAAATGTTGTGTAGGCAAGTTTCAAAGTAAATTTTCACATCCAGAATTTGACATTTGTTAATAGTTTTCAAGATGGCCACACATGAAGTGACACTACATCATATCACAGTCCAGCACATCTTCCAACATGTGCAGGCTACCAGTAAGATATTCTGTCAAGCACATACTTTATTTTCATGACATCACATACTTAAAAAATAAAAGAAAAGGATTGGTATTGTGATTAGAATGAAATACTGGTTAAATGTGACACAGCTGTATAATTTATGATTTATGATGTTCCTTCCTGAACATTCTGTCTCAATGGTAGTTGCGGTATAGTAAGCTGGTAGATATGGATGGGTTGTTAATGAATGATTGTAGAGCTTTTTCAATTATTTCTGCATACAACTGAGAGTTGGAGTCAGTTCACAGCCTAATGAGTATGTATGTCAGTCCAAAAATTCTCGATTTCATCTAATGCACTTTAATCCTTTCACAATGACAAGTTGTATCTTTTAGTTTTATCGTAAAATATATCATCTGTTGCATGATGAGTAGCTTTCTTCTCAATTCTCAGAGATCTGATAATGGAACTATAGATCTACAATAGACTTGTGCACTTTATGTTTTAAATTTCGAATGAAAGTTGGTTGTTTCAAATATTCTTCATTTGGAATTGAAGATATTGGCATTAATAAAGAGATTTTAGAGTGGTTTTCTAACCTTTGATTCGATGAGTATCAGGGACACTATTTAAATTTCCTATCTGTAGTTTGTATGACCCTGAAAAAAAACTTGAGCAGAATTAATTTTACTATAGCACAAACCGTTGAAACAAAAAGATCACAGATTTGGGAGAGGAAATAGGATTGGTGGAAATGGAAGCTTATAGGTACAAATTCTCCAAGCAATAAACAGCATCATAAATTTCAAAACTTGTCATGGTTTTAGATAAGCTGAGTAAAACCTTGCTTATGAATGTCTCTTGACTACACCTCAATAAAAGAAAGTATGATAAGACTTTTATAGAAATACAAAAAATGTCAGATAACGAGATCTAGAGTTTGTTCTCTAATTAGGTTCTAATAAATTGTTAATGAAACCATTAGCTTTGATTCAAATAACACTGTTTAATGAGAATATCATTTTTTTATATAAATTGTTGATTAATTATTGACAGAACATGTCTGATAATATATCTTGACATCTTGATTAGCTAAAAAACATCCAACGACTTACATAAAGGGATTGTACAGAGGTTTTTCTAAACTTTATATGTGTAACGGGGACATTGATAGCATCAATTTCCATTCCAACGTCTGTGGTTCTTACAATTCCACTAAAACTAACTCGTTTTATGACGTCACTAATATTTATCTGCATAGATAGCAATAGTGGCTTCTGGTAGATCACTATTTGTGACATCATAAAACCACAGACGTCGGAATGGAAATTGGAATGGTGCAAATTGGTGTTATCAGTGTCCCCGATACACATACAAAGTTTAGATAACCTCTTTAAAAATCCTTTAAAGTTTGCAGAGGCAAATCAAGTCTTCTGACTATTTGAACTCACATCTTGCAATCAAGTTTTCAACGATACTGAACTGAGAGTTCCGTTCTTGACTGTGGGTGTTTCCAGTCAACCCATCTGTAAATGGGTACGGATAATCCTGGAAAGATCAATGCCATGAGGTTTGGCCAAGGACCAGCTGAGAGAAAGGATCCTCATGGAACTTAAGTTGTTATCCTTGTAAAATATAGATCATCTGTAAAATGAAACATAAGGCATTGAATATGTAAATTTGTGATGAGCAATTTTCAGATGTGCAACTGGTCTGGTGATCAACTGTGTCATATCCAACATTCTACAACAGACATTTGTATTGAATTTATTGTGTAGAAATTTATGACAAAATACTACATATTGATAAAAGAGCATGATCAGTCAAATAAGCCAAGATTAATTTCCTCAACATGAAAGTGACCTTCTTATTTAAGGCTATCAAATTTAGAACAAATGTACTGTTTACAAAGTTTTTTGACCTGCACCATATTGATTTGTGTATGTACAGAAAACAGATCAGACAAACAAATCCGACCTAAAGATATATTTAATCCTAATACCAAGTGCTGCGTTTGTCAGATATAAAAAGATATTGTGAATACCACATGCAAATTTAACCTAGATTATTTTATCGTTGGTTTTATTCCATCGACCGAGATCTGAAAGATTACTGGTCATATAGCGATTTTTCATTATATATTATGGTTTAGTTACTATTGGTCCAATTTTATACTTACTAAGTTGTGTGATATTTTTATTAAATGGACTTTATTGACATATAAAATGTTATTGATTGAACAGGCAATCAGATATTTTATAATTCGAACAATTGATTGTCAAATGTAGTCAAATTATATCACAGGTGTCTGATAATTATATTAGGCTGTTCCACTAGAGACATGAATCCAAATTTGGGGTGTTTTCATCCTCTGGGGGAGTAGGACTGGGGTGATGACCAACTGTTGTAGAAGTGAAATTTATCTTTGGGGATTTATATGTTTTGAAGATTTCTAATGCATGTACTGGCTGAAAAGACAAGACAGAAGCTGGTCCTTGGCCAATTTCTCGGCATTGACCATCCCAGTTTATCTGTACCCTTTTACAGCTAGGTGGATTGGAATTATGAGGGATTTTTGCATCTTGATCGAGAACCAAACTCTCAAACAGAACAACCTCCATTTGCTCGTATCCAAGCAAATGATGTCATATTTGCAAAGAATGACTTAACTGACTGTGCTATTAATCCCCACAGACCATTGAAGCCAAACTAGTCCTGGATTTGTAGCAGAGGTCATCCTCTGATTTGAATGTTCACGGTCTGAGAGCTAAAAAAGGTTGAAACCATTGTGCTGAGTGTATGATATTATGTATTCTGAGGGAATTATAAATCATCCTATTGTAATAATAATACAGGTCCCTGTGGTGGTGATATAATTCTATCATATAAATCATGATATATAAAAACTTGTGATTATCAATTTTTAAAACACTGTTTTAATAATGGCCATCCCTTGTCACAAATATATAGCTTAATATGTCATATATTTTTATCCGAACATCAGATATAATGAATGATATTTATCGTGTATAAGTTGGAGATTCCTTGACAGTTTAATATTAAAAAGCAGTGCATCACTTTTCACATCAAAATTCTCACATGCAGGTTGCTCTTAAATGTTCAGTAATTCCGATGGTCGAATTAGGACTTGAATATTTCTAAGTAGCCTCCAGATGTACTAGAACTGCATGAAAATCATATATTTCCTTCAATTATATCCCTACATTAACATTTATCTTTCATTTCTGTATATGTGCTTTCTATTATAAGCCATAGTCTTACTATAATGGTGAGTCGTATTTTTGGCTGATAATTATTGATGCAAATTTGTTTGAAGGCTTAAATTTCGTAGGAGAGTTGTAAACAATATTGCAGATTAGATTAGCTAAAAAAAATTATATTCTGACACTATTTTTTCTTTTTTCGAACAGTTAGTGAACATATCCATTTAATAAACCCAATAAGGTGCAGAACAATAAGCCATAAAAATCCATTTCTCTCGTACTTGCCATGGAAACTGTTCCCATTGTGTGAAGGAAATGAACAATAGATTGAGTAATTTATAAATATTTTGTTGTTATTTATTATGTAATGATTATAACAAAGTTATATAGATAATATTTATATTAAGTATTGTTATTATCTCCTAGATTTGGCTTTAGGCACAATTTTCATCACATGACATTTTGAAATAATGAGAGATAATTAACTAATTTCTGATTTATTTAACATTTCATATAGTATTCATTATTAGTACTTAATTTGTATGTTGAATATTTTTATATACTAAATAAATATAATGCATAATATTAGATCTTAAATCTAAGTTGGCAGAAAATAATCTGCATTGTTTGAGTCCAGTTATATAACTATGATTTCAAGGCATTACAGTATGTTTCTCTGATTTCTTTTTGCTTGAACTGGAATAGTAAATGAAACAGTTCTTCTTAACTGGGAGTAAAAATGAGGGAGAGACTAATTAACCCTTTCAACCCATCCTTACGTTATATATATCCAACAAACCGGTAAACCGGCCGTTGTCAAGTGATGTCATATAACGTTAACGTAATACATTTTAAGAAATGTTGTTGGGAGTATAGGGTATATGATGTTTTAGCAAAAATAACGTCAGGTTTTAAAGGGTTAATGAGGGGAAAACTAATCTAATTATGATTCCAAATATGGAAAAACAGGAGTCTCAGACTTCTCTTTTGGTGTACGAGGGGTGCTCCACTCCAAAAATATTAATGTGGGGTGCAAAGGGACAAATGCCACCCCTTATCCCCACTTGCGTTGTTACTGGAAAAAAAATTGGATTTAAATTTAAAAGATATATGAGCTATCTGGAACAGTTTACAAAATAAAAATCCTGCATAAGCTTCATACCCAAAAATAAAAATCAACTAGAACCACACGTGGCACAGAGTGGGACTTTGCAAATGTGCAAATTTGCTAAAGGGAATGTAGAAAAAAATCGAGCCTGAACGAAAATTTCCCAAATTGCAAAATATAAAAAAATCAAATTTTAGATTACAATCAATTGTGATATATCGTTCGAAAGAACTCGTAAAGCACATTCAGAATCTGAAAAAAATTACTCTCTAAGTGAATTAGGTCACGCGCTAGAGCAGTCCAAAGCTGTCAATTTTGCTGTTTTCGGACAGCTATAAAACCGGAAGTTGATATCGGAGGTCAAATATTAAAGTATCATCTGGTAACAACGGTCGATGACCTTTGATCCTAGAAAGGTCAATGTCAACAAAGGTCAAGGTCAAAACCGGAAAAAAATAATTTTTTAACCTTGTTCCCTTTTTTGAACTACAAAACAGAAATCAATGAGCCTTTAACACATAGCTGAAAAAAGCAATGCTGTAACTGTATGCAAGGCCATTTTTTGAAAAAAATAATAAACTTTACCTTTTTTTTGATAAACAAATTTTTAACAAAAACAAAATTTCCCCGGATGTGCCACGCCCACGTCAGATTTTTTGATGTGACTTTATTTATATTATTAATATCTATTAATGCCTAAATTTTCAAAGGTTTACATCCATTGGTTAACGAGATATACAATCATAAATGTCAAAAATGGTCAAAATCTATTATCGGAAATTTTGAAATTCCTAAACCTTGTTCCCTTTTTTGAACTATTCAACCGAAACATCTGAGATTTTGATATAATTGAGCTTAAGTAATGAGGTAAGTGTATTCAGAAGAATTTTTAAAAAAATTTTAATTCTATATATATTTTTTCCATTCAACAAAATTTAAACAAAATGAAAAGTTTACCCGGATGTGCCACGCCCACGTCAATATTTTTTGATTCATACATATGTAAGGGGTATGTTCAAATTATGTTTCAAATTTGAAGCTTCTATATCTTATACATCACAAGATATGCTTACATTAAAGTCAAAAACTTCAAAAAGTCGAGTTAAGGTTTCCAAAATTGCAAAATATAGAAAAATTCAAATTTTATATTTCAATCCACTGTGATATATTGTTTGAAAGAGCTCGTAAAGCACATTCAGAATCTGAAAAAAATAACTCTCTAAGTGAATTAGGTCACGAGCTAGAGCAGTCCAAAGTTGTCAATTTTGCTGTTTTTAGACAGCTATAAACCCGGAAGTTGATATCGGAGGTCAAATATTAAAGTATCATCTGGTAGTCAAGGTCGATGACCTTTGACCTACTGAAGGTCAAGGTCATCAAAAGTCAAGGTCACGAGATATGAGCCTTCAAAAATTGAAAAAATTCAACTTGAAATTGCAAAAAAGCAAATTCGAAATTCGAAAATCCACTTCCAAGCGTTTTCTCTAATTTTTATGTTCTTTCATTTAATACCAAAATATTGAAATTCGGTTCAGCCAAATTGGCTGAATAGATTATGGAATGTTTCAGGAAAATCAAAATGGCAGTCAAAGTTCCACTTGCGGGTGAAATTTTATTTTAAAATCGGCCATAGAATTACTTTGGCTACCCATCTGCATCATTTCGTTGAAATATTTAAATTTCACCGGAAGTTATTCAACCGGAACTTTAAATCGATTTTCCATAAAAACCGGAAGTGAAGTGAAAATTTCGACTACGTCACTCGTTGAACATTTCTGATAGAACTTTTTTATTAAAATAACAGATCAATCTGACAAAGACTCAAAAAAAGTTTCAAAAAATCGAAATTCGATTAAAAAATGTGATGTACTAATTTTCGATATTTGAAATTTTTGAACACGTATGGCATTGGAATTTAGTCACAGATTCCAAAAATGAAAACCCGAGCAAAATCGGCCCATAATTATAGCTTCCAGCGCCGAAAAACCTGTTTTTACTGATGTTGCAATGTGCAACTTGCACTTTTGCAAAAATGTTTCAATTTATATTCATTAGTTACCTCGCCACGATAAGATGTCAGGATATGTTGAAAATCTGATGCAACTGTTGCAGTTGAGGCTGTGTGCTCTTTGGAAAAAACGAAAAAAAAAGAAAAACTAGAACCGTGAAGACGGTACCGAGCAGTGCGCAACCCACCCGATACATGGATGAAATGTCACATTTTCAACCAATGATAAGAGTTTTACATAATAATATAAAAGCGTACTTGTCAAATTACTCACTCTCTTTTGTGTGTCAGTAGAAAGTGCACTGCAAGATATGTTTGCAGGGATAATAAAATGGATGTAAAACTACAAGAAGTAAACAGAAAGATTAACTATGAGAAATTTAGCTTCTCGAACTCATCCGATATATTATCAAGATAAATACATATACCAAGCTTCATTCAAATCGGCCAAAAACTCTAGTCTCTATCGTGTGTACAAGAAATTGTTGACGGACGGACCGACGGACAGACAGGGTGACGGCAATATACGTCCATATTTTCATGTGGGTGTATAAAAAGGCAGATAAAATGAATTCAGAAATACCAGCAGACAGACTTATTAAAAGGGTGCAGAACTACAAGCAGTCAGACCAAATAAAAGGGGCGCACGGCTACCAGTATACAGGCAGGGTAAATTAAAAGGGATGCGTGAATACCAGCAGACAGACAAACGAAACACGTACAGTTACAATGGAATTCGGCATATTACTTTCTAAAACGCGGAATTATGATTCAAATACATAGTGTCATATAAATAATATGTAAATTAGGTCACTTGACATAATTTGTTTTTAAAGAATTTTGAAAAAAAGCACTCACAGTAACAATGGAATTTATCAAGATAAATACACATACCAAGCTTCATTCAAATCGAATAAAAACTCTATCTTTTTATCATATACACAAACTAATTTTAATGTTTTCACTAAGTCAAGGGCAATAACTTTTAAACCGACTACTGGAATAGCGCCAGTTTCGAACTCATCCGTGATATTATCAAGATGAATACATATACCAGAGCTTCATTCAAATCGGATAAAAACTCTAGTCTCTATCGCGTGTCAAGAAATTGTTGACGGACGAGCCGACGAACAATATACATCCATATTTTAATGTGGGCGTATAAAAAGGCAGATAAAATGGATTCAGAAATACCAGCAAACAAAAAGAGGTGCAGAACTACAAGCAGTCATACCAAATAAAAGGGGCGCACGGCTACCAGAATACAGGCAGGTTAACTAAAAGGGACGCGGGAACACCAGCAGACAGACAAACGAAACACGAAAAGTAACAATGGAATTTGGCAGAATATTTTCAAATTCTAAAACGCGGAATTATAATTCGAATACATAGTGTCATATATCATTGGAAAGCGTAGATAGCATAATACGAATCAAAAATAATTTGTGTCGTATGTAAATTAGGTCATTCAAATCGAATAAAAACTCTAGCTTTTATCTCATACACAAGTTAATTTTAACGTTTTCACTAAGTCAAAGGCAATAACTCATAAACCGACGACTGGAATAACTCCAATTATGAAAGGATCCCAGTCTAATTAAAATCAGACCCTAATTTCGTATCCGAGATAGTATCACGATTTATTATACATACCAAGCTTCATTCAAATCGGATAAAAACTCTAGTCGCTATTGCGTGTACAAGAATTGTTGAAGGACGAACGGACCGACGGATGGACTGGGGTGACGGCAATATACGTCCATATTTTCATGTGGGTGTGTATAAAGGCAGATAAAATGGAATCAGAAATACCAGCAGACAGACTAAATAAAAGAGGTGCAGAACTACAAGCAGTCATACCAAATAAAAGGGGCGCACAGCTATCAGAATACAAGCAGGTTAACTAAAAGGGACGCGGGAATACCAGCACACAGACAAACGAAACACGAAAAGTTACAATGGAATTTGGCAGAATATTTTCAAATTTTAAAACGAGGAATTATAATTCAAATACATAGTGTCATATATCATTGGAAAGCGTAGATAAAGCATAATACGAATCAAAAATAATTTGTGTCGTATGTAAATTAGGTCATTCAAATCGAATAAAAACTCTAGCTTTTATCACATACACAAGTTAATTTTAACGTTTTCACTAAGTCAAAGGCAATAGCTCATAAACCGACGACTGGAATAGCTCCAATTATGAAAGGATCCGAGATAGTATCACGATAATTATACATACCAAGCTTCATTCAAATCGGATAAAAACTCTAGTCGCTATTGCGTGTACAAGAAATTGTTGAATGATGAACGGACCGACGGATGGACTGGGGTGACGGCAATATACGTCCATATTTTCATGTGGGTGTATATAAAGGCAGATAAAATGGAATCAGAAATACCAGCAGACAGAATAAATAAAAGAGGTGCAGAACTACAAGCAGTCATACCAAATAAAAGGGGCGCAAAGCTATCAGAATCATAGGCGTACGGGGCGTTAGTTGAGCGGGGGGGCAAAACCAATTTGCCCGACAACTAATGCTAATTTGCCCGACAACGAAATATAAATGCCCGACAAGTCGACCCCCACCCCACCCCTAATTCCAAAAAATTCTCGCCATTTGCCTGATCACATCATTTCCGAACGATTTTATTTTTTTAAATTTCCTTCATGAAAATCAGAATGGAATCAGAAATACCAGCAGACAGACTAAATAAAAGAGGTGCAGAACTACAAGCAGTCATACCAAATAAAAGGGGCGCACAGCTATCAGAATACAAGCAGGTTAACTAAAAGGGACGCGGGAATACCAGCACACAGACAAACGAAACACGAAAAGTTACAATGGAATTTGGCAGAATATTTTCAAATTTTAAAACGAGGAATTATAATTCAAATACATAGTGTCATATATCATTGGAAAGCGTAGATAAAGCATAATACGAATCAAAAATAATTTGTGTCGTATGTAAATTAGGTCATTCAAATCGAATAAAAACTCTAGCTTTTATCACATACACAAGTTAATTTTAACGTTTTCACTAAGTCAAAGGCAATAGCTCATAAACCGACGACTGGAATAGCTCCAATTATGAAAGGATCCGAGATAGTATCACGATAATTATACATACCAAGCTTCATTCAAATCGGATAAAAACTCTAGTCGCTATTGCGTGTACAAGAAATTGTTGAATGATGAACGGACCGACGGATGGACTGGGGTGACGGCAATATACGTCCATATTTTCATGTGGGTGTATATAAAGGCAGATAAAATGGAATCAGAAATACCAGCAGACAGAATAAATAAAAGAGGTGCAGAACTACAAGCAGTCATACCAAATAAAAGGGGCGCAAAGCTATCAGAATCATAGGCGTACGGGGCGTTAGTTGAGCGGGGGGGCAAAACCAATTTGCCCGACAACTAATGCTAATTTGCCCGACAACGAAATATAAATGCCCGACAAGTCGACCCCCACTCCACCCCTAATTCCAAAAAATTCTCGCCATTTGCCTGATCACATCATTTCCGAACGATTTTATTTTTTTAAATTTCCTTCATGAAAATCACTGGGGGGGGCAATTGCCCCCCCCCCCCCCTGCCCCCCCGGCTCGTACGCCTATGATCAGAATACAAGCAGGTTAACTAAAAGGGACGCGGGAATACCAGGAGACAGACAAACGAAACACGAAAAGTTACAATGGAATTTGGCAGAATATTTTAAAACGAGGAATTATGATTCAAATACATAGTGTCATATCATTGGAAAGCGTAGATAAAGCATAATACGAATCAAAAATAATTTGTGTCGTATGTAAATTAAGTCATTCAAATCGAACAAAAACTCGAGCTTTTATCACATACACAAGTTAATTTTAACGTTTTCACTAAGTCAATGGCGATAACTCATAAACCGACGACTGGAATAGCTCCAATTATGAATGATATGAGATAGTATCACGATAATTATACATACCAAGATTCATTCAAATCGGATAAAAACTCTAGTCGCTATTGCGTGTACAAGAAATTGTTGAAGGACGAACGGACCGACGGGTGGACTGGGGTGACGGCAATATACGTCCATATTTTCATGTGGGTGTATATAAAGGCAGATAAAATGGAATCAGAAATACCAGCAGACAGACTAAATAAAAGAGGTGCAGAACTACAAGCAGTCATACCAAATAAAAGGGGCGCACAGCTATCAGAATACAAGCAGATTAACTAAAAGGGACGCGGGAATACCAGCAGACAGACAAACGAAACACGAACAGTTACAATGGAATTTGGCAGAATATTTTTAAATTCTAGAACGCGGAATTATGATTCAAATACATTGTGTCATATATCATTGGATAGAGTAGATCAAGCAAAGTAACACCGAAACAAAATTTATGACGTATTTAAATTAGGTCACGTGACAGAGCTGTTTAAAGTTAAAAAATGCAATTTTCTGACGGCCATAAAACCGGAAGTAAACATTGGGCATCTTAAATGTTCATGCCATTGGATAAATCTCGTCAAGGGTAACAACTTTTGTTTAAGTCTCAAGGTCACTCAAGGTCAAGGTCACAAGATATGAGCCTAAAAAGTTTTGACAATTTCCGAAAATTCTAAACCGGAAATAAAAAAAATTCTGAATCGAAAATCAAAAATCGGCTTCCCATGTTTTGTTAGCAATCGACTGTAGATTCCATAGACATCATTTTTATTCAAATCGAATAATTCCCTGATTCTGAATTTCGATTTTAAGAAAAATCAGTCATTTCAAGATGGTGACTGATATGAAATATCTGGGTCAGATTTTTTCATTTCATATTTAGTCAATGGTTATTTCTAGCACATCTCAAAAAGATTTTTTTGAATATCTTAATTATTCCGGAAGTTGAAATTTCAACTTTACAAGCGAATGACGTCAAAACCGGAAGTGATATACAAATTTTGAAAATACCATTTAGTTAGAAATCAAAATGTTTATACACCTGTAAGTTTTCAAATAGATCGAAATAAAATTGCAAAAGTTAAAAAACGGTTAAAAAAGTGCTCCAAAAAGTCAGCAGAGAATGTCCAAAAGTGCATTTATGTTGAAAGCTATTATGTAGACATTAGAATAATGAAACAAACAAAAAAAGTTTTATCAAAATCGGTTCAAAAACAGAGGTAAAAAAGGTAAAAAACATAAAATGGGTTTTTCTGTCATATGTCATTTCCGGTTAGACAAAAAAAACGCCATTTTACATTTAAGCAACACCGAGCAGTTAGTTATTGTAGGAAAACATGTGAGATAATGTGTGGCATGCTCCTTTCATACCGAATTAGCGTGACCAGAAGTAGACAAAAAAAAAAAAAAAAAAAAAAAAAAAGTCATTATGAAAACAAAGCAGTGCGTTCGCTAGAACGCACTGCAAAAAAAAGAAACATTTCGAAAACAAACTGGGACTTTGCGGTAGCAAAGTCCCACAATTATTAAAAAATCAATTTAGCTTTTTTTAAATAAATCATTGACAAACCTAATGTCAGATTTTCGTCTCTAAAAAAACTATCAGGTTGATATATGTATAAATTGAATATATATTATAAAAAATCTGTGCCCAAGAGAAGAGAAGAAAAGAATTGTATTTCAAATCAAAACTAAAACCTTTACCCATGAGATTGGGGTCAATTATATTGTTTCAAATAATCAATAAGATTGGAGATTCACTAACTCAACTCTCTTTATTTTATCATGTAGTTAAAGCAGCATTTCTACTTATTACAGACATTAAAGGGATATGCTCACTAACAGTTTGACCAAAAAACTTTTAGTCTCAGAACCTGGAATTTTTAGCTAATCTAATCTGTAATAATTTTCTAAACTCTCCCTCAAAATTTAAATCTTTAAATTCCATGTGTAGCCATAAATATCACCGTTTGACAGTCAAAAATACGACTCGTCGTTTAGTAAGACTATGACTTATATAGAAAGCACATATACAGAAAATGAAAGATAACTGTTAAGGTAGAGGTATAATAGAAGCGATTGTGTGATTTTTGGGCACTTACAATAAATCTGAAGGCTATTTACATAAATTCAAGGCCCAAATCGATCCTCGAAAATACTGAGCATTCCCCTTTTAGAACATGTTTCATATTGAAATAAAATAAAATACAGATTTACATAACTACTTTTTTGCACCTTATGGGCTATTGAGGACAGTTAAACACAATGCCCTGAGCAATGAGGAAAGGAACATGTTGCTAGAGGGGCACCATCAGCCTACTCTTGTTCGATTTCTGCACAGTCTGTAACACACAGAGCCTATGTAATTGTCCCATCAGTATGTATACGGTAGATGTGATGGCTTTGGTGCAGCCTTTAAGCCTGTTGATTCTTTGCAGTTGTTTCCCTGGTTATGTTTTTTTTCTAATCTCTATTATGGATAATCTAGGAAAAATCATTGCTAGGAGGTTTGGCCAAGGAGCATTTTGGTAGAAAGGTTCCACTTGAACAAGTTATTTTTATTGTAAAATATGGTTGTTTGTTTCTCTCTTTCTGTCTGACAGATATGCTTCTTTAGACTTTGAGTGGAAACAGTGCTGGTTTGATTGTGAATTTCAGTGCTTAATGAGCTGTACCCTAGGCTTATGGGATCTTGATTCTATCCAATATGATCTACACATGGTCTAGCAACCAAATTACCATTTTAATTTATTTGACCTTCTCTTCAAGGTAATTATAGTGTAAATTGGGATAATTAGCCGTCTTAATTAAATGTGGTTAAAAGTCATAGGGAGAACATTTCTCAGCACTGGTCTAAAACCATATTAATTATGTTGCGTGACTGTTACACCATTATGAGGTGGTTATTGCATTATAATAAGGGTGTATTTTATGAATAAATAAAGACATCTATTAAACTGAATTGAAGTGTAACAAATTGAAATTGTCTATATTAATATTTATGTTGTAGGAAGAAAGGAAATAGTTCAAATGATAGAGATAATAATATAGTGATTTGATCAAGTCCGTTTAAACAGACGGACTGACTTCTAATAATAGCCTTGTTTCTGCTGGAGGGAAGTGATTTAAACATGTCTGACACAGTGGTTACTTCTAGTTAAAATCAAGCCAGTATTTCCTATGTCTTTATCTTTAGCTTACTTAAAGTCCATAATCAGATATAACATGTCCAAGCACGGGATTGTTAATGATAAAGATTTTTGAATTTTGACTTTTTATGGTTATGGCTAGTCACAATAGCTATTATAAATCCTTACAAACAAGATAATTCTTTTAATAAAAAAATTCATTCCTGTACAAAGAGTGAAATCAAAAGTAAAAATGTTCTCCAATATGAAGAACATGGAAAAAGCAGCTCGTCGTTTAGATACAACAATAAACCAAGGTCACATGTGCTATTGGCTGTGCACGTTAAAGATTCCTCGACAATTGGGAATCGAAAATAAGAGCAGGCTAATGCCGCTGTCCTGGCAAACTTTTCCTCATTGCACACTGCATGGCGTTTGCTCAACCTAAATTAGCCCATAAATAGGTGCAGAAAGGCTGGACTTAAAACTCCATTCATTCATTTCATTTTCCCAATGTGAAGAACCATCAGGTGTTTCAAAAACAATGATAAAACTGTGCAGTTTATTTATAAGGTTACATAACATTTTAAAATTTATATCTTTTATTTATTAAGGAGAACTAATGGTAAAAAATCGTGATAATATTCCTTTAACTAGCTTTCTGATCATTAAACTGAACCTTTCAGAAGGAGGTTATGACATTGGGGATGTCTGCAAATAATCTTTGAACCCAAGTAACCTTTGACTAACATCTCTATTTCGGAGACCCCTCTTACTTAATGATAAAAGAAATAAATTCAAGAGATGTCACCTCAGTTGCTTAGTTAATTCTGTAAAAGGACCCAGGTGCTAGGGATGTGTTTTATCTACCCAAATATCCAATATACCACTGTCACAAGGTCAAAAATAAATGTTTTAATTTAGCACGTTCAGCATCATATATTAGTCTCAAAAACTAAACTTAACTAATCAGTAATGTGTTCATAGATCACCCTCAAAATTTGATCCTTTAAATCCATGGGTATCCATTATTATATTTGACATTCAAAATATGGCTCTTATTTTAGTGATACTAAGCATAATATAGAAAACACATATATCAATGACGGATTCAGGGGGTGAATCAGTGGCTAGCCACCCCCCTTACCAGTGTTGACGTGAATTTATTATTACCAATTTATATATCATTTGATTAAAATGTTGACAAATCTTTGCATACATCAACCTCCAAAAATTTGCATCTCACGTCTTTGGCACTAACGAATTTAGAACACATTTTGTCATTATTCACCCCCTTTATGAAATTCGTAAATCTGCCACTGCATATATAGAAATAGCAACTGAAATTTCTAGTTTGAAGTATATTTGAAGGGATTTTTCAATTTTCTATTTTAAAGACCAAAATAAACCCCAAAAATATCCACTGTTCCCTTTTAAATTTTTATTCCACCTTTGATGTATGTGTATATGAAATCAATCTATATGAAGAATGGAGGTTGATAATGGTGTAGAGTAAGTAAATGATGACTATATATAGTAATGTGATAAGAAGTAAGTCTATCAAATAAAATACAGGGTAATTAGTAGTTCATCTGACTTATTCCCTCTCTAGAGACCTGCTTTAAATCTATCAGGTCATTAATAATACAGCTAGTATTCTCACTCCCTTGTCACCTTTTAATTCCATTTGTTGAAGGTCAAACCACTTTATTTTCATTCATTATGCTTGAGTTTTTTATGAGCTGGAGATAGGTGCCCTATGGTGCTGATAGTCATTTTTTTTATTGACCTTGGTTCGAGTCAGAGTAACCTAGTACAAACTTTCTGATTGGACAGTTTTGATAAAAAAAAAAATATATATATATAGATTTATTTAAGCAGCAATTATGCTTTTCACTGCCATGTCATTCGACCCGACCAGATCTTACGAATTCTCAAATTATTAAACCAACAGCACAGTATCAAACGATTGAACCAATCCAACTACCAACTACTACCTAGTTTGCGATATCAGCTGCTGTTGGAAGCGACTGTTAACTTGAGCGATAATGCTTTGAATGTGTTCCAAACCAATGATTATCAAAGTCTACTATTTGGGAGGAATCAAGATGATCAATATGAGAAGGTAGAATGAAGGAGATCAAGTAACTCACCACACTGCCAAGGGACAAGTTTCATGTCATTCCACCTAGCTAGATGTCATGAATTATCAGGTTACCAAACCAGAAACATCCATTTGAATCAATCCAACTCCTACAACTTCCACCTATTTCCTAGTCATCTATTTCCTGCAACATCAGTTTATGATGAGACGGAATGGTGTCTCTTGATGAGCATCTGCACATAGGGACAAATGGAGGCATGGAAAAAAAATGAAACTTAAAAAAGCCAAAGTACTGCTTATGTGTTGCAATTTATCTTCAAAAAAACCTTTACATATTTATTCAGATATACTTCAGCAAGCATCATTTCAAGGTCAAATTTTCAAAAAAAAATTGCATCTGACCCGTATAACAAAAATTCTGCTGATACATGATCAACATAGATATCAATAGTAGCTTCTGGTAGATCACTGTCAGTAACATCATAAAACGTGCTATTTTTAGTGGAATTGTAAGAACCACAGACGTCAGAATAGAAATCTGAATGCCGCAAATTGATGCTATCAGTGTCCCCGTTACACATACAAAGTTTAGAAATAAGCTTTACAATCCCTTTAAGTCAAGGTTTGAAATCTAACAACGCACAATTAAACAGAAGTCACATGTATCAACTCACTTATTGTACTGTTGTCTCATTTCTCTTTCCATTCTTTTTGTCAATTTGCCCTGAAGTTTCAATTCTGATTTGTTGTTGACAAATGAAGAATAGGATATTGAGTAGAGACTTTCATTTCTTCAAAAGAATACTTAATTAATTGATCAAGACAGCTGTAATGGCGTATTGATTTTTTTGATTGATTAGTTTTGATTTACTGAGGTTTTAGAGCAATAGAAAAAATTAATTGATCTATAGTATAAATTATAAAAGAAGCCACAGTGGCTCAGTGCTTTAGTCACTTGCTCTTTAACCAAAAGGTCCAGAGTTCAATTCCTGCATGGATTGACATAATACCTGCTTATTTTTCACCCTGGTTTCCCTCTGTCTGTGATGAATGTTAGAGCAATGCAGGGGCCGCAGAGCTGGGGGGTGAGTGTGGATTGCCGAAATTTCTGAAATTTGAAAATCTAGTGGCGGAAATATAAGGAATTTTTGTGGTGAGGGTGAGAGACGGTTTTTGAAACCCACTTCCAGAGACACTCTGCGGCCCCTGCAATGCATGAATGTGGCAATAAACTTGGGCTTTTTTTGTTAAAGGCTTTGCACCTGAAAGTTTAAGGTGGATATTAAAATATAGCAGGCTAATGCCACTGTACAAAAATTATATTTCATTATTAAAGAATTGAATACCTAAACATTTCGTTGATCATTGCCCTTTATATCAATTATGGGCATGCCATTCAATCTTTAAAACTGTTTTACCTATCCTTGCTATTCTGGAAAGATACGTTTTCTGTCATGTGCTTGAAATTAGTCTGATGAATTTCCTTCTACAAATATATAATAGGCCTTTTATTTACCAGTCATGTCTAGCTAATGTGTCTGAGTGTATTGACATGTCTGATTTATTATAGAGCTTCTGTTAAAACAACAAATCTACACAAGGATAGTTTATTTGTTTTGTTGTAATTAAACCTATAACTTCCTTAAGGACAGTACAGAAATCTTAACAAATCATTTTATTGGACAGAAATTTGAAATTAATGTTTAACAAATGTTAGTTGTGCTGTCTAAATTTTTTTAACTGAATTTCCTGAAGCGATATTGCAACAAATTTCCACTTGTCTTTTAATTCATTAATGCATAAAAAGAATTCATCACCTTAAGGACGTTTCAAGACTTCCTTCATTTATTTAAATGGATAAACAAATTAAAATAGGAATAAAAAGTTGACTCTGCACTCTTAAGAACACTAGCTGTAACATGTAAAAATGTTTCCAACTTAGAAATCCCATTGGAAACCAAATTAGGCAACTTCCTTTCATTTGATTCAATTGATACTGATCTTTGCAGTCTGTCATTCTCTTTTCTGTAGCAAAATTAAAAAAAAGTAAAACTAGAGCCACACGTGGCACAGAGTGGGACTTTGCAAATGTGCAAATTGCTAAAGGAAATTTGAAGAAATGGGCCCTGAACGTAAATCCGAAGTGTCAAAGAAACTTTTAAAATTTTTGAATTTTGGGAAAGGTTGTGAAACCGGAAGTAATCACGAGACCTAACATTTGAACATAGGAGCTGAAAACCTTTATCAACAACCTTCAAACTACTGAAGGTCAAGGTCACTCAAGGTCACATTTACGAGAAACAAGTCTGTAAAATTTGGAAATGCATACAGTAATAACACCGGAAGTTGACGCTACAATCAAATATGAACGTATAAATGAACAGCCAAAGTCAATGACCTTTGATCCTAAAAAAAGGTCAAGGTCAACAAAGGTCAAGGTCAAGAACGATTTATTTTTTATTTTTTTAACCTTGTTCCCTTTTTTGAACTACAAAGCCGAAATCAATGAGCCTTTAACATAAGCTGAATAAAGCAATGATGTAACAGTATGCAAGGTCATTTTTTGAAAAAAATTCAAACTTAACCTTTTTTTGGGATAAACAAAATTTTGACATAAACAAAATTTTACCCGGATGTGCCACGCCCACGTCAGATTTTTTTATGTGACTTAATTCATAATATTAATATCTTACCATGGCTAAATTATCAAGCCTTTGCATCTATTGGTTAATGAGATATACAATCATAAATGTCAAAAAAGGTCAAAATATATAATCGGAAATTTTGAAATTAATAAACCTTGTTCCCTTTTTTGAACTATACAGCCGAATTAGCTGAGATTTTGATATAATAGAGATAAAGTAATGAGGCTGGTGTGTGCAGAAGCATTTTTTTAAAAAATGTAGTATATATGAATTTTTTCCAGACAACAAAATGTTAACAAAATTAAAATTTAACCCGGATGTGCCACGCCCATGTAAATTTATTTTTGATGGATACATTTATATGTGGTATGGTTACTTATGTTCAAATTTTCAAGACTCTAAACTTAATAGATCATAAACTATGCATATATTAAAAGTCAAAAAATTCAAAAAATCGGGTAAAGGTTTTCAAAATTGCAAATTTTAAAGAAAACTAATTTTGCATTACAATACATTGTGATATATCGTTCGAAAGAGCTCATGAAGCCCATTCAGATGAACCCTCTAGGTTAATTAGGTCACCTGTGGGAGCAGTACAAAGTTGCGAATTCGGCTATTTTTGGACGGCTATAAAACCGGAAGTTGATATCGGAGGTCAAATATTAAAGTATCATCAGGTAGCCAAGGTCAATGACCTTTGACCTACTTAAGGTCAAGGTCATCAAAGGTCAAGGTCACGAGATATAAGCCTTCAAAAACTGAAAAAATTCAACCGGAAGTTGCCAAAAAGGAAAATCGAAATTCAAAATTCGGCTTCCCAGGTTTTGGTCGCAATCGACTGTAGTTTCCAAAAATACAAACATCACACACGTCACACTTACCACCAAGGCCCCATTTTTCGTTTTATAAAAATGTATCAAATCAACATGGCGGACAAAGTATTTTTTTCGGACTAAATTTTATTTTAAAATCGGCTGTAGAATTACGATTAATAACGATATACATAATTTCGTTGAAATATTTCAATTACGCCGGAAGTTATTCAACCGGAAGTGAAAATCGATTTTCTTCATTAACCGGAAGTGACGCCAACATTTTGAATACGTCAAATTGTTTACATTTGCGACATGCATCTTTTATTAAAATTTCAGATTAATCCAAAAAAACCTGAAAAGTAGTCCAAAAATTTCGAAAATCGGCCAAAAAATGTATACTACGAATTTTCGAAATTTGAAATTTTTTAACTCGTATCACATCGGAATTTAGTCACAGATTCCAAAAATGAAAACCCGAGCAAAATCGGCCCAAAAATGTGGCTTCCAGGGTCAAAAAACCGGTTTTTGCTGATGTTGCAATGTGCAACTTGCACTTTTGCAAAAAATTTCCAATTTATATTCATTAAGTACATCGCCAAAAATGGACCTCAGAAGTTGTAAAAAAGTTGCTGCAGCTGTTGCAGTTTAGGCTGTGTGCCCTGTGTAAAAAACGAAAAAAAAAAAAAATGGAAACATTTCGAAAACAAACTGGGACTTTGCGGAAGCAAAGTCCCACAAAAATAATAGGTAGTTTCTAATAATTATTAGAATTATAATTGCAATTGTAGAATAGTGAAGAAATCATAATTTGTGTTGAAAGTGTTATATGAATAATTTTCTGCATCTATTTTGGCGATGGTTCATTGTTCCATCTGAATGATGAGATGTTTTTTCATTGTCAGTCTAAGTCCTGTATCACTGACAGGGCTAAACAAAAGTTGAAAAATCCAAGGTATTTCATTTTGAAGAGAGAGAACTACCTTGCACTCTGTGAGTTGACTTCATATGCATTGAATTCTGAACTTGTCTTAAGTCTTTGACTCCAGCGAAAGTAAAAACTAGTATCAAGCCAGTTTATTTAACGGCTGATTATTGAGTGGTGCTTATTGACTATTTGAACTATTTATAGCAACATCTTGAAGGATGTTTATCACCAATCAAAACATTCTTCTGGTCACTGCTAGCCTACTTCTAGTATTTTTTCTATAGACTTCTCACTTCTGTCTGAAATAAAGCAATATAAAAACAGTCATGACCTTGAATTTTAAGAATGTTTCCAAGGTTAAGATCTAATGTTGAATGGCTGATTAAAACTAATTGGTGTTGTAGTGCGGTATTTAAAACTTCTTTTCCTGTGTTTCTTTTTTTAAAAACCTAGTTGCTATCTTGAAGGTGATTTTTGAAAATTGCTTCATGGTCTAGAATATCAAGAACAATTCAACATTAAAAAAACACGGAATAACATGAAATAAATTTGAATGACATTCTTTACACAATTTGAATATTGCATATGCAGGCAAATCCATTGCCTTCGTCTTTCAAAGGGATCAATGTCCAAATTCACAAAATTTTTCAGCATAAAATCCCAAACAACAAATTCTTAATAATAAGTTTTTATGTGAAACTGTTCTACATCTATCCTCTACAGAGATTCCAAATAACTATTGTATATTCATTGGGTAATTTATAAGACTAACATTTCCTGAATTGTTGAAGTAGGTAAAGAGATAAATAGAGATAAATGATATGATAAATGATATGATATATGATAACAGATTATGTTCCACTTAACTCACTTTGTTATATTAATTACAATATTGGTAAATGCTGATGTAAATCAGAATATATCAGATATTGTTCATTTGTACTTGAGAAAAAAGGTGAGGGAGGGGTACATACACTGTTCATTAAAGAAATCCAAAAGATAATTTTGTATTAGTATCTGGAACACAAACAGCTATTTACACAAAATCCAGGAAAACTTGACCTGACCGCTTATTCTGGAAACAATCCTTGTGCTAGGATGTATTCATACACTGTTTCTAAGACATCCTAGCTTTAAGATAGATTTGAGAAAATGTCCAGAGTTTAACATTCATATACATGTACACATATAATCTAAAAAATATCTTAAAATTCTTACTAAAGCCCTAAAATATATATACAGACTAACATGATGAACATGTGTTCTGGAAGGACGAGCATTTCTTACTTTCTTAGTAAAAGCACCAGATTGTTTGTTGCAGGATATTTTGTTTCAAATAGGATATTTTTTAGCATACTTCAATTTACTGGAATGATTATAAATTTTCTTTTTGTTTTCAGGGAAGCGCAACCGGAATGCCAGTTTCTTTACGAGTTGACTCCAAAGGTCACGTCCTATTCTGGAAAGATCAGAATAAGGTATGTAAATTTTTTTTGAAATTCTCCTATATTTATGGTTCAAACGAACAGACTATTTGATCTCAAAGCAGCTTTTATTCTGTTCAGACAGAGATGAAATTTTATATTAACTGCTGGCAATCTGACTTTAACATGATGTCAAAGAGAGCCTTGTCAAATCAACATCTGATATTTGACATAACTTGAACAGAATGCAAAGACAAATCCACATTTTGTGACTGAAAAATGTGTCACCATGAAGAATTTGAAAATTTAAAAAGTTACTGACCTAGTCTTTAACTAACTGAGCCACTGCCTCTCTTGTGTCATCATGAAGGATTTCAGAGTGTCTTCAAATTTTTTATTCTTAACCCTACCCTTTATAAATTCTTTTTTTTTTAGGAAATGGATTATTTGGACATCTCCCTGATACGTGACACAAGAACTGGACGCTACTCAAGACTACCTAAGGTAAATAACTTGTATTTGTCACTTTTCATTACAGAATTTTATTTTTTAAAGCTACCATGTTCTATGAATTTCTTGAAATATTGAAGATTGCAGGCTCTGTAATGATTTTAAGATTAAGCCTAATATTCTTTACTGTGGTCTTTTAAAAAACTAATGATCAATTCAGATTGATGATAAGACACTGCGTTTCATGATATTTTTTCACCTGAATTTCTTTGTCCTTCATTATGGGGACATGATAGCTTTAAGTTTACTTGAAAATCATGAAACAAATGTAAAAGCTCTCCTCTTTTTGATTTTTTTTCATGAGATAACTGTATTTTACTTAAGGACTTAATTGAAAAGATTCCATTTGAATTGTACTGAAATCTTCATGACAAATCTTTTGTGTCGATAGCCAAAAGGATCAGTTTACTTCAGCAGTATGAAGCAAATTGCTTGATATAAGATTTCTAGGAATTGATATGAAAATCAGTGAAGATAGATAGTAAACAAGATAATTAGGATGAAATTCTATCATTATAAAACTTCTGTTGACTGTAACAATTGTATTAGGTAGATTTCTTGTATTACATTGACCAGTAGTCTGTTACATAGCCCTCTGATTTCTACCAGAATTCACTTAATCTTGATTGTCTATTTCACTGTTTATTCATTGCTTCTGATTACTTGTTTAGAGATAAGACATTGGTCTCATTAATATCTCTATATATTCTGCGTCTGCTAATATAATAGATATAATTACTGACTTGTGTTATTATTGGGATCAGTCATTGTCACTGTGATGGATGACTGAAAGTAAAATTTTGTCTTGTCTTCATTCATGTTAAGCGCGACAACTCACTTGAAAATGGTACCAGCTCATTGAGTTCAATTCAAATTACTAATTAGATGAAATTTGTAGCCTCGTATTTAAAATCTTTAAATTTTCATTCAGATATATATCTGGTCTTGTAATTCTTGAACTGTATATATGATGTCACGTGTGCAATAGCTGCTAGTTACTCTTCAGGCTTTTGTAGTATCTATGTCGCAAGACCCACAGACAAATAGAATAGTGCAAATCAATGCTTTGTATACAAATATAATTAAAACCTCTTTACAATCCCTTTTAATTTGATCAAAGTTGAGCAATACTGTGCTGACAATTGAAGCATTTTTTGCTTCATTTTTGCTTCAATTCAATACCATGATATACAACACATTTTCCACATGACGTGTCAATGCATAATCATTACACAAATTACAATTTTTTGAAAAACCACAATATGAGATGGCTGCACGTTTTTTGTAACAATTACCATACTTATCACAACAGATGTTGTAAAATATCATCTCAAATTCTCACCTATTCTTTTGTGAATCATATTCTCAATTATAATCTTTGATAAGTTAAGATTTGTAATAGATTAATTTTATAAAATGTAGATGTTTTATTACTTTTTAGACTCAAAACCAAACTCAGATAAGACTATTACAAACTTGTAGATGTCAAACAGTTAGTTTTACCATGAATTTTATGAGAATCAATCTTTCATAGATTTTTTTTTTGAAAATACACAAAACAAATTCGATTAAATATACAAATGGTTATAACATGTTAAAAATCTTTCTATATTCTCTAGAACATGACTTATGATTGATTTTACGTGAACATGTACATGTGGAGTACATTAGAAAATTAATTTTCAAGTTTTTTTTAAATCAAATACATCAAAATTGATAAGTTTACATTTGTACATGAGATGTATGAATTTGTTATCTGATACCCACATCTGTATATTGTGTTGAATTTTTAATCAAATAGAAATTAAAAGGTTGTTTAAGAGAATTGTTTGATTAACGATATAGATGATATTGGTTGTAGCGTGGAAAGTCAGCGTGGTTTTAATTAAGGGTATTGAACACTGTTATTTTATCGACTGATTTCTAACCAATTCAATCAACATCAACGCATTGATTAATGATCAGTATATTTATACCACTAATCACATAGCAGACGGCAAAGGGAGGTAATTAGCGAGAGACATCTACACCTGAATTCTGGTCCTCTGAGCCAAATTAGAAGAAAACCTAGTGTTTCATGAATCATTGAAAGTTGGCTATTTTCAGAAACCCGTCTCGTTTAATTCCTTTGGTATGATTAACTCTGAGCAGAAAATTAAATGTCCAGTTTTTTCTACGTACCAACCAGACTAGTCTAATGAAAAAGAGTAATTAATGTGTAAAATCTATTAGTTTTGCCCTTTCATTATGTAGATGGGAATTTATCAGAATGAGTTAAATGTCTGTTTAACAAACCAAAATCAATTATCGAAAAGTCATCGCTCAATGCCAGCTAGTGCTCTAAAGTAACATTTGATTATTTTTTTTTTTCATCAAAAGTGCATTCTGTCTCTTAGCTAGTTCTCAATTCACAATACCAATATCTTTCAGTTGGAGCACTTATGTCATTTGCACGTTAAAACACAATGTCTATAGTCTCAGCTGATAGAAATGGAACTCAATTAATAGAAGCAACAGATTAATTAAAGTGGAATGTTCAGCATTTTCGAGGGTCGATTTAAGCCTTGAATATATGTACATAGTCTCCTAGAACCATATGAAAATTGCATAATCCCTTCAATTATACCCATACCTTTACATTTTTCTTTCATTTTCTGTATATGCATTTTCTATATAAGACAGAGTCTTACTAAGCGACAAGTCGTATTTTTGACTTTCAAACACTCAGAATTAATCAGTCTCTTAATATTTTTTAAATCACTTTGGCTTGGAAAAGATGCTGTTGATTTATAAACTGAAAGTTAAACATTGTATTTCACTTTGAAGCAATATGACCAAGTATTATTGTCTTTGCAGTATGTTATTTCTTTGTTAATATTCCACGTAAGATAGAATCATTTTACAATGTTAGTTATCCTTTTTTGGAGATCAACTTCTTAACAATCATAGAATCTTTATAGACTTGCAAATTGGAATTTGTGTTCAATAAATTTCCATTCATTCGTTTACCGTAGAACATATAGTCGCTGTAGATTTTACATTGTCAATAATTTGCCAGTCTTTTTCTGATCAAAAAATCATTAGAGCATGGCTAGAAATAGTGTGGTTGAAACTTGATTAAAAACCAGAAGAGAAAAAAAAAGTGAGAGGAAATTTCTATTGAAATCGATAATGGCCTATTGGTGACATTATATCAACCAGTTTGTTATTCTTCATTAACTCTTACTGAAAGACTGAATTGTTTGACGGTTGTCGCCAATTTTAAAAGAATTACATCTTAGTTTCAGCAAAAAATAGGTCATAGTTTTTGACGATTACTACTTTATAGTTTTTAGTCAAATATTACTTCATAGCTTTAGTCAAGTACTGCTTTGCAGTTTCAGTAAATACAATTCCATAGTTTTAATCAAACACTTCTTAAAAGTTTTAGTCAAACATTTTTTTCATAGTTTCAGTCAAATACTGCTTCATAGTTTCATTAAATTATTATGTCATAGTCAATACTACTTCATGTTTTTAGTCATATACTACTTGATAGATAGATTCAGTTAACACTTCGTGGTTTCAGCCAAGTACTTGTACTTTTGCATAGTTTCAGTAAAACACTACTACTTCATAGTTTCAGCAATAATGCTTTTAAATTTCAGTCAATATGTTCAGTCAATACCGTTTCATAGTTTTAGCCAACTACTAGTTTAAGTCAAATACCACTTCATAGTTTAAGTCAAAATAATAGTTTCAGTCGAATACTAGGTCATAGTGCCTCTCCACAAGCAATGTACATACAAGCATGACAAAATGTCCGATTTGATCCCATTTAAATAAACATCCTTGATGACAATTCAATTAGAAATCAGAAATCGTAACCATAGTATAGCAAAATGGGAATAATAGTTGTATGGTAGTATAAACTTCTGCCAAGAGAAATACTAGTTCATAGTTTCACTCTCAGCTTCAAACTAATACTACAACATAGTTTTAGTCAAATACAGATTCATAGTTTTAGCCAAATACCACTGTATAGTTTTAGCCTAATACCACTGTATAGTTTTAGCCAAATACCACTGTATAGTTTTAGTCAAATACAGATTCATAGTTTTAGCCAAATACCACTGTATAGTTTTAGCCAAATACCACTGTATAGTTTTAGTCAAATACAGATTCATAGTTTTAGCCAAATACCACTGTATAGTTTTAGCCAAATACCACTGTATAGTTTTAGCCAAATACCACTGTATAGTTTTAGCCAAATACCACTGTATAGTTTTAGCCAAATACCACTGTATAGTTTTAGCCAAATACCACTGTATAGTTTTAGCCAAATACCACTGTATAGTTTTAGCCAAATACCACAACATAGTTTTAGTCAACTACAGATTCATAGTTTTAGCCAAATACCACAACATAGTTTTAGCCAAATACCACAACATAGTTTTAGTCAACTACAGATTCATAGTTTTAGCCAAATACCACTGTATAGTTTTAGCCAAATAATATAGTTTTTCAAGTGTGTTGTATGTAACAACTGTCTGTATGTTTTATATTTCTGTAATCAATATGGTGATATACCTGGTTAGAATATTGATAGAAAGAGTAAACAGACATTAAATTACATATAATTGATTAGATATCAGACAATGATGTGTGACTTTAGATGTACTTTTATCAGTTTCTTTTCACATCCCTTTGGGCTAAAGATGATTGTAAAGTTATGCTGTTTGCAAAAAGGGAAATTCTGCCATTTTGAAATAAATATTTTGATCATGTGGTAACTATGGCGGGGGAAAGCGGCAAAAACCTAATGCTATGTAGAAATGTCTAATTCAAAACGCAAATGTAACATAATTTAATACCAAATACCCAAAACGTCTAATGCAAAAGACAAAATACAAGAAACCTCTAATACATAATACCTCATACGTCTAATTCAAAAGACACAGTACAACAAACCTCTAATACACAATATATTTAACTTCTTATGCATTATTGATTTTACAATGTGAAACACCGTTAGCATTAGACGACATATCTCGATAAACTTACTTACATTTCTACATTGCAATATCTTTATTTGGGTCATTTGGGTCAATGTCAAGGCCGTAGTATTTGGCTATGTTTGGTTACTGTCTTCCCGTTGAGCTACCGTTATCAAAGTTGGCAAATATGTTCTATTATGTATCCTGAATAATTATTGAAAATTTCAGATGATTCTGAAGCTTTTTTTCTCTATCTTCAGGGCCGTAGGAAGCAAATGAAAACTTTGTGGCTGATTTTTTTTCCTTTCACAGACATCTAATCCTGTAAAGGATACGGCATCGAACATTAAAACTGTTTAAGGGATTCTCCAATTCAGAAAATATTGAAAGTCAGGATTGATTTCCTTGCGTTTAGGGGGTTTCCGAACAGAATTCTCGTTTAGAACACACACTCACTTTTTTGAATCTTTGCTTCGATGTCTTCCAAAACTCGTCAAAAGATAATAGGACCGTCAGCCGAGCGTCGCATGAAAGGAAATTAACTTTAATTTTCAAAGTTTCCTTATAGGGTGCCAACTCTCCAAACCTCATGCAGTTTTAAAGGTCTGAGATGTAAGGAATTGTTTCTTGGGCTACAATCCCCCAATAAAACCTACTACAGATGCAAGCAATCAAATTATATCTTTTTTAATATTCTGAGGGTGCAAAATCGCCTGCTATTCGGAAAGGCCTAATATGCAAGGAAATAAAATGTTATTTTCAAAATTTTCTTGCTGTATATGCTATATGCCCAAAGTCTTATTCAAGAGGTAGGTATTCTTTTAACGACAATTCTGTTCGGAAAGGTATCATAACAAAAAAATGTCCTTCTTCAAAGGGGCAGAGCGGGTTGGTTCTTACAGGAATTTTGTTCGGAAAAGCATCGGATGCAAGGCACCGAGCCTAAAATTTTTAAAATTTCTTTAGGTAAAGTAAACCTTCTTCAAAAAGCATGAGACGCGAGGAAATCAACAACTTTCAAAATTTTCAGAATCCCTTAAAGCATAGCCGTAGGAGCGCACGACTCAACGAGGGAGAGGGGGGGGGGGAATTGTCAATGAATATTCAGGATGCATAATAAGACATAAGATATTATCTGCCAACTTTGATAACGGTAGCTCAACGGGAAGACAGTAACCAAACACAGCCAAATACTACGGCCTTGACATTGACCCAAATGACCCAAATAAAGATATTGCAATGTAGAAATGTAAGTAAGTTTATCGAGATATGTCGTCTAATGCTAACGATGTTTCACACTGTAAAACCAATAATGCATAAGAAGTTAAATGTATTGTGTATTAGAGGTTTCTTGTACTTTGTCTTTTGAATTAGACGTATGAGGTATTATGTATTAGAGGTTTCTTGTATTTTGTCTTTTGCATTAGACGTTTTAGGTATTTGGTATTGCATTATGTTACATTTGCGTTTTGAATTAGACATTTCTACATAGCATTAGGTTTTTGCCGCTTTCACCCGCCATAGGTAACAAGTATTTCTAACCTTGAAGCAATGAAATGAAAATTTCTTAACTTACAATTATTGTATCAGTTATGTTTATAAAAGTTATAAATCTCATGATCTATCTGAATTTATGTGTTGGAAATAAACATGACAGCTACCACCAATAGCAAAATATGGTTAACAAGTGTGCCCAACATTACACAAACTATTGTCAAACGTAAACAAGACCCAATTTTTGTTTTTGTTCAGGCATTTTGCAGATATATTGGTCAGCATGTAACCAAAACTGTTGTCGGTGTGTACATTTTATTCACTTGACAATGCATGATAACAGATATGATAATTGACCACAGAGTTTAGAAGTATCGTCTGATCAGAATAGAGTATATCTATTAACCAACAGACGGATGGTATTAGAATCTCTAGAAAGATATGATTGTGTATTATAATTGATATGTTCTTGAAATAATAAAATCAGTCTATGTCTGGATTATATCATACAGTATTTTTTTCTTATATTTTGATATAATTGGTGTGATAGATTTGTCATGAAACTTTTTAATACTAATGTTTTTTCTTAGTCATAGATTTATTAAAGTATATGTTACTGTATGCATTGTTGGATTTGACTGTAATTTGCATTGATCACTCAATTAGACAGAATGTATTTGTTCATTGCCTTGAAATGTGTGCGATTAAAAAAAATAGAAGATAAATAAATGAAAATATGTGAAAAATGTTCAAGTAGGAAATACTCAACATTGTAAAGAGTCCAAATATCTTGACCTGAAGAGTTATAAATGATAAAACTAGACATGCCATTATCATATGATATTAAAGATTATCTAATAAGAAAATATTGTCATTGTTCTGTGTGGCATGTACTCATGACATTTACCACGTCTCCATTTGAGGTCACATTTCACCAACATGGAAATGTCAGATAGATGTAAATGTTTCCACGTCTTCTGTCTAATCAATTCTGTGAGATTGACTTAGGAAATGGAATGAAATAATCTATTCTTTTCCCACCTTCCTTTCTGTCTCTGATTGAACCAAGAGAGAGGCCATGCTTTCTAGTGTGTAATGAAGGCAAGAATAGCATCACATGTATTCTCTTTTTTCATTTCCAAATGTTTGGATTTATAACTTCATAGCTTTTAGCTAAATTTTAAACACATTTTTTCATTGTCATGTGAAAACTAAAGAAAACCTCATGGCATTAATCATTCAGGTATGTGCCCATTTACAGCTGAATGAACTGCAATTATTCAAGGTCATATGGTGATTGCAACTGATTGAGATTAAAACTCACAACGTTCACCATTTTCTCAATGTAACCAAGTTAATCACATCATGATTTAAAAGATAAACTCTGTATAAAACTGTTCTATCCCAAACTAACCCCTAATAAAACAGGATAACAAATAAACTTAAAACACACTGCGCCACCCTGACTCTAGGTAATTAACTGGAAGAGAAATATGAAGTGATAGGCCAAGGCCTTGTGAAAAAGTGATTGACTAGAAATAAAAACTAGGAAATTGGTTGAGTTATTGTTTATAACAGTGGAGGTTTAATGAGCTAGAATAAACAATAACTATAACTAGATTTAGTAATGAAAATCTCAGTGTGTGGAAACATTACGATTGGAATCATTGATTAGTCTTAAACTTGAACAAATTCACCCAACTAGACTTCCTTTCCTTACACCTTCTCTTCTCTATTTCCCTGACTCACTCACTACCTACCATAAATAAGGTGTAGCTATTGATTATTGTGTGGCTTGACATTCAGCCTATTTTATTGATGTTTATGTTTGGTCAGACATCAAGTATATTGTTGAGTAGTCTATAATTCTATCAGTTAAATAACAATTTTCACATATCTACTGACATTTACACTGGAGTCTAACTACATTGCTCCTTCTTCATTTGTGTTATTGGTCCTAAAATTGATGATGTATTGGTCAAGTCTTATTCCTCCTATTTTATTAGTCTTCTTGTACTTAAATTACTCAAGTGTGATCTCAGTTCCTAATGTTCAGAAATAATGGACAGGCCCTGAATCTATAGTGCCTAGGTTTTCAACTTAGGGGACATGTCTCAGACTGGGGACATTTGGACATTTTCCAGGGGACACAAAGTGAGTTATAGGTCTGAAAAAATAATTAGTGTCCACTGCCCTCAATGACTCTTTAATCTGGGCCATAGATTAAGTTCAAAACGTTAAAAAGCAAAACATGGTGACTTTATCATACTTCGAAATTGCATGTTTTTGCAGACAATTCAGGGGACATGGTCATTTCCTTGTGCATAATCGGGGACACTTGAGAAAACCAGTTGAAAACCCAGGCTATAGTGTAAACTGATGGTTTTCTACCTGTCTTAGTTTGTGTCCCAAAATCATATTAGAATGAAAATGATGTCCCCAGTATCATAGGAGCTGTTGTACTATATTGTACTTGGATACACATATAATGTCCCCAAAGAAAACTGAAAAGGTTGACCATTGGGAACATGTTCCTGTAGTTAAAAACCTATGTTGTAAATCAATGCATTTTAGTGGAGCTCAGTGCTAGTTTACAGCCTGAACTCAATGCTAGTTTACAGCCCGAGCTCAATGCTAGTTTACAGCCTGAACTCAATGCTAGTTTACATCCTGAACTCAATGCTAGTTTACAGCCTGAACTCAATGCTAGTTTACAGCCTGAACTCAATGCTAGTTTACAGCCTGAACTCAATGCTAGTTTACAGTCTGAATTCAATGCTAGTTTACAGCCTGAACTCAATGCTAGTTTACATCCTGAACTCAATGCTAGTTTACAGCCTGAACTCAATGCTAGTTTACAGCCTGAACTCAATGCTAGTTTACAGCCTGAACTCAATGCTAGTTTACAGTCTGAATTCAATGCTAGTTTACAGCCTGAACTCAATGCTAGTTTACAGCCTGAACTCAATGCTAGTTTACAGCCTGAACTCAATGCTAGTTTACAGCCTGAACTCAATGCTAGTTTACAGTCTGAATTCAATGCTAGTTTACAGCCTGAACTCAATGCTAGTTTACAGCCTGAACTCAATGCTAGTTTACAGCCTGAACTCAATGCTAGTTTACAGCCTGAAATCGATGCTAGTTTACAGCCTGAATTCAATGCTAGTTTACAGCCTGAACTCAATTCTAGTTTACAGCCTGAACTCAATGCTAGTTTACAGTCTGAACTCAATTCTAGTTTACAGTCTGAACTCAATGCTAGTTTACAGTCTGAATTCAATGCTAGTTTACAGCCTGAACTCAATGCTAGTTTACAGTCTGAACTCAATGCTAGTTTACATCCTGAACTCAATGCTAGTTTACATCCTGAACTCAATGCTAGTTTACAGCCTGAACTCAATGCTAGTTTACAGTCTGAACTCAATGCTAATTTACAGCCTGAACTCAGTTCTAATTTACAGCCTGAACTCAATGCTAGTTTACAGCCTGAACTCAATGCTAGTTTACAGCCCAAACTCAATGCTAGTTTACAGCCTGAGCTCAATGCTAGTTTACAGCCTGAACTCAATGCTAGTTTACAGCCCGAGTTCAATGCTAGTTTACAGCCTGAACTCAATGCTAGTTTACAGCCTGAACTCAATGCTAGTTTACAGCCCGAGTTCAATGCTAGTTTACAGCCTGAACTCAATGCTAGTTTACAGCCTGAACTCAAGAGCTTAAAGCTATTAGCATGACAAGTCACATGTAAATTGTTGTATTACTCTAGTTCATGTTCATTTAATAATCCTTATGTCCTTTTGTCACCTGAGATCTACTCAAGTTGACGTACTAATCCTATACTTATAGCCATTTTAGTCCTATTTGTGTTTCTATCTGAGTTCTATAATTCTTGATTTATTGGTCCTATTTTATGTACTTTAAGCCTATTCTCTATTTTTATAATGATGGTCATTTTTATGGTTCAAAAAGATTATTGAGTTTTCCTTTTAGATACAGGATGCCACCGAAGTAAAGTTACATGTTTTTTTGTTAAAAAGGGATTTATACCTTATAAAGAGAATAGTCATTGGAAGAAGACCAGTCAACCACTTCAAGGAAATAGTCATGATGTTTAGCATTACTTTAAACTGATATACTTATAGAGGATGATAAACATATTGATTTGTGGTCTGAAAACTAAACCTATTATGTGATGTCATATGATAACCAGTGCTTAATAGGCCATTCAATTAATTATCATCTTAAAGGGATTGTAAGTAGGTATGTGTATTTAGGGCAACGGCTTTAGTTTACATGTTAGTTACAACAATAAAGGTCGTTCCCAAATAGCGGCCCCCAAATAATTGTGCCAAATTATCAAAACTGAGATGTCCTCTATGCTATTTACACACTGCAAAGCCAGAAATGGCAACAAGTTTGATAATGACACCACCATGAAATTACATAACCCCAAGAAGGTTCTAAATTGGTTAAAACATTTCTTTAGCCTTCTTAGGAGCCCTTCCCTATATTTTTGGCACCTCACTCAGCCAATACAGGATGTGTCCAAACTAAGGTAATCTAAAGCCCAATGAGGATACTTATCAATATGCACCATCAGAAGTCTGTAGATCTTGCAATTCCACTTAGATTAAGTGTTTTTAGGATGTCATTATCTGACAATTCCTTTGATTTTGTGGATGGTGGATAATACCAGAAATGAAAGGCATTTGTTTAAAGAAATTTCTGGTCAAATTTTTTTTTTATCAAGGATAATTATGACTTTTTTTTTACACCACTCCAATTTCCTGATTGACATCAGATTATGATGCTAATTTGCTTGAAGGATGAACATATAAAAATTAGAAAACTTCTTTTTTTTCTCTTTAACTTATTATTCTGATTACTTGAACATGAAGCTAATCCTGTTGAATACCATATATTCTTGCTCGCGGCTTCATTTTGCACTTTTGTCGAAGGTTATTTCTCTGCAGTTTGTCATTCAAGTGGTTATGTAAATGTATTCCTATTGAGATCACAAAGAGAAACATGATGTATGACATATAAAAGATGATATATAAGATATATGATTAGTAATTAGTATTAAAGGTGGTCAATATAATCTGTGTATGAGACAAGGTACCACCCTGATCACATAATTGATTTTATGTTATATTAATAATTAATATATATTATATACATATAGACTTATCCTATTTACAAACTTATTACAGTTAAAACCTTGACATTTATTATCCTCAAATTCATTATGTCTTTTTTATCTTGATTTTTCACCTGATGCAATTGACATTTGTCAAATTGGAAAAAAATGATTAGTTTTTTGTGAAACTGTCGGAAAAAATTGATTTTATCTGGTAGTTTTATTGAAGTAATTTGTTTCCTGGTATATAAATTGTCTAGTTTAATTTTTAAAAGATAATTAACATTTTTTATGCTATTGTTAATGTCAGAATAGGTTGAGAAGCCTCATGCAAGAAACATGGACATCTAATTTCAGATCACTCTCTTTTCTGTCATAAAACAAAATTGAAAATCCACGTTATTAATGCGTTTGGAACAAAAATTACATGAGTTTATTTTATTAGATTGTAATCAACTACAATAGTATGTGTAAAAACATGAATTCAATCAACTACTTTTTTAAAATCTCACTGTACATGTTGTAGAATTCAATCAACTACTGATATAGATTTCACTGTACATGTTGTAGAATTCAATCAACTACTGATATAGATCTCACTGTACATGTTGTAGAATTCAATCAACTACTTATATAGATCTCACTGTACATGTTGTAGAATTCAATCAACTACTTACATAGATCTCACTGTACATGTTGTAGAATTCAATCAACTACTGATATAGATCTCACTGTACATGTTGTAGAATTCAATCAACTACTTATATAGATCTCACTGTACATGTTGTAGAAGTCAATCAACTACTTATATAGATCTCACTGTACATGTTGTAGAATTCAATCAACTACTGATATAGATCTCACTGTACATGTTGTAGAATTCAATCAACTACTGATATAGATCTCACTGTACATGTTGTAGAATTCAATCAACTACTTACATAGATCTCACTGTACATATTGTAGAATTCAATCAACTACTTACATAGATCTCACTGTACATGTTGTAGAATTCAATCAACTACTTATATAGATCTCACTGTACATGTTGTAGAATTCAATCAACTACTGATATAGATTTCACTGTACATGTTGTAGAATTCAATCAACTACTGATATAGATCTCACTGTACATGTTGTAGAATTGAATCAACTACTTATATAGATCTCACTGTACATGTTGTAGAATTCAATCAACTACTTACATAGATCTCACTGTACATGTTGTAGAATTCAATCAACTACTGATATAGATTTCACTGTACATGTTGTAGAATTCAATCAACTACTGATATAGATCTCACTGTACATGTTGTAGAATTCAATCAACTACTTATATAGATCTCACTGTACATGTTGTAGAATTCAATCAACTACTTACATAGATCTCACTGTACATGTTGTAGAATTCAATCAACTACTGATATAGATCTCACTGTACATGTTGTAGAATTCAATCAACTACTTATATAGATCTCACTGTACATGTTGTAGAATTCAATCAACTACTGATATAGATCTCACTGTACATGTTGTAGAATTCAATCAACTACTTAAAAAGATCTCAATGTACATGTTGTAGAAGTCAATAAACTACTGATATAGATCTCACTGTACATGTTGTAGTATTCAATCCACTACTTTAATAGATCTCACTGTACATGTTGTAGAATTCAATCATCTACTTTATAGATCTCACTGTACATGTTGTAGAAGTCAATAAACTACTTACATATATCTCACTGTACATGTTGTAGAATTAATCAACTACTGATATAGATCTCACTGTACATGTTGTAGAATTCAATCAACTACTGATATAGATCTCACTGTACATGTTGTAGAATTGAATCAACTACTTATATAGATCTCACTGTACATGTTGTAGAATTCAATCAACTACTTATATAGATCTCACTGTACATGTTGTAGAATTCAATCAACTACTGATATAGATTTCACTGTACATGTTGTAGAATTCAATAAACTACTGATATAGATTTCACTGTACATGTTGTAGTATTCAATCAACTACTGATATAGATCTCACTGTACATGTTGTAGAATTCAATCAACTACTTAAAAAGATCTCAATGTACATGTTGTAGAAGTCAATAAACTACTGATATAGATCTCACTGTACATGTTGTAGTATTCAATCCACTACTTTAATAGATCTCACTGTACATGTTGTAGAATTCAATCATCTACTTTATAGATCTCACTGTACATGTTGTAGAAGTCAATAAACTACTTACATATATCTCACTGTACATGTTGTAGAATTAATCAACTACTTACATAGATCTCACTTTACATGTTGTAGAATTCAATCAACTACTTTCATAGATCTCACTGTACATGTTGTAGTATTAAATCAACTACCTCTATAGATCTTACTGTACATGTTGTAGAATTCAATAAACTACTTTAATAGATCTCACTGTACATGTTGTAGTATTCAATCAACTACCTCTATAGATCTTACTGTACATGTTGTAGAATTGAATCAACTACTGATATAGATCTCACTGTACATGTTGCAGTATTCAATCAACTACTTTTATAGATATCACTGTACATGTTGTAGAATTCAATCAACTACTTATAAACATATTCCTAATAAACTGTATATAATATGATTTTAAATGTATGTTTTCCAGGATGTAAAGTTACGTGATACATTAATGATTGGACCAGGAGATGTGAGTTTAGAAGATAAGACAGTATCAATATGTTTTGGTACAGATATGGTCAATACAGATTGGATACATTTTGTTTCTGACAGTAAAGATGTAGCTCAAGTAAGTATTTTTGCTATTTAAAAAAAAAATATGCAATTGATTTGACAATCTAGATTACATTTCGTTTCGGTTATTTTTTGATTGTCGACTACATGTAATCTAACCACTTTTATAAGGCGAGCATCTTCTGGTGACTAATAAGCTATTTATAGCACGTGTCACCCCTACGCCAATCAGAACAACTTTTTGAATATTTTGTATTACGTCATAATTTGGACTGCCGTGTGGCTTTACTTTCTGTTTCGTCTTCCCACAATGCTTATCCATGCATTGCTCGCGATCTTGAAGGTAGTTTTTGATTGGCTGAAATTTTCATCACCAGAAGATGCTCGCCTTATATAAGTGGTTAGATTACATGGAGTCGACACACAAAAAATAACCGAAACGAAATGTAATCTAATTTTAATTAGATTGTTGATTTGATCAAATATCGAAATGGTGAAATAACCCATTTTAATAGTGCCAAGTTTTCTGAGAAAAGTTTACTGTGCATTCCTTATAAACAGTTTTGTTGACTTCCTACATAATTTTGAAATTGATCAGTGCCATGGTTGTTTGTTGTGTGATTTCAAGGACTATTCTTGACTCATTGAGAGAAGTTCAACAGAAAAGATTTTTATTTGCACAAACATTAAATCGTTACCTGATTGGGGCTATGGTTCTCTTAAAAAATTAAGATATGAAGTGAGGTCAATAACAGCCTGTTCAACAATAGGAGGAGAAAATAAAAATCTATTATAAAGATTTGGAAACATTTGAAGTATCTCTTATCTGGCTTAAAGTTGGTTCAATCAGATCTCTATTGAACCAAGTTAGGGAAGGAAATCTGACTCCATCAGCTTAACTACTAACAAATTGATGGAACAAGTTGAAAGACCAAGTCACATTTCAGTGGAAGCTTAGCTAAAAACCATCAGATCAAGTTACAGTGCCACATCAATCAAATAAATCGTAAACTCCAGTTCCTGATATTGGTAAAAACCAATTGGTAGAAAAATGGATATGACTTTAGATTACACATAAATTTGTCAAGCTAATTTTTGTTACATGGAAAGACAATGTTTCTCAAAATTTGTTCCAAGAAGATTGATTAGCTCCCTCCACCCACTTGATTACATAAAATTTCACTTAATAAGATCTAACTATTACTTATATTGCTTAAAAAAATCAGATGACTGGTATATTAAAATTTATTGAAATTACTGTAAACAAAAGGTCCCCATATACAGAGAGAATTTGTCTCCATACACAATGTGCTATTTGCTCAGATTCATATCACTTGCAATATCAAAATGGTCGACTACTGGAGTGACAATGCAAACGATGTGATAGTAGCTCATGGTAACCTTCACATATTGTGCCATTTACCACACGTGAGCTGAAATATCAAACGCGGCAGATATTTTTCACATGACCACTTGTGACCAAATGCCCACCAAAAATAACTCACACACAGTCTACTAGTCAAGCATAAATAACACTGTGGCATTTCTATCCATGTGCGGGATCCTTAATTTTAGGAGTAATTTAAACCAACCTCAGATTTTTTTTTTGGCAAACAAATGTTATTAAAACACATGAAAATGTTGTAACTTGCAATTTGATTAACTATAATTATTTCAGGAATGGGCTAAAGAATTACTTGATTATTCCACAAACTTATTGGTTTTAAACAGTTCAGCTTTAACATATTTAGAAAAAGTCTACACAAGATTTATTAAAGTTCTTGGACCAGATGGTAAAATGCCTGTCAAAAAGTAAGTTTTGTTATAAATGATTTATTCTTAAAGGGAAAGAAAAGTTTCTAACATTTTGATAATATTAACAATTTGGGAGATTTTTATTGATGAAACAAAATTTTGTATATGATTTCACATGTTCATCTCAAATAGCATAACAGTTCATATTATAGTTTTTGCACGGCTTTAGATTACATTAATTTGGGCACACCCTGTATTCGCGGATCAAGAGCTCCTTGGAAGCCTACAGTATTATTTACATTATTTAACTCTCTGGGTGTTATATTATTTCATTTTTGAAAATAGAACTACTGTTATGATATGTATTTGGTGTTATTTTTTGATACATGCCGTTAACATAGCTTAATAATACTCTTTGAGATCATTCGTGAAGACATAAACAGGATAGTGTGTCATCAATAAAAATAATATTGATAATCATTTAACCGATAATGAAAATCGTTGATATTTTTTATTCCCTATTAAGTAAAAGCCAAACCAAAGAGAACTTAAGTTTACTTTTCACAAAGGTTGAGTAAGGTTTTTACCTTTAAAAGTAAACATAGAATTTCAGGTATTGCACAAGAAAAAAAACAACTATCATGTTTCCAAGATTTTCATCAATCTAACTTTACTTGAGACTTAGGGAGAAGAAATTCATATAAGCTATCTTATCTTACTAATTAGAGTGAAGTTGTAACAATTCCTTTAACATCCTGCAGGCAGTGCAAGTATTTATATTTCATCTAAGATGTAAAGCTTTTAGAAAATTTGGCTGCACTTTTTGTTTATCTAATTCAATCTCAAGATATTGATTCTGTTGGGTTGAAGATTAAAAAATGAAATGAAATAAATGCCGGATTTGAAATTCAATTGTGTTATTAATAGCCACTATTAAGTTGAGATATTACCAAATAAATGTAGCATAAACTCAGGATTATTGTTAATCTTATTTTCTCATAAAAAGAAATGAAAGAATGTTTTTTAAGAGATTTGTGAAAAGAGAAATATGACAAATGGTGGAGTTTTCATTCATCAATGTCATTTTGACACCAGATGTAATTTTCAAGTTTTAACAAATTAAGATTCAGAAGTAATCCCAAGTAATTTATTTTAGTTTATTGTGTTGAATGTTGAAACACTCTCTTGAATTTCTATCTTCTAGTATTGTAAAGATGGTGGCACAGAATCGAGATGACAGAAGACGCGTGGAGAATGCCTTGGGGGCAGCAGGCTTTGCTTCTGGAAAGGTTTGTGATACAAATAGTATTTCTATTCAAAATAACAACACAAACATCATGTTGAAAAGTTTATCAATTCCTAACAATGTGCATGATTAATCGGCCATTTTGTATAATGGTTAAAATAGTTTCAGACAAAGGTTTTCGTTTAAAAGGGTTTAAAGACGTTTATATGAACAGGTTTCAGAATGTCGAGGAAGTTCCAAAAAAATATGCATACAAATATTTTGTCTTGTCTTCCAAATGTAAACATGATTTTTTGTCCTGTAAATTTCTTTTGATAAACATTTTTCTGTGCTTTTGGTAAACCATCAACAAAAGGTATATAAAACTAGGTACTGGTATATGAAAATAGATCAGGTGAAATTTGTTATGTTTATGTTTAAAATGTACATAACATTGCATTAAGTTTCCAAATCTTTTTTATATTTTGTGTCTTTTGATTGGGCTAATGAGGGCGAGTAGATGCCATTTAGCATGCAATGAGTTAAATTTGGCAACTACAGCATCATTAGCCTTCTTTTTGTTGAATTTCCAAGGATAGCATAGCCTGTAGCACGTGGAACCTTCATTTGTTGTTCCTCCAAACGACTAAACACTTTTTCCATGTCAGCCCCTCTGACCTGCATCACTGACAGGGACAGGGATATCCATTTCGAAAAGTCTGTATTAAAAATCATCACCATAATACTGTGATTGACAATGAAATCTTATAATGTCAGAAAATTTTTGAAGTATGTTTTTGTTTATTTTTTTAAGCAATTAAAACTTTTTTGTAGAAGAAAGATTTAATTCAATCACTTAAGAATTTTTTTTTTAAATAAAGTTCATTTTCCAGATTATGTATCCATCTTTTAGCTGTTCAGTGGAATTAAGATGAAAATCTTGTAACATGATATTGTCATGTTGTTTTTTTACTTAAGTTGGATTGATAGATATTCACATTCAAGCAATTAACTTCAACTTTGACCATGTATAATCTGTACAGGAAATTCCAAGAAGCTATTTCTAAGCAAATCAACTTATATTCCAAAACTCATTTTAATGGATTTTTATTATGGCCTTCTCATAATTGAAATGTCCACCAACACAATACCTTAAGTGGTTGTTGATTATTTCTTGAAACTTATTCAGCCTAAAACAACTTTTACCAGCTATAAAAATATAGATATTGTATGAAATAGCCTGAGCATTTTTATAAGATTAAGTTTTCAGTATATTGATATTGTTTTCAGTACCGTTTAAGTACATCCATGTATTGTAATCAGGTATTTTCCATTGTATATCACATAATTTTTGTACATATTTATTTTTGTAAAATAAAGGGTATACTAATATTAACAACAAAATTATCAGGGTGAAAGTTGATTTTTAGATTTTTTTAAATTTTGAATTTTTAAATTTTTTTTAATTATCTCAAAATTAATTTTTAAAAATTACTGGTATCAAGGAAAGTTTGTATCTTAAACACTTACATTTTTATAACAGATTTATGCGCTATACAAGTGAGTTTTAATTGCAGTCTGCATTTTGAACTGGCTGTTGAGCCTTAATATCCAAAACTAACTTAAAATGTTTAATTATCAAATTTAGTTAAGTTTCAAGAATATGCCTTGTTGACATGGCCTATGATTTTTATCTATACATACCAGTATATTATATTAATACTAGACCTTTACATGACAAAGACTTGATAAGTGCTACATGACATGTTAGTGCCCCTATAGAAATATTATCAGTGGTATGTTGATAATTTGAACTGTTGACATTTACTGACATATCAAGATATTGCCTATATATATAGCACTTTACATATTGATATACAATTAAATAGGGGCACCCCATGATGAAGATTTTTGCCTGATTTGACATTTATAATTAAGATCAACAACATTTAAATTCATTACCTTTATTGGGAAGAATTATTTGCCAGGACAGCAGCATTAGCCCACTCTTTTCGATTTCCATGTGTCAAGGGATTTTTTAGTGTGTATGTAACTTGTGGCTGTGGTTTATTATTCAATCAGATAAGTAAAAGGGGAACAGTCAGAATTTTAGAGAGTTAATTTATCTCTTGAATATATGTAAAAAGTCTTCAGAAGTAATAAAACTGCAACAAAAATTGCATATTTCTTTCATATATGCATTACCATTTCTGTATATATATGTTTTCTTTATAAAGCATAGTCCCACTGAAATACAATTATAAATTTTACTACCAAACGTGGATAAATAAGGATTCACAAATGTACCCCTTTAAGAATATGTCACAAATATATGTACTGTCAACTAAATGGTAAAAGTGGGTCCTTTTAAACTAATTTTCAACAGCAGTTAACTTTGTTCAATTACCATATTTCTATAGTTTTGACTTCATAAAAAATTTATAAAAAGGAGATCATATGGTGAGACACCCATAATTATCCATATTTCATCAATGGTTTTTATGCTAATTTGCCTTGTTCTGATTTATAAAAATCTGGTACACCTCCTTGGAGATTATTAAAACCACATTTGAAAGTAAAGTATTTTATAATAGAGAATAATAATGAATTATGAATGAGATTTGATAGTAGAATAATGAATTCCTATTATATTTCATACATCTATTGACATTTAACAACCTTTCCTACTCCAGTACATAATTCTATGAAATTAGGAAGGAATTATTTGTTTTCAAAGCTATAAAATGTAGGGTTGGTGACTGGGTTGGCCAGCCAGTCTGATTGTAGATTTAAAATATTCTTCTATGACTTTTTAGTTTTTGGAGATTTGTAATGAAGATTGCCAAATTTTGTCCTATCTAATATATTTATAGAAATTTGTTTATTGTTATTCTTGTGGAGCATCATCCAAAGCTCTTTCACCTTTCTGTTCTACCAATCATCTCAAAAATCTTAAAATGTTCACAACTCACTGTTAAAATTTGAGCCTTCAAATCAATCTTTATCCATAATTATCTGCTCTTGAAAATGAAACTCGTATTTAAGTGTGACTAGGTTTTTATAGAAAACACATATATAGAGAAATAGAAAGATAAAATTCTAGTTTGAGGTTAATTTTAAGAGTTAAAGTGATTTTCGTTTGATTTTAGTACTTCTGAGGACTATTTACATTTATTGAAGACTAAGATCAACCCTTAAAAATACCCACTGTTCCCTTTCAATGCTGAATTTTATCATTTTATTTAAGGCAAATATTTAGATGACATAAAACTGTAAGAATTTAAAATGAAATCAAATTATTGTGACATTCTTGGATCGGACCACAAAATTCACTTTTGCAACAAAAATTGAAAAATGATGAGAAAATTTCATGATCAATTTCAAGCTCAAGAATTTTTTATCAAGAAATCATTATATTATTTTTAAAACTAACATTTTTTTTACCTTTAATTTATATTTTTTTATATTCTTATATAAAGTTGTTATGAGAAGAGAGTATTTCACATCTTGTAATAAAATCAGTTCTCAATGAAACCTTTCAATGAGGAAGTTCTGAGAAAATTGATTCTGTCAATTACAAAAGATAAAAAAATATAAAAAATATTTTAACTATTTGGTTCCCAGCTTGATACAATCAGCTTAACTATCTGAGGCACTTTTCAAAATAAAATTAAGAAAATTTTCAAATCAGAAGTGAGAACATTCTTGATATCCCATGCAAACAGAACTGATCTGCATTATTTTTAGTTTCATGAGCAAAATTGTATTTATATGTGCAAGTATCAGTTTTGATACAAATTAACTAGATAGAAGGTTTGCATTTTAAAAAGTGATATGGATGGGAAAACTTGAGTTCTGTCTGAAACATTCAAATTATTCAACAATGTTATTCAACGGAATACTACCTCTTGAACATGAAATTGGATTTTAGCACCGAGCATATCTTATTGGTCAAGTTTGATAATTTGAATTTTATATTCATTAAGAGGTAGTATTCCTTTTAAGCAGAATTGTTTTTTGGAGAGTTTTTTCTTTCCTTTTATAGGAAATTTTACTACATGTATGTTGATTTGTAGACCTGAGAATTAGCAGTGAATCTGTCAAAATAAAACAAATAGAAATGTTTTATTATTATTTATTATTAAATCGTTATTTGTTGTTTCATAATATTTTTATGAAAATTGTTTTTATTCATTTCAGAATGATTCCTTAGATCCAAAAGATTTTACTTTTGAACATTTCTTTAACTTTTATCGGCATTTAGTTGGAAGAACTGAAGTAGATAAAGTCTTTGATGAAATGTAAGAAAAGATTTTATTATTTGTTCTCATGGAATCACAGTATTGTCAACTAAGATAAAAAAATGAAAATGATTATAGAACAATTATCAAAAAAGACATTTGAATGAAAAAAATGTTTAGTTTTTTCAGTTGATTATAGTATTTATTATCAGAATTTTTTTTTCATTGTCTGATTTATTAACACATTAACTTCTTGATTCTTGAATCATTGACTTCTGCTTGCCAGTCTTTTTCCAAGACATTTTTTGTTCAAATTTTTTTCGGCTTCTTGAATATATGAAGCCTGATGCTAATGCACATGGACACCCAGGAAGGGAATCAAAAATACATCTAAAAAATTATGGGGGTACATCTTTGAGTGGCGCATTATTCTTAAATGCGGACATAATTGAAAATAATTTCTTCAGAATTTTGATTTTTATGAAATCTTTTGAGATATTGATATCCTTTATTTTAATTTTTCAGCGGAGCAAAAAAGAAGCCATATTTAACAGTTGATCAGTTTCAGACATTTTTAAACAATCAACAAAGAGATCCAAGATTAAATGAAATACTCTACCCATTTTACTCAAAAGTTCAAGCTCAAGAATTAATTGAAATGTTCGAAAACAAACATGGTATGGCAGAAAAAGGTAAAAAATAATCTTGATGAATAATTTTTTTGGTTGAAATGATGGTATAAAATGAAAGTAGAAATTTTTTTGGGTGATTTTCTTCTCAGTAATTCTGAGCTCAAGCTCATACATTTGTGAGTATGGTGGCCTAACTTTCATGTTTTACATTATTTATAAATCACTGAATCATAGTTTTATGATATAAAAACCAATTTAACAATATATTCTGACTTGAAGAACACTTCTATAGAAGTAGAGTAGCCCATAGGACCTGTTAATCATTACATAATTATCATTAGATTCTATTTTATTATGTCATTGGTTACCAATTCAGCTAGAAAAGCGAGCAATTCTTAACTTATACTAATTGTAAAATGCAGTTCTAAAGGCTGCCGCACACGAAGAGAATTTAGTGCGTGACAATAGCGACTATGTGTGGACAAATGCACACCGAAAATCAACCGCACACGATGCGCTAATAGTCAAGCGTAATTGGCATGTGCCTTTTTCTCTCTGTGTACGATGAATCATGGGCCCAAGCCACCCACACAAAATTACCGGTAATCTAATCATTATTTGTAAATTGATGTGCTTGGAAAAAGTCTCCAGATTTTTTTATCACCTGTTTCCATATTATTTTTCTGAACCTGATCACATTATTTATAAATAAATAATAATAAATATTAATAAATCTTTTCCAATTGTCACATTTTATAAACATGATGAGCATGATGACATTGTATATGTTGAAAAGTGTGTCATATATACTGTCAATATTTCTAGCTTACGGTAATTAATGATTAAACTTTAATGTTATTATTGCAGATAAAGGTAATTATATATAAAACATATCATGTTACTTATATCAATATTATGGCATCATTATTTTTTTATGTTATGTTTTATGTTTGATTATGTTATTTTGACCTTGATTTCATCATGTTTGTTTGCAGATTTATTTTAAGTTATAATAGATTTTTGTTGTTGTTATTTTAAGTTGGCTATTGAATTATTATTAGTGTTGTATTTGGAATGTTATTAGATACGTCTTGTAGTTCTGTAGTAAAACTGAGCATGATTCTATTGTAAAGTGATATGTGTCTCTTCTATTTTTATTTCAATGAAATCGGAACCAGTTATTGTAGACAAATTAACCCCTGAGGTTCTCACAAACAAGGAGCAAAAAAAATATCAGTTAGTTTTACTATTTGTTATAAGAAGTGCTGATGGTAAATTTTAACATGAATTGTATCAGATATTTTCATAATTAATATATGTGAATATCTTTAAAACAGGTCAAAATTTAGGGGTGCTTGATGGGTGATTTCTGCACGTTTCTCAATTGAAGTTAGAAACAAAGTTAGGAACGCTTTTCTGAAAATAAAGTCATGTTAACAGAATTCAACAGAAAAGGAAATAGTGTCAAATTTAAACATTCTAATTCAGTTCCATTTGCTTGAGGACAAAATTGAAATTCCTGTTCTGAACCCACCAATCGAGCACTATCCCAATCTTTATCTCTAGAAATCTTGTCACATCAGACAGTTCAGAAACAAAGCCGTGTATTAACTTTAAGCATCAGAATCTGTAATACCTAAGATAGGCTGGTAAAGATAAACTGTCTCTTCTAAATCGTTTTTTTAAAAAAAATAGATTTTGATACAAATTGTTACCTTTAATTGATAACTTCCGTATTGAATTTTTGACGCAGTACAAAAAACCATTAAATTGTAATACAATACCCACATGAATACTTAAAAGTTCACATCAATATTTTAAAGGTTTCTGGAAATCACATGTGAATCTCACTAATTAATTATCTTTTGATAAAAATAGTAACCAATTTTCATTAAAAAGATTCGGAATGGTTAAAAATGGAAATCAAGGGAGGTTTAAGTAGCTTAAAATCTTTGTATTTTGTGTTTGGATTAGAAATTATTTGACTATTATTTAACCAAATATAGTTTTTCCCATCTTTTTGTGATGTGTGCTTTTTGTTTTGAAAGTAGTTTAGTTGTTCTTTAAGAAATTGAATGGTATCATATTAATTTTGATGGATGGATTTAATCTGGAAGATGATATCTTTAAAATAGAATTTTTATATAGTATCAGTATGATTAACTTCTAGCTTTGAATAACTTTTATAATAATTGAAAGATTATGCTCATTTAGAAACTATTGTAATGTAATGCGGATTATATATTTTGGCGTTTTTAAGATTTTTAATATAATTTTTATTGCAGGTCATTTATCTCAAGAAGGTTTTTTAAAGTTTTTGATGAGTGAAGATAATAATTTGATTCCACCAGAAAAACTTGATCTCAGTGAAGATATGAATCAACCATTAGCACATTATTTTATTAATTCCTCACATAATACATACCTCACAGGTAAATAGTTTACTGGATAATTATGTCTACCTTAATCTGGACCCAGTCAGTAAAACTCCTCCTTCCTGCTGACCCTACACCTGCCGACAAGCAGAAAATTTGAAAAGCTTTTTTTCTCATCCTTGAAATACCGTAGTTGAAACAGCAGAAGTTTGTAGTAGGATTTCTTTTTCATCTAGATAATAATATGAAGTGGCCTTATAATGAACACATTATCATATTGAATAAAACAAGAAAAATTGCAAAAAATTAGCTCTTTGGTGGCTAAAATTAACCATAATATTAGCTATCATGCACTTTAAAAAGAGTTATTTGAAAATTCAAAAATAGGTTGCTTAAATATATTAGAGAATTGTTTCCAATTTCAGGTCATCAGCTAACTGGTAAATCATCAATTGAAATATATCGTCAGTCGTTATTAAGTGGTTGTCGATGTGTGGAGTTAGATTGTTGGGATGGTCGGGGTGCAGATGAAGAACCAATTATAACTCATGGTTTTACTATGTGTACAGATATTCTATTTAAAGTAAGCACAGATATGCACCTGTTCGGGTAAATGATGCATTGTGCAATAATAGAAATCAGCATCAGCTTAATTCTAGCACACAGCCATTCAAAAAACTGGACAATGTTTATGTTTTGGCTTTGAAACATTTGAACTGCTGTAGAAAAATAAACAAACGATTCTATATTCATATTGACCAGTCTGTAGTTAACTACCCCTTTTTGTACTGCTTGATGATGCATAGATTTCTCAACGGATTGAACATTAAGAATGACTATTGATACATGTAGACTTTCCAAATTTAAACTGCCAAACATTATCAGTGCCTATTTTGTCTATTTTACAGGATGTTATTGAGGCTATAGCAGAAAGTGCCTTTAAGACATCAGAATATCCAGTTATACTGTCGTTTGAAAATCATTGCACGTAAGTTAACATGTTTATCTCCCTTTATTTGAAATTTCAATTTGATGGAATACGACTTCAGAAACTTCAGATTAACTCATTCAAATCTGAATGGTTTGTTCTTTAAATTAAATTTGGTTTAACTAGAGTTTGTTAAAGCGATACTACGTCTTAGAATGAACAAAAAAATTAAGTTCTCAAACTTGGTCAATAGGAGTATTTATTCATCAGGGGACAAACCTAGTGGCATAACTATAAAACAGATTGCCTATATAATCTGATAAATCCAGAAAACTATGTTTAAATACAATAATTGATAAATGCCTTAATCCAATTTAAGGCATTTATCAATAATAATCTGTTATTGTATGGAAAATTACATAGTTTTATGGGTTTATTTGATTCTGTTTGTATACTTTGGACACTGTTGATGAATATAATACTCTTATTGACCAAGTTTGAGAACTTAATTTTTTTGTTCATTCTAAGAGGTTGTATCGCTTTAACAAATAATTTTACTGTCTTCAAAACTTTAAGACATGATAAAGCATATTATATCTAAAATCATATGTAGGCATGAATTATGTTTTGTTTTCTTTTCAGACCCAAACAGCAAGCAAAGATGGCAAATTATTGTCGCTCAATATTTGGTGATATGTTGTTGATTTCCACTATTGAAGATTATCCTGTAAGTTTGTTGATTTTAAGTCTGTTTTTACATGTTTGAAAGCTCATGTTACAGTTTTCTGTATGTAATTGACAAGGCAATGGGTAATATCATAATGTCCAGTACTGAAAGTCATATCATAATAGATTTTAGAGGATCCTGTCGACCAGCTGATTTTAGATCAATGTGATGTCACACATGCGCACATTCATTTCATCTGAAATATTTTCACAAATTTCTGATATTATGTTTTACAGTTAGAACCAGATGTAACATTACCACCATTATCTTGTTTAAAAAGAAAAATACTCATCAAAAATAGAAAGAAACATTTCCATAGGGGTAAGTCTTATGTTTAGATAAATTCAGATTATATAATTACATCCAAAAAACTAATGCAAAAACTGCAAAACTAAACTCAAAATTACAAAAGAACAGTTTGGCAAAACATTGGTATCAGTTTGCAAACTTTTCAAATGAGGAAGTTTATAAAGTTTAATCATAAATGTGTAAGTATTTGACAATTAAAAGTAGTATTAGGTGTTTAGAAGAGTAAGCATACCCTACTTGGTTTCACACTAGTCATTGCATTATATTTTCCCTCTAAAGTAAATATTTTTTATTCTTTGATTTTCTAGGTCAAGGGAGGTTTGGCTCAAACACTAAAGCGTCAATAAAATCAGAAAAATCAAAAGTCAGTTTTAGTGAATCTGAAGCGGAAAGGGAATCAACTCCGACTAAAAAACAAATGATACCAGAAGATAATGTTGTTCAAAACGGTGTGACTGAAAGACCGCCATCTCAAATTAGTGATTGTGATAGTGGTGAGAAAATTAAGAGTAAAAGCAATCAGTTAGAGAAGATGTGTAGTGGGGCTGGGGGGTCGGCAGAAGGTATGGAATTATTTGACAGTGGATCAGACACAGATAGTGATGATGATGAGGATGCAGTTGCTGGTGATATTTTATCAGAAGAAGAAAAAAACAGACGTCAACGTGAAAAGAGAGAAAAGGTAAACTAACATTCTTTTCATTGCTTTATAGTTAATATTTCAGGTGCTAAAAATGAAAACATTAAGATATTTTAAAGATAAATTACAAAATGATAACAAATTTATGATTGAACCTCAAAGACAATTAAGTATTATGATAGTCTTTTTAAGCAGAACCACCCAGAGGGTGGGTGTACATACATGGGGAAGCCAATGCTTAGTTAGCCTAGTCTTTTGAAATCTTGTCCATCATGGATGTGATAGTCATTTCATCCCTGTTTTAATTGAGAAAATTAATTTATCTTTACAGGGTACAGCAGGTTCAGAAGCAGAAGCTGCTATGGAAATGTCTTTGTTAGTTAATTATATACAACCTGTACATTTTCATTCCTTTGAAGCTTCAGAGAGTAAGTCCTTCCTATCTTTGTTCAAAAACCTTGTCATGTAAGCTGAGATATAAACTTAAAAGCATGAAACAAGAGGTCCAAAGAAAATTGTAAAGTGTTGCTTTAGTTCAAATATCAATTGAGGATTCTCTAGATAAATTCCATATTTGTCATCTCTGTATTACCGGTAATATATGAACACTATTTCTGAATGCCTGTATTGATTATTATGATCTTTTGATTTTGGCTAAATGCTTGACCTTGATAGTCAGTCATTGTCTACTCCTCTTATAACATGTATGAATATTTCTTTATTTATTCTTTTTATAGAGAAAGGCAGATGTTATGAAATCTCATCATTTGTAGAAACTCAAGCAACTAATTTATTAAAAGAATATCCAGTTGATTTTGTCAAGTATCCTTTCAAATCTTTATCAATTGTCTAAATTTTATGAGAACTTACAAAGTACAGTGATATGATTTGAGTAATAGAGTAATTTCAAAAAGAAATTCTGGATGAGAATAATTGAAGAAAGGACAATGGGTAAGGTCAAAACTCGTGTTAGCACTCTGTGTTAGTGTTAACATAAATTTAACACAACATTTGAAGTCATTTTTCGTGTTAATATTGTACTTTTAGGGAGTGAACACGCGAAACCAGTATATCTTTTACATTATTAAGTGTTTCAATATCAGTAAAATAAGGTAATATTTGCATTTGACCCAGTCCAAATTCTGTATTAACACCAGTGTTAACACTAACACGGAATTTGACCTCACCCAATGTGTTTTATTAGTTCAAGTCTTATTAAGGGTTCTTTTCTATCAATTAATTCTTTATAATGAATTATTATTGTTATATGTATTTATTATTCTATAACTATTAATTTTTTCTTAACCCAAACAAAGTTATAATAAACGACAACTGAGTCGTATTTATCCTAAAGGTACACGAGTTGATTCCAGTAATTTTTTACCTCAGGTAAGTCATGGTTCTTTAGTACCATTCTAATATCAGTCAAAGAATAATTCAAGCATCTATTCTTTTCTCTACTTGAAAATAGTAATTATCATTCAAATCCAAAATTTATGATTTTTCAGATATTTTTGTTTACGAAAATCTTGTTCTTTAATGAGCCAGTTTAAAAAATAATAAGTCCCTAATTAATTCTATACAAATTCTTGCAATTGAGATCACATAATAATACTGAATCAATTTATGCTTTGTTGTAGGTATTTTGGAATGCTGGATGTCAGCTGGTCGCTTTGAATTTCCAAACATTAGGTAATTTTTTAATATTTGATTATCTAATTCTGACTTATTTTCTTTTATTTATGGATGTTTAGCAGATTAAGTAGTTCTTCTTGACAATGTATTACAATTGGCTTTAAAAATCTTAATACTTATGCTATGCTATGTTATAATTCAGATCTGGCTATGCAGCTAAATTTAGGTATATTTGAATATAATGGTAGATGTGGCTATATATTGAAACCTGATTTTATGAGAAGAAAAGATCGTCACTTTGATCCGTTTGCAGAATCAACAGTAGATGGTATTGTAGCAGGAACTGTTAAAGTTCGAGTATGTACACTATTTTTTTAGACTTTTCAATAAGCTTAAATCATGTTTAGAGTTTACCATGTAATTTATAATTCAAGATTTTTCTTAAAGATTCGGTATGTGGTACTAATTATGTATGTTTGTGGCATGATCAATTGCGTTAACATACCAATAATGCTAATGAAACCATCTTTACATCTTATAATTATATGTCAGTTAATTTTATAAATGAAATTTTCTCTATTTTATATGATCAGTTGTTTGAATTTGCTACAAATCTTAGATTGCGTCATTTCTGTGCTTTGACAAAGTCGTAATGTCACATGACAAGCTAGCATTTGTCAAAAATAAACGCCACTTTGCGTAAGTGGGTCCTTGAATAGTCTGATAATACAAAATATTTATATTTTGAATTCTGATGATATTTTGGCCTCTGGTCTCAAACTTTACGATAATGATCAATATTTGATATTGTTTTCTAACATCAAATATGTAATTTTAGGTAATTTCCGGCCAGTTTTTGTCAGATAAGAAAGTAGGAACGTATGTTGAACTGGATATGTATGGTTTACCTACTGATACTGTCAGGAAAAAATTCCGTACTAAAGTTGTTCCAGCTAATGGTATTAATCCTGTTTATGATGAAGATCCTTTTGTGTTCAAAAAAGTGAGTTTTCAAAACTAAATTTTCCAAACATTTGATAAGACTATTTTTGAATATAATAATATTTTGAAACATTTTCTGAGATAATTGATAACATTTTGTTGAATACCTACATTGAAGTGATCAAACATCCATCAGACTAAGAGTCTATTTCTGGATTGTATCACCTGAGGATCCAGGTTTCAATTCCAGCATGCATTCAGACATTACCTTTAGATTTTTCAACCTATTTTCAGCTTGTCAATGATGTTTCTGATATCGTAAGTCAAGTCGCTCAGTTAGGACTTGGAAAATTTTCTACGTTGTAGCTCTGCATGGTGTTTAATTTCCTCATTTGATCAAAGATGTGAAAAAAAATTGGCTGTAAAACTACATTTTATTTTTTTTTAGGTTGTATTGCCAAATTTAGCAACGTTACGTATTGCAGTATATGAAGAAACAGGGCGTTTGATTGGTCATCGTATATTACCCGTTGAAGGATTACGGCCAGGTATCTGATTTTATTCAAGTTCTATTTCTTTCGTCATTTATATTTGGAAAATCATGTTCTGAAAACCTTATAGTTTAAATTCTATGTGATATAAATAGCTACCCAACATAGGTTACCCAACATTGTTATGTTTTTTTTTTTCACTTTTAACCTTTGCATGTGATTTTTTAAGAATACCTTTCTCATCTGACACTTTTACTATCTCCCTTTAAGCTTTGATTGTTTTTTTTCAAAAAGGAATATAAAATTATTTATATTTAAGGATACCGACATATTCCATTACGTAATGAAAGTAATCAACCATTACTATTACAAACATTATTTGTTCATCTGAGCATCATGGATTATGTTCCTGATTCTATGGCAGGTCTGTATTATTTTCTAATATTTTATCGATTAAAAGAGGAATTGTACCTTAGTGTCAGAAACAGACCTTTTTTTTTTAGCTAAGCTATATCCATGATTTTCCTTTATTAAGACTTATTATACAAACTATTTTACTCATGAAAAAAGTAATTTGATAGCAGCAGAAAAAGAGCTATACATCCGTATGTATTTGAAGGCTCAAATAAACACTAAACTAAATTACTTTCTGTGCATTATGATGATTAAAGAAATGTGCATAAATTTATAAAAACTGTAGGTCACAACTGGTTAAAGACATACATGGAAAGCGATAACCACATATATAAACATAAATGTTATCATGTATCCAAACTCAATTCCAATATTTTGATGGATTCAAAACATTTTTCAATAATTAATAATGGCTGATTGTTTGAGGGTTGGGTTTTAAATGTAAAATGTTGATTACTTGTTCTTATCTAAAAAATGTGTTTTAAAATTAAAAAACCTCAATATTCTTGAAACCTACTATATTATTTATTGTTGTTGTATATTTTAGAGTTTGCAGAAGCTTTGATCAATCCTATAGCTTATCAGTCTAAAATGGAGAAACATGCTCAACAGTTGGCAACTTTAACTGAAGATTTTGAAGTGGATGTAGGTTTTACTTTCTTTATATTTTTACTATCATTTTAAATCATTCCTACATGATATATCATAAAATATTTTTTTATTTCATAATTGTCATTTATAGATTATCTCATGGTCATTTTTACAAATCTTCACATAAAATATTTTTTATTCAATTATTATGCTTGAAACAGGTCGCAGAAAACCTGTGGTAATGGTTTCACATTTCGCATATGAAATTTACCGAAATGTTGATTTCTTTAGCGTAAAGTGAACTTTATAACTCTAAAAATATGCATCATTAGCGCAGATTGACTTGAAACATTGACTTGGAATTAAAGCCTTAATTGTTTCAGTCTTTTTAGATTAATTTCCCTTGAAAATTTGAATAGTTTTTCTTCACTTTCAGTTCTCATATATCATTGCTTTTTGACTTTTTGTTCAAACTTTTGTTATATTTTTTTTTTCAAAATTAGGATGAATTAGCTACTGTAAGTGATATTCAGTTTTGGCTTGAATGATGTATTGTATTTATAAAGCTCTGTAGACAATTATTATTCTTAATGTCCTGTTTTATTCCAGTTATTGTTGTATCTAATATTTACATATCAGTAATATACATTGCATGAATAAGTTGAATTTTGTACAGTGTGTGCTTAAATAACTTTATTGACTTTTGGGCAGCAAATCTTGGACAAACATTCAAATTTAAGCTGGGGTTTTTTGGATAGAAAAGATAATGGCATGATTTGTGCAATGTTAAAAATTAGGGAAGCTGTAAGTCTGGCAAATATCGCAAGAGGTTGTCCATTGGATCAATTATTACCATACTGCATATTTAGGCAGGACAGATTGTTTTACACAGATATTTTGACAAAACCACAAATTTTCCAATATCAGAGACTTAAAAAAACATGTTATTATGTATCTTTACACAAAGTTCCAACAATGTGTGTTTGTGTTATTGTACGTGTTGATAAATAACACTTAAACACAAGTGATGCAATTTTATAACATCATACAAAAATTGATGTTATTATAAGAGGAACATGACCTCATGTTTGCAGTATTGATAAAACCGGATTATTAACCCTTTGAACACTGACGTTACTTTGGCTAAAACGTCATATACCCTGAACTCCCAGCACTATTTCTTAAAACGTATTACGTTAACGTTGTATGACATCACTTGACAACGGCCGGTTTACCAGCTTGTCGGGTATATATAACGTAAGGATGGGCCGGTATACCGGCTTGTCGGGTTGAAAGGGTTAACTTTACCAAATGGCTCTGTAAGTCTGTAAAACTTGTATGATAAATACTCTTATTTAACAGTGACTTGTGTTAGGTATTTCTATGATTGCATGATAATATGTGTGTTCAGATATTGTTTACTATGTAATGATGCATGATAAATACAGTAGGATAATGTATAGTCGAAAAATGATATTTGTGGACCTTGAAGTCTGATTAAGAACATAAACATGACCAGTCCATGTAACGTTTAGGTAGTTTCAGTAGTAATAAACACAATTTAAGTCTAGTCTGTATAGTGTTTATAACTATTTATTCTACCTAAAAATAAAATGGACGGGTCATCTATATGAGTCGAATCAAACCTTCAGAAAAAAACCTTTGCTCTGCTACTTTTGTGTCATATGATATTGTTTTTCAAATTGAATGAATGATTGGATTGAAATCTTAAACAGAAAATAGAAGTGTTTGAAATTGTATGAAAGAGTAACTATATGAAAAGTTTATGTTTGTGAAAAAAAAAACATAAATGAAGAATGTGTTTTGGTAAAAACTTAGTCAGGAGTTATTAATATAGAAGCCTTGCGCCAATCATGTTTAGCTATAGGTCTAATTTGACAATAAGTCAATGGGTCTCCCTGAATGACAAGCAAACTTGAATGTAAAAGTAGAGGTTTGAACAAAATTTGTTCTATATAATGTATTGCTTTACCCTGAATTTCATATTTTATGAGCTCTAATATACCAATACTGATTATTATTTTATTTTAGTCTTTTTTTAGACTTTAAGTAATTAATACAACATATGCATTGACGTAGGAAGTTATTTTTCAATCCTTCAACTTTATACCATTGACTCCATTGTAATTTTGATTTTTAAATTCATTATTTGTAAATATTTTAGGAAGAGATAGCTGTTGTCAGTGAATTAGAAGAAAAAGTTGGAGGCAACGAAAGACAGAATTCAGTCAGAGTACAAAATGGACCACAATCCTCTGCCTCACCAGTACCAGGTGATATTCCAAAACCAATCAGAATGCCCTCGGCACAACATTTACCATTAAATAAACAAGAGAGTACTCAATCTGGTTTGAGTCAAACCAGTTCTGGTTCAGGTAATGATTATACTTATAATATACTTAATACATGGATATTTATGTGTATCAGTATTTATATAGTGCTGTATTATGGCAGCTGATTAGGCCCACAAATCTAACTTCGTTCCTTCCGTGCATTCGTTTGACCTTCTTTCATCTAACCATGTAATATCTAACTTTGTACCGATGATCATCTAACTCTCGGATACAAAACTATGCTAAATCTAATGTCTTTGTTTATTTCGTGCTATCAAGAAGCTTAATTGGATTAAAATGCGATCCAAATGTTACATTATATTTCTTTACTTAAATGAAGTAATACGGTCTGAGAAATACGAAACACGGGATTACATTCTTAGATTTATCATAGCAACCATCATGAAGACGTCGCTAGATGGCGCTGCAGTATGAACACAACCAGAGCCCTTTATAGAGAGAGTTGGACAACGTTAAAATGACCGCCATATTGGATACCTAATCTCGAAGCTTGACGTTATACGCTAACGTTAAAACAGCAAAGCGCACACGTTATTATTCGCCATTTTTCAACTGGTATTCAAATTATTTAGATTTTTTTGCATTAAATAAATATTCTTTTTATTAATTCTACTAAACAAATGTAAATTTATTGATTTAGCACTCCCGAATGATGACTCTGAAGCACTGAAGAATTTCAATATTCCCCGTCTTTTTCTAATGATGACTTCGTAATTAACTATTGCTGTAATTTTCTCCTGAACACTTTTTATGTTTCTTTAAATTATCAGAATTTTGTTGGTACCTATACGATCTCAATGTGGATCATATAGGAATATAATAGGATACTGTCGTCACTTATGCCCATAGGCGTACGAGAGGGGGGAGCTCGATCATATTCGGAAAAAATTCTCGACATATTCGGGCACTGAAAGTTCTCGAGTCTTCTTGTTTTTTTTTTTAGAAAAATACCCACTAATATTGCCGGGAACCGATTCCTGTCCGAATCCCTAGATTCTATTGAAGCAAAATACCGCGATATTCGTGTGGATTGTGGAAGCCTTGTGGGCTGGTGATATTTTTACCTTGGTTGTTCGGGCACTAATGTTTATAACGGGACTTGTAAGTTCGAATCGATTGATTTAGTATTCGAAAATTCTCAAGCCAAATTACCTATAGGTCTTCATACGATTATGGATTTCTGAAAGTCATCAGAAATTCACTTATTTCATGCAATATTCCAATAAAATCTTGTTGAATTTTGTGAATGGATATGAAATCGTTTTTGATGAATATTCTCATGAAATATCAAATTAGTAACCGTTCATGATCACTTTTGTTCATGAATTCCGGCATATTTCATGTTTTTTTCTCATCCCTCTCGTCCAATAATCAACCCCCAACCATGTCTCAGAAGTCAGAATGCAACAGATTGAATGTAGATTTTCAACATTTTCTGGTGGAGTACCTCCCGCCCCCCTGCAGTCGGGCTTGGTCCGACGCGGCTCCGCGTTCAGTAGAATTTGGGAGGAGTCCGAGATTCGGGCACAAATCTCTCCCGCACCCCCAGTTTCAAAACCTCCCGTATGCCTATGCTTATGCCCGTCTGTTTGTCTGCCGTGTTCAAATGCATTTAATCACAATAATTCTCGATGCATTTTGACGAAACTTTGCAAAATTATTACCCAAGGACAACCCCTTTCGAAAATATAGAAGAAGAAAAAATCACAAATATAAATATAACTTGTTGCTCTTTTACCACCTACAAGGCATAATTCTTAATGGAAATTCTCAATCAGCACATGAGGATAAATCCTTTTAAAATTTCAAATAAACAAAAAAATATTAATATAAGTTATTCTTGTTCTTCGAAACGAGTTCCATCTTCAGCTCACCAACACTCCACAAGGCACAAATCTAAACGGAGACACACATAGACCAGAAACCACACTGTTAGTACAGTTAGTCTATACAGTATAAGTATAAGTTAAACTACAGTTGGAAATCGAAAATGAGTAGTCTCATGCAGCTTTACCTGGCACAATTTCAAATTGCACGGTTTTTGCCATATTTTATCAACCTCGTCTATGTGTGTCTCCGTTTAGATTTGTGCCTAGTGGAATATTGATGAGCTGAAGATGGAACTCGTTTCGAAGAACAAGAATAACTTATATTAATATTTTGTTTATTTGAATTTCTTAATCAATAAATTTACATTTGTTTAGTAGAATTAATAAAAAGAATATTTACTTAATGCAAAAAAATCAAAATAACTTGAATACCAGTTGAAAAATGGCGAATAATAACGTGTGCGCTTTGCTGTTTTAACGTTAGCGTATAACGTCACGCTTCGATATTAGGTATCCAATATGGCAGTCATTTTGATGTTGTCCAACTCTCTCTATAAAGGGTTCTGTTGTGTTCATACTGCAGCGCCATCTAGCGACGTCTTCTTGATGGTTGCTATGATAAATCTAAGAATGTAATCCCGTGTTTCGTATTTCTCAGACCGTATTACTTCATTTAAGTAAAGAAATATAATGTAACATTTGGATCGCATTTTAATCCAATTAAGCTTCTTGATAGCACGAAATAAACAAAGACATTAGATTTAGCATAGTTTTGTATCCGAGAGTTAGATGATCATCGGTACAAAGTTAGATATTACATGGTTAGATGAATGAAGGTTAGACGAATGCACGGAAGGAACGAAGTTAGATTTGTGGGCCTAATCAGCTGCCATACTGTATTAGTGTTTATCATTAACTGTAATACATGTATTCTATAGGTATAAACATGATTTGAAATGAAATGAAGATTGAAATATAAATGGATGGAATCCACGTAACATTATATACTACAAAAACTACCATAAAAATATATTATTAATTGTGATCTGTATCCCTAAAGCTTATTAATATGAAACAACTGCATGTCTGTATATAACAATCAAATATAAAGATATGTAATATTGTATATCAATGTTGTATTTTGTTTCAGGATTATCTATTTTTTCATTCCTATGTAAGATTCTCATTTGATTTTGTCCAATTTTAAGAATTGAGTTTGGTGTGGCGTGATTTTTTATACCCCTTTTACACATAAAGCAAATTCTTTTGTGCTTTCTTTTTTCAAATTTACAACAAAATTTTTAAAAGATGGAACTTGCCAAGGAAATTTGCTTTATGAAGAATACCCAGCCCTCATATTTTTGGGTTGTTGAATTAAAATGTCTCTAATAATCTCCCTTGTTTTAGTTTTGTTTGTCCACTAATAGTGTGTGCTCACAGTACAATATGACCTGATACTTTGTACCTCAGTATTTCAGAAATTAGTCAAATTCTGTAGATGAAACTTTGCATTTAGTAATAGGCATACAATTTTGCACTTTGTAAAATATATGAATTCTACAACTTTGCAACAGATTTAACAGAACATTGCAATTAGTGAAAAATTGAACAACATATTTTGCCATTATACATTAATAATAGCAATTAGTTAAAAAGGTGGATTTTGGATTTGTAAAGTAGCTGAATTTTCAATATGGCAATTGTGCAGTCAACATTTGACTTAAAAAGTAGTGTAGGTTAAAAGATTTATTCAACACCTTTGCAGTTAGTGAATTAGAAGATTTTTTTTTGCACTGGATTAGCATAGGCTTTGGGCTTTTTAAATACCTAGATTGCACTTCTTGCATTCATTTGGAATTTTATTATCTCTTGTATTTTTGGGGTTTGATTTTATTAAAGAATAACAGATATATGTAGATAAAAACTAATAAAATTGACCAATAATTAATGTATTCCTAATTGTTCAGCTGTTTTTCCCTAGATAATAAATGTTAAACTATTATAGGTCCAGGTAGTTCCGGAGTAAGCAGACTACCATCTAATATGTCTGGGGGAGTAGAAAATGGCGTCTCTAATGTTTCTGTGTCTCAAACAACCAAATTAAATGGTAAGTTATAGAGTGTATATGTACCCTGTGTAATCTGACATGCATTGGAACCATACATGTATTGGAATACCCAAATTCTTGCTTTTTAACAGAAAAACAAAGTTTGCAATTCTTTGGCCTTGTGAAGAGAAGGATACACATGAAATATTCATTGATTTGTAGAAACCTGTTTCAAATGTAACAAAAAAAGTAAAAGAATGAGATTTTCTCTCCAGTTTCATGAAAATTACATCAATTATGATAAAAATCACATGATTTAATAAGTGTGTGTTTTTTTTTTCTTACAGATCCAGATATCTTAACACCAACCACATTGACATCTCTAAAAGTCATGAAACCTTATCTGAAAATATTAGCTAAAAGAGATAAAGAATTAGAGTCTATGAAAAGAAAACATGACAAGGTACCAGAATAATTGTATATATTTATATTTCACTGTAAACGGTTGGTGACTGTGCCTTCCAAAAATTCAATGCTGATATAAGATTTCAAGGTGCTAAGCAAATTGTCATAATTCTTTGGAATTCGAAGTCTGTTCAAAAAATGATGCATCAGAGTACATCAGGATCAAAAGTAAGTGATTTTGGTTTTGAAGAATACAGTTTTTGAGATTTAAGTATTGTTTTTGATATCAACATTTTATTAATTTGATTATTTACAGGCATGTGACAGTATGATGGAATTACATACACTACAATTAGACAAACTCAATTCAGCACAGCTAAAAGCTAGAAGTGCTCTAGAGAAAAATCATGGTAAATCATTGAAGAAGGCGACAAAAGGAGGTGAAAAAGTTGAAGATATTCAGTCTAAATGTAAAGAAGAAATGGAAGCTTTAGTTCAAGAACAATCTGCAAAGGTAAAAAAGACAGTGAACAATAATAACAACTTATCTTTGTTTTTATTGGTGATAATTGTGCTGTGAATTATTTGGAAATAATTTTCGTCTTCTGGATAGCTCATCTTGCTGTGGGACAGTAGGTAAATTTCCATGAATCCAACTCAAAGAACAGACACAACTGTGTCACTTAATTGATATATTATGTTAAACCGATTTTTTTTTTAAAAAGAGTTCTATTCGTTTTTTAATCTTTTATACTTTGAAAACTGCCATTAATTTTCATTTTATAGATAATTTTGATTATATATTTCAGTATAAAGAATTGAAGTGTACCCAGGCTCAGGTATTTGTGGCATTATGCAAGGATCATTATCAAGCTGAACAGTCAGTGTATCAGAATTATAACACACCAATATATGACTGTTTAATATCCTTGATGGAAGCTAGCCATGCATCACATAAAAAACGTATAGAAGATTTATATGACAGAGAAGTTGCAGAATTGACAAAAAGAATGCATGCTCAGAGTCGAGATCATATGAAATTATTAGCCAAAAAACACAAAGACAAACAGGAATTATCTCGGTAAGCATTTAGATTTTCTCAAAAAATACAAAAACGCCAACAATTTTCCATGTAAAGTTTATATCTTTGAAATAATTGCTTGGTTTTGCATGATGACAGTTTTCATATGATGCAAAAACTCGAATTGATTATTATATGAGGCACATTTTCAGATTTTTAAATAATCGGTGATTTTTTTTTAAAGGATAAAACGTGAAGCACAACAGAAACATGTAGCAGTAGCTGTCCAGGAAAGACAAAAGGTGAATTTTATTTCTTAAAATCTGCATGCTATCAAATCACTTCATATGCTATGGGGAATAATTCTAAAAAAAAAGGTATAGATGAACTAACATTTGTCTGTTTTCCTTTGAAAATGATTGACCAGCACACATTGATATTCATTGAAAAGATTTCAGCTGCTATTAAACTAATTTAGGGAAAAAAACTGACGAGAAATGGTACTTGGTATTTCCATTTGACTCACTTCAAGAATGTGCAACAGACAGAGCAATTACCCACCAGTCAGCACCGTCATAATCAAAAACTGGATGTGGAAACTTAAACAAAAACCTATGGCAAAAGAAAGTTCAAGTTAGATTATTTTAATTTTTTCAGTTACGAGATATTTTAGAAAAGAAATTAGAAGAATTGGAGGTGTTATTAAATGATATTAGAAAAGAAATCAATGATGAAAAAGTGGAGGTCAGTGGATATCTTTTATTAAGATATTGTAAATGCTGCCTGAATTTGATGCAGTTACTCATATACTAACTATGACGAAAATGTATTCTTTTGGAGAGTACAAATTCTTCAGTCTGAGCATAGAAATATAATAGACTGGAACTCTTAAGTTTTCTCATCATTTATTGAACCTCTGTTTCAATTTATGGTTGACCTAGTTTCTCCTTTGGCGACAAGTTGACTCTTAAGTAATACTGTGACAGAGAGACTGAATGTTCCGGTCTAATTAGATCGCTATTAACATGACTTTTAAAAAATATGACTTCTTGCAGAAATTAAAAGTTAAGTTAGTCGCCAAAACTCAACGCATGTGTGTCAAGCATAAATCTTGTGTTATTATTCCCTACCTAAAGTTATTGTCTTTGTTATTGTATCTAGCATTTCTTATTTTATCTCATTGAATTTGATGCGAATTATTTTACAAATGATTAAAAACTACCTATCAGTAATTTTTTTTCTATTTTAGGTTCTTGAAAAACATCGAGAAGATTTTGAAGAAAAATGTAATAAAATACAAGAAAAATTTGAAAATCAGCTCATTTATGTTCCAGAATTCTCATCTTCTTCACCAAAATCTTCACCAATTCATGTTTCAAAGACTCCAGAAAAATCTCACAATACCCCCAGCAAAGATAGTACGGGAAGCAATGAGAAAAAGTTAAACGGTTCACAAGATAATCTCAATGATAAGGAGGAAGTGACATCTATGTAATTGTTGTTGTTATTGAATGTATTATTTGGTTTTTTTTCTATCAATTACGAGCATAATAATATTATTTCTTCAATTTAAGATTGTTTGTGAGAATAAGTGAATTAAAAAGTTTGTATGAATGAAGGAATGATTTGTGATGAGATATTCATATTTGACTTTAATATTGAAGAGGTTTTGAATATTATACGTTTACCAAAATTAAAATACAGAACTAAAGATGTGAAAAGATATTAAATTTGTTGGTAGTAAATTCAAATTCAACTGTCATTTATAAAATAAGATTGCGAATAAGTTTATATATGAAATATTTTGAAGGGTTATAAGACTGTGATTATATAAGGTATATAATTTATCTACACACTTCAAGGCGTATTCATTATGTAAACTTGTCAAACCTGTCCTTTTTCAAGTAATCTCAAAATTCTGTTTTTGTTGTTTTTATATTTAAATGCTTTTTTGGCAGATAATTTAACAAAAAAGTAACTTTGGCATGGTACATGTATATTCATCGAGCATTTTACCAGCTTGCACAAAATATTTGCAATTTGATATTTAATAACATTAATTTAAATCAGTTATATTTACCAAATAGAATTAACTAAAATTTTGTTCGGATTTGATCCAAGTGATCTGTGGGTAATTCAGATTGTATTTTCAGATACTTATAAAGTGAAAAAACAGGGTAATTAATCACACAATAAAAATTAATTTTTTTGCTAGTTTAGTTAAAAATTACAGGACATATATTATAACTCTTTCATCTCCTTGTTCAATATTGCTCAGAAAAATTGAATAACTAAGCATTTAAACTGAAAGAAAAGGGAATGAATGTAACTGAAATTGTCCAAATTGGAATAAAAATAAGTTACACTGTTTTAGTTGTGGAACATCCCTTTTGGAAAGTTCCTTAATTCAGGCATATTGCTTTTTTTTCTCAAAAAAGTTGTGGTTTCACTGAAATAACAAAACCACAAGATCTCAATTCTTTAAAGGTTGACAATAAAGTTGGACTGTTGTATATTTGAACATGGCCATTACGTCATGTTGAATTTCTAAATGTTATGTGTTCTGATTTATAAGTCTTTCAATTTAAATGTAACATTTTATAATTTATATATATATATATTATAGGTCATTTATTTCAAAATCATTATTTATATAATTTCTTTTTTTTTAATAGATTAAATTAACCTAGTCTGAAATGTTTAAAATCAAATGAATTAATTTATTTGTTTTGAAATGGTGTGGTATTATTAATGGTGATGTCAAAAAAATGTCAAAATAGAGTTCAGGGTTTTTGTAAATGGAATTGTTAGTCATAACTATTAAATAACCAGAAGACAATACTAGAAGTTGAATTTGTAAAATAAAAATGACCATTAGACATATTTTTGATGGCATTTATGTATGTAATTATCTTTGAATTCTCTGTCTTAGAACATTATAGTGCTTGTAAATTTTACAGTATGAAGTCATTATGTAATAAATTTGAAATTACAATGTTTGTACAATTCTTTATACAAACATTCAGCTCTGTAAATAATTTCTATATTATGCTGTTTCAATTGTATAGTTAATAGACAAAATTTGCTGCCATCTTAGCTTTTTCAGTGCAATTTTGTGCTACTCAATCAAATTAAAATACGCATTTAAAATTTCTAATTCATTTCAATCTAAAACTGCATTTAGATATAGAATTACATTTCACTCAAATATTTAAAGGCTTGAAAATTTTAATTTTCTTAGAATGCATTTGAAATCATTTTGAGACAGTCTATCATCTAATCTGTTTATAACATTCCATATTATGTTGTAGATATTTGTGTATGTAGAAATATCAACTTTTTAGAATATAATATTAAGGATTTAATGCTAAACTATGCATCATTTCGTCAATAAATAAACCAATTTATTCAACTTTATATAGTGTGTTATTGAGTGACTTTGTTTTTTTTTGTAATATATGATTACAATTCGAGTTAAAATATTATCGATACAAATCTTAATGTTTAGTTTCTTTTTGAAAATGTCATATTTCTAAATGGCATGCACAGATAAGAATATTAATTCTTTCTGATTCTATTGTTTATACATCATTATTTATTTGTCTATTTTTGTTGTTGTTTTTATTGTACCAAACCCCCTAATGTGATAAATTCTATTTTTAATCAATGGCTGTATAAATGAAAATAAAAGTAGAATGTCATGTTTATAATTATTAAGGATTGCTATTATAACTTGCCAATCATGGAAATAGAGTGAGATATTTAAGTGAAGCTACCTGTCAGTCAGTCCTTTTACAAAGTCCTTACTTAGAACCAATAACCGCCATGTTTTAGAAGTATAGAAGCAATTATGACTTCCTGATATGATATTTCAAAACTACTGGGCAAAAGAAATTTTCATCAATTTCACATTTAAAACGAGGGGCGGATCCAGGATTTAGAGAAAGGGGGGAGGGGGGGGGTGGTCTGAAATATAACATGTTACAAATTTAACAGCACCGCGAGAGGCAAATTTTTAGAGGGTTTGGTCAAATTGTGTACCTGATATGCACTGTCGGCCAAAAATAGGGGGGTGCGAGCCGGGGGACCCCCCTTTGGATCTGCCCCTGAAAACAAAGGCATAAACAGAATTAATTTTCAATGAATAAGAATACAAAAGTATTGCAATGCTGATATTGCATTCTGTCATTAAGTCTTTCTTTGTGAAATTGTGGAGGAAGCAATATTGGCATGTCAATGCATTTGGAATTTTTTTTTGCCTGGTAGTTTATTTCCATGATATTAGTTAGTATATAGAGAGATAGACAATAATTTATAATATATTCAATGTAATTATTATTTTACAGATAATTTATGGGGCCGACAATTTCAAGATTTCTTCTTTTTATCCATAGTGACCATAGTCAATGCAAATTGAATTTTCCTGTTGATTATATGACCTTGATACAGAAACATGAAAAATATTATCTCATATACGCAAGATTTTTGTTTAATTTTTTGTCAATTTCATAGTTATTTCAAGTAATTATGGGGTGTCATTCTATAGAATATTATATGATATTATATTATTATTCTTGAATAAGGTCTATATCAAAATATTAGACTCACTCTGGATAAATTTATCACAATGTAAATTATTGTTGTTTTTATTTTCTATCAATATGTGGACTTTTCATTTCTGTATATTTTGTACTGTCTCATCTGTAAGTCCCATACTAATCTTAATAAACTGTTATTGAATCTTGGTTGTGCTTTGTTTCAAACGAAATATGTCCTCATCAAATGTTTACTATAGCCCCTTGATAACAGTGGATGCTAATTTAACATCCTCATGTGAAGTTCTTTTTGGGTTTTATAGCATAGTTGGTTAGAGTTATGTACTTTTCAATTGTGACATCATTTTTGTGGTTAGATTGACCAAATGGTGGTTGTTGTTTCTAGTCTCAATCAGTGTGTGAAAGTCAGTCAACCCGATTAGAAATGGGAACAGATAGTATTGGAAAGATCAATGCCAAGAGATTTGGCCAAGGCCCAACCTATAGAAAGGATCCACAAGGAACGCAAGTTGTCCTCCATGTAAAGTATGATTGTTTCTTTCTAGATTATATTGCAAGACTTGCAAAACTAGATTTTATAAAACGTTACTCATTCATGAAATTAGTTCTGATAGAAATAGATTTGCCCTGATAAGAAATGTATTCTTCTTTCCTCTCCAATTTCATTGAGCTGCTCATTGAGTCTTTAAAAAATCTTGATCCAATTGCTATTTAACTTTAACTCAATTCCAGACCCATAGCTACAGGGGATAAAAGAAGTAATGCCTCCCCGAAAAATCAGACTATTCAATTTTAAAATAATTTTCACTCAGTATCAATCCCATATAGATGGTCATATTTCCATGATAACTAATCCGATATAGATGGCATTATTTCCACTTCAGGGGCGGATACAGGATTTGACGTTAAGGGGGGGGGGGGGGCTGGCGGGGTTGGGCAGAATAAAATTCTGCCGAGGTTAAAATAATCAAAGTTATTGAAATATTCTTCTAGAGTGGGTGCAATGTAGATAGATATCTTGCCAAGCGAAGTGTGGCGAGAAACATTTGTGGTAAAATGGTGCGGACAACCTATGCTTTGCAAATTTTAGGGGGGGGGGGGGGCGCACACCCGCCACGCCCCCGCCCCTGACTATTATGGGGTACAAAAGAAGTGTAATAAATTAGTTGATTATTATCTGTTATGGATAATAAAATCAAACCAGTGGATAATTTACAGGGTTACCTCCCATTAGTGTGTCAAGGGAGGTAACTTTTTATTTTCCTAGAAAAAATGAGGCATTGCATTGCCTAACGACCGATGATTGTTAACATACAGTAATTTATTCCATGGCACAGGTTACCCGCTCAACGGCAGGTTTTATCTGACTAGGCACAGGTATTCTGAAGCATACAATAGTTTCGATTGAGTTAAAGAGTTAAAACCATTCGAGGTATTTTTCGTTGCAAAGCCATTCATTTCCGATTGGGTTTTTAAGAGGTGACGTCATACAAAATATCAAAATGGCGGAAACTGACCTGAACATCGATGCTCTAATTTCAAGACTTCTTGAAGGTAATTTCCATTCATTAATGTTTTTTGGCAGTATAAACCTTTAGGGAAATGTAATCCTGTTGATGTGTTTACGGGCACAAGTGTTTTATTTGATATGGGGCAAAGAAAAGTTGATTGCGAAATTGCGAACTGTCAACACAAACTTCAAAAACAAACAGCAAGTTCATCATGCAAAAATGACTAGGCCTAATGGCTAATAAGTTTTAAAGTTATCCTTTTTGAGTTATTTATGTTAGGAGATCATTGGCAAAAGTATTAAATTATTGTAAACCATCTAGTTTTGAAATTTAATCTATGTCTTGTGTTGAAAAGTTCATATTTTCTTGGCCATATCCACTCCAAACTTAAAAACTCCAGTTCAACTCTCTTACTTACTGCTACTCTAGTTTTCTTAGTAACTACCGGGCTACCTACTAAATAGACTACTATTTAGCCTTAGGTTTAAGAGTCTGACCATTGCTGAGATTGAATCATCTTTGGGTAAATTTACCCTGTTGTGAATACATGTTATCAATTATGTAGGCCTTCAGATGGTAATGGTAGGTGTATGCGTACGGTATGTAATGTTCAATGGTTGGTGGACCATAATTAGTCAGAATTAGTCAGTAGTTCTAACGCGCATCAATGAATCCTAACAGGTTAGAATAAGTCTAGTAGCTTTAAAAACTTCCTTTATATTTCAGTTCGAGGATGTCGTCCAGGAAAAACTGTGCAAATGAATGAATCAGAAGTTCGGGGTCTTTGCTTGAAGTCAAGGGAAATATTTTTAAGTCAACCAATTCTACTTGAATTAGAGGCACCTTTAAAAATATGTGGTAAGCAGTTCACACCAAGTAGATTTGATTAGGCTTAAATAAGCTTACATTTTTTTACATAACTTAATGATTCAGGAAGGTTTTAACTATCATTTGAAAACATGTTCATTGACAAATTGTACAATTTATTACAGTACGCTACCCTATGATAAGCTTGGATGAAATAAATTTCCATTTTTTGTTTTTCAGGAGATATTCATGGACAGTATACAGACCTTTTACGATTATTTGAATATGGTGGTTTCCCTCCAGAATCAAATTATTTATTTTTGGGAGACTATGTTGACCGGGGAAAGCAATCTTTAGAAACTATCTGTTTATTATTAGCGTATAAAATCAAATATCCTGAAAATTTCTTTTTATTACGAGGAAACCATGAATGTGCCAGTATTAATAGAATATATGGATTTTATGATGAATGTAAGTAGAATTATTGATTATTTTATATTACTTGTTTGTATGATAACATTATTTAAGTCCTGCATGCGCATATCATTTTGTAAAATGTCTACACATGATAGTGCTCTTTGCCTATAGTTTGGTGTTTATTCCAAATTTTTAGATTTTCCCTTTAGTAGAAATGATATTGTTTAAGTTCATATATATGTTAAAAATATAGAACCAGGAGATTTGAAAATTTTGTAAATTTCTGTTAAAATACCATAGAATAGTGTTTTTTTTTTAAAATTGCTTATTGGTCCCATGTGGAATATCTGCTGTGGCCAAAATGAGCTTATTTATGTATCAAGTTAAGTGAATAAACATGGTTTATATATCCTGTATAAAACAGGTACGGTATTATAAATACCAGAGATTAGTGAAACACCTGGTAATAATACGATTATTATACTTTATTATTACCATTTATTAGGTAAGAGGAGATTTAATGTTAAATTATGGAAAACTTTTACTGATTGTTTTAACTGTTTACCAATTGCTGCTATTATTGATGAAAAGATATTTTGTTGTCATGGAGGTAAATATTTATCTGGTTTGAAAACATAAGAAAAGTTAACTTTTTTTTCTATTTTTTCTCTGAACTACATCAATTTTAAGAGAATAAAACAGGGAACATTTAAAGAAAATCTGAGAAAATTTCAATATGATGAACATTGAACTTTTTATTACAGCTGTAGCAAAAAATGCTTTAGCCCAATAACAAATACATAATATACAGAATATTGAACATATATACATAATATATACAATTTCAAAAATAAAATAAAATAAATATCCAGGAAACATAGTTCATATACAATTTACAATACTGAACATCGGTGTTTATATGAAAAATATAAATATTGACATACTTTATATGTTAAATTTGTATCACAGCATTTCATTAGTTCAATAAATTTTCTCTTATCGGGATGTTCATAATAATATTTTGGAATATACGTATATCTAAATAGATTGAAAAAAGGACATACGAGAAGGAAATGAAATTCATCTTCCACACATGATAAATCGCAGAATTTACATATTCTACACTCTCTTGCTATCTTGTTAAATGATGAATGATGTGTAAAGCCACCCCCTTCTGCTCTTATGGGGTTATTCTATTTATGTCACCATTTTCACTGTAATTAATGAACTGTAATTAGTATAATGATAATTATATACATAATCTTATATATTCTAGGATTATCACCTGATTTACAATCTATGGAACAAATTAGAAGAATAATGAGACCCACAGATGTGCCAGACACAGGTATTGTTTTTAAGACATTAATACTAAAAAATTAGCTAAATCATTAAATTGATTATAATTAGACGGTTTATTTATGTGACATGGGTTATTTGAAAGAAAATGTTTAGAAAAGTGATATTTTATTCATACTTTTTCTCTATTATTAAATTTGAAAGTAATGCAATACGGAGAGATATATCTCTACTCAGATTTTAGTTAACCAAAATGTTGTATATTAAAATTTATCTAGGCCTATATGTAAATTGATACTATTTCCTAGGTTTATTATGTGATTTATTGTGGTCTGACCCTGATAAAGAGGTACAAGGTTGGGGAGAAAATGACAGAGGAGTTTCCTTCACATTTGGTGCAGATGTTGTCAGTAAATTTCTCAATAGACATGATTTAGATCTAATCTGTAGAGCACATCAGGTTAGTCTTTGTTTAATTTTAATAATTTCTGTGTGAACTCAAAAGTAATTGTTGACGTTGCTCATTTTCAGAGTAATATGAGATGGGATGACAATAGTTTTCTTGGATAGTGCTCAATAGATGAGTTCTGCGCAGGTTTCATATTTTTAGGTCCAATTCTGGCTTCAAGCGCATGTGGCTAGATGTGCAGTCTAACTAAAATCAGACCCTAATTTCGTTCGTTTTTTTTTTAAATCTGTTTTTTTAACCACTACATTAGGGTCTGAGAACCAGGCGCGATAACAAACGTTCATGTTAACTTTGACCTAACCATAATGACCTCTGTTTTAACCAATCAGATCTCAATGACGTCATATGGAACAGCCAATAAAAAAACGTGTTTCAACTGAGTTCGGCACAGTACATGAAAAACGAGACTATGGCACCTATGAATGCACATATTGTTCGCGTCACAAAATCCCAGCGCTGGAGAGGGCAGAGATCTGATTGGTTAAAACAAAGGTCATTAAGGTTAGGTCAAAGTTAACGTGAACATTTGTTATCGCGCCTGGTTCTCAGACCCTAATGTAGTGGTTAAAAAACCAGATTTAAAAAGAAACGAACGAACGAACGAACGAACGAACGAAATTAGGGCCTGATTTTAATTAGACTGGCTAGATGGGATATTTAGAATTTACCTTTCTATTTCCTTCTCCATTATTATATAAATTATTATTATTCATCTCATCTTAAGTAAAAAATCAAAATATTAGAAATTAGAGGCTCTAGAAGACTGAAAATTATTTTAACTTAGTTTATATGTAAGTTTATATCTGTTGTTCTGTAGAGGTTTGATGCTTTGAGCATTAATTACATATGGCATCAAACTTCATCATCAAACCATTCTGTTTATATGAAAGATTTAAAATTAAAATAATAATGACATGTATGTGTTGATGTTAAATGTGCTTAATTAATTTACAGGTTGTGGAAGATGGTTATGAATTCTTTGCTAAGAGACAGTTAGTGACTCTGTTTTCAGCACCTAATTATTGTGGTGAATTTGATAATGCTGGTGGTATGATGTCAGTTGATGATACTCTAATGTGTTCTTTTCAGGTAATTATCATTTATTACATGCCAGAGCTGTTGATACTTGTCAAACATTCTGGTTAGAATTCCACAAGACTTTTTTGATAGTGACTATTTATTTAGAAGCTTGAGCACCATATTTTTGCTGTCTAAATTCTATACTTTTCTTTAAGAAATCGTGATAAATGTATGATTATTCAGTGATGTAATAAATGAGCAGCAGTAATGTCATCTTTGTTCCTTAAACCGATCTTATTGCCGAGCTGTTCTGATGTTCTTCTTTTTTATACTTTTTTCTTCTCATTCATTTTCATCCCAGAGCCTGTACTTACCTGTCGTCTCTGTTGATTTCTATTTACCTATTTATATCCCATCCTGACAAATTTTATATTATTTAGATATTAAAACCATCTGAGAAGAAAGCTAAATATCAATATGGTGGATTGAACTCGGGACGACCTGTTACCCCACCTAGAGGTCCGCCCAAGAAGAAAAACTGATTTGACCAGAACTATGTTAAAGGAGGAGTTATTGCAATTTCTGCTAGTGAACAATTATCATTATAATTATTTCTGTATAAATGTTTAGATCTGAAATGTGCCAATTTCCCCTAAATTAGAAACAAAGTTAAATGTTCAGCTGCTTAAATCATAACTTTTCACTTGAAGAGTTATAGTTGAACCAATAGCACATTAGTTTGAAGTGATCTGTAAATAATTGTGAATACCTTTCTTCATATGACCAGATTATTTAGTACCTTATTGAAGAACAACCATTTTACTTTCTATTCATATTAAGACATAAATTTAAGTTTTTCGCATCATTTTAGACCTCCGTGGACCGTTAGATTTGAGGAAAAAACAGTGCAATAAACATTATTATATGAGAATGCTATACATACAAAAACATAGATTAGAAACGATTGCTTATTTTCAAAATAGTTTGACTGAAAGTTGACAATTCTTCTCAGAATAGATGACATATGGTTGTTCTTCAATGTTGATTGATATATGCAAACAGAGACTTATTTTTATAATATAACATAATGTGCTTTAAATCTATTCTGCTTATACCCACCTTTTTTTCATCAGTATTTTTTCCTTATCTTTCTTGTAGTATGAGCTGTATGAAAGAGTTTATAGAGAAATTAAACTGTAGACTTATTAGTATGATAGCAATATTATAGAAAGAAAAGAGACCATTAATGCGTGTTAAATTTCATAGATTTTTTAGTAAAAAAAAGAAATCAAAAGAATATACTATGAACAGGTTCAATTTCTGAATTTTTCTTGAGAAATATTGAGGCATTTTAAATAATGTTTGATGTTCAAAGAGACTTTCAAGACTTTCGTTTATAAGCAAAGTAGAAAATAAAAGTATATATAATTAGATGTAGCTTTAGTAGTATAACTCTTGTATATAATATAAATATTTATTATTCATAGTTTACAATTATAGATATTAATCTTCATATACTGAATACACTAGTATTGTACTAAATACACTAGTATCACACTAGATACACTAGTATCGTACTAAATACACTAGTATCGTACTCTACTAAAGTTTCTTACTATACTTAATACACTAGTATTGTACTAAATACACTAGTATCATACTAAAGACACTAGTATCATACTCTACTAAATTTACATATAGTAGTATATAGTATCTAAATACACATAGTAGTACATAGTATCTTACTAAATACACTAGTATCATACTTTACTAAATACACTGTTATCAAGAATTCATATTGTTAAAATATCCTTTAAAAAAAATATTTCTGTAATGTTACAAAGCAAGTTTATGATCCATGGTGAATGGCATGGCCCATTTTTACCTAGCACTAGATTTATTGTCTCAATTTTTTTTTTAATTAAAACTAAGAGATAAACCAAGTATCTGTTGTAAACTATAGACGTTGAATGCTGTGAATATAGAGTGAATTAAGTATGTTTTTGAATTCTTTCTCTGTGAATTTCTCTTAAGGAACTAAATGTATAACACAAAGATAACTTCATTTACATCTTAGGATAATAGGATATAAAATTAATGCCATTTTAAGATAAATAAGACATGATCTGAGTTTATGTCCAAGCTAACAAAATTTTTTAAATACCAAGAATTAGTAGGGGCATTTAACTTCAAAACTGATGCGGGTTGTCTACTAAGGACATCTTATCAAAATCATCGCAACTTTTAAGATAAATTATTTTTAGAAAGACAATAGATACAAATATTGCATGTTTCTAACATTTCAATAGCAAGACCCTGGCTTTATCCCATATCTTTAAGCTTGGCTTTGTCTTGTAATGGTTTATATCTGTAATTGTAACTCCTTGAACCACCTTCACTCATTTAGTATAAACTTAATAAAGGAGGGTATGTGCCAATATACGTAGGATATTTAGAAAAATATCTTCAATAAATAGTCTAGAAATGTTACAGTGAAAAAAAAAAAATTAGAATCATATTTGTAAAAGTTTCAACACATGAAGTGTATAAAACAAATATTACTTCCTATCTGTATACTAAAAGAAAATACAGTTTTTCAACTGTTCATGATTTTTTAGGTGTCACATACTCCCCTTTTGATTTGATATAATATGTAAACCCTAATATAAATATAGTACCATATCACAGTGTTTTGTAGATTTTTAATATGTGCCTTTGGTTCTATCATGCTTACCTATGTAAAGTAAAGCATTTTGTTAGACCATAGATTTTATTATTATTTTTAACATTTTAAGAATACATTACTTTTGTTAATTATCCATTCATGTTTTGCTTTATTTTTGCAAGGAACATTATGATTACTACAGAATACCCTTAGCCAGTACCTTTCAGAGTTTCTTTTTCCCAGACCTGAATTTAAATAAATAATTTAAATCATCAAATGTCCAGAAATATTTTTATAGGAATACTACCTCTTAGAATGATCAAAAAAGCAAAATTCTCAAACTTGGTAAATAAGGGTTTATTTTTTAATAGAGAACTTGTCTGGTGTCATAATTATACAACAGATGACCTGTATAATCTGATTAATCCAGAAAACTACCTAATATATTATAATTTTTGAAATTATTTAGTGTTTTATTAAGCTTTTTTCAATTATAACTTGTAATTTTATGGAAAATTACTTAATTTTATGGTTTATTGGATTCTGTTTGTATACTGCAGACACTGATGTGTTAAATACTCTTATTGGCCAAGTTTGAGAACTTAATTTTTTTGTTCTTTTAAGAGGTGGTATCGCTTTAATGATCAAGGATCAAGTGTAGAAATAACTTAATGGACAATGGCAGATGAGCAAAAATATCTAACACTTGTAAGCAATTTGTATGGGTATAAAAAATTGTCAATATGATTGGGCACACGAGCAAAACTTAAAGCGATTTAAAAAAAAAACAAATCCTTGCAATAGAGCAATAAAATAAGCCCGTTTTATTCTGAGTGTGGGCATTTTGCTTGAATCAAATAGTGAATATTTGACAAAATGCATTTTAACTGGCTGCCAGTTTTCCAGGATAACATGATCCTGATTTTCAATTTACCACTGTCGAGAACCAACAGTATTACAAATAACTGTATTGAGGAACTTAAATCCCCAGGTAACAACATAAAACAAGAAACTAGAATAAGTAACGTTTAATATAATAATGTATAATTAACAATATTTTGATTGGAAGAACTAAGAATCAAATAAAAATCACAGTCCTAATAAAGGGAGCTTCATTATCTATGAGCACGATGATAGGTTTCCAGGTGTAAATAATGTCATGTCTTGTTGTCATGAGGTTAATATTTGGCGCGTTCACAAGCAAGATATGTATGTAGTAAGTAGTGAATACAGTTTGTTCACTCCAGCATCTAGAAAAGAAAATTTAAAAAAAATTGAATTTCAAAGAAACTTTGCAAGCCTTAGATGGTCTTGTTATTCCAAATTTAGTCAAATACGTAGGCTGTGTACAGCTTCAATTCACAGTCTACTGGCAGATGTTAAGTCTTCAACATAGCAAATCTGTCTGCAAATTGTACACAGACTTCATGACCAATATGTGTTGAAATCAGTAAATTTTGCACTTCACGCATAGACCAACTTATCCACATTGAAGTCTTAGTTAAGTTTAATAATTACAATTTTGAAATTGATTTGCAAGTAGTTGAGTGATGCTGTTTTAACAGTCAGCAGCCATTTTTGTTTGATTGGCTGACTATTTATATAAATATATCTGATGTTGCCGTAAAAGTGAAAGAAAGTTTTACCTGAGGTTTATCTTTAGTTAAATTCTGGTTCAAAGAAATTAGCATCACCATCTAACATGATATGACAAATTCTACCAATATCTATTCTGTGGTCAAAATCTAAGTAATGTTGTCCATTGGCATACACCTGTAATAAAATAAAGATAGTGAAAGGAAACAGGAAAATCAATTTCCTGCTTTGACTACATGTGTTGAAATTAGATAAATGTATCGAAAGAAATATGTAAACCATTATGCTTCAAATTTCTAATATGTTAAGACTTCAAAACCTCATTTAGTGGAAATTACTATTGTTAACTTTTAAAATGTAGAATCACAAGACAAAGAGATTCACAGAGAAAATAGGCAATCGATGTTTAAGTTTCACAAGACTGACACAATAGCAATTCTTGTTCATTTAAGATGAAAAGGGCCAGGTGTCTGTAGAAATAGTAAATCACTTGAACGTACCTTAAATGTGTCTGATTGAACATTAATGGCAATATTGAAAGTATCTTCAGCTCCAAATGGAAAGAAAGGTTGATCTTTTTCTTCATCTCCCCAACCACCATCTATCAGATGATTTCTCACTGTTACTTCTTCACTAAATCGGGGATTAAAATGTAACGCAATGTCTGTCTCATCATAGTTTAATGTGTCATTACATTGTAGATTGATTTCAAACCTGAAATAGACAATATAAAACTTAACTAGAAAGACTAAAAAAATCATTCACCAATGTTTTAGACTAGCATTATCATTCGGCCATGATCAGCAGCCATCTTGCCCTGAAAATGGGGAAAGGGAACACAACTCTTGTAAGATGACTACAGACAAAACTTACTTGTTGGCATCTTTCTTAGCAGTACCATGTACAAATATCCATCTACCGGGTCTTAAACTTCCAGGTATCTTCTGACATACCGGTTTATCCTAAAAGCATCAATCAGAATAGATCACTTACATATTAAAAAAAATGATTATTACATGCACTGATAGGTTACATATTGGAACCACTATAAACACACAATGTTACAATACAGTACGAGAGAAAATTCAAATGTAAATTATCTTAAGAATAGATTAATATATATTGGAAGATAAAGAACTATATTGTTGTTTTTGTATTTGTTAATATTAAATATGTTCTTTCCTATACATCATCAAAGGTGCCCAACATAAGGGAAGATTAATACCTATATTCATTCAAGTACTAGTAATGCTGTTATAAAAAATATTTGAAAAAAAATCATATTGTGTGATTAAAATCAACATGAGCAAACTACACTTCATGTTAGGAAAACAAAACAGCTTACCAATCTTTGTAAAAGTTTGACTTCAAATATATATGCTTCTCCATGTACATTGATGTTTTTAATAGCATCTAAACTACATCTACCTTTAAACTTCTCAAATTTTTTACCATTTACATACGTCTATATGATGAAAAAAAAAAATATTGTCAAATAATACAAAAAATGCACTTTATGAGCAAAACCAGTTACATCAGAGGACCCAAAGATGTGAGCACAGTAAAGCCAACTGATCAGAAACAAGCCAGAAGTGAACAATTTATCTCATGCTGCAGGTGCAATGAATAATACATTCAACCTCAACTAATAATACAGTAGTCTATAATGCTTTACAGTTCCCAATCAAAAACCATAGAACAGGCCTTCTCAAATGGCGGCCTGTATCTGAGAGTGCCTCCTTCCGCTTAAACACTGTGCTCGCTATGATAGCTAGTCTCCATTTAGCCCTTATATTTTTTTTTTCATAAAATGCATTTGGCCCTTTACAAAAATTAATTGAGAAGGCCCACCATAGAATATTAAAGTTAAATACATGTACCTTAAATTTATTACTTTTAACAACAATTTTAACTTCAAATGGTAACATTTCATTGAAAGCTGAGGGATTAGGATGTCTTTCTTCTGAATCCCAGTCTCCATCAAATCTACTGTTCATTATGACTTCTCCTTCACCTCTTCTAGGATTGAAATGGAATGCTACATCACCATCGTCATAGGAGTCTTCAGTCAACAAGTTTATAGAAAATCTACAAAGAAATTAAACATATAAATTAGAATTCAAACAATGTATCCAGGGACACGCTTGATTGGCAAGTTTTTGGATTCTTGAAAGACTCCAAAAAAAAAAAAATTGGAACAAGAGTTTTCTTGTAGAAAATTTTATGGTCGTGAAAACTCCTTGTCAAATACGACAAATCTGTTACTTGCATTTTATAGTAGTGGCAGGTGTCGCACGCGAAACAGATTATGCTTACTCTTTTCGAAAAACCTGATGGTACTTCTCATATGAGAAGTCTACTACTATACAATCATCACACACAAATCTTGTCATGCTTTGGACGAGATTTTTGATTAACGGAATTGTATTGCCTGTACAGATTTTTATTATTAGAATATGTTCCTAGGAGTAGACAATTCAAAATGGCAGAGAAGTAAACAGGTGGGTGAATTTTGAATGGAAATATCTGGCAGGATTGAGAATCGGAACAGACGGAAATTGTTCAGAACTCCCTAATCAAGTGCTACACACAGAACATAATATATACGATTGTGATACCTGAATTAATTGTAAGATTGGTGTGACACAAACTTCCCAATTCTTATTACATTCTGCGATTAAAATTACAACAAATATCAACTTACTGGTCTCCTTCTGGATAAAAGAAACCTTTAACAATAATCATATCACTTTTTTCTAGACCAGAACGAATTTCTTTCTTAAAATCACCGGGCTGTAATATTAATAGTAACATGTGCATTATTTCATAGGACAGCATTTATTTTGTTTTTCTTTGGGAAATATGTTTCATTGCAGCATATTTTAGTGAGTAAGTTATTCTGTAGTATCTGGTGCTGTCCTGTCAAAATTTCATGAATATGACGTCACTAATCACCCTATCAACATTGAGAAAATGGGCTAAAAACTGCCTTTTTGGCTCTTTTCTCAGATATATGCGAAGAAACATTTCATCTAAAAGTATTTTTAAATAGCGTAATTAATTCTGACTTTGACAATGTAAAATTTGATTAGGTTTGACTTTGTTGGATTTCAGAAGGATGCGTTAAAGACGTCAAGGTTATTATTTTAATGCAGTGGCAAGACTCTACTTTTGTTTGTATGCATTATGAGCCTTGATATGGATCGAAAATCCGCTGCGAGAATAAGGTCTATAAAGGGATCTAAAAATTATTTTCAAATGATACTTATTTAGAATGTAAAGTTATTTTCCTAAACTGGAGCGGCAAATCCATAAATTGTTGAAGAAAATTGGGAATTTGTTGTCCCTCGTAATTTACATACCAAAGGTTCAAACATATCTGTATCTGCTATAGTTACATCACCATCTATTCTAAGGTATTTAATATCTTCTATTGGTATTCGATAATTAAATAACATATAAAACTTCTCATTTACATAGATCTATAAATAAATAAATATGGTATCTGACAAATACAAGAATAAAACTGAAATTTAACAATGCAGAAGCTTTTGCTTTTGAAAAAGCCAAATCATGTACTTTGTATCCTTCTTAAATCAGATAGGAGCAATCCCAACTTAAAGTTGTGATAAAAAGAGGTCATCAAAACTCTTATCAGATTTTAAGAACTTCCAAGCTCAAAGTTGGCAAATGAGAGAATTGCTTTTACCAAAACCTATAAATTCAATCTGCCATGTTTGTCAGCAAGTTCACAGGTAGGAACGTGGTATTAACTTACATTAAACCTTCCTTCTGTTGCTATGATCAATAAATCAAAGAACTCTCCTGGTTGAAAAGGAAATTCTGGTGTATCTGTTTCTTCCTCACCCCAGTCTCCACCTTGTTTACTATTTCTAATCACCTGCTCGTTACCGGGTCGTGGATTAAAATGAAAACCCACATTATCAGCATCTCTATCACAGTCAAAATTTATACTGAAACTGAAAAGAAAATTTACATTAATTCAATAACAAAAGCAATAGTTAATAGACGGACATGGCAACGTATTATGATCATCGTTCTATTCTTTTAAGAGGAACATTTTGTTTGAACTGTAACCCACCAATCTTTATTTTCAATCTCTAAATCTCATCACTTACTGTTCTGCTCCAGGGCTCACAAGACCTTTTATTCTAACAGCCACACCTTCTTTTAAACCATTTCCTGGAAACACTCCATCAAAAGGAGAAGACTACAAAGATAACAATTAGCATAAAGATTACCTGACAATATTTACTGGTTAGTTTTGGTATCATTAAAAACCTCTGTGAAAATTTGTACTCCGTGAGATTAAAATATACCAATATAGATAAAATAACAATTCCAAAATGTAGATCAGTATTAGTGTTCACAGTTCACTGTCAAAATTTGAGTCTTTAAATCCAAGTAAATACACATTTGAAATTGAAGAGTGTGAAGTATTGAAGGACTGTGCAATTCTTAACGTTCTGCTTTAATATGAATACCTAAGTACGAACTATCCCAACCATTAATAAATCTAAAAATCATATAAACAAAATGGCAATACACAGGTCACGGCTAATGAACTTTTCATAAGAGGAAGTATATATATAAATTAGTAAATATTTCATAACGAAAGTGGTCTTTGGTCCTAGTACAATTACTATGGAAATATAAACAAAACACACCTTTTCATTTTGAATATCCACATCATAATATTCAGCATCTTCATTTAAAGCCAGATAATACATATCATCAAATGACATTCTATGTTGAAAATGAATAAAATCTTTTCCATTCATATTAATATCAAACTCATCAGGAGTGACCAATAACCTGAGAGTAAATTTGGTTCCTTCCAAAAATGGAAAAAATGGCACATCTCTTTCTTCATCAGCCCAGCCACCATCATAGGAATTTCTTACAACAATTTTTTCATCAATTCTTGGGTTAAAATGGAGAGCACATCTAGCTCCATCACTAGTACTCTCTTTTAATTCTATAGAAAACCTGCAAAACAATGGAATAGCATTACAGACTAGATTGTGACATAGGTCAATTCAGTTCAGCAAAATATCAAATTGTTATGTTAAATGAATACTTAATCAGTAGTCTATAGAATCTAAGTATTAAAACATAGAAATTTGAACAAGCAATACAATTCTGTTAATCCAAATTTTGTCTAAAGAATACCAAAATAAGGTGTAAAAATTATGTAGCATTGGATATCATGTTCAAATGTTTTATATAAAAAAAAAAAACTTGTTTTTAAGTCTTCACTTGAGAACCCAACCTTTCTCGAGAATAGAATAATGATAGATTGGCAGATTTTGGTAGTTGGGACACAAGAAATGGAACCTACCTATCAGCACCATATGGAGTTTTACCTCTTATTAAAATCTGGGTACCAACTTTCAATCCACCTGGTATAGGCAGAAATTCAGGAGCACGCTGAAACAAACCAACAGTTCATTTTAATTAACTTTATTCATTTGAAAATTAAAGGGACAGCCCAAAGCAATGGACCAAAATATAGTTTGCTATAAAAATATTGTGGTTTTGATTCAACTGAAATTCTATTGTCACCAACTATAAAAATATTCAACAATTGACCAGACCAATTAATTTTCTTGTTTTATGAAAAATTTAATTTTTTTTTTTTTAGGCATAAGGGAAAACAAAAAATTACGAAGACTGCTTATATACTTTTTAGTACAATTATTAAAATTATTTTATGATTAGCGTGATTGATCTTGAATCTAACCGGAACATTTTGAATTGCTACCCAATTTTTATGAAAAGTGAATCAATTTTTTTTTGTCTAAAAAAGTGCTTCTTAACCGGAGTTCATATGCATCCCCAGGGGTGAAACTAAAATGTTAGGGGATGAAATTTGGAAAGAGGGAAAATTTGGGGTGAATTACAAATTAAGGAGTTAATTTTAAAAAATGAGAAACTGTGCATAAGTTGAGTTTTCAGCCTCAGTATCATATCTTTTGTCCATTGAGAGAACTGGAATAGATTCAGCTGCAAGCAAATTGTTCTTAAATTTCAAAATTTTCTTTGGATAGAATAACACCTAACTAGCATATTTGAGTTTTTGGTTTTTTAGTAATTTGCTAGGGGTGAATGGCAGAGAAATTTTTTTCAAGTGGGGAATTGGATAAAAAAGTTTGAGAAGCACTGGTTTAAACCAAAATTTGACTAATTGCACAAATTTTTCAATCTAAATTGAACCCTGCCCAGACATATTAAAAGTTATTTGAGATATAAAGTTATATTGGTCAAGTCAGAGATAACTGAGTAAATAATAATGACTATATTGACATAGTGACAATAAACTCCAGTCTTATCACAAATATAGGTGTGGTACTGTTATACCTCTTATCATTTTTTATTTTATACAATTGAAATTGTAAACCTTTAAATTTTATACAAAAATTTCAAATATGCTGGAAATAATTCATCTTCAGTAAAGAAATTTACTATCATTTAAAAACATTATTTAAAAAAACCCTCAAAATAAAGTTGCGTGTTATTAGGTCGAAAAAATTTAGAAAATGCTGGGCATAATTCATCTTCAGAAAAGAAAAATTATCATTGTTCAAAATCATGATTTGAGAAAAATGTCAAAATAAAGTTGTGTGTTACTGTTATTAGGTCAAAATCCATAACCCTCTGGCTGTCTTACCTACATGATTAAACTATAGGGTTTCAATTGTCTATTTGTTGCATAAAAGATTCAAGATATGAATTTCATAGTAGTTGAGAGCTGATCTCTCATATTTTTTTTTTTCAAACAAAATAGATAAATTTGAATGGAGTGATATGAAAATGTTTTTCACATTAAATGAAATGATTATACCAATTTCTATTTAAATGCATACAATATACTATCAATGGATTTAAACATAAACCACTGTATAAATGTAATACAGGGCCCTTCAAACTACATAAAACTGCCATTTTGTCAAGAAACATAGCTAAATTCTTAAAATACTTCATATAATATACAGGTTATAATAGATGTTTTTTAAAGACACCCGTACATTCTGTATCACCCGAGTTGACATGAAGAGACTCCTGCTAAACGAGACTTTTAAAAAATAGCTCACCACTTTATTCATATGATATGACATGTTGATTAAGTAGGTCTACCAATCGCTGAAATAAAATAGAAAAAAAAGATGGAAAAAAATAATTACCACTTTATTATACTTCATGATTTCTGTCAATCAAATATATCTTGTTTCTATTACATCCACTGGGAGAATATCTTACAATATAACCTTACAACTAAACTAACACAGTATAAAGAAGCACTAGACCGCGTTAAATATAAGAACGTTAAATATAAGAACGTTAAATATAAGAAAGTTATATTATAAGTGACCATAAGTTATAAACGGTTATAAAAGTTATATCATAAAATATGATTACATTTTCACTCAACCACTTAATATTTTTTTAAGTTCACAGATTTGCAAATGAAGCTTCTTTACAGAATGTTCACTTTAAAAAAGTTTAAGCTTTCTTTTAGCACAAAGTTTACAATCCTAACTTGCTAATGCTATATAACAGTATGATAGAAAAGGCAAAGAGGCAAAGTCTAACATAATGAATGATGGTTGTCATTATTTTTATGAAAATCTGCAAACTAATTTAGACACGAGGTCGAGGACCAGGATATGATTCACATTATACGGTAACATAATGTGATAGATAACTAAACTATTCTTATATAGTACAGATAGGTAGGTGGAACACATTGCTCAATAGTAGAGATAACATGACGAGCTTGTCAAGATAAATCTCAATTAAACATTTATAACAAACCAAGCCTATAATGTCAATTTGGTAATATTTGCTTTTTCTCTACATTAATGCATTAATATATTAATGAGTGATGGGGCTAATCAGGGCTAATTCTATGGACAAAAAAATGTTTGTATAAAATTCAAACATTGGTACATATCAATGCTATCAATATAACACATAAAAGTTCACTACCGGGTATCGGTTTAAAACAGTCCCTGCTCAAAATAGTCATCATGTTTTGGGGTTTGGATGTCAAAAATCCTAACAAAGTGTACATAGAAGTTTTATAAAGCAGACACAACTTTGCAATTCGTAAAACCATTTATTGTCAAAAAATGTTGCCCAAAATCAACTTGAGTGCTAATTGAGTGCATGAAGCTAACATGTGAGCATAAATTAAATCAGCAGGGGCGGATCCAGGATTTAGAGAAATGGGGGCTCTGAAATATAACAAGCTTCAAATTCAACTGCAAACTTAAAGAGGGTTCTGACATTGTGACGATATATAAGTTCCACTATAATAAGTGTTCCAAAGAACATTTGTTAAGTAATATTTGTTCAATTTGGAACTTTTATAATATAATACTAGCCCTAACCCTTACCCTAACCCAGATATTATATGATAAGAGTTCCTGAGATCATTTATTATAATAATGTTTGTTCCAAAAGGAATATTTATTATGAGGAACAAATATACAGTCACAACTTCAGTTGGCCAAAAATAGGGGGGCTTGAGCCAGGGGGAGCCCACCCCCCTGATCAGTGCCTTGCCCCCACCCCCACTTTCCCTTCAGGCCAAAGATTTTGCTATATATTCTGTTAAATATCACCAAATTTTAGCATTTTTATGCCTTGGCCCAAGGTTTAGTGAAATAATCAAGATGAATAGGGGAGGGACTAGTGGGTGACCTTCCACTCAGCAACAATGATGTTTCAAGTCACTTGCATTGACTTTCTGATGTTTCTTCCAGCAAATGTAACCTGTTGTAAATTGTAAAAGAAAAATCCATCATTACCATCCCTTTGAGTGAATTTTGAAGTTACTTCCCTTCTATTAGATGGCTGAATCTGAATGCATCAAATCAATTGATGAAAGATGAAAATAAAGAGTGTGTATCTATCAGAGTAAATTAATCAGTCAATTATATAGTCAATTTCTAGTATGTAATAGTTGACAAATATCAAAATGCGTACCTTACCTACTTAGATATCTATTTAGTCAAGAGAGATGCTAAACGTGTCGACTTGTCTGTATATCAATGGGTCATGTGACTTTCTCTAAATAGAGAATACTTACATAGCCGAATCATCCCAATTGAACCGGTAAAACTTACCTGGTAACATTGACGGACAACCAAAACACTGATTAAAAATGTCTTATCTTATCTCAGAAATGTATTCGTGATTTTATTGACACTCAACAGTTTTGCTAGTCTAGTAGGCCTAAAGTTAAAATCCCTAAAAATCGTGTAGGCGTCATAACTTATCTGGCAATCCAAAGATCAACTTATAGCTCTAAGTTTTACAATAAATACTAGGCGTACATTAATCATGCCAATGGTTATATAATTTACGTTTTTCAGTTCGAAAAATAATCAAATATCTCTCTAACATGATTTTGGGGGAAAATTGAAAGGTGTCTCAATGTCAACTGAAGGACAAGTTTTCCCGCCAAATTTCCCGGTTCATAATATTGCTCCTTTGACTGACTGGATTCATTTTTGTAGATACTAAGACCTAGGTTTTCAACTTAGGGGACATGTCCCAGACTGGGGACATTTGGACATTTTCCAGGGGACACAAAGTGAGTTATAGGTCTGAAAAAAATAATTAGTGTCCACTGCCCTCAATGACTCTTTAATCTGGGCCATAGATTAAGTTTGTATTAAAAAGCAAAACGTGGTGACTTTATCATACTTTGAAATTGCATGTTTTTGCAGACAATTCAGGGAACATGGTCATTTGTTTGTGCATAATCGGGAACACTTGAGAAAACCAGTTGAAAACCCAGGTACTAAGATAAGGCGCTATAAGTTCAAACGAACTATTCCAGGCTTCAACCGCGGACATTATTCCGTAGTTTGGACCTCTCCTGGATTTTTCCAGCACGAGCACTTGATTGCCATGGTGTCCTGTCTATCACATGAGATAGTAAATCCTTTGGATTCAGCAAGGGTAAAACTAGTTCATGATTTGTTTACGAAGGATTTAGGATTTAAGTCATTTTGATTACTCAACAACATTGTGTTGAGAAGATATGCAACAAAGCATAACCGTAGGGGCCCACAACTCAAGGGGGGCAGACCGACTTATTTCCCGAACTTTAGTGAATTTTTCCCGATTTTGTACCCGTAAACATATTGGGGGGGGGGGGGGGGGGGCAGCTACGGTTATGCAACGAAGTAAAATAGTTTTTCTTTACATAGATGTGAAACCTTTCAGTCGATACGTTTTGGCATTGCGGAAAAAATAGACCCTGAGACCGACTTCACCAACGCTCCGACGGTCTTGCACGTTTCCTTTGGAGTCTCGGGTTATATAGTATCAGCTTTTTACTTTTGTTTTAAGTATTTGCTGTGATAAATTTTTATTTAGGGGATGTGCCGGCTCGTTAAATATATTATGCGGAAAGCCTTTGAGTAACAATTTTCCGAGTCAACCCTATTATAGCCAGGCATTTTTGAAGCCTCGTGCCAAATTTGTGTTATGTATGTATGTATGTATGTATGTATGTATGTAATCCACCATTCTCTCCTTCAGAAAACTAACATTTACGAATTTCATGTTTTTATTTTTCTAGCTGATATAGCGTACAATCCTTGTACATTCGCTGGCATTCCTGACGGATTTTATTTAGTTTGGGATTTATTAGGCCTAAATTCGTAGAAGGTATCTTTTTGGGTGTACCAAGCAAAGAAGATGTGATTCCGGATTGAATATTTTTTCTGAAAATCCGACGTCATTAAAACAGAAACGATTCACATAAGTAGCAACCTTGGGCCTTGGGGTGGAGGGAGGAAGGCGGGGTCCGTAGGCTATGCACCCCATTATTGGCAGTTCTAAGCCAGAATAATCAGTTGGTTGATTGTGACTAATATCCGACAGAAACCATAATCTCTTATGAAAAAATATTATTTCTCATATTATTATGCTTCCCATTTCCAATAATTCATTTTAAGGTGCTGATGGGCCACCATACTTAATCATAATGGGAAAGGTGGTCGTCTACGTATTTGATTAGAAAGGAAAAGAATGAGAAAGATCAAGCAATCTTATAGTTTGTTCGTCACAGCTTCGCATCCGACATACTATTATTAGAATATATCGAGATATGACAACATTTCAGTGATGAAACGAAGAGAAATGTATTCTATTGCATTATAAGTTCGGACGAAATGTTTACAAATGGGCGCAGACATCTTGAAAATGGTCCAAGTTTCAGCCAATGGTAATCGAGCTTATATTCATGTTCAGATTTCAACCAATGAAATCAATGATACGTTCTGATGCAACACGTGCTGTAAATAGTAAATAAAGTGAATGTACACTCATAATTAGTTGACAGATTTTTAATGAAATTTAAAATTTAGACTTGCGGATTGTATATAGAAATAGTTTACCAAGATGTCTCAAAGCAGTGAACCGGGTACCACAAGTGAAAATCAAAGCAATAACCATTCTGAAGACGTTGTCAATCCATGGGCAGTAACCAGTTCCTCTAAAAAAGGAGTTGACTATGACAAATTAATCAGTAAGTATCTATATAGGCCCATGTTTGATGTCTTTATCTGCATCATCTGTCCCTTTATATCCACATTTTTTTTTTGTTAAATTACCCAAAGAAAGTCGAAAGGTTGAGTCCAAATTTATAAAAATTAATGGGTATTTTGGTGCTACAGAATCGTCAGAATTGCTAAATGCATAGGCCTACTTATAGGCACTTATTTAGGCTACCCCGGTTCATGGTGTGGGATACATGTAGTAATGGCACTATATTTTCTCGAATTGTTGCATTACAGTACATTGCAAACTGACATTGGCATATGGAGGGGACATATGGTGGATGGTGCTATTGTAGCCGGGCTAACTCGGGTTGGCTCAGATTAATAACTCTTTCTTGATCATAAATCTTAATCTTTATTTATACGAACAAAAACACCCTGTAATAATAATATATACAATTAAAACACAACTCTACACACAGAATATTATTATCACAGTTGACTTATAAAATCTAATATCACAACTCTATGCACATAATTATATATATACAGTTACAGTAGCCTTTTATAAATGAATATATAGAAAAGTAATTACAAAATATTAACAGAGACAAATACATTAAATAATACTGACCCAAAGATGGGGTGTTTTAACTATAACTGCTGGAAATATAGATATATAGCTATCTATTGAATACACTGTAAATAAATAAATTATAATATACTTAAAGTAAAAAGTAAAGGTAATGTCTTAAATATAATACTAAATATTAAATATGTCTGCCAGATGCTATGCTAAAACCTTATCTCAATCACTCTTCTTACAAGTCAAAATAGAGTCACCCAATTACTACAATTACCCAAGATAACAACCCAAAACACACATACCTGAAGAAGTTATTCCAAAGATGAAAACTATAAAACTATAGGCAAATACAAACAGGTTGAAAAATGTCCTGAAGGTAGGAACAAAACAAACCACTCTGTTGGTATCTAGGGACAAAGTGAGGCTATAGAGAGAAAAAGTGAAGAAAACTCACCAGCAACTCACTGGACTGACCACCCTAAAGACAGTTCAGCCATTGTCCAGTGAGACCAGTTAAGTTAAAGAGATAAGAGAGGGCAATAGTTAATTGTTATTAAGGCTAATGTTTAGTAATTATGCGCTGTTTAAAACTTAAAGATGCATTATAAAACTGGACAACTATTATATAAAATACCAAGTTTGTTTAAAAATGCACCCTATCACACTATCATGATATTTGGCATAGAATTAATAAATTAGTTACAACAATCAAACTATATATTGTATCACAGTAAATTTAGTCTCTGGCCACATTGAGGTCTGAATTGAATTTTTCTCTCATGTCACAAATATTCAAAATATGATTGCATGCCATGTGTATGTGTCTTAGAACATCTTTGGGTCCATGAAAAAGGTACACTTCCCTCCTAGAAATGTCATGTGAAAATGACCCACATTTTGGGATGAAATGTCACCTAGTAAATATTTTTTAACAGTTGTCATTTTCATCAACCCAAATACAATCTAAGACTTTCATTACTATTTTTAGGCTAATATTTCAATTCATAACAAAATTCCGAGCTCAATGTGGCCAGAGAGTAGTAAGATTTTCATTCAAATGCATTCAAGGTTCTTGATAATTGATGGCTGAATTAGTTATAGCCTTGTGTTTTGGTAGGCCTAATGCTTTGGTAAAGATTTTTAATTTTATCTTTGTCTGCAATGAAAAAAATGGCTGTCAATGTGTTATTGTTTGTTGTTCAGGTTTTGATCTTGATATGGTACCATGTCGAAAATTGGCTTATGGCATTGATAGAGAGTAGAATTTATGAAAATACTGTGAGAATAGGATGAAACTTTGTCATGCTCTTGCAAGTGATTGATATCCAAGATATTTTTAGTATTTGTTTGTGCAGTTGGAATGTATGGATGTCAATATATTGAGCTAGAGTTGGTGTAAATTATTTATATATATAATGTCTGATTTTTGTTGCGGGTTTATATTACTTTGCCTTGCAAGCGTTCCATTAATAATGAATTTCTGTGATAATGAAAGTGAAATAAAATTTCCTAGAAAATGATGCAATAGTAATACTAAGATTTCCTGGAGATTTTGTTTTTATAAGTCATTGTTTACTTTAATGTATTGATTACTATGCAATCTCTAAGCTTATTCATATTGAAATGGATTATGTATATTTACAAATTGATAAAATAAAGCCATTATATTTTTAACTGTACAGTTTTGGTAAGTGGGAACATTAAAGGGCCATTCTTCTTTTTTGAAAAAAGTTTCCATTATCAAAAAAATCGCAAATACTACCTGAGAGTATTTTTAAAGTATGCTTATTGTATCTCTATATCTTCTTGATCAAACTGAATTTGGTTTTAAAGGGTTAATTACAAACAGGGAGTACTTATTGTTAATTACTCAATTTGACCTAGTTTTGGTGTTTGCCCTTTAAATGGCTCAATATTTCTAGCTGAAACCTTTTAAATACACAATAGGGACATTTCTCTACAATTATTTTACTCAAATCCGTTCAGTAGTTTGGTATCAGCGTCCAAAAAACATTATACACTTAAAAACCTTACGTAAGGTTTTTAAAAATTTTAGCATGTTTTTAGCGTTTAAAAGTTAACGGCTGGATTTTTTTAGTTAAAACTTTCAGATACATTAAAGGGCACATAGTTACAGATTTCGGTGTAAAGTTTTCACAAATTTGAGCAAAAAAATGTTTTGACCTAAAAAAAATTCAGACTGTCCCTTTAAACATTTACCAGAGTAGATTTGGGCCTTGGATACATGTATAATGCAACTGTACCCCGTGGCCTTTATAGGAATTATAATTTGGAGCAGCCAAGCGAGGGGCCACTGACAGCTTCAGGCATATAAAAACATCAATGGAAATTAATTAGAACTATAGAAATGTTCATTTGGCCCTAAAGTTGAAACACCACTAGCTGTACCAAAAGAAATGTTTACCATCAAAATGGTGATTCCCTATGTTGATGACTAAAGATAGAAGGTCATGACCCTGTCTGGAATTAAAATTCTCCAAAAATTGAGACTGATGCAATTTACATTTCCTGGAAATAAAGTTGAAGGTTTCACCTTTAACCTTTTATATAATGGAACTTCATTGGACACAATTCCATATAATGATAAGTATTACTGTTTCCCTGGGATTGAGGTTTTTCCAGAGAATTATACTCCTATATAAGATGATGCAAGCTTGAGCTAACTTCATTTTGAGTAGAGATTTGATAGAGACCGGGTATCATGGCTGAAACAGATGTTATTATTCATCCTGAGGAGGATATTGTTGATCCCTGGACTGTAAAAAGTTCCTCGGATAAGGGAGTTGATTACAATAAGTTGATAGGTAAGCTTGTTGAAAACAGTTTTTATTTGACATTATATTTCTTAACAGGTCAAGATTTTCTTGTAGTAGGATTGTGGACTTTTTTAAAGCTAGATTTAATGGTTTCTAATCACTTGTACTAAATATAATTATAAAACTAGAGCTGTGAACAGCACTGAGCGTGGCCCGTGATACTTTGCCTGATGGCTGTAAGACTTTTTGAACTTCAAACCCCTAAAGTCTGGTATCCAAAACGGTCCCTGATCAATGGTCAAAATGGTCCTTCCAAAAAGTCAAAATGGTCTCAAAATAATATTTTTATTTATGATGTTACAAATTAACTAAACATAAAGTGCTACATAATATATTTTTTGTATAATCTTTTTGAGAATTGGAACTTCAAATTATATTGGAAGTCTTAGAATGTCTTGGACTTTTTTTTGGCCATTTTAACCAATGAATTGGTTGAAATCAAAGAGGAAATTCAGAGGCCATTTTGATCAAAATAGGGTCCATGGTGACTGGCCATTTTGACCAAATTTAACATTATGGCCATTTTGACTTTGGCAAGATTAAACATTTACTTTTTATTGCAACGGATTAGCGCAGACGCTAATGACCCCTCGTTTGGTCAAAATGTTCTCTGATAAATGGTCAAAATGGTCCTCAAAAAAGGTCAACCATTTTGACCAAATTAAACATTATGGCCATTTTGACTTTGGCAAGATTAAACATTTACTTTTTATTGCAACGGATTAGCGCAAACGCTAATGACCCCTCGTTTGGTCAAAATGTTCCCTGATAAATGGTCAAAATGGTCCTCAAAAAAGGTCAAAATGGTCCTTCCAAAAAGTCAAAATGGTCTCAAAATAATATTTTTATTACATAATACATAATATATTTTTTGTTTAATCTTTTTGAGAACTGGAACTTCAAATTGATATTGTAAGTCTTAGAATGTATTTGCTTTGATGAAAATATAAATAGGGACATAATTTATGTCTTCAAAATTTGTTGTTACAGAATACAATTTTCAGTCAAAATTAGTGACCTTTTTTAGGGTTAAAATAGGTTCCAATTATTCCTTTGATTATCATCATATAAGCTACAATTTATAAAAAAAATCAGGGACCATTTTTGACTTTTATTTTTTTGGCCATTTTGACCATTTTGTCCTCAAAAAGGTCATTTTGACTAAAGAATTGGTTGAAATCAAAGAATAAATACAGAGTCCATTTTGACCAAAATAAGGGCCATGGTGACCAGTCCGTTTTGACCAAAATAGGGGCCAGGGTGAATGGCCATTTTGACCAAATTTAACTGTTATGGCCATTTTGACTAGGTGCAATTTTGTATAGGGGATATACCCCCTTCCCCAACATTCGAACTGTGTAAACGTCAATATTTTCCTTTAATGCTGAGTTGAAATACTGTCTTTTGTTTCAATGGATTGGAGCAGTCAGTAGCCAGTTGAATTGATGTATGTTAGTCAATTAAGTGCCGTGGGTAAGAATCACCCTCAAAATAAGAAAAAATCTGATATTATATCAAATATAGCAAACACTACGCTCGAAAAAACATGTTAATTTGTATAAAGTGAAAACAATGTGTAATGAGATTAATTTATTTTTGACCTATAATAATTTTAGCAGACGATAAAAAACAGTTTGAGCACTTACTTTTTATTGCAACGGATTAGCTCAAACGGGTAAACAGTTTCAATTGCTGTCTGCTAGAGTCCAGCCCTAGAGTTAAAAGATTATGTAGTCTGACTAATTTGTTTATGACCTGTAATAACCTTAGCAGACGACAAAAAGAAAATTGGTGTGTATCTCGTAGAAAGAGTTCTGTCAATGGTACACAAAAAATTCGAACAGGTTAATGTATCTAAAATTCACTGCTCTAAATGATTGTACGTAAAATTAATATAAGTGAAAATTTTGCCAAAAAAATGAATAAATTTTTTATACTTTTTAGAGTGTTAAAAGATTACATAATCAGATTAATCTGTTTATGACCTAAAATACTTCACACCTCCATGTGAAAAGTTCACATGGATAGTTTTATTACTGTATTATATAACCTGCTATAACCCTTGTCAATCATTTTAATCCTCTCTATTTCTATTTTTCTCAGATTACTCAGGGTACTCTATGCCTATTTTAACTTTAATGGATTTTGTATTAAACTGCTCTTGTCATATGTCGTTGAAAAGAGAAAATTTAGTACATACTGACTATACACACCATATTGCTTTTAGATAATTGCATTGTAAGTTAGAACCCTCAGTCGAAAAAAATGCAATAGTTTGAAAACATATTTTAATGGGTTATTGTCATATATCGTTTAAAAGATAATCAAATCGGCATTACAAAATTGAAAAATTTAATTCTCTGCGTTGATTAGAGAATGCGATATAGATGTCCAAAGTTGACAAAAATGTCAATTTTCAAATGTCCATAAAACCAGAAGTTAATAATTTTCAATTAATATCAGCATACCTATGGATAGCTGAGGTCAAGGACATCCTTCATAGGAATTTTCAAGGTCATCAAAGGTCAAGGTCACATAATATGGCCTTTTGAATTTTTAAAAAATTCAAACGAACATAAAAAAATTTCAAATTCGAAATTCAAAATTCTGTTCCAACAATCAGTAGACAAGGTTACAAGGTTTTGATAGACACCAAAATCATAAAAATCGGATAAAAAATAGAGGACTTATTGATTTTTTGCTGAAATGTGTCAGTCTGTGACGACAGCTTACGCATCACTTCCGGTTTGGATTTTTTATGCTAAGTGCATTCTTATTATGACTGACAGACAATATATATAGTTTTTGTCAATATCTGAAATTTATACTGGAAGTGGGGCTGCTAGGCGTGATTTTGAAAAACCGGAAGTTCTCACGTCAAAACCGGAAGTGATAGAAAAATTTTGATTGATTAATTTTATTTCTATAGACATTCTGTACATGTCCTATGAATTTCAGGTCAATCGGATAATTAGCGGCTGAGTTAAAAATTTTGAGCTTTTTTGACAATTTTGGTTTCAATTTTTTTTTACAAAAATATTTAAAAATTGAAATTTTTGTAACCGCACTTGATACGTCTTATTTCAATGAATATATTGAAGAACATTTCAGCCAAATCGGTTCATAAATAAACCTTTCAGACTAGGTGCAAAATAATTGCATATTATGCAATAGCCCGCTTCCGGTTGAGAAAAAACTGAGTTTTAGATATTCATTTTTGATTCCAGGTCATTTAATAATGTTTGGTGGATACAATTATGCTACACCATTTTCGATTTTCTCTAAAAAGTTTCCCAAAAAAAAAAAAAAAAAAAAAAAAAATAAAAAAAAAAAAAAAAAACTAGAGCTGTGAACAGCACTGAGCGTGGCCCGTGATACTTTGCCTGATGGCTGTAAGACTTTTTGAACTTCAAACCCCTAAAGTCTGGTATCCAAAACGGTCCCTGATCAATGGTCAAAATGGTCCTTCCAAAAAGTCAAAATGGTCTCAAAATAATATTTTTATTTATGATGTTACAAATTAACTAAACATAAAGTGCTACATAATATATTTTTTGTATAATCTTTTTGAGAATTGGAACTTCAAATTATATTGGAAGTCTTAGAATGTCTTGGACTTTTTTTTGGCCATTTTAACCAATGAATTGGTTGAAATCAAAGAGGAAATTCAGAGGCCATTTTGATCAAAATAGGGTCCATGGTGACTGGCCATTGTGACCAAATTTAACATTATGGCCATTTTGACTTTGGCAAGATTAAACATTTACTTTTTATTGCAACGGATTAGCGCAGACGCTAATGACCCCTCGTTTGGTCAAAATGTTCTCTGATAAATGGTCAAAATGGTTCTCAAAAAAGGTCAACCATTTTGACCAAATTAAACATTATGGCCATTTTGACTTTGGCAAGATTAAACATTTACTTTTTATTGCAACGGATTAGCGCAAACGCTAATGACCCCTCGTTTGGTCAAAATGTTCCCTGATAAATGGTCAAAATGGTCCTCAAAAAAGGTCAAAATGGTCCTTCCAAAAAGTCAAAATGGTCTCAAAATAATATTTTTATTACATAATACATAATATATTTTTTGTTTAATCTTTTTGAGAACTGGAACTTCAAATTGATATTGTAAGTCTTAGAATGTATTTGCTTTGATGAAAATATAAATAGGGACATAATTTATGTCTTCAAAATTTGTTGTTACAGAATACAATTTTCAGTCAAAATTAGTGACCTTTTTAGGGTTAAAATAGGTTCCAATTATTCCTTTGATTATCATCATATAAGCTACAATTTATAAAAAAAATCAGGGACCATTTTTGACTTTTATTTTTTTGGCCATTTTGACCATTTTGTCCTCAAAAAGGTCATTTTGACCATAGAATTGAAAGGTAGGGAATGCCAAGAAGGATAAATAAATAGTTTATGCTTGGCACGCATGCGCTGAATATGGGGGTTATCGCATAACTTCCGCTTTCTGCAAAATGGCAGACGATATTGATATGATGTTTGTTGATGTTATTTTGGAAGTAAGTTATGAATGAAAATTTTCATATTCTGTTTATTTTATAACATTTTCACAAAATTAATTTAACTATTCACCTATTCAACGAGTTGCCACCTTGTAATAGCGATAAAAAATGTTATTCTTTGTGAGATTTGAGATTGATAAAGCGTTGCCTGAGTTGCTTACTAAGTTACTGTTTAATAAAACTTATTGAGTTATTGTGTACTTAATAAAGTCAGTCTTTGAGATCTTTTTCGTTTATTATGACAAATATGGGACTACTGTAAGTTCTGGATGTTTCAGGAATTCCTGGTTATTGAGAATGTTGATTTTTTTCCAACAGTGAAGTAAAGTGAAGAAGAAGGTCAGGTAAATAAGTGTCCAATAATGCCATAATGGTAATGTCAATACCGGTAGGCTATAGCCTAAATAGTTTATGCTTGGCACGCATGCGCTGAATATGGGGGTTATCGCATAACTTCCGCTTTCTGCAAAATGGCAGACGATATTGATATGATGTTTGTTGATGTTATTTTGGAAGTAAGTTATGAATGAAAATTTTCATATTCTGTTTATTTTATAACATTTTCACAAAATTAATTTAACTATTCACCTATTCAACGAGTTGCCACCTTGTAATAGCGATAAAAAATGTTATTCTTTGTGAGATTTGAGATTGATAAAGCGTTGCCTGAGTTGCTTACTAAGTTACTGTTTAATAAAACTTATTGAGTTATTGTGTACTTAATAAAGTCAGTCTTTGAGATCTTTTTCGTTTATTATGACAAATATGGGACTACTGTAAGTTCTGGATGTTTCAGGAATTCCTGGTTATTGAGAATGTTGATTTTTTTCCAACAGTGAAGTAAAGTGAAGAAGAAGGTCAGGTAAATAAGTGTCCAATAATGCCATAATGGTAATGTCAATACCGGTAGGCTATAGCCTACCCATTTTTAATTTAAAGGGGAATTTGCAGCATTTTCGAGGGTTGATTTTGGTCTTATATAGCCATATAGGTCAATAGCCTCCATAAGTACTAGAACTTCACAAAAATTACACAATCCGTTCAATTATACCCCTACAGATGTCTGACCAAATAAATGCTACATACTAAGACCAGAAAACTCTTTTTAAAACCTTTATTGTATTGGCAGTATTAGTATATTTCATTGTTTGATATACAATTATATTCTACCTCTTAAATTCATCTATTATAAAACTGTAAGCCTTAAAGGATTAGTTTCATTAATTATAATTCTATATTTGTTTGCCAGTGGAATTAAAAATATCATTCAATTTCAGGATCCGTGCAGTTCAATTTAAAAGGGGATGTTCAGCATTTTTGAGAGTCGATTTAGGCCTTGAATATATATAAATAGCTTCCAGAAGTACTAGATCTGCAGGAAAATCACAGAATCCCTTCAATTATACAAATACCTAAACATTTATCTTTCATTTTGTGTTTATGTGTACTGTTTTCTAATATGAAGCATAAACTTACTAAACAACAAGTTGTATTTTTAACATTCAAATGCTAATAATTATGACTACACAGGGATTTGAAGGATTAAATTTATTTTTGATTGTGAAAATACAGGCAGGCTCATTTTTCTTATTGGTGAATAGATTTATGATGTATTGTAATTTATTTTCAAGTTAGTAGTAAGATATTCACAAAGACTGGTAAATGGGTGATTTTTAATGAATGCCTTGTATTCTTGTATGATGTTCAATATATATATTCAGTTATTGTTTGGAATTATCAAATATGATAAAAATAAATTCTATGAAGTGAAATTGAGTTTTACATATAGTTTTTTCAGCACATTTTGTGCTAATGAGGACCAGCAAATGACATGCAGTGTGCAATTGGGCAATTTTTACAGGACAGTGTCATTATCCTACTCATATTTTGATATTCAGCTTTCGATGGATATTTATCATGCTCAGTCTGTAACATACAGAACATCCATTAATTGGTCCATTTTAACGACTGCGGGAAATGGGTAAAAAATCGGTAGTAGTCATCTCATCTCATTCTGGGAAAGAACAATTGTTTTAACCCCCTGACCCACTGCGGCCCTCTGATGTTCATCTGTAATTTTAATTAAATCTAAGAAAAAATAAGTTTTTATCACACAGTTTTTATCATATTTTTTCCAGATGAATTAAATAATGAATTATCTGGTGAATTATTAAATTTTGTATACACATCCTCACCACAACAGGAGTCCAATGCAGAGAAAAGTTGAAAATTATTTCATTCATCTTTGGACAGTATTGTTGAAGTACTTAGAAAAACTTATTCACATTTATATTTTTTTTCAAACTCGAAGTCAACAGGATTCTGTCAAAGGCATTGACAGTGATGAAAGAGACATAATTGCATATAGGAGGAAGCATAGTAGGGAAACTTTTAAAACTGTACTGGCACTGGTTGTAGAATACTTATTGCCTGCAAAAGAGTAAACAATTTTATAAACATAATATTATCTGCAAGCAATAAAACCAGTAGACATTCCATCATAAATCTTTCCAGTACTAGCATATAGGATCCCCAAATCACTGCATTGACTTGCAGTAATTTATTGTCTTGACAATTCTATTAATAATAGATTATTTTTTTGTCTGACAATTAGGCATAAATGCACTTTGTTAAATCAACTTATAAAGTTCATAAAGCTGTGACTATAACTTATAAGGTTGTTTCATATAATTACTACTTGTTTTTGGGAGTATTTAGTGTAGTTGAAATAGATTGTTCTGGTAAAAACAATGTTGGTATAATACCAACATGATGTAATACACATCTTTTTCTTATGCCTGGACTGAATAAATAATAATTAGACTGTTCTATAGCAAATTGGTGTAAATGCAAGGTAATTTACAGTAGAAAATAGTATTGGCAAGGGTCAATTTCAAGTGAAAATGTTCCAAGGAAAAGTCATTTTAGGGACTCAAAGTCTTCCTTGAACAAATGATGTATATATTAATTGACAATAATATTTTGAATATATGTGAATGAAAGAAAACAATCAATTCAAAACTCACTGCATGAGGTCATTAATACAGTAATCCTATATCATTTTAGAAACTATATACTGAGAGTAAAATATCAAATCAAGAAATAACAGTTGTAAAAACGTTGTAAAATTAAATTTTCTGTGATAATTTTTAAATTAACTTCTTTTGTTATTGTTTACCTTAACACCGGAAGTTAATAAAAGACCCCCAAGTAGAAATTCGGTCAACCATAAATTTAAACGGAAGTTCAATAGACTAAGAGAAGTCTCAGACTTCCAGTCTTTTACATTTCTATGTTTTGACTAAAGAATTGGTTGAAATCAAAGAATAAATACAGAGTCCATTTTGACCAAAATAAGGGCCATGGTGACCAGTCCGTTTTGACCAAAATAGGGGCCAGGGTGAATGGCCATTTTGACCAAATTTAACTGTTATGGCCATTTTGACTAGGTGCAATTTTGTATAGGGGATATACCCCCTTCCCCAACATTCGAACTGTGTAAACGTCAATATTTTCCTTTAATGCTGAGTTGAAATACTGTCTTTTGTTTCAATGGATTGGAGCAGTCAGTAGCCAGTTGAATTGATGTATGTTAGTCAATTAAGTGCCGTGGGTAAGAATCACCCTCAAAATAATAAAAAATCTGATATTATATCAAATATAGCAAACACTACGCTCGAAAAAACATGTTAATTTGTATAAAGTGAAAACAATGTGTAATGAGATTAATTTATTTTTGACCTATAATAATTTTAGCAGACGATAAAAAACAGTTTGAGCACTTACTTTTTATTGCAACGGATTAGCTCAAACGGGTAAACAGTTTCAATTGCTGTCTGCTAGAGTCCAGCCCTAGAGTTAAAAGATTATGTAGTCTGACTAATTTGTTTATGACCTGTAATAACCTTAGCAGACGACAAAAAGAAAATTGGTGTGTATCTCGTAGAAAGAGTTCTGTCAATGGTACACAAAAAATTCGAACAGGTTAATGTATCTAAAATTCACTGCTCTAAATGATTGTACGTAAAATTAATATAAGTGAAAATTTTGCCAAAAAAATGAATAAATTTTTTATACTTTTTAGAGTGTTAAAAGATTACATAATCAGATTAATCTGTTTATGACCTAAAATACTTCACACCTCCATGTGAAAAGTTCATGTGGATAGTTTTATTACTGTATTATATAACCTGCTATAACCCTTGTCAATCATTTTAATCCTCTCTATTTTTATTTTTCTCAGATTACTCAGGGTACTCTATGCCTATTTTAACTTTAATGGATTTTGTATTAAACTGCTCTTATCATATGTCGTTGAAAAGAGAAAATTTAGTACATACTGACTATACACACCATATTGCTTTTAGATAATTGCATTGTAAGTTAGAACCCTCAGTCGAAAAAAATGCAATAGTTTGAAAACATATTTTAATGGGTTATTGTCATATATCGTTTAAAAGATAATCAAATCGGCATTACAAAATTGAAAAATTTAATTCTCTGCGTTGATTAGAGAATGTGATATAGATGTCCAAAGTTGACAAAAATGTCAATTTTCAAATGTCCATAAAACCAGAAGTTAATAATTTTCAATTAATATCAGCATACCTATGGATAGCTGAGGTCAAGGACATCCTTCATAGGAATTTTCAAGGTCATCAAAGGTCAAGGTCACATAATATGGCCTTTTGAATTTTTAAAAAATTCAAACGAACATAAAAAAATTTCAAATTCGAAATTCAAAATTCTGTTCCAACAATCAGTAGACAAGGTTACAAGGTTTTGATAGACACCAAAATCATAAAAATCGGATAAAAAATAGAGGACTTATTGATTTTTTGCTGAAATGTGTCAGTCTGTGACGACAGCTTACGCATCACTTCCGGTTTGGATTTTTTATGCTAAGTGCATTCTTATTATGACTGACAGACAATATATATAGTTTTTGTCAATATCTGAAATTTATACTGGAAGTGGGGCTGCTAGGCGTGATTTTGAAAAACCGGAAGTTCTCACGTCAAAACCGGAAGTGATAGAAAAATTTTGATTGATTAATTTTATTTCTATAGACATCCTGTACATGTCCTATGAATTTCAGGGCAATCGGATAATTAGCGGCTGAGTTAAAAATTTTGAGCTTTTTTGACAATTTTGGTTTCAATTTTTTTTTACAAAAATATTTAAAAATTGAAATTTTTGTAACCGCACTTGATACGTCTTATTTCAATGAATATATTGAAGAAAATTTCAGCCAAATCGGTTCATAAATAAACCTTTCAGACTAGGTGCAAAATAATTGCATATTATGCAATAGCCCACTTCCGGTTGAGAAAAAACTGAGTTTTAGATATTCATTTTTGATTCCAGGTCATTTAATAATGTTTTGTGGATACAATTATGCTACACCATTTTCGATTTTCTCTAAAAAGTTTCCCAAAAAAAAAAAAAAAAAAAAACTAGAGCTGTGAACAGCACTGAGCGTGGCCCGTGATACTTTGCCTGATAGCTGTAAGACTTTTTGAACTTCAAACCCCTAAAGTCTGGTATCCAAAATGGTCCCTGATAAATGGTCAAAATGGTCCTCAAAAAGGTCAAAATGGTCCTTCCAAAAAGTCAAAATGGTCTCAAAATAATATTTTTATTTATGATGTTACAAATTAACAAAAAATAAAGCGCTACATAATATATTTTTTGTATAATCTTTTTGAGAACTGGAACTTCAAATTATATTGTAAGTCTTAGAATGTCTTTGACTTTTATTTTTTTGGCCATTCTAACCAAAGAATTGGTTGAAATCAAAGAGGAAATTCAGAGGCCATTTTGACCAAAATAGGGTCCATGGTGACTGGCCATTTTGACCAAATTTAACTTTTATGGCCATTTTGCCTCTGGCAAGATTAAACATTTACTTTTTATTGCAACGGATTAGCGCAGACGCTAATGGCCCCTCGTTTGGTCAAAATGGTCCCTGATAAATGGTGAAATGGTCATCAAAAAAGGTTAAAAATGGTCTTTCCAAAAAGACAAATGGTCTCAAAATAATATTTATATTACATAATACACAATAAATTTTTTGTATAATCTTTTTGAGAACTGGAACTGGAACTTCAAATTAAAATTGTAAGTCTTAGAATGTCTTTGCTTTGATGAAAATATAAATAGGAACACAATTTATGTCTTCAAAATTTGTTGTTACTGTTGTTACAGACTACAAGTGACCTTTTTTTAGGGTTAAAATAGCTTCCAATTATTCCTTTGATTATCATCATATAAGCTAAAATTTATCAAAAAATCAGGGACCATTTTGACTTTTATTTTTTTGGCCATTTTCCCCTCAAAAAATGTCATTTTGACCAAAGAATTGGTTGAAATCAAAGCATAAATACAGAGTCCATTTTGACCAAAATAGGGGCCATGGTGACCGGTTCATTTTGACCAAAATAGGGGCCATGGTGAATGGCCATTTTGACCAAATTTAACTGTTATGGCCATTTTGACTAGGGGCCATTTTGTATAGGGGATATACCCCCTTCCCCAACATTCGATCTGTGTAAACGTCAATATTTCCCTTTAAGGCTGAGTTGAAATACTGTCTTTTGTTTCAATGGATTGGAGCAGTCAGTAGCCAGTTGAATTGATGTTAGTCAATTAAGTGCCGTGGGTAAGAATCACCCTCAAAATAAGAAAAAATCTGATATTATATCAAATATAGCAAACACTCGAAAAAACATGTTAATTTTTATAAAGTTAAAACAATGTGTAATGAGATTAATTTATTTTTGACCTATAATAATCTTAGCAGACGATAAAAAACAATTTGAACACTTACTTTTTATTGCAACGGATTAGCGCAGACGCGTAAACAGTTTTAATTGCTGTCTGCTAGAGTCCAGCCCTAGAGTTTAAAGATTATGTAGTCTGACTAATTTGTTTATGACCTTTGATAACCTTAGCAGACGACAAAAAGAAAATTGGTGTGTATCTTGTACATAGAGTTCTGTCAATGGTAGAAAAAAAATTCGAACAGGTTAATGTATCAAAAATTCACTGCTCTAAATGATTGTATGTAAAATTAATATAAGTGAAAATTTTGCAAAAAAAATGAATAAATTTTTTATACTTTTTAGAGTGTTAAAAGATTACATAATCAGATTAATCTGTTTATGACCTAAAGTACTTCACACCTCCATGTGAAAAGTTCATGCTGATAGTTTTATTACTATATTATATAACCTGCTATAACCCTGTCAATCATTTTAATCCTCTCTACCTCTCTCTCTCTCTCTTCTCAGAAAAGGGGTATTCTATGCCTATTTTCACTTTAATGGATTTTGTATTAAACTGGTCATGTCATATGTCGTTGAAAAGAGAAAATTTAGTACATACTGACTATACACACCATATTGCTATCAGATAATTGCATTGTAAGTTAGAACCCTCAGTCGAAAAAGACGCAATATTTTGAAAACATATTTTAATGGGTTATTGTCATATATCGTTTAAAAGATAATCAAATCGGCATTACAAAATTGAAAAATTTAATTCTCTGTGTTGATTAGAGAATGCGATATAGATGTCCAAAGTTGACAAAAATGTCAATTTTCAAATGTTCATAAAACCAGAAGTTAATATTTTTCAATTAATATCAGCATACCTATGCATAGCTGAGGTCAAGGACATCCTTCATTTGAATTTTCAAGGTCATCAAAGGTCAAGGTCACATTAATGGCCTTTTGAATTTTCAAAATTCAAAATTCTGTTCCAACAAACTGTAGACAAGGTTACAAGGTTTTGATAGACACCAAAATCATAAAAATCGGATAACAAATAGAGGACTTATTGATTTTTTGCTGAAATGTGTCAGTCTGTGACGGCAGCTTATTCATCACTTCCGGTTTGGATTTTTTATGCTAAGTGCATTCTAATTATGACTGACAGACAATATATATAGTTTTTGTCAATATCTGAAATTTATACCGGAAGTGAGGCTGCTAGGCGTGATTTTGAAAAACCGGAAGTTCTCACGTCAAAACCGGAAGTGATGAAAAAATTTTGATTAATTAATTTTATTTCTATGGACATTCTGTACATGTCCTATGAATTTCAGGTCAATCGGATAATTTGCGGCTGAGTTAGAAATTTTGAGCTTTTTTGAAAATTTTGGTTTCAAATTTTTTGGACAAAAATATTTAAAAATTTAAATTTGTGTAGACCCACCTGATACTTCTTTTTACAATGAAGATATTAAAGAAAATTTCAGCCAAATCGGTCCATAAATAAACCCTACAGACTAAGTGCAAAATAATTGCATATTATGCAATAGCCCACTCCTGGTTCAGCAAAAATTGAGTTTCAGATATTCATTTTTGATTCCAGGTCATTTAATAATGTTTGGTGGATACAATTATGCTACACCATTTTCGATTTTCTCTAAAAAGTTTCCCAAAAAAAAAAAAAAAAAAAAAAAAAAAAAAAACTAGAACCGTGGACGGTACCGAGCAGTGTGTATCCGATGTCGACCATGGGTGAAAAGTTACATCTTTCGACCCAAGTTGGGAGATTTACAGCAGAAATCTATATTTTTATTCGTTAATTTAAAAGTAGAAATAGTTAATGTTCAGGATGGAAAATTAAATGGAATAAATAAAAATTCCAACCAATAGCACATACGATTTGAATGTAGGACATTCTTCATGGTCCAAACAAATTTACTTCACAGTCTGCAACTGCTGCTCATACTCTAATCAAAAGTTTGTCGTTAAAAGAATACATCATACTCTTATGTTTCTTTAAAAAACTTTTCTTTGTGAACAGTTTTTTATACAACGTATATAAAACTAAATTTTTAATACTATTTCAATAAATCACAAAGATAGATTTTGAAAAATAAGATTTCTTCTTAAGAAATGTATTGATATATTCTACAGTTAGAATTTACTACCAATCTAAAAAAACTACTGAAAAAGATCACTTATAGTCTGGATCTTACTAAAGAGACAATGGCCCGTATGCACCAAATAATATCAAATTAAGAAGAATAGTATTATTTTAAACCTTAAATAGATTTAGTTAATTGTAATTAAAGATAATTGCAGTGCGTTCGATTCTCGAACGCACTGCATTGTTTTGCAATTGACTATTTTTTTTTTTTTTTTTTTTTTTTTTCGTTTTCTGGTCTCGCTATTTCGGTATGAAGGGAGCTTGTCACGCTCAAACTGACACGATTTCCAACGATAAACTGCTGCACATTGTGGCACATAGAGGCTAAATGACGCAGTTTTGTCCAACCGGAAATGAGGTATGACAAAACGTGTATTTTCGGTTTTTTATCATTTTTACTTACAATTTTCAACCGATTTTGATGGATATTTTTCTGTTTATTTCCGTTGTGTCTTTTCTACACGATAACCACTTAAAAACTTATAATTTTTTACTTTTGACCCTGAATTTTGAAACTTTTTTTTCACGTTTTTTTCAACTTCCACAGTTTTATTTCGATCGCTATGAAAACTTCTAGGCATATAGACATTGTTATTGCGAACAAAACCATGTTTTAAAAATTTTGATATCACTTCCGGGTTTGACGTCATTTGCTTGTAAACTTCAAATTTCAACTTCCGGAGTTTTGAAGATATTTGAGAATTTCAATTTAGACTTTTTTTTATTTCCGGACAAATAATTTCAGTAATGACCGAAACTTTCAAGGCTCATATCTAGTGACCTTGACCTTTGATGACCCTTTGACCTGTACAAAAGTTATTGCCCTTAACGAGATCTATCAAATGATATATTCATTTCCGATTTCTGAGGTTTTATCGCCATTTGAAAATTGGAATTTTTAACTTTAAAGAGCTTTGTCACGTGACCTAATAAACATACGTCACAAATTTTTAGACATATTTACTATGCTAAATCTGCTCTTTCTAATGATATATAACACAAAATATTTGAATCAAAATTGCGCTTTTTAAAACTTGCAAATTTTGCGCCAATTTTCATTGTAACTGTGCGTGTTTTTTGGAAATTTGATTTCGATCGATCTGAAAACTTACAAGTAGATAAACAATTTGATAATGAACAAAACAATATTTCTGAAATGGGTCGCATGCCTTCGGATTTTTCACCCTCTCAATGATGCAGGTAGGAGGGGCTGAAATGGAAAAAGCGCCCAGTCGTTCGGATGGGACAATAAACCAAGGTCCCGTGCGCTATTGGCTGTGCACGTTAAAAACCCCTCGACAGTTGGAAATCGAAAATAAGAGCTGGCTAATGCCGCTGTCCTTGCAAAATTTCCCTCATTGCACACTGCATGGCGTATTCCACTTCCAATGGTATAAAAATGTACATTAGTAAAAACAACGACTTTTTAATCAGATGACTTTTCACTACTGAACGTGAAATGGTTATTTACTTTTCACTCCCGAATATAAAAAATTTATATGCCGATTTTTATGTTCTGTAAATTTCGCAGTATGGATTGAAAACGCCATTTTTCACCCATGGACGAAACCGGATGCGCACTGCCCAGTATCGTCTCACGATTCTAGTTCTACTTTTTGTATGCTCCAACTGAAAATTAACTGAATATATATATCTCTACCATAATTGAAATTCAGTTATCCATTCGAACCACACACACAAAAGAGTTACTGCGCTGCTGTGGCGACGGAAAATGGTCTCAGAGCGTGTTATGGTCGCCATAAGCGTGCTATTACTTACATACCCCCATCACACCGGAGAGGCGTCCTTACTGCGCTGCTGCGGCGACGGAAAATGGTCCCAGAGCGTGGTAACGTCGCCATAAGCGTGGTATTAGCGTGGTAACGTCGTCAGACATCGTGCTGTGGTCGCCATGGTCGCCAATGATCGCAGAGTCACGGCGTTTGTTTTGGACATGTTCAAAACAAACGCCAAGGTCCGGCGATCCGTCTTGGAACGCGTTGAGAACTCGGTGGGATCACAAAGGTCGTAATACAAACGCCATAACATCTCCATGAACGTAGTATAAGCGCAGTACACGCGTGGTAAAGACGCTGCGAAAACGGTTACACTTGAAACGGCGACTTCAAGGCGTCCTCACCACGACCCTCGGGTTTCTGATACGACCCTACTACGCGTTAGAAACGCCACGAGGTCCTCGTGCAGTCGTTAGACACGTGGAAGACGCCTGGTAACAACCCCAAAAGCGTAGTGAGAGCGCTGCGGGAACTCAGGTGAACGCCGTTAGATCTAAACAGAAACGCCATAAGCGGGTAAAAGTCGTGGCGGGCGCGTCGTGAGAACGCAGTATGATCGCATAGGTCGTGGTAAAAGCGCGGCTGTTATAGATTTTGCTTTTTTTCAGAGTCTTTTTCTCGAGTTTTCGTCGCGTTTGCCGCGAATTTGTCCATTTTCTGGTCGCCGTAAGAACGTAGATGGTCGCGGTCCGGTGTGATGGGGGTTTAATAGCGTGGTGGAAACGTCAGACATCGTGCGACATCGGTCGCCAATGATCGAAAACGCCAAGGTCTGACGATCGGTCCTGGAGAGCGTTGAGAACTCGATGGGATCTCGAACGTCGTGAGACAAACGTCGTAACACCTCGATGAACGTAGCATAAGCGCAGTACACGCGTGGCAAAGAAAACGGTAACACTTGAAACGGCGACTTCAAGGTGTCCTCACCACGACCCTCGGGTTTCTGATATGACTCTACTACGCGTCCCTATGGCGTTGCCAAGGCGATCTTACTAGGATTTCACCACTGCTATGCGATTGAACATAAGGCTTTTAGTGCGAATATTGAGCTCTTGTGGGGTCCTTACTGCGTTTATGGAGTTCTTACATACAACTACGGCGATGTTATTGTTAACCAAGCGTGTACTACGTTTCTATGGCCACGACTTTCTTGGTTTCTTCTGCATTGTATTGCTCAGAAATGAATATTTCTGAAAATATGACTGCATTTTATAGTCGTCCTGATTACGTGATAGAAACGTCATGAGTCGTGGAAGACGCGTGGTAAGGGCAGTAGGCTAATGGGGACAAAGTAGAATTCTCTTTAGTTGATACTTTTACAAACAATTGGTGGTATTCAACAATGATTTTATGTTCTATCTAAACCACTCATCCCAATACCTAGTCCGAAACTCGCTGACTCTTTCCCCAGCCTGATAGCTATTTGGACGGATATGGCTGGGACAGATTTTATTTCTCGGGAAAACAACTTTGATGGACTCGAATACATGGCCTGTATGGTGAAAGGGGGTCCAGGCGATCTTTGACATGTCTGTTTACAGGAATCGCACGGTTATTTTCACTTATTTTAAGTTCAATTAAATCGTCTTAGAAATAATCGTTAAATTTCAAACATCCAAGAACCACAAAAGGCATTTTTACTAATTTACAAATAGAATTAAAAGTTAAAACTGGTCTCGACCAATTTTAAGTTTAGAATTAAATTAACCAGTTTTTAAATATATTAAAGATAATTCTATGTGGTGCAAACAAAATATAGAATTAAATCATAAGTTAATGTTATTCGGGCAGAATAGAATTAAATTAGGCCTAATTTCTAAATACTAAAAAATGTAAAAAAATTGACGTGAACATGTAGGAAAATTAATACTTATATGGGGTTGAACAGATTCGGATTATTCATAATTTCTTGCGAAAAGCTTATTTGTTGAAAATATGACAAATTAATGAATCTAAAAAAGTTTAAAGACTAACCAAAGGCACGAACCTAACATATTTTACACAATTATGAACAAATATAATACCCTTTTCCCCGATGAATGGAGCTTTATAACAAAACTACTAAATTCTCTAAATCAGGACCATGCGGATATGTACTTGTTTCTGCTTTAATGAAGTATTTTATTACTAAAATCAGAGCCTCCACAAAAATTGAACTGACATTGGGGCCTTATGCATTAGGGGAGGTAATCTAATTATTAACTGTGGGTTTGAACAAACATAGTACACTGTCAACAGCATGTGTAAAATTTCTTGTAAATTACGGAAGTTGAAAATCTTAATTGAAAAGCGAATGACGTTAAAACCGAAAGTGATATCAAATTGTTAAAAACATAGTTTTGTTCGCAATCAAAGTGTCTATCCAACTGTAGGTAGGTTTTCAGATTGATCAAAATGAATTTGAAAAAGTCGGAAAAAATACGTACAGTTTAAATGGCAGAAGGAACAAATCTTCTAGATTCTAAAAGGCGGAATTTTGATTAAAAAATCTTGTATGATATATCCCTGGAAAGTGTAGATCAAACATTGATGGATTGAGAAATGATTTTTGACGTATGAAAAATAGGTCACGTGACAGGGCTCTTTAAAGTTGCAATTTTCAAAGGGCTATAAAACCGGAAGTAAGCGTTTTGTCTCTGAAAATATTATGCCATTAAATGCTTCTCATCGTGGACGTTAATTTTTGTAGAGGTCACTCGGTCACGAAATATTGACCCTGAAAGTTTTGACAATTACTGATTTATTTCAACCGGTATTTAAAAAAATTCAGAATTGAAATTCAAAAATCGGCTTCCCATGTTTTGGTAGCAATCAACTGTAGATACCATAATCATCAATATTATGCAAATTCCATAACACCCTGAGGCCCCACTTTGCGTTTTATAGAAATATACCATTTCAAAATGGCGACTGATCCGGGTCAAATTTGATCACTTGTATACTTTTGTGTCTACAGAACAAATATACTGCAAAAAGAATTTTTCGAATATCTTCAAAATTCCGGAAGTTGAAATTTCAACTTTAAGAGCGAATGACGTCAAAACCGGAAGTAATAATAACATTTTTTAAATAGACTATTGTATACAATCAAAATATCTATCTATTTATTATTGGTCAGATAGATCAAAGGTCAAGGTCAAACGATACGGGCCTTCAAAATATTGACAAAATTAAACCGGAAATTGCAGGAAAACCAAATCGAAATTCAAAAATCGGCTTCCCGACAATTTTTATAATTTTTATGTTCTTTTATTTTACACCAGATTCGTCGAAATCGGATAAACTGTTTTTTCTGAATAAAATTTTGGCACTTTTTACAAAAATCAAAATGGCGGCCAAACTATAAATATTTTCTTCCCGAAATTTCCTCTCATTTTTTGAGGCATAACGATATCTATCTATTAGTATCAGTTTTTTTGATAACCACATGATTTTCGTGGAGTGGGTCAACCGGAAGTGAGAAGTTTGATATCATGAAAACCGGAAGTGATAAAAAAAGTTTAACCGAGGAAATTTGTTCTCTAATGTGATCTGCTTGAGCTTCGGAATTTTTGATAAAATCGGAGGAATAGCACAGAAAATAGAAATTTTGGCCAAAAACAGCAAAATTCGACACAAAAAAGTGTGCTATGAATTTTCAAAATTCGAATTTTTTTCACTACTATCCTATTTGATATTTGCACGAGATTCAAAAAACGTAACTCCGAGAAAAATCGGTTCAAAAATGCGCTTTCTAAGGCCAATAAACCACGTTTTGCACAGTTTTCAATATTGCACTTCCGGTAGTGCAAAAATGTTCCAATTTACATTCATTCAGTAATAGACCATATACAGTGATGTAATGCATTGCAGATATTGCTGTAATTATCACAGTTTCTTCAGAGTACTCGGTACAAAATTAATTTTTTTTAAAATTACGAAAACAAAGCAGTGTGTTCGCGAGAACACACTGCAAAAAAAAAAAAAAATAAACATAACGAAAACAAAGCGTGACAAATCGAAAGATTTGCCACGCAAAAAAAAAAAAATAAACATAACGAAAATAAAGCGTGACAAATCGAAAGATTTGCCACGCAAAAAAAAAAAAATAAACATAACGAAAATAAAGCGTGACAAATCGAAAGATTTGCCACGCAATTATTGTTGGTTGTAAATGAAATGAACTTGTATGCTCCTGATTAGGCAACTAAAGAAAGAAAATTACATACAGTGGTCAGTGACAGAAATTTTACCAGACAAATGACCTCAGACTAGCCAGCTTATCCAGTTGAACTCATTGGTTCTGAATAGCTGGGGTGAAAAAATGAAATTTCAATTTTATCAGTGTGTACTTAAAGGGGCAGTCTGACTTTTTTTTATGAACAAAAAGTTGACATTACACTGAAAAGAAAAATGTAAATGTGCTACGGTAATTACTGATAATTTTAATCAGAGATTTCAGATAATGTAAGACACACTTAAAATTTGTGTCTTAGTTTTATTAATTCAAGCTTAAGAAATATTTCAAGTACTTAAATCTCATGATTGTCCCTTTATTCTTATGCATAATATCTTTTTTCATCTACACAAAACAAATATATATCCATGCATGAAATTTGACACTAAGCCAAGAATGTGTATAGTCAATTGTTCATCAGTGCCATTTCTCCAGAAATTGAAAGTTTACAGTAAATAAAACTTGTTTTCCAGGAAATTATTGATCCTAGGCACAGTATTATATTCTCCAGGAATCAAGCTTCTTTGAATTATATTTTTCTATTAAATATTTCAGTGCAGTATAATTTACTCTGGAATTCTCTTGAAATTTAAACATGAAATTTTCTCTGAGAATTTGTCTTTCCCGGAGATTAATTTATTCTATTTGTATGTATTGATCTTGCATGTATTGTTTTAATTGAAGTAGGCTACATAATACATACTGAGTTTCACGGCCTGATGATTTTTACAATTTTATTGTGTGATTAAGGAACTGTTAATGTTAAACCACTTGGTTAAACGATGAAATCCAATCCATATCAACTATGCCTTGAGTCAGACTTCTGAATATTCATGTTATTTATATAATTACAATTTTTGAGGTTAGGCCTATATGACTGGGGTTGGAAATTATACTTCATTCAGTGCATCCACAGGCCCTTGAAGCCTAATATTAAGCATAGGAGAGATAATATATCTCTGTTATTCTCTCCTATGCTTAATATTAGGCTTCAAGGGCCTGTGGATGCACTTTAACTTCAACTTCTGTTAGGAAGTTCTGTTGCCTAACAAACGTTCAATAAAGTAGACTTCTAAATGTGGCAATAAAATATTACTCATTACTGCTACAGAAAGAGACGACTTCTTTTGAACTACAAGAAAGTGCTTATTTGTTGAATAGCTCCTTCCGTAACAAGTTATGATTGTAGTCTGTTAAGCTATTAGGTGCTCAGAGTTTGAATTCTCGGAAAGGTAAGAAAAATTTTGATTCCACTCTCAGTGCATACGAAAGTTAACCCATTGTCTTCCAGTCCTTATTGCCAAACTATATGAAGTAATTGTTATTGTAGAAAAGTTTGGTAGTATGAAAATAGATGATGAGTTGATAAAGAGAATGGAGAGAGTGACAGGAAAACCTGTTCACCATTTCATCAGAAGAGGAATATTTTTTTCACACAGGTAAATGTCTCTTTCTTAACTTTGATAACTTGCCTTAGAGATTATTGCAGTGCGTTCTAGCGAACGCACTGCTTTGTTTTCATAGTGTATGTTTTTTTTTTTTTGTCTACTTCTGGTCACGCTAATTCGGTATGAAGGGAGCATGCCACACATTATCTCATATATTGTTTTACTATGCCTAACTGCACGGTATTAGGTGAATATAAAATGATTCATTTTCGTCCAACAGGAAATGACGTATGGCAAATAAGCCCAATTTAATGTTTTTACCATTTTCATCTCTGATTTTCAACCGATTTTGATGGATTTTTTTTTGTCTATTTTATTAATCGATTGTCTTCAAATTGGGGGTTTAAAAACATGCATTTTTAAAACTTTGTCGCTGACTTTTTGAAGCACTTTTTTGACAATTTTTTCAACTTTTGCAATTTTATTTTGATCAATATGAAAAATTACATATGCATAGACATTTTTATAACAAACAAAATAATCTTTTCAAAAATTTAATATCACTTCCGGTTTTGACGTCATTCGCTTGTAAAGTTGAAATTTCAACTTCCGGAATAATGAAGATATTCTTAAAAATGAGTTTGCAATGTGCTAGTAATCATTATTGACAAAACATGAAATGATAAAATCTGACTCAGCTGTTTCATATTGGCCGCCATCTTGAACTGACTGATTTTACTTTAAATCGAAATTCAGAATCAGGGAATCATCCGATTTGAATAAAAATGATGTCTATGGAATCTTCAATCGATTGCTAACAAAACATGGGAAGCAGATTTTTGAATTTCGATTCAGAATTGTTTTTATTTCCGGTTAAAATTTTTCAGTAATAGTCAAAACTTTTAAGGCTCATATCTTGTGACCTTGACCTTGAGTGACCTTGTGACCTGAACAAAAGTTGTTGCCCTTGACGAGATCTATCCAATGATATAATCATTTTAGATGCCCAATGTTTACTTCCGGTTCTATGGCCGTCTGAAAATTGCAATTTTTGACTTTAAATAGCTCTGTCACGTGACCTAATTCATGTACGTCACAAATTATCTTTTATTATTATCACGCTTTATCCCCTGTTTCCAAAAATGTATAACACTAGATATTTCGATCAAAATTGCTTTTTCGAATTTTGTTCTTTGTTCTATAGTAACTCTGCGTGTTTTTTTGGCGGGAAAAAAACACGTGTTATCTGAATTACGGATTTCATAAGATAGCTAACAATTTCTTCTTAAGATATGGAAGAACATGACTAACAAAGAAAAAAATATGATAAAATCGTAACCGGAAGTAACACGCTGGCCACCATCTTGAAATGAACATGTTTTCTTTAAATCGAGAGAAGTGAACAGGGTATCATCCGATTTGTATAATATTGATGTCTAGGGCATTTTCAATCTATGGCCAACAAAATGATGACAGCCAATTTGGTAATTTCGATTATGATGTTTGCCTATTTCCTGTAAAAGATATTTAGAAATGACAAAAATTTTCAAAGCTCATTACACGTTACCTCGGATTTGGGTGACCTTATGACCTGAACAAAAGTTATTGCCCATGATGAGATATACCTAACGGTGTATTCATTTTTCTTGTCCAATATTTACTTCCGGTTTTATAGCCATTTAAAAATTGTTAGTTCGAACTTTCAACAGCTCTGTCACGTGACGTCACGTCACAAAATATCTTCTTTTCTTATTACGCTTTATCTCCTCTTTCCAGTGATATATAACACTAGATATTTTGATCAAAATTGCTATTTGGAATTTTGTTCTTTGTTCTATAGTAACTCTGCGTGTTTTTTTGGCGGGAAAACACGTGTTATCTGAATTACGGATTTCATAAGATAGGTAACAATTTCTTCTTAAGATATGAAATAACATGACTAACAAAGAAAAAATTATGACAAAATCGTAACCGGAAGTAACACGTTGGCCACCATCTTGAAATGAACATGTTTTCTTAATCGACATCCGATTTATATAATTTTGATGTTTATGGCATTTTCAATATATTGCCAACAAAATGAGGGCAGCTGAATTGCTCATTTCGATTATGGTGTTTGTCTATTTCCGGTATAAGATATTCAGCAATTATCGTAACACTTTTAAAGCTCATAACTTGTGACCTTGACATTTGTTGACCGTATGATCCGAACAAAAGTTATTGCCCGAAATGAGATCTATCCAATGGTGAATTCATTTTTGTTGTCCAATATTTACTTCTTGTTTTATAGCCAAATGAAAATTGTTAGTTTGAACCTAATTCACGTACGTCACAAAAAAATCGTCTTTTCTTATTATGCTTTATCTCCTCTTGATATATAATAGTAGATATTTTAATCATTTTGCTTTTTTTTTAATTTGGAAATTTTGTTCATTGTTCTAAAGTAACTGCGTGGCTTTTTTGGCGCGAAAAAACACGTGGTTCCTAAATTGTGGATTTTTAAAGAGAGTCGACACATTCTTTTGAAGATATAAAATGACATAACATTCATAGAAAAAAAAAGGATAAAATTGGACCCGGAAGTAACTAGTAGACCACCATCTTGAAATGACCAACTTTTCTTTAAATCGATATAAGTGATCAGGATATCATCCGATTTACATAATGTTGATGTCTATGGCATCTTTAAAATATTACTAACAAAATGGTGACAGTCGATTTCCTAATTTCGATTAAAAGTTTTGTATATTTCCGGTTAAAGAAATTCAGCAATAGCAAACACTTTCAAAGCTCAAAACTCGTGACCTTGACGTTTGATGACCTTTTGATCTGAACCAAAGCTATTGCCCTCGATAAAATCTATCAAATGATGTTTTACTTTGTGTTTTCCGATGTTTACTTCCGGTTTAATAGCCGATTGAAAATTGAGATTTTTAACTATAAATAGCTCTGTCACATGACCTAATTTATATGCAGCACTAAATAAAATGCAACCGTTCAAGGATGTTTAAATTGCGCACTGCTCAGTACCGTTATCACGGTTCTAGTTGATGATGTTGTTTCTAAAAAAATTTATAGAAACAGACAGGAATGGTACAACAAATATCATGACAAAATACTAAACCTTTGTTGTGGTTGACAAGGGATTTATCAATTTAAAGAAGACAAATAAATACTTTGAAATTATTTGTCATGTAATAAAAAAAATTAATGATGTAGGCCTATCATGTTTTACTGTTCTTTTCAATTTTCATAGAGAAATGCATCTTATTTTGGATCTGTATGAGAAGAAACAACCATTTTATCTGTACACTGGAAGGGGACCATCATCAGAAGCCATGCATCTGGGACATTTAGTGCCATTTATTTGTACCAGGTGCGGTTGCTTTTACTTTATATCTAATTTAACTCGATTGTATTATATATAAGCTAAGGTTGTTAGATTTAAAACATTTTGAATTGTTTCAACTTTCTGGGCCTCATTTGAGTAATTGGCCCTCTTATGTTGGAATAGAGGTTTGGCTATATAGCTACCTCAAGTGATCCCACATTCATGTAATAGCAAACTAATTTTCAAATTACCCTCTTTGCTCCAGAATTCTTTAGAGGCAAATATTGATTTAAGTCAGTGTGATGAAAATTATGGATATTCTCCTATAAAATATTTTTAAATAGTTTTCAATGTTTATTTTGATTTATTGTAGATGGTTACAAGAAACTTTTGATGTACCTTTAGTTATACAATTGACTGATGATGAGAAATTTTTGTGGAAAGATCTTACAGCAGATGAGACCCATAAATTGGCATATGAAAATGCTAAAGATATCATCGCTTGTGGATTTGATCCTGATAAAACTTTTATATTCAGTGACTTTGATTATGTTGGGTAAGAATATATTGTTAACAAGTATTGAAAATGAATATTTGATTCACATTTGATCCTTGTTCCAAATAATCTTCAATATCTGTCCTGGGTTTCACCAGGTAAATTAATGTATTTTGACAAAAATTTGAGAATAATGTAACAGAATTCCATAGCTTGAATTTGAACATGCAATAAATTCATAATTTGAAATTTCTTGAAATTGTAGTGGTGGTATTATTTGGGGTACAAATTTTGGTTTTTATACGCCCTCATCTCTCTATGAGGACGTATATTGTCGGCACCCCTGTCCGTCCGTCGGTCCGTCCGTCAACATTTGCTCATAAACGCTCTAAAAACTAGAGTTTTTGACGGAATCAAATGAAATTTGATATCTGTATACATATTCATGAAACGAAGATCAAGTTCGAATTTGAGCTATTTTCGATTGTCAGAAGCAGAGTTATTGCCCTTGCCCCAAATCTGTCGGTCTGTCAATCAACATTTGCTTGTAAACGCTCTAAAAACTAGAGTTTTTGACGGAATCAAATTAAATTTGATATGTGTATACATATTCATAAAACGAAGATCAAGTTCGAATTTGAGCTATTTTCGATCGTTAGAAGCAGAGTTATTGCCCTTGCCCCAAATCTTAAATATGCTATTACTCTCTTAGTTTTCAACCGATTTTGATAAAACTTTAAATGGATGTTATTGGACCTAAATCGCAAGGTTTGAGAAAGTTTAGTTTACTCCTAATTAAATTGAAGACTTTTTCGTTAGGCGTATTTGGCCGTGGTCCACTATCTTTATCATAGCTCTATAAAGATTTGACTTACATGTCATCATAGGGATCAGCTGCATTTCTATGTTTTTCTTTATATATTTCAGTGGCTGTACAGATTTCTATAAAAATATCTGTCGTATTCAGAAATTGGTCACATTTAATCAAGTGAAAGGTATATTTGGTTTTGATGACAGTACATGTATTGGTAAAGTTGGTTTCCCAGCCATTCAAGCTGCACCTAGTTTCAGTTCGTCATTCCCACTGATATTTGGTGGTCATACAAAAGTTCCATGTCTGATTCCTTGTGCCATTGATCAGGTGAGACAATTAACTTCAGTTTACAATTGACAAAAATGCTTGCCACATAACTCATTTTGCAGGTATCATAGCCATATTTGTACCTACATAGATTGTTTAGAGGTTTGTAAAACTTTTATTATGTGTATCTTGGACATTGATAAGATTTTTTCTGTTATAATTTTCAACCAGTTGTCAGTGGTTCCTACAATTCCACTTTAAAGCAATATGTTCAATAAACGTTCGACCAAAAAAACTTTCAGTCTCAGAAACTGGAATTTTTAGCCAATCTAATCCATGATAATATGCCAAACTCTCCCTCAGAATTTCAGCCTTCAAATCCCCGTGTATCCATAATAAATATCAGCGTTTGAAAGTAAAAAATACGACTCGTCGTTTAGTAAGACTCTGATCGATCCTCGAAAATGATGAACATTCCCCTTTAAACAAGGCATTATTTGTCACTATCCCTGAAGTCCTTAGAATTAATCAAATTGCAAGTTCTTTAATTACTAGAGGCTCAGCTGATAGTAGGACTTCTGTTTATAGGTTGTAATTTTTATTCCAGGATCCATATTTTCGAATGACCAGAGATGTAGCACCAAGATTACAGTTCCTGAAACCAGCATTACTACATTCAGTGTTTTTCCCAGCGTTACAAGGTGCCCAGAGTAAAATGAGTTCTAGTGATCCTACATCCTCTATATTCTTAACAGATTCACAGAAACAGATAAAAGATAAGGTAAGATCAACAACTTTTCAAAACTGATGCAAACCTAATGTGTAGGGTTGCTTCTGAAACCCTAGAATTTAACCTATGAATTTTTCATATTTTCAATTTTTATTTCTTTATTTAAACAGATCAATAAATATGCCTACTCTGGAGGTCAATCTACAGTAGAAGAACATAAAGAAAAGGGAGGTGACTGTGAAGTTGATGTATCTTTTCAATATTTACGTTTCTTTTTGGAAGATGATGTTAAACTGGAACAATTAAGAAAGGTAGGTTAATAAATGTATGATCTATTTTGGTACAGGATTCTTCAGTATTTAAAAAAAAAATTGTCACATTTGCACAAAACAGTCTTTAAAAGTGTTAAAAATAGTAGTTGAACCACTTAGTGTGCTACTGCCTTTTCAAGATTTCCCTCATTGCACATTGTATGGTATTTCTGGTCTCCAGGGATGTAAAACTCCTTTCATTTGCTACATTTTAGGATTATACTAGTGGAGAACTACTGACTGGACATTTAAAGAAAGAGTTAATAACAGTTTTACAGAAATTAGTTGGGGACCATCAAGAAAGAAAAGCTAAAATCACTGATGCTGATGTGAAAAAATTTATGACACCACGCAAATTAAATTACACATATTAATCCACAATTTGTTTTTGTTATTTTGTCTTTATTTATTTAATGTGTAGTTTTGTTTTTGGAAACCTTGTATAAGCTTAAAATTTACTTTCAAAAGGCATAACTATTAATTACATGTTTATTATTTTCTCTGTAAATGTATCTTCTGAGTGACTGTCTATTACTGAAAAATGTCTATTTATCAAGAACTTTTGAACCTAAAAAATTGATTGATAAGTATTTTTGCTTTTCATATTGTTGAATATCATTATCTTTTTCTACAGTTTTCTACAGTTTTTGTGACAGAAACTAAGAATTTCTATTTTTGCAAAGATTAGATACAGGCTTTTTGAATACCAATGAAACATTATTTTCATACCATCCTATTAATAATATTCAGTTAAAAAACACTAGTTTGTTGTGATGACTTTAAAAGAAATCATGTGCATCTCTTTTTAAATGTTACGTGAGCGTCTTAATGCTTTACAGAGACTGACATTGTGTTAACAACGTTATAGTTCAAAGTGATACTGTTTACCCTGTACATATTGAACACAAGTCATTTACAAAAATTATCACTCAGAGAATTGCTATTTTTTTGCTCAAAATTTTGTTTCAATGAATTTCATTCATAAAACATTAAATAAAGAATATCAAACTGCTATATTTATCAGCTAGATTTGTTTAACTGACTTAAACAACCTGTGTCGTCTATATGGAATTCATTGAGATTGCTTTTTACAGACTTCCCCTGAAGTTGTTAATTATTCATATCTGTAAAATGGAGATTAAAATAAAATATGATAAACATAAGGCCACATAAAAAAAAACAATTGGTGATCGTCCCCGCCCGTGCCTGAAAATGGCCCCGTCCCTAATTTTTTTTTATTTTTTATTTTTAAAAAAAACCGTAAACAATCCGCTCAATAGCGTAGGTATAGCAAAAATTCAATTTTTCGCGGACATTTAACGCAGAATAACTAATATAATAGGAAATACCACCAGTAGATCCATCTAGCGACCATAGTAGGAACTACAACACCCATCCGCGCATGCGCTGCCATCGTATCATGTGGGCTTAAGTGTATTAGGGTCTTATAAAAAAATAAAAAATAAAAAAAAAAACCTCCCCCCCTCCCCTGATTTCGGAAATTGAAAGGACGATCACCAATTTTTTTTTTTTATGTGGCCTAATTCTGTGTTTTAAAAACAATGAATCTTTCTGAGAAAATCAGTTGGATTAGAATTGATTTCAAGGCCTACATTTTGACAATGAGCTATGAAAACTATTTCAGATAGGCTAGGTATGGATTGATGGATGGTGAACCCACCACTTTAAGGTCATTAAGGCTCTGTACAGATACTAAGAACAAATTATTTTAAAACTTCAACAAGACGACAAATGAAACAAAGATAACATCCACCAAGGTTGGCTGGTTGGAAGATAACAAGTTGGCTACCAGCAGAAGTGGATATTGCAGACTGTGTTATGTGAAGAAATCACTGATGGGGAAACTAATGAAAAACAACATATTTATTCTATAACAGTATAATTAATCCATTTTTTAATTCCCACATAATAACAATTAACTAATAAACAAGAAATTAATAAATAAAAATAAAAAAACAACATAATTTAGTAAGCTAATGATTGAGCAATTTAAAAATTGGCACATAAACACATTTAAAATAGGACGGCGGAAAAAAGGCAGTAGGATTATGTTAACCATTTGAAGTGAAGCGACACATATGACGTAACAGATGAAAGGAGCAGAGCGACATATATGTTGTTATAATACGCATGCTTTAACGTAATTAAGTCACTATCTACAGTATGACGTCATTATTGAACTCACTGCTCAAAGGGTTAAGCTATGCCATCATATCAACTTCGAGGCTTGAAACAGAACCATTAAATTTGATTTTCTGTTATGTCTTTCTTATCTTATTATATAAATGAACACAGAAAGTCTTTTTCATTCAACAATCAAATGGGATGAACTGAAAGTGAAAAGATATTGACCATAAAATGATAATGAGCACTTTCAATGCAAATTATCTGTCACTGTTTTTTTTACACAAATTTCGTACAATGCTGCAGTATTTACTATGAATGAAAGACTAGAAAAGTTAAGAAAAAGACTAATTAAATAAAGTAAAAAATGGCAATGTTTTAAAGAGATTTTAATGAAATGAATGAAGTTTTACGTCCTGCTTTTCTGCACCTGTATGGGCTAATTAATGAGGTCTTCTAGTCTTTGTCAAGGACTCTTATTTGCAGCATTCCCATTTTCTGACTGTGACCTAGCAATTTATAAATTATGACGTCATAATTTTGAGTCAGTGTAGTTTTGTCCATCATATCTGGTCAAGAATTGGTATATGTAGAATTAAAGGTACCACAGTTGTGAACAGGTGATTGGAATGGTGCAAATAGAAGCTATAGCTAGAAAACCTCTATCTATCTAACGTAATCTAAAATGTTACAGGCATTCCTGTATAGTAAGTAGGGACTTCATTTAATTCTTCAAAATATTCCTCAGGGTCAAGGTCATCAGGACTAGAATTGTTGGTCAAATTTACATCTTTTAAACTGTTCTTTTTTAATTTATCGTTCTGATGAGATAAATCCTGTTTCATGTTTATTTGTTCCACTATTTCACTATTTAGAGAATAATCTTGAATTGTTTTGTCACTTTCATTCCCACTCTCTGCATCACCTGACCATGTAATGACCTTCACCTCCTTCTGTTGTGGTTCATCCAAACTGCTTCTAGTGGTAATTGATATTAAATCCCCATCACTACCTTCTGTATCTTCATCTATTACTGGATTTAAATTAAATTTAATGGCTTCTACTGTCGCTTTCTGAACTTTATTTTCACCGAATGAAATTTTCTGTAGTTTGATTGAATAACTCTCTACGTATTTTAACACCAACTGAAAAGAAAAAAAACATGAAATAGATATAACACTAATTATTAGAAGACAAATTGATATATTTGGCATTCTGGACTTTGTGTGACCAAGATGAATTTAGTGTTTGCGCATCACCCATAGCCTTATAACTTAATATGTATAGGTCTTTATTTAGTGTAGATACTTACTTTGGCTGTTTTCTGAGTAACCCCAGTCCCTTCTAGATCTAATATCTCTAATGTTCCACAACCAGCAACTGCTATAACAATACAACTTCCTACCTCATCTCCTAGTTTATTATAATCTAAATATAATGTTCTGTAAAAAAAATGGTAAGCAATTTGCATATTTTCTCTTCTTTAAAGGATGCTGAATAACTATTCCTCTTCAAAATATTTTGAATTTTTAAATTGATGCATTATTCATTGCACACAACTCTGTAGTTTACTGTCATTTTCATAGAAAATTCCCCATAAGAATTAAAATCAGTAAGCTTATTGTAACATGGCTAATTTTGAAATATGTATATCATAGTAAAAAAAAGTTAAAGCTGAATGATATGGTGACAAAATATTTAAAATGAGATTGATAAAACTTTATAATGACATTTAACTTTAAAAGTCTTGAAACCATAAAACTTACCTTAATGTGGATACAGCTAAAGCTAAACTAAATTCCATCCACCCTGTTTTACTGATTCCTGGATTGGCACTTAATGATAAATCTTGTAAACCTGAAATTACAATAACTCAATCTAATTTATTCATATTATGTATATGACGGAGAATCTTATAAAGGTTTTTTTGTTGAGCATCACTTGTCAGGATATATCTTCAGACCATTGAATTAGTAGAGCTAACAAGAAATAATATGAAATCCAGAATATATCACAAATTGCTCCAAGAATTGCTGGTTGTTGTATATGAAAAAGTGCACCATTGCAGAGGTTAATTTCCTAACAGTTGTGATAAGACAGGCAAGTTTAACTAAATCTGAATTTTAAAGATGGGTTTCCCCTATTTTTTAGTGTCAAATTAAGCAACCTCTTTGATAATTTGTGTTTTTCATAAAAAAAAAAAAAAAAACTTTTTGAGCTTTCTTGATCAGCCGCTCAGTAAGTAATTCTCATCTGATTTATCTAATTATGAGTTGGTTATACACATGTGAGAGCATTTCTAAGTTATTAGTACACCTCTACTTTCTATTCATATAAGTATTTGCTCTATGCCTCAGTGTTTCCAGAGTAAGCACTTATATAATGAAATTTTTATTTAAATTAAAAACAAACCTGGCCAGTCAGGGGAAGGTTTCAATAATTCACAAATTAATGGTATAGAAACATCTGTTAATTGACAATCTCCAATATCTAATGTTTCTAATGTAGCATTCTTTATTATACTCTTATATAATATCTTGATCCCTTCATCGCCAATACTGTTACCATGGATACTGGAAAATAGCAATATCTATTATTTAAAGCAGTAGAAAATGTAATATGAATGTCAATAAATGTTGTTTAATGTATGTGTTGGAATATCTGATCTTATTTAATATTGAAGTTCTGCATGCTATGATATTCCAAATTGAGAATTCCATATTAGTGTTATTTACATGTAGTTGCTTACAATAAATCTTCAAAATTATTACATTACTTTTCAAAGCAGATGTGGTTAAGTAGTTGTAAACAGGCTGCAAATCAGCCTATTAAGTTGATGGCTGTTCTTACTTACAATATTCCTGTAATTGAATGATTCTTTGCTACTGCTTGAGCCAAAAGTTGAATTCTCAATTCATTGTTTACTATTCCAATGTTCAAAGCAAGCTGAAGAAGTGATTTACTCTTCCCCACTGATTTCATCAATTTCTTAAAATCCTTATCTGAAAATTCGCAATCTCTCAAAGACAAAACCTTGATAAGACTTTTCTCCAATAAGGCACACACTTGTTTGGTATCATTTTCCTCCAATGTTTCCCCAACTAATTGAATTGATTGTGAACTCATACTGTGCTCTTTAAACAATATGTAGGTCAGTGCAATAACATACTAAATATTTTGACTGATAATCAACACTATAAGTCACTATTTTAACAATTTTACACAGTGTATAACTTTGTTCTACACAGTTCAAAAGGGGGTTTCCATTGTAAACAAACGATGGTGGCGCCATCTAACTGGAAGCGGAAGTAGAATAGCAGAGCTTCGTTGGAGACCGCCAACAAGTGCGCGGAATTTAAAGTTTTCATTAATTTTAACTAATTATTAGAACAATTAACAGTAGTGAGTGAGCAGTTTTATGTCAGATAAATCCGTCATGAGTTCAATGAAGTCGAATAACTCAGGGATTCCTCGCAAAACCCCTTTAAATCCTTTAGCACAGAGTTCAACTAAATCGAGTGGGCAAATTAAAGTGAAGACAACCCACTCGCACAGTACAAATAAAGGAAAAAGCAATGACCGCAATAAACATGGGTGAGAAATTCTTAAATAAATCAAATAAAGTTCTACAGATTATCTATGTTGACAGTCTTAGAATGTATGCCTCTATAACTTTGCTTTGATGAAAAGAATATTAAGTCGTAGTAGGCCTACTCAATACTCATAGTCGATAGTCATATGCAGACCTGCTAAAGCTATATGGACTCATATTTCTGAATTGAATTTTTTTCTCTCATGTCACGAATATTCAAAATATGATTGTCATTTGAATGCTAGGCCTATTTGTCAAACACTGAGTTGCTAATCATAAAAAATTTGACCTAATCACTTACCTAATTAGTAACTGATTATAATTTACATTGTAGATCAATTAAACCAGATGAACCTATAGCCAAAAGTATACTCAAATTAGAAGAAGACCACAAAAGAATGAAAGCTATATTAGAAGGAACTGTTAAAGATGCTGAAGTAAGTTTGCATATTTTTGCCCGTGTTAGTTAAAAAAGTTGATATTAAAATATAATGTAAGCTTATAATGTATACTTGCCGTGCAAATACTGGTCAAGACTAAATTGTTCTTATCTATTTACTGTTCAGTTGAATAATATGAGTAAAAATATTAATACTTCTTGATAAGAATTAATGTGTTTTTCAGGAAAAGTTGGAATATATGAAGTCTCTGGTAGAAAAAAGTGTACAAGTAACAAAAGGTATGTTGATACAGTGTTTACAGTATTAAGTCATGTGTAATACAATTTCATACACTGATGATTTATTTCTTTTCAACATGTAATGTTTCTTAGGATAATATTTTAATGATATGTTTTTATTTTCTTTTATGACAGATGAATCAGAAAAGGTTGGTGAAGATAAGCAGAGGTTGGTATCTTTACTATTGTAATGTTAGGGAGAAAAAGTTTATATAATATTTATATAATTAAGAGATTAACCTTATACAAAAAGTACAATATAACTGAACTATTAGTTAGTTTTAGTGGAATTGTAAGAACCACAGACGTAGGAATGGAAATGAATTGTGTCCCCGATACACATACAAAGTTTAGAAAACCTCTTTACAATCCCTTTAAAGTATTACTAAATACGGGTCATTATGATATATGAAATGTTATTAAGTTTGAAATAAAAACTGTAATAGTAATAACTGTGGTAAGCTGCTTGATTTCACACCTTTAAATTAATTTAAAAGTAAACTATTGATTTATTTTATTAGTACCTAGTATGTATATATTATTTAGATTTGTGTTTTCATTTGATTTTACAGCTGTCAGGAAGGTGAAAATGAAGAAAATGTTGCAGATGGAAATGGTAAGTGCCTATTTAAATAGGAATCAGATTGTTATTATTTCTATTTCACTCCTATGAAATGACCCTTGTTATCAATACCAAGCAACTGCATTTCAATTATTCAACAGGAATTGTAGAACTTGAATTTTTTATTTACTTCATACATATATTTTGTAGCTTGTGATGATATTAAAGAAAGACATTATATGACTAAATCTAAATTAAAAGCCATGAGAGAAAAGTTAAAAGAAATGAATAGTAAAACACAGATGTTTATGGATGAGGCTGAGGTAAAGTTAATTATATTACAATATATCTTCCGACTTCTTATGAGAGCAGACATGTAAAACATTCTTAGGTTCATACACAGGTTACCATAGACATTTGACAGATTGTATGATTAGGATAACATGGAGAGATTTTAAGATCTGTAACATGTAGGGCACTGTCCTGTTTCTTGTAACAGCCTCTAGGGTCCTTGACAGAAAGACTAAATAATATGGCGGCACCATTCAGCTCAACCTTCGTCATTGTTTGAGACTATATAATGACTCAGCCATGATAGACGGCCATCTTGCCCGGTGAATGGGCAATTGAAGAAAACTCTTGTTCGTAGATTGACTGTTTTTACCGCAAAAGAAGACAACACTCTCAGAAGAATGATTTTGATTGGCTGAACTACAATATAGTTTACAAGGTTATCTTTTACGCTAGTCCAATACAAAGTTGATAGTGGTGATGGCGGCACATGTATTAGTGCAGGGCTTTATTTTCAAGTCCAGTCAAATTGCATCCACAATACAAGGTATTAGAAGCCCTTTTGTACTCAGTTATACATACCATATTCATATATTTGTTTATGTGAGTAAACCATGAGTACAATAATTGATCATAATGGCATTGATAATTATCATAATAACTAGATCATTACTTTATTTATTTCATAGAAAATGACTCAAGATATAAATGAGATAGAATGTATGAGTATCAGAATAGGAAGTTCTGTGGAAGATAATGATGAAGAGGGTGATGTAAAGAGAGAAACCAGTGATAAAAATACTAACTCTGTGAACACTGTAAAACATACTGACACTGTCTTTATAACAGAAACATAAAACTCTCATTAGCTCTTTATAAATAATTTTAAGCAATACTACGTCTTAGAATGAAAAAAAAAAAATTAAGTTCTCAAACTTGGTCAATAAGAGTATATATTCATCAACAGTGTCCAAAGTATACAAACAGAATCATTTAAACCCATAAAACTGCAATTTTCCATACAATTACAGATTATTATTGATAAATGTCTTAAATTGGATTAAGACATTTATCAATTATTGTTTATCAGATTATTTAGGTAATCTGTTTTATAATTATGCCACTAGGTTTGTCCCTTGATGAATATATACTCCTATTGACCAAGTTTGAAAATTTAATTTTTTTGTTCATTCTAAGACGTAGTATCGCTTTAAGGGTGTGGTGAATTAATTCACTAATTAGACAAGACTTAATGAATGATATTGATTGAAGATTTTCATTTCATTATATAAAGGATATTGTTTTTTATCAATTTCTAAAGCTTGAAGAGCGTGTTCACTGTATTTGATCAATTGTACCTTAGTCTCAGAAACTGGAATGTTTAGACACAGGCTTTGTCTACTGGTGCGAAAAAAAAAATCTCTATAATAACACACGGTTTAAAACTCGACAAATTCTTCTTCACGACCACTTCCGTAAGTGAGATCTGATGCTGAAATTATACTTTTTTCAAGTTTAGTTTAAGACTCCCCCATTTCTACTTTGTCGAGTTCCAAACCTTGTGTTATTATAAGCATTTTAGGGATATTTTTTTTGGCACCAGTAGACAAAGCCTGTGATTTAGCTAAGCTAATCAGGAATAGTGTTAATAGTTTAGAGTCGCTTTTTGAAACATCTCCCTATCAATAAGTATCCACTTTTAAAAGTTATAAACTTTATCATGTACATACCTTAAGAAGTAAAGATAGAAATAGAAAGTGAAATTTCATGTTTTACTATTATGCAGTTTTCATGTTTTTATACGCCCACATTGAAATGTGGTCGTATATTGCCGTCGCCCCTGTCCGTCCGTCCGTCTGTCCACAATTGGCTTGTGAACACAATAGAGACCACAGTTTCGGTTGGATTTGAATAAAATTTTGTATGTAGGATTATATTCATAAGATCTTGGACAAGTTCGAATTTGGGTTTGATTCGACTAAAATTCACGGAGTTTTACACCCAAAATATGTTAAAAATGGCTTGTGAACGCAATAGAGACCACAGTTTTGGTTGGATTTGAATAAAATTTTGTATGTAGTATTATATTAATAAGATCTCGGACAAGTTCGAATTTGGGTTCGATTCGACAAAAATTCACGGAGTTTTACACCCAAAATATGTTAAAAATGGCTTGTAAACGCAATAGAGACCACAGTTTTGGTTGGATTTGAATAAAATTTTGTATGTAGGATTATATTCATAAGATCTCGGACAAGTTCGAATTTGGGTTTGATTTGACAAAAATTCACGGAGTTTTACGCCCAAAATATGTTAAAAATAGCTTGTAAACGCGATAGAGACCACAGTTTTGGTTGGATTTGAATAAAATTTTGTATGTAGGATTATATTCATAAGATCTCGGACAAGTTCGAATTTGGGTTCGATTCGACAAAAATTCACGGAGTTTTACACCTAAAATATGTTAAAAATGACTTGTGAACATGATAGAGACTAAAGTTGTGGTAGGAATTTAATAAACTTTTGTGTGTAGGATAATATCCATAAAATCTTGGACAAGTTTGAATTCTGGATCGATTCGACAAATATTTACGGAGTTTTATTAGTTATGAAATTAGATGCTTTATATTAACAAGATATTGGATGAATTCAAATCTGAACACCATCCAACAAAAATTAAGATAGTAACATTCCTTGATATATTGACAATTTATGTAGTGTAAGTGGGCGTATATTGCTAGGCAACCACTTGTTAGTACTGTTGAAGACTATTTATTTAGTTTCAAGGTCAAAATGATCCCCTAAATGCTGAAAGTTGTATTTAAGTATATAAACAGCATCACATGTTGAAAGTTTGTTATTTTGTTGACATAGGATTCAAATCCACAATATTTATAAAATTTTGTAACAGCTTGCTGGTTTGCATAAGTATCTAGACCAAATAAGTACTGTTATTCTCTTCCAGACATGTGTTTTTGTATTATATCAATAATGTTATTGAAGAAAGTTTAAAATATATTTTTATTCTAGTACCATATGCCAAAATATTTGTTAATTTTGTTTTTATGATCCAGTAATATATAACAATTAGCATGGTTGAAACCAACATCTCTTAATCTAGCATTAATATAACCAAATATGTCTCATATTCCCAAAATTTACTCTGCCAAAAATTCTATGTTATTTAATCAGTTGTCTTCCTGTATTTTTAAGCATTAATTTCTCATTAAAAGCTTTCATTCTTTGATAAATTTAATAATAGAAGCATCTGTAGACTTGACACTTGTTGGTTTCAAAAACAAATTTGTTTGTGTTTTTTCTTTCACTAGGATTGTCGAATACCAGTTAATAATTCATCTGAGAATGTCTTTGAATCAACAGAAACTTAAAGTTGTTTTAGATAACATTTTTATATTCCCCCACTTCCATGCATATAAAGAATACCTTTTGTTTGTTACATTGTTGATGATACTTGTGAAAACTTATATTTTATTGGAATAGGGAATACTATTGTATTTGTTGTAATTTGTAAGTATCTTTGAATATTAGTTGTGTATAAATAAAAAATAACTGCTGTTTTATTACATAAAATAAATTAAATTATTGTGAAGAATCATGAAAGAAACAATTATTTTTTCTACAAAAATGATAACAACTGTGTAATATAGCTTGACTTTAATATGGTTATGTCAACTGGAATTATTACATACTGAAAAGATGAAGTACTATATAGATATAAAGGTCTTGGTTACAACAAGTTGAACAAGGCTTATTATTAAATCATAGAATTAGAAACTTATACTTCTATGATTAAATCAAATGTCCCTCTTTAATAAGTTGCATTGTATATTGAAAAATACATTTAGATCTCTATAGTAAATAATAAAACAAATATATTTCATCAGCTATAATAAATCTGATCTAGAACGTTCTGTGTATAAATGACATGGTAACTGATCAAGTTCAGACACGCGGATTAAAAGGTTAATTGGATTAGGACAAAGCTTGTTATCACCAAAGACTAGCTATAAAAAGGAGTTGCGTCCCTTTACCGGTTGTTTACCGTCTACATGCGCAGTTGAATCTATGGTGCAGATCAAAACAAATGGTAATCATGTCGGAATCTTTGGAAAAACTAAATCTTTCTGGCGATGAAATTAAAAGAATTTCAGATGCTATGAAAGATGAGAAATTCAGAAAATTGTTTGTGGAATATGCAGAAGAATTATCCGATCCAGAAAATAGACGTCTTTATGAGGAAGAGTTGAGTAGATTAGAAAATGAGCGTGGAATGGACATCACGTTTGTCAACCCGACACCGGGTTATGTGTTGAAGACAAGTCTAAACGGAGAGAAAAAAGCATTTATAAATATTTGTCAAAGTGATAAAATAGACAAACCATCAGGAAAACGGGAAAAAGATACTGGTAAAAATGGACTTATGTGGTCAATTCCCCATTCATTTGCACCACCTCGAGAAGATTTGGATAAAAATGGCCAGAAATGTCAAGTTTATGATGTTGTGTTTCATCCAGACACATACAGAATGGCAGAGTCAAATCAAAGATTTAAGAACTTAGTCGAAGATACAGCGCTAGATGGAATTGAAAAGCAATTTGCTGCCAAGTTGGATCGCAAAAATTTGAAAAGACCAAACATGAAATTCAAAGGAACACCAACAGCAACTGTCATTCGCACCAAATCGATGAATGGCATGCCAAACACAGAAAATGAATTTTTGAAAAACCTTCCAAATCCCTATGAAGAGAAAGCAATGCCTCAAAAAGTGTCTGAAAGCAAGATAGTTGAAGAAAAAAATAAGAAAAACGCAAATTCTACTGAGAGCAAAGTGTCAGGACCTACAGTTCCAAAATATTCGATAACCCATAGATCTGAGCTAGATTTGCAAGAGTTCACAAATAATCAGGCTAGCAAAAAGTCAACACGTCCAAAAGAGTTGGTGGTCACAATTCAACTGCCATTATTGAACTCTGCTGCATCAGCTGATTTGGATATTTTTGAAAGAAGATTAATGCTAGAATCTAAGCAACCTGCAGCTTATAAACTGGACATAATGTTACCTTATCCTGTTAATGATGAGGAGGGCAGTGCAAAGTTTGATAAAACAAAGCATTCATTGGTTGTCACATTACCAGTTATTCCAGATAAATCAGAAGAACAACATATTGGTTCCAATATTGACTCAGAAAAGACAGACATTTTGAATGATGCAGTTGTAGAAAACAAACCGTTAATAGAGATGTTACCTACACCTGAAGGTCATGAAAATTCTGATATAAAATCTCCTGAGCTTCCATTGGATGTCATGCCAACAGATGTAGAAAAACCAATCAGTATTATTTCAAGCAACAGTATTATTTATCAGAAACCAGACTTCACTTTTACTCAGGATACAGAGACAGTTAACTTTGTTATTAATGTGAAAAATATATCAAAGGATAGTTTAACCACAGATTTCTCGTCTCCCCATTCAATACATCTCAAGTTTCTGTCTATGGGATCAGGTGGATTTCCAATGAATTATTCGCTGTACATCCAGTTTGCTGAAGATTGTCAGATTGCTGAAGAACATTGTTCTGTTGATGTTTCTACGACAGCACTAGTCCTGTTGATATTGAAGAGTAAAGATTGTAGGAGAGAATGGAATGGTTTTAAAGCTGGAGTTGATGTCAACTCATTGGAGGTGAGATAAATGTTTTATTTTTGGATTGAAATTATCTATATCAGTACTGGCACTTCTGTTCTAAAGAGATTTATGTACAAGATCATTAAAAAAATAATTCAGATATTATTCATGTACATGTAATTTGAATTTATGTTGATGACAGGTTATGGTACTTGACATAACAATTTGTCTTACTTATTTAAACATCAAAATAATTTATCTTTTAACCTGGGCCTATTGTGCGATTAAATTTACTAAATAAATATAGTCTGCTCTGCTCAGCATTAAAAGGGGTAAATTCAACATCTGTTTTTTGCTAAGTTAATCAGTAATAGTTAAAGTGTTCAAAATTTGAAATGTCAAATCAATAATTATTTGCATTTGAAAGCTATCTGCCATTTTAAAAAAATAAATATTAGCGGTAGGCTAATTTAGAAATAGAAAATGAAGTTTTTGGCTCTAATGTTCATTTTAGATAATAACCTTGAAAACGATATAAAAACTTTGTTTACAATTTTAAAACTATTGCAAGAAATAAGTGAATCTGATTGTATTATTTGGTGGAATGCCAACTGCGAAAATATTAGAACTGCACTTTTCCTCATCCAGAATATTATCTACTATAAGGTTCATGTTTGTTTATGCAATTTCAAAGTTGTAAAATGCTGATAAACTGACTAGATCTATAGCTTCAGGGTTTATTTATACACAATTTAACATAGAAAACATTAGCTTTAGGGTATAAATGCAGATAAGATAAATGCAAGTGTAAGAGAGAGAGAATAAAATACATGCAGGCAGGGTAATTATAATTGATGTAAACATGAGGTAAGTAAGACTACTTGGCAAACAAACCCACACTGGTCTGCATATCTATTCATTAGTTAGATAGAATAGGGTATAATAGACCCAGTTTCATATTCTAGTTAACATTAGTACAGATATGATACACTGTATACAAGCTCTCTTGTTATCTAGTTATTTATAAATGTGAAAACTTGGAAAATTGATTTTTTACCAGAGCGCATAGCAACAAGCTGTACTGTAATTAATTAATTACCAGCTTACAAAGTGAAGGATTTTATCAAGGCTATACATCATGGCTCTCCTGGTGCTAACAAGAAAATGGAGATATTTTTATAAATTTATTAGTTACAACATGACGAAATTATTTTGGAGAATAACGTTCTGGTTTTTGGTAAGAGATATTTTGTTGACAGTTTTCTGTTTGAAAGATTATGCTTTAGGAATAAGAGTAATTTGAGGAACTGAACTGAACTGAATGTACTGGTAACATGAATATCTGTAGGTATATTAAGTCTTGCTTTGGCATTTGATAGTGCATGAAGTTCATAATGACATAGTTCTCATAAAAGCGCAGTTGGTAGAAACATAAAATTCCCTGGGAACATTAAATAAATCATTATTTCATTATCTCATTCTAATTTTTTTAAATTTTATTTAATTTCTTGGGAAATCAAGTTTCCAACACCTAGTTATTTCTAAGAATTCTCATGAGTTGCTTCAGGTATAAAATCTTTCTCGGGAGAGCTTCTTATTTGGAAAAATGTTTCAGGTTGATATTTATGCACATGGAAATATGAAATTATCAAACTTTCTGAATAGAAGTATATAGGCCTAGTCAAAAAACAAAATTGCTGGTTATATCTATTATTTCATTAATGCACTTAATACATAAATGCATGCATTTAAAGTTTAATGTCAGTTTTGGAAAATTTCATAATGAAATAGGGCTTTCTCATTTAGTAAATTTTCCTTCAAGTTAGCTTGAAGGATGATATTGAAAATATTATATGGTTTGATAATGAATTTTTATACAAGATCTATATTTTCATAGAGTTTAAGATTGGAAATCCATTATTATGATCAATAATAAAAAAAAAGTATAGGCATTAATAAATGCACCAACTTAAAATTTCAGCAGGTTAAAATTGAATAAATCTGAAACTCGATATGGGTTATCATTGATGTTCACTGAAGGGTAGCTTGTCATTTTTTATATTTTTTAAAATTTTACTGAGCTAGGTCGTGCAGACCTGTTTAAATAATTTTCTTGAAACTGTTAAACGTCAACAAAGATGAATCATTAATTGAAGCTGGATAATCTCGGCTATACTTGTATTGAAAAAAGCCTAGACTTAAACAGACTTGTATGATTGAGACTAATAATATTGCTGATAAACCACGTGACTGACCTCATTTCCTATGCAAGTTGTTGTTGATGGATGCCGGCCTCGGTAATGATATAAATTTTACGAGACTTTCTTTGCCTTATATAATTTATTCCAATCATTTCATCACTTTCCTCTGTTGCAAACGTGTCGTACACTAATTGGCTCTTATGCTTGAGGTATTTTTTTTGTGTGTCATTTGAATTTAAGGGTGTAAATGTGATACTTTGTGAGGGGATGCGGAGGTGAAAACAAGGAAACCGTCATGGAAAATGGAAGGTCATTTTCTTCTAGCTGTTCATGTCTGTCTTGTAAACAGCTCATATTCACGCTCAATTCATGACAGATTCTGTTCATGATACTTTTTATGAAATTTCTTAGGAAATCCTGAAAAACAAAGTGATTCATGATTATTATTTGTTTAAATATACTAAAAAAGAAAAAGTTAATAAATAATCAATTTTGTTTGTGTGAACATAAACAATAAATTCCTTCTATAATCTAAGGTTATCTTTTATGTAAGAACATGTTTTCAACTCTTTTAGTAGATTTGAATGTCCAAATTCAATTTACGAACACTATTATTAATAATGAGTCTAGCAAAATTTCTTTTTTATGAAACAAAAATTGAAATTCAGTAAATAAAATATAAGCCCATATAAATTTTATAATATTTGTTTTATCACAATGTGGCTTGAAACACAATATTAATGTGAATGATATTGTAATTTCAGGAGCAGTTATTTTTAACAGAAAGAAATTTACAATCAGATTTAGATAAATTAGACCAGGAAGCTAATCTCAAGTTTAATAATAAGAGAAAAACTGAAGTTACTGTTAGCGAGATGAGTCAAAAGAAATTAACAATAAAACTTCAGGTTAGTTGACACCTTTTATTTTTATACGCCCTCATCTCTCTATGAGGACGTATATTGTAGTCACCCCTGTCCGTCCGTCCGTCGGTCCGTCCGTCAACATTTGCTCGTAAACGCTCTAAAAACTAGAGTTTTTGACGGAATCAAATGAAATTTGATATGTGTATACATATTCATAAAACGAAGATCAAGTTCGAATTTGAGCTATTTTCGATCGTTAGAAGCAGAGTTATTGCCCTTGCCTCAAATCCGTCGGTCCGTCCATCAACATTTCCTTGTAAACGCTCTAAAAACTAGAGTTTTTGACAGAATCAAATGAAATTTGATATGTGTATACATATTCATAAAACGAAGATCAAGTTCGAATTTGAGCTATTTTCGATCGTTAGAAGCAGAGTTATTGCCCTTGCCTCAAATCCGTCGGTCCGTCCATCAACATTTCCTTGTAAACGCTCTAAAAACTAGAGTTTTTGACAGAATCAAATGAAATTTGATATGTGTATATATAATCAGAAAACGAAGATCAAGTTCGAATTTGAGCTATTTTCGATCGTTACAAGCAGAGTTATTGCCCTTGCCCCAAATCTTAAATATGCTATTACTCTCTTAGTTTTCAACCGATTTTGATGAAACTAAAAATGGATGTTAATGGACCTAAATCGAAAGGTTTGAGAAAGTTTTGTTTTCTCCTGATTAAATTTTTTCCTTTTTCGACTTTTTCGTTAGGCGTATATGGCCGTGGTCCACTATCTTTGTCAGATTATTTCAAGGACAATGGCTTTGTGTCCATCCATTGGGGATTATGTTAAAAAAAAATTTGCTGTAGCAGGTATACAAAAAAAATCACATCATATGTGCCTATTGTAAATGATGTAGGCCTAGACTCTTGGATATAGATGTTTAGTTATCAAGTACCAGTATGGCAAATATGGTGAAAAACACCAACATAAGACTCAAAAGTGCTAAATTTTGACCTAAAAAAAATTCAGACTGTCCCTTTAAAACTAAATTTCAATGTTTTCCTTCTTGTAGAAACTGTCATTAAAAGAGGAGGAAGAAGAAGATTATGATGCACCATCATCAGCTGATATAGAAATTGTTCACACGACTGTACCTCCTAAACTACACAGTATATTAAAACAGAGAACTATGTCAGAGTCCAGTGATGATCATCATATATCACCTACTAGTGACAGTCCACGCTCCGACGACGATATACATAGACTTCAGAGATCTGTATCCTTCAATAACCGCGTAGACTCTACCTCCTTCCACACGAACAAATGTCCACAAAGCGTTAAAACCACATTACATAATAAACGTAAGAAGGCTAGACGAAAGGAGAATTTGAAACAAGCTCGAGCTGAGAGAAAGAGAAATAATAGTACAGGATCTGAGTATAGTAGTGGTGAAGATCAGTCTGATGCTCAGTCTCAATCTGATTCTCCACTGATTACGGATGATTTTGAGAAGATTAAAGAGGAATCTGAAGATGCTAATGCTGAGGTGTCCAAATTAGCTCATGCAATATCTAAAGGATTTACAGAGAATCCATCAGAGAAATGTATCTGTCAAGGGAATTTGGATAGTAATGTGAAAAAAGATGAGGTGGCTACTGACCGCCCTCTTGATTTTAGGACTAGTGGGAATAAGAAAAAGAGAAATAAGGGAAAGGGGAAGGTAAACAAACCATATCAGGGAGTAAGTAAATGTGATACTAAATCAGCCACAGAAAGTGAGGAAAATTCAGATCTCGGTGCAGTGGAGGAGAAATCAGGTGATAACGAGCAAAACAAGGCAGCTAATGATGTCGAAAATGAGCAGTCGAAAACAGAAAATGGTGCTGAAAAGATGGAAGGCAAGTTGAATGGAATAACAGTAGATTCTGGTAGTATTAAGGCCGGTGATTTAAAGAAAATGGTGGAAGAAAGTGATTCATCTGTTGTTAGAATAGTAGCATCAGGAGATGGGGAGACTGAGAAAGCTGATTCTGATGATGATGATCAAGAAACAACTAGTCTCAATACATTGACTAACAATGAACATAAAACACAGTGTGCTTTTCAATTCTCCAATTCTGTGATATTTGACCTGGACAACGACTAAAATTGTCAGCATGAAATTTCCTGGTTTGTAACTTCCACTATAGTAATCTACATGTTTTGAATTCATATCAGTTTATTTTGTGATTTTTTTTTTGTTATTATTAGACCATTTTCTTCAAATTTGTCATTTTCTTACGTTTACATTTTTTCAACTTTAATGAAATTTAGGTTTTGGAATACATTTTTTTGTTTTCCTGGTAAAATTATCCAATTATTCAGGTTTCACATCACATTGTTTAACATTTCAGTCTCATTGACTTTAAATAATTTTGTTATATTATGCAGTATGTTTAAGTGAGGAAGTTCTAAGGAAATACCATCAAATTTAAATATAGTACAATACACTTGGTATATTAATGAGAAAGTATCTATAAACTTGAAAGATATTTGTTGTATATGAAAGTAGAGTGAAGGGGTGTAAGAATGATGGGAGTATAAAATGAAATTATTTTTTAAGAAATTAATGTTGGTATGTGTTGTTAGAGTAGTGATGTGGTAGAAATGTTACTGAAAAAAAAATAGCATTTCTTGTAAGTATTTGATAATTGTGTTATTGAACTCAGTGCTATATATTCCATTTTTGATAGTCATTATTCTTGAAGAGGACTCTATAGCTATTTGAACTTTTTTGTTTGGTTTGTGACATCTTCAGTATCAAGAAGTTTAGGAGCTTGGTATTTGTTAATTTAAGCGGGGACTGGAAATGTGTAACACCAATTAAAAAATTTTCATTCAAATTTTTATAGAATTCCATCAGAAACAAATTTCATTTCATTCCATGATACAAACATCTACATCCACTGATCAAAACCACAAAATGAAATCTGAAGTATAATGGTTTCTATAGTTAACTATATTTGTTGTATATTAATTAACTTTATATGAGTTAAGTGAGGTTTACAGGAAATAAAAACTAAAATAGCATCATATTGATTACTTTTCTCCCCTTTTTGCACTGTGTGTTGGTTCCAGGACACCCAGTAACTTAAATTTGTTTTGAAACATCATGGTATTGCAGTTATCCACTGCTCAATCCCACCCTTGGTCCCCCTCTTTCTAAATATCAAAACTACTTCTATGCATCACTTCCCTTAAATAGTAAGATCTAAATACAAAAACTTTATTTATAATTATGATTGATTTATACACAGTTACAAAACAAAAATCATAATCAACTTGAAACATAATAGCAATAAAATATATACATGAAATAATATGAATAAATGAATTTATTTACAACAGATATTATACAAAGAGCACCATTTAAATATTGGGCAAGAAATTATTTTAGATAGATTGTATAAGCAGGGAAATTGGATAAAAACTGACTGGTAGATCTATTTGAAATAAGAGTTATTTCCCTTGCATTGTATTCAACGATAAACAGGAAAGCTATCAAAACTTAAACTTCCCATAGTAATTTTAGTTTCAATATTCAAATTCTTTGATTTTAACAAGTTAAATTCCAATTCCCAATTAATTTTTAACAAGGCTACCATTTTAATTAAATTAATACGATTTGGATGGAGGATAGGGAACTCCTTCATATACAGCTGCAAATACATGTTATTATATTTTGTGATAAACTCTCTTTAATGCATGAGAGGAGCATGGTATTGTAGCTGTGATATAAAATCACGAGCCACAGTTAACGACATTTCTGGATCAAGATGAAACAGTAAAGTCATTCTGGTTGCCCAGGGTGGCATGGATACCCCCACTCTGATTACACGTTTGTTAAATGCTGTTGTCATGGGCGGAGTTGACTGCCATGATGTTACACACGGTGCCACCTGTAATTAGAAATGAATTTGAAAGTCATAGTCAATTGCCTTACCTGAAGTAAAATTGCGGGAAAATGGTGGTTATTACTTTGGTTTGAAAATGGGGTTTAGACCAATTGTGCATACTATCTGAATAATACCTTTCAAAAATCAAAATATATAACCATAGACTGCCCCATATTGTGTTTTTTGACAACATAACCCTGGCGTTAATCCACTTGAATAACGCAGAACGTAAAACTCTAATTCTGAGAGCTGGGTGATAATAAAAAGGCCATACCTTCTTATTGGTAAGGTAAAGATATTGTGGATTTTTTTATAAACACTAAAGGAAACTTACACCAAAGCAAGCACAAAGACCTTTACAGACTGGTTTCTTCATACTGATTTTACTGCTAGCCGAGGTACCAACACTAATGTTTAAATCAGCACTATGAAAACATGTTAATGGTAAATTTTGGTAATAAGTAGAGTTAGTTTTTCTCACGTCCAGTTTATATTCTGTTGATGGTTTATTGTTACTACCAAGCTCTGATAATGATGCATCTGTAAAATGAGATAATAAAAAAGTAATTATCTCAATCCATCATATCTTGAAATCGGTTCAAGGCTGTTATGGAGTAAGGAGGAAAATCCCATCAAAAACGACTTGCTTCTAGTAATGGGGACATTTGGAGCCGAGGAGCATTTGACCCCCAGAAAGTTTTAAGAAATTTTAAAATACAATTTTCATAGGTTTTTTGTTTCAAATATAAGCCATAATGCACCAAATAAATTCTATTTTTAAAAATTTCGGGAGGAGAATCCCTAAAAAAAATTGAGAATCTGGTTTTGGTTCCATTTTGTCCCTATTTGCATCCACAGTTCTGGAAGACTTGCGGCGCCACTGCTTGCTTCCATCGAAACTTGACATTTTTTGCCAATCTATATACACAAACATATGAATGTAAAACATGCGTGGATATCTGTTTCAGACAGGATGTCCTTCCGGAAGTTCATGAACTGAATCTAGGTCAGATGATGGTCCACTGATGTTCATTGCTTTCGTCAGTATAGTAGTGTTTTGTTAGCCTTGCTATATATTTTTCTAAAAAAAATCTAATACTTTGAAGCCTACCAGTATATATTTCTGCTGATAAAATTAAAACTCTTTGGTTTGTTAAACAGATTCGGCCCTTGCCTACTGGTTCTTTCAGAACGTTATTACCATCAGCATCAAGATATTCTACAGCAGTAACATATAACCAGCTACCTCCTAATAACAACTTCTCTCCATCTATTAACATACCTGAAATATTCACAAGCTAATTGAAGAAAATTTGATTAGATTCACTAGTAATTAAGTCATTAGTCTTGAATGGTTTTTGTGATAATTATGTCATAATCATGTGAGGTTGTTCAAGAACTACAAGCCATGTCGGACAGGAAATTGGAATGGTACCAGCAGATGCTACAGTTTTGCCAGATATACACACAACTGATAGAAATTCTTCAAATCCGATTATAAGTTACTGTCAACAAATTCATCATGTTGCATTTTAAAAGAATATATTTTAGAATAAGTAAATTAAGGCAGAGCGTCCATACAAAAATATGACTGAGAGATGTTGAACAGATTTTCCGGGGCGCCCCTGGTTATTTTTCCCTGAGAAATTCACAAGATATTTGAATGAAAAGCTGTTGGAAGCTTTTCTGTAATCCGAAGAGATTTGTTTGTCGTCTGTTGATTAGAATTTCGTCGTCTATGGTACTAATTCCATATATTATACCTTGATTCTAAACAAAATGAAGAAAAATTGACCTATGGTATTTGAGAAAGTAAGTTATTAATGTGGTCCACAGACCATGTGGTTATCTTCAGACAGACCAGTGGCTAGTTAGTGGTCAGTGTTTATTTATATAAAGTCCAGTGTGAAATGTGAAAATATAGGCTATGTGTAGGTATTTCTAACACGTTGTTTACTAAATATTTTCACATGTTTCCTGCCATTTCCTCTAAATATACTCTAACCACAAGTGGAAGTTTGTCCTACTTTCTCACACTAAATAGTAAGTTTGCCACATCGCATTTTTACCATAGAAACGAGAACCGGTAGTGGAGTCTTCTAAACACCCGACCCTGATATAAATATTGCTCTGAATTCCTATCATGCCGATGTAACCAAAACATTATCCAGCAAGTAAAACAGAATTTTTTCTCAATGATGTATATGTAGGTTGAATAAGCCATAGAAGAATTGTTTCATTAAACAACGTTGTTGAGAAATGGGTGATTTAGTGATCATTTCAGGGAAAAGAAAGAAAAAATTATTCATGTCCGTAAAAAATTAACTCTTAAATTGCTCAGTGCAAAGAATTTAATCATTATGAATAACGACCTTTTCCTAACTGTTTTTCCCGATCACCACAAAATTCAATTACAGTGAATAATCCGGTATTGATTTCAGAATCTGTTCTTAGTTCAAGGTAATTTATCATCATTATACTTGACTTTTATTTTAACATGGTGCCAGAACGGATGTTATAATCACAATCTGTATGGTGCTACTAACAGCATGGTTTATTACAGAAATAGAACATTGGATATCACTTATTTTACAGATTTTTATAATTTCTTTATAGTAAATTTGTTTAGAATTAACTATTAATGTAACGTATATTTTAACTTCTTGTGGAATAATAAAGCACCATTAAGGACATCCTCACAATGAGTTTTAAAGTCATTACTAATTCATTGATAATTTGATGTCCACATAATATATGAATTTTTCGAAAAGATAAGCTAAGACATAACCCATGATTCACTCCCTATATTGTATGAAACACACAGCTGGGAACGTCTCAAAATGAATGCTTATAAAAATGACCGAAAAATACTTGGTTACCTGAAATCAGTGCTACCAAGCTTATTTTCGACTCTAAACGATTAGAGAACAGTCTATATACCTACCCTGTAATAATTGTTCATACGTAAAAACTTCGCCCTGTTTTTTATACACGTCCAAAACATCTTGTTTTAATAAACCACCTTCCTCTACAACTTTAGCATTTAATCTGTAGAAATGTTTATGTTGTGAATAGGCTTTATCTAATATATTTCTAGAACCAGCGTTAAAATCTTTACGATCAAAGAAATCATCTTGGTCTGTAGTTATGGTAGAACGAGTAGTATCAGCTTTATATTTGATTGTTTGTTGTTGATTGGAAACTTTCTGTGGTGTATACGTTGCATTTACTAATTGTGGTTGTTGATTGCTTTGTGATGAATTGGATGAAACCTGAAATGATAAAATATTATCTTTCAAAACGTGTATGATAACGTACAAAGCAAAATGCAATCAATATCCGGTTTAACTCCATTTAAGCATAATAACATGAATTTTATTAAAGCACATTGCTTCAACCCTGTGTCAATACCTTCTGTTGTGTTGAAATTTGTTACTTTCAAAACTCACTACCCATTCTAGCTACAGTCAAATCTCACTACCCATACTAGCTACAATCTCACTACCCATTCTAGCTACAGTCAAATCTCACTACCCATACTAGCTACAATCTCACTTCCCATTCTAACTACAGTCAAATCTCACTTCCCATTATAGCTACAATTAAATCTCACTTCCCATTCTAGCTACAGTCAACTCTCACTTCCCATTCTAACTACAGTCAACTCTCACTTCCCATTCTAGCTACAGTCAAATCTCACTTCCCATTCTAGCTACAGTCAACTCTCACTTCCCATTCTAGCTACAGTCAAATCTCACTTCCCATTCTAGCTACAGTCAACTCTCACTTCCCATTCTAGCTACAGTCAAATCTCACTTCCCATTCTAACTACAGTCAAATCTCACTACCCATTCTAACTACAGTCAAATCTCACTTCCCATTATAGCTACAATTAAATCTCACTTCCCATTCTAGCTACAGTCAACTCTCACTTCCCATTCTAACTACAGTCAACTCTCACTTCCCATTCTAGCTACAGTCAAATCTCACTTCCCATTCTAGCTACAGTCAACTCTCACTTCCCATTCTAGCTACAGTCAAATCTCACTTCCCATTCTAGCTACAGTCAACTCTCACTTCCCATTCTAACTACAGTCAACTCTCACTTCCCATTCTAGCTACAGTAAACTCTAACTTCCCATTCTAACTACAGTCAAATCTCACTTCCCATTCTAGCTACAACTAAATCTCAATTCCCATTCTAGGTACAGTCAAATCTCACTACCCATTCTAACTACAGTTAAATCTCACTTCCCATTCTAGCTACAGTCAAATCTCACTTCCCATTCTAGCAGCTAGCTACAGTCAAATCTCACTTCCCATTCTAGCTACAGTCTAATCTCACTCTCCATTCTAGCTACAGTCAAATCTCACTACCCATTCTAACTACAGTCAAATCTCACTTCCCATTCTAACTACAGTCAAATCTCACTTCCCATTCTAGCTACAGTCAAATCTCACTTCCCATTCTAGCTAATCTCACTTCCCATTCTAGCTACAGTCTAATCTCACTCCCCATTCTAACTACAGTCAAATCTCACTTCCAATTCTAGCTACAGTTAAATCTCACTTCCCATTCTAACTACAGTCAAATCTCACTACCCATTCTAACTACAGTCTAATCTCACTACCCATTCTAACTACAGTCTAATCTCACTTCCCATTCTAGCTACATTTTAATCTCACTTCCCATTCTAGCTACAGTCAAATCTTACTTCCCATTTTAACTACAGTCAAATCTCACTTCCCATTCTAGCTACAGTCTAATCTCACTTCCCATTCTAACTACAGTCAAATCTCACTTCCAATTCTAGCTACAGTTAAATCTCACTTCCCATTCTAACTACAGTCTAATCTCACTTCCCATTCTAGCTACAGTCAAATCCCACTTCCCATTCTAGATACAGTCAAATCGCACTTCTCATTCTGACTACAGTCAAATCCCACTACCCATTCTAACTACAGTTAAATCTCACTTCCCATTCTAGCTACAGCCAAATCTCACTTCCCATTCTAGCTACAGTCAAATCTCACTTCCCATTCTAGCTACAGTTCAATCTCACTTCTCATTCTAGCTACAGCCAAATCTCACTTCCCATTCTAGCTACAGTTAAATCTCACTTCCCATTCTAGCTACAGCCAAATCTCACTTCCCATTCTAGCTACAGTCAAATCTCATTTCTCATTCTGACTACATTCAAACTCACAGTATAACTTGAAGTCAATCTCACACAGAAAGCACAATATAAAAATAAAATGTTAGATGAAAGAAAACACCTGTTTTTCACGTGTTGATATCTAGCCAGGTAAACATAAAAGTTGAACTAATTGAAAATACTGAATTACATTTAAGCTACACATAATTACATACATGTATTTACATTCATAAGAAGATCAAAGGGAATAAATATTCGGTTTGTATAGACACAAAGAAATTGAATTAGGATTTCTAATCAAAATTAATTTGACTGCATATGGTAGCTATTATTATTGTGATGGTAAAATTGATATAAGGTTTTAGTAGACTAGATTGGATCATGTTTTTCAAGCACAAAGTTTCCCTTTTTTTCTTCCGAGTCACCAATTAGGCCCTATATGTACTTTGGAAAGCACAGTAGGTATAGTACCTCGTCTGCGGTCCTTGCAATTCCACTAACACACTTTTATGAAGTCAGTAGGCCTTAAAGTATAAGAAATAAGTTTCTTGGCATTAGTGTTAGTGGCTTATGCTTGGAATGTTATCAGTATTCCAAATATGTACTTTATAATTTGATAATTGGTTGCCAATCACAGACGTGCGGAAGCAGAAACCGGATCATCGGATTAATAGTTAATTTTACATAGTACATATTCTGTTCTTCAGTAAAAAAGCGTGCGGATATCGGGGTTTCCGGATAATCGGATATAGGAATCTGGATAAACCCGGTTTGGCTGTACTCGTAAAGAAAGTTTAGAAATTACTATACATCGTACTTTTTAACATTTATATTTATAGGAACTATGATTTTGTACTGCAAACCCCAGATTACGATGACATTTGAGATATGGCGTAGAGAATATATTTATTTATAACTTTCTTGAGTTTTATCATGAATACTGTTATCATTTCTAACCAGAAAAACCACCTTGTACAACTAGTTCACGTTCAGTACACATCTTGTGTTCAAAACATAAGTCTAAAGACTTTTTCAAGAAAGTTTGAGTGAAAACAAAATTCATATCATTCTTCTTGGGATATGTTGGCTGTAAATCTAGTAAGTTGCCATAAAAAGAACATTTGCAAACAACACCAGAATATCTAGTTTCAGAGGGTTAAAGATTACTTTATAGAATTGAACCAGTTTTAATATCGATTGAAATAGTCGGATCCCACTTTGTTTCAAGTCAATTACAATGTGCATTAATTGAATGAAGACATGTGTAATAAGTATTTAGAAATAAGTTTTGATTTCTTTTAACAAAAGTCCTGAGGGGTAGCATCTCTTAAGTGAGGTTTTCTACTTATTTCATGACAAACAATTTCAATATTTGAAATTAATTAATTAATCTAATCTGCTCATTAAATCGTGGTATATATGAACAATGAACATCCCAGTTCCTGTATAACCTGCCAATAAAACGGTTAAAATGAAAGCAACGAGTAAACACGACTTGGCACATTTCTGGTAATTCAATATGTTCTGCATGTCTCAGGAATCCCACGTTTTTGGCAAGAGTAGGGTAGTTAGTGGAGATGTTTGAGATATCAGTGACTTGGTGAATGTTATGAGAAGAAACAGGAGATAGTGTAAAGAAAGATAAGTACAGAATGTAGGGTATATTATATATCGTGGATATTACATCTCAATCAACGACACAATTATGAATTTTCCGTATAGTTTGAATGGTTTTGTGGTATACATGTATACCATTCAGAAACCAAAACGGAAACGGAAGAGCATAAACGATTTACACTGAGATGTCATATACAGACCTATTGTTATAAGTATCTTTAAATTAGACTAATAATTGATAATATGATAGTCTTTATAATACATGTATATACTTTAGAATACCAATTACTACATATTATTCTTCTGAAGAATAAATAACCCCCTAGTTCAATCATTAGATAATTAGTGTCGGAGTCCAATTCTCCCATAAAATGCTGAATAACATATCTAAATCATAAGATGAAAAAACATGGTAGACCTATCTGGAATACATACATGTTAAATTCATCTCTTTTCAACATCTTTAGATTTAAATTTGGTTTCGGATTGTCTCCCTTAAAGTTAGTGATAATTTTTCTTTTATGATATTATCTCCCTTGAACTGGAGACTGACCTAATTAATGTTAAAATGATAACAGCCTTCCCAGATTCAATGTTAAAATTAAATTCATTTGTTATTCAAGTTCTAAAAAACGGACAAAAAATAGAAGAAAATGATGTAGGCCAAACATTAAAAACACGCACTGGAACAAATATTCATCTCAAGGGAAGTAACTCGTACAAAATTTGTTTGTAACCAGGTAGGCCTATATTTTCAAATAATCATATCATAATTGTAATGAAGATTGGGAAAGCACCTGAATGTTCATTCTACGCACCAATAACTGGCATAATCCAATCGCATTGTTGCTCCAAAGCATGTTGATCAATCGAGAGTTTGCATTGATACCATTTTTGGTATTGTTACTTCCGGATTATGCTTGCTTTCGCTACATTCCTAACTGTCCTATATATCAACCCAGTTCAGTAGGCCTACCTTGAACCTACTAGAATATGAAAGATATTCCTGACATACTTATCAATGGCACCATGCCAATTCCTGATATTACAGTTGGCAATCAAAGAGAATTTGATGGGTTGATGTGACACTGTTGATATTTTTAGACCAGTTCTATAATTCCCGTCTAGGCATTAGCCTTTGAGACGCTCGAATGCTACTTGACTTTTCTCAAGTAGAATCATTCAGTTGAAAAGCTTCAACTTGAGACCTTATAAAGAGATGGGAAGATATTTTCAACCTGTTGTTCAATATCATAGCCTACTCGTGAAAAAAAAGTCTTGTATCTTAAGCCAAATGTGCCAACGTTTCCAGTAGATTGGGCTCTAGTAGTATAAACCTTCAAAGCATTGCTAGTTTCAAGATGCACAATAGTGTCCGCTTTAGACAATATTTCAGAACAACAACCACTAACCACGCTTATCTAAACACACTTTTCTTTACAAATTCAGCAAGCAAGCTGAAATTGAAATCAAACAGCAGTCTAACTATGTAACATATTGTTTAAAACATATAACTCAACCAGAAATAAAACATATGGCTAGCTAGATATATTACATTTTTTAGGTCAAAACAACCGCCAATAAGAACCCTAGTGTTCTGGCTTGATCACAATGTGACCTACTGAAGATTCCAGATAATTTTTCTGGTGTTGCTTGCTGTGACGAGAATCTGTAAGGCATATAAGTTATTTAGAAGATCGACACCTAGCTGTTCGGTGTCCTTTATCGGTAAAATGTCAAATGTAATGGGGATGTAATTAATGCTAGGCCTTTAGATTAGCTATCAAATAAATTTCGTTGATTGAAAATCTCGTTCAAAGAATGGCAAGATCAGGATTAAGAATTGTATAGCACTGGATTCCTCCAAAGAGTATTTCCATCAGTTGCAGTTTCGCAAAGAGTGATTTGCTTCGCATTGACACCTGCCATTCTATAGGTTCAATCCATGAGATAAAACTAGACCAATAAATGCTCGTCCAAACAAATCAGCGAAGATGGATTGAATCTGAGGTCAATCTGTCAATCAATAGTTATTGGCATTAGAGGCATGTAAGTATCAGATAAATTGAAAACTTCCTCTGATAACTTACACCCTATAAATTGTAAAACTTCATTAAATTTCACGGTTTATAAAGCTCTATAAACATTATGCTGGAGATATATCTCTCAATCTAATTGACCCGGAATGACCTCCTGACATTAACAAATTCTATCGTCTGCGGAGATCAGATGGTTGTCAGACCAGACGGCTTCCATTTACTCCTGCCAAGATAACTGTTAAAATTTGACACCTGTTGTGGCCGCCATTTTGAAATATTTTCATGAACAAGCAGACTAATGGTTTAAGTGATAATTAATTGTGACATTTATTTATTTGTGTTGATAGTTTAATGATTATTATTATTATTATTAACAGGAAGTTGACAGAAGATTTAGATTGTTAAATATGGCTACCATTAGCTAATAAATTACTCACAACGCTCCATCAGTTTCGTCGGACGTCTGTCATTGCTAATATAAATACTATAATTGTGTAAAAGGTTTCCTTGCTATATTTGCAAGGCAGTTGACCCTGACATACAGAATGAGTAATTGCATACTTTTATTCAGCCTTTTCTATATACACGTAGGTAGTCATGTATGGAATACTTTCATCCAAGATGTTGCTGCAAGCAACGCCCACTCTGATCGGGGAACGTTACCCATATACATTTATGCCATTGATTTGAAACACCGTTCATAATTAAAATGTTTATTCCCAATAGTTCCACACTCGTGTAATTTGTAAATACAATGACAAACGTTATAGCATAGACGTTACAGGACTATATTATGTTTATTACGTTACAGGACTACACGTACACGAAATCTACACGACTACACGGTTTAGCTGAAAATATAATAAGGAATCATAAGATATTGCTCACTAGAAACGTAAATATAACACCAATGCCTTTGGTTTATAATAATACTTTACATAACGTCACGACGTGCACATTACAGACACCAAGTAGGCCCACGGTCTATGATACAATGACAAATATACGTTAGTTAATAGTTATTTACGTTAATACGTTAAGCTAGCAATTGACCTTCCTTAAGTATAGTAATACTCTATGCGTTTTGCGTTATTAATATATATATTTGGGACTAAAACTTACAACTTATGAGGGGATATGGGGCGTTATGTATGCGTTCAATTAATTTGTATATAAAAACAATGGCGACGTTATTATTAAAAGAAAGTTGCAAGTTCGTTTTGTCTTCATCGTTAAATTACTTAGGGTTGCGTTCGTTTCATACAAATAGGCCTACATGGGCTTATACATTCTGCCGTATCATACCGGCCCCTTAAACATAGAATTGTTTAACATATCAAACAAAGGCAGAACACGTATATACACAGAAATATGTACTAAAACAAATACTTAAATGTAACTAATAATATCAAAATGGTACGAGATTAATTATAACCAATCTAAGACACCAATAGAACTAATTTAGCAATTGGTCTACGAATGACCGAATTTTGAGTTTTAACAGTTGCGCTACGAATGAAACCTTTTGCGTCACAAACAGTTTCTAATACACGACCCATACACCATTGATTTCTATGGACGTTTTCATCTACAACTAATACAATGTCATTTATACTTAAATTGAATTGAGGCTTAGACCACTTAACACGTTCTTGCAGAGTTGACAAATATTCTTTACGCCAACGTTGCCAAAAATTATCAGCTAAATACTGAACTTGTTTCCAAGATTTGCGTGCAAAAACATCTTCTTTCTGAAATTGCCCTGGGGGAAGTAACCATTTAGAGCGCATTGTCAACAACTGGTTTGGGGTTAAGGGATCTAAGTCGTCAGGATCATCAGATGTAAAAGTTAAAGGGCGGCTATTAACAATTGCCTCTACCTCACACATAAATGTGCGAAATGATTCTTCACTTAAAGATGGGTGACTATTGACAGAAAGTAATGCATTAAGAACCTTTCTTATTGTCCTAATCTGACGTTCCCAGATACCTCCATGGTGGCTTGCCGCGGGAGGATTGAATGTCCACTTAATGTTGCGTTGTAATAGTTCGTTATTGATTTGATTTTGGTTCCATTTATTAATTTCTAGTCTAAGTTCACGTTCACCACCACAAAAGTTAGTGCCATTATCGCTACGAATTTCTTCGCACTGACCTCGTCGAGCAATAAATCTACGAAGTGCTTGGATAAACGAACTAGTATCCAATGAAGATGCTATCTCGATATGGATTGCTTTAATTGATAAACACACGAATACAACACCGTAACGCTTTAACTCTTTGCGCCCTTCCTTTACAAGGAATGGTCCAAAGTAGTCTACACCAACGCGAGCGAATGGCAAAGAAACAGTAACCCTATCAATGGGTAAATCTGCCATTTTCTGATTCATAACAGGACCACGTAATTTTCGACACACAATGCATTTGGCAATAATATAACGAGTTACAGAATTTGCATTTATGATCCAATAATTTTCACGTATTGAAGATAATGTATGATATCTTCCAGCATGACCTAAAGATTTATGTGTATCCATAACAATAAGATTAGTAACATGACCATTTCGCGGTAAGATAATTGGATGTTTAACATTCTCTGGTAGATCTGAATTTCGCAAACGACCACCGACTCTTAATAAACCACCAATAACGATAGGATCTAATCGATATAATGCACTTGATTTAGATACATTTTGAGCTTTACCACCTAATGCCTTTAACTCAATAGGAAATGCCTGATTTTGAATATATTTCACAATAGCTATTTCCGAAGCACTTAACTCATCTACACTAAGATTCACACAATTCTCGTTTCGATTTCTGATAATTTGAATTTCACTATTCATATAACGTTGCGCATTTTCACCCTTTAATTCTTCAGGGATATTTCGTTTAACATTTTTGATATCTGCAGCACGTTTAAGTAAGATACATCTTAGACGCAGCAAATAAGCTACAGCACGTTTAAGTCGAAACCAACTCGAATAATACGTTATTAACTTATTTAAAGGGTCTATGTCTGCTTCAGTTGCAAGAGTTGATACTTCACGTTTGATCTCTGGATCTCCGTTACCGATTCTCTTTAATTCAGGTTGCTCGGGCCAAGTATCGTTCGCATTCCACAGAAACTCCGGCCCCATGAGCCAACGAGGGTCCTTCACAAAGTTTTGAACCGAAATGATTCTTGATGCATCGTCAGCAGGATTCGAAGCCGTATTAACATACTTCCACTGATCAGGCTCTGTTGAGTCCCTGATTGAACTAACACGATTCGCGACAAAAACGTGGAAACGTTTCGAGTCATTCTTAATGTATTGTAAAACCGTATAGTACTATCAGTCCAGAATGTAATTGATTCTGGCAATATATCAAGTTCTTTTAACAGCATGCTCGATAACCGTACAGACAAAGCTGCAGCCGAAAGTTCCAATCTTGGAATTGTCATTTGTTTTAAGGGTGCTAACCTCGATTTACCAATTATAAATGCACAATAAATTTGACCGTTTTCGTTTAACACTCTTTGGTAACATACTGAACCGTAAGCAATGGACGAGGCATCGGAAAATATATGTAATTCACGCTTAACAACGTTACCAAAATTTGCCGGAATAAAACATCTATTAATTTCTAACTGATCCAAATTGAAAAGTTGCTCTTTCCACTTGATCCATCTTTGCCCAAAATCCTTTGGTATTTCATCATCCCAGCCAAGATTTGCAGCGCACAAATCTTGCAAAATACGTTTAGCGTTTAAAGTCACTGGAGCAAGAAAACCAAGAGGATCGTAAATAGATCCGACGACAGAGAGAATACCTCGACGTGAAAGCGATTTCTCCTTTAAATGAATTTTAAAACTGAAAATGTCCTTTTCAATGTTCCACTGAACACCAAGAGCATGCTCAGTCGGTAAATCATCGTAATTGATATCAAGATGTGTTAAGTCCTTGGCACGTTTGTTTTCAGGAATACTGTTGATAAAAGTTCTGCTATTACTTATAAATTTAGTGAGATTAAATCCACCTAAAGAACATATTTCTATCAAGTCATTAGCAAGTTTTACAGCTTCTTGCTCATTGTCACACGATTTAAGTAGATCGTCTACATAAAAGTTTCTTTGAACAGAATTTGTAACGAATTGACCAAATTGTGGATTATCATTAGCGGTTCGTTTTAAAGCGTAATTAGCGATACTCGGAGACGAAACAGCTCCAAATATATGTACAGTCATTTGATACTCTTCGGGTTGCAAATTAACATCACCATTTGGCCACCAAAGGAAACGTAAATAATCATAATCACTTTCAGGAACTTTAACCTGGTAGAACATTTTTTCTACATCTGCCATAAAGGCTATTTGGCGCTCACGCAATCTAATTAAAGTACCTATAACAGAGTTTGTAAATATAGGACCTTGTAAAAGTTCAGAGTTCAAAGATAAACCTCTCCATGATGCACTACAATCATATACAACTCTAAGTTTGTCCGGTTTACGTGGGTGGTAGACACCGTGGTGTGGGATGTACCATACATGTCCATCTACAGTATTTAATTGATTATCAGGAACCTTTAAAGCATACTCATTGGTTAATAAATCATTTATGAAATTCACGTAATCATCTTTATATTGGGGATAATTTTCGAATTTACGTTTTAATGAATTTAAACGTTTAAGAGATTGTTCTCTATTATTGGGTATATAAACATTGTCAAAATTTCGAAAGGGGAGGGGGACTTGATAATGACCATTACGGAACACAGTATCACTCTCCACAATATTAAGGAACTTCCTATCTTCCTGAGAATAAGCTTGTCCATTATTATTATTGTCGATAAAATCAGATTCTAAAATGCGTTCAAATTGTTTACAAGTGTCAATAGCATGAATATCATTACATAGTGCCAATTCATGACATCGAGATTCTAGACTGGTGTCTCGATGAATGTTCTTAATAATAATGCGATTACAATTTATAATGTTCGTTGAAATATTAACATTTGTTGGACCATTCACTGTCCAGCCTAACTTAGTTAATACTGCATAAGGACCGTTGTTTTGACTGGGGATCACCTTGAGGGGCTCTAAGGCCTTATGACAGTTAGTACCGATTAGTAAACCAATTTCAATATCAGGGAAGAACTTCGGTATGAATATATCTTGAAGATATTCCCAACGTTGGATAATTTCAGGTCTGGGTATCCTTGAAGTGGAAACTGGAATATCATCCATAGCAAATACAGGGGGTAGTTTAATCGTGTTTGTACCAGTTATATCAGTAACATCTAACCCTTTAACTATAGTACTGTTAACCTCACTTTGACCATGCATAGTACCAAGATTAATACTCGTTTTAACACCATCAACTTTTAAGTTTGACATCAAATTGTTTGTCATAATGCAACCACTGGAACCGTGATCCATGAAAACATATGTCATCTGACTAACATTATTATCTTTACTGCGAACAGTTGCTGGTACGACAGCCATCATTATATCATCTTCTGATACTTCATCAGCATTAACACAACCATTACTGATAGATGGTACGTTAGATCGAGGATAATCCGAATTAGGATTTTGTTGAGGCCCACGCGATTCGTTGATTCCAGTTTGTGTCCTATTTTGGGGAAATTCACTTCTCTGTTGATACGAGCCATTGGTTGGGGGACCTCTATTAGGTAAAAAGGGTTTATTCTGGGACAAATCATCAAGATGAAATACTGTAGGGTGGTTTTTGCCACACTTACGACACGTTTTCTTATTATGGCAATTTCTGCTATCGTGAAACTTATGTAAACACCCATAACATAGTCTTTGTTCACGAGCAAACGTACGTTTTCGATCATAGCTCAATTTCGAAAAGTCTTTGCACCAATCTAATTCATGTTTACCAGAACAAAAGTAACACAACCGTTGCTTATAATTGTCTACACCGGTAGTGAATGTTTGTTTTGAATGTTTCTGTTCATCGATATTCTTTCCAAAAACTGGATTACTGAATATATCAACTTCAGTATTGACAAAATTTACAAAGTCTTCAAATGATGGTTCTCTCCCTTTGTTTCTGAAGAGGTCGAATGCCTTTCTATTCCATCGGTCTTGCATTCCATACGGCAATTTCTTCATAAGGATTCTAAGATTCTGATAATTGTTAAGTTCTCGCAGAAAATGAATATCTGTCATGGCATTTAAACATGTCAAGAGTCTTTGTGAAAACTGAGAAAGTTGCGAATAATGATCAGGTTTCATATTTTGCCATGCTAAAAGTTCATTCATGTATTCAGTGGTTATTTTGAATTTATCACCAAATTTCTCCTTTAATATCTGTTTTGCTCGTTCTAGACCTCTAGATGGTTCCATATGCATACAGCTTTGCACAATTTGATTTGGACTACCAGTTGTAAATTGATCTAAATAATAAAGTTTATCATTATCATTACAGCAATAAACTTCGATTCTAGATTCAAACCCTTTAATAAACGTTGTGTACTTCTTCACATTTCCGTCAAATTTCTCCAGTTCTGGCTGAGGAAGGAAATTCCTACGTTGTTGATTGATTATTAATTCAGATAATTCGATTTGCTTTTGAACAATGTCTTGTACTGGTGACGCAGAACTAACTTCGTTAGTCTTGGGAGCTTTAGGCCTACATGTCTCATCAGGACTATATTTGGGCATTTCAGGCTCATTCTCGTTTACGTTGGATGTGGCAGCAAACGTTGGTCTAATTACGTTGGTAGGTTGGGGTGGGGGTAATATTGGTGAGGAAAAGAACTCATATTGCGGTGACGGTAAAGCCTGATTCTCACTTTCAGACTGGAGCACAAGTTGACGAGCACGGCTTACATCAATTTCTGTCTGGATTTGAAACTCGTTTAATTTGGTCTCAATCTCAAGTTTTTCTTTCAAAATATTTCTCTCACGATTGAAGGCGGCTCTTCTAGTTTCTAGCTCTACAAGTTTAGCCCTTTCCTTGGTCAGTAGAGAACTAGCTGTTGTTTTGTCAGATTTAGCAGACTTAGATACACTGGACATACGATCAGCCTCATTGTTTGTCTGAGTCACTTGCCTATTAGGATAATCAAAAGTATTATGTCCAGGCTGCCAAGTACCTTCTTCTAACCAAGTATACATGTCATTATCACAAGTATAACGCACTTCATTTTCCATCACGAAAAACAATATCAAAAGAGTCAAGACAGCTTTCATTCCTCACTATGTTTAAGTAGCACACATCATTATATAAAACTTATAGTCTAAAATACCAATAATAATATTCTATATCACCATCAAAGTTCAATTTTACAGTCAAATTCTAAACTAGCATTAAAGTTTTAAGTACCGACACAGTTCAAAATTATCTTGAATTCGTTTTGAATATTTATTATAAAGTTTTAAAACGTACGACAAAATTTCAAATTAACGTAAAGTTCTTGACTATCTTCCATATTCTAAATTCACAAAAAGTTCTAACAATCTTCAAATTCTTAGTTCGCCAAAAAGTTCTAAACTAATGTTGCTGCAAGCAACGCCCACTCTGATCGGGGAACGTTACCCATATACATTTATGCCATTGATTTGAAACACCGTTCATAATTAAAATGTTTATTCCCAATAGTTCCACACTCGTGTAATTTGTAAATACAATGACAAACGTTATAGCATAGACGTTACAGGACTATATTATGTTTATTACGTTACAGGACTACACGTACACGAAATCTACACGACTACACGGTTTAGCTGAAAATATAATAAGGAATCATAAGATATTGCTCACTAGAAACGTAAATATAACACCAATGCCTTTGGTTTATAATAATACTTTACATAACGTCACGACGTGCACATTACAGACACCAAGTAGGCCCACGGTCTATGATACAATGACAAATATACGTTAGTTAATAGTTATTTACGTTAATACGTTAAGCTAGCAATTGACCTTCCTTAAGTATAGTAATACTCTATGCGTTTTGCGTTATTAATATATATATTTGGGACTAAAACTTACAACTTATGAGGGGATATGGGGCGTTATGTATGCGTTCAATTAATTTGTATATAAAAACAATGGCGACGTTATTATTAAAAGAAAGTTGCAAGTTCGTTTTGTCTTCATCGTTAAATTACTTAGGGTTGCGTTCGTTTCATACAAATAGGCCTACATGGGCTTATACATTCTGCCGTATCACAAGATTTAAAAAACATCATTTTTATGATGATGATTTGTTACACCTTCTATACGTAGCCACGTTTTTTAATTGAAACAGCATAGTGTCCGGCAGATCCAAAGTCAAGTAGCAAAACTACGTGTCCAGCTTCTGGTTGCCATTTCAGTTACTTTTGACCTATAAATGCACTGGTCTTGATGTATCAATGTATAGGTATGTTATCTCAGCACTAAACCACGAAAATGTTCCTAAATTTCTGGAATATATTATGACTTACACGATATAGGATAATGGGTGAAAGCTTTTTATAGCAGTAGTAGATTGTATCTGTAAAATACCAGGAATACCTACTGCTAGTACAGTATAGTCTAATAAAACCTATTGTACCTACAGACGTGTATAAGGAATGTTCACAGATGATTGGTGGGGTTTCAATAGGTATAAAAGTGATAACAGAAGTAACTGTTAGTGACGAGACAGTGGCGCTAATTTCAAATTACTAGTGACAGAGATAACAGATTACTGGTGACAGAGATAACAAACACAGTGACACTACTTACAGATTACTAGTGACAGAGATAACAGATTACTAGTGACAGAGATAACAGACACAGTGGCACGACTTACAGATTACTAGTGACAGAGATAACAGATTACTAGTGACAGAGATAACAGACACAGTGGCACGACTTACAGATTACTAGTGACAGAGATAACAGAGACAGTGGCACGAATTACAGATTACTAGTACAGCTGAGACAACAGAGTCTTATCTATAGTGGCGGTTGAGTCATTAGCAAGTACGCATTACTGGCAACTAAGTATTACAGATCAGATTACAGAGACAGAGTCAACGTATAAGATATTATTTTAACTGTTAACATCAGATATATACAAATTTACCTCACTTCGCAGATGTCAGAACATCAGAATATTCATGTTTGACGAACAAGGAAGAATGTTGCGGACCAGCGTGGTATGGATTAGAATGTTTTCAATTATTTTTCTTTAATTGAAAGGTTAATTATAATTGATGAACTAATCAATGTTTTAGTGTTTCTGTATAAATGGTCTGGAGTTGATTAACACAGTCAGCCTAGTTGGTATTTTAGTTATTGTTACTAAGAGCTCCTTGTGAGGCAGAATAGTCGCAATCTTAACTCATCCGGGCCCTGTTTTCAGGTTGGACTTTGTGTATAGTTTTGTCAGCGATTCCCTTCCATACACACCTACCGATTTCAATAACTTTAGAATTATGAATTATGATAAGTGCCACAATATTAGAAATAAAGTAGGTCAATAAAGATGATAACATGCAATTATCATTAATAGGCCTATAGTGGTCAAATAAGCATTGTGTGAACTTTACCAACTGACCTTAACTGACCACTATACGTCTCTAGACTATGTATAATATAGTTTACAGATGGAAGTCTGGATGGAATTTGACTGTTTCCAAAATAATGTTTGTTTGCTTTGTTTCTATTTATTACTACCAACTGATCGTCTATCTGTGGTATGAAACATATAGTTGTAAGCTAATAATTCAAACTTTGAAAGTCTATATTCAGTAAATGAAGTAACCTAAGTCCTTTTTTAATCTAGGCAAACCGAAATATTGAACCATTTCAGGCATGAGATACATCTACGATATATGTTCTAACTAAACCTTTACGTTTCCTTTATAATATATTGACATTTAACCAATAAAGAATGTAGAACTGTATGATATTTCTGTTTAAAGGAGAGTACCGGTATGACCAGCCTCAGGGATATTCTAAAATAAAAATATTATACACTATATCATATGGTAGCCACTTGTTATCATTGACCCTTACCAAAGTTTATACACAGCCTTTACAAGTGGATTGTTCAAACATGATTTATCTTCCTGCTATTTCCATAATTCTGACCATACGATATCTTATCAGTGGCAGATATAGACAACCTGCGTTTCTGTCCAATTCTGCACTTTTTGTGGCACATTTATAGATTACAGTTTAGTGCATTATGCACGAAACGGTTTTTAGGTTTCATACTTTTACCAACGAGGGTTTTTCTACATTTTGTACATGCGTGTATGTGTACCGGGATACCATGATTGCATCAAAATGCAGTGGAACTGCTGGATCTATAGATGTTTGGTTGGAAATTTGAAATGGGACAAATTGTTCTATACGTGTCCCCGATACTAAAACCCCTTTATATTTCTTCAAAAGCAGATGAAAAATAATACAAAATTTTGAATCTTCGATTTCATGTATTAACTTTGCCTGTTCGAGAACATATTGTGTATCTAAGACTTGATAAATATATATGATACGTATATAATATAGTAGTGAATACCTGTTTCACGCTCATTAATTCGGAATTATCAACAATTACTTTCCACGCCTGATGTTATCAATATATAAATATATTTAGTCTAATTAATAGTTTATTTTGACTTACATGGTGCTGACAAAATTATTACATAACTAATTGAAGTTGTATTATATCATCATTCAGCAAGTGTAAGCAGATGTTGATAGCTTGTGGTAAAAGTAAGTGTTCTGCACTAATTATAGCAATAGTATTATCACCAGCAAAGTTTAGCTCATTTTCTTCAGATAATTCAGACCGTTAAAACCATTTTAGTAACCAACTTGGTTATGATGGTTTTCGATTATACTTCCTGCTTTCAAAAGGTTTTTGACATGACTGTAACTTATCATTCTGAACACTTGATACCACCCGAGAACTGGGCTATTCAACTGTATTCATTAAGTCTGCTTTAAGTTATAATGACCTTTATAAGCCTTCAAAGTAATAACTCGTTTTGTAATATGATTCTACAAGGATGGTTCTGTTATTTTGTGGCATATTTCTGATTTCTGCAAACATGGTACATTGTGACTTCCGGTGAATCATGTGTCCTAAATTCCTGACATTTTCTTTTATTGACATCATGTATATTTATCCAGACACGCCCCAGTAATGGAATATTCCTGCTACTTGATATTTACAGTTCATCAAAGGTTTTACATTGGTATTCACGCGTTTTATATTATAATTAAAACCTCAATTTACAGTCATCTTGAAATAATTCCATTAAGACCAATTTGGATTCAGTCAGTTGATCCAACAGTAATGTTGAGGTGAATATAACAATCTACTCTATTTTACCAAATTAAATTTGAAATTATTTAAGGGGTAAAATCTAATATGCATGTAGACTACTATAAGAGAACTTTCTCCATTAAAAAAAGTTTTCATAGACGTTGCCAGACATAAACATTAAACTTAATGTAACTGAACATTGGCATGGCATTTTACAATTCCTTCTAAGTGACCTGAAATCCAAGATAGCAACTTATAGCTGCTGTGAAAAATATAAACAGAACTGACAAATTGAAGGAAAGTGAAAGAGTAACAAACTCATACTGAGTAAAACGATGGTCATCTGTTTTCAATTGATTTGTTTTAATGGAATGATTTGATAGAATCTGTCATGTCTTTCACTAGAGAAATAAATAGTGCCTGCATTAGTGATTTGTATTCACACTTTACGTTGAAAGACAGTGATACCAGGTGTTCTAGTCTAATGTTCTTGACCATCTAACATAAAATATTATCCACTCTCACCAAACCTCTCCTATTGTGTTGCAGATTTTATATTTATTGGAACAATAAACTATAAATGCAAACAGACAGTTGAATTTAAAGTACATAACTCGGGGTTAATCAACTTGCATGATACGTAGAGACGTTGCCAACTGGAATCATGATATTCTCCAGAACAACCACAGTGATTTCTACAAGCTGCAAATTAAACAAAGTCACTTAGTCTGATTATTAAGTGCATCTTGTTTCACTCATCGTTATTAGATTAATTGCATATTCCCTTTAGGCTAGATAACATGTTCAATATAAATATGTCTCTATTGGATCTGATATCTATCGTTATTATTGGAATGTATGTACCAGAAAAGACAACGCAAATATTAATGCCAAAAAAATGCATAACCTTTCGGATAGCTTTACATATATTCAGTCGAGACCCAGTTCGGTCTGATAATTATGAGATTGTCAGAGATCGATAATCAAAAAACTCTTTAAAACAATTTACATCTTTGGGAAATTAATAGAGGTCACAAACATTGCTGAGAATTTGATTTACTGAGTTTGAGAACATCGCACCGGAAACCGTTCCTCGTCTAATGATTTCTGAAATGTTTTAATTTCACTCATTTTGATAATATTACATTGATAAAAGAGGAGAGGCGCGATTTTACGGTTAATATATGTTCAGTTTGCACATCTGAGTGTTTATGTTAGATAAAGCAAGAAATTGGTTGTTTGTGTCGATTATCTCAGTAAATCAAGTTTAAGTTGTGTGTTGTTATATTTTCTCTGGGTATTAATAGTGCTATAAACTATATAATATGTTTAACAGATGTTTTTATAAACAATTCACTATGATTGTATCGTGCTATACGTACAGAAATATCTACATCAGTGTATTATTGCTCACAAGGTTGTTAACACAATTTTATTTACAAGTTAGAAGTTAGCTCTATCAAAACCAACATTTTGATGTATATACAGTTTCTAACTACACCTTTAATAAGCAACTTTCATGCTCTATAAGATCTGTTGGCACCATCCGATGCATATTCTAAACTTTTAAGAAGAGTACAAGTATTCTTGTACAATAAGGGGATATATTATATATCAATCTATCATCAGCTTTAAAACTGAATTGATAATTATTGCCATTCCAAGGCAAGTGGACAAATTTGTAGACAAACATGGGTACCAACACAATTTGATTTAGAATAAAAATGTACCTCTATCAAAGGCAGCTTTCTGTATCCCTGTTCAAGACAAGGTGTGTATGCTTTGCTAACAAGGAATCTATCAGTCGTCAACTTTTAATTGGATTGACAATTATTATTCCTTGTCACTCTCAGTATAGTGAACCTTGTAGATAAAGAAAGGTAATTAGAAATGTGAATTGAAGTATTTTGTTCTGCATGAATACTGGAGGTAGGCTATATAACAGATGAAATTTTAAACCGGTTCTGAACTTGGGAAAGTTTTAGAAAGTTGTATACATTTCAAACTTTTTTATGTTAAAATAAAATGAGTCATGCAACACGTGTATGTAATACTATCAGAATGACATAGAATGTTTACAACATAATATCTCGTACAAATTTATTTGAATAATTTATATAAACCATCAAATGTAATACAGAATCTCAATTAATTTTGGGGAAAGCAGTTGTATTCGGGAAATATAATGGTAGCTCTCTCTTCGGAGCCCATGAAACACTGTGAGCAAACAAATTCTGCTTAAAGTATTTCCTGTACCATGCTACAAGAATAATTTATTTGCTTGGAAGTAATTTAAGTTTAAACATTTTGGCCTAGATATCTAATGTGATAACTTGAAAGTATACGCTTCTGTAACTCAAGTAAATTTTATCTGATAAACCTGACATCAAATTGATTAAAAATTACAAACACAAGTTGTTTTACTTGATTAACAAGAATATGAAATCACAAAAAATTTCATAAAAAAAACTTGCTCACTCTAAATTTACATGTCATATTTAGAGAAAATTTCTTTTAACTTTTAATTTTGTAACCCGGATTTTTATTAATATAGGTCACTAGTTTGGTTAATGCAAAGTTAAAAGACAACATAAATACCAGTTTTAAATTTGTTATTGATACACAAAGAGAGTTGGTAATATTTCTAAAATTAACAGCTGTCTGCAGTCAGTCAACAGCTGAATTTATTAACTCCTTTCGTAATAATACTATCACACTTTGTGGCATAATAAAGAACAGGTATCCTTTGTCATAAAAAACATCAGGTTGTGACAAAGGTACTGCATTGTTTGGTAAGAATCAGCGAATCTTTGTGTTTTCGATATGAAATATATAGGTAATAACAGTAAATAATAAGCCTTTCTTTATTAATTACTTTACTTCTCTATTATCGATTGTTATTCTATAATATCGATTGGATTGATCGGATTAAAGCTCAAGAAGAAAGGGTTTTTTTTTATTGCTTTGATTTAATATCTATGATCTATTATAGAGTAAACACAACTTTATATACATACAGATCATATTACAAAATACAGTATATCACACTTACCGAAGAACTTATTTTGGACGAGGTTGAAACAGTTTTTGATTGATTTCGCTGATCTTCAGAATCTGCTAATTCCATAGTTTCCAGTAATGGTGCTAATTTGGCACCACCGGATCTTTCTTTATTACTGGTTTGGCTCATCAATTTAACTTGCGACTGTTGCTGACCAGGTCCAGGCCATGTACCAGTGCCTGGTTTACGGACAGGAAACTCCACATTATCGTAAGGTGCTGCATCCATTTTATATTTCACAAATATAAACTATTTATATTCCAACTTTAAACTTATGTTATTCCATTCGTGAAAATAAAATTAAGGTGATATTCAGATATATTCAGGCTGTCGTTATATAAAATTTTACACAATAAGTCACTGTTGAAAGCCTTATTTTTTTAGATGCCGAGAACTATTCGTCGTAACGGAACAATAGTGTTACCTTATTCACTGACAGGCCTGATACAAACTACACTGACTTTTATTGGAGCTAACAGAACCGTTATAAAAGAGCAAACGTGAATTACTGCTAGCAACCTGATCTCGTCTGCTACCGGTTTTATTCTTTATACCACGCGCGTTCTCTTCCAGCTAGAAATTATTTGGCGGGAGAAATATGTGTCATATAGTTCTGAATAACTTGTAGCACCGAATTTTGTTGTAAGATTGCTCTGATTAATGTTCAGTATCAGAATTTAACAAACATGTGTTAGATCTATATTTGGTACAAGGCGATCAATAACGAGTTATTCACATAACCTATATACAATGTATATTACTATTTTTAACACTAGACTGGAATATATTACTGTAAATCAGTGGTTCCCAACCTGGGGGGCCTTGGGTTATTTGTCAGGGGGGCATGGGGCAAGAAGATGTGTGTAATTTTTTCACTAGCCCAAATTTGATTTAACTATATTTTACTGTGTAAGGTCTGTATAGTTGCTTGTGGTCAAATGCATTAGTCCCCCCGATGATGAGGAGTCACAAAACTATCCTTCATCATTCACTTACCATCACCTGACACTTTCCATCCTTCAGTCATTTACAATTTACCTTACACTTTCCACCCATCAGTTACTTACCATTCACCTTGCACTTTCCGACCATCCATCAGTCCTAAGCCCGGTCAACCTCAACATTCTTGGCACCATCTGTTGAAACGCTATTATTCAACAATCTGTGTTTCGTTGGAGGCGGGTCTCAGAAAAGTGTCCTAACGTCCTCTCGAGAGCATCAAATCCAAAAATTCCAGCAACTGTAACAAACAACAAGACTGAAACCTTGAAATCCGTCCTGCTAAAGGGTTGGCGTTTAAATAGAAATCACTAGAAAAAGTTGCTTAAATTTCATGAGATCAATCACAAGCAGCGGTTTTAGCTCAGTGACATTTTACTATCCAAAACCACCTTTGCAACAGTGTTCAAGATAAATAACTGAACCAGCTGGAAACCAAATTATGGAACAAAGATGCTCATATATGCACAGTATTTTGTGGTTCAGTTTCGATCCGGTTGAAGAGTCGATGTGCCCACCCAGGCCCGTAGGAAGTAGGGGGGGGGGGCAAATTGTGCAAAACTCATTCTCGAAAACAGGGGCATTGGGCAGGGTATGGCTGTCGAAAAAATTACCTCCCCCCCCCCCCCCACCCTCCCTCCCCCCTCCCTCCCCCCTCCCTCCCCATTCCTGTTCATACCGGCCTGCAACCGGTAATTACCGTGTACCTTAATTGATAATATTTAGGGGTTATAGCTCTTGTTCTTTGAAACGCTTTTGCTATTAAGCTCGATTTTGTTACACTGCTACATTAACTAATGTTAAATCAAAGACACAACAACTTTCACCATTAATGTTAGGCTACATCAAAAGTAGTCAGAAACTTACTTAGATCCAAAAAATTGGGGATTTTCCGCACCATTGCGGGTGCGGAGGTTTTAAACGTATTTATATTCCTCGAATCAACCAAATTTTGAAGATGGATGTTCTTATTATATGGTTTCGATATAGGTCTATAATGCCCATGTATGTAAAGTCTGAATAAAAGAAAAACAATTTGATATTTCTTGATGGATCACTCTTTGGAATTCTGTCGGTAATTCCCTTATGCACATAAAACTGGTATTTTCCAATTCATTACAACACTCCTACTTTCTTTTCATATAGAATACAATTAGCACTTTCATTTTCTTTAAGGAAAATTATACGAGAACCCATCTTTAAATGAAAGGTACTTGATTAACAAAATTCTGATTGAAGGGAGGTTATACATGTAATAATAAAACCAATTGAAGGGAGGTAACTATTTCTAGAGTCCATCACGTGATAAATCACATGACAGAAAAAATAATAATAACTGTTCAAGATGTCGGACAAAATCAACGTTTTCCCCTCTCGAATGTAAGTATTTTCTCTTAATTTCATGCGGCCGTATGTGTTTTTCTTTTCAACAGAGCATTGGTTTATGAGAATAACTCAGAACGAACTCTATTGTCCAGAAATTCCGAGCTGAGATTGGGATTTTCATGTTAAAACTGACTGCAATGTCACTGTCACTGACTTGCTCACATTGTAGTGATTGTAGTTGAGTAAGATTCTAATTATGTGCTTAGTAGCTAAGTAGGGAAATATATTCTGTTCATATGATTATACTACCAATCCATTAGACACCTTTTGTATAATCCATTGTTGCAGACTTAGCAATTGGATTTCCTACACACTCATAATGCAAGAGACAGTACAACCAACACTACAGGCCTAGATATCTTGGTTGTTAGGTTATCCATCACATATTTCAGTAACTGTTTAATCAGTCTTATATCTTGATGTTAGAAATTGTAGGCCTGATCTATTCTAAAAAATAAATATATAATTTAAAACCTGAATTTAAGACTGAATCCCACTCTAAATGTCTTTCCACACCTTGATTTAAACAATATTTTATTTTCACATTACATATATCATAATAGTATTTTACAAAACATATCTTTGGTTTTGGAAACAAGCCGAAGCTTATGCTAATCCGGCACCTTGTATAAAAGCTTATAATTAAACCAATTAAACCTTTCCTTTGAAGGTTACATGGTTGACATCTGCATGGATGGTCTCAAAATCAGTGTTATAATTTAAATTGGTATACTTCAATGACAATAGAGTCAAGATTTCTAGGAATTATAGGCGCACAAGTTTAAGTTTAATTTTTTTTTCATGTTTTACGTCTTTGAAATTATGATAGCAAAAATATGAAAACAAACACTTTTTGTTTTCATTGTCACATAACGTTAAGATTTGAAATGCAAAAAAGAAATTTGTATAGTTCCGTATGGATAATATTTTAAATTATATATACACCAAATGTATCGCTAAATTTAGTACTTCAGCACTACTGTTGACTGTTCAGTCTACTGTGTATTAGTTTTTGTGGATAATGATTTTTTTTTCAGGGCCTTGACCATTATGAAGGCCAGATTAAAAGGGGCTCAGAAAGGTCACAGTTTATTGAAGAAAAAAGCAGATGCCTTAACTCTTCGATTTAGAAATATTTTAAAGAAGATTATTGAGGTTGGTTAAATTACTATTATGTTCTTTTATTTTTCTAAAGCAAATGTTTTTAGCTTTGTTGACTGCCAAAAATGCTAGTTAGTAGCCATAAAGTGTTTAGTGTCTGTGACACCTACCTCAATTCTTATTTTGATCAATAAAAAAAGGCTATAGTGATATGTAAGGTATTTTAGGAAATGTCTTAAATTTGTTTTCTATTTTCTTTCCAGACTAAAATGTTAATGGGGGATGTGATGAAAACAGCATCATTCTCTCTAGCAGAAGCTAAGTTTGCTACTGGAGACTTAAATCATATGATATTACAGAATGTTACTAAAGCTCAAATTAAAGTGAAGAGTAAAAAAGAAAATGTTGCAGGTAAAAAATTTAATTATTAAAACTTAAAATGGGTTCCTACCATAAGTTGTACATCAGCATTTCTCTATGTCTATTGTTGAGTGTTGACTCTCCTGTCCTTCCATCGCATGCCTCATGCTTTTACTTCAACTTTAAAAAAATCTAGGGTGGGTTCGTTTTGCTGCATGCCCAACTTGCCGCATCGTGCCCAACTCCACAAAAACTAGGCAGGGTTAGGGTTAGGTTGGGTTTGGGTTGCTTAACCTACATAACCCTAACAAATGGTCATTCCGGATTTTTTCAGAAACCTTTAGTTTCGTTTTACAAGTCGTTTTTGTGCAGTTCGGCTTGGGCAATGCGGCAAAACGAACCCTCCGAAAAATCTATAGTTTGAACCTTTTCAAATGATTTTAATTTTTATAATTGTCTGCTTATTATGTCTGCAATGCAGGAAAACTGTATAATTTTCTTATTTTTAAAAAACTTATGCTTATGGCAGCAGTAACATAAACTATAATATTGATTGATTTGAAAACATCAATAATCGAATTTGATCTTTATTATAGGTGTTAATTTACCAATATTTGAACATTATCAAGATGGGGCTGATAGTAAGTTTTTATTATATTAAACAAACTTATGATGAAGCTTTTCAAATTATCTGAAAAAGCTGCAATCACAAGCATTAGACGCTTGCTCTCTAACCTGGAGGTTCCTGGCATGGGTTGAGATAATGCATTTTTATTTCCAACTTTTGATTTTCCCGTTTTCAGTGATTCAATCAGAGGGGCTCTCATAAAAAAAAAATATAGTAGCCCTGTGTGCTACAGACTGAGAATGCATCTACTAATACTTGATACCTGTAGTTTGAAATCAAAAATAGGATTGGGTTTTATAGAAGATACTCTCCTATAGAAGCACTGGCCGAGGGTATGATAATTCAACTGTACCAGCAGTACCAGCAAAATTATGTGCATTATGTGACAGAAGAATTATGACTTCTTTAGTGATACAAATTTTATTTCTCTTTTAGCTTATGAACTAACTGGATTATCTCGTGGTGGACAGCAAATTGATAGATTAAAAAAGAACTATGCTAAAGCTATTCAATTATTAGTTGAATTAGCTTCTTTACAGACATCATTTGTAACATTAGATGAAGTTATTAAGATAACTAATAGACGTGTGAACGCTATTGAACATGGTGAGTAAGATAGAATAAAATCTGGTAGCTCCATCAGAAAAGGTCAAAATTTTACATTTAATGTAGGCTACTCATTATTTAACTTAACTAGTAGCTCCATCAGAAAAGGTCAAATGTAGGCTACTTATTATTTAACTTAACACATATTTTTTGTGTGCTTTTCTAATATTTCTGACAATAATGGAGTAACCAGTGGTTTTAAATTCTAGCTACATGGCTGTTGCACTCTTAAGTACAAAGTACTTAGTTCAAATTAATGATTGGAGAAAGATATATTACAGCTTTTTCTGATTCATTCTAAAAGTAGGTTAACTTATTTAAATATTAAATGTTAAACTAATTCTACTGCTGAAATTGTTATTATATAATGTTGATGTTTGTAGTTATTATACCAAGAATAGAAAGAACATTAAGTTATATAAGTACTGAGTTAGATGAAAGAGAGAGAGAAGAATTTTACAGGTAGGTTTATTATCTTATATTATCAAGATAAACTTTGATAATTGCTCTGGTATCATCAACTACTTTAGGTTAGAAATGGTGTTTCAGTGTGGATTTTATTATAAACTCTGTCCTGTTCATGATTTTTACCGATTGTTTACATAGAGAGGCTCACCAAATCGAAACACAGATTGGGACAAAGCCCAGTCTTTAGGAAGAGTTGTTACCCTCTATCTGGCATCTATTAATTGAATTATTGGATATCCTTAGGATTCTATGAAAGGGTCTTTATTGTATTTTTCTGCTTACATATTACAACAAATAAATGTCTTCAGGTTGAAGAAAGTGCAAGAAAAGAAGAAAGCTTTACGTAAAATAAAAGAAGAGCAGAAAGCTGAAGCTAAAGCAGCCGGACAATTTGTAGAAAGTTCTGATTTATTAGCAGAAGATTATGATGAAGATTTATTATTTACAGATTAGTATTAGATTAGGATTAATATATTTATAGATCTCTTATTATACATATACTGATATAGCCTATTATATTCAACTTAGTGGGACAATTTATAATTTCCAGTTATTGAAATAAAAATGTGATCTACCGATATTTGGTTATTGTACATTAATATAACACAATAAATACATTGGATTGTAATGTAGGTAGGTAAATAAAAGACAAGTGTAAGCATTTATAACAATATATCAATTATCATGATTATTTCTTGTTATTCCATTGAATGAAGAAATTTTGTATGTATATTTTGTGTGATTTTGTTATGTTTGAAATGTGTTATATTATGTTTTATACATGTACATAAATAATGTGCTACATGTATGTGTCATATCATAAGAATTCCATATGGATTGCCATGTCTTATAGAAATGTAGGTTTTATCCAGATCAAAATTGATGTTGGGGTTCTGAAGAATGTCATTTAATAAACGCAAATAAATCAAAACAGATAAATATTTGCTTGTATAATGGAGCTTGCAGGGACGTCAAATTCCTGCCTGGCTTTTGGAAGTTCACTCCTATTAACATATAGCTGTGGCTAAATGTATGGATTTTTTAAGACAAGGATTTCCCTCCCATAATTATGTAAATACTATTTATATATATGGTGAAGGGTTTTTGTAGTTTGACTGTAGAATAAGTAATTTATACACATCTAGTGGAAAATTATCATTTTATGTATATCAATAGCTGAAGTCTTATTTTGGGTTGATAACTAATTCACACATTTTTGACAAATTATCTTCTAGTCAAATACATTTTTGAAAATAAAATCTCTAAACCTTACTGTAGAGTTTTTGTTACCAATATATAAAATAGTTTTCTATTAAAAAGTCGGGATTCTCTCCAAGTTTTTAGGCCTTTCTAAGAGGAGCTAAAAGGAAACACAAATTAAAAGCACTGTGAATGATATGATAGTTGGCTGTCTGAAGCCACTTGCATCTCCTATAAAATCAGGCCCCACACAAAACAAGAGCTAAAAAATCTCTTAATGAAGCCCACCATGACTGTCGACACCCTTCAATCGCTTAATTTATTCATGGTTTTGTTCATTAGAAGTGTGCAATTGGAGAAAGAATTGGTAGAATCAACTCACAAAGATGTTTGAGATTACTACTGCTGTCTTGTACTTGTAGTAATTAAATCAATTAACACATATATAACAACCACTTAGTTTATTAATGACAGTAGTCTACACAAAATTACATACATAAGCACAAATCACCCGTTGATCGAAATTGCCATTAAAAATTCCAGTAACTGTGTTCAAGTTTCACATAAAAATTTTCCATTTATAATACAATTCTACAAGTTTAACGAACACAGACTATGAAATTAAAAAAAAAAAAGAATTCTCCATACTGCTCTACCTTTACATATCAAAAATAAAAATCTCCTTATAAGGCAGGTAGCAGTATGTTTGTATATAATATTAGCTACCAATGTTGTTGAAATATTGAATTCTTCATGCAGGGGGTGGGGACACTGAAAATTAAAATAACAACATCTGTAATTGAATGAGGTATATATATAACTATGGATCAAAAGCAGCAGCAGAAATATCTAATTTCAAAAGCTGAGTAGAAAGGCTTTGTGTTCTTATCAAAGAACATGATATGCACAGACCTGTTCATTGAAATCAAAAACATTTAAGCAAGTTGAACATAGATACTATTGAAGTCTTTAACCTCATTCCACTAACCAACAAATTTTAAAAATTAAAACTAAAATCCTAAAAAAAAATTAAATAGTCATATTCAGAGGTAGAATAACCTTTAGCTTTCCATTATTTTGAAGAAGTGGTGTTTTTTATACAAAAAATATATATAATATATGATAAAAGTACAATGATATTTATAAAAGAAGTTTAAATGCTTCAAAATGTTTTGTATCTTATAAATACATATAGCACTAAAAATGATGTAAAAATCAAATTTGTTAAAGCAATATCATCTGGAACTGAGTGAATAATGAGGCTGGCTTTAAATTGCCATCATAGACCAGGTGATATAAAAGTTAACAATAAAAGCTTTAAATCAACCCTTAAAACCAAAATAAAACAATTCATTTACTGGTCATTCACTGAATAGAGAGAAGGTAGCTGCTATGTTCACAGCCAATCATATAAATTTCATTCAAATGTTTCAAATTGTTTACAGCAATACCAGAATTCCCTTAGGAACTTTTGACCAAATAAATTTTAAATATATAATATATAAGATTTATGGAGTTTTAACAACAAATCCTTAATATTTAATTTTTGAATTTAAGAAGTAAAGATATAAGAATAGTTCATGACATAATTATTCTGTGTATAAAAATTCTTTACACGAGGTAATGATTACAGATTTTGGCCACATAACTGACATACCATATTGATAAAGTTTAAATGAAGGGTGATAAAAGTAATGCCTAGTTTTAACAAATCTCTTACAAAATGTCAATATGATACAGGTATCGGCATGCATTAAGAAAAAAACAAAGTTTAAATAGAAGTTAAGAGAATAATTATGTACATAATATACAATAACTGACTCCTAATCACAGTCCATGCTTGATATATTTACACATTCCCTGTAAGATTAACTACAGATACAGACATAATAATTTTAATACTCTCAGAGGCTCCCATCTATTTCAAATTAAGTTCAACTTAAGTCTAACATAAATTAGAACCCAACCCACTTTTTCATCAATATAGCATAAGCTAAATCTTCTCACTTTTTCATTAGGAGTTTCTCAATCATTTTACACATTTTGATTGACAACTTAAAATTTGACTGACAACGGGATAGGTTCATAGTTAATTTGCTCGCTCCCCTCACTATCTTAACATAATGACATAACTTTTTCAGAAACTGACAAACAAATGTTGATAATTTGAAAACTTGGCCTTTAGTTCAAGATGTAAAACAACTTGAATGTAATTTCGGTAAAACATATCAAAATATGGTTTGTCATATTTCTAAATACCAGAGAAATTAAAAATCTTATGTCTCCATCTCTAGTTCATTTTCTACCCATACATATCCATAATAATACTCTTTCTATTCCGATAGGAGTCAGTTTCTCCCTGTAATTATAACTTTTGATCTTCAAACAAAACTTAAAATAATAGCAGTACAACTCCTTTGAATTCAAATTGTCATATACATGTATTTATCAATAGGGAATATCAAGATCATTTCTATCAAAACCAGTCTGTTTGTTTTCTCATGGGTCAAAAATATCAACAAATTGTTATTAATCTACAGATTGGCACGCACTATCGGCTCAATATAGAATAATCTTGATATTCCCTTGTCTTTTGTACATCTACAAATTCAAAACCCTGAATATTATTGACTTGTTTTCTTGCTTCAATACAGAAGAGAAAGATTTGTGTCCTATTTTGAGTATTAAACGCAAATCAAATGATTATTGAAAACATTGATAATATATACATTAGATGAAACTACAGAACCTGGTGCTAACCAAATGGTCAATTTTAACTTGATAGTTTGCAAGTACTGAAGCAGTGAAAATTTATATTCATTTGACCTCAGTGTCATTTGTCCAAGTCTTGGACTCCTAAGGTTTAGTTAATGATCAACCTAGATAATATAGACAAAGAAATAGCCCAAGATGATATTATAAAATGATATTGTGTTAGTTTATCAATGAAATAGATAGTGAAGGATAACCTTATCGAGATAACATAATCATATAAAAACAAATGAACTCTTTATATACAATATATACACTAACATGACTTTAACATAGGTTTATTTCATATAAGATGTAAGTTTCTGGAAGTTGAAGAAAGAACTTTGAAATCAGAGGAAGAAAAATGTTATTTTTGTATTCAATTTTGATAATTATATTTTATTATATAGTAATTAAATATGTTTAATACAAAACCAAGTGACCTGATTTAAATTAAAATAGTTTAGCGCTAGGGGTGAGCGGTATTGCCAATTTCAAATACCGCGGTATTTTATATAATACTGGGTATAGTCACGGTATTTTTGGAACATTTGCATTTTTGCCAAAATGGCTCTCGGACCTTTTTATTTGTGCATGACGGAATATTCTATTATCAAAAGAAGGGGTAAGGGGTGATTTTGTGTAAAAAAAAGTCACATTTCCACTGAAATATCAACTCTCGATAGAGTTGGCTGATAGTTTATGTTTCTTATCTTGATGTGAAAATATTTCAAGATCTTATTTAAGAGGTGACTGGTGGTTATTTATTTATTTTTTCAATAGAATGAAACAATGTTTTGATTTTCTTAACTGCTGTCAACAGTACTATATTTTTTTATAATCTGGTATGTTAAAGACTATCCAAGCAGGCACTAGGATTTTCACACCACAATGAATTTGTGTGGCAGACAGGCATGATAAAAATCAAAATAAGACCCGATGATTTTAAGATAAGCATAAAGTAAACATATTTTTAACAATATCTTGACAGTGACTGTCAGATAATCAGTATCATGGTATTTTCATTGAGAATTCCTGGTATTCACGGTATACCGGTTTTTAGATTTGCCACGGTATTACTACCGGTATTTTTTTAGAACCGGTATTTTCGGTAATACCGGAATACCGCCCACCCCTATTTAGCGCTGATTTACAACCATGAGGTACATGTGAAAAGGGTATCATAAATCATGACCAAGACTAGCAGCATTGACAAATAGTACCAGTACCGAGTACCCGAATATACTGAGGCACTCATTTCATTTCCATGCATAGAATGGTATACCAGTATGAGCCAAAGAGGTGACAATAATTGCTAAGTAGTTCCTGATTATGATATGACAAGTCTGAGAATGATAATGGCACTGATATTGTGTAATGCCTGATAATTGTAGAATCAAGCTAATTAAAGAATACAATACCAAACATAGCATACAAAATGTCAACTCTTTAAATAGGCACAAATCTTTTGTACTAAAAATTTGACACATTTATGTAAATAAATATATTTCACCGGGTACTAACGTTACACTTATTACAGTTTTTCTTGTATTTAATCAAGTGAATTGGGCAATGTATGTAATCAAAAGCTCTACCTGGCAATCTCACTGATCAACAGTTATCAATATATTTCAGATGCCTTAAAAAAAGTTGTTAGATTGAAAAAGATGAGATGTTGTGTTAGATCTTGTACAGTATGCCACACTGATAACACTACCTGGCCCCCGTTCCACTAAACTTCTTAAGTCCACAATTGTCTTAAGTCTGACTTACGTAAGAAAAATCTCAAAATTTGCGTTTCACTAAGATTCTTACGTCAAGAAATCTTCGTAAATTTTTCACCAGAAGATGTTCGCCTTATAAAAGTTGCTAAGTGAAACAGCCGTAAGATATGCTTAAGTCAAATTCATTTGGGTAAACTTACGCACTTTGGCGGAACGGGCCCAGGTCTTGAGAATTCTACATTTCAAAATTGTCATGAATATTTAATTTTTGACAAATGGCAAAGGTATTTTAGTTACTTAAAATATTACCTGCAATGGTCAATGGCTTACAGAGGCAAATATGCCGTTTAATCTTAAATTTAATTTACAGTTATGAAAGGCCTCAAGGTATAAATTTCAACTGTTTATTTATTGACTTTTGTGAAATGCTTAGTAGAGAAAAAAAGAAATTCAGCAATGACTTTACGTTGTTTATATTTCATATACTTATATCTTTTGAAGGAAGTTCCATATCCAGAGGTATAATAACATCGGGCATCTGATTAATAGAGGTAGATATATTTACATTTCGAGATAGTTGAGATATACGTTCTTGTACGCAACCTGCAGATAATCTTGCTTCAGCATCCTGATCCCAACACTCTTCAACTGTTGATACTAATGCAGATAAACCCTGTAAAATAAAAGATAATTTATACACTCTACTTCAAATCAAATAACCATGGGTAATATTAGGTAATAAAAATGATTATTTCATCACAACAGAATGGACATCAATACAAGAATTACAGACAGATTGATGCAATTCATTATAAATTATTTTCTTTGTCAATCCTATTAAATAACTTGTGCAACCATATTAGGACTTTATGTGATATAAATACCAGTACTTACTGGATGAGAAAGCCAATGATCTTTCACAGTTGGTCGCACTTTTTGGGTAACAACCATTTCCTGCATTTCTTCTAAGGAAGGATGGGCACCTATCTCTTCTTCAAATGGCAATACATAATCATCAATGGGACCTGAAGTAATTGAAATTTATTCAAAGTTATTTCAATTACTGGTAATTACTTTATTCCCTTTTTTTGATCCTGTCTTGCATGGATCATACTATTTAACAATTATTTATGTGTTTGGTAGAAATAACAATAAACAATGACTTTAACAACAATAATCAAACATTTCTGGTTAATGATTCCCTTAGTTTTGAAAAAAAGATTTTAAATTACCATCATGTGCTGTGCACCGGCTAATCAACTCCCATATTACTAAACCACAAGCATACATATCAATCCTGAGAAATGCATCACGGTTAAAGCATATCGCTCCCTCTAAAATTTCTGGTGCCATATATCGCCTGGTTCCAACCTAAAAGAGAAAAGAACACAACTGAACGTTTATTGTTAATTTAACATAGAATGCCTGTTAAGATTATTCCAGAATCTCACTTGAACACAAGCTAATCATTTCATGGATTGAGTACCTATCATTACACTTTATCGGAAAATAAATAAATTGCCATGATTAAATTTAGAATCCTAGTTCATAATGAGAAGAAGATAAGTTTACTTTTCAAAGGCATAAATAGGGTATAAAATATTATCTTACCAGGCCATGTGTTTCACCTGGACTGACACCAGGTTCAAACTTTAAAGCTAATCCAAAATCGCCTATACACGCAGTTAAGTCTGATTTTAATAATACGTTTTTACTCTTAAAGTCTCTATGTGCTATTGCTGGTTTAGCTAACCTGTCTTTACTTTCAGGTATTTCATCATGAAGATAAGCAAGACCTCTAGCCATGCTTTCGGCAATTTTGCATAATTCATTCCAGGTGATTGTGTGTGATTTTAAATAATCACTCAATGATCCACACTCATGAAATTCTGTAATAAGCCACAACTCAGTGTTCAAACTTTCACCTCTTTTCTCTACTGCAATATATTTTAAAATGTTTTCATGTTTCATTTGAGGTAGAACATAAATGTCATGTTCAGACACCCATGATAATTTGTCCTGTAGTGGGAATATTTTGACTGCAACAAAGTCACTTAAAAGCTGAGCTTTCCATACTGCACCAAACCTGCCTCTGGCACGCAGTTCTATTAACTGCAGTGGTCTCAATGCCTCATCATTTGGTGTATTGAGGAGGGCTGGATCTGCTGTAGGAAGCTGCTGATGATATATTGTTGATCGACGCTGATACCATCTCCACATAGCAAAAATAACCACTATCAATAGCGCTACTGCTAGGATGGGTACAATAGAGTACATTAATGTGTGCATTAATTGTCTCTCGCCTGACTCTCGCACTATAGTTGTAGAACTTGTCGTGGTACTGGGTTTTTGACTCACAGGTCTTAAATTCAAATTACCATTACATAATGGTTTTCGACAACAACAGAAATAGACATGTTTGTTAGGTGCATCTTCAATGCATTCTGTGTCATTAAGACAATTTTCTACATTCAGCCAACATCCTTTCTTTACAGTTTGGAAACCATCTGATCCGTTGATCCATGAGGCGTAACATGCTACAGATCCATCAGGTGTGTAGGTTTTACATTCTTCAACTTCATCACAATTCTGTACAGCTGGGTTACATGATTTATCATACTTTTCACAAACAAATGGCTTTGCTATTGCTGGAGTTTCACATTTTATATCTGAAATACAAATTGTTCTTTTAACAGTTGTCAATTTTATTAACCCAAAGACAATCTAAGACAATTTTTGAAGTAAAAATTAATAGCTTATGATAACAATTACATATTTCATATTAGGTGGCAAATTCATTCATTTGATAATACAACCTGACAGTGATGCCATACTAACTTAGTAACTACCGGTACTGGATTGGCATTATTAAAAGTTACAAATGTAAGATGTGATGGGCCTATTAAATATCATATGGCTCAGGCCTACTTCCCAATGTCAATGACCTAATACCATCTGAGTAGGTAACAATAATAATGACTACTAAACTAGGGCTAGGGCCTAATATTAATAACCAAGCCTGTGTCACTGTCAGGATTATCCGAATACTTGTTATCATTCAATACAAAGGACAGCCAAATCTAGCACGACATAGGACTTATGACTAAATAGCGAGACTTTCTTCTATCAAAAAAATTGGTTGTAGTGGAACACTTGATAATTTGACCAAAAAAAAACAAAACACTCACTCCAGTAGAAAACCCCAAACAAAACAAGCTGGAACAACAACACAAAATTCTTGACTTCGAAACACACATTCATTTTGAACCAATTGTTTGACGCTAATCGTAGCAATAAGTATTAAAACTTGCACAAAATTTGTGTGCCATTGCAGGGCAATTAATCGGAATAATTATGGAAAAATCATTGCAAACATGCAAAACATGAAGAATAAAAACACTGCTTGTTCACAAAATGGCCGAAATCTCCTTTCCCCTTTAAGAATAACCCGGATGTGAAGTATATTTTCATGTATTAAGCTTTTTGATTGGATAAAAATTGTTTATCTTAAAAGGATTTATATCCAAATAAGCGATATTGAGCTTTATATATTAAAAGAATCTTTCTATTTTCTCATAAATGTTCATGAATTACTGCAAAGAAAAGGCTCCATATTCAACTTTTGGAGGAATTTTTGTTCTTGAATATTTATGACCTTTGTTGTCAACCAATGGTAAAGGTTGTATTATAATGATTTTGGGGTCAAATTCTGACTGATACCAGAAACTTGACGGAATTAGTCGGATAAATAAGAAAAGCAATCTTTTCAACGTATGACAGTAGGTACAAGAGTCAAAATATAGTTTTATGAGATAATTGTCAATTAAGTCACTGTTGTTTTTAAGGTGCCATCTAATGATGATTGAACAGTAAGGTGTTAATGACACTGTTACAAGGGAGGGAATCATCAATAGAACAGCCATTAAGAGCAGGTGCCCGTTGATTGGTGGGTTATGACGTATTTTTTTATTCTATTTTTAGAACTTCCTTTCATTTTCGTCATCTGATTGGTTCGATTTCACGCAAGTATCTAAAAATAGATTTAAGTATTGCACCATAAAATAGAATACTCACGTAAGTATTATCATTAGATTGATAGAAGTAACCAGAGGGAAAGCAGGTGTGAATAAGGTACTAAATTAATCTTTTGATCAGGAAGCCGATATATTAATCGTGGAAGCAAATTTTAAATATTTGTTGAAAAGTTTAACAATTCAGTTTTATTCAATAATTTGTCTTTATTTTAATAAGTTAATTTAAAACTTTCAGGTGAAAAAAAGAAGAGCCGACTTGGCACTGGATACCAACACGTTTAGCGAAGATTTCTCAGCTTTGGATTCTTTTGATAAAATATTAGACAAGATTTCTAATCAACAAAGCCTAGAAGAAGGTTTGTCGGCCAACATTTGGACCATGCAGGGTGAAGAAATAAGTTTGGTTCCCTCTGGGGATTACTTGATTCCAAAAGATCTCAACGAACTTGTCGATTGGTTGGACATTAAAGAACAGGGACCAAAAGAGTTTGGTACAACACCTGAACATGGTACACAGCAGACTACCGCATTCACACCAGAAGACCGGTGGCCTGTTTGACGAAGGTAGGCCCAAATGAAATTTATCCTATTCAAGCTATTGCCACTTTAAATTTTGATCACTCCCCTAAGTCGTGATTGTCAATATAAGAAATTATTAGAGCGTGTTATGACGTGATAACCTAGTCTATATCAAAGGTATTTGTTTAGGTATTTATTTGGGTGTGTTTATCAGTTGTCAATGGTGTCACGTGACAAAATATGAAAGGTCAGCATAAAAGAGTTGATAAGAATTTCATCATGACATGAAATAAAACAAAATGTAAGGATCTATTTATAATCTAGTGGTACAATACATAAAGGGGTCTTCATTTAACCTACATTCATATTAACAAACAATGACACACATAGAGAGTCTAGTTGGAATATGAAGAAAAAAAGTAGGCCTAATTAATTATCATAATCAAAAATTTTGTTTTGGGTGAAATCTTTGACTCCATATCTTGTCAAATTTTTTTTATAAATTTTTCTTTGATATTTTTCAGGTTTTGCTAGTGACAAACGTAATGTTACTGGCAACGACTCGGCTATTGATTTGTTAAAAGCTATTGATAATGGGTCAGATATTCTGACCATGGACGTGGATTATTTCAACCCTTTTGCTGAAATGGATCCGTTTGCTGATGCTAGTCTAGATAGCTTTGTTGATTTATCCGAATACTTGATGGAGGTATGCATTTTTTAACTCTAAAAAAATTTCATTTGAAAAAAAATAATGGATCTCAACTGAAATAAAAATTTTAAGCGTCTTATTTCTAAATCTGAAAGTTAACTGATGGTTATCTATTATTCATTGAGTCTGCTTTTATTGGATTTAAAATTAGCTGATATTTAATATTTTGTATCTTCATAAATACATAATAATGAAGGATTAAAACTAAATAATTCTTTTCTAAACTAAAGAAATGTTTACTTATGAATTCATTATTTTGATATTTCAGAAGTCAACCCCTACTGTTGATGTAACTCCTGTCAATGTAACAGAAGTAACGCCTGACACTGATGTTTTGAAATCAGTGGACGAGGGCTCGTCTGTTACAAACAAGAGAACATGGGAAGAGATAGTAGAGTTTGTAGAAGACAAACCAAATCCTACCAGTCCTGACCATGACTACAGTACAAAACGACCTCGGTTGACTTCTTCATTAGATAAAGATTCACCTAACAACCAACCAAGTACATCGACTCGTGTTGATAAATACAAAATAAGACGCGAGAAAAATAACGTAGCTTCTAAAAGATCACGCGAAATAAGAAAAAACAAATTCAGTGAAATGGAAGAACAAGCTCAAAAGTTTGAAGTTGAAAATGAAGCTATGCGTGAAAGAATTGTTGTTTTAGAAGCTTTGGCTAAAGAAATGAAGGCTACATTAGTAGCTAGACTTTCTGGAAAATAAATTGATTTAAATTTGGTTAAACATATTACTTGTAAATTTTGGATGGTTGGACTAACTTTTGTTTTAACATTATTGCAATATCTTAAAGAGATACAATAAAACCAAAAAAAGTTATATTAAGATATAGTTTTGAAATGTCAAAAAAAGTTAACATAAAAATGAAACTTAGAAAAAGGCAGATAATGTTAAAATAACAAAAAAAGTTAGTATATTTGCACTAAATTTAAATATAGATTTGTGTATATGAATTGATTTTTTTTTAAATTTCATCATTTCATTTGGATAAAAAAGAGGTTTAATAACCTTTATGATTCATTTAAATTTCATTTCATCTTGACTAATGGCTCCTTTATGGATGTCCTATATTTGCACTTAATAATAGTTCATAATAGATATACAAATGTGCTATTTTATTGATTATTTGTATTATATTCACCTTTTCATTTGGATAAAAGGAGGGTTAATCCCCTTTCTTGTAAACTCATTTAAATTTCAATTCATCTTAACTTAAGTCTCAGTTTATAGAGCTCAATATTGTGGAATTTTTACATTAATATATTGTATAAATCCGGTGATATTTATTAAACCACATCATATTTTGTATTTTTACTCTAATATAATGTATTGATCATGAATATACTATCAATTATTGGTATTGACCTGGATCCCTATTCAATGAAAATAGGAAATCTACAATTAAAACAAATAATCTGAGTAGTAATTTTAATATTTCTATCAGATGACAGATGATTTTGAGGGTTCAAATGGGAATTTTATCTTTATGTTAATGTTCTCCACAAAAACTTTAAATTTCTAAAGGGCATGATATTTTGTTACAAATTATGTATAATCTATTTATAATTTTATATTATCAATGATTGTCATGAATGAATTTTCTATATTGTTTGTGTTCTGTTTTTGTTTTTTTGTCAATGTAGTGCTATGACATGTTTTTGTAACAAAAGTTGTATTTTATAGATTTTCATCATTTTTTCTATTTGAATTTCATATTTTTCATATTTGTTAAAGAATTTCATATTTCTATATAATTGATTTTGTACTACATATGTTAACAAAGTACAAATATCATAAGACATAATATACATGTCTGAAATCATTTTCATATTGTTGAATGCAAATTAAAATATTTTTTTGCTAAAATTTGTGATTACTTTTCCCTTTTGCTTTCAAATGATCAGTGCTTATAGGGTGAAATTTCAACATTGGTTGCTGGAGGAAAACAACTCCCAATAATTGGAAAATCTTTTACGAGGCAAAAGAATAAATTTGATCAAAACTAACATATTTTATGATGTCACTGACAGTAATCTACCGGAAGCTACGATTGATATCTATGCAGATCACTGTCAATGACGACAAAATTAAAACATGTTACTTTTAGTGGAATTGCAAGAACCACAGATGTTGGAATGGCACAAAATGATGCTATCAGTGTTCCCGATACACGTACAAAGTTCAGAAAATCACTTTACAAACCCCTTAAACTCATTATATGACTAAAGTGATTAAAATCAGTGAGATATCTTACAGCTGTCCAAATATTCTCATATATATAGTTTAAGTGCATGCACTTTTATGAATATGCAAGATTTCAAGTGATAATGAACACAAAGCAGACTTACATCAGCAGTTTTATTATACAAAATATAATCCTTTTCAATACGAATTAATTTGAGTGGAATATTTAAAGATATTTGCAGTTTTTCATGCTTAATTCTTAGCTATTTTCTCTTCCAGTCTCTTGTATCTCTTACACATTTCATTGTAAATCTGAAAGACAGAAAATGTCAGTTAATTCACGAATTCACACAACAGCAATTGAACATACATATATCAGTATGTGCTAATTTTTCTTTATTTCAAGTACAATATTGGATATGGATGGAATAAAAAAATGCTATACCTTATCACTGCCTGGAGTTGGCTTGGCTACACAGACTGGTTCTTCTATGTCTTTAACAATATCATCAAACTTACTTTCATTTCCCATACAACCTTAAATTGAAACGTTTTTAAGATTTTTTGTATTTTGGATTGAAGTAGACAGTGAAAAATCTAGCAAAAATTATACTTCATTTTGTATTTGGTGCAAAATATCTCAGAGCAGAATTTGAAATCATTGGAATCATTTGAATGCATAACAATGATGTTACCTTGTTTTGCTCGAATAGCAGCTCCCAGACTAGCTGAATTTACTACATCTTTAACATACACATTACAATTAAATACATCTGATATCACCTAAAATATTAAACATTACCATTAAATATATCTGATATCAATATCAAACATTACCATTAAATATATCTGATATCACCTACAATATTAAACATTGTGATTAAATACATCATATCACATACAATATTAAACATTACCATTAATTATATCTGATATCACCTACAATATTAAACATTACCATTTAATATATCTGATATCACCTACAATATTGAACATTACCATTAATTATATCTGATATCACCTACAATATTAAACGTTACCATAAATATATCTGATATCACCTACAATATTAAATATTACAATTAAATATATCTGATATCACCTACAATATTAAACATTACCAATCAATTAAACATTACAATATTTAACATTACCATTCAATATATCTGATACCACCTACAATATTAAACATTACCATAAAATATATCTGATAACACCTACAATATTAAACATTACCATAAATTATATCTGATAACACCTACAATATTGAACATTACCATTAAATATATCTGATATCACCTACAATATTGAACATTACCAATTAATATATCTGATATCAATATTGAACATTACCATTTAATATATCTGATATCAATATCAAACATTACCATTAAATATCATAAATTATTAAACTTGTAAAACCATAAATATGAAGCATTAATAAAATCCTGTTACCTGTAATATTTCTATATTAGATGAAGCACCACCAGTAGCAATAACTCTGGTATCAGACCCTAAAAAAAAATAAACAACCTGATGAACTATGGGTCCCATGCATATCAACTTTATTATTAATCTTTTACCATGGCAGAAGTATCATTTCAATTGTATGTAATAATGTTAAATATTAAACTTACCTATATTAAAACCTAACATTTCAGAATAATTCCTTCTGGCCATTATTTGTGATTCTAGAACAGCTCTAATTTCTACATCCTTATCAAAAGTTGATACCTATAAATGATTCATGTATAGCATATAAAATGATAATATATTTTTTATAGTAACAGTCACATACTTAATGATAATCGTGGAAATGTTGTAAATCTGAATGGATTTCTTGATGAGAAAACATTCCATAATCTCTTGAAGTTTACAATATGTTCTCTTACATGCACTTTGATTCTCTCAGAAATCACTTCATTTATTTGAATTTGAAAATGATCATGTTTTAAAACCATTTTTATACAATTTCCTGATAAGTTTTCTGTACTGATTCTGTTTTAGTCCTGTTATACCTGTTGATCTTTATCATTGAATCTGTAAACACCAACTGCTAATGGTTGTATTTCCATAACATCAAAATATATTCCAATATTACCATTATTACCCATTGGTGTTGACTTTAAACTGTTAGAAAACTCATTCCATGATCCATCTGCAACTTCTTTACATATTCTTTCCCGGGTTAAAGAACTATTCTTAAAACTGAAACATGATCAATTTTAGGATGGAATTTCTCTGCTATCTCATTGCATAGGCCTACTGTGTTTTTCTATTGTCACAAGCCCATTTAATACAACTTTTACTTTTAGGCCTATCTCTGTGTTAAGTGTTTTGGTTATGAACAATGGAGACTTATAAGCATTTATTCTTTCAGATTAAGAAATTCTGTATTAACTAACAGGTACGATGGTATAAAAATTTACATTTATTATTTGTATAACGTACCATAATAAAGCCATATATGCTGTGGTATCAACTGGATTAACAAAAATATGACCAGCTAATCCTGGATTGGGATCAGTTATCCATAAAAATAATACATCACTTGTACCTAAACTTAACTGTGTAAAAAACAAATTAATGAGTAATATATGTGAGGCAGAATCTGGTTTCAGCCTAGAATCCGCCTTGATACTTGTTTCACGACCTTCTCTTTACATTCCTTTGCTGCACTATGTTGTGACTCCCCTAATTTCTTATGAGGCCCCTTGTTGTATTTTGTGATACCTTTAATGTGCGCTAGTATACCAGGTTAAAAACAACTCCATTATATTTAACATGGCATTAAAAAGAGTGATTTATAATAAAAATACTTACTATTATATCACCTTGCTTTGGTGCAATTCCGGCTAGAGATGCTACAAATAAATAAAAAATTGAATGTTAATTATCCTGTTTCAACAGCATAGCATTTACAAAAAAGGTAATGTTGCCCCAACAAATCATCAATTCGCTCTGATCTAGAATAACTCGTGTTAATGTATGGAATCATCTAGAGAACTTCATAATATCTTATATCATGTGACAGATACACAATGAAACATCAATGTTGATATGGACCACCTAATATGAATAACTATAATAACTTACAAGGATTATCACCAGTAAATGCTGTGATTAAACAACCAGTATTAAAACCATATCTATCAACATAATATCTACTGATTTTACCCTGTCAATATCAAAATATTGTTTCTATTATACAATACTTATTATTATACTTGTACAATGTACAACATTTGTATAAATTTAACAAAGTAATTATATCACTGTTTATGACTGTTGGCTCAATACTGCTTCCATTGCTTTGTAAGTGACAGTTAGACTGTAGACAGTGCATTTGTCAAAATTTCAGGAACTGGTCCTTCCCAAGGGACAAAAGGATTCCGGTCCCCATCCATAATTTGATTAGTAAGAAAGATTTTTGGAAGAACAAAATCGTTTAGATGAAAATCAGATTATGAAGTCCCTATTGCCAACTCAAATCCCAAAATATTTTTCAGAATGCACTAAATTGATGCCATTTTCCATTTTCTCTCTAGGGCGAGGACCTTCTGTTTGGGCTTGCAGTTGAGGCGCTTTGCAACTTACTTGGACTCTACAAACCATCCTGGTTCGTTCCTCAAAAATTTTGGACAAATCTATGCCCTTGAACCTTCCATCCAGAGTGAACAAACATGATAATAACTAACACTATACAGAATACAATCATACTTACTACTACAGTTCTAGATGGTACAATAGAACCCAGTTTCTCTCTCAAATCTTTACCACAAGCCTGAAATAACCACACTGTAGAATATTTACTGAAAATTGGTTATCATACTTGATGGCACTAAAAACATAACTTAACCCCATGCAAGTGACTTGCTGAATAGTTACCCAATTCTCATAGCCGTAAGGGCTCACGACTTAACAGGGGGGCAAATCGACTTATTGCCCAAATTTTAGTGATATTTTGCCCAAATAGGGGGATTTTTTGCCCGAAAGCTGCCCCCCCCTACCCCCCAGTTTTCTACGGCTATGCTAATTCTCCATAGCAGAAATATTTTGCATTCAAAAACCTATCAGAAGGGTTGTTTCAATGAATAGTGGACGTCGTATGTTATATATTGTATGCAAATATTTACCTGTAAACATTCCTCAGACCAATCTCTTGTCTTAATATTCATTAAATTCATCCCTGATCCATCACTCTCATCTATTGGTGCATACGAACCTATCAACAGACTGGCAGCAAAACTACTTACTAATGAGATACACTGTAAAATTCAATCAATTAATTGTAGTCAAAAGTGTTAAAGAAAGTTCATATTAAATCAGTTGAAAAAACGGGGCTCTTGTTGAAACTAAAAAGGAAATAGAGTTTTAGGTCCTGCTTTTCTGCAACTGCTTGGCTAATGAGGATGGGCCAACTTCAGACAGTATGCAATGAGGGAAATTTTGCCAGGACAGCAGGATTAGAAACATAATTATGACATTACCTCTGTATTTGTATATTCTGTAGATTTAGTTTGGTAGACTTTAGCTATTTGATTTCCAGTAAATCTCTCAAAAGCTATAGAACCAGTTATATCTGATAATTTCTGTTTCAAAAAATGAATAATATATTTCATTTCATGCTTTTGCCATCAATTCTTGGAGGCTGAAACTCTGAATTTTGTAATTTTTTCAGCTAATTTTGCACACAATCTATTAGCAAAAATATCATCAAATGTAGAAGAAAAACCATATAAACAGATAACAGCAAAACAACAGACCACCTCCCAATGTGATGTGTATATACAATGTAGTCAATACTATTATTAAATCATTTATTTGACAGAGAGAAGAATCAATCCAATTTACCTGTGCTCCTCCTACAGCCTTCTCTAAATCATCACATTGTTTTCTGGTACTTGAATCCATCCAAATGGGGGAATCATCAATGCTAAAACAGTTCTATATGATATTTTTATAAAATAAAGTTAACAGTGAATTTTAATATTCTAAAGTTTGATGGGCTCTTTTTTGGCACCCCCACTTTTTGGCAGTTATCTATTTATTTTTTTCATCAAAATATTTTTGTCAAATTTATAATTATCTTTTTATAATTTCCAAAATCTGAAAATTGAGTAACATATATTCGAGGAGTTTTTGTGGTGGGGGTGAGGGTGAGAGGTGAATTTTGAACATTTTCAACCAAGGGTCCCCCCACTTTCAGGAACGCTCCGTGGCCTCTGATTGCTCAAGTTTTTAGCCATGTCCCTAAATATCAAACATGAATGCACAATCTATGATCAGATTATGTAAAACTAGCTCAGTATGTACCTTTTAAAAAAAAACTAGTGAAACAGTAGACATATCAAACAAGATAAAACTGAAGTAGTAACCTACTTTTAACTGGTCTTTCAATGCAAGTGAGGGATTCAAATAATTCAAAGTTTCTTTGGCCCCTTTCTTCCAGTAAACACTACCATGTTGCTGAAAAAATGATAAAATTATAAGTCATCATTATAAAGAATACAAGAAAATATCTCATAAGGTGCATACCATGAGATTTGCTGATAAAATTTGCTTTTTCTTATATCCTTGTTTTCAACTCTTGAGTTATACAAGAATTATTCAAGGATTAATTATTCTATGTAATGATTTTTATTTAAATAGATAAGACATGTACCTGTCCTGAACCAGATATTCCAGCCACTCTACTGAATGGAAAATCTTCATTCTTCATTTTATCTAAAACCATGTCAAAAGCCTGAAAACAGTTGTATTTGCTTATACATACCGTATCTATCATTTTTTATTTTGCTGCTTTAGATATACATGTAGTTAAATAACAATATTTGATGGAAAGTCGCCTCCCAATTTTTTTCTTTATTCTTGTTTAAAAATGCTTTCAATTTCAATGTAATAATTCTATGTAGGTCTATATCATCTTGACAATCAAAGTATGATAATGAAAAATTGACATATTATGATTTAATCACATGAAATAACAATGACAATATGATTAAATATACTAAATATTACCTGAACCCACATTATGGTAGGAGTTGTTACTGTACTTTTATCTGAACTTATATGAGCACCACCTTGAGTTCTTTAAAATAAATATAAAAGACTTATGAAAACCAAGAGTTTTAATTTCAATGTCCGAAAAATAAGCTAGTGTATGAAGCTGGTTGTGACTTTTGGTGGCATGGTGGCAGTATGGCAGATTACATTTGAGAAAATCAGTTGTCCTTTGGTGGTTCAAATTTAAGCTGTTATAGAAATAGAAAGGTTGTTAAAAGTATAAATTAAACTTACTTATATTCAGGCAAGTCGACATCAAATTTAACAGCAAATTCATACTGAACTTTTAGTTGATCATCAATAGCCAAAGCTTTTATCTAAAATAAACAGCAAGAACTTACATGATCATAAGCAACACCAATTTTCTGTTTGGACCATTATTTTTAATACATACTTGATAGTTCAAAAAGTAGCCTAATGAACAAGGATTGGGTGATATTGCACATATACATTGACTTCATTTAAATTAAGGCATAAATCATTTACCATAAAAAACAAAAATTTAGCTTCAAATTAGACTACAACTGAAGTTTATGGGACAGTGATTCATGCCAAATTATCAAACTGACCAACCTGTTGTGTACTAAAATCAAATCCAAGGTATAGGCTGCTATTAGACATGTTGTCACTATCTTCTCTCTTATACTAGGTCTGTAACTAATACTACTCTATCTATTTGGTGTCTTTATTTTACACCATGTTGGAGTATTGTTTAGTTTTCTGATAACAGAGGATGTCAAGGTTACATAGATTGATTTCAAGGTCAAGTCATTTAACAATTTTGTGATAACCAAAGTTTAATCATCCGTATTTCCTATTTGAAAATTAGAGAATTATGAACACTTTTTCCAGAACAAAAATTAGACATAAAATTGGATATGTAGCCTATAGGATTTATTTAATAGGCATTTCTATGGGTTACACAGTTTCTTTCAAGTGTGGTCAAAGGGAGATAATTATAATCTTATTTTGGCCTGAATTCACCCAGGCTAGCCAAGGGATATAACTCTTGAGATAGAATAAGATTGAATTCACAATGAATATTACAATGTTGACACTTTAGCTGGGTCTACATTAAATTATGCATATAGCAGAAAGATTTGGTGTCAAGAACAAAGATATTCATAGACCTTACGAATTCGTTTCAATAAAATATTAAAAGCTGACAGATTAAATTCTAACCAAAGCCATTTAAGCCAAGGTCAAACCCAAAGGTTTTATTTATGATATATCATTATTCATCCACAAGAACTGTAGACTTAAACGTCGTGTGCCTGAGTGACGGGTGAGATAGAATTGTGTGCCTGTGACGTAACATTTTTTTTGCAATGTTACAACCTCTATCCCACTGAAACAAAAACCAACATTTATGCCAAGGTCAAACCCCAAGGTCTATGCTGAGGCAATGCAAGAGTTTCACTCTTCAGATTTCTTGTTAGATCTGCTAAATATTATATGGTGTATTTAACAGCGTTTGCCTGTACTTGAAAAGTATAGTGGATACGAACGTAGTTAAGCTCATGTGTGTTTCTATACCATGATAGAGGTCAAAAAGTGAAGGACACAAGTAGCAAGGTGAAGGTGTATTCTCAACCGGAAGTTGATTTCTGCTAAACCTGTCTGATTGACAGTAGAGTAGTAACTAGTAAAGTTATTTGCCCTCTATGAATGTTTCTTGATTAATTCTGAACTTGATTAGGATTGTTTGCTATTGTATGACATAATTCCACAAGATAGGGATGGCCCCTAAGAATGTGTGCATTGTTGGCTCTGGAAATTGGTAGGTACAATTATTAGGCCTATACTAATTAGCCTACTATACCGGTAGGCTATTATTATAATGGATAATGCCAGTGGTATGTTTAAATCTTATTGCACTAGCGCCTTTTGATAGAAGACCCTAGTTATAGACATCTGATATTATGAAAACCTGTATTTATCAGACAATATAGTGCTTAATGCAGATAAACTGCTATAATAATCCATTATTTGTGATATTCAATGCCACAGATGTAACATTAGAGTGAGAATGTGATTTATGGAGTTTTATCTATTAACATGTATTCAAAATAAGATTGTGTTAGTTTTCTATAGTAGGTATAGGCCTATAGGTGTCTGAAAATTATAATAATCTTACCTGCTGTAGGTAGGTAACTCATAGGTCAAATTAACATTGTATGTGTTCTGTTAATTAGCATCAGCTGCTAGTTAATTAGCTCACTTCTAGCACTATTTGGCACAGATGCCAAGAAACTGCTTTGTAATGTTGCAGTATTACATGTGTGCCATTGTGTGGTGTGTGCAGTATTTTTCAATGTTGTGAACAAAGCTATAAAACAATGGTATTTATTGAAATTTAATCACAATATTTTAGGGGTTCAGCTATAGCGAAAATAGTTGGCAACAATGTTCAACAAAGTAACAATGTATTTTCCACCAATATTAACATGTATATGTATGAAGAAATGGTAGATGGTAAAAAATTGACAGAAATAGTTAACACACAACATGAAAATGTTAAATATTTACCTGGAGTGAAATTACCGGAAAATGTGGTATGTGATATATGTACAGTATATGGGGTTTAAAGGGATATCTTTTAAAGGGGAATGTTCGGTAATTCCGATGGTCGATTTATGACTTGAATATAAACAAATAGCCTCCAGAAGTACTAGAACTGCACGAAAATCATATAATTCCTTCAATTGTATGCACCATAACATTTATCCTTCATTTTCTGTTTATGTGTTTCTATATAATGCATAGTGTTACTAAACGACGAGTCATATTTTTGACTTTCAAACGCTGATAATAATGGGTTAAACATGTGTTTGAAGGCTTAATTTATTTAGGAGAGTTGTGAACAATACTAAATTTTTTTTGGTCGAACATGTCTTTGAATGAATTATATTATCTTTAAATATTTCAGAAAGCTGTACCAGATATTTTAGAAGCAACTAACAATGCTGATATTCTCATATTTGTTCTTCCACATCAGTTTGTTCAAAAAATATGTGAACAGTTAAATGGTAAAATTAAATCTAGCGCCATAGCTGTTTCATTAATAAAGGTTTGTTTAAACTTTAGTTCTCTTGTCTTTATTAACAATAATATGTTTACTCTGTCTTCAGTACAAAGTCCATTACTTAATAAAAATTCTTACTCTAAATGTGACAAGTACATTGAGTGAACGCATTGTGCAGGAGCATATAGAATACTTGCATTTGAGATTTTATCTTTTATTTTTCTGGTCAGTTTTATTTGTGTCACATAAAAAGGTTTTGTTAGTTGGTTAAAGCTACTGAAAATGTTACACATCAGAAAAATGAAATCTTCATGATGAATCTGAGAACTTGTATACACATTATATTTTTAGGGTTTTGCTATAAATGAAAAAGGTATTCAACTGATATCGCATCAAATAAGTGAAATCTTGTCAATACCATGTTGTGTATTAAGTGGAGCTAATTTGGCAGGAGAAGTAGCCAGTGAACAATTCTGTGAAACTACCATAGGTAAATAACGAGGTTATTTTAATGTATTGCCAATCAGATCGAAATAAGTTAACCCGTTTTGTTTTTTTTAAACGTTAATATCAGACTTGTCCAAGATCACATCAATATTAACAATCACACCAAATTTGATTCAAATCGGATAAAAAACTGTAGTCTCTATCATGTTCAAAAGCCAATTTTGATTAATAACAAAAAAAAAATTTAATTGAAAAATCATTGTCATCAAGACAAACTTGACAATATCTCAATACAAATGATCTCACCAAATTTCATTTCAAACTTTAGTATCTATTGCTTTCAAAATTGTGGAGAGTTGGACCGACAGGTGTGACAACCGCATTATGTTTGCATATAAAAATGATTAACAAACATGATTTGTTCAGAAATGTTTTGATCAGCCTTTGGTTACTCCTTCCAAAAATTTAACAGGATGAGTTATGTAGTCCATAAGAATAATAACAACTTTGGTATAGTATCGTATTTTGAATTTTTAACTATAAAGGAAGTAAAGATGAAGATACCGGTGATTTATTAAGACAGTTATTTGAAACACCATATTTTAGATGTGCAGTTGTACAAGATACTGATACAGTAGAAGTTTGTGGTGCATTAAAGGTAGGTTAAATGTTCATTTCACAATCAAAAATGTACAATATATAATATACACCAAGGGATTCTCTTTTCTACCAGTGAAATGTTTTGTAAACAGATAAAGAAGCTAGGATAATCATATCTATACATTGCTATGATTGTATTGCTATTGAAGATCCTACTTTACTCTTATTCTTACTCATTCTTATTTATTTTGCATAATTTTCTACTTTCTCATGTGCTTTTAGAATGTGGTAGCAATAGGAGCTGGTATTGTTGATGGTATGGGTTTAGGTGACAATACTAAAGCTGCTGTTCAAAGATTAGGATTAATGGAAATGATTAAATTTGCAGAAATCTTTTTTCCAGGTAAAATATAACAAAATACTGGGTTTATTATCAATAATAATAATAATTCGGAAAAAGCACTTTCTTTAAAAGGATGACAAGGCACAAATATCTTTGTCAATCTGTACAAGTGTCACAAAATTATCATTTTATATAGCCCAAACCAACATTAGTACAAATTGGTTTTTTTTATCATTTCTAATTTCTAGGGTCCAAAACATCAACATTTTTTGAAAGTTGTGGAATAGCAGATTTAGTTGCTACATGTCATGGTGGTAGAAATAGATTATTAGGGGAAAATGTTGTCAAATCAGATAAGGTAGCATTTATTTCATGACCGGTTTACCTTTCAATAAATCTCCTTGAAACAGTGTGAAAAAATTGTTCTTTAGAGCTTTTGAATACCTTAATTTGGGTAACCCCGTCTTATGGGAGCAGAGCTTCATGAGAAGGCTACAGAAGCATTTTCAACAATTTAGAACTCTCTTAGGGTTAATTTCATCTATGGAGGTGGATTATAATCAGGCCTTTAAAGTTGTTGGCATCTCTGACACTGCAGTTCTAACGCAACACGCTATGACACTTTATATCATTATATTTTGGGCAAAGCAGATTTTGACACAGCGTTCACCTTCATTACTAGCATATAATCTAAAGCCTTGGTCTATATTGTAGACAATACGTGAATTAGAGAAGGAGATATTGAAAGGTCAGAGTTTTCAAGGACCATTAGTAGCTAAAGAAATCTATGGAATGTTAAAAGAAAAAGATATGTTGTCTAGGTAAATATATAAAAATTTTGTTAAGCTGAATGGTGGCTATAACATCCTTCACTTTTTTGATGAAGGGTAAAAGCTGACACCAGACTGACTCTGAAAAACATTGGTCACAATATGTCTTACATCGAGAGGGATTGGAAACCACAATCTCACTCGCTACTGATGCTTTGTTCTTAGTGGAAGGCCTTTACTCTGTGCTTTACTGTTGTCTTGAATGATTCAGGATATTTATAATGTATACTTCTTTAAGTTGTAGGCTTGAGGACTTCAAGTCTTGAATTGTAATTTGGGTAGGCACTCATTTAAAGTGGATAAAATGAATTCCCAAGAAAAATTGTAAACTGAAGCTTTTCAGTAGAGGGCAAAAACGATATAACTTTATCATTTAAGATCAAGCTCATTTATGCAATAATTGTCCTTATATTGCTATTTTATTGCAGATTTCCTTTGTTTGTGGCAATTCATTTGATTTGTGAAAAAAAGATGGAAACTAAAGAGTTTATCAGCTGTTTAAGAAGTCATCCAGAACACATGTAAGACAAAGCAGGACCTCATATCATGATATTGTTAAACTAGGGCAATAACCTGTTTACCTTCAAATTCTGATTCTTGTAGGCATTGAATTGCATAGCTAACTTTTATGGTATATATATTTTATTCAATTATTGTTGATAGCATTTCATGCTACTTCTAAGAAGATTGTCTTTACAGTGTGGAATTTGAACAAAATACAAAGGTTGCTTGTTAAACTGCATGATATACCTGTTTTAATATAATGACATTTATATATCAGTAACATGAATTTGAAAATTTATTGAATAAGCTTCAATTGTAAGACAACTAAAAAACTATAGTATTCATAAACGACAGTGGTCATTAAGTAATTCCTGTGTATAAAAAATCAAGCTAGTAATTTTCTTATTGTGCCATTTTATTTCTATATAAGAATAAAAAATCTCCTGACTTAACTGAATTGAAATCCAAACAAATAAAGCTCTGATGCGTAAATTAATTTCCAAACAAATAAAGCTCTGATGCGTCAATTAATTCTTTCAGGGAATGTGCAAAATGTATATTGCATTGAAGCACTAAATTCCTTTGGTGAAAGCATAACAAAATGTCTTGCCATAGCATACATTCTATGCATTGTCTAATAGAATCTCAATTATGGATACAGTATTTGTTGATTGTTAGTGATTTTTAACTTGTTTTCTATTTTAATATATTAACTCAAATTGTTTCTTAATAATAGATTATACTAGGGATTGTTTTTATCTTCTATAAAATATTAGTAAATAATCTGTGTTGTTTTTTATTTCAATTTAAATATCAGGACTGCCATGTCAGAAGAGAATGTTTTATAAAATGCAATTAGTTTTAAAAAAAAAAACCAGACCTTACATTTAAAAAAAACCTTAAATTTCAAATTTTATTTTCACATGTACAAATAACCTACTTCCTTTTCCTTCCACTTAATGGAGGTGTTTTCAATTTATCTTTGGAGCCCAATGTCAATTTTTTGGCTGCAGATCTTGTTGTCATTCTTTTAGGTTTTTCTGCAGAACTGGGAGTTAACTTAATTGACTTTGGAGTATCACGCTTTTGGTCAGTTTTCACCTTCTTAGCAGACTTGACTTCAGAACTTGGGGCCAAATTTATTGACTTTGGAGAAACAAGATTTTGGTCCTTTTTCATTTTCTTTGCAGACTTGACTGCAGAATTAGGAGTAGACTTTGACTTGGGAGAATCAAGATGTTGGTCTTTTTTCACCTTCTTAGCAGACTTGACAGCAGAAGTAGGAGTAGACTTTCTTGACTTTGGAGTATCAAGCTTTTGGTCTTTTTTCACCTTCTTGGAAGAATTGACCTCTAGGGTTTTTGGAGTGGAAATTTTATCACCAGTTTTAGTTGTTCTAGGAGTATCATCAGCTGACTTCTTACGCTTCCCAGAACCAGTAAGTTTTGATGATCTAATTGAATTTGGTGGTGTCTTAAAACTGATTTCTTTTTCCGTCTCGTCTTCCACAAGAACTTTTAAATCAGGTGTTGCCACTGATTGGTTGTCTGGTTTGGTTGATTTCATCTTACCTTTCTAAAAAAAAAAAAAAAATATGTTAGCAATTAAATTTTTTCAATTGTGATTCAGTAATTGATTTTATTTGGCAAATGATTGGCCTGATATTAAAACTAACTAAATATGGTCTGTAGACAGGAGATTAAGAATAAGCCTTAAGTTCAAAGAAAATCTGAAAGACTTACTACAATAATATTATTAATGTCCAATTCAACACCTAATTTAGCCAATTTGGCCAACTTTTTCTTCTGTAAACGTTCTTTTTTGCTCTGATATTCTTTTAACTTTACATCTTTCTTTAATGAATTATGTCTATCAATGGATAATGATGAAGCTTTAGGTTTAGAAAAACTTCTGTGTGAACCATGAAATAAGGCTGGATGTAATTTATCAGAAGACAGCAATTCACCTGAAATAATTAGATTTCTAAAAATAACAACCAGTTCAAATGTTAATTTGGAGGAATAGTTATTTCATAGGCAATTGTTTGCTATTCAGCCTTCACTTTCACTGGCATCAGTGGTTCAAAATCAACATATTGTAATCAGAAAGTCATTAGTAATACAGATTCATGATGTCACAAGAAGTTTGTAATTTTTTGTGAGATAGTTTGACAGAAGATCAGACAAGAAATCATTAATTTTGCTAAAATAAAGTTTTACAATAAATAAATAGGAAAATCAATTAAATAACCGAGTTTCTACCTTTCAATTCAGTTAAAAATAATAGTCTTACATTTCAACAGTCTTTCAAACATCAGATAATTGTTCATAGTCTCAGCAGCAATTTCAGCAACATCAACATCATCAAACTCAACATAGGCATATCCTTTAGAATTTCCCGTCTGAAAATAAAGTTTATTGCATAATTAAGCATCTTTGTGTATGTGTATAAACCCATTTCTGACATTCAATGATACTTACTTCTAGGTATAATGTTAATGATTAGATAAGGGATTATTTTGATAAAATTAATTTACATGTAAGATGTATTTAGAAATACAATTTTTTTGTTTACCTTCTTACTCCTTGACAGCCTAACTCTTGTAACCTTTCCAAATTGTGAGAAAAAACTTCTCATTTCTGTTTCATAGAATCCATGTGGAATGTGTCCAACAAACACAACTCCTCTGTCTCTTTTAAGACCACCTCCATACTGTAATAATGTACAAACACAATATGAAACACTTGGCTTATTAAATGAAAATATTAATATATAATGTATGCTCTCTACTTGTGACCTCGGCCAGTGCTTATATAAGAGAGTATCTTCTATAACACCCAATTCCAATAGGGTACTTTACTTACAAAAATTAATAGTCAATTTTCCATAATTAAATTTACGAAGTGTATAAAAAACCGGATCCGGTTCCCGACTGGTTGGCTAATTTTATCACGTGGCTAAATATCCGGTTCCCGACATGTCTATTTTTAGGGTTTGGGTTAGGGTTAGGGTGAGGATTAGCCAATCAGAAACGATATCCGGCTCTGTAGTATTTTACCGTCGGTTACCGAATCCGGTTCTTTATCCACTGCCTTAAATTTATGCTTATTATGTTATAAAGGCTATGGATAGTTTCATTGTTTTCTGAATCCATTGGAATCTGATTTTATGCTTAACTACTACTGAATATTTGCTCCTTTTGGCAATGCTTTACTCGCTCAACGGCAGGTTTTATCTGACTAGCAATGCTTGAAAATTTAAATTTATTTTCATTCTTTGAGATATTATCCCTAGGCCCTAATATAAGTGTCCAGTTAGGCATTTAGCGTCTGTGAAAGACGAACACTGAACACTCAACAAACACTGCCATGCCCATGGGGTTATAGTCAACAGGGGCCCCTATCTAAAATGGCCACTCATTAGGTCAAAATGGTCTCTAATAAATGGTCAAAATGTATGTTTACGTCTGAAATCCTTAAAATTAACCTTCTCAGAAGTATCAAAGCCACTAAAAAAATGATATATCATAGATTATCACCTTCTCTTTTAATTTCTTGACTTTATGGGTGAATTCTTTTTGTTTGTCGGCATCAAGAGCAATAACGACGGGTTGTTGTTTCTTTTCCTTATTTTTGACTGCCATCTTGGATATTTACCACATGGTTTTATCTCGAACATCCAGTTATGGATAAAGGAGATAATCAAAAACAAAATTGACATTCAGACCACAGTAATTTTATTTTATATCACAGTTAAATATAATATGCTATACCCACTGCTAGAAATATGCCTTATTTTGTCACAAGTCAAATTTAGAACAAAAAGCTCTTCATCTATTTTTCTTTATTGAACGCAGGAAAAAGAGGATGGGTTCCAACAGGTTTATCAATTTTCAAGGAGCTGTAAAAATCAAGAGGATCCATTTATTCCTTAAAAAAGAATGCAATAAGCTTATAATATATATATATAAATACAATATTATATTTCATTTCAAAATTATAAATTCTAGAAATAATTTTTTGGAATAGTGTTTAATACTTTGTGTTCATTAACGACTGCTATAATCTTTTAAATAACAATCGAAGAGACTCCTTTGGGTAAAAACCTGTTTTTTGAGCATATCAGATGTTCAAATTAAGAATTCAGAATTTTATTGAGCATTATGCCAGTCCTAATATAATATATGGTATAACTTCCACAACACATTTCTTAAAGGTCAATGGGAATGAAACAAACACAATATTTCCAAACTATAAATTAATTAAGTATATATTTTATCACAGATTTAATTGAATCATCAGACCAAACTGAATATTGAGATACATGATTACTGAAACTAGTTGATAGCTTTTTCTTCTTCAGGTTCAAATCCAAATACTTTCTTCTCAACATTTTGTTCATTATTCTCATCATTATTAATAATATTACTGTCCTTGTTTTCATTAGATTCTTCATTATTAATATTGGTTCTGTCCTTATTATCAACTTCATCACCGGCTTGGTCTTTTACAGTCTGCTCTGAATCACCATCTTCTTTTTTATCAACCGTTTCTGAATCACCACCCTGTTCAGACTCATCATTTTGGTTATTGTTTGGTAATACGGAGTCACCCACCTGTTGTTCACTTTCACTAGTTTCTGGTGGATGTACTGCTGTCAATTCTTCAATTTCATTCTGTAATTCCTGTATTTAATAAAAAAAGAATTTCAAATAAATATACCTTCAGACTTTCTTATTAAGATCACAGAAACATCTTATGCAGATAACTAAAAAACAGAATGCCAGTAATTAATCAAACCACAATTCTGAAGGCGCGAATTCTGGTGGTGAGATGTAAAGTACTGCTTAGATTAATAGCTACAGCATCTTTATTTGTGAGACTAAGGTATGATTGGTTGAATGGATGGTGAATGTATCACTATAACAACAATCTTGTCCCAAAATGATGATGTCGACCGACTATCTTAGAACTAAAGAGAGAGAAGCTTACCGAAACAATTTCTATCAGTATAGCTTTTACATCAGTTGGTACTTCTATATCTTGAACTACATTCCAATAACCTTTAGGATGCATTGTTATTGGAAAGGAGAAAACTAATCCCTCTGGTACATCATACCAACCTAAAATCATAAATAAAAAAAATTACTTTCAAAAAAATATATTTCAATTCGATATCAGTAAAAATAAAATGAAATCAATATTTAACCAGATTTGGTCATCAACCAATTTTTTTAAATCCCAAATCAATTTTCAAAAACTCTACACACTAATAGAAGATTTTATGTCCATAAAGCTTAAAACAAACCTCTTCAGCAAAGAGGTGAAGTCCAATATAGTTCGAACTCATTTATCTTAAATAACATTTAAAATTTGCATGAAAAAAAGGCACATACCCTCAGAGCAAACTGCTAAAGAAAATAACTGTCCTTTTGGTGTACCATTCCACCAATGTTGAAGCATGTTTATTATTGCTGATGAGAATGCCACAGATGCAGAATGATCTAAAGCTTCTCTCACTTTTGATCTTCTCTGTTGAACAATCTCCAAATATTCACCTTCTATCCATTTATTATCGTGCAACATTTCTACAGCAGGCAGAGTAAATGATGGTGGACCCCAGATTGCTCCATCATAGTTCCTTACTTTACACTGACTTAAATCAATATATTTCTTACTATTAATGTTCCCCCAAATGATAAGATCCAAAACATTGGATGTGTTCAGGTTCAGCTTGCCACCAATCACAGACTTTGAATAATTTTCAATCATTCTTGCCATGGCAGTGATATTTTGTCGAGGCACATTCGGGGCATGTCTGATCATCATTGTTGCACAAAGGTTAATTGGACCATTTCCAGCTATTAGGATTTTCACATTTTTCTTTGCTACTTGGTTGATGATTTTCGCATAGCCTGTAAAATGTTCAGCATTTCTCTTCAGCCAATCTTGTCTAGATTCATCAGCTTGTTGATAAAGATTGTCAATAAGTATGATAGCGCTACAGTTGGTAAAAGCTTGAGAAGGATCAGACGTAACAGTAACACCTCTCAATAAATTTTGACAAAGATCTTCAGCCTCCATCTTTAAACCACTCAATAATTCAGACTTTTCAGGATTTTCATCAAATAATCTGAGAATAATTTCTGTTGATGGACCAAATGTTTCACCAGAAGCTAAAGAATTTATTAGATGATAAGCAATAGGATTACTAGCATTTGATATACAGACGTGAAGTGGTTTACTCTGGGCTTTAAATTCAGCTTCTTCTTTATCTAATTCTGCTTTCATTTTCTTATTTTCTTGGCTTATTTTACGCATATCGTCACTTGTCAAACCGGAGCTGATATTGTAATAACCTTTTACATATTCTTGGAATTCATTAGCATCACCAATTAAAACTCCTTTTCCACCACGGTCTAATAGTTCTCTCCATACTAATGGTGATTTCCTTGTTTCCCATCCTCTTTCTGAACAGGTGCTTTTCATCCAATCCTAGTCAAATGAAAAGAAAACGATTGCATTATGTGCCTAATGAAATAAATAAGTTTAAATGATCATGCTATTCTTAGCAAGGTCTGAGTTTATATTATGCTCTTTGATTTTCAGGGGTGGTTAGATTCAAAATGATTCAAGTGGTTTTTAACAATTTTATGTGTCATAAATTTTGTTTCATAGTATAATTGTTGGCCTACCTCCCATTCTGTCTCTGTTTTCACAATTTTGTGAACTTTCAAATCTGGTAAATTTTTGGCTAATGTATCTCCAAGAAGTTCTGCCCTAGCATAATATGGACAATCATCCCGACCTACAAACACATAGACAAATTATTCAAAATTAATTCATTTAGTTGATGATTTAAATAACATTTCAATTTCAAGGAGAACAGTCTGCATTTTTGGAGGTTGATTTGATTTGATCTTGAATATTTTTAATTTGCCTTCAGAAATACTGTACTTTTATTTCCTGAAAACGGTAATTCCTTTATGTACTAGTACCTCGAACTAGAAATTTCTCTTCCTATTTGTATTTGCTTGGATACATATTTTCTATAGGCCTATTATTGTAAGCTAAATAATATTATGGGATACTGGTACCATACTGGTATTTTATAACTTTCAAAAGCAGATAGAAATATTTTTGGATACCCAGAGAACATATTGATTTAAACTTAAAGGCTCTAATTGCGACAGTGAGCTGTGTACAATATATCTGATAAGCTTAAATAGGGCCCTATACAATCCCATTTCTGATACAGTAAGTGATTGGTCTGAAGTTCCATCAAAGTTTTTTTTCCCAAGAACATGAAAATCTTTCGATGGCATTGACATTATCATTATTATAGACTGTGTGCGCAAAATGTGGAAAATCCCCAATTTCTGTGGCCGAGTTTTTCTGACTCTCCCCCAGCCATACAGCTGTCCAAATAGCTATCGATGGCTGAGAATAGCGTAAACAAGATTCGTACTAGCTTCAGGCAGGGCAACGGTGCACTGCCAGCCTTAGCCCGAAACTTGCTGACACTTTCACCAGCCTCTGATAGCCATTTGGAACTACTGATATGGCTGGGAGAGAGTCAGAAAAACGGGCTCCAAAAACTTGTGACTTTCCGCACCTCCACCATTTTTAAACGTATTTATTTATTTGGAAAAAAATTTTGTAGTTCAATCATACCATCATCATAATTATCCCCCTACGACATACAAGCACAAGTCACGTATGCAAGTCCATCAAAATCAAAGTTGTTTTCCAAGAAATAAAATGACTCGCCATTGAAAGGCTACGTGCGCAAGGTGTGGAAAATTCCCATTTTTTGTTGCTTAGTTTTTCTGACTCTCCGCCAGCCATATCTGTTTAAAAGGCTGTCAAAGGCTGGGAATAGAGTCAGCAAGTTTCGGACTATGCCAGGCTGTGCTGTGCCTGGGCTGGACTATCCCTATGTTGTAGTCAGATAAAACCTGCCGTTGGTTCTGTTGTGGTACTGCACTGGTATAAATGACATAAAGCATAAACCTACCAGCGATTACAAATTTTGCCATTTCTTCCTACTCCGCTTAGATCGGTCTAGATGTAAAATTTTAAACAAATTCAATAATTTTCAGATCCTATCTCCGCCATGTTGTTTATAGAGATGTTGCTAAGTGCCTGTTTGATTCATATATTTCATAACTTGGATTTTTTATGCTGATTAAGTGACCAATACGCATGATTGGTTATCTATAAATAGTACCCAATCAAAATCTTACCTAAAATACTTTTCATACTGTTTAATCCCAAATGGTTGGTGAAAGTGTAAGGGAATAATAAGATAAAATCTTTGTAATAACCATTTGAAACCTTATCGGCATAGACATAATCGTTTTTAAATCTTTTATTCTAAAACAACACAATTATGTGAAAAGCATCTATAAAAAAAAAAGCTGTGATTGTCAATAATATTATGTTTAGGTTGCTGTAAAACCCAAAACTCACCTGAAACAAAATAATTAATAAAAAAAAATTTATTGGCTACATTCAGAAGAAAAAATAATACATATAAAAGAAATAAAAAACAAACCTAAAAACAAAACAAAATTAAAAAAATTAATATTAAATTTTATAATTTCAAAAATTTACAAATAGCAAGTTTCAAGCAATTGGTTTTATAAACATTTTGCTGTTTTTCTCCATGCTATATCTTAGAAGGTTTTAAGTGATCACTTGTGATGTGTTAATAAATACGGGTATATATTGTAATAATCTTTTTTACTACAGCATTGCTTTAAATAGTAATACTCATATATAATTGTATACATTTCTTCCGTTTAAGTGATTTGAAGAATGGATATCACATTTTTAGGAACAGCATCTGCCTATCCTACACCAACCAGGGGTGTATCATGTACAGTATTTAGAACTGGTGAGCAATTTTATAGTAGTGGCGGATGAACTCTTTTCGAAACACCTGATGGTGCTTCTGGTATGGGAAGTCCACTGCTATATAATTATTGCACCCGATTTTGTCATGCTCTGGAGTCAATTTTTGATTAACAGAATTGTTTTGCTTGTACAGATTTTTATTATTACAGCGAGATAAAATTTATTTAGTTCTTATTAAACATTTTGCATTATATATAGTTAATATCTAATTATAATCAAGTTTCAGAATGACTTTTCGTTATCTTAATTCTTCACAAGTTCACAAGCGTCATTGTTTTATTTCTCATATTGTAGATAGTGTATGTTGGTTGTTTGACTGTGGTGAAGGCTCACAGATTCAGTTAATGAGAAGTCAATTAAAAGCCAGTAAAATAAATAAAATATTCATATCACATCTACATGGAGACCATGTGAGTAAAACAAATCAAATTTGTAGGGAGAATATGGTGTACAAATACAAGGTTGATGGTGCCAAACTACCAAAGTGTATCCTTATTCACAAGATGTCTCTGGTTCCATTTTAAATATCTTGATTAACCCTATCTGTGTCTGTTGAAGTGAAAAAGGAACAATGCCACTAGTATCAGATGTTGAATTTCATGTATTGAAGTTTTTTGTTTACTCCTTCCTGGTCAGCCTCTTAAGCTATGAGCCTGGTTTAAGCATTGTCTATGATTAATACAAACTAGAGACTACGACATAATGTAAATATTCTGGTTATTGTAGGTATTTGGTTTACCAGGATTACTATGTACCATCAGTCAGAATAAAGGAAGAAATGAACCAGTCGATATTTATGGCCCAGTTGGTTTACGTAAATTATTAAGAATAACTCTTCAACTCTCTCGATCTCAATTAGAATTTAATTATACAGTTCATGAACTACAGACATTAGATCATGAATATCCAGTTGATTGGCAGGTTAGGTCATTTCCTTCTGCAATAGTCCCTTGTTGATTTCTCTTTTCTTTTTGAGGGGATAATTTTGACAAAAATGTGCATTGAGCTTAATGTGCACAAGACAAGCTCTTAAATAATATATCTTAACAGAAACTCTAAGAATCATACTTAGGGGTAAGCAGTGGTCTGAAAGCAGAAAGTCTGACAGAAATATGTGTGTTATATTGTTCAGGGGCCGCAGAGACAAAAAAAAAATTTTCTCATCAAAATTTGTATAATTATTTTTTTATAATTTCTGAAATCTACAAATCGAGTGGCTGAAATCCAAGGAATTTTTGTGATGGGGGTCAGAGGTGAATTTTGAAAAATTTCAACCAAAGGCCCTCCACTTCCAGAGACGCTCCGCGGCCCCTGTGGTTTGTCTTTGAAGGATTAACTATGATATTATTTGTTTAATTCTAGTTATGGCCTGTGAATCATATTTGTGATGAAGAATTACATCCTAATGAGAAACCTGGTACAACAATAACACCGGATAGTAATAACATCTTACACTTGTAAGTTGGTTACTTTTTCTCTATTTGGCTTTTAGCTTTTTCTTGATGAATTTTGAAAGTAAAAAATTATTAAATATGTAAAGCGGTAAGGATGGTACTCATCTTGATTATTTGTGTATCCCTGATATGACTGATGCAAACCAATATTCCTGACGTCATAAATTTACAAAAATCCTCCTTTGTTTGTGTTGCCCATGTCATTATCTAGCTTTTAAAAATTATGTTAAAAATGTTATGAATGAATATATACAAATTGATGCAAAAAAACAATATTCTAGTTGATTTTCATATTTAGATTTGAAGATAATGAGTTTGTAGTTACATCTGTATGGACAAAACACAGAATACCTTCATATGGTTTTATAATTGATGAGAAGGCTCAGCCAGGCAAGTGAGTATGTTTTATTAGAAATGAGATAATGTATAAAGTAAATGGCTCAAATATTTAATATGGTGATTTTGTCCATGTTTCAGCCCGATTTTAGAAAGTCAATAGACAAACCATCAAATTTTGCCTTCTCATTACTTCTTTGACTGATCACATTAATTAATTTTTTTTTTCTGAATTGACAGGCTTGATGTATCAATATTGGTAGCTAAAGGTGTTCCAATTGGACCATTATATGGTAAAATAAAGTCAGGGGAAACAATAACATTAGAGAATGGAACTGTGGTATGTATTGTTTAGAATGATTCAAAGTAGGGATCAATTTTCACACAGTTTTTGGCTCCAAGTGTAGTTGTAGACTTATGTCAACCTTTGCAAGGATGTTAGTTTCTTAACTTAAAGACACCACAAAGAGTACCGCTAAACATATTTTTTTGGCTGGGAATTCTCATAAAAAAAAAGAAATTTAATATGATTCACAGATTGTCATAATAAATTTTAAATTTGGCCAATCAATAATAGGAAATATTGGATTGTCAAAGGGTCACTTTCACTTTCAAACTGATATGTGATACAGCTTTAATTGCTGTAGCTATGGGATTGGTAATCTATAAAAATCTGGGTGCTAAATTTCATGGTGACTGTTCTTAGGAAGGTACAGTTTTATATCATATGCTCTGTTTTAACAGATAAAACCAGAAGATGTTGTTGGTCCACCAATTAAAGGTAGAAAAGTCATTATAATGGGAGACAGCTCCGATTCCTGGCATTTAAAACATATTGGACAAGATGCTGACTTATTAATTCATGAAGCAACTCTAGAAAATTCTTTAAGTGAGAAATGTATTGAAAATGGCCATTCTACACCTGGTAAGCATGATTTATGTAACCACTCTTTTACATGAAGATCTCTCCTACAGAATTCAGACAGAAACTACTATAGAAAGGTAAAGGGGAAAAATAATGTGTATTTCAGGAGACGGAGAGATTCTGCTCGTTCAATCATATTGACAGAATTATATCTTGACCACTTGACCAGTGCACATTGTGTTCAGGAATAATGAAGTAATTTTGTCTAGGTTGGTGGTTCTACCTTGCCACACACGGAAAATAAGTCAATGGTTTTTTGAAATTTTCATCCTTTTCTTATAGAAATGGTGGCCAAGTTAGCAAAATCTTTGAATGTGAAACAGCTAATATTAACACATTTTAGTCAGAGATATAAACCTCTATCATGTCAGTTAAAAGTAAGTCAGTTAATTTTATTTTTGGTTGTATAGCTATGGTGACATAATGTTGTTTTTAGTCCACATTCAGTACAAAACCCTTATAATTATTTTTGGCTAGCCTCTACCTTTCTGAATTTGTTTGGCAATTAAAAGAACATTTTTTAATAATTCACTTTTGTAATTTATGTGCATCTAAAAAAGTTCAAATTATGTGCAGTTCTTGCTAATCTTGGATTTTTAATTAATTTTGTATGTCTTTCTACCGTTCATTTTGAAATAAATCGAGAGATTTGTATTTTATATTGTTGAATATTGTAGGAAGGTGATGATTCAGTACAGACATTATTAAATGAAGCTGAAGCTATATTAGGTGAAGGTTCTGTTATTTGTGCTGAAGACTTTATGGTTTATAATGTAGCTAGGAACACATAGTAACATCATCATGCACTGTGAATATTTCATCACTTATGGTGCAATCATTTTATTAAAAAAATAATGCTCATTATGTCAAAACTAGTGTCTTTCTGTCTGATTGAGAACTAAATGCACGCAGTTCAGATGTGAGCCATTATAAATTTAAGATTTTAAGACTCCATGCGTAATTTTTAAAGATATATCATGAGGACTAAAATTGTAAGTAATTAATAACTTTTTTTGTTTTAATATAATTTGTTTATTAACAATGTTCTTATAAGCTAGTAAAAAAAAAACATTCACTAACATATCAGAATATATTATAATTATGTACATTTGGAAGTTTTGACTTGATTTACAGATTCAAAGCAAGTGTGTGAAACTCAATAATTGATTTTATATTCAAGACATTTGCTCAGAAAAAAATAAAACTTAATATTTACGTAGAATTTGTATAAAATATACAATGTATTTTGGCTCATCACATAAACCAACATTCAAATATAGAGCTTGTTTACCTGAAATCTAAGATGTTGCATCATGCTACTTAAGCACTACAGAGCAAGAGATGCCAACATATTCGAAGGCTTATCTGATCATAACAGTAGTCCTAGCTCCAAAAATGAAATTATTTAACACCCAAAGAGTTTTTAATTAGTCAATATTCTACTGTAGGCTTCCAAGGAGCTCTTCCTACCTATATATCCACATCCGCTCTGCAAATAGAGGGTGTGCCCAAATTAATGTACATGTAATCTAAAGCCCTGATTCAATTTTTTAAACAATTTCAACATATACATTTCTTAAACTGATTATAACAATAACAAATATGGTAAATGAATCTCACATAAAAAATAGTAAATGTGTATAAAATTTCAGTATTTGTTGTCCCTTAACCAGAAGGTAGTTGTCATGAAGAATGGAATAGCACCATGTTAGTTCTTCTTCTTGTCTTCATCCTGTAGAAACTGATAAGCTACAGAGAAATCTTTACCCCCATATCCCTTATTACACATAGTTCTATATAACTGTAAAGCCATGGAACCTAATGGTGTAGGAATTTTGTTGTTTATTGCTGCTGATTGAGCTAGCCCCAAATCCTGAAAATAGGAATATTTTGTCATTTACAGGTAAATATTTCAAATCTATTACAACACATAACAATTTAAACAGAGCTTATTATTCCCTTGTGGAATTTAATTATACTTCTTTTATTAAATGAAAGTGCTGTTATTGTGACTTGAATAGAGCCTCTATAAGAGAGTATCTTCAATAACATCTAATCCTTAATATAACTTCTTAGAATGAACAACAAAACTAAATTTTCAAACTTGGTCAAGAAGAGTCTTCATCATCAGGGGAGTTACCTGATGGCATAACTATACAACAGATTACCTAAATAATCTGATAAAATCCAGAAAACTGTGTTTATATACAATAAATGAAAAATGCTTACTTATAACCTGTAATTGTATGGAAAATTAGTTTTATGGGTTTATTAGATTCTGTTTGTATACTTTGAACACCGTTGATGAATATATACTCTTATTGACCAAGTTTGAGAACTTAATTTCTTGGTTCATTCTAAGAGGTGGTATCGCTTTAAATTTAACACGGCAAGTCAGTCCTAGGTTAAAAAATAAAAAGCTATTAGCACATTGACAAACCTTTGTCATGAGAGCTGTTCCAAAACCACCTTTATACTGATTACTGGAAGGTACGCCTTCTAAAACACCCGGTACTGGATTATACACTTCTGATGACCAACATCTACCAGAACTCATATTTAATATTGATGCTAATAATTTAGGATCTAGTCCCAATCTGTAATATAGATGATTACAATCTTTACTTAAAGCTATTTAAATCATATGTGAAAACTATCTTTTCAGAACGAATATAACAAAATTAGTAATAAATAATGAACAAAATAAAATTGACGTAATCTTGTATGCTTGAATATTGTTTGTCATGATATTGATTTGAAAATTTTACATAGTATTGAAATAATGTTTCTGATCTGTTTCTAATAAAGCACAATTTGCCCTTAAATATTATGTTTGAAAATCCTCAAAAGAATAAGGCAAAAAGTACACAACACAAGTAATTTTAATAGGAGTATCTTACTTGATTCCCAGATTCATTGTTTCTGATGTTCCAATCATTGATATACCCAATAACATATTATTACATATCTTGGCTGCCTGAAAAACAGGATTCTTTCTTGTATAATTTACATGTTTTGAATTGTTTTGATTAGTAAAACAAATCACCCCGCTTGTCACAAATTGTGGTAATACATGACATAAATTTGGGTTTAATATCTTGACCAATAAATTGTTTCTAATGAAAGTAATGAAAGTTAATATTCGTTTTATGATAATGCATATATCAATTTTCATCAAAATAGATTGAAATTATACATTCTAAACATATGATATATGATGACATAGTTCTCATTCAATGATCAGGCACTGAGATACTTTCTAAAGATGGTATGCTTACTGTACTAGACACCTTAACATTGCTGAGGTTGAGCATTATTCTAGTATAGAAATAAAGTATGACTATACCTGCCCTGTACCCACAGCTCCACAATGGACAACATTTTTACCCATCAAGGATAATAATTCTTTAGCTTGATTAAATTGTGTTTCTGGTCCTCCTACCATGAATGTTAGTAAAGCATCTCTGGCTGCATTTACACCTGGAACAAAATTGTTCTTGTTGAAATAAAAACTCAAATTTATTAGTACGAGTAAGTGAGTGAATACTAACTTCCAATATCTCCAAACTACCAACTCATCTTCTGATATTGAACTCTGGGAACTATCCTTTTGAAATATCACCTGTTTTGGAACTTGCTTTCATAATGACAATGAATTTCATTATTCAGATTAGTATCCAATTTGAAGCAGGGAGTTTTATATATAATAATATGTAATAATATAATAGATCTTACCCCCTGAGACTGGTGCATCAAGATAAATTGAACCACCTTTCTTCTCAGCTACCCCTGCTATATGTTGTGACACACTAGGATCTATTGTACTACTATCTATTAATAGACTTTTATCTTGTATAGCACTGTGGAATAGAAACATATTTCATATGAAAACAATCTTAGCTGTGCCTATATATATATGTGAATAAAGGGCAAGTGAATAAAATCACACAATTCAAAAACCACATGACAGACCAGTTCTCCTCTTATGAATAATAAATTCTATATCATTATTATATGAAAATGATGTACCTGAATATGCCTTTAGAGCCAGTATAAACCTCTTGGACATGAGCACTCTCTGGTAACATTGTTACAATTCTGTTGGTAGCACTGGCAACTTCAGCTGGTGAGCCAGCCACTTGAGCTCCTGTAATCAACAAATTCATCAAGAAGAGAAGAGTTAACAAATCATTTTATTCTGAATTGTTAATAAGTTGTATAATGTTTTAAGAAACTTTTCATTTACATTTGCATCTATAAGACCAATTAATGCTTGCTAATATTGCAGATTATATTGTAGACCCTACTTACCATCACTTTTTAAAGCAGAAGTAGATTCAGAACTAACATCAAATACTACCAAGGGATATCCATTCTTCAATAAATTCCTTGCCATATGATTACCCATATTACCCAATCCAATAAAACCAACAGTATCATGTTTCTAGAATATATTGACAAGAGCTCATCAATGAAATGTTTAGTTATCCAGTTATTTCGGTATCATAGCTGTCAAATGAAATCAATTATCTTTGCTTTACTTATAAAAACATGGATCAACATACCTGTTTCACAGATGACTTTGAAAATTGTCTAGATCCACCATTTTTAAGCTGACAAAAAGTACCAACAGACGATCTGGTTATTTTACAAATTGAAGCCATGTTGAAAGTATGAAGTCTATAATTTAATGAAAAAATCATGAATAATGATCATTAGTCAAGCAGAAAATATAACCATTAGAAACCACTGATGTTTATTTCAATTCCAACAAACAAAAATTGGATTTGGAAAAAAGAACAAAGCTATGTTAATCCGTCTCAAGTAGAAAATATTTGACAAGCGGATGAAACAGAAAGTTACTACACACAACAGTCCAACAGAGTCAGAGAAGGAGAAGGCACTCTGCCTCTGCTCTGTCACTTTGACTAGCCTAGTTCGAGTTGTTGTTATTAGGGATGGTGGAACTATGTCAACACTTTAATTGTATGAGAGTTGGAGAATTTCATGTTCTGGAACTCATCCAGCATTGTATCCAACATACATATATCGCTACTAATCCAGATTTGAGGGTTAATATTTAAACGTACCGTACAACAATTTTTTTTTATGTCGAACCGGTGCAGCGAAGGTCGCTTCTGACAACGTCGATCAAGGTCATTTAAAACCGGTAGTTGGTCGCTTATATCACTAGAAAAGGTGTCATGTCTTGGTTTGTTTATAGTTACCAAGTTGAAAACAGTACAGTGAACAGTGATTGAGTGTTTTGTAGTGAAGAGACTGTTTAAGAATAACTAAAATATTGTGTTACGTTACCGCTAATCGATATCATCACATGATGTAAAGTTATTTGAAGGAATTATTCAATGATCAACACCTACACTGCAGTCAGTTCCAGCCAGCTAGGCTAGTGCTGTTCTGCAAAGTGACAACTTTTTCTATTTGCTCGGACATGTTTTGATGTTTTTATTGTCATTTATATCTGGAGACGTATGACTTTTAAAATTCTGCTAAGTTGGTTATTTTTTAAAAACTATCTTGTACAATTTGATTTTAAGTGACAGGATACTGTGACTGTGTGATGCGTCTAAAACAACAAAATATGAATACCGTTGCAGCTTTAAAAGGCAACTTGGGCTTGCGAAGTAGTCCATTATCGCCCACTTCTAGTAAGCTGTCTACACAATACCTTGTGTTAGATCATATGTCAAACCATTATAAAAAGATCAGTAAAGCTAAGTCAGCTATTGATAGCAAACCACCCAAATCAATGGTCAATAGTCAAAAGGCAAGAGACAATCAAAGAAGAAAACAATTTGAGAAATATGGACGAAGTAGATCATGTACAAGTCTATCAAGGCATACACCAACACCAGGTCAACAGTATGGAAATGGTTACACTGAAAATATGTATGATGAAGCTTTGTGGTCTGATCCTGAAGATGAGGAAGATGAACTAGTTCAGAGTATTATGAGAACAACGTTACAAACTCAAACAATGGGCAATCCTAACAAACCAAATATGGAGAAAACTTTAAAACATCATCAAGATCTGCATCCTTCAAATGCTATGGCAACTACTATGAGACCAATTTCAAGTCGTTCTGCAAGATCATGTGTTAGCAATGTGTCAAGACTTAGTGAAGTTTCTCATGTTAGAAAATCTACATATGATGGTGATGTAGTTGATAAACATCAACATCGTTTTACTGAACCAAATAAACCATTTACACCAAGAACCTTAAAATCCAATCGTCAATCGAAACTTAGCCAGTACAAGTATTATACACCACCAGTAAATAAACGTCCTTCTAGTAGTAGAAGTACACGAAGAGAGAATGATACAATGGTAAAGTCTCAAGAAAGTCCTAGATCTCCAGAGAAACCTCGAGTTAAACCAAGAAAATCCAGTGTAAACCAACATGATACATTTACAGACACTCACATGTTTGAAAGTTTACAAAGTCATGATTTTCAGAATTATAAAAATCCCAGTGATGTCCCTCCATTAGAGATAACTGTAGACAAAGATCATAAAGAGTGGCTGGAAGACCAAGTTGATAAAGCTAAACAAAGACATCTATCAGATGATGATGATGAATTTTAGATCAATTATTAGTTACATTGTAAATATCTATATCATTATTAATTTAATTGGAATTTTCCTGTTTAAATTTATTCATCACTTGTGCTTTAATGTTACCTTTCATATTAAATTTCATATGTAGCATTTAATGGGTATAATTCAGATACATGTGAACAATCATACCTTAATGTCAGAAACAATACTTTTTTAATTGTTTTAAAGTTAAGAACATGTATATGACTTATATTTTAATGAGACTAACCTATATAACCATAAATTAACATTTTAATTGAGGAATATCTGAAAGGATTTTATAGTACTTCTGAAGACTTATGTATTCAAGACTAAAATTCAACCCCAAAAATACAGGCTGTACCCCTTTAAGGCTTGCATTATAAGTACATGTGTATTCATTATTTATTAAAATTTCCCTTGTAATGTTGTTTCTTTCATTTGTTTTAGCCTTAATTTTATCTCAGTCTTGAATTTTTATGTAAATTTTAATGTTATCTGAATATTTTGCATTTGTTCTCATGTTAATTCATTCCTTACTTATTACATTGCTTTGTTATATCTACCAAATATTGAATTCATCTATAGACAGATATTGTAATATTGGTGTAGGTGACTGGTGTATATTAAATGACTTTAGATTTTTAAGTAAACAAGATACATGTATTTGTTGATTTTATCAGATTGTTATTTTATTTATTTTGGAAAAAAAATAAAAAATTAACTAGAGGTCGAATTCGGGGGCCCCCGAGACCCCATACCGTATATTTCCGAATATAATACGCACCCGTGTATATTGCGCGCCCCTTCTTTACTCAATCACATTCTGAAAAAGTCCATTTACCCATGTATATTGTGCATGCCCCTTGTTGGCTTAAAGCAAACACCAAAATAGTGAGTGATAAAAAAAAAAGCAAATTTCACGTATCTACCTTTCTTAGACTAACATGAATTTTTTTTATTTATTCAACATATAATGACTCCTATAAAACCAAGGAGTTTATGTAAAAGTGCCCAGAGTTCTTTATATAAGAAAGATACAGGAACGTTTGTTTTTTTCTAAGTAAACTAGATTTGTATATGCTTTTAAAAAGCTCAAAGATGGGGTTTCCGCATATCATCGGCATATGAACGAACCACCACCTCGTGACGCATCTTCTCGACACAAATTAGGGGCAAGATATTAACATAACAGGGCCATTAAACATTTCAAACCTCTCCGCTTTAAAGCGGTAAAATCTGGTCAAAGGCATTTAGGGTTACATTTTCACAAACTTTTCGTTTGTTCACAACACCAACAAAATATGTTGAAAATTCGGGAGTCCCCTGAGACCCCATACCGTATATTTCCGAATATAATGCGCACCCGTGTATATTGCGCGACCCTTCTTTACTCAATCACAATCTAGAAAATTCCATTTACCTATGTATAATGTGCACCCCTCGTTGGCTTAACGCAAATACTAAAAAAGTGAGTCATTTAAAAAAAGCAAATTTCACGTATCTACCTTACTTAGACTAACATGATTTTTTTTTTAAATATTTGTTTAATTCAGGTTTCATTTGTACTCTTTACAATTTAAAAAATAATTCTAATCGGAATGTAGACATAAACTAGATTTAGCTTAATATATGCTTTTAAAAAGGGTTTCCTATAACATGACACAAATTAGAGGGAAAATACAGGGCTTAACGGGGCCAAAAAAAAAAATTCAAATCTTAAAGGGTTTGTATAGTGATTTTCTAAACTTTGTATGTGTATTACTGTTCAATCTGCGCTATTCCATATTCGGGTCTGGAAGGGCTTCGAAAGATTCTTGGAGGGGTCCCGGGTCCCGCTAGATGCGAGGTGCGGTTTGAGAGAAATGGCGCTAGGGTTAACAGTAACCCTAACCTCGGAGGGCGGAAAACGCAATTTTTTCGAAAGCCAACCATGTTTTCGCACAGAAAACTGTCATAAATTGATCAAAAATGGGTTTTCCGCGTATGAAACGAATCAGAATTTCATGACGAAAAGTTAACATAGGAAGCTTAACGAATGGCTTCCAAGCGTTAAAAATATGGTCTAAATGGCAATTAGGTTTAGATCTTTGCAGCCTTCTCAATTGTTCACAACAAAAATTGATGCTAAAAATGATAGATTAGACAAGTTGAGAAATAGCCTTGCGAATTTGTACCCTTGAGGTACAATGACAGGCCGTCAAATTCTTGGTACCTAAGCCCTGCGTACATGGCAAGATAAAAAAAAACATGAAAAAAGACATTTGGCTATGGCATAGCGCTATCTTTGATAAATCTGTAATATTTGCTAGGTTGATTTTGAAAAAAATGTTAAGGATACCAGATTCGAATCTCGCTTTTTTCACCGATATATAGGCCCAAATATAATCCAATATTTTTGACATTATTTTGTAAATACATGTAGTCTTTCTTGTAAGAATACCTTACAGAAAAACTCTTGGGGTTAACAATGGTTCTTATACCCTAATTTCCTCGAAGTTATTGCAAAGTATACCAATTTGACAGTACATTTTACGAATGTGGTCAGTAGCCTTATAAATTTGCTATATTGAATTATTTCCCTTAGACCATGACCAAGTTGAAATCCAAAAAGGGCCTGCTTGTTTCACTTAATTTTATTTTCATATCAGACAAAAACAAATTATTGTTCGCAACCTTATCTCAAATTAACCTTATGTTTGTAAATCATAAGTCAGTCTCTAGCATGGTATGAATTATAACTTATTATGCACAACTAAAACCGATTAAATCCGTATTATTACTGTGTTAGCTACGGTTAATATGAATCAAATACGACCGATAGTGTGTAAAACTTTTTCAGGGGGTAAAATGTAACAGCCCTTCATTAGCATACTTCACAAACATGATGATCGTCCATGGCGCTTGTTGGCCATCCGGAAAGCAGTTATGAAAACAGCCAGGTAGAGTTCATGAAGTCGGTTGGGGGTAACCGACTGGAGCAAAAGGTATACACTGTTTTCCTTTTTAATTTTTCAACGATTTAATTTCCCCATATGCAAAATAAAAGAAGTGTCACGATGATTTCAGCTGTTTGGGACAGTCGCATTCCTTGCCATACGTCAACTCAAACAAACGATTCGGATTTGTTTACAGGTGACAAAAATGTTGCTCTTCCCAAACGGACAAATTTTTCAATTATTAAATGATTTATTGAGACCAATCAATTAATTTGACTGTGTGATGATAATGTCACACGTTATTTATTGTGTATATTTAAAGCTTATAATGTTTGTTTACTCGATCCCGTTTCCTGACCAACTGACAAAATATCGTGACATAAAGATCAGACAGCTGAGATAGGGAAGTAGAAATGGCGGGCCATCTGACTTGGATGACAGGAATAAAACGAAATTTGATTGGGCCATATTATACTCCAAAGTAGGATTTCTTGCATGAGATTTACAAGAAATGCATGCTCTGTGAGATATATTCTTTTCTTCACAATAAACTACCTTAAATACTTACACATACAACCTGTTTAGTGTTGAATTGGTTAACCTACTTTTCTCTACTGCATTGAGAAGACTTCCCCAGCCTCTTTGGTTATTTGGACAGATATGGCTGGTAGAGAGTCAGAAAAACTAGGCCCCAAAAACTTGCAATTTTCCGCACCTCTGCAGGGTTTTTAAACGTATTTATTTACCTCGAATCCACAAAACTTAGATATATTTGGAAAGATGGATGATTTTGTAGTTCATTTATACCATCATTATCCCCCTATGACATACAGGCCACGTATGCGAGTCCATCAAAGTTGTTTTCCACGAAATAAAATCTGTGGCTCGCTATTGAAAGGCTGTGCAAGCAAGGTGTGGAAAATTTTTGTGGCTTAGTTTTTCTTAGAATAGAGTAATCAAGTTTCAGACTATCTGCTAGGTGATTAAGTCAAATCTACATTGGCTCAGCTTGTTAGTTTGCTTGCTGACTAATATGGACTTGAAAGAGAATAAAAGAGTATTTTTTTTTCAGAGATACAGATTGAACCCCAACCCTTTGATATCACAGAATAGATCGGCTAATCAGGACATTACATTGATGTCAGATAATAGTAGAGGGGATAATAATGTTTCAGATTTTTCAAGATTCCCTTTTATAAAAAGACAGGTTTGTGCTAAAAGTTTTTTTGGTTTGTGCTTGAAGTCATATTGATTTAGTGATAGGTCAAATGTTCATTTATCTGATTGTTTGTAATGAACAAAGATATCTGAGCACACTCATTTTTCTTCCATAACAATAATGTTGAAAAAAGATTTAGACCGTAGTGTCTGAATATAAACATCATATTTTGGAATTGTGGTAAAAATAGTTATATTTCATGATCAAAGTTGATAATATAAGAACATTCTGTGTACCGGTATGTCAAAAATGTCTTCATCAACCTGTAAACAGACAAAAAAAAGTAAAATGAGTTATATAGTCTTTGCATGTATTAAGTTTAAAGTGCATGGAAGTATTAAGTAAAAATAGAAATTTTTGGTATGGTTATTGAATTTTCTTTTATCAACAGGTTAGCCAAAGTGTGACAGCAAATAGTGATACAATGGGTCAGTTTAATGAACAACCATCAAACAGCAAACAAAATCATCCATTTATAGACTGGCATCAACCAACGTTATCATTATACTCATCACAATTCACAGAGGATCAAAAACCACCTGGAAATGTCACAATGAACCATCCTTATTCACCAGCATCAGAAGATTTCTCAACCTCTGATTACTCTTCATATAGAGAGTCAACATCTAATGTAGGACTGAATTCAAGTTGTTCAAGTGAAAAATTTGCAGCATTTAATGAATTTGTGAATAAGATTGTCGATGAGGAGTCTTCCCTACTTTCTTTTTCACCGTTATTTGAAAGATGTGAAGAATCTCCATCTCAGACCACATCAGATGTGTTTTCTTTAGATGAGTAAGTTTTTTTTGTAAATAGTAATTGCAATGTGGGAGATAGTCTTACTGCTATACTAGTTTTGGTAAAACATTTTTTTTAGCATGTATGATTAAGTTGCTTTTAAAGTTTTTAAGTGTCTTTTTTTTTTAAAGTCCTAATTGTCACACCTATAGCTTCAAAAAATCACAGATCAAACTTTAGCCTACAACTATCACAGGTTTGACTCCAAAGATCATCAGCTGTGACTCCAAATATTGCTAGATCACCAGCTGTGAAAAATATTATGTATGATGGACTTTTAAGCAAAATATTATTTTTCTTGCAGATCTCCGAGTTTCAATGGCGGCAGTGTTTGGTCAACAGGAAGTGAAGGTACCCCATCAGGGAAATCTGATCGAAATTCTGTTTCTTATGGTAGTTTAGAACAGCAATCAAGTCATATGTCACAATTTTGGGATGAAACTTCAAGAGAATCTCCGTTTTCACCATATCTATCATCAAATTCTCAATCACAATTGGACTCAAATATATTCCAGAATATTTTATCACAGGACCAAACAGCACATGATGGCTTCAAATCTCCATCTCAGTCACTATTCAATGATCAAAATACCAGTAATTTTAATGATAGATTTAATTCTTCATCTTCTCTCAATTCATTTGAAACGTTTAACAATCTTACCACTTCTCAAATGCCTAATAAATGTGATGTCTCCGGTTTTTCAGACCAATATTATAACCGTTCGGGTTCTTTGTCTCAGTTTCCAATGGATAATCAGTTTCACACAGCTCAAAAGAAATCAAATATTCAAGATATGTTTTCTCAACAAAATGAAGTTCCTCTTCCACATTCCATTGTTAACTTCCCCAAAAATGTTAATATGAACAATCGCTCATTCACTAACCCAATGAAACCCACCAGTTCAAATCCTATGGTTAACCGTGGTCCATTTAGTTCGCAATCTCAGATGGCTCAGAATGAAGTAAGAAGTCAAATGTATTCAAATCTTCAAAATCGAGATTTTATGCATCCAATACATGTCAATACCCAGTCACCAGCACTACAGATACAACAGTGTAATAATAGCTGGTCAACTCCTAGTACACCTAGTTCAGGAGCAGATAACTCTGGTAATGGTTTAGAGAAAAGTCCATTCCCTCATCAATTATCTCAAATAGAACAGAATTTAGCTGGTGTTCAACTAGGCAGTCCAAATGTTGGAAGATTTATTAAAAAGGAACCAATGCAAATACCAATGGATACATCAACTCCACAACATATGAGAGAGAGAATTGCTGCCCATTTAAGAGCTCAGGGCTATATGAAGCGTTACAGATCATCAAATTATACCAGTTCACCACATTGTGATCGTTGGTCAGCTGATACAGCTGGACTTGATTCATCCACTGATATTTTACCACCAGAATTAATGCCATTATATCTTGAAGAGAGAACAGAGAGACAGCGTATTGATCCTCGTAAAGTTATTCCAGTTCATCCATATTTCCCATTAGCACCCCATCTTCAACATCAATCTCTAGTTAATATAAATCCTCCTGGTGCCTTGTCTATGGAAGGATTAGATTATGTTCATGTTGATCAATATGGTCGTGTAGCACCAATAATGGGTGAATTGTTATATGATGTTCCACCACAAGTACTCAATTTACCCTATTTTTATTCTGGCATCAGACAGTTTAGGTAAGTTATTCTTTATAGTAGTCTTTTAATAGCAATGTGCAGTGGCAGTTCATGAATTGGATTTCAATTTCAAAGCAATTATCTTCATAATTGTTTTTCAGGAACGTTAGTTGATGAGTCAAAGTTGGTTATCAATTCACTTTCTTGAAGACATTCATGATTGTTTTTAAGTGCAAGTTTATTACCAAACATGATTATGCAATACATACATTTCAGGAGAAGTGGGCCTTCCAATGAATTGCATGTTAAATTAGAGGAGTGTTACGAACAATTTAAGGGGGTAGAAAAAGAGAGAAAGAAGACGGAAGCTGAGTTAGCGAGACAGAATCCAGGGAAAAAAGTTTCCAGTGCTAATAACATAGTTATACCTAGACTACCATCTAATCCATCTAGAGTTGATAGATTGATAGTTGATTCCTTTAGAGAACATGCTAGAGTAGGTTTCATTTACTTCTTAATGAATAAACTGCAAGTATTTAGAGTTTAACTTAAAGCTTCCAAGTTTTCCTTACATTTTATGTCCTGAGTTGCAGATGCTTGCGTCCAAGTCTGACGTCCACTAACATGTAATTACTTTGTGGACTGAATATAATAAGACTGATGATATTGGCAAGTGCTACATACTTAAATGTGCTCTCTCATCTTGAATGGTGAATTTATATACCGGTACCTATATATTTATTTCAAAGAGTTATCTATCTTAACTATATTTTGTTTATATTTTAGATAATAACATTGATAGATAAAATGCAAAGATTAAGAAGTATAACAATTCATCCTAATATACAGTCTAGTTTAGAGAAATGGTTAGAAGGTATACGTAAAGTACAGGCTAGAAGGAAAGAAGAGATTGTGAATGCTGCTAACAGACATAGAGCAGGTATACCACGGCAACAGGAAGATAAAGGTAGGGTGTCAATTTATATTCTAGAAATTATTCTTGTATTTGAGTCTATGTAGGCTTGTCACTATGTTTTTAGCCAAGAAAGGAATTAATTCTTATGTTATATGATGCAAATTCTTCTCTTTATCGCTGGCTTGGGATTCTGTCTTTTTGTGGTAATGACATATTTCGGACTAGATGGCTTCAGTTTAAGCCCTCCTTAAAGGACAAGAGAAACGATTTTGTGAATTGCATTAAATCGACCTTTTTTAAATGTAAAATCATTCATTAATCATTTATCTATCGATTGCAACCAATAAAAATTAAAAAGAAATATTCTAAATTAGTTAAAAAACCTTTTAAAAATGATCTCCAAAATATGCAAAAAGATCGGTAGTTTCCGTCACTATTCGGAAATGACGTCAGTTATGCCCTACCGAGATCGGCCACACGACATTGTTTACATTATCCGCAATGTTTGGCCTAAGCCTATGACAAAAATCGATCCATTTTTTTAATTATATCTACATAATATTCTTTCTATCATGGTTTTCGAGTGCCGATTGTGTTCAAATACCAACTTTAACTTGGGAACCAATTGAAGTAAACGATTTTAAAACTTGGCCTAGTCGGCTCGAGTCAAGTTGAGAAGAATGTCAATGGCCGACTGCCGAAAAATGTGACTTCAAACCGCCGTGTCTCGGAATCAAAAGCTAATAAAAATTATTTAAACATATTGGCAAAAAGTTGATTCAATTCCACTGTTAACGATGTATGACATGTGTTGATGTGAATTTTATGGATTCTAGTAGAAGTAAAAACGTGATGGTTGAAATTTCGCCATTTAGACAAGATTGCGTGACGTCATTGTAGAGCCAAGGTAAGGTAAATGTAAACAAACCTCGAAATCGGGACATTTGAAAGCCATCTATGTCAAATTTTGAATTCAATTTATTGTTTAATTAAGCATCAATATTTCATCAGCATTCACGAAGATCTGAGACACAATATTATCCTATTCTAAAGGACATAAAACTTAGAAATTGCCCTTGGTACTTTCACTTTTTTCGAAGCGTGTATCACGTGACACGCAAGCGAGTCTGTAAAATTGAAGATTTTGATTCGACCGGTACCTGTTTTAAAATCAATTTCGGGAAGAATTGACTGGACGGAAATGGTAAAAATCAAATGGTTAATGTAGAGAAATGGACATAGAATTATAATCAGACGGAATTAATCTCCCGGTAGGCCTAATTCGTTTTAAAAACAAGCATCCATTTTCCGTTTTGCCGTCACAACACAATATTGCCGACCGCGGAAATCGGCTGCAGTTTCGACTAAGCACATGCCAATGAAAAATATTTGAAAATATCTATACAAAGCCGATTCAATTCTGCTTTTAACTAAGATTATATGTATAACATTTTGTTTTTATGTCATGCATTCAAGTACTATCTGTTGATGGCGTGAAGGTGGGAATTTCGTCAAGATCGCTTGACATTTAAGGCTTAGACTTAGACGATATCTAGCTAGGCCGGTCAGTCTGCCAGACGAATCGACATTTTCACGGCTTGATAAAATGGTTTAAATTGTTGTGGTTTAATTCTAATGCCTTTATGCAAGCTGACATATCCTCCATGGCCATTAGATTAATCAGAAATGAGAGCACTGGAGCTGTGGATTATTTGCTTCCATTAGGCCGCATGCTTTGTTTACATTGTGTTGGGCATCTTTGACGTCATGCGGTCACGTGATCGCCTAGCTCATTAACTTTCGTCAGCTGTCAAAATAGGCTATTTCAAAAGCGTTTTTTTCTACTAAAATTTTATTTTTCGAAAAAAACATTGATTGCATTTGATTTTAGTATGATTTTACTTTAAAAAGAAATAGTTTTTTAAAGATTTTATATTTCTTTTCTCTTGTCCTTTAAGATAAGAAAAATTTTAATACCACTGACAGTACTTCCCATATTCAACCCATATCATCTAAGATAAAATTTGACTTCCAAGATAACATGATATTTTCATATTTCAATCATAAATTGAATTTCAGATGTACTTGCATTAGCAACAAGTATCAGTGAACTTACAGCTCATATTAAAAGAGCAAGAACAGCTCAATGGGCAGCTTTACAAATGGCAGATAAAAGAAATCCATTGATTCGTGAAAATGGTGTAGACTTGGAAAGTCCTGTGAATATTAAACCTTATACCATAGACCCAGTTGAATTACTTGGAACTGATGTCTCAAAACCAGCCTCTGAAACTTCAAATTAATCGTTATTTTATCATGAAGTTTATGTTATATTAGAATTTTGTTAGAAATAATGAAAATGTTATTTAAGAAATTATGACAATTCCATGTTTTGTGATGCTGACTTAATACTTAATTTATTTTTATACTTAATAGTTGTTATGTATAATGATAGTTTCAGAAATGAACTGAAATTTAATGAGCACTTTTAAACAAGATGATAAATTTTGCCTTAAATACAAAAAATCTATTTCAATGTAGACCTGCTAATCTGATAATGATATAGGGTAGTAACATTGTTCACTTGCAATCATATTGGTAAAAGGCACAAATTTTAAAATTATCATTCTAATGTGTTCTAAATGACAATGAATATGAAATGAACTACTTTCCCAACAGAAAATCATTTAATGTTAAAGATTGTTTATTAGAATAATAGATAGTAAATTTGTTATAGATAACTTGGATTAAATTAGATATTAGAATTGATCTTCAGTAGTTGCACAATGTAGTTTTATTGATATTAGTTTAGATGTAGTTTTGTAATTGTCATTATGATATTTTTGACAGGTATTTAGACGATATGCCATATATTCTGATCAGGCAACTTTTCCAAATTAATGAAATAGTTTTGGTGCAGATTTAGTATGGAAGGCATAGGAAACATTAAGGCATATTTTTAATTTATCAGATATTGTTAATGAAATTGTTAGTAAATTATTGTTAAAGTTGTGTATATATATAGATTTTGGTAGTTTCACATATCAATTTTTGTCTATAATTGGTTGTCTTTAATCAAAACAATGAATCTCAGGTGGTTGAATTTCAGTAAAGATTGTTCTTGCATTTGTTATGGTTGTGATAATGATGGAAACCATGTTTTGTTAATGATATTGGCAGAAACTGGTTGTGATGGAAACTGTTTCTTTTTTATGATTGAGAATCTCTTGTGAATCTAACAAAAATGGTTTGTCAGTGATAGTGACAAAAATGGTTTCTTATTCTTAATAATTGTTCGAGAAAAAAAGAAAAATGCCAAAAAACAAAATTTAGCTAACAAGATAATGTTTATGAAATCATTAAGAATTGAAAAAATTTTGTTGTTAATTAAAATCAATTGAGAATGATTTGTCTGTGCCATAATGTACTTTGAATAGCTTTATGATAATGAGAAAGGAAAGTGCCTAAATAGATTGTCCATGGGATCATTAACTTATTTTTTTAATCAAACTTACAACGATGCACCAAATTCTATATTTTAAAAAATAAAAGAGGGATTAAATATATTATATAATCAAATGAAATATAAAGGAATATTTAAGAATAAGTTATAGTAAGGAACATAGTTTAATAGTCAGGGATCTATTGTTAGAAACATTATAAATTAAAATAAGTATATTGTTTAAGATGTTTGATTGGTTAATATAGGTGCAATCATTACAAGCACCAATCAGATTTCTTCAATTCAACACTGAATATTAGGTTTTAATGTTTTTAACAACTAGTTTCAGTATAATTATTTATTTTACACAAAGTATTAATAAGTTATGTTGTCTCCATTCAATCAAAGTTTATTAGTTGAGTGTCTAGTCTGCAATCCACTGTTAATAATAATTGAATATAAACTAATGAAATAATAATGACCATAATTTTAGGCATATATTTAAATGAAAGTATACCATGTAAGATAACATTTATTTGATCATATTTGTATCAATTTAAAGTAAAAGTGTATGAAATCAAGTGTAATATTTCATGGTATAATTATCTCTCATTATCAATTTAAAATCCATTAAATATGTTTACAGTATAAATATATATTGATATTATATCTAGTATTTGTCAGGGGTATTTATCACAATAAGAAGGTAAACAACTATATTTATTTTATTTTTCATGGTCACACATATCCTAAACTTAGCTATATTCATTTTCAAAGTCATCTTTAGTTTTGGGGTTCAGTTTAATCTTTTCAACAAAAATTAACAGGCAAGTACTTAACGATTGCGGTTGATTTTAGCAGCCAAAAATAAGCTGAACCCACCAAAAATTGTTTAAGAAAATTTATTAATTATTTTTCTGCTCTCATTAAATGACATACTCAGCTTTGCAATGAAATATTATGTGTTCACATTTATATATTAGTAGTCAGTTCACCTATAATATTATAATACGCTTAGTGCACTGCTTCCCATGAGATTTATTATCATGTTCCTCTACACTAATAAGCTAATAATGGTATTTTCTATAATCCTATTGTGTATCAAATCCTATGATTAATTTAGAAGTGTAAGCATATTAAGAGATTTGTCTCTGTATCTGATGTGATGTAATATTATTATGATAATATTTAATATACCCGGTTTTAATATAATCATCAGAAATAAACTCATAAAGTATTTCTCTTTGATTTCACACAGTATTTTTAATTTGCAAATTATTCTTAATTTTTAGTTTATTTCTGACACAGTCACTTTTCTTATCTATTAATGAATTCAAATTGTCAAAGAAAAAAAGTGCCACAGAAACAAGATTTAAAGTTTAAGATAGCACAATGTAATGTTTATTAACCTATCCCAATCCCTCCCTGTTCTGTAATTTTTTAAAAAGATTAATATGTATAAGATTTGAACATTTTTTCTTGTGTTGTGAGGGTAAAACATGTATTTCTTAGATATTGTGGTGTTTTGAAATTTATTGAAAATCCAATGGTAAGCCTTGCTTCTAAAAGGTGATAGTGCTAGTTAATTATTATAATAGTCATAGTTGTATAGATATAGTTGAGAATTAGATATTTTTATAAGTATTAGATGTGAGATTAGTCAGCTCTATATTTTGATGTAAATAATAACACATACAGCACATATGACAAACAGTTCATAAATATAATCTAGGTACAGGGATATATATCAATATAGAGGTCCTAGCTTTATTTATTGGAACTGTGAGATGTGGTTGCTCTCTCTCACTGACTTTTGATGTTTCTGTGTAATGGTGGTATAAAATGCAGTCTGTTAATATTGTGTAAGTGCAGAATCATTTGAAAAGAAAAAAACTGAAAAGTCCACTTTGTAGGTAGAATAAGTGACTTTGCGAGACCTGCACTGTGGCTGAACTAATAGTGGAATAGGCAGTTATTGGTAGTTTTGTAAAGTAGGGAAACAAACCATGAGCACATGAAATCATCTTTAATTAAAAACAATCATTAATTGTAATTAAAATCTTCTATTTTCCTATTTGCCTTTCAATTTGTAATTGCCATTGTTGAATTATGTTATATGTATATTTTGAACCAGAAATTATTTAAAATCTCAATTTGACAATGCATATCATCTGGTAATGGTTGTTAATATTTTTATGGTCACAATTTTTAGCTTGTTTTGAATTTCATTGTTAAAATTGAATCCAAATTATACTCGATAGATTAAGGAATTTACAACTTTGCAAAAGTTGTGTAGCATTTGGTTAAAAATATATTTGAATAGGAAGTTCAGTATGCCCTATATTTACCATTTGTGTTTGGGTTAAGAAAATTGACTTATTCTTTTTTATAGTTTCAACATTGAACATCACTTAAATGTTTTTTTTTTAAAATTTAATCAATGCACAATATAGAAGTGATTTTATATATATAGTTATCAATAATATAGTGTTCATTATTTACAATTAACAATTCCACAATATTTGTTCATTGGCGCAATAGCCTTACAGTATGATAAGCACAATTAATGAAGAATAAGCATGTTAAAAACTAAAAAAGTTAAATTTTTTAAAACTTGATAAAACATTGTGACTTGTAGTTACATTGGTGTGTAAAATGTGTCTATTCCTATTTACAATTTTGAATCTGGAAACAATGAAAGCTAAAAGATGAAGAATTAACCCTTTATGTTACTCCAGTTTCATGGAATTGTCACGAAATAGAAGCTCATGAAACATGTTAAATTTTGATTCTGTTTTTGTATATTCACATTAGAGACGACCATTTCATTATGAAAAAAGATATTCAGGAATGTAGCTTAAAATCAGATTATTTTCATAATTGTATATAACCAAATAAATTATTTTTATATGAAGAAAATTAAATTACAGCAGATTTATGTTGCTCAAACATATAAATTGATTGTATATTTTATGTAAGGCAGTATTTTTCTCTCAAACTATGCATCTAAAGTAAACATTACATCCATAAAGAACCAAATATATCAATGTTATATTTCATTGTTGTATTCTCTTTTGTTTTTACACTCAGTTTATGATATTTATAATTAGTTTGTTGTTCTCAGTTACCAGTAAGTAGCATTAATACACTGGATTAACTTTGGTCAATAATTTTGTTGTGGTAAATCCATTATCAGGTTATTCCAGTGATAAAATTAAAAATTGATGATTATGTTATAACATTAAGATAACCTTATTTTCATTTGGTCACTGGTAGTGTGATCTGCCGTTAACAATAGTATGTTTGATGTGTCTTATTTAGGGAGTAATCATAGACTTGACATCAAAATAAGAATCCTGAGTTCATTTATTTATTTATCCTGTATGGATAATATCTTATACATGACCATTCCACTGTTATACATATCTGAAGTTTCATATTATGATGCAGCAAAAGAGTTGCTCAATACTGGTTATCAGAATTTTGTGTTCTGATACGAAACTTCTGATAACTGAAATAACAGACATTCAAATTATTGAAGATTTTAATTCTTAACAGGTTGTGAATGTTCATATTATGGATACAATTTGGTGAAAATTGTTTTCTTTTGATCAAATTGAAACTGTGATATCATTATTTTTTATTTGTTTGATTAATGAATTTATTTATATTTTGATCATTTCAAACCAAAACTCCATGTCTCTTACAATATATTGGACAGAATTGAATCTGAATTTATATTATTTTAAATAATATTAACTTTATATTTGTTTTGTTGTATTAAGTTCAATGTTTATAAAACTTATGGTCACATTCACCATTACACGTAGTCAGTTAATGAATTTATATTATGTTTGAATATTATGTTATTGGTTATATTTACCTTCCATTAAAATTATTCCATACTGATGTCATTAATAAATCAAAGAAGCTTATTATTAGAATTTGCAATAATTATGCATTATGTTGATATTTAAGATGCACTATTTGTTTTTTGTGAGATTTTTAATTGTTTTATTATTAGTATATATATATACCAATTGTTTGTGAAATAGTTTGAACAGTAAACACTATGGATATATTCATTTTGTGATAGAGATTAGTCCCAACAGTTAATATTAGTATAATACCAGGTAGTTATGTGTAGTTTAAATTTTTACTCTGTAGTAGTTTAAGACAATGCATTTTTCAAACAAGATCACAATTTTGTGTCGTTTACCAATCTTAGCACGTCATGCAGAATCTGTGCCTAAATATAACTTTGAATTGTGGGATAGAAAAATCAAAAGTACAGCAATCTACAGCTTTTGTTTGTTTCGCTATCCCACAATTCATAGTCTTCATGTCTGTGATTGGTAAATACAATCTTTGTATAACTTTGATAGAGCACAATAGAGACACAAAAAATATCAGACGCAATGTTCAGATTGGAATGTCAAAGCTTAAAGGAGATATCATGATTTGTAAACTTGCATTGTAGGAAGCCAATATAGATTGGTGTTAAAGATGGAATATAAACTGTTTTGGGAGGAATGTGAAGTAGCTAGATGTAGTTTATTTTGGTGAAGGTAGAATATTTTATAGTGGTTTGACTGATAATATAGCTTTGATATTTCATTCCTAGTTACTCACATATTTCTTAATTTGTTTTGCGGTAGTTAGACCGCTTGAGCTTCTTTCTATTTTATTCATTCTTTATGAAGAATTATTTATTTATTTAGTGGTTACACTGTTAGAATTTATTATGACCAGTTTTTCAAGTTGTTAGAATTGCTAATATAATCTTTCAAATGTTATTTTAGATAGTTTGGTGTCAAAATGGTGGTGCACAGATTTGCAATAATTCCTATTTATTATGTGAAATCATTAAGCTTTTTGATAAGATTGATAGATGGATTCGGAAAGATTTGGAGTGAGAATTTTATAATACTTTAACTTAAGAAGTTTTTTATCAAAGATTAATAATAAATTTAACTTTATCATGGAGCCATTGCCTGTATTCTGTTACTCAGTATTCAGTTTAAATTTTACAGTTTTAAATACTCCATATATACTTTTGGCAATGATTCCCTTCCATAATCTAATTCAGATTGGACAGATAATAAATCATGAAATATAGTATTGCATAGCAAGATCAGTAGTGTTATCAATGTGAACTAATACTGAGTAGCAGAAGGTAAATAGCTTTGATTCAGAAATATTGACCATTTTATTATACGCCCACATTGAAATGTGGTCGTATATTGCCGTCGCCCCTGTCCGTCCGTCCGTCCGTCCGTCCGTCGGTCCGTCCGTCCGTCGGTCCGTCTGTCCACAATTGGCTTGTGAACGCAATAGAGACCACAGTTTTGGTTGGATTTGAATGAAATTTTGCATGTAGGATTATATTCATAAGATCTCGGACAAGTTCGAATTTGGGTTTGATTCGACTAAAATTCACGGAGTTTTACACCCAAAATATGTTAAAAATGGCTTGTGAACGCGATAGAGACCACAGTTTTGGTTGGATTTGAATGAAATTTTGTATGTAGGATTATATTCATAAGATCTCGGACAAGTTCGAATTTGGGTTTGATTCGACTAAAATTCACGGAGTTTTACACCCAAAATATGTTAAAAATGGCTTGTGAACGCGATAGAGACCACAGTTTTGGTTGGATTTGAATGAAATTTTGTATGTAGGATTATATTCATAAGATCTCGGACAAGTTCGAATTTGGGTTTGATTCGACTAAAATTCACGGAGTTTTACACCCAAAATATGTTAAAAATGGCTTGTGAACGCGATAGAGACCACAGTTTTGGTTGGATTTGAATGAAATTTTGTATGTAGGATTATATTCATAAGATCTCGGACAAGTTCGAAATTTGGGTTTGATTCGACTAAAATTCACGGATTTTTACACCCAAAATATGTTAAAAATGGCTTGTGAACGCGATAGAGACCACAGTTTTGGTTGGATTTGAATAAAATTTTGTATGTGGGATTATATTCATAAGATCTCGGACAAGTTCGAATTTGGGTTCGATTCAACAAAAATTCACGGAGTTTTACACCCAAAATGTGTTAAAAATGGCTTGTGAACGCAATAGAGATCACAGTTTTGCTTGAATTTGAATACAATTTTATGTGTAGGATTATATTCAAAAGATCTCGGACAAGTTCGAATTTGGGTTCGATTCGACAAAAATTCATGGAGTTTTACACCCTAAATATGTTAAAAATGGCTTGTGAACGCAATAGAGCCCACAGTTTTGTTTGGATTTGAATAAAAATTTTTATGTAGGATTATATTCATAAGATCTGGGACAAGTTCGAATTTGGGTTTGATTTGACTAAAATTCACGCAGTTTTACACCCAAAATATGTTAAAAATGGCTTGTGAACGCGATAGAGACCACAGTTTTGGTTGGATTTGAATAAAATTTTGTATGTAGGATTATATTCATAAGATCTCGGACAAGTTCGAATTTGGGTTTGATTCGACTAAAATTCACGGAGTTTTACACCCAAAATATGTTAATTATGGCTTGTGAACGCGATAGAGACCACAGTTTTGGTTGGATTTGAATAAAATTTTGTATGTAGGATTATATTCATAAGATCTCGGACAAGTTTGTATTCTGGATCGATTCAACAAATATTTACAAATTAGACGCTTTATATTAACAAGATATTGGATGAATTCAAATCTGAACACCATCCAACAAAAATTAAGATAGTAACATTCCTTGATATATTGACAATTTATGTAGTGTAAGTGGGCGTATATTGCTAGGCAACCACTTGTTAAGCAGCGCTGTTGAGGTTGGGCTGATGAATAATGACAATTGAGCGGAATTCATTGAAAACTACCATCAGCCTAATCAAATATTTACTATGCACAGGTTGTAAGGATTGTAACTCAATCCTTGGTGAAAATTACAGCCTTTGTTGAATTATGTAATTGAAGTGACCTTCAAAGATAATCCAAGTTCTAAATATATCTATATAAGAGAACAAACAGACTCCCTTATGTTATCTCTGTCTCAAAGAACCAAAGAAACCTATAACTTATAAATAACCTGACTACTGCTTGATTTCAAACATATTCCTACATTTATTACCATTAACTTCTATTCCTTTGGTCACAATCATTGTATCTCAAGACCCTATTTGTCAAAAACTTAAATGTTTGGTATGCTAATTTGTTAAAACAATCTGATGACCAAAAAATTCAAATCATGGAGGTTAATTTGTCATGAAATGAGCTCTAATACAAATAGTTATTGTGTCTGAATTTGAGAAATTTAAACAGTATTCCTGAAGTATTGGTCCATTATTGTAAATTGTTTGAGATCAAGCAGTAGTATAATCTATATTGAAATCAAAGTATTATGTATTGTTGTTGGTGCAACTATTGTAATGTTGCTGTGAGATTATATTGGTTACTATGGTAACTAATGATTATTATGAACAGGATGTGATAATAAAATAGCATGATTTGTTTGAATAATTTTGGTGTTTTTCTTATCAGATGAATACTTGCTGAAACTTCAGTCCAGGTAGTACAATGACTAATTTGAAAAGGTCTAATAGTTTCACTTCATGCAATATATATTCAAGGACTCCAATTTGTAGAAGCTTTGGAAATACTGTTATTCCGTATCACTGAAAATATCAATGAAAGATTTTCTGATTATATACAGAGGGCAATTTGTGCTATTTGATGTTAACACATAAAAAAAAAAGAGGCCAATTTATTTATCAGGCTTTATTGGTCCTCAACTTCAGCATCTTAAGCAAATAATTTAGAACAAACTAAAAATGGTTTAAAATCATCAATTTTATTAGCAGTAATTGCACATTAGTAAATTATACCATACTACCATAGCTGATTTAAGGACATGACAGTTGCTTAGAGCAAACCTTCTCAATAAGTTTTTGTAAAGGGCCAAATGTATCATATGAATAAAAATTTAGGGCCAATAAGAGCTAAGATAGCGAGCAGAGCGATTTAGCAGAAGAGATCACTCTTGAAGGAGTCCCAGGCCATATTTGGCCTAAGGGCTGCCATTTGAAAAGGCCTGACTTAGAGCAATAGACTTAATGATAATTAATTATGCTAAGGAATTAAAACATAAATAATATCCCTTTTTAACAATCCTCTTCCTTTTTTTCCATTAAGTATTGAACAAAAAGTAGAATAAACAGTTCATATATACACAAAATTCAATAATAAAATTCAAGAAAAGATAAGCAATGATAAATATACTGGTTGTAAAAGTCACTTTGATATGGCTTCTAGTCAAACAACAACTTTTACCACGAAAATTAAACACAACTTTCTATTCAAATGATTCTTTGTTAGAACAACAACAATACCACTAAAGGATTGTGAAGAGGTCTTGGATACAGGTTAAGTTTCCATTTGCTCTACTTTGACTGTGCTTTAATTCAATAAAAATAATCCTAGTACATTAGATTGGTACAAATAGAAGCTGAAGGTGTACCCAATACATTAACAATCCCTAAGGGTCAAATTGAATACCAGACTTGGATGATTAATAATTTGCTTAAATGAAAAGCATAAAAAAATAATTAAAGATAATAGCAAATATTTGGCAGCCTTGTTGATAAAACAGTTTGTCAAAAATATCAGATAAATATATTAAAAATACCTAATCTATCATTATTTAAAAATATGAAGAAAATATATCAACTATTTGCTAATTAGAATTGAAGAAAAGGATAATTTTTTCATTTAAAATAGATTTAATAAATAGTTAGGATCTTTTATGTAAGAAAATTGTAAAAAGGCAAATAATTTGTAACCATAAAAGGAAAAGGCTTGGAACTGCTTTTGCAAAAGAAAGGCAATTTCTAGAATGATTGAAGTCTACTGCAGAATTTTTATTAATTAATTTCATTTTTATCAAAAAGTAATTTCATTTTTATCAAAGAGTAAAGAGTAATTTCATTCCTATCAGAGTAATTTCATTCTTATCAAAGAGTAGTTTCTTTTCTATCGAAGAGTAAAGAGTAATTTCATTCCTATCATAGAGTAATTTCATTCTTATCAAAGAGTAATTTCATTCTTATCAGAGAATATTTTCATTCTCGTCAAAGAGCTATTTCAGTTTAGTAAACCTCCAATATTATGGGTATAGGAAATTAACTGCTTGTCCATAATGTAAAATTGGATGTAAAATATGTGTTCATTAAACAACCACAGATATTTCATTGGTTCAGCAAATAACAAGATTAATTCTGATATTGCAGTAATAAAATACAATAAATAAACAACTGGGTTTACATTTGTTGAGTTGAATTTCCATTCCATGTTGCATTTTCATCATCATCATCTTGACTGTTACGAAACCTTCTAACATTACTGTCTGTCTGTCTTTTAAATGCTCTGTAAAAAGATACTTTTCAGTAGTTTTACATAACATAATTATCCATATGGATTAAGCTTCATCAGAATGGCAGAATTTTTTAATGTGAACAACTAAGTAAACCTGATGCAAAAGACTTAAGGTAATATACACGCTCATGTTTTAATCAGAAGGTGTTTCAAATTATAAGGGCCAAAAAAATTGCAATTACTCAAAATACAGATTTTTCATTTTAAATACGTTTTATCAAGTTTAACCAAAATATTCAAAATCCATCAAGAATTGTGTCTTCTAGAGTGTTGACAAGCAATTGTGGACTAATGGATACAAGAGCTCGAAAAGTACTAATTTGTTTATTAGTTACTTATCTAAAATATAAATTATGAAAGAAATTTATCCTAAAAGGACATAAAACATGAACTTACTGATTTTGTTTTCTGTCACCACCACTAGCTGTTGACTGTGAAGATTGTGTATTAGAAGAAGCAGAAGAACTAGCAGATGACCCACCAAATAGTGAGCGGATCAGATTCAATATAAACATGATTGGCGCCATCAATAGAGATAAAATATCACCGGTTCCTCCTGTTGTTTTGGTAACAATAGATGACCGTTTCTACAAAAAAAAAAGAAAAAGTATTTCACTTTAAAACAATTTATGAAATATATTTTTCTATTCTAGTTTTTTAGATTATTCCGGAGGATTTGAACAGTGACAATGAGCACACATAAAAGATAAATATTTCAATTATTAATCAAATTAATTCTTGCCGAAAGAAAGTACTGGTACAAAAATGGTATACAATTATAAACATAGAAGAATGTAAAAGTATAGCCTTTGTTTTGTTTTAGGGTGCTTGCAGAGCATTTTAAAAGTCTGTTTTTGTTTAATTATAAATGGTACTAGAAATTTTATTTATGTCCTTGACCTCACAGTTGCAAAAAATTACTTCTGTTTATTCTTACTTACAGGGACAGTAATTAACACAGCTGAAGGAGCAAGTTGTAAATCCATCAATGTTTTATTTATATCACTATCTTCAAATGTTCTTCTAGGGAATGTAGTTGATAATGTTACAGGTCCACCAACATGCTACAAATAGGTCAAAGTCTTTAATACATTGATCATTTCTTCACACAGGTAACTTTTTCATAATTGCCTGCTATAGAACCTTGGACATTATAAGCCCCATACCCACTTTAGTACTGAGTTCATCAATTATCCAGTAACATGATGTGTTTTTTCATGACCTAAGTTATGAATGAAGTTTTACGTCCTACTTTTCTGCACCTATATGGGCTAATTGAGAACGGGCAAACATTATGCAGTGTGCAATGAGGGAAATTTCGCCAGGACAGCGGCATTAGCCTGCTCTTATTTTCGATTTCCAACTGTCGAGGGATCTTTAACGAGCACAGCCAATAGCACAAGGGGCCTCGCTTTATTGTCCCATCCGAACGACTAGACGCTTTTCCATGTCAGCCCCTCCGACCTGCAAGTTAACTCATGAAGAAAGAGAGTAAACCCATACCTGTGTGATGAAGTCTAACACTGATTGTAATGTATCTGTTGATGGAAAACTATTTGGTATTGAAGAACCATCAGGTAAACGGAACTGTATTCTTGCTGTATCGCTAAAATAGAAATGAAATATTATAAGATAGACATATAACTGTGGATAATCTAAAACTGAAAGAGAGTTGCACGGTTCTGTTTATCATGAAAAATACATTTCAATAAAAAAACAAATTGTCGGCATTCGAAACAATTTAGACTAAGTGACATGTTTCCATGACTGTCGATGCATCAATCAATATATTTTGATTATTTTCTGCATGTGACATCTAAGACAAGGCCAAGATACAACAGAGAACCAACCTTCGTCTTGCTTCAGCTTCAACAGCAGCTTTCTGTTCTTCTTGTAATTTAGCCTTTTTAGCGTCACTTGCTTTCTCTTCCTTTTCCTTCTTCTCCTTGTTGAATTTCTCTGCTCTTTCAGCTCTGTAATTATCAACAACAAAAAAATCAATGGATCATTTAAATTTTTTATTTCCATTTTATAATTTTTCAGCAATGAATTATTTTTTTAAATGAATGGTGAAAATGCACACTAACCTATCTCTGGCAATTTGTTCTTTCACTTTTTGTCGAGCAATTCTATCAGCTTCTTTATCTTTTTTCAACTGTTCTTGTACCTCTTGCATTTCTTTGTCTTTTTGAAACTGTTTTAATTTCTGTATATCTTTACCTAACTGTCTCTTTTCTTCTTCTTTGTTTTTCCTCTCCTGTAATTAAATCATTAACAGTTCGACAAAAAATCTTTTATTCTCAGAAAATGGAACTATTTAGCTAATCTAATCCGTAATAATGTTCCAAACTCTCCCTGAAAATTTAAATCCTCAAATCCCAGTGTATCCGTAAATATCAGTGTCTGGAAGTCAAAAATATGACTTGTCGTTTAGTTAGATATACAGAAAATGAAGGATTAATGTTAAAGTAGGGATATATTTGAACAGTTCATATGATTTTCGTGCATTAGTAGTACTTCTGGAGGCTATTTAGAAATATTCAAGTCATAAATCCCCTTTAATCAATTTGAGCAATTATCAAGTGTTTAAAATGAATACACACCTCAAACTCTTTCCTCAGTTTCTCTTCCCTCCTCTTTTCTATCAATTCTTCAGCTCTGAAATAGTTTCAACAATAATTACTCAGGGCTTTAGATAACATGATAGCAACCACAGTAAACGTCATGCCCAAATGAGAAGCCCCCAAATTATCTGTGCCCAAATTAACAAAAATTAGATATCCCTCCATGCTTTTTGAGCACTGCAGAGCTAGAGAATAGAGATGCCAACAACTTTGATCATGACACTACCTCAAATAAATGAAATCATATAATCCCCAGAGATATCTAAATTTGTGAAAATCCTTCTGCAGTCAACTCGGGAGCCCTGCACAATATTTTGGCACTATACTCAGCTAATTCAATGTGTGCCCAAATTAAGGTAAATTAAAGCGCTGTTTCTATCAAAAGAAACAGTCATTAGTTTTGTCACACAGAGAGAGTTTTGTTTTGAGTAATAGTTTTGATAGGTATGTGTTTTCTTAAACGATGTGATTTCTACTTCACTTACTTTGATACTTTATTAGCGATATCTTCAGTATTTGTTGGACTAGATTTGGTAGCTGTAGATGTACTAGAAGCAGCTGATGAACTGGCACCATCTTGTGATGTTGATATTGTAGTAGCAGCTGTTACTGGTGGTGGTTTATAACCGGGTACAGATTCAGCTGGTATTTTCCCTTTATTAGTCTGGATAAAAGAAAAATTTCTTAATCTGGGATGAATTAGGAGGTTTTGTCATATAAAACAGTCAAAATAAGCTTTGATATGAATTTCTCAATATAAAGTATCATAAAAATTATCAAAATACAAGGGTCAAGAACACTTTTTGAACATTAATGAAACTCAACTAACTAAAAAATGAAGATTGAAATCTAATTATTGAAATAATCAATTAAGCTCATATTGAGATCTGTTTACCATGTATTATTTAGTCCAATACAGACATCAACACATTAATAATGTATAATAAATAAATTCTATACAATAAACACAATAGTTATCACAGCCATGTATTATATGTCTGAGTAATTAATGAGTACCATTTCTCAATGGGTTTCTCTATATGAAATATATAGATAAAAGACAATCTCTTTTATTGATTGTCATACCTAATAATTTTATAATGGTGTTTCATAATAGCATATTACTGGAATATAGCCAGCAACTTATCAATTCTGCACACAAAATAATATTAATAGAGTAATCAATACTGAATAATTTTATGGTGATTATGTCTTCTATTGGTAAAGGCTGCATGGGAGAAGTTAGAGGCTGCCATAGCTTTCACCAATATGTTTTATCTAAATTGAAGACAATCAAAAACTCGGATAATCATTCTAAAAATGAATATAGCTGAAACCTGCATGTACAGAAAATATTAAAGAGGACTAAATAGCTATCACACCTCAATGACTTTTTCCATTTTTGAAAGTAAATCAGGGGCGGTAATTGATCCTCCAACCACTTCCAATGGTACTCCATTTTCACCAATAAAAAATATAGATGGCACAAGAACTACGGGATCTGGTGGAAATTGTTAAGAAAAACAAAACTTGAAAAAATTAAACTTCTTGATCAAAAACCAATAAAAACCAATACATTTTAGTTAATAAATTGCATTAAATATGAAAAGGATACATATTTGAGAGAAGAATCCACAGTCCTCACTGAAAAAAAGATAACAATTAAAAGGTAACTCAGATTGAGAAAAATTTCCACTCTGTACTAAATTATTCTTATTCAAAAGTTTCTGTCAAAATCTTGCACTGTAAAATCCATTCTATACATAGATGCAGACAATAAAGAGTAAAAGATTTTGTATGTGTACTTACATAGTGTCATTGGTAAATCAGAAAGAGCTTTGAAAACTTTTGGAGAAAAATTTAAAAAGTGAAGGTTAAAATATTATCTCCAAGAAGAGAGCTTTGAAACAATGATTTTCAGAATTTAAAGCACAAAGTATTGTAAAATCAAATAAGTTTCTTGAAGAATTGCATAAGAGTTAAAATTAAACCCCATAAAATCATGCATAACCAAATAAGTGCTTTATTTAGCAATTTTACCTGTTGGCCTGTATTTTAACTGCAACGCAATTATTTTCATTTTGCAGCGTTTCTATTTTCTTATCTTCTACAGTCTTAGAAACTTCTGTTGATACTTTGTCATCTCCTACATAAGAGTGAAATGAATACAATTTCCTTAAGCTTTATTACGAAAACAAGACAAGCTGCTTGATAATGCCCCGTGAATAATTGTCAATAATGGTGGATTATATTCTGACTGAAGCCACTGAAGGCCAGCCTTCATGTTATATTTTACCTACAATACTATACAACAATAGTGAGATCAGAATTCATTATCATCAACCCAAATAAGTAGCCTACTATTTTATTTGAGTAGATATCACAACAATTGATACCAAATAAATACCCATACAAAAATTCTCAATTGATATTGATCCTTTACAGATTGGTACACAGACTGGCACTTACGCAAAGGGCACCTGCTAGTAATAATTACTAACTTGAACTAGGCTATTTCATTGTCACTGTTGTTGATAGACTGACAGTTGACTGTCTTATAAATGTCACAGATTGAGTTTGAGTTAAGTTGAACTTGTCAACTTGAACTTGCAATAGATGCAGTGTCATCATTGTCAGTTTTATTGGAACTAGACTCGAACTAGAAACATAGCACATAGAAAATTCACAAAATGTTCCAACTCACCAGATATGTAAACAATAAAGACAGACTTTCGAGATTTTGACGTCTGAACTGCTTGAGTTATTGTTCCATCAAACCATTTCATTTTTACGTTTCTTGCTTTTTGGATCGACGTGTTGTTTACAAATGAACCGGAACTAGGAAGTTGTTTCTATAAATGTTTCGGAGTAGTTTCCCTTCTGTCACTGATATCTGGTTCGCTTTGTCTACATTAGTACTCAAAACTTTTAAAACGTCACTAAATATTAGGCTATGGGAGAAATTAAAAGTGATGTAAGGGATGATGCTAACGATCAAATGATATACCCATGATGTTCAATTTCTTGAAAAGATAACTCTACATCGTACAAGAATTAAAGGGGTGTTAAAAAAACAAGCACCTTCACTACGTTTAGGTCTATCATAGTCAGATAAAACCTGCCGTTGTAAGGTCTATCAATGAAACGAAGCTGCAATATCAAAACAACGGAGACGAAGTTTATTGACAGCTGAAAAATATTTGTATTCTGTGATCAGAAGTGGTTAAACTTGCAAATACTTTAGCTTTCCATGCTCTTAAGATTGGACTTCCCTTAAAATTAAACACTAGACCTAGAATACAAAACCTTGGACCTCAAATTGATTAACTTTTCTTTTTACAAGATTCGCCAACGTGGCCAAGCCGACTCACTATTTACAAACATCAATGATCAAACGGAAGTGACTAAAATTCAGAAAATGTCACTTTAATAATTCACTATAATATTTTAATATAACATTAAAAGTTAGTTAGTTATTCACTTTAAACAAGATGGGTCTGTGTAAATGCCCTAAGAGGAAGGTCACCAATTTATTTTGTTTTGAGCATAGAGTGAATGTTTGTGAACATTGCTTGGTTGCAAATCATCCAAAGGTTTGTCTAAACAACTTGTTTATAAGTATAATATTGATGGCCTAAAACAGGCCTGTGCAACCTACGGCCCGTGGGCCAACTGCGGCCCGCGAGATGATTTTGTGCGTCCTGAAGCGTCATGTAAAATGCGACCCGCAAGCAAATGCTGCATTTGCTGCATTTGCTCTTGTCACTGTCAGTGTAGCCTGCAGATTGTCTTCTGATATCGAAACCTGTTATATCCCATAGATATCTTATAAGATATATCTATGGTTATATCCGCACTTTTATATCAAAGTAAATCAAGGTCTGACCTTCACTTATCTAGGCAACTATAGGCCTTTTAGTTGGCGGCATTTTACCATGCGTTTTTACACATAACGATGATGTCAATCGGCAATCCTCGGCAGTTTCCGTAAACCATAATCTGTCTCGGTAATGAATGGTGTTTTTCGTTGTGTTTTCATGCGCGAGACTTTTTACTTTGACGCTTTACTTCATGCTTGTGACGTCTCGACAAAAATATAGTTCATAGCAATATAATTTATGGAGAAATATTCTGACACTTGCTCGTGCATTTGATGCTACAACGTGACTATCTGTTCACCAATTACGCATTTTATTATCAGTTTGAATACATATCTGTTTGTTTTAGTGTTCTTTGTTTACAAATACGTGTAGCCTCGAATGACCAGCCTCTGATGTTTGATCTACCAGAAGCACGAGATTACGTGACAACTTTGATGTAGTCCGGTCAAATGGCCGCTGTTCATTACCGTGATATGTTGCAGAGCGCTAGCGTAACTTTCACGGATACCGTTTGCGATGATGTTATACATGTCGAGATAGGATTGCATTGATAGTTGGTTACGTGGCCCAAAGCCTACTCGCATCCACCAAATGTGGCCCACCGTTACGAAAGATTGCACAGGTCTGGCCTAGAAGTTTGATTTAAGCTTAATACTCTTTAGAATGAAATTGATCCATTCAATTTGCATGTCCAGTCTTAAAGGAAAAGAATTACAGTTAGCCTAGTGCCAGTTACATTTTACTTAGATATTCCCATATTTTTATTTGCAAAGAAGCCTATTATTTAACCCAATTTTTTCCTCATCACTGCTGACAAGAAAGTCTATTTGTTCCAATGAGACAATAAACTGAAGCCTTGTGTCAATTTTTTTCATTTCCAGTGTATTGTACAGTCATATCTACAGTGGTTACAAGACAGTGATTACAATCCTATTTGTAAATTATGTAATCAGAGTTTAAATGGTGAAAATGCAGGAGAATGTGTACGCTTAGTTTGTTATGGTATGTGCTTCTAGAAATTCTATACTTTAGCTATGTATATATAGGCCTACATGCTTTGTTATGTGCAGTGTTGGGTCTTGGTTGTTTGTTTTATTGGGTTGGTTTTTTTTTTTGCATTTTATAGGGCATTTTTAACCCTTCAGACCAATATTCTTAGCTTGTCATTTTAGTCATTGTATATTTAGCCAATTGCTAATTGATAATGTATATTTCAGATATTTTTCATTGGAAATGTTTGGACCAGTATGCAAGAAGTTTACCACCCAATACAGCCCCTGCTGGTTACACCTGTCCAACATGTAATACTGGAATCTTTCCACCAGCTAATATGGCCTCACCTATAGCTGATGTTATTAAAACATTCTTATCTAGAGTTAATTGGGCCAGGGCAGGATTAGGGATGCCTTTGGTAAGTAATTCATGAAACAAATTAAAACTGACTTCTTTGTAATATAAAAAAAGATTGCTTTAAATTTCCTTTACTAAGACTAAATTTTACTGTCATTTGCTTTGAAAGAAAGTATTAAAGTTCTAGTATAGTATATGGGTTTAGTATCTGCTATTTCCATGATGCCAGAACAAAATTACATTGGGTTAAAGTTTTTCACTAGTATAATACTTATTTCAATTGATGAGCTTGCTTCTAATATTAACTATGGTGGAAATCACTTGCTAGACAGAGTATGCCCACTCTACCAGAAGATCCTTTGTAGGGATTCCACATGACTAATAAAGTTTATATTTAAAATATTTTATTTTGTTGTTTTTTGAACAGATTGATGAACCAGAGGCACCATCACCAATAAAGAAAACTGAAACAGGACCATTATCATCTACACCATTATCTACACCCAGTCAGACTCGTCCCAGTGCCCAGGTACCACCATACAGTAGTACGCCAACATCTGCTCACAGTGTTATTAATGTAGATGCTGGGGCCAGTTCTAGAGCTCAGAGTTTATTAGCAAATAGTAAGTTAATATTTTGCAAAACATTTTTTATATGCCTATATGAAATGTAGAGCATGTATAGTATGGTATGTAAAAACCTTGATATCTTTTCTGATGCCTGCTTGCTAGTGGGTGTATGTTACCTTGCTAGAAAGCTATTTTACTAGATATTAATCTGATTATTTTTATATTTTTCTTTTGAAAGTTAGTGAATTATGACTACTGTATTATTATATGGTAAAATTATTATGTCTTTTAGATCCACGTAAATTATTTGATTCAACAAAAGAAGATGACATGTTTAATATGTCACATGATCATGATGAAGATAAATATAAACGTAGACCAGCTTTTAACTGGTTGGCTAAATGGTTCAAGTAAGTAGTATGTTTAAATATATCTGTGATTAAGAGATGGATACAGGGTGAAAAGATTTGGAAAATCAGACTACATGTATGTAAGAAAATTAAGCTTAAGAATTACTGCATGTAACAAGTTATTTTTTCACAATATTAGCAAAAAACCCTGACAATATTTCATTCAATTCACTTATCTTTGTATTTTCAGATCTACAGACAAAGGCAAACGTAAAGATCCAAATGCTGTTATGAAGAAATTTGTAGTTGTTTTGGGAATAGGAATAATCTCTTTTATAACTATTGTGATAATATTTTCTAAATTAGGACGTCAAATGACAGATGATGATCCATCTCTAGATCCCATGGCGAATCCAAACATTAGGATTAATGAAAGGATAATGGTTGATCAACCCAAATAAAGATCAAAATATTTTTAAACAGAGTCCGGTGGGTTCAACTATGTACAAATTGTTTAACAAAATTTGTTGTTGAATTATATTGAAAGCCTAAAGGTTTTAACAATTAAAAAAATTACACAAAAGAAGGTAAAGAGCAGTCTTTTTGGGAACAATATAACTTTACTGTAGGTAGCCTAATGGTTGTATTTCTCTCATACTGCTCACATTGGTACAATTTTGGTTTAATATATAATACATGATCTTGGATCTGTAGAGTGTGGGATATAACTTAGGATTATCTTTTCTAAATTTGCATGTTACAGTTTTTCAGATTCAGACTTAACGATTTATGTGAATTTCAAGTTTTGTGGAGCTAAATTGAGTTTATCTTAGATTTATAAAAATTATGGACAAAGGGAAATCCGAATTTGGAAATGGAAACTGCAAAGTTTACTGTGCTGAATTTAGCTTATGTTTGTGACAAACAAACAATTATTGCTTATTTGAGTTTTTTAATGGAGTCTGTTAACTATAAAGAGGCCCCAATTGTTCAGTGAGTCGTTTCCAAAGCTAAAGGTCCAGAATACAATCTGAACATGGGTCAAGATAGTATCTTAGGATTTTACAACCTTGCTTTCGCAGTTTGGAGGGGGTAACATAGAAAAAGTGTCCAGTTGTTCAGAAGGGACAATAAACCTGGAACCTAGTGTGCTTCACTTATATGTATGTTTAAAATATTTAAACAGAAAACTTGTAAATGCTCCTATATTAAAGGGATTGTAAAGAGTATTTCTATCTGCATAGATATAAATAGTAGCTTCCGGTAGATCACTGTCAGTGATGTCATAAAACGCGTTAGTTTTAGTGGAATTGCAAGAACCACAGACGTCGGAATGGAAATTGATGTTATCAGTGTCCCCGATACACATACAAAGTTTAGAAATACTCTTTACAATCCCTTTAAGGAATATTATAACAGTGAAAAAATAACACAGAAAAAAACATTATTTTTTTGTGATTAATAGAATTTTAACCATCAATTTATATAAGTAACATTCCTTATATCTGACGCTCATTTCAATTATCATTTTCATTCACTTTTACTGACTCTTAGTATTCAAAGTTATGTCCAGCACTCTGTGCATACCTTATGATATTATATATACTGATATATTTATATGTAGGGCCTACCTTGTTCTATAATTTTTATGTTGTCAGTGGACTATTCTTTCATCTTTTAAAAGTGTCAGACAAGTCTGTTGTATAAAATGCAAATTTTCCAAATTTCTGACACTTAAAATTATTATGAAATTCTCATTGTCTCTTGATCAAGAAAACCAGTATAAATTGTGAATTAAGTAGTTCTTATGTAAAAGTGTGAGATCTACAAATCTCTTAGATTAAGTTTTAGAAAAGGTGTGGAAAAGATTAAGTTTTAGAAAAGGTGTGGAAAATATTCATAGCTGATACAAAAACATTGAAGATATTTAGATTGGATTGACATGACATTTATGTTAGTCTACTATGTTCATGTCTATCATTATATTTGAAGAAAATGTGTTCAATAAAATTAGTCTAGTTGATCAAATAAAGCATTTTCCTGGTAAAGCACCAAATTAACAAGAAGAATTCTATATTAATTTATTAATTCAATGTATCATTGTAGGAAATGTACAAAGCTATCATGAAATGAAATTTGTTAGTTCTAATCGGGCTAATGATGGTGAATGCCTTGTCACAGACTGGTAGTGTTTTTGCCATCTAAAGATAGAGAGGGCTATTTCTTCATGTGAAGCGTTGCATTGATAAATTAAGAATACCATAGTGTATTATTTTTTTATATGTTCTATATTCAAATTGTTTTAAAAAACCATAACTATTGTAAGAATAACAGTCTCTTTAATTATGGACATTGTAAACCAGTTGGCCTATTTATTCACTTATTATGTTTATTTTGTTGTTATTTACATTTATCCTTATGTTATGAAAACCTAACAAATGCTAAGCAGTTATTCAAATAAGAGTAAGAAGATTTATTTAAGTTAAGAATTTCTATGTAAATATATTTATGGTATTAATAAAATATATAATTTCTGTAAATGAATATTGTTTGTTTGTTCTGGATTCATTGTTATAAAGTAACCCAATGATAGAGGAAAACACTACAAAATGTAACTTGATGAAGGTCTAATTTAATATGTGCAGTTGTAAATGTTAATTTATGCTATCTTTTTTGACTGTGTAAAGATATGAAACTGTTGGCTTTATATTGTATAAAATTTTTACTGTATAGGAAGCAATGAAACCTAAAATATAGACACTAGTGTCACCATATTGATATGTCTCTGTCTACAATCTATATCTACAAAATTTAAAAAATTCAAATTCACACTAAGTAAGAATGAAATGTCTTGTGGCTTTTATTTATATCTTTTAGGGCTTTTCTTTTACAATTTCAATTATCAGATGGGTACGTACTATTATGAGTATAATAGGATACGTAATATTCATTGATAAGATCGTACTGGACAATCGAGTCTTAAGTCGAACACACATATCACTTACAAGCCAATTAATAGAAATTTGATTAATTCTAATGACATGTTGATCGGTTTTTAATCTAAATATACAAGTTGACATAATTGGACAACCGATTTATCGCGGATTATCTTAGTGAACTGTCGTCAAAATCTAAAAGACCAATCCCGTCTGGTCAATTAGATCTATAAACAATCACGTAACCAAGCATTGGCGCATGTCAACAACATGGCCGTCATAATACATTCCATTACAATCTTCATAATCAGAAAGTAAATAAAAACCATCAGTTATCGATTTATGTTAATTTGTAGGAAGTTGGCGACACAGAACACATCTTGAGGTGGATATAGCATGAACCTCACAATGTCGTCCAGGTAATTTGGTTACTTTTTGTGAATTTTTTCGATTGTCATTATTTTCTCTGTGACGTTTTTCACTTGTTTTCTTGCATATTGAGGAATATTTGAGGAAAGAGGATGTAACTTGGCAATGTCATCAAATTGCAGTTGCTGAAACAAATATTTCTTAAAGTTTAAAGTTTGCAAGAAGTCATTACTTGCTGTGAATTAAAGTGCAGATACCGAAATCAGTATCAATTATTTTAAAAGAAAAAAAAAAGGAGAAGGCATGACATTTTAATTTTTTTTAGTCAATTTTTATTTTTGAAGTATTTTGATGTTGTATTGTTGTGTTATTTTAAGAATTGTTTCAATAACCATTACTTTAATTCTACATTGTACTGTATGTGCAAGTTCAAAAGTTTTTTGAATTTTTGCAATCATTTTTATGTTAATTGGAATATCAGCCTGACAGTGACAGTGCTACTGTTAAGTTAGTCTTAGAAAATGTCTTTGCATTGATGGAAAATATAATTTTTATAAATTTATATTAAATGGAAATACATTTCTCTCCTAGAAATTTCAACAAAAAAATGTCGACTGATTTTTATTCTTAGACTAACAGTAGGCCTACCACCATTGTCAGGCTGATATTCCAATTTGCATAACTTTAAAATGTCAAAATAAAAAAATAAAAAGGCTTAATAGACATACACAGATTCGTTATGCATTGTGATAAAAAGGTGGTAAGCTTATTGACACCAGTAGTGAATATTTTGTACTATTTTGAATTTCTAACAGTGAATGGTAGATTTATTGATGTGTCCTTATTGTCTGCAGAATTTGATACCGTACAGAGATAGACTCATGAAAAAAATTCTTCTATGATCTTGGATGAGTTTGAATATCGTACCATAATGTTTATATTTTGATGTAGGATTTTTTCAAGATTTATTTTAGATAAGCTTATATAAGCTTACCGATTTCATTACGCTTCAGACATGAATTATTTACGCTATTCCTCAAGTCTAATTTTCATTTTTTTTTTTCAGAAGCCTGTATATAGTATTTACTTATGACTGGGAACAAGAAAAAATTACCAGTCTCTAAGCTTCCCCGTCTTTTACCAAGAGTCATGACGGCTGTGGTTAATAAAAAGCCTACAAGGCTTGATATCATGAAGGAAGAGTTTCATAGACAGATAATGAAAGAAAAAGAAAACGTGATCATTGAAAATTATGAAAGGAAACGAAGAAACTCATATGGGACATATGTTGCCAAGGCAAAGCCAACTGCACCAGTAGTTAGAAAGCCAACTGAAGCAGTATTTAGAAAGCCAACTGAAGCAGTATTTAGAAAGCCAACTGAAGCAGTATTTAAAAAGCCAACTGAACCTGTATTTAAAAAGCCAATAGGAGTACCCTTGAAGAAAAAACCATTAGGTGGTGAAAAAAAGCAGGAATCACCTGTAAGACAAGTTAATCGAGATGGTTCTGGTGGTCCACGTAAAACTATGGCAGAGATTCAAGCTTTTTATAAAAGATCATATAATCAAGTCAATGGTCGAAGATCTTCAGTCCCTAACATTGAGAAAAATCTGATGAAACGAAGTGCTGGAAAAGACAGAAGTAACTTGTTACCACCTCTACATCCAAATGGAAATGGAGGGAAAATTCCTGCAAAAAGGGTGGCTCCAATACCTCCTATTGCTAAAAATCAGCAAAACGATAAAATGAAATCATATAGTGCTCCATCAGGTTCAAAGAAACCTACCCAATCACACGTTAATCATGAAATAAGTTCTGAAGGTAGTGACTCGCCTATAGATGATGAAGAGAATTCTCAACCCGATTCATCTTGCTCAAAAAAGCTAAAACATAGAAACTCTCTTAGTTCTGATAATGGTGGTGATGAAATTGGAAGGGTACCATTTCAATCAGATACTATTATTGATACTGGTAATGAAGGAAGAAGAGATTCACTTGGTTCCAATGCTGGCTCTAATACTGGTTCTAACACTGATGAAAAACAAGTTGTTGGAGTCCAAATTGAAGAAATTGAGGGACTGTCTGATTTTCATAAATGGAAGTTGGAACAAATGCAAATAAAGGAGGAAAAAATTTACAATAAAGCTGTAAAAACTATGAGATTAAATGGTGAAGAAGATGAAGGGTTGAGGGAAGAAATTCAGGAAAGACTCCTTGAAAAGCAAAATGAATTATTAGCTGAACTTGCAGAACGGCAGCATGAATTGGATAAAATGCAAGAGCAGAGATTAGCAAAGGTAATATAAGATCAGAATGTATTTTGAAAACATGTTCAGTGTTCATATACATGGGTGTTATTCTATCAATGTATTAATCAATATAATTTTGGATGAATCTTTTCAGTTGAAGCAATCTTTTAAATTTCAGATTTTATAATTGAAATGTTTTATTGAATTTCATACTAAATATAAATTTTTATAATAATAATTATATCTATTGAATATTTCAGGAAAGACGAGAAAAAGAAGAATCTGAGAAGAGAGCTGCCATTGACAGAGAGAAGAGGGCAAAGCTAGAGCGAGAAAGAGTAAGACAAGACGATGAGAAAAAACGAATTCAGGATAAGAAAGAAGCTGATCGTCAAGCTAGAGAAGAGCGAGAGAGACGTGCCAGGTCTCTGGCAGAACAAGAACCTGACGAAGAGGAGGAAGAAGAGTCACAGCTTCAAAACTTTTTGCCAAAGCCTCCTGCGAATCCTCGAACAAATGCCAGGAGACCTCCTCCAAGGACTTATTCTCCTCCAGAATCTGAAGCGCGAACTTATTCTCCTCCAGCACCTAAAGCTAAAACGTTTACTCCTCAAGCACCTGCTGAGGAGCGAGAGGAAGTTGAGGGTCCAGACGTTGATTATTATAGACAAGCAGCTGAGGAAGCAGCACAGAATGATTCACAAGCATTCAGATTGAAGGAATGTAGAATCTGTGGAAGAAAATTTGCTGAAGAACGCCTTAAGAAACATGAAGGAGCTTGTAAAACTGCTAATAAGAAACGAAAGATTTTTGATCCTGTGAAAATGAGATTGGAAGGAACAGATGCCAATCAGTTTCACTGGAAAGCTAAGAAATCGCCAGTAAGTGAAAATTCTGTATAGTTTTAAAGCAGCCTGATTACAAATAGATTACAATCCGTCAAACCTTTCTCTATTGCTTTAATTCCAACAAAGTCAAAGGAAAATGATAAATAGGAAGATACTATAATGGATAAGTTATCAAATGAAATATTTGAAAGGCAATTTGATAAATATTTGCTATCATTTAATTAGCAGGTTTTCCAAGTATTGATTATTGAGATACAATATCAGTTATTATTTACTTGTTGCTTGGTTACAATATACATTGGTATACATATTAATTTTATTAACTACTCATCCTCAACAGTGATAAATATATCATGAAACCTTAAAATCAATTATCTTCAAACTTTATACAAATTGTTGTGTCCAACTTCAAAGAGACTAAGATGAATCTAACGAGACATGCTTGACTTAACTAGTTTGTCTATATTTGGCCCTTTAATTAATTAGTAACCTTGAGTTATATAGAAGTTTAAGAGAAAAAAGTGTTTTCCAACCATAAATTTGCACCATTTCAATTTTCAATCAGACGTCTGTGGTTCCAGAAATTCTCAAAAATTAACTAGTTGATAATGTAGATGTGAAGATTTAAGGTCTTCTGTGGTACAAGTAATAAAAATCCATCCATCTTTAACTGAAGCAAAAATAATAGTTTTGTCAATTTCAGCCTAGGAAGAAGAATAAGTGGCGCAGTGAACATGATTCGTTTATGGAAACTATACAGCACGCAAAAAAAGTGGATTTGATTAAAAAAAAGGGTGGTGATATTAGGCAGATTACACCCCTGCCTCCAAAGGAAAATCCTGATTATGTTAAATGTCCTCATTGTGAGAGAACATTTAATACATCGGCTGCCGAGAGACATATCCCCCGGTGTAAAGATATTAAGGGTAAACCTTTAAGAAAGCATTGAGTGCTCAATATTTTTCCGTCCATTTTAGACTTTTACTTTTATTTACTCTGCTGGATCATTTTAAATCCATATGAGCTTTTATTTTATAAGAGAACTTTTATGAGAGATTTTTTTTAAAAATTTATTTATAATGCAAAATCTGTCCATTATATTTGAATTCCGTCCATATAACTGCACATATTTTAAAATATTTTTTACATATATATTTACAAATCTCCTAGATTAAAAATCAGTTACTGAGAGTATTAGAGATTAGAAGAATATATTAAAGATACATATATTTACGCCTTATAAGTAGCCAGAGTAAGATTGTAGTACCAGGAGTAGTAATATAATTAAAAAAGAAATGGTCTAAATTAGTGAACTTGTGCCACTATCTTTATCCTGTTAAAAACATTAATCTAGACTAATTCTAACAAATGCTCAAATTGTTGCTCATTGACATAAAGATGCAAGAACGTTGCAGATTTTCACTTTATGAATGGTAATAATATTATAGCTCATTTTGCTCAAATTTTCATGTATTATTTTCATTCATTAACAAACTGCCAGATTGCCTGCATCATTATCAGTATAAGATCATAAGACGTATGAATGAGTAGAAAGTGTATTTAATGAAAGATGGTGCTGTGATAACTATTTTAACTTGTAAATAATATACGCATAGTTTCTATTGTATATTTTTGTAAATATCTCTAAGCTCAGGACTCTATACTGCTGTTATTGTAAATTGTGAATTATGTTAGTCAAGAATACTTATGTTTGTCAGGGACGAATAAATCTATACGGAATGCGTAGATGGTATATGAAACATGTAAAGCCATTGGTCAGTACAACCTACCTTCAAAAATTGTCCCAGATGTCCACAAATTATCTTGTCTGACTATGCTACGTCAGAAATGTTATATTTATTGTATTGTTATGTATATATTGTTAAAGTATAAATTAAGTTTTTTGTCTATAGGAACTAATGGAACAGACCATATCCATGCTAATTCTGTAATAATATAGCAGACCTGGCTTCCCTTATAAAACAATATTTGTGACCTTTATTTTATCATCTTAAAAATGTTAGTAGGCCTACATTGTGTCACAAATCCTGTGTTATAAAGTGTTATTCAGGTTCAAATTTTTTGAGAATGAAAACAGGCCAAATCTGCTGTAAAATATATTGTTACATCCAGTATTCTTACTGGGTAGAATGATACTCAGTCTGAAAACTAGAGAACTTTTTTTTTTCCTTTTTTCTGATATTTTTTGTGTACTTTGTAATCTTAACAAATTTTCTATTACATTCCTGTTCTAATGACATTATTTTAAACCAATCAGAGCATGACATGAAGGTCACGTTTTATGATAACAGGAATGGATTGTGGGAAAGCAAAACCCAAAGTAGGGCTGTTAAACTGTCACTTTGGGTTTCGTTATCCCAGAATTCATCCTTGTTATTATGAAATGGGTCCTGCAAGACATGCTTTGATTAGTGAAGAATAACGTCATTAGAACAGAGATGTGCTGGAAAACTTGTTAGATTGCAATGCAGATGACAAATTTCAAGGATAAAAAGAAACTGAATTGTAATCTAGTTTTGATTACACTGAATTATCATGTACATGTATTCTCACCCAGTAGGGCATTACTCAATCTAATTAGAAATAGAGAACAACTTTGTTAATTTTTTTTTCTGATATTTTTTGTGTACTTTGTAATCTTAACAAATTTTCTATTACATTCCTGTTCTAATGACATTATTTTAAACCAATCAGAGCATGACATGAAGGTCACGTTTTATGATAACAGGAATGGATTGTGGGAAAGCAAAACCCAAAGTAGGGCTGTTAAACTGTCACTTTGGGTTTCGTTATCCCAGAATTCATCCTTGTTATTATGAAATGGGTCCTGCAAGACATGCTTTGATTAGTGAAGAATAACGTCATTAGAACAGAGATGTGCTGGAAAACTTGTTAGATTGCAATGCAGATGACAAATTTCAAGGATAAAAAGAAACTGAATTGTAATCTAGTTTTGATTACACTGAATTATCATGTACATGTATTCTCACCCGGTAGGGCATTACTCAATCTAATTAGAAATAGAGAACAACTTTGTTAATTTTTTTTTCTGATATTTTTTGTGTACATTGTAATCTTGGCAAGTTTTCTATTACATTCCCGTTCTAATGACATTTTTTTAAACCAATCAGAGCATGACATGAAGGTCACGTTTTATGACAACAAGAATGGATTGTGGGAAAGCAAAACCCAAAGTAGGGCTGTTAAACGGTCACTTTGGGTTTCGTTATCCCAGAATTCATCCTTGTTATTATGAAACGGGTCCTGCAAGACTTGATTTGATTAGTGAAGAATGATGTCATGAGAACAGAGATGTGATGGAAAACTTGTTAGATTGCAATGCAGACAGACAAATATCAGGAGGGGAAAGAAACAGAATTGTAATCTACTTTTAATTAGACTGGATTATCAAGTATTCTCATCTAGTAGTAGGGTATTACCAAATCTAATTAAAAACAGAGACCAATTAACTTCATTAATTTTATTTTCTGATATTTTTTGTGTACATTGTAATCTTAACAAGTTTTCTATTGCATTTCTGTTCTAATGACATTATTTTAAACCAATCAGAGCATGTCATGTAGGTCACATTTTATGACAACAAGAATGGATTGTGGGAAAGCAAAACCCAAAGTAGGGCTATTAAACGGTCACTTTGGGTTTCGTTATCCCAGAATTCATCCTTGTTATGATGAAATGGGTACTGCAAGACTTGATTTGATTAGTGAAGAATGATGTCATTAGAACAGAGATGTGATGGAAAACTTGTTAGATTGCAATGAAGACGACAAATATCAGACAGGAAAAGAAACAGAATTGTAATCTGGGTTTAATAGATTAGACATACTGTAAAGCTAGTTCTTATTTTGATGAAAATTGTTTTGCCAGATTATTCCTGATTTCACATTCCAATATCTGTGTATATTACATTTTTTTTTCTTCATATAAAGTCTGCGAAAATTTAAATATTTATATAAATTAATACTTCTCAAATTTAAACTATCAAGAAGTATAAAAATGTCTTAAAGTTTTATTGGCTATTTTGTAAACTGATATATTTATGCATCTCAAATTTTAAGATTTTAATTCATCTGTATGAGCAAATTTCTGTCATTCCACATAAGTTTTGTTGACTTTCGTATATATGCCCTACTGAAATGTGATAACAACTTAATTTTAATAAAACTATGTTATAAGAGCAAATTTCCACCAATACTTACAAATTAAGATATATATACACATACAAGAAAGAATATTGATATATAAAAATCTGTAAAAATCAATTTGAATTGATAATATAAATAATCTATACTATATTTATATAACATATGGAGAATTTAAAAAATGTTATCTAGTGCCTATCAAATCCTTTGCAAAATTATGTTATGTTTGTAATTCAGTGTATTATGTAATTTATAGAGTTAACATGTTATTTATATAGTTAGTACCTGACAAAAGAATCTATGGAGATATTATAAAGGCTATTTAAGCACACTTGTCCGTCCAATATTGTTAAGGATAATATATTATAAGAAGGTTTAGTCAGTACCTGACCAAAGAGTCTATGGAGATATGAAAGGTTATTTAAGCACACTTGTCCGTCCAATATTGTTAAGGATAATATATTATAAGAATGTTAAGATTTTAGAAGTGAAACTGAAAAAAGTTTTTATCTGTTGTCGGAAACCTGTGATATTATTGATGGATGGCACAATGTAATTGTTAAATGGTATATTGTTAAATAAATCTAAAAATAAATCAACTTCTTTTTGATAAGCCACTTGTAGCTGAAGCCAATATGATATATCCTTTAGCAAAGCAGTCTGATATTTGTGGAAAAGAAAAGTCACAGATCCATAGTTGCGTGTTGACTGTTAAGCCCCATACATGAGAAGAATGAATGCTTTTTTCTAACAAATAGCCTTCTTTTACCATAATCTGCTAATTTTACATATAGTCAATAGACTATGACTATGTTTTACAGTTTGGTTGAGCATAGCTAATCTGGTTGATTGCTCAACATGAAAAACATTTGAACCATCTCATTATAAATAGGCTACTAGGCCAATAAAGTTGAACATCAATAAATCATATGTCTTTTAACTGAAAACAGGAATATAGATCTAAAAATGAACATGAGTGTTGCCAATAAGAGTATCTATAAACAGTAGACATGCCTGGTGTAATAAGTACATAACAATATCCCTGAATAATTCAACAAATTCATAATCATATAAGTAAGTAAGTATAATTGAAAACCGCTGAATAGAATTTAAGCCTTTTTCCACAATACTTGTAGTTCTATTAATAATTACTTCATTTTTTTTATTTGTTGGATTATTGAGGGATTTAATCTATGCAGAGTCCATAATTGTAGATTAACATTAGGAAGCTTTATAATAATACAATTCCACTTGTGTATAAAATCACATGGAAATTGATATTACTTTTGTCAAGAATGATATTCATTAAATTAAACTATCAATATGGATATGGCACTACATTTATAAATATGCAATAATATGCATGCCCTGTAGTTTTTAAAATACACGTGTCCCTGTGAGTCCCGACAAAATTACCGTTAGATTGGTCGTGTCTTTCGTGTCCCTGTGACTTAGAATCGATCTGATGGGTCACGTGTCATTATGTTATGGCTGTTGAGTTTGATCAACCTGTCTTGTCTGATTTTGATTTTCACTCTTTTTTCAGCCCCTTAAAATTTTCACGCATTGAGAAAAATATTTCGTGGTGCTTGAGTTCTTCCCAAAAAAACAATATTTAAATATGAAGCAAAATTGATTAATTTTTTATATATACAAATTAGGATCGGGAGGAGAACAGAAGAGCTTTGAAAATGGCGACCATGTGATTTGGACGCCGGCTGATTTTGGTAATTAGTTGGTTTCATAGTAGATCGTAGACACGTTTCACCTAAGTGCATATCGATAACTGATTATAGATGCTTGTGTTTTTGTTAATTATGCATTTCATTGTCGCTTTGGCTTGCTATCCTAAAGGACTTCTGCAAGAACACACACTTGTGTATCTAAAATCTTGCACAATTTAATCCGAAATATTCCCACTTAACTTGACACTAGTGGATCTTTGTGAACGTAATGACATTTCTTATTGTTTTATTACGTACTCTCCGACAAAAAAATAGATTTTTTTCTGTAGCTTCACATATATTCAAAATAAAATGATAATTGCATCCCATTCTTAAGCACTGCATGGTCCAATAGAAATATAAGCCATGCTAGACCGGAATACCTGTCTCTCTCAATGCCGCTGGCAGAGAGTCAGGATTACATCTTATTCAATAACTTGATATTCCGCAACCAAATTGGTTGCGTTGAATTATTGTTCTTCCTTGATGTCATTATTAAAAAAACTGACCATTTTCTTGTATGTTATGATGCCATCTAAACATTCAATCCCTTTTTCGACAGAATAAACTAATCCTTGTTGTCTGTAATCCTAGTTGAAATTTTCAAGCTGGAGGTATTTTGAACATGGCCGCCATTTTTAAATAAGACTTATCGTCATTGAAATTACATCCAATCAAAAGACTTCTCTCAAAATTAACCAAATCTCCCAAACAGAGTTATCTATAGATTGTAACCATGAATTTCATTGGATAAACACATATATTAGAAAAATGGCGACGTAGTTTGAGTTAAAATACCCGCCTGATCGACATTTCATCTAATTTGTACACAAATACATGATGTCAAGTTGTTGTACGATACATCTTAATTCATACTTATCTAATACTTTACAAAAATTACTATTTTCAAAGGTCTAAATCAAGTAACACAACATTTCATGATATTTATATGCTTGGTCGTCTGTCTCTAAAAAACGCAGTATTATTTAGAGTCAACTTGTCGGTCTAAAGCCATGCATAATAGATTTGATAATTACGGTATATATTTGAAATAATCATCATGCAATTAATTAGGGACAGCCGGTATTGCACATGAGTAAATAGACCGGAACATCCTGTCCCTCAATTAGTGAATTTGAGGGACAGGAGACTAAGCTTGATTATATCTTGAAAAACCGCAGCCAATTTGGTTGCGTTGAAATATTCTTCTTATTGAAGGTTTTTTCTCTAAAAATTGGCAAATTTCTTGTATGTTATGAGGTCAGCTTCATAACAACCATTTTTTCGACAAAATAAACCAATGATTGTTGACCGACAAGCTGACTCTAATATCATATTTTAACTTAACAGAGATTAGAGACACCAATTATTGAGACGTATAATTCCATTTAACAAATGTTTGATAAATTGTCAATTGACAAATTTCAGAAACCACTAGAGTTGACAGTAGAATTCCAGCTTTTTGATATCCTAATAATGCCAATACTACTGAATATTTAAATTTTTTAACTGAAGGAGAGAAGTGCATTTATTTCAAGTGAAAAGATATCAAAACAGCCATTTTTAAATGCATTCTTAGAAAAATATCATATAAATTACATTTTTTGCGATAAAGAAAAATAGCTGAGAGTTAACAAAATACATTATCTAAAAACTTCTGCAGACATTCAATGATAAGACATCGAAATAAATTTTTTTTGACAATTTTCTGCTTTCAGAAAATAGCTCTGACTTAAAAAAATGAACATTGATGCTCAAAGTATGGCAAAATGTGCAGAATAATACTAAGCATGTGAATAATATGATGGTTCAGATTGAATTAAAGATATTCATTTATTACATTGTAGTGATATAACAGTGATAATAGGAAGAAATCAAGATGGAAGATAAAGATAGTCCTGGTACTAGCAAGAACAATGATGATACTGAGAAAGATACAGAATCTCCCAGCAAGGGAAGAGGTTCTGCAAAGGTATTTTCTATACATATTTAATAATTGATGAAAAGGTTAACTAGAAGCATGAAAATTGTTATACAAGCTTATTTCATGCTGCCAACTTGTGTTCAGGATTATCCTTATGGGGTTCAAATTTTTGATAGTGTATGACCAGACAAAGCGTTTCACTAAAGAAATCAGGTAATTATGAAGATTTTAGTGCTTAAATGAGACAAATCTTTATCAAATGATGTTTTTTTTTTATCAGAAACGTAAAGTATATAAAATGGATCCACGATCTCCATTAAAAAGACAAAGAATTAAGATTGAAAGGTTTCAATCACCAGTTATAGAGGAACATTTACTTAAACCTAAAATGATTAAGGAGGAAATAACTGTGTTATATAAAAAAGGGACATTTATAGCTGTTCGTGGAGCTGAAGGTTAGTTTCCTTGTTATTAATTATAAGTTAGATGATCTGTTTGTTAGCAACTATGAATTAAGCTGTTGAGAGACAGAGACAGATTGCATGGCACTCCCAACATTAAGAAACCTAGAGTGCTACCATGACTGGAAAAAGTAGGGAACGCAGGAACCTAGTTCCAGGAAATTTTCACCATTCACAATTTTCTGATTCTCCATTGCAATCATTGCTAGTGGGAAAATTCATTCCTAAATTTTGTATTCCTGCGTAACTTTGCATTTTTTCCTCCTGTGAGTTCTTTGCTTTTAATTGATTTCTGGTATGATTGATCTTTTCACAATTGTATTTTTTCCCTGGACAAAATTTGTTTCACTAGAACAAAAATCATTTCAATTTTTCAGAAACCTTCTATTTATGTCGAGCATTACAAAATGTACAGAATACAACCAAGAGATTCCGTATCCAATGGTTGTCACTAGAAAAAGAACCCAACATCTACAAACTGGATTATTTAGATCATACTGAATTTGCCTGTGTCCTGACTAATGTTAGGATGGATAGAGTAGCTAAAGATACATACAAATTACCAGCTAGTGAACAATCTACAGCTCAGAAAGTTTTGGAAAAGGCAATTAAAGTTGAAAATGGGATTCCTATAGATGAAGATTTAACAAAAAATGATGATAAAGTGGAGGACAAAGAAGAGGAGGATGATGATGATGCAGAAGATGATGAAGAAGAAGGTAAGTTATTTGTGATATGGGCACTTGTCTGATATCCACTTTGCAATAATGATAGCTTCATCATCACATTATGTGTTATTACATGAACATGAACATCATAACATGAAATTTAAAGGATGATGAGGTCTTTAGGTTATATTATTTTGGGAGCAGAGAGAGGAAAATATAGGCTGAGAGAGCATTTTTCATTGATTTAGAAAATAATGTTATCTTATGTATAATTTCATTTACCGGTATTGGGGTGGGCTACTGTAATGATTAGGCCTTCAAACTGCCTGACCCAACATCTTATCTTATTTTATTTACCGGTAATTCTAATTTGAGCATAGATAAAATGGGTGCTGCCAATTTTAACACAACGTATATCGTTGTAACTAGCATATAATTTAAAGTCCTGATAACAACAAAGTGTCTCTTTGGTACCCTTCATAACAGATATGATTTGAATCACAATTTTATTGAAGAATTCATATCTGATAGTTTATTCATATCAATACTTTATAATTTTGTTACTTATTTTTTGTTTGTAACGGTGGAATCTAGCATTAAATATCAAAACTTTATTGACCTTATTAGATTTACAGCCAAAACAATGTTTATAAATATTAAATATATCTCACTTTCTCTTACAGAATGGGAAGATGTAAAATCCCCTGCTAAGAAAAGAAAAAGAGAAACTGTGAAAGGTAGGACTATGCATGTTCACTGTAATTGTAGTTTATTAAGAATCCATATTAATTATTCCATGAGTTACAGGAACTAAATCAATTCTAAACAATATGACATAGTGTTTCATGTCTTTTTCAGCTAAGAAAGGAACTGGGAAGAAGAGCACTGTGAAAGGAAAACAGAAATCTGAAAAAGGTTGGTTCATTATAGCATTTCTTAATATTATTTTGTATCAGCTACATATTTTAATACCAATTGAACATTTAAAATTCAATGAAAATTTTTACACCCAACCATTTATGTTATTTCAGATAAGAAAAAAAATCAAAAGGCTAAAGGCAAAGCTAAAAAACCAAAAGAAAAGACAGAAAGGAAAAAGGGTCCTGACCGAAAATTAAAACCAAATCCTAAAATCAAAGTGTTGGAAAAGGATCCCTTTTTCGAAACAAAGTAAGTGGCATTATTTTCTATATGATGAATATTTTTTATTTATAATGTTTAATTGAAAATTTACTTAGTAGTCATCTTCATTACAGATCTCATAGATTAGAATCTCATTATATGCTTTTGGTTAAATGATACATATGCACATATAAATTTTTTTATTCATAGACATCAAACAACTAATGTTATGATGCTTGTAGAATATACTGTCTTATTTTAAAATCTTAATTTTTTAGAGAAAAAGTACCATTTATTTCAATACCAGTACAGAGTAAATTAGTTATAAGATCAGCTATATTAGATAATGTATCTATGTTAAAAGATTTATTAGCAGATCCCAATGTTTGTAGGGTATGTCTTTCATTATTTCAATTCAAAGTCCAATTTCCATCTTAGCTATATTGGACAAAGCAGCTCTAACTTGATACTTTTGATAGTTTACTATTCAAAATTGCCTACTTGCAATATTAATATGACCTTGCAAATGGCGTGGCTTCCATCACCTTTTTATGTCCTTAGTCTCTGAATTTTAAAATTTTTAGCTTATCAATCAGTAAAATTGTTCACAGCCCTATATTGAAATCTTGAGCCTTAAAACCCCTGCGTATATAATTCTTATCATCAGCAAAATCAATGTATATGTTATAATGCAATGATTGTGTATTTTAGGTGGACTATAAAAGAAGTAAAGGAAATCAGAATACAGCATTACATTATGCTATAAGAAACAATAATAAAGATGTGATTGAAGTATTGGTACAAGAAATTTTTCGTAGTAACAAAAGAAAAGTTAATAGCCCTCCAACACCATTGCTACATAGTATTGATACTGGAAGGTAAGTGAAATTTACAAGAACAATGATGAGCATTGAATAGCTTTCTTGAAGTTATACATGATTACATGATTCTGGTAGTTCAAAGAGACACAGAAAGTAAAGAGACTCTGACAATCATTTATCATAGAAACAGAACGGAAACTATCAATGATTGCTGAATGTGAAATGAGTTGTCCAGTGTAGCTAAAATAAAGTTGATAACTTTACAAACTGATTAAAACTAGAAAAGCATTCATTTTTATACGCCCACATCTCTCTATGTGGACGTATATTGTCAGCACCCTGTCCGTCCGTCAGCATTTGAGAAAGTTTAGTTTACATTTGATTAAATTTAAGGCTTTTTTCTGTTTTACCATCTACATGCCGTTGTGGGCGTATATGGCTGTGGTCTACTATCTTATTTGTCGAAATGCTGATATGAATGTGTATATTTTCTATTTTTAGGTATAATCCTGTAAATTTAGGAGTGAAAAATGTGCGAAAATTAAATGTTAGTCGAGGAAGTCGAGAGGGAAATGATGCATTTAAAGATGTAAGCAACTTACTAAGTTATTAAGGTTTTCCAATTTTTCTATGATACATGCTAAATATATCAAGCTTAAATAGGCCTCCTCAAATGGGAGCCCTTTGGGACAAATCAAGTCTGCAACAACTTGAGAGTGGTCCACAGACAATACAATGAAGAAATACAAAAATACCAATACAATAATGATAGAAATATCACAATTCAATGCTTTTTTGATACAAAATATGTGCCAAAACAGCTCAATTTGGCCCTTATATATAATTCATACAATGCATATGGCCCTTTACAAAAATTAATTGAGAAGGTCTGAGCTAAAATATAAATTTCTTTGGCAGATTTAGCTTGTTACAAGCTTTTTTTTTTATTGAACTTCATGTTGAATTCATGAATCCTGAATATACAGAACTCACTAATTGAGCGTCACCTTCCAAAGTTTAAAGAAAATTAAACTTATTGGTTGTTCTTGAGGCTTACTTCACTTGACTTTAACCCTTTCAACCCGACAAGCCGGTATACCGGCCCATCCTTACGTTATATATACCTGACAAACCAGTAAACCAGTTGTTGTCAAGTGACGTCATACAACGTTAATGTAATACGTTTTAAGAGTTCAGGGTATATGACGTTTTAGCCAAAGTAACGTCAGGGTTCAAAGGGTTAAAATATGTGGGATTCACTGTCATGCAATGTATATTTAATTATATTGATAATGAATTATAGGATGGAGATTATCGTCAAGATTTAGAAGGATACTGTTTTCTACCAATTGAAAATGGGTGTGATTGGACAGTTGTTGAAAGTGTCATGACATCTCTAGTTAAACATAGTGGTACATCTACTACGAAGGAAGATCTTGTAAGTTAAATTCTTTTTCCTTTAGTAAACAGCTGGTAATGTGCTCTTAAGCTACTTTTCCATCCAATCAGCATTGGCCAAGTCTTATATGAAGTGGCTCACTTATTCATTAAGAGCACCTATGTATATGTATGTAACAGCTATTTTAAAACCTAACCATTTATTCATATAATCGGTAGTGGCTAAAATTTAACTGACAATTAAATTTAACAAAATTCCTAATATCGTTCAAAATCTAGTAATAGATACATGTATTAGAAAGGGGTTTATTTATTGCAGCTTGGTCATTTGATAGATGATATAAATAAAGTAGTTATATTGGGACATCGTAAATTAGCAGCTAGACTTGTAGAAGAAGCTCAAAAGAGAGGGGGTTTTGGTTTTAATTTCCTACATAAAGAAGTACTCAGTTTTGATAAAGAAGATTTAAGACAAAATGTTATGGCTATTTCTGTAAGAAAGAAACCAATGGAAAATCAAGGTGTAAGTAAATACTTTGTATGTTAATGTACATGCCTAAATTTTAGCCATTAAATCTACATAAATGGTGTTCGTAGCTAAGAAATGGCTTGCTCAGCAGTAGGGTTGTTCCCAAAACAAATTCATGATAAAGTCAAGTACCGTACCTGATTGTCCTGATTACCCCCAAACCAGGCCCTGTGTTTTATAGGTGTAAAAGCCCTGGTTGGATTTCAAAAAGTAAGCTATTGCATTTATTAAGCAACGTTATGGTATTATTGAAACGTTGTTTCCATAAAACACTTTGCAACTAAAGTATTAATACTTCAAAGATGTTAAATGCTAATACCTTTCTCAAATTTACATTTCTTTCAGATAACTCCAGTGCACTGTGCAGCTATCAATCCTAATATTAAATATTTATCAAGATTATTGTCAATAGAACCAGATGTTAATGTCATGGATCAGAAAAGTAGAAGACCCATACATTTTGCTGCAGCTTGTGATGGAACTGGACCTCTTGAATTTCTCCTCAATAAGTAAGTCGTTCTCTTTCTCATGCTTATTACACATTTAAAATAGATAAAGTGGATGGAATTATCTTCATTTGCTTTGTTAAAATGAACAATTAATACTGGAATAAAGATCATAGCAAAGAGGTTTGGGCTGAACAAGCTGGTTATGAGGAGAGCTTTGATACAATACAACATGTATCGTCTTTCTAAACAGCCCCATGTTCTTAGTACATTGTATTTGATTTTTCTTTTCATTTCTTTGTCTAGAGGTGCCAGTCCATTTGAAATATCAAAAGGTGGAGAGACAGCTTTACATTTTGCTTGTATTGCTGGTAGGGCTGCCAATGTGGATGTTCTTATCAAGAAAGGAAAAGCTTTAGGTAACATATTTCTTTACGTGCAGTTGCTTGTAACATTGCTTCCTAAATTAACTATACCACTTGACTAATATGAATTATTCATATTTTGTCCATCTTTTTTATAAGCCCTCATCTCTCTATGAGGACGTATATTGTCAGGGGCGGATACAGGATTTGACGTTAGGGGGTGCGCAGAGTAAAATTTTTGGCGAGTGGAGCGAGCCGAAAAATTATTTGAGGTTAAAATAATCAAAGTTATTGAAATATTTTTCTAGAGTGGGTGCAATGTAGATAGATATCTTGCCAAGCGAAGTGTGGCGAGAAACATTTGTGGTAAAATGGTGCGGACAACCCATGCTTTGCAAATTTTAGGGGGGGCGCACGCCCGCCACGCCACCCCCTAAATCCGCCCCTGATTGTCGGCACCCCTGTCCGTCCGTCCGTCAACATTTGCTCGTAAACGCTCTAAAAACTAGAGTTTTTGACGGAATCAAATGAAATTTGATATGGGTATACATATTCATAAAACGAAGATCAAGTTCGAATTTGAGCTGTTTTTGATAGTTAGAAGCAGAGTTATTGCCCTTGCCCCAAATCTTGAATATGCTATTACTCTCTTAGTTTTCAATCGATTTTGATGAAACTTGAAATGGATGTTATTGAACCTAAATCAAAAGGTTTGAGAAAGATTAGTTTACTATCTTTTAGTCTGGATATTACCTGTACTTTTGATTTCATTAAGCCTTAATAAAAAAATTAAACCCAGTCTGAAAAATAGACTTATCAAAAGCTAGTGCCTTTCTAGTTACAGGTATGTATTTTTGAAAGACCTCTTTTTGACTATAATAACCTATTTTTTTATCATATATATTGTAGAAGCTGGTATTGAAGGAGATATTGTTATGACTAAATGGGGTATAGCTGGTATTGATAGACCTGATAGAATGTCTTTTACACCTTTACACTTGGCTATTAAACATTATCATCCTGTAAGTTATTTTGTCTGAGTAGCCTTATTTATTTTTTGAGCCATGTTGCACAGGCTTTTCCAGTGGACAAGTCCTATCAATAAGTGGTTACATAAGGAACTTATCAGTTCTATCTGCTCTCAGTGTCTGCTATATCTGTTGTTTGGCTATCTAAAAGCAATTGTCGGAAAAAATCAAAATAATCTTTAGAATTTTATAAACGTTAGTGTTATGGTATAATTTTGTCCATTATAGGAAGTTGTTAGAGTGTTGATTAAACATGGTGTAAATTTAAATAAACAGTTATCAGCTGGCAAATTTAAAATGTCACCATTAATGGTGGCTGCTAGTCAAGGTCAACTAGACATTGTTAGGATGTTAGTCCAAGCTGGAGCTACAGTGGAATTACTGGGTAAGGTTTCTTTTATTTCCCTGAAATTCAATTTATTTTAGAATTGGCAAGAGACTTTCTTCAGTTTGTCAAACTTCAAGCTACAACAATAATATGATGCTTTGAAATATTTTGCTTTTGACAGTACTGCTATGAAAAGATCTTTTCAATGAATTGATATAAATTTTTCTAAAATGATGTTTGATATCATATTCTCAGTAGAATTGCTTAGATTTGAAAAAATGCAAAATGCTAATAATTCACCATTATAGGAATATGTTCCCAATTGTTTCAACCAAAAAACTTTTAGTCTCAGAACTGGAATTTTTTTTATCTTATCTAATCCGTAATAATGTTCCAAACTCTCTCTAAGAATTAAAGCCTTCACATCCTGATGTATCCATAAATATCAGCGTTTGAAAGTCAAAAATAGGACTTGTCGTTTAGTAAGACTATGACATATATTATATAAAACACATTTACAGAAAATGAAAGATATCTATGGGTATAATAGAAGGGATTCTGCGATTTTTGGACTTTTCTAGTAAATTTGAATGCTAATTACATAAATTTGAGGCCCAAATCCATCCTTGAAAATGCTGAACATTCCCCTTTAAATTCATTTGTCATGATAACTGTCTTCTGTATTTTCTGTGTTGAGTAAAATTTTAATTGTTAATTTTGAATTTCAGATAAACATAAAAGATCAGCTTTAACCCATGCTGTAATTAATGGTAACACTCACATAGCATCTTATTTATTGTATCTGGGTGCTGATCCTAATAGAGCTGATTCTTCTGGTAATACATTGGTACATTATGCAGCAGCATTTGGCTGGTATTTCCCATTGAAACTCCTAGTTAAAGAATGTGGGGCTGATGCTATTGTAGCTAATCATTGGAAGGTAAGCTTTATATTGAGAACTAGTTTGTGCTTAAAGACAAATTTTGCTAATCACATCACCTGAATCTTTTCTTCCTGTCAGTGATGCAGGTCGGAAGGACAGACATGAATAAAACATCTAGATGTTTGGATTGGACAGTAAACTGTGCAAACCACCCAAATAAAAATTTATATGTTTCTATTTATTTGTATTTTTCCTGTCTCGTAGCCTGTAATTGATCCAATATGATATTCAGTATTTTATTCAAATATGTTTGTTGTAGGCCACAGCCTTGAGTTTGGCATTTTTGAAAGGTCATGCTGGTATTGTAGATTTTATATTAACAGAAACCAGTGCTGATATCAATTTTACCAATGATAATGGTAAGAAATGGCTGTTATTCAATATTAGTAAAAGACTTGTCAGTTATGCATGCTGAAATGAATAATAAACCAATATGTTATTGAACGAAATGTAAATCTTATTGTATTTTGCTTCTTCATTGGCTCATTTCCAAGATTTAAGATCCAAAAAGTCAAGGTTTTGATTTTAAGGGTTTATTTTGAAGGGAACTGTTTTATGAATGTATGAATTATTTCTGTAGTGAAGAGCTATGAATTTTAATTAACTGTTATCAATTTGTATGATATAGGTGAAACATTAGTGTGGTTAGCTGCTAGTAGTAGATTAATAGAAGGTCTCTTACAACAGATACAATATCTAGTAGAGAAGAAAAGTGCTGATCCAACAATAGCTGATGTTAATGGAAATAATGCTGTAAGTATTATACCTAATTAACTCAAAGACTTGTAGATAAATATTTAGAAGAGCTTGTCAAAGTCTGATAATACCAATATTGTTCTTGTTCAGTTTTAACCGTTCTCATTAGTTAAATAGGTGTAGAAAAGAAGGACATAAAGCTCCATTTCATTTGTTGATTTCAACTAATTTATGATTTAAGATCACTTTTAAACTTTGATAAAGTTTCTTCAGTTATGGTTTTAGCAGTTTTCGACTTTATTTTTTATCTCACGGATAACTTTCTACTTTATTTTAGTTGCATAGTTTGTGCAGTAATAATGTCAAATGTAATTTACAAGGACGGGTAAGTGTTTTATTATATATAACCAAGTTGCAGTTTCATTCAGATTCATTCAAAATGGTGCTTTCATTCTTGATTTCTTGAGATTGGGTAGAGCAGAAGAACATAGTCTTGCCAGGAGTGAAGTCCGAGAATGGTGGATACAAAACAGTAGATTGGAAGAAAGTGAAAAGATGGTCATTGTTGTTTTGCTCTTGGATGTTCTAGATCAAGCCTTCTCAATTAATTTTTGTAAAGGGCCAAATGCATTTATATAAAAAATATAAGGGCCAAATAGAGCTCAGCTAGCATACCGAGCAGAGTGTTTTAGCGGAAGAGGTCACTGTTGAGGGGCCATTCCATTAGAGAAGGCCTGTTCTAGATCATTGAACTGAGTATTCTAGTAAACTCATCTTTTGTGTTATCAAGAACGTAATTGTGAATTTGTGATTACAGTTTGATAATATATTTTCCATTTTGTAGACTTTACATAAAGCTTCAGAAGATACAATGGGGTTAACAGTAGATTTGGCTAAAATATTTATCAAAGGTGGATGTGATCCAAGTACTAAAAATAATTTAGGACAAACACCTATAATGTTGGCTATAAGTCAGGTATGGTAACTGTTTTTTGATGTAAAATTAACTTGTAAGATCTTAGAATGAATAACGTTCACTTTTAACTCTTCTTTTAGACTATTATACATATTTTAATTATACCAAGTCAATCAGATCAGATGAACCTAATCTACAGATTTTGAATTTGAATTTGAATTAAGATGTCATATGCAAGGAGATTTCTAATTATCATTTTGTCATTAAATTTCAATGCATTGCTACGGATATATTGAGATCCAACAATTGCAGGAAAAATTGACGTTAAGAATCAGGCTTACAAAACTCAATATTTATAAGAATATCTTTTTCTAGTCTATTATTAAATTATTGTAGGGGAATACAATGTTAGTAAAATATCTAGTAGAATCTGGAGGTACTATATCACCTGAGGTCAATGAAGAAGGAAAGAATGTATTACATATCATGGCCGAGCATGCTGACAGTTCTGATATGGGTGCATTTATTCAGATATTAGCTAAAAGGGTAAGTCATCAAATACAAGAAACAGAGGTATCCATTGTTAAAGTTGGTGCGGACTAGCTGTAAAAAGAGAAGTAGACTCTTTTCCCTTTTAGAATCAAAGTCAACAAGGATGTCTACCTGGAATCCTCAAAGGCAATCCAGTGAAGTTTGCAAATTTTGAAAGTTATATCTCTATGACTTCCATCATTCCCTGTCTCTGTGTCTCCTCCATGATCAGCTCCCATGAACTTTTAGAAATTGTTAAACCAGAAATATAATGTACAATATTTTACATTGGAGATAAGTCATTGAAATATTGTAACTTAATGCTTAGCCAGACAACAGGAAATCGTTCATTCAATGAGTAGTTTTATTGTGTTTTATATTTTAGAAGAGTGATGGTAAAGAGAAAATGGAAGTTGATGGTAAATTAAGTGAAGATGATGATCCGTTTGAAATGTTACGTAAAATGATTCATATTGTTGATAAATCTGGTAAAACACCACTCCTTATAACAGTAGATCGCTTTATTAACACTATGGTAAGTTGTTTACACCTAGTTTGATACCATATATGTATATACTGTATTCACAGGGTCAATTCTGTTCTTCATATAAATTTCTCCCATATTCACTACTTTGGAAAGTCATGGAGAAAAATTGCTGATTTCATAATTTCACCGACCTTTACCTTGACCATGTGTAAAATGTCCACAACTTTTCATCCCTAAAAGCCGGTATACCAGCCCAATCATTACATGATACTTACCCGACAAGCCAATAAACCGGCTGTTTTCAAGTGTACTTTAAGAAATATTTCTTGGAATTCAGGGTATATGACATTTTATCCAAAATAAACTCAGGGTTCAAAGAGTTAAAAGAAGTTTTTATTTTGCCAATGTTTTTTTCTCTCAAGTTATAGATACTGATGATAAATAGTTTGGTTTCGGAATACAAAATATTCCAACATGACTGTTATTCCTCTTGTTTGTGAAGTCATGATTATTATTACATTTATTAGTCTTAATTCTGAAATCATGATTGTTATTATGTCTATTTAGAATTCTCGATATGCTACTAAAGAAGTGCTAGAAGAACAGTATAAGAATTGTGTTAGTTTTACTATGGCGCTATTAGATTGTTTACAAGCTAATATTAATGATACAGTACAGATGATAACAAATGATAAAGGAGAAAAGGTTTACTCAACATTAGGTAAGTAATATTACTGTTAACTTTAACAATATTAATAATTAACAATGTTCAAATAAATGAAATAAAAATTGTATTATATTATACCCATCTTCTGCTGGGATGACTGTAATTATAAGTGAAAATGACTTATACAAGGTCATCAGACTTACACTTGCAGATCAAGATCAGAACCCACACCACAACCACTAACACTTTTTGTTTGTCATAATGATTGTATAGAAACAACACTCTGACTGTGCTATAGAGAAAGAAAGAAAAGATAGGAACATGTATATTTTACAAGGATAACAAATTAGGTTCCCATGAGGAAAGATCCTTTCTCTCACCTGGTCCTTGGTCAAACCTCTTGTCATTGATCTTCCCAAATCATCCATACCTATTTACAGCTGGATTGACTGGAATTTCGAGTGAAGATGACTTTTTCGAGTTCATCAGACTTTCATACCCCGGTGGATAACCGAACTCATATTCACAACAACCTCCATTTGTTCGTAACCAAGTTTGTTCAGAATGACGCTCTAAGCGACTGTGCTATAGAAACCCACAACAATAGAGCCCATTGTAATATATTTATTTATAAATATTATTTCTATGTATTAGGTAAATGGTCGAGTATCAGAATGATAGCAAATAACAACTGTAAAGACACCAGTCATCTCTTCTCCTATTTAAAGTTATTATTAGAATATAAACCAAATCTAGAACTAGGTGATGTGAATAATGAAACACCATTAGTCTGTGCTGTTAATAATAATAACATTCCTCTAGCTCAATTACTAGTAAGTATAACTCTCATACATTTATATATAATATGTGAAAATACTAGAATCAGGTATAATCATTCTTCAGCATGGTGCGTTGATTTTTAACATGCAAGTCACTAGTTCTATTGTATAGTTAAAGAAGTGTGAAAACACGTTTTAATAGTGACTAAATATGAAATAATCAGGAAATTGTTTTTATCTGCAGTAAAACCTCTTGAAATAAACTACTTCAGTTACTCTAAAAAGGGTGTCTTCTTACTAGAGTTGTAAGGCATTAGATTCAGTTTTACTTTAATCCAGGGTTAAATACTGTCAAAGGAAGAGGACATTTAATTCTGCAAAGAAATGTTTAGCATGTTAATTTTTATCCTTGATTATTAAAAACATGCAAAAAAGACACACTTTTTTTGTAGATTGAAAATGGAGCCAAAACTAATGTGCGATTTTTAACTGGTACACAAACTGTTAAAACAGAAGTAACACCATTATTAATAGCAGCACGGTATGTACTATGATGTCTTTTCTTTTGACCATTTATATACTGTCCACTATACACAAGAAGTAAAGAACTGGGGCCTGTTTATCAAAAAGTCTTATCATTAAGAATTGTTGTATGTGTGGAATTATTTAATGCCAAACTTTTAACAAAATTTATCATAAGATTTTTTGAGAAACAGGCCCCTGGCTTTTTCAATGAAAATTATATGAAGATTTATAAGCAGCTTCTTCTTGATAATGTCATTGTACTGTTTTAGTACTTCTTCATACCAGCCTACTTTTGAAAACTGTGTCTTGCGACAAAGTTTCGTTTTGTTCACATGATACTCAAACCCTATTCTTACTATTGTTTTTGTATATTTCGAGTAAAAGATATCATGTTCTTTTTATAGTATTTTTATATAGAAGATTGTTCTTATTGTTGTATATTGGATATTTCTATAAAGGGAATCCATTATCTTATTGTTATATTTTGTATATTTCCAGTAAGAGATATCAAGATTTGACAGAGTTACTTATAAAAAATAGAGCTGATGTTAAATTTGCATATCCTGATGGTACTACACCATTACATCTGGTCGTTAAAGACCGCAGTGAGTATTTTCTTATATACAAATGACATAATGTGGCATCCCTATTATGGTAAGGGCTGGGCTTTGGCAAGTGAGAATAAGGTACTAACAGACTAGGTACTTATCCATCAAAATTTCATTGGGAAGAACTCCTCAGCACCAAGTAAATTCATTCTTAAATGTATACACTTATTGGCCACTTTTGAGAATTTAGATCTTGTGTTTATTCTAAAAGGTAGTATTCTTTTTATGCTCAAAATAAATGTTACACTTAATAAATAAAATGGTATTGGTATTGAATATCCAAGATATTCAACAAAAGCTTAAATATTCTAAAAAGTATCTCAGATTTTTTTGTACACATTTCAAGATGTATCTATACTGAAATCTTTTTTTATTCAGGTAATGAAAGTAAAATAATCAATCTGGTATCATTATTATTGTCTCATGGTGCAGATATTAACGCTGTAGATACTAATAAAAGAACAGCTTTACATGAAGCTATAAATGGCAATCAAGGTACTGCTAACTCGAGCACAGATTTGGAAGAATTCCTATTGACGAAAGGAGCTGACTTATTTTTGAAAGATGCTCGAGGCAGATATCCATTACACTATGTATTTGTTAAGATGAAGAGGTAGGAATTTTGATTATTATCATGTCAGATTTGACTTACATTTGAGAGTGGATGGCATGTAAATATCGTGTGGGTCAAACCTATGAAGCTGTTTCGAAAAGAAAAAAATAGGTGAAATTCGAAATGACAGAGAAGGAAATAGATTTTTTAGTTACATCTACCGCATATATTATTGAAATTAATAAATGTTTTTTAGTGGCATTAACTCACAAATCCCAGGGACGAGGCTGATCCTTTACTTCCTCTGTAAGATGATAATAATAATTATTGCTGCCATAAAAAACTAGGGTAATGTTTATTTTGAAAGGGACCTTGTTGAAAATGAAATGGTTTAACAGTCTGCCACCTTTTCTGTGAGCTTTACCAATTGCCAACCAATTCAAGTTTTACTGCTGTTGATATATATCAGGAGTTCACATAACCAATTTTTTGTTCTGCCCGTTTTGATTTTGAGTAACCGAAACGAAATTAACGTTTAGTTTATGTCAAATTTTGAGGCCTCTAAGTAGTTTAACTCACAAGTAATGTTAAGATATTTTCTATCAAACTGTTTAAAGGAATCTCAAACTGAGTTGTTTATATATTTCAGTCATAAAGATAACAGTAGTTTAGATCCTATTGATCTATTAAGTTTAATCACAGCAGCAATGAAAGATACTCATTTAGATGAACCTGACCTGTTTGATCAGACACCATTACATAGAGCTGCCTTTAGAGGAGCCACAATCTGTTGTATGCATCTTATACAGGTAAATAATATCATAATTCAAGATAATGTTGTGAAAAAGTCTAATTTAAGACTGAACTTTCTCATAGAATGTTTGATATGTCAGTTCAATTAAGATCAGACCCTAATTTCGTTCGTTTTTTTTAAATCCGTTTTTTTAAACACTACATTAGGGTCTGAGAACCAGGCGCGATAAGAAGCGTCTAAGTTTACTTTGACCTAACCTTAATGACCTCTGTTTTAACCAATCAGATCTCTGTTTGCATCACAAAATCCCAGCGCTGGAAAGGCAGAGATCTGATTAGTTAAAACAGAGGTCATTAAGGGTAGGTCAAAGTTAACTTAGACGCTTCTTATTGCGCCTGGTTCTCAGACCCTAGTGTAGTGTTTAAAAAACCAGAGTTAAAGAAAACGAATGAACGAAAATAGAGTCTGATTTTAATTAGGCTGTTTGATATGTCTAAAGAGTATAGGAGAATAACAGAAATAGTTTTTACTCATTTTTCAAAAAAGAAAGGCCAAAAATCTAAGGGTATTTGGTCAAGCAATTCTCATTTCAATCCTTTTGAAAATCATTTTAAAGAGACCTTTTTTGTGATGACCTCAATTCAATATGTGTCATGTGTGTTAGTTTAAGAAACAGGTGACTACTTTTGAAAGTGCATTTCTCATGGGTAGAGAGCTATTGCTTGTCTCACAAGTACAAAATTGAATTAGTGTGCAAAATGATTCACAAGCATCACACTTGAATGTAGCACATGTGTTTTAATATTTCAAACACTCTAAATATGTCTTATGATGTTATGTAAAAATTGAAAATGATGATTATATAAATGAAACAAATTTTCTTACAGAGAAAAGCGAATCTTCATGCACGAGATGGTATTGGTAACACACCATTATCTATAGCTGTTATGAATAAGCATGAAAGGTGAGACTTATCATAGATCTGTTTCTTAAAAACCCGAAATTTGAGAAAAACTCTTGAATTTACAGTTTAGCACATTCATTTAGATTGTTGGTTCATTTGCTTAGTTATGTCAAACAAATTGTGGTTGTTGTTTCTGAACTTGATCCGCATGTGAAATTCAGATGACTTTGAATACATCATCTTCAATCAACTCAGCTGTAAATTGGGTATGAATAATTTTGGAAAGGCCTATGTCAAGATTTAGTAACCTAAGTTGTTGTCATTCAGAGTTTACATCTTAAAATAGAACAGATTGGTTGACAAAATCAACAAATGAGACAAAGGTTCTATGGGATCGTCAAACCCCTCTCTTGGGTCCTTGACTATGCTTAAAAGTAATAAAAACTAGTAAACAAGCGATGATTACCATTGGTTAAAAATGAATATGTGAGTGGAATGAAATGAAATGAAGTTTTACTTCTAACTTTAAAAAAACATTTCATTTTCATTCATATGCACCTCTACATATAGTAAAGAATTATTTTGTAATTATGATATTTTCTAGTTGTGCTATATTGTTAATACAACTTGGTGCTGACAGTCAAGAGAACATTGTCCTGGCTAAACCACCTGTTACTAATGTTAAAGATAAAGAAGAAAATAAAAAAGAAAGACGTGTATTACAGTGGAAACCTGTCCAGAAAATGCAGAAAAAAGTTCCTGAAGTACACAATTCGTATCCTGTTTTTCAGGTACAGAACACATTACTGAATTCAAACAAATATCTTTTAAAACGTGAATGTATATAGTCCTCAGTTTTAATTATTGTCCTTAAAAAATTAAATGAACTAGAAGCTATCATTTTTGTAATTATTGGTAAAACCAATAAAAACTGAACTTCATAGGCTAATGGCAGCTTTAGTTTTCATATGATTTTTATGAAACTTGGTGAAAAGAATTGTTATGAAACAAGTTAATATATTTCTTGTAATCTTATATCCTTTTGTGAGTGTCATTGAAAGTTGTTAACATGATGATTGTATTGTATTTGTGTCTTATCAAGTATGTTGTCTTTGTAGGGAGCAATTCGTGATGAACAACAGGGTGTAGCCTATATGTTATTAGAGAAGATTGGTATTAGTAGAACTGCATTAGAAGATGCAATTACTGTAGGCAAATTCCATGCTGCATTAAGATTAATGAAGCGTATAGTAGATCCTAAACAAGTTCGTGGTACTAACAATAAAGATCAAAACTTGTTTCATACCTTATTGATCAAGTCTACACCAGGAGAGTCTGTTGATCTCTTGTTAAAGGTATGTTTGATTTATATAATGAGGTCTTCCCTTTAATTTACTCTTTATTTGTTGTCTGAAATTAATTAATTAGCTCTCAGAGCTATTTTATGCAGATGATAGAGCTTACACCTTTTTTAATGAAACGTATAAATTGTTTTTCTTGTGTTTTTCTCATGTGATTATTTTGTTTGCAGGTTGCACAGAAATTACTAGATTTAGGAGTTGCTATAAATAGACCAGATCAGTATGGTTGTACTCCGATATTTTATGCTGCGTTATATCATCATCCAATACGAGTCATGGAATTCTTTCTAAGTAAGTCACATATAGTCACATATATTATTATGTTCAAAAGTCAACCAAAGCTTAAGAAATCCACTTGTACTTGCAATGCTTATGACTTCCAGTAAGCAAAGAGAATATATCTCACAATTTCTCAAAAAGTACTGGTATAGAAAATTTGCCTATTATGTGTTAATTTTTTCAAATATCTCTAATAGATGACAAATATGCCACTTTTTGTATTGTAGATAAAAATCCCATATATGATGTAAAATGGAAAGATAAATTTGGTCGTAATATTGTTGCTGCATACTTATGGGACTTTGATCTTGTTGATAACAATTGGGAAGCTAGCAAGTAAGTTATGAAAGATGTGTTTTGCTGTATCATGAATTTCTCTCTATTGATTCTCCACATAATTTGCTACTAAACAACATCATTTCCAAAGATACCAGGCTGTGTGTCCAATCTGTGTATCTGCATGGAATGTGCACGTTGGTAATTCTATAATCATGAATGATTTCTTACATGATGACGACAATTGATTTATCTACAACTGTGATTGCCCAACAACAAAATTGTCGTCATACACTGTGAATTTCATTAACATTGCTTTATTTCATAAATCTACCTTTACAAAAGTATACTTAAATAAGGACCTTTATCTCATTTTTTTCAGACAATGGCTAGATTTGATGATAAAGAATGGAGCCTCATTAGATTTCCACTTTGACCGTCCATTACAAGATCCACTAGCTATAGGTTGGGTTTTAAAGGGACAGTATTATGATTATTTTACTGTTAAATCTAGTCTTGGTATAACACCATTGATATATGCATTACATAATTTCCATAGTGATATGGTGCGATATTTACTATTGGCTGGTGCCTCTCCTAATCTAGCTGATACTAATGGTCTGACGCCTCTCATGCATGCTGTTAAATTGGTAAGTACCAATGGTTTTTATCACCCAAACCACCCAAATATCTCTAAATCATGAATGATTTATATTAAAGATGTTTTGACCTGATTCCACATTTACTGTATTAAAATGTTTCAGGTAGCTAATTCAGCATTCACTACATTTTATTCTCTCATTTCAGAATGAACTAGATCTGGTGAAAGTATTATTGGATTTTAATTGGGTACCAGAAACAGAGACAGAGCAACCAAAAATAACAAAACAACTGTCTCGCACAGTTTTTAACATCAATGCTCCTTTAATGGCCATACCCTTAGTTTTGGGGGAAACAGAACCACCTGAGATTGATGAGGAAGAAGCAGAAGAGGAACCTGAAGATGACCAGGAAGAAGAGGAAGAAGAAGCTGAAGAAGAAGATGAAGAGAATGATCATGAAGAAGATCACGATGAAGAAGAAGAGGCAATGGATCATGATGGGGAAAATGAAGAGGTAAATACTAGTGTCGCTTAGTTTCTCTGTTATGGAGATTCTTTTGGTGCAGTATACAACTGAACCAATATGTTGGGTTTCTTAAATACATAAATCAGCAACTGCAGCAATATTTTCACTAACTTATGTTTAATCATAGCTTAGGATTTGTGATATGATATGACTTTGAAACATTTCCATTGACCTATTATAGTCCTTTCAAAACATTGATCAGTTTACTCATATTTCTATTTCATTTACCAGTCATCATAAGGTGTAGAAAAGTAAGATGTAAAACTCCATTTCATTCATATTTCAGGATATAGAAGATGAAGCAGAAGAAATAAAAGATGATGATGATGATGATAAAGTGAGTGAAGCAGGAAGTCATGATACTGATGTTGTTGATGATGAAGAACCAGAGCCTGTTCCAGTCAACAACAGGCTGGGATCAAAGAAAATGTCTTTGATGCAGAGATTAAGCAGCAAGAAAGGTAATTAAAGATACAACAGTTAATCAATTCATTTGCAGTTTTACGTAATTCCAGTTTATGTTAAGATCGGCGAGATAGAAAAATCTTCTAGTTTTGCTGTTTAGCTTCTATCATTGCTAAAAAAAAAATTTCGCTTCTGTAAGGCTTAATTGGTCTTTTGGTTTTCTTTTTGAGTAGCCTACAGAGATGTGGATAACAATGAATGTCTTTTCAGGAAAAGCATCGTGAATTTCTTTGAAAGAGTAAATATTTTTATTTCTGTACTTCAGAATATAAAGCAGTAGACAAGAAGAGTACTGTTGATATGACAGTTGTTGATGGTCTTGGATGGAACGTTATACATCACGCTGTAGCATCATTAGATTATGGTACCTTTGATAATGATGAAGCTATATTTATCCTTAGCAAAGCTGGTGCATCTGTTACCCAGAAAGATAAAGGTGGTCTATCTCCCCTAGATCATGCTTTGATACGCGGTGCTCCTAAATCTGCCACTATGATCCAAAAATTAATGGATATCCCTGAAGAAAAACATGTAAGTAATGTAATATAAAACCCAATTACAATCTGAACCTAAAAATAAAAGCTAAAATAATAGTTTGGCCAAACATTGGTATCAGTTAATGTTATTTTTAGTCTGGTTGCTAAATACCTCTGTACATGATACAATGATTTGATCCAACCATGAAATCAGCAAAGAACACAGAAAGAGTGAGCTCTCTGTAACGTACCAATTGTATACTCAATATGCTGTAGGCTGTAGATAATGGAACTGCAGATATTCCAAATAGTACTTTAATCACAAGTTCTTTTAAGTGGCTTGGTTTTGTCTTGCACTACCTGCGACTTAAGATTTACTAGATTTACAGAGTTAGAAAGAAACTTTTTGGTCTTATTTCAGGAAAAACCTACCAAGGGAACTTTTGAAGTAAAAGATAGTTTACCACCTGATGATAAAAGCTATGATTTTACCAAGGATTATCAGAAACTGTTGGAAGAAGCTACACCTAAAGTTAATGATGTGACCATTGATAACGAGAGACCTGTAGATCCTAACTGTAATTTTATAACTACTGCGTAAGTAGTCACACAAATTTAGTCACATAAAACCTGCATTTATCTATTTGAATTTATATTATTTTCGTTAAATCTTGGATCTGTCAATGTTTGTGTTATAGAAAGAGGAAATCAACTGTACCAGTTATATGGATGTAAAAAAGGTTTTCTATAATCACAAAATTACAATAAATATGTACTTAAATTTTAATTTTTTTCTGAGCTTTAGAGAAATGTGTTAAGGTCATCACATATATCTGGAGGATAGTTAAGTTATATGGATTGTTTTGGTACATTTCAGATCAGTGTATGTTGACCCTAAAACCAATGTACCATATGATGTTTTGATGTCTAAAGTCAATGTTCAATCAGGATGGTTTGGTAGATATAGTTTCTATAAAATGCAGGTAAGTTTTTTGTGTGTACAGAACGTCAAACAAGCTCCAGTTAAAGGCTGTATTACATCAGTTATTCGACAACAGTTTGAAAATAAGATGAAGACAGTCTAAACTCTATTTATCCTCATTGCAAACATCATGGTGTTTGAACATCTGCATAAGCCCAAACATATGCAGAAAAGTAATATGTAAAAGTCTGTTTCATCACAAATATTTTGGTTGCTTATAGGTATTACATCAGAAAGGCAAAGATTTATTCATATTATTTACAAGATGGGGACGTATTGGTGATACAGGAGAATATCAACATACACCATTCCCTACAGGAGAGGAGGCAGCTAAAGAATTCTGTAAAATATTTAAATCGAAATCAGGCAATGATTGGACTAAACTTGACAGGTTTGTTATTAATTTAGCCATTTGAAATAATTCTATATGTGTTAAGATTAGTTTTTCAGTGTCTTATGCACAAATTATTATAACAACATGTTTTTTCTTTGGCAGTTTTAAAAATCATCCCAAAAAATACCGTCTCATACACCAAGAGAAGAAAAAACCATTAGCTAAAATAGCAGTAGATTTAAAATCTGATGTTTCTTCTAAACTGTCTCCAGAAGTCTTAGATCTCATGAAGGAAATGGTAGGTAACAATTATTTAGATAAAGTTGTATTGTTATGCTTTGATTTGTAAATTCAGCATGTTCTGGTCTATTGAATTAACAGGAAGTTCAATAAAAATAAGTTGGAGCAAGTTCAGAATTTCACCTGTTCTGGACAAATAGTAGCTGTAAACAGAATTCAAAATGGCAGAGAAGGAAATAGAAGGGTTAATTTTGAATGACATATTCAGTTCAGATCTATGCAGTTCTGTTCAGTTCTATCTACTGCTATATTTATTGATTCTAATGATAATATTTAAAAAAAAAATATCAAGTGACACATCAAATGTATCTGGTTAAGAGACGTGAGCAACCCTCAAATAAATGACTATTCATATAAAACTGTCTTGTATTTTAGTGTGAGAAAGATATGATAGAAGGTTCTGTAAGAAAAATTGGTTTAGATCCTGATATCATGCCGTTTGGTCAAATCAAACGAGATGTTTTATTAGAAGCTAGAAAAGTATTACAGCAAATAGGGTAAGAAAGTTATATGTTATGCAATGAAAGTGTGAATTAATCATACTTTGAAAGGATCTTTGATTTGAAATGGTGAAGCTATCTTCAAACTTGTGCTTGATTAAATGTTTGTATTTAGCTGATTATTCCTTCCCTCTAAAAACAGGTTCTCTGGAATTATGCAGAAAATGACTATTTGAAATTGATAAAGAGTTCAATACCACCATTTAGGCCCTGCTCGATTACAAAAAATCTGAAATCGGTTTGGTACATCAGATTCATGTTGTAAACGAGTGTAAATTTACAAAAATCACGGATTTGATATCCGGATTTGGATTCAGGGTAAACCGTTGTAACTGAGTGACACGGATTCGAAATCCAGTTTCAGATTGGTTGTAAACGAGTAGGGCATTAACAGTTCATAATGATTTGACTATATTCGTACTCTTATTTATTCCTGTAGAGATTTCTTCCTATATTTGACTATAGTTATGTTATTATCTTAGTGAAAATTATTGTATTTTATATTTGTGTTATAGAGAACTAATCAACATTGTTAAGGTACAAGAAAAGAATATTATATCTGAAGTAGAAGAGGACTTACAATCAAACTATGAAAAAGTAAGTCGATGAATTCTTATATGGAGCTATACTCTATGTGGTGTTAATGACTGAGATACGCTCAGCAGATTTAAATACTTGCTGATTTTAACTTGAATCTTGCAATTAATTCAAGCAGTAATGATTCAAACCGTAAAATGAATTTCGCAATCCATGTTAACACATTGGCAATACATTGGTAGCAGCTAATGAACTTTTCATTTGAGGAAGTATATCAATTAATGAGTTAATATTTCTTAATGAAAAGTGCTATGTCTAGAAAAGTAAGCATAGCTTGTCTGGTGCAGATCTGCATCAATATGGCCCTGTTACTGATTTGAGGTCTTATTCTCAAAAACTTAACTTTAAATTTAGTTTTATTATCCAATCGGATTACTGTATTTCTTTAAATTCTGATTTTATCTAAGTTAAGTTTTTGAGAATAAAGCCCCTGATTGAAATAGATTGTTGACACACAGTTATGTGAGAGAGATTGTGAAATCAGTATGAAGTACACAAGCACAGGCCGAGGAGAGGTTCAGTTCATTGTTTTGCACAGAAAAAACATAAAGATGTGATCTATATCAGATACTCATAAAAAAGAACCTACTGTTAGGATTTTACTGTTGAGTGTTTCAAATGTAGATTATGATTTTAATACTTTTCTTTTTTAGATATGTACATTAACCAACGAATACTATCATCTAATTCCAATGCAAGGTTTTGTTAATGAAAAAATTCAAATAATTGATGATAAAAAGAAGTTACGGAAACATTTACAACAACTTTCTGATTTATTAGATTTAGAAGTAGCTAGTAAAGTTATTCTTGGTGCCCAACATAGAGTTAAAGGTAGGATTGGTTTGAGCCCATATTTGTGTAGTTATAAAGAATGTTTTGGTCATAACTTTGAAAATTTTCCAGTGAAAGTTGTATCTGGTATGTCAACAAAATTAAAGAAAGTGTTAAAGAGTATATGTTCCAACCATGGCGATGAACACCACATTAAAAGCGATATTGATATAAAAAAATATGGCTATAGTATGTATTTAATTTTCAGAAATCAACCCATATGATTATATATATAAAGCATTAAACTGTAAAATACAACCAATGTTAGAAGACACCATAGAAACACAATATTTACTCTCTTACATACGCACATCAGGTAGGTTTTATCTTATCTCTATTTTTTTATTTCAATTTTTTCTATTTACTTATTCTCTCTTCATCGCTCCAGTGGTTATAGTTACTAAACTGGTGAAAAGTTAACAGTTTTGTGTTGATTTGTGTCATTTCATCAATAAGTTGTTTTTCTTGATGGGTTTGTGACTAATATATTGTAGCAACTTTATAGTTGCAAATTCATTGTGGGACTTTGCTTCCGCAAAGTCCCAGTTTGTTTTCGAAATGTTTTTTTTTTTTTTTTTTTTTCGTTTTTTACACAGGGCACCCAGCCTAAACTATAACAGCTGCAGCAACCTTTTTACAACTCTATATGCTACTTTTTTTCGAGGTATTGCATAAATATAAATTGGAACATTTTTGCACAAGTGCAAGATGCACATTGCAACATGAGTAAAAACTGGTTTTTCAACTCTGGAAGCTACATTTTTGGGCAGATTTTGCTCGAGTTTTCACTTTCAGAATCTGTAGCGAAATCCCAATTAACTATGAGTTAAAAAAATTTGATTTTCAAATATTCGATGCACACATTTTGCATCTAAACTTTTGCAATTTTTGACCACTTTTTCTATTTTCTTTGCTATTTGTCCGATTTATCTGAAATCTTTATTGAAGATAGAGAACAAAGTAGTAAATAAAACTGCGTTGTCAAAAGTTTTGCGCCACTTCCGGTTTACACGTTATAAGGGTGCAAACTTCCGGTTGACCCACTTCCGCTGTAATTGATATTTTTTAACGAAACTTGTACTGATCGATAGCTAGAGTTATGGGACAAGTGTGCGGTTAAAAGATCGACAATTGCAATGATATTTCAGCCGCCATTTTGATTTCCCTGAAACTCTTCGATTTTTATTCAGCCAATTTGGCTGAACCGAATTTCAAAATTTTGATGTCAAATGAAAGAACATAAAAAATGTGGGAAAACCTGGGAAGCCGATTTTTGAATTTCGATTTTGCTTTTTTGCAATTTGCGATCGAATTTTTACAGTTTTTGAAGGCTCATATCTCGTGACCTTGACCTTTGATGACCTTGACCTTAAGTAGGTCAAAGGTCATCGACCTTGGCTATCAGATGATACTTTGATATTTGACCTCCGATATCAACTTCCGGTTTTATAGCTGTCCGAAAACAGCAAAATTGACAACTTTGGACTGCTCTAGCACGTGACCTAATTCACTTAGAGAGTTATTTTTTTCATATTCTGAATATGCTTTACGAGCTCTTTCGAACGATATATCACAGTTAATTGTAATGTAAAATTTGAAATTTTTTAAATTTTGCAATTTTGAAAACCTTTACCCCATTTTTAGAATTTTTTGACTTTAATATATGCATAGTTTATGATCCATTAAGTTTAAAGGCTTGGAAATTGGAACATAATTGAACATACCCCATATAAATGTATTCCTAAAAAAAAAATGACATGGGCGTGGCACATCCGGGTTAAATTTTAATTTTGTTAACGTTTTGTTGTCTGGAAAAAATCAATATAGACTACATTTTTTTGAAATATGCTTTTGCACACATCAACCTCATTACTTTAGATCAATTATATCAAAATCTCAGCTATTTCGGCTGTATAGTTCAAAAAAGGGAACAAGGTTTATTAATTTCAAAATTTCCGGAAATAGAATTTGACCTTTTTTGACATTTATGATTGCATATCTCGTTAACCAATAGATGTAAAGACTTGAAAATTTAGTCCTATTTAGACATTATTAATATAAATAAAGTCACATAAAAAAATCTGACATGGGCGTGGCACATCCGGGTAAAATTTTGTATTTGTCAAAATTTTGTTTATCAAAATAAAAGGTAAATTTTAAAAAATTTTCAAAAAATGACCTTGCATACACTTACAGCATTGCTTTATTCAGCTTATATTAAAGGTTCATAGATTTCGGCTTTGTGGTTCAAAAAAAGGAACAGGGTTAAAAAATAATATTTTATTTTGTTTTTGACCTTGACATTTGTTGACCTTGACCTTCATAGGATCAAAGGTCATTGACTTTGGCTGTTCATATATACTTTCATATTTTATGTCTAGCGTCAACTTCCGGTGTTATTACTGTATGCATTTCCAAATTTTAAAGACTTTTTCTCGTGAATTTGACCTTGAGTGACCTTGACCTTCATTTGGTTGAAGGTTATTGATAAAGGTTTTCGGCCGGTATGTTCAAATGTTAGGTCTGGTGACTACTTCCGGTTTCACAACCTTTCCAAAAAATCAAAAATTTTATAAGTTGTCGACTTCTTTGATACTTCGGATTTACGTTCGAGCCCATTTTTTTAAAATCCCCCTTTGCAATTAGCACATTTGCAAAGTCCCACTCTGTGCCACATGTGGCTCTAGTTATTTAATTGTTTTCACTGTAGTGGACATGAAAACTGGATACCATCAAGTAGACAGATTTCTTTTTATTCTTGTTCATTCATTTATTGTGGTAGGATCCTAATCGGAACCAAAGTTATTATTCGTTTAAAGTATAGGTTTTTCGATTATTCCCCTTTTTTTGACATTGTGTATATACTCTAATATATTACAGCAACTGGTGTTAAACCTCATTGTATATATAAATTATCAAGACCTGGAGAAGAAGATGCATTGAAACGTAAAAACTTATCAAATCATCGGTTATTATTTCATGGTAGTAGCATGAACAACTTTATTAGTATATTAAATCGTGGGTTATTAGTAGCACCAGTTGATGTACCTATTACTGGACATCTATTTGGCGAGGTAGGTCATGATAATATTTACTATTAGATTTCTATGTGGAATCCATTTATTTTCTTCCATCTTTTTACAGATATCCTTTAGACCAGCCTTTATGTCAAATAGCTAATGATATTTTATCTGATTATATTTACATTTTATTGTCATGCACAACTATGAACCTTTGCCAAAAACTAATAGTGAATATTCTCAGTAAAAACCTACATTCATTACTTCTGTACAGATGTTACTGTTACCTTTTGTGAAAGCAAAACACCATAGTTTATATTTTGAAATTAGCTGTAGGATAAACATCTGGTTTTAGTTGATTTGACAAATATTTTAACTTGTGATTTGTATTGTAGGGTCTTTATACAGCTGATTGTTTTCAGAAGAGTAAAGGTTATTCTCATAATTATAGTTCAACATCTAACATCAACTTAATGTTGGTTTGTGAGGTAATGTATATGATTTTCTCTCTTGCTTTACCAGATGTTACAGCTCAGTTTCAAATCATAGTAGCATTTTTAAAATTAAAAATTCAGTGTATGGATCCCTTACAATTTCACTAAATAGACAATGGAAGCTTAGACTGGCACGACTTTTTGGCCGTTATTTACACTATCAATGCTAAATTAAGTAAATGGTGACAGGCCTGCCATAAAGTATTTGTACATACAAATTTTGACATGACCCCTGTGTGGTGAATGTCAGGTGTTATTCAACATGTATGAATTATTTATTATGTTGTTATGTTTCAAATATCAATTATCATGTTGTATGTTTTGTGTTATATTCAGGTTGCTCTAGGTAAATGTAAAGAATCCTATGGTTTAGATGAAGATGATTTAATGGATCCAGAATACAATAGTTTAAAAATCAAGGGTCGTATTGAACCTGAACCCGAGTTTAATGTTGAGTTACCTTATGGTGAGTAGAAAATCTCATATGTTTTTAGTGTACGGAGGTTTATGTAATGAATAAAGCCAAACTGTTTTCTGTGGTTAATGGAAACTTAAAATTCTTCATGTTAATAATAGATTTGTTAAATCGAAGAAGAATTGATTGAAGAGTGAGAAAGTCTCTAAACAAGTCAAATTCGAGTTTTCGACACCCCTTTCCTTATTTTCATAAAATTAAAAATGTTATATTATATTAATTAATCCAAGCACCATGTTATTGTTTTATAATTAATTTCAGGTGCAACTATACCATTAGGAATAGCTACTGAAAAACCTCACACCTACTATAACAAACAGACAAGAAGACCTTACATGAATTATAATGAATTTATCATTCAAGATTCTTCACAACTCTGCTTACGTTATCTCATTATGTACACACCTTAATCATGTCATTATCAGTTTATATATATATCAGCTCAATGTGTCAATATTCATTTATATCACTAATATCAGATATCAGGAAACCTGTCATCACTTTATTTGTAAGAAAACTATTCTATATTGCTCTGTGTAAATTTTCTTTGGTTTGAATTGTTTTGCATTTGTATAGTAAATCATAGGCATTTATCTTCTTTTTTTACTGCATTTGAAAGAAAAATTAAGACCAGGAACTCATGTGTCATTAAATCTTAGAATTAATTTTTTATCATAAGCGTGATTTTTTCATACATATTTTAGGGATAATGATCAATTTTGATGCATTATTATTGAGGGATTGATCGTTTTGAATTTTTTGGAGGGCCTCCGTGCTGGTAAAAAAAAATTGAGATTCGTAGTACTTGTTATGTAGAAATCCATTTTGGATGAAAACCTTATAAAGCCTGATGCTTCTGTTTTATATAAACCTTACAAATACTATTATTGATATAAATTCCTTTAAGATACAATGGGTGGTGCTTGATTGGTGTGTTTTGAACCAGATATGTTCCATTTGAAATTTACCCTCGTGTTCTGAATTCGATTTATTGAATATCTGGTGCATGAATCTTGGGGGTGCAGAATTCACCAAACAAACGTGCCCTTGGTCTACGATATATGTGTTCTATTGTTTTTGTTGACTGGTTGTTTACATTTTACACTTGTTTCTATATTTATTAGGCACAAAAGTCCTGCATTTATCAATTATATGGACATTATCAAAATCAAATATTTTAGAAATAAATTCAAATGTGTGCTTTCTTTTTTTTTATATATGTTAATTATATTATTCTGTTATGTTTTTATGCTTGTGAAACTTTATTATGAATTTTTGCAATTTTGCTTTGGTGTTTGATTAGTGAAAATTTTTTTTTTTTTTATCGATTACTAGTATGGGCTCTGTAAATGAATTTAAACAGGTGCTTCTGTAAAACAATACAATTGGTGAACTACATTCCGTTACAAGGGAACAGAATCTATTTTCAACGAAAAAGAAATAAAATATGTCAGATATATTTTAAAAGTAAAAATTAGTGTTGTGACGTGTTATTGAATGGCTAAGAATATTTTGTTGTTAAGTATACTATATATAGTGGTTATACTAATTGTTGTGAGTTTCCAGTTATTATGCTGTCATAAACATCACTGTATTTCCTCTTTGTGTCAATCAAATCTATCTAAATAGAGCCTGAAAAATCTAAGCAGCTAAAACGCATCTAAAAATTTCCTTCAATGTTTCTTTCAATTTGGTTTCATGTGATACTAATAGAGTTTATTAAGCCTGATTATAATGCTTTAATGATCTCAGAAGTTTCAATTTTTGGAAAAATAAAGTAGAATTGCTAATGAAATATGAAGCATTTAAAACCAATAATTATCACTGTCAGACATATGTGTGTATTTTCACTGTATATGAAGCTTGAATATATTGTATTTGTTTGTATTTTATCTATATATTATAGTAGAAAAGATCATATTCTGTAGTAAACAATATTAGCTTTGAGTCAAATAAAAGTAGTTCAACTCAAAATGCTGTCTCTTTGAAAGACTGTAGTAAATTTTACTAAATGAAATATTTATACATGTACCTAATTCGTTTAGTGAAATCACCTACAGTTTGTAATTTTAAGGAACCTTTAAAATTATTGTCTTGGTAAATTTTACAAAATATCTACAGAGACACCCGAAGTATCACTATCTGAAATATCAAACCAAATTTGTATATTCATTATCTAATCATAGTCCAGAACTGTCAGAAATGGATTTGAGTGAACTGGAACACTTCTCAAACAAAGATTTTCTGTACCAACTAGCAAGGTGGTGCAACGGGAACAGTGACAAAATTGAGATGGCGGCAAATGTTGCAACGGTTTTTCAGTGCAGTAATATTAATTTCGTACAGAACTTTCCACTTCCTGTCCAGAACAGAACACCTGATGAAAATTTTTAATTTAATTTAAAAGGAAAGGAGTGTTACAATTACCTGAACTTGAAATAAATATTTAGGACACATATTAATATCTTTTTCACATTGATGGCTCAATGGGAAAGGGTTACTTGCCATTAAGCAAAATTAATATGTGGTAGCAATAGATGTATATGTTATAAACGTGGTATTCTGTTGCTAAAGGACTTAACTAGAAAATGTTAAGATCATGAAGCTAGATATATGACATATTGGTTATTGGTCCAAAAAGATATCAGTTATTGCTTCACGTCAGGATAAACAACGATTAATGTATTGTATCTTTGGAGTTTAGATTAGTTATTTGTTGTCTGGAATTATCCGATTGCCTCTCCTTATTAGCTCTTCAGCGAGGAGGTCAATTCAGTCGGTCGAAATTCGACAGGTAAAAATATTCCTGTAATTTATTTGCAAGAACTCTTTGATTCCAGTAATATTTTGAGTCTTTTTTATGCCAACTTTACGCAATATGAACCATCGTTACATTTTTTTCGAAAATGCACTTTAATAGAAGATCTAGCATGGCATAAGAACAATATAGCCTACTAATAAAGAAAAAATATGTCCCCACCCCGTCTGGAAGTCTTGAGTTGACGTTCACTCTTTCAGTCAAAAGAAAAAAAGGGAGCAATGGGAAGAAAATTGTCAAAAGTGTCAATGCCACAGTGACAGGGGTGGTAGGATATTCTCTGTTCAGTATGTTGTATTGACAGAAAATATAATGAGCTTATTGAATTATGTAATATTCAAAACACACTGGACTGTTGAGTCACTGGGGAAGTGGCTGGCTTTTTTCTTCTTCTTCTTCAAATACTGAGCAGGGTTCTTCTAAGAACATATTTGGCTTAAAAGAATGGCAGGGTTTAGTCCTTATTGAGTTGTAACCTTGTTTTCCATCTTTTCTACAACCATTTAAGCTTTATTTGTGTTGCACATGTAGTGGGCTGTTTTGCTGTCACCCCTTGACCAGTGTTGAATTGAAGCGTGAACTGTGTGGTGTTTAGGGTTTGTGACAAATGAGATGTTAAATAAATAAAAGGCCATATAATTTTAGTGACTTCTTAGGGTAAGGCTAGGTAGGGGTGACAATATATTGGCAATATAATGTCCAAAATTCCCATAACTGATTTATATAGTACGACTTATAGTTATGTCATGTAGGCCTGTAATGGTAATCAGAAGAGCAATTTGTATTAAAATTCTGTGTTACTAAAATTAATTATGATTTTCATTGTAGGGGAAATGGATATATTTTAAACTGGCTAGGCCAAGATTTAGCTACACATCACAATGTATGCTGAATGGGCCTCGCTACAAGATGAGATACATTATGATAAAGGGAATCAGTCCGTATTACATAAATTCCCTGATACAGTAGGGCGAGATGTAGCGTGTACAGTAGTTAAACCAATCGCTCAGAATCTGAGTATATCTGCCAGTAATGGAGATCCAAGTACATTAGATGGAGATAAAGATGTTAAATGGACTATGGAGGTAGATTATAGTTTTAAGCTTCCAATGTATTAATGCTATAATGTTTTGGATGTATAGTTTGTTTTGCAGTTTGCAGTAAAATTACATTTATCTAATGTTGGTTTACATTGATTATGATCTTGTTACCAGGGTTAAATGTTTTGTAAAAATGCAGTGTGTAACAGACCAGTGACAAAGAATGTAAAATGATGTGTATCTCAGGTGTAATCACAGTGAATAATGTAATAATGTTTGAAAGTAGCCTATATCGTATTTATTTAGGGATTGAATGTAGATTTTTTAGCATTCATTGTTATATGAAAACAGAATTTAATATATTAAATCGAATGAATGTCTAAACATGTACGGTTTAACATGTGAAAATTCTGTTTTCATCACAAAAATTTACACCCAATCATTACATTTACATTCAGTAATGTTCATAAAGCCATTTTTCTTTACTTTGAAATTCTAACATTTTCTTCTATTTTGTGATTTAGGTACTATGTTATGGTTTGGGATTGCCATTAGGGGAGTTGAATACCATAAAAGATTGTGTGAATATATATTGTGAATGGTTAACAGCATTAGTAACTCCTAAACCATGTGTTCCTCGGTCTATAGTTGATGATCCTAATCCTTATGCTCAAGTTATATTACATCATTTATTAAATCTGTTTAAACCCCGATCTGGTGCAGGTAAATGAATTAATTTCTACAGTGTAATGAGGATAAATGATATTTCTAAGATTTGTAAACCTGTGGATAATAATTCTGGAATTCTAATTTCTTAGTTAATTTTTGGTGAAACTGCCCTGCTATATCCTATTTTGTACCAATATACTCCTATCATATTCTATTATTTCTAGGCGTTGATCCCGTCAATAAACAGGCTATGTTATGTCATAGAGTTTTACGTACAATAGAAACTGTAGCTAAAGAATCCAGTATATTATCTCGTGATACCTGGACAGTTTTGCTCAAATTTTTATTAGCTGCTAATGATAGCTTACTTTCTCCACCAACAGAAAAAGGTAACTTGTTCAATTCTATTTCTTTATCTTTTTAATTTTGACCATTCAATTCAATTCCATTATGAAATCATTGTAAGGCATGACCTTAGAAAAGTCTGTGTGAATCATTTGTGTGAAATTTTTGACGTAATGTAATACTAAACTTGAATGCAGGAGTGTTTTTTTGTGTGAATAGTTCTTAATGATTTAGTTTCAGAATTTGTATTTTTAATAAGAAATGTCAAGGCTAATTCTATTAATTTCGTAGAGATCTGGAATCTGGACCTGGGAGTAAAAAGTTTCTTTTATGATATGGGAATCCAATAATTGGATGCATTTATCCTGAAATAATGTAAAACCCACAATATCTGTGGTCCAATTTACATTTCAAAATTTTAAAAATGGCTTAGAGCTATACTTGACATTTTAAGGAACGAATGAGTATTTTTCCCCATAGACCCTCAAACTAACAATGATAATAGCATGTAATTTTCTGTATTTTTTGAACAGACGATACTGGATTAAGTTCATGTAAGTTTCTTGTGTCCAAAACTCTTTCACTTGGTTTGTGTTGTAATGCTAATGGCTTCACAATATTTTTGATTTTTCCACTAAACATCTTATACGTATCACATACATCAATATAAAGAGCTGTTATTTTTAGAGAGAGGAGTTGTTCAATGTTCACTATTTAGATAAATGTCAGACATGATATATCAGAGTTTCTCACGTTATACTTTTGATATGTGTCAAACCGCATATAAAGGACTCCACTCACAAAGCTGATAACTTTAAAACTATGTGCGATTCTTAAGATATATATCTGTGGTGGAGCATCATCTAATTCAGGATTCAATTTAAGCGGTAGCGCTTTTATCAAAGTTTGCAAGTCAAAATGTCCCCTTTTGCAATCCAATATTTTCTATGATTTCTAAAATTTTTCATGACAGTCTGGGAATCTAATTGCTGCAGAATTTTTATGAAATGCGAATCAAAATTGAAATTTGGTATGATAAATTGGTAAAGAAATCTAAATTGAACCCTGATGCAATACATTTAATGTCATTCAAAAATGGTTTTCAAATTGAATCTGACATTAACACTGACAGTATTCTAGGGAATATTCTGAAGTCAGAAATAACTTATTTAGAACCTTATAGATTTTTTCAGCATTGTTGTGGCTTTGAATAGTTTACTTATGGCTGTATATTTGCGATTTAGTCTGCTATATCATATGCTAGACTTTCATTCATTTTAAAGTTCATACAAACATTTAGTCATATAATCCTGAGCATAGTTCATTTATAGCTATATTAATTTTCTGTCTTTCCATTATTTGTTTTACTACATGTTTCATATAGAAATATCACAAAAATTATCAAGTAGCTTGGAATGATAAAAACACAAACATCACCACTCACTAAAAATTTCTATTTTTCTTGTGAAAAGAAGAAAACATGCCTGGTCAAATGAATTAGAATGGTGTTACCTTGTTTGTAATAATGAATCATCTATACTTGATTTTGCTGCCATATACATGTAGTTATATAGCTTGTTACTCAACATATTTAATATTTTTAAACATATTTTGATCTTAAAGACATATTTTGATACTTATAAAATGTTTTGAAAATATTTATAACACATTATGTTTACAGTATTTAGAACATTTTTTCTCATCTTAAACATATTGTGATGCTTTAAATATACTTTGACTTGAACATTTTGATATTTAACAAATATTTATGATTATTTCAATACACTTTGATATTCAAATTTTTAACATTTAAAACATATTTCAATATATATTCAAACATATTGATATTAAAACATTGTTAATATTTTGTTATTTAGACATATTTTGGTTTATTAAAATGATACAGATTTAAACAGATTAGTTTTAATGTTGCATGTTTGAATTACGTCGGTCTAACTGGGTCTAATATTGGTATCAGAGATGATCTGGGTGTTTTTTTTGTAGAGTAGCTAATAGTGGGAATTAGATTGAAGAATATTTAAGTGTTTTATGTTGTACATGTTAGTGGGTTTATTTCTTTTTTTTTCGGTGGGGAAAATTTGTCTCATCTAGTATATTGTTAAAATTTTGTACTTTTGTTTTTCTTTTACAATTTGACATAATATGCGACACAAACAGGTTTTATGGCATTGAATGAAAACAAATATTACTTAATATGCACTTAGATATTGAAGTATTTCCCTATATATGTACTTGTAGGAATATGAAAGTGCTACATAGACATATGACAATGATCACTTTGAATTCTTATGGACATTATTTCACTGTTTGATTAATTGACATTGCACAGCACATTTCCCTTTGTTTTTCTTCACATCTCACTACAGTTAAAATTAAGTGTTTTAAGACAGTATTATATTTTTTTTGATAAAGAAAGGACTACATTACTTGAATTTTTTTAAGATGTTATTTTATATATATGTTTTTTAGATAAAATGTATTTCAGAATATTAGAATTAAAATATTATTTCAGATGATATTGGTGATAATCTATGCGAAAGGGTTCTATCAGTGCTATTTGGTATATGGTTAGTGGCCTGTACTAAATGTTTTCCTTCACCCTCACTGTGGAAAACTTTCAGGATTATGTCACAGTCTTGGAGACACCATGAAGGCCTTGTTTTACAGTGGCATAAAGTAAACTTTGCTCTGACATCCAGACTGTTAAGAATTATGTATGGTCCAGATTATCCAGAACTGGTGATAAGTGAGTAGGCCTATACAATAGAACAACAATTTTATTTTCATTTTTAGCAGTCATATTAAAGATCTGATACAGAAACCCTCTGGAGAGTATTATGGTTTGTAAAAGTGTCCAAGCTTAGATTCTGTTCTGTAAATTGCAAAACTTGATGTCTGTTCTGTATTTATATGTTTGATTGTTTTATAACTATTATTGTATTTCAGTTGAGAATGACGATGTACAGATTATACCAGAAGGAATGACCAATGAATGTATAGCACAGACATGGTTCAGATTCCTTCACATTATACAGAATCCTGTTGACTTGTGTCATCCTGAAATTATCAGTCAAACTCAGTTATTTCTACAGTTTGCTTTAAATAATGAAGCTGTAGTGGAACCAAGTCAACATGAATGTCTTCAGAAGTTACCCTCTATATTCCATAAAGCTATGAAAGGTGTATCAGTCATGGTTAATGCTTTTCTAGGTATGTTACTGCAGATTTTTCTATTTTAAAAGTCACAAGTCATAATTATAATAAACAATGTTTCAAGGTTCAGAGTTAGACTCAACCAAGCATAATAATGATCTAGTCATAAATTTAGTCCGTAGATGAAGATGAGCCCTAACATTAGTTGCAGTCAAAGAAAATGGCAATTGCTATCCAGGATTATATATGCTAGCCTTGAAGTCCAATTGCTACAGTTTAGTATTCAGTGGTACATCCAGATGATATACCGGTATCAAATATATTTGTACAGGAGTACCACAGACAGTGAAATCAGAAAGTAGAACATCTGGAAACCAATCTGCTAGTGGTAAAGTAGCTACTCCCTCAACTCCCCCTGGTCAGCGTAAACCAGGTGGTAATCCAATAGCTGTTTTTGCTGGTTCTCTAGCTCAAAGAGGTGAGATGCATGTAACTTTAGCAAAAACTTTCTTCATTTTGAGACAATTTAAAATCTGGTTCAATCTGGTGTTTTTATCTCTTGTGTCTTGAATATGAAGAGACTTCAGAAGTAGTAGAACTGCAAAAATTCTATATATATATATCTTCAAAATATGGTCTGGTATCACTTATGTATAAGAGTCATATTTTCAACACATGTGAACGACCAAATTTTAACAATGAGCTGTGAACACATTTCAGATTTGCATAACTAATAAAAAAAATTTCCTGCTAATGAAACTAGGATATGATTTGTCACAATTATGGGGGATGTTCCCCTTTAACCCATTGCAAAATTTCTTTCACATTTCTTGGTAAATAAACCAGTGAATTTGAAAAATGGCTTTAATATTTTTCAGCATCCAAGGAAGCTAAAGCGGCAGCTCAGAAGTCAGTTGTAGTAGCACCAATAGAAGAAACAGCAGTATTATTATTAGATGCTAGATGTGCTTTTGCTTCCACTAGACCCCAGTGTAATAGTATATTACATTTATTCAGTGCTTGGTTATTTGATGCCGCATTGGCTGGTGTTAGGTTATATAGCTGTCATGCTGCACCAGGTAATAATAGGAACATGACTTCTCTCTTCTCAAATTATCCTTTTGGGTTTTAAATTATTCTTATACATGTATGTAAATTATTGACACTAGGGTTTACACCCACGAATGAGTACTCGCCATCGCCAGAAACTCCAGGAATCCCAGGAAATCCGGGTACAAAACCTAATTGACACCTCTCTTAATTTGCGCTGAAGAGGCTCAGCGAGTTAGACATTTCAGATTGCGTTATGTTCGCTCATCTCCATTAATCCAAACAGGTGCAGAAAAGTGGGATGCAAAGCACCATTTCATTTTTCTCTTTTAGTAGATCCCAATGCCAATATAGTATTTGAGTCACATTTGCATATCTTGTTATTAATACATTTTTTCTGATTTTTCAGTGAAAGCCCAAAGAAGAACTAGTTCTTTTATAGAATCTAAACATAGTTCAGTATCAGTAGAGCAGACAGCAACTGAACCTGTTATTATCTATGATAATACGTATGAGACAGGTCGTGCTGAAGCTTGTGGTACATTATGTAGGATATTCTCAGCTCATAAAACTGGTGAAGATATACAGACTGTATATTACTCTAGATTTTATATTATCATGTTTTATGGCCTACAGACTGATGAGGTAAATATCATCTGATATGTGATACAAGTAGGCCTTTACTAAATTACATTTTGTTGACCTTTGCCCTAACCTTTTTGACCTCTGCTTTAATAAATCCAATTTCTGCCCACTCTGGGATTATGTGATGCATACAAAGTCCATTAAAACTGAAAACATTGGCTGTTTTTAATTTTGTATTGTAATTCTATTGGTTAAAACAGAGGTCAGTAAGGTAAGGACAAAGGTTATCAGAATGAAAGGTCAAGAAAGATGTTGCTAGACCTTACTGTAACAGTTGTGTACAAATAGCAGCTAACAAAAATATGGAAAAAAAAAACTGCAAATTGATACTGATTTTATCTTCTACTTGTCTTGGTCTAATGATATATGTATTTTTCTATTGTAGAATACTATAAGTGGAGAAGTGCTATCTAATTTATTATTTAATTCATGTGATTTATTACGAGTAGATCTAGCTGGTATTCAGATATTGGTGCCTTATTTCTTAAATGCCCTGGAATTAGTTCTGACTTCTAATACACCACACTTCAGGTAATAATAAACCGAGGTCCTGTGTGCTATTGACTGTGCACGTTAAAGATCTCTCGACAGTTGGAAATCGAAAATAAGAGCAGGCTATATGCCACTGTCCTGGCAAAATTTCCCTCATTGCACACTGCATGGTGTTTGCCTGTCCTCAATTAGCCCATATTGGTGCAGAAAAGCATTCATTTCATTTCACTTAACAGGTAATATAGAATAAAGTGAAATCTTGTCCACTAATTCCTTTTACACACAGTCAAGATGTTGGAAAGACCATGATCTTATTATCTTTACCTGTTGCTGGGTTGATGGGAATAATGATTAATAATGATTTATTGAAGGTCAAAAGACTTAAGAGAACCTGCATGACATTAAGATTTCAGTGGTTCTACTAACTGAGCTAGGGTCTGTCCTCATCAAATAATGTGCTAAAAAGAAAATTTTGTGATCTTTTTTGTTTATTTGCTGTTTATATTTGTAGATTATGTGATCAGATACCCTATGTTGAACTAAGAAAAGCCTGTGTACATCTTCTTCTGTCTATGTTATGTCTACCATTACATTTTAAAGATCTGGAAATAAAAGGTTTGGAATTATTTTTTTTACTTCACATATTTAGCATTATTCTACTACCCTAAAAAAATGAATGAAAATATTCACAAACTACTATTTTTTGTCGACAAAATCAACTTATTTGAAAAGTGGGTATATTTTATTTGGTTCAATTTTCAGTAAATGCATATGATATAGGTGTTTGATGTTATTTTATAATATAATTAGAATATGAATTTTGATTTCAGATATATTGTCCAGTCCTGATAGTGAAGAAGAACAGAAATCTATATCATTTATATCATTGAAAGTTAGAATTATAGATCTACTACAGAAAGCATTGTTTCTAGAAACAGATTCCACTAATACACAGATGTTGTTAGGTTTGTAATGAACTAATGTATAAATATTTGAAATCATTTGTTGAATATTTTAGTGTTAAGTATGAGAATTAATTTTAAGGTTAAAAACTTGTTTCCTTTCTGCAAAGAGTTTTGTGTTGAGTTGTTCCTGAATGCATGTTTTCCAGTTGACTGGTTTTCTTGGGTACAAATAATCTGATCATGATTCATAACCAAGAGATATACCAAGGTCTCAACTACAAGGTATATCAACTTTTAAATGTTGTTCTGATCTTGATTAACTGTTTATAGGTGGGTTAATGTTGGTAGTTCAAGATCTAGCTACTAGTGAACAGGCTGAACAGATAACATTACAACCACAACACGATATATCTGATACTGATGTTCATGCTGGTAGGTATTTTTAATAAGCTAAGCTTATCAGTTATAGTGCCCACAACTCACTGTTGAAATCCATAAATATCAGTGTTTGAAAGTTAAATAGACAACTCGCACCTTAGATGATAACTTTCTTAGCGTTTGCTTTACCAACTATATTATTAAATGGTATATACTTGAGCAGTCTCTTAACACCAAGTGTTAACATCATTTGCTTCCAGGGACCTTATTCTCGAAAACTTAACTAAGATAAAATCCAGATTTTAAGAAATACAGCTATCTGATTGGATAATAAAGTTATATTTAAAATCAATTTTAGTGTTCGTCCAATCAGATGATTGGAACACTAAAATCATTGTAAGTTAAGTTTTCGAGAATAAGGCCCCAGTTATATAACTTCAAATTTAAGTGTATACAACATTTTTATACGCCCTCATCTCTCTATGAGGACGTATATTGTCGGCACCCCTGTCCGTCCGTCCGTCGGTCCGTCCGTCGGTCCGTCCGTCCGTCGGTCCGTCCGTCAACATTTGCTCGTAAACGCTCTAGAAACTAGAGTTTTTGACGGAATCAAATGAAATTTGATATGTGTATACATATTCATAAAACGAAGATCAAGTTCGAATTTGAGCTATTTTCGATCGTTAGAAACAGAGTTATTGCCCTTGCCACAAATCTGTCGGTCTGTCAGTGAACATTTGCTTGTAAACGCTCTAGAAACTAGAGTTTTTGACGGAATCAAATGAAATTTGATATGTGTATACATATTCATAAAACGAAGATCAAGTTCGAATTTGAGCTATTTTCGATTGTTAGAAACAGAGTTATTGCCCTTGCCACAAATCTGTCGGTCTGTCAGTCAACATTTGCTTGTAAACGCTCTAAAAACTAGAGTTTTTGACGGAATCAAATGAAATTTGATATGTGTATACATATTCATAAAACGAAGATCAAGTTCGAATTTGAGCTATTTTCGATCGTTAGAAGCAGAGTTATTGCCCTTGCCCCAAATCTTGAATATGCTATTACTCTCTTAGTTTTCAACCGATTTTGATGAAACTTAAAATGGATGTTATTGGACCTAAATCGAAAGGTTTGAGAAAGTTTAATTTTATCCCGATTAAATTTTTCGTTAGGCGTATATGGCCGTGGTCCACTATCTTTCAATTTCAATTTCAAACTTTCAATTTTACAACTCTCAATGTCCATACCTTTTGATATGATTAAGAATAACTTTAGAATATTATATTAATTTATTTGTAGATATGAGTGGTACAAGTGTTAATACATCATCTACAGATACAAGTTATCAAGATACATCATATCAAAGATTACATCATCATCCTAAAGATCAGGGTATGATATTTATATAACTTCAGATATAAGATTATCTTATTGATTAAATCATCAATATTATTATTGTCCTTTGAATGAGAATCAGTAGACCAACAAATGCAGCTACATTCGTAATTCATACATACTCTGCTAACAATGTTACGGTAAATAGGCCACTCCTATAAACCGGCATAAGCAATCGGTCCTGTGCATGGCTGTTTTTCAGGAGTTAAACTGTATTTGGTTGCATGTTTTCTAACCAGTTCAGAAGCTAGGGGTGGCCTGCATTGTTTTATTTCGATGAACAAGTTGAAGAAAGAGAATTTAAATTGACACAGGCAGACTCTCAAACTATTCATCCTCATTTCCTATGACTATGTATTTCAGATACTGCCTATGGTTTATTTGGTCAAGCCACATCATTAGTATGTAATAGATTGATGTCATCGTGGATCTCAGATTTAAATACAGCTTTAGCTGCTATAGAATTACTGGCAGGGCTAGCTAAAGTCTCCATTAAACCACCTAACTTATTGATGTGTAAACGTACAGTCAAATGGATCTGTGATTTTATAGCTAATCAATGTAATCGCCATGCTCAACATCATACTAGAGATCTACATTCAGTTATTGTGGCCACGTTTAAATGTTTACAGTTATGGCTAGTTGAACATAGCTGTTTACTGTATGATAAAGATTGTTTACATATAGTACTAGAAGTGGTGGAACTGGGAATATCAGGCTCCAAATCTCAGGTACGTGACGGTTTTTCTCAATAGGGTTCTAGCTTTGATTGTATTTGTCCACCGCTGAAATATCCAGACAACAAAGGCTTTTCAATTTCCCCTGATCTTGCCTTCACTTGCCTTGAGCTTATTTGAGACAAATGACTTACAACGAAACGATTCAATTTTATTAATTATTTACATATATTACACTTTATGGGATTATATACCAATTCTCTGGAAGATTATAGCTTTTGCACAATTCCCAATGTCTGTGGCACCTCACTGTCCTGAAGCTGCAATTTCATATATCTAGAGCCAGAAATGAATTTTTTATTGTGAACTTCTGAACAATTCTAATTATGTTTAAGATGTCTAGACTTTGTTTTTACAATAAGAACTTGACTCCTTGCTGCATCAGTGTGATATAAAATTTTCTGTCAATTCTGTCCATATGATTCAAGGATTCCAGCAATTGATAAATTTTGGTATCCACAGCACTTATTTTCTTAGCAATTTTCTGAAAACATTTTGTCAGCAGAAATATAATTTAATTCTTTAAGATTCCAACTTTTTACGCATACATAGAAAACTTGCATACATTATGTATTTTTTTTTATTAATTATTGCACTGAATATTTTGTGCTTTCATCTTTTGAGTTTATGATTTTTGCTCAATGTGTTATGATAGCATAGAAAAATTCACTTTTATTTTAAAGATATTGTTTGTTTTATATTTTTTTTAAGCTTATACGTATTCGATATATTTACTTACTATTGAAGGTGTGTGGCTCTGGATTTGAATTTTTTTTTAGGCTGAATTTATAACGTCTGCTGATTTCACTAAATAATAACTCAATGATACATCTCACCTCTTGCTTTAATTTCTTACCAAATATGGTCAAATATTCTTTGAAGGGCTCATTTGATACAAACCATTCAGCACACAGTGGGTGCACTTGATTGGTGAGTTCTGCACTCTGGATTCAAGGACACAATTCAGAATGAATGCCACTTGACTTGTTCAAAAAAAGAGTGAAGACATATTTCAAAATGTGACATTTCCAGTTCATTACCAATCAGAACTCACCAATCGAGCACTATAGTATTAATTTCAAGATTGCTGCTGCTCTATTTTCTAATTTGCACACCTATACTAAATAACAGGTTAAAGTAGGAGACAACCATACAGTGAAGACTAAATTAGAAAAAGAAAGTAAATCCGTTGCCATGGTAACAAAGGTAGATGTATCTCTCAATATGGCTTGGTGTTCTTGTAGTCAACTTGTAGTTCATGCCAGTCAGCTTCTAGTATCTTGTTATATAAATTATCAACTTACAGTATTTATAAGCCTCTTGCCAGCCTAATTAAAATGGTTAACGTTGTTTTATGATTGTGTTGTGTGCTTTTCATATTTACAAAAAATTCAGCATTTTGCAAGAAATAACATAAATGTATTGCTCATTCATGAAATACTAATGTCCCAAATTGTGTCTAATATGTTCTTAGTAAGAACTTCTTACTAAGCTTACAATGTTGTCAGGGCGCCATGGTGAATCGCTTGCTAACCTGAAGGTCCAGGGTTCCAGGTCCGGCATAGGACAAGATAATACTTTAGAATTTTTCAACTGGTTTAGTGATGCAGTTCAGAGAGGCTAACGTGAAAAAAGCATCTAGTCATTTGGATGAGACAATAAACCATTCTACAGGCTGTACATTATAGATTCCTTGACAGTTGGAAATGTAAAAAGTGTAGACTAATGTTGGTCTCCTTGCAAAGTTTCTGTCATTGCACACTTCATAGTGTTTCCCATCTTTGGTAGCTCAATCAGGTGCAGAAAAATAGGATGTAAAACTGGGAGACAGACTTTAAAAATCAGAAAAATTGAACTTACTATCTGGACTAAGGATTAACATGGTAAAAGATAGTTCTATGGAATGTGGATCTTGTTGCATGATATTAGTTGTAGTTATGTGTATTGGGCAGAAGTCTAGACTTGATTTGTTATTCTGTGTTGAATCATATTTATTTTACTCCTGAAATACATTCGTCAAGTTTTGCTTTTGTATTGTTTATTTTTTTAGTAGTCTTTTATCACAACATCAAACTAATTGTTTGCTGAACTAAACTTTTGTGTGCATAAAATTTCATTATTTATGTGTGCTTTTGATCTTGTTTATTTAAATCTATAATAATAATAATAATTCAGCCTTCACAGCTTTTTTTTTATATTTCTGTTTATTTATTTTTATGAAAGAATGAAGGATTAGGATAAATGTTTATTAATTTCAATATTATTATATTATTAACCGATTATCAACTTTTAATTTAACGTTTGATTTACGTTGCATGTCAAATTTTATTATTTTCATTTCACTTTTCTTTCAAAATTAGTATGGGATCTTTCTTTTCAATGTCTAATGACAATATTTTAAATTCCTCTTTTTTGATTGAATTATTTTAGAATCGCGTAAGTGATCCACCGAAATTCAAGGGAGATAAACAGTTTTCACCAGCGTCCATGAGAGTTAAAGATGCTGCAGAAGCTGTTCTTACATGTATTATAGATCAAGTGGTATGTTACGATTATATATTATAGTGATTTAAAAGATACTGCACATGCTGAATTTTTAAATTGTTGAAATCTTGTGATTAACACATGTCTCTGTTTTTTAAGTATTTTATTTATTTAAACATGCCTGTCTTTTTCTTATTGGAAAATTTGGAAGGCTGAAGAATATATATGTAAAGAGTCAATGTTTGAAGCAGACACAGAATATAATATGCATATGACACAGTTTTAACAAATTTGATGAGCTGGTAGCCCTGATCTATTCTTAAGTAACAAAATATATATAGTATATCTAATCTATTCATGTTTTTCAGGGAGCCTTTCCACCACCCTGTGGTCCAGAATCTCTTTTTTCATTGTTAGATGAAAGATCATTATTAAAATATGCTAAAGGTTCAGCTCTACCAGAACATGGAACACCATTTCGTTATTATGTTATAGATAATTCTATTATAGTTGGTCTATTAGAGCAACCACTCGGCAATATTGAGGGTATTTATACAAATTATACTTTATAAAATCAAATCTAAAGTGTCATGTTATGTATCAGAATGCTTGAATAGAGCAGAAGTCAGAGTGTGGTATTTTTAACATGCCAAGCATATGGCAAAAATATGCTTTGCTGATGGCTTTATGAAAACAGAAAACATTCAACTGTCAGTAGAAAAATCATTTTCAAAATATTAATTGGTATTCTGTTAAAGTGTTCAATTGTTTTCTTTCAATGTTCAGATCCTTTACCTACTGTAACAGCTTTAATAAGAGGTCCATTTGGTAGACATGCTTGGACAATGCAGTTACGACATGCTCCTAGAGCACAGAAGGTATGGATAATTTGTTGATATTCTTATTCATGCTGTACTTATCATTAAAAGAGAACAGTTGGCATTTTGATTTGGTCTTGAATATATTTAAGTAGTTAACCAGAATGACGAAAAACCAACAACCACATAACAACATTATAGGCCTAATGGTATATACTTGCTGGGATGTTGAACATAGCAAATCAGTAAAATTCAAATGGATTTGAAGTAGATCATCAGTTTTTTTTTTGAAATTCCTATTTATTAATTTGAATTATTATATTTTGGTATAGATATCATCTAGAGCTCATCTATTTGAACCAAGTCGTCCTGTACCACAAGAGAATGTTGGTATAAAACATAATGTTAAACATAGATTTTATCCTGAAAGTGTTGATAAGATACCTTCTTGTAAAGCGTAAGTAATCTTGTTTCCTTTCTGCACTAAAAATGTTCTGAGGTTCTCAGATGTTGGTGGAAAATATCACCAATGCTCTTTTGCCTTAAACATTCCAACCTTTACCCAGCAAATTATGTTCCAACTTGCTACTTATGCCAGTAGTATAATATAACAAATCTTTATACTTTATGTTACTATCGCGCCAAACAGAATTATATTAACACTTTTATATACATAACTTACTTTGTTTATATTATAGAGATGAAAGTATTCCTACTCTAGAATCTCTGGTATCTGAAAAAGAGAAACCAGAAATTGATCTTATTAAAGGATTTATAGAGAAACAAGTTACATTTGAGAAAGATGTAGCAGAACGTTCTTGTAAGGAAAAAGAAAAAACAGCTTATCCTAATCCTGAAACAGAATGTAAACAACCACAGTAAGTAACCAAAATAATATTAATAATAAACTAATGGTGTATTCCTTGTATTTGAATTTTAACTCATTTTCTTCTAGATTTGAGTGTATGTTTTTTGCACTGTAGAATTCTCCCTTTGTTGCAAGTTTACTTGCCTTTCTCTCCAAACCTGCCATCTTGAATTATAACTGAAATTTCAAATGGAAGTGAGTTTTACATCTTGTTGAATTTCAAGCCCTCATTTCAAACCATCTGTAACAATTCGGCAAAATGTTAATTATCTATATACTTATAAAAATTAAAATCATGAAAACATTACAGGTCCTTTCCTTCATTCCTTTTTCAGAATAACTCAAGAATATCAGACTGCCAGATTATTTTTATCTCATTATGGTTTCCTGTCTTTAGAGGCATTAAAGGTCAGTAGAATAGAAATTATATGCCAGATTTAGAATCATAAAAACCCAAATCAAAAATAGATGTTAGAATGCACAAAAGCAATTTGTTTTACAAAATTTTTCTAGGGGAGAGCCCCTCAAACCCCCTATCTGTACTCCCAGTTCAAGGAATATGGCACCTGTACCAGTAATGTTTCACAGTAGAAGTTAATAATCTTTGTTTTTATTGTACAGGAACCAGCTAATTCTAGCTTACCACCAGATTTAGTGATGTTAGATACGACTAATACAGCTATGTTTACTGATATGGAATCACTAGATAGTATACCTAGTCGAGATAATGATACAGTTCATATATTTTACGTTAAACCTGGTCAAAAAACTCTTTCTGATATAATCAGTAATGTTGTAAGTATAATGAATTACTTTGTATCATGAAATTCATTAACGTATGATGTTGTTTGGATCGAGGCTCAGTGAGATACAAACTGTACTTGTTAAAGATCCTTTTTCAGTGGGAAAAGTAGGCTAACAGGATTGTCCTATCAAAATTTCCCTCATTGCACACTGTATGGCATCTGTCCTTCTCATTAGCTCAAACAGGTGCAGATAAATAGAACGTTAACTCCATTTGGTTTTCTTTCATCTTTCTTTATAGACATCACATTCAAGAGTTCAGTCTCAGTTTTTAGAGTTTCTCCACTCATTAGGGTGGCCTGTAGATGTGAGACGTCATGCTGGATGGACAGGACATATATCTACTAGTTGGAAGATTATAGATAGTGATGATGTTGATGGTATTATATTTTTCATTTTCAATTTCTATTTCTATATTTGTCTTTTCTATATATGGTGTTGTCTCACTTTCTCACAGTCGATTTTTTTCAAGTTTAAGACTTGAATAATTATGGATGCACATGGATTTGACAACTTAAATTACTACAGTGAGCTTTGAATTGTATAATATATTTTATATGTAATTATAGAAGATGATTATCAAACTGGTACAGGTGGTAGTATATATGATGGTAGACAACAAGTATTATATTGGGCTGATGTTTCATCAGAAGTAGCTTTTATTGTACCATCACCTGATGCTACTCATTTACGACAAAACTCTTGTTCAGATTCTGGTAAGACATTTCTTTGTCATTACATGTAGGGAGAATAGTTTAAGCTAGGTTATGTAGTTACTTATGGTACATGTATCATTGGAAATTGTCAGTTAACTTGCCATATCATGAGATTGTTATCCAAATATTTTTTTTAATCAATTACGCAATCAAAATTTAAATTATTAAATTAGTATGTTTTACTTATGTATTTTTACATTGGAATTCCTTTATTAAAATATTGTCAGATTAGAGGGCCTACATATATATCAGTAAATATGATTGTTTTGGTTTTTTTTAATTTCAACAGAGAAATCACCTACTAGGAGTATTGGAAATGATAAATTTGAATCATTTGTTACCAAACCTAAATCATTAGGATTAGATGCTAGTAAAATCAACAATGTAAGATCAGCTAGAGAGAGTCCCACCTCCCCTCCAGAAATACCCTCTAACACTGGTAGTCGTGGCAAGAGATTCGGTCGTCAACTTGGACAAATGGTGGGGCCTGATACTAAAGTATTTGTTGTTTGGTTAGAGAGTTTTGAAGACCATGAAAATTTTCCTTTAGGTATATATCTAATGACTTATACTTTTGTTCAGAAGTGGGGGAACTAATTTTATGATGACATAGCTCAAATTTCAGTTGTCTCAAGACCAGCTGGTCAAAATGATTTTTAAAAGCTGTTTACCCTGTCGGTGATGCCTGTCGGTGATGCCAGTCGGAAGTCGGTTGGAGTTGTTTGGATAGAACAATAAACCAAGGCAAGGCACTATCAATATACCATGTTGCTATTTACCTTTCAGGAGATATTCAAACTGTCACCAGCACTGGTCAAGAACATTTATCACAGAAACAATCAGAAAAAGATATCTATATCATCTTTATTCATGCCTTACAAAATGGTTTATTTAGAATCCATATGCAAGGACATGAGAAAAATGTCACAAAGTAGGTAGAACACAGCTTATGTTCCTTATGATTTTATAGGCTTAATAGTCTACTATGCAAGAATAGATATGAAAAGTTGTCTCCCTTTAATGTGCTTTAAAAAAAATAATGTAATTTTTTTACTCCATTTTTCAACCAGTCGTTTGTGGTTCTAAATGCCCTTGCTATAGTGATGTCAGAAAAGAAAACACTTTGTTTTAGTGAAATCACAAGAACCATAACTGAAAATTGGAAGGAGGAAATCCATTCTATCAGTGTCCTTAATACACACCAGTAAAACACTTAAGAAATTTAAAGGAACCTCTTTACAATCTTTTTAAGCATTCTGATGATTTTTTACGAAATGAATTATGTCATGATTTGGTAACTGATTATCAAAAGAACATTGTTGATCTCTTTATTTGTAATTTGTATGTTTTATAGAATGACTATGGCTATACCACTAGTAGATGGTATGGTAGTTAGTAGAAGAACACTAGGTACATTAGTACGTCAGACATCTATTAATATCTGTAGAAGAAAGAGATTGGAGAGTGAAACGTAAATATCAATATTCTAATTAATTCTTATGACTAAAGTATCAAATTCCACAAAATGTATAATTGGTTATTTTATAACCTTCCTTTAAACAACTAATATAAATTTTCATGTTCTTAAATATGTTTTGACCAAAAACCTTGTATATGAAAGTTACAAAATAACAAAATATTTTCACTGTATGAAGGTAATATAAATGATCTGCCCATTCTTGTGTTTTGTTTTGTATTTTAGATATCAGCCACCCCATGTAAGAAGAAAACTACAAATACAAGATATTGTCAACAAATATAGATGTAAAATGACCGAGGCTGAGTTTTTTACAGCATTATTTCAAGATGTACCCAAATAAAAACAAATATTCTAGTCTAACTTCACAGTATCTGATTCGTGTTTTTATAAGATATTTAATCGGATTTTGTTCAGATGCAATATTTCACCAATAATTATGTTTGGATAACATGTTTTATGATAAAATGAAGGGTAACTAAATCCCTAAGAGTATTACTATTGGTTAGTGATTTGAATTATGTCCCGTTGTGTGCCAATATATCAATTAGAATTATTTATATAAAACTCTATATTGTTTATATTAATCTATATGTAGAAGTATATTATTCATTGTTGTTGTGTATAAATGTATATAATATATATTGTTAATTAACAAATAATGATTAATCCCTTTGTAAGATACTGTATCTTAATAGAACCCAAACCCATAGCATTGAAGTGTTTCTGCAGCTGAAAGAGTGGAATTGTATGAAACAAAGACGCTGATTGAAAATTGGAATTTTCAAATATTAAATCTGATAGTCTGGTTTTTTTTTTAACCCTTTCTCAACAATGGACAAGGGAATCAAGGGTTAAGGAAGTTCCATCTAAGGTAGGACAAATTGGTTGACATGTCACATGGGGTATTATTTGATACAAGATAGCTAATGAATCAATCAGTCATTATAATAGCACATTGACTCGTATCACTGAAGTTATAATCATTATTTATTGTAAATATTTCTATGTGCAATAATAAAACATTATAAGAATATTGTTAGACTTTAATTAGTATTTGATTAAGAAATCTTAAAAACAATATGTTACTTTATGCTTGGAATACTAACTGTCTTGGCTACTACATAATGCTGTCTTTACTTTATAATACTGTCTTGACTTTATAATACTGTCTTGATTTATGATACTGTCTTGACTATGATACTGTCTTGACTTTATGATACTGTCTTGACTATATGATACTGTCTTGACTATATGATACTGTCTTGACTTTATAATACTTCTGACTACATGATTCTGTCTTGATTTATGATACTGTCTTGTCTTTATAATACTGCTTGACTACATGATACTGTCTTGCCTTGACTACTTGATACTGCTTGCCTGCATGATAATGGCTTGATTTATGGTACTGTAGGCCTACTGACTTGATAGTACAGTCTTGACTATATGATACTGTCTTGACTTTATGATACAGGCTTGACTTTATGGTACTGTACTGACTTGATGATACTGTACTGACTTGATGATACTGTTTTGACTATATGATACTGTCTTGACTATATGATACTGTCTTGACTACATGAACATTCCATTCTGATCAACAGAGAAATTCTATGATACATACGGAGCTAGGAAAGATGCGAAATTTCGTATGGAAACATTCTTGACTACATGATACTGTCGAGTCTAGACTTTATAATACTTCTCCTGACCTTAGAACAGTAATACAGGGAATGTCGACTGGTGTGTGCACTATTGAATTTGGTGATAATTTTTATCGCATAAAACTCTGATATCGCATTTGTTTTGGAGTTCACATTTACCTCCTTATCAAGCTTCTGGTGGGCGTAAACGCTTGCGAGACTTTGTTTCTAGCCGTATAACCATTTCACAAAACTATTGCTGGATTGTAGATGCGATGTATAAAGAATTATTAATGACATTACATATTGTATAATTATATGCTTCGACAACCCTCATTAAAATAGTCATGGTTTGATAAATAATACTAATGAAACTTGCATAATTATAATTATGCATATTAATAATTTATCAATAAATGTATATTGCCGTCGCCCCTGTCCGTCCGTCCGTCCGTTTATATTTTTTGTATCCACAATAGAGGTTACAAGCATTATCCGATGTAAGGGGAGAGGGTGGGAGGCGCAGAAGGTTTATTTAAATTTTATTCTGCGCCCCCCCCCCCCCCCTAACGTCAAATTTTGTATCCGCCCCTGTTAATTATTTATTCCTTGTATTAGCACCTAGGTGAAAATCATTTATTCCTTGTATTTTCACCTAAGTGAATAGTTTTTAATTATTTATTAATAATTCTTGGTCGCACAGTTATACATCCCTTTAAGTCATTTGTTATAATGAGAGAACAAAAAATTATCAACAAAATGTATCCTCTATGTCACCATGGGTACTTAATATGAACCTTGATAAGATAGCCTATTGGTCAAGTTTGAATTTGACGTATTTTCGATGAACGCCCTTGACTTTGTCCGTCCGTCAGTCCGTTTGTCAATATTTGTTTGTGAGCACTCTAGAGACTAAAGTTTTCATCTGATTTTGTTGAAACTTGGTATGATCCTTTAGATTGATAAGATCTCGGCCAAGTTCGAAGTATTTTCGATGAACGGTATCTGAGCCCTTGGCTTTGTATCCTGCACCTTTCATGACTTTAAAGTGTCAATACAACAAAAAATATCTATTACCGCAAAAAATGACATTTCAACTGAACAAGCTGACGAAATATTTTTATTTCTATCTAAATATATTGATATTTTTAAACATGCATCAGTATAATTAACAAGTTTTATTTTAATTGGCAGCTTACATAAAAGCTACTATAAAAGCCTGTAGATTTTGATTTAATTTAATCCAACTACCAACTACCACTACCAACAACTACCTAGTTTACGATATCACCTGCTGCTGGAAGCGAACGTTAACTTGTCATCTACCAACCAACCAAGATTTAATTTAACAAGCTCTATCTAAAATGAAGGTGTTCACGACTACCTTGCTTTTGATAGTATTCATCAGTATGCTGAGCTTGAGTAATGAACTCGCCATCGAAAAGCAACCTGGACAACCACTTCAAGAATTTGTTGCAAAGGGAAGGAACCGAAGAAACATTCATGACAGAAGAGCTCGTGCACTACTTTCTGGGAGCAGCAGTAGTAGTAGCGTAAGTAATAGTATAGCCTACAAATTATCGGTACTATAAAGCTAAGATTCCATATACGCGTCATGCGGATCCGTCATGCGGACATCCATGGCCGTTGCGGATCCGTCATGCGTCAAATATGATTCCATATGTGCGTTAAACGTATGCGTTATCTTACTTTTGACGCACAAACTTCTAGACAAATGGATGCTTTGGCGGGGGAAAAGACGGGGAATCCCCACAAAATACGTCACATTGGGGAGATCTCCGCGCGTCAATTCAATCTGACGCATGACGGAGACAATTTGACGGATACCGCTTCGGCATATATGGAATCATACCCTCTTAAATCAACCATTTCGATTTTTAACGCATGACGCTGACGCATGACGCATTCGCATGACGCATATATTCCATATACGCGTCATGCGGACATAAATGGCCCATGCGGATCCGTCATGCGTCAAAGGTGATTCCATATGTGCGTTAAACGTATGCGTTATCTTTCTTTTGACGCTCGGACTTCTAGACAGATGGATGCTTTGTCAACATATGGCGGGAAAAAGACCTGGGAATCCCCACAAAATACGTCACATTTGGGAGATCTCTGCGCGTCAATTCAATCTGATGCGTCAAAAATCGCTACACCAGGCGATTTTTTTATTTGACGCATGACGGAGACAATTTGACGGATACCGCTTCCGCATAATGTATGGAATCATACCCTCTTAAATAAACCATTTCGATTTTTAACGCATGACGCTGACGCATGACGCATCCGCATGACGCATATTATGGAATCTTAGCTTAATACAGTTTTTGTTAAATTAGAATACAATACTAATTTCATTGGAAGGGAATATGGTAGCCTATCTGCCAGCAAAAAAAAAAATATATTGTAAAAGCTTTTCGTCCGAATGTCTAAAAACGCTTCCCAACAACTTCTTTAATATGACAGGATCATTTGAACATACAAGAAAGTCGAAATTTTGTCAGGATTTCCAACTGTCGAGGGATTAATACAGGCTCTGGATTTGCGTGCACAGCCTGTAACCACTCGTATCAACTTAGGCACTAGACATGCTAGATAACCTCCTACACTATACGGTAGTTGCTATGTTGAATAATTTAACCAATCACAATTTATTATTCTTCAGAATGTATCATCATCTTTCGCGGAAAAAACAGCCAATCAAAATCAACCTTGAAACAAGAGTTGTCTTTTCTTGTATAAATACCGGGCAAGATGTCCGCTTATCATGTCCGCTTATCATGTCCGAGTCATTATATAGTCTCGAACAATGACGAAGGTTGAGCCGAATGGCTTTGTCTGCTGCACTCGTATCAACTTCGGAACTAGACATGCTAGATAACCTCGTATACTGTACGGTAGTTGCTATGTTGAATAATTTATAGTTTAACCAATCACAACCATTCTTCAGAATGTATCATCATCTTTCGCGGAAAAAACAGCCAATCAAAGTCAACCTTGAAACAAGAGTTGTCTTTTCCTGCCCAAATACCGGGCAAGGTGGCCGCCTTGTGACGATATATAAATTCCACTATAATAAGTGTTCCAAAGAACATTTGTTATGTAATATTTGTTCCATTTGGAACTTTTATTATATAATACTAGCCCTAACCCTAACCCTAACCCTGATATTATATGATAAAAGTTCCAGAGATCATTTATTATAATAATGTTTGTTCCAAAAGGAATATTTATTATTAGGAACAAATATAAAGTCACAGCCTATCATGGTGAATCTCATTATATAGTCTCGAACATAGTCTCGAACAAGGACGAAGGTTGAGCCGAATGAATGAGTCTCCTGTCCCTCAAATTCATTATTTGAGAGACAGGATATTCCCGTCTAAGAATATGGTAGCCTATCTGCCAGCAAAAAATTTCCATCTATAGGCCTATTGTAAAAGCGTTTCGTCCGAATTTCTAAAAACGCTTCCCAACAACTCCTTTAATATGACTTTAAAAGATCATTTGAGTACTTTCACATACAAGAAAGTTGAAATTTTTTATTTAATTACTTATTTTATTTCATATAGTACTAACTTAATCATTTCATTATTTCTATGTTTTAGGATTACAGCTGAAATTGAAATACATTTTCAATATAACAACATGACGACAAACAACAATTAATTTGAATAAAGCATTTGAAAATCATTGTTGTGGTTATTTCTTCATTTTCAGAAGTCAGTTCATGGTGTTAAATAAGTAGGCCTAAGCTATTATTATTTGGATCTGCATTTATGTATAGAGGCTCATCGCCAAACAGAATTATTCTGAAGGATGGTAATGGGATGGGGGCGGATACGGGATAATATATCCCGAGAGACAATGATGGCAAGATATATGGACTCACACCACTAATTCTTTTGCCATCCGCTTCAATGTTAAATCACCCAATTCAATCTTCTGTAACTTTTTTCAGAAATCTCGTTGAAAACTTTCCAATATGTCCAATGAAAGCCTGACCAATACTTGATTTCTCGACAAAAATTCAATACATGATGACCATGAAAATTTTGAACTAGTCAAAATGAAAGTAGACCTCTACCGGATATCAACAACAAGTTGACTTGGACTGCTCACATATCGACTATTTTTAGAAATAGCCTTCCGCCTATAGATGTCTCATTATCTCACTAATTATGAAAGAAAATGCAATTTAAGACATCAAATTCCAAATCTAGACCAAAAATTAATCAAAAATGGGCTTGCAAAAACCCAAAAAGGAAAAGAGAAAGAGGATTTCTAAAAATAGCATGGACTACTTTGCATAAAATTAATTAGTGGAGTGGGTCCTATATATCAGCTGAAACGATGACCTTGCACCTCGCCCGTCAACGCCCCCCTCCCCCTCCCGACCTCACCCCATGTAAATATACTGAAAGTAACAAAAGTAACGTCACTGATAAAATATACTTATACAGTTACATAATGCTACTAGTTATTTTAAAAATAAATAATTATTTCTAGCCTATTTAGAGCATGGTAGCTTTAAAGTTCATTTAACCCGACTTTCTCTTTACTTACATAGTTATAATATAAGCATTTGAAAATAAAGATAAATATATATATGGATATATTATGATAGAAAAAGAAGTACTTGCTTTATATATGATAGGTCTAATTCGCGTTTCTTGTCTTTCAGTATCGATCGCTTCGGATTTTTCAACCCGGTTTCCCCCTGTCAGTGATGCAGGTCGGAGGGGCTGACATGGAAAAGCGTCTAGTCGTTCGGATGGGACAATAAACCGAGGCCCAGTGTGCTATTGGCTGTGCACGTTAAAGATCCCTCGACAGTTGGAAATCGAAAATAAGAGCAGGCTAATGCCGCTGTCCTGGCAAAATTTCCCTCATTGCACACTGCATGGCGTTTGCCCGTCCTCAATTAGCCCATATAGGTGCAGAAAGTAGGACGTAAAACTTCATTCATTTCATTTCATTTTGTCTTTCAGTATCAATAAGTTCTAGAATCAGTGCATTAATCTGATCATCTCTATGACTCTATCAGTGCAGAATAACAAAAGGGTGTCAAACTTAATGTAAATGCACTACACACATTGGATAAATTCTGGTGTACAGTTTTCATTTCTGAGTTAAACTCGTCTAACATTTTCTATATTTAATTCTATGTAAACCAGGTGAGAATATTCTAGGCTACGTGATAAAAAAAAAATCAAGACAAAATACATATTATCTCCGCCTGTTTCAGTGAGAAAATAATGCCAACAACTGTTTCATAACATTTCCCATTATCTGAGTGTCAGATTGATAATACCTAGGCCTACTGTTATCTTTATTATTTATATAGTATTTTAAATAGGATTCTTAACTGTGATAGGCTATCCAAATAAGGTGACTACAGGAAATCTAGTGGATTTCGAGAAAAGTGGTTCACGATACTATCGTTTTATTGTGGTAAGAAATGATGAAATAATCATTGACCTCAATGTAAAATAACTGGCACTATTCCTGACAGTTGAAGATATCGAAGATTTTAATAACTTTTTTGGAAAGTTTGGTACCTATCGCGGCACGAGAAATCATTATTAAAAGTTATTTATAGCTAAAACTTCTGACGAGTAATTCACCTATTTCCCTCGACTCTCGTTTTATAGTGAAATTAACAGATAAGTATAGAACGTGAAAGTAACGGTCAGTAGGCCGATATCAATACTGGCGGTATACTTCAAAGGAATATTACCTGGATTACAAATAACCAAATTCAAACATGGTAAGTATGGAACTTTTGCTAGCAGTTTCAAATTTTACAAATGTTTAAAATGAAATTACCTGCTTGTAGTTCTAAAATTAGATTTTCAAGACAGGTAAACAATTACTCGTGTTACCTTTAAAGGTATTTTGATTTGAACACCTGGGCACTGTGTCTAGACTGGAAATTTACTAGAAATCTACAAGAAATTAAAAAATTCATTTTAATGAAGACTGACCAGATAGTGAAAATCCAATGGCATTTCATATCATAAGACAGTCAAACGTCAGTAAGTAACAAAGCCTCATTATATACGTAAATGAACAAAGTGAATCTTCTGAAGCTAAGGAAATCTAAAGAGAATCTATCCTAACAAAAATGGTAGATTCTTGAAATCAATCCAGAATTTTCTTGGATCAAAATCGTGAATTTTTTCCATTACTTCAGCAATCTTACCCTGTTAGTGCTGTAGGCCTACGATGTACAATTGATAAATGATTTGATTGTATTTGTACGATTTCCCATGCAATCAGTCAAGTTTTAGTCAAATAGGCCTGAATGTGAATAGAGTCATTTAAAACTGACTTGAAAGTTGATCATTAACACACTATTCAAGAATTTGTCACTTGTGTGGGTTGAACTATTTATTTGACCTTACATGTATTTGAAATTTAAAACTATATACATAATGGGCAAGGGTGTTAATGGGTCGCTAAAACTGGGATATACAATTTGGGTATGGCCTTTACACAAACTGTTAGTGGATAACATGATAAAACTTTGAGTTTTGGGTGATATTTAAAAATTTGAAAAATATATTTTCCAGTCTCGTTAATCATTGTGAGTAACTTCGCCTATAGGCTCTGAAAATACCATTTGAAACTCGTTTGTTGAATGAAATTATCATTTAACAGATCGTGCTGTATCTTCTATTATATCAATTAACCCTTTCAAATTACAATAACATCATCATTAGTAATCTAATTAGATGGTTTAATGGTTTTATAATTGTTCCTGTTCTAAATGGTTAATTTATAAAATAAAGTCGAAATAACCTTGGCATTGCATCAAAATATTTACACAAAAACTTGACATTACCGATTGACTTTTATCATAGAGAAATATTTATAAATCTTGTTTATTACTCAACTTAATAGTTGAAATCTTGTAAAACAGGTTGAAGGTCTACATTTTTTAGTCGATAAAGAGTTTTAATATACCACCATAGTGGCTGCTGTATTAAATCACAAAATACAAATATTTTCAGTTTTTTAATACCTTTATATTATGAGACGAGCCTATATAGATGCTAAAATTTTTGCCATATTTGTGTATGCTTATGCTATATGGCGGCCTTGACATTGACCCAATGACCCAAATAAAGATATTGCAATGTAGAAATGTAAGTAAGTTTATCGAGATATGTCGTCTAATGCTAACGATGTTTCACACTGTAAAATCAATAATGCATAAGAAGTTAAATGTATTGTGTATTAGAGGTTTCTTGTACTTTGTCTTTTGAATTAGACGTATGAGGTATTATGTATTAGACGTTTCTTGTATTTTGTCTTTTGCATTAGACGTTTTAGGTATTTGGTATTGCATTATGTTACATTTGCGTTTTGAATTAGACATTTCTACATAGCATTAGGTTTTTGCCGCTTTCCCCCGCCATAATGCTAAGACTAATTTTGTAAAGTAAAATACCCAATATTCGGTCTAGGGTTTAAGGATTATAAAATCGTCAAATCTCTGTCTGATATCTGAAGACTATTATCTGAAAGAAGAATCTTTTGAAAATCTTCCAATTGTGTTTACGTGAGTAGTAATTCCCCAGGTGAAATCTAGGATCTGACATTTAATGGAAATGATAAATACTGGTTCTAAACTATGATAATAAGCAGTATATCGTCGATATGATATAATCAGATAGGTGTAATCGACCTTGATTTGATATACGTAATACTGTATACGACATCTGTGATACATCATACATCACCCATTCAAGGTGTGGTTGGTTGGCATTGAGTATGATATTGTTCCAATAATCACGTGTACCTGAATACCATTACTTTCAACCCACGTTAAGATTAACTCAGAAAGTACAGGAAATTATTTCTCATGGCAACGATCTAAGATCATCAGTACAGATAGACTCAATTTTTATTATTGTAAGCACAAATAGTTCATACAACAAAGGTTCATATCTAAAGTAGCAAAATAATCCTAAAGGCAGTAATTTTCATGACATACATGTACATGTATATGGGAAAATAACAGGGGTTATCTTAAGTACATGTAATGAAAGAATTGAAGAAAGTACAGCTCTAGGCAGATTAAGTCATTGGATAATATTACACGATTGCTTATTCAGTATAAAAAGGTTGAAGATAACACATCAATATTACCAACAAAATTGAGATATTTTCTAACTGTTGGTCCTAACACTAATGTTAGGTTTGTCTAATAGACGTCAAGAGAAATACCTGTAATAGTGACTAGTAAGAAAGGAATGAATGGGCCGAGTGCCAGATGAATTGTATTAACATTACAACAACCAACGAGAGTCTATCTATTCCATATGGTTTTTGATTGTATAAAAAGTATCTATAAACTGTAGGAAATAGACCTCATGTATACTACGAGGTATTTATAACTGAATATTTTAAATCCCATGATAGAAATATTATAAAAATAAAGAAACATTTTTCTATTTCTTTATGGCAATTCGAAGCCTTGTTAAGCTGCTCAAAACATTATGATTTAGTATGTAAATAAAACGTAGTGGCATGATATACTAATATATAATGACGACAACTCAACTTCCTCTTATTGCCACGTATGTTTAACATTTCAGTAAATATTTAAAAATGAATTACTAAATTTCATATACGTTGATGTAGTTTTTCCCAAACGATGTCCTAGTCAGACAGTACATCTAAACAAACAGTAATATATTTAGTCAGACAGTATATATCTTATCAAACAGTAATGTATCTAGTAAGACAGTAATATATCTAGTAAGACAGTATATATCTAGTAAGACAGTATATATCTAGTAAGACAGTAATATATCTAGTAAGACAGTATATATCGTATCAAACAGTAATATATCTAGTAAGACAGTATATATCTAGTAAGACAGTATATATCTAGTCAGACAGTATATATCTTATCAAACAGTAATGTATCTAGTAAGACAGTAATATATCTAGTAAGACAGTATATATCTAGTAAGACAGTATATATCTAGTAAGACAGTAATATATCTAGTAAGACAGTATATATCGTATCAAACAGTAATATATTTAGTCAGACAGTAATATATCTAGTCAGACAGTAATATATCTAGTCAGACAGTATTATATCTAGTAAGACAGTAATATATCTAGTAAGACAGTATATATCGTATCAAACAGTAATATATCTAGTAAGACGGTATATATCTAGTAAGACCGTAATATATCTAGTAAGACAGTATATATCTTATCAAACAGTAATATATCTAGTAAGGCAGTATATATCTATTCAGACAGTAACATATTTAGTCAGACAGTATATATCTTATCAAACAGTAATATATCTAGTAAGACAGTAATATATCTAGTAAGGCAGTACATATCTATTCAGACAGTAACATATTTAGTCAGACAGTATATATCTTATCAAACAGTAATATATCTTGTAAGACAGTAATATATTTAGTAAGACAGTAATATATCTAGTAAGACAGTATATATCTAGTCAGACAGTAACATTTTTAGTCAGACAGTATATATCTTATCAAACAGTAATATATCTAGTAAGACAGTATATATCTAGTCAGACAGTAACATATTTAGTCAGACAGTATATATCTTATCAAACAGTAATATATCTAGTAAGACAGTATATATCTAGTAAGACAGTATATATCTAGTCAGACAGTAACATATCTAGTAAGACAGTATATATCTTATCAAACAGTAATATATCTAGTAAGACAGTATATATCTAGTAAGACAGTAATATATCTAGTAAGACAGTATATATCTTATCAAACAGTAATATATCTAGTAAGACAGTATATATCTAGTCAGACAGTAACATATTTAGTCAGACAGTATATATCTTATCAAACAGTAATATATCTAGTAAGACAGTAATATATCTAGTAAGACAGTATATATCTAGTCAGACAGTAACATATTTAGTCAGACAGTATATATCTTATCAAACAGTAATATATTTAGTCAGACAGTATTATATCTAGTCAGACAGTATTATATCTAGTCAAACAGTATTATATCTAGTCAGACAGTAATATATCTAGTCAGGCAGTATATATCTAGTAAGACAGTATATATCTAGTCAGACAGTAACATATTTAGTCAGACAGTATATATCTTATCAAACAGTAATATATTTAGTCAGACAGTAATATATCTAGTCAGACAGTAATATATCTAGTCAGACAGTATTATATCTAGTCAGACAGTATCATATCTAGTCAGACAGTATATATCTAGTCAGCCAGTATCATATCTAGTCAGACAGTATATATCTAGTCAGACAGTAATATATCTAGTTAGACAGTAATATATCTAGTCAGACAGTATTCTATATATTCAGACAGTACATGTATATGTCTAGACAAACATAAGGCCTATATATCTCTAGCTAAAATTTTATTCAACTAAATTGTGCTGTGTAAGTCTGTAGTTGCTTGTGGTCAAATGCATCTGACCTCCCGATGATGACAAGGGACAAATCAACAACCCTTGCGCAATATTTCGCCCTTATTGAAATGAACAGTGGCCATGGTTTTAGGAGTTTCGTGAATTTGGGCCACGGTTAGAAAAAGGTTCGAAACCACTGACCTAGACAGTAATATATCTAGTCGAATTAATGTATGTAACCAGGCAGTAATGTAACAACTCTGGTAGTTTTTTTTATACGGACAAACAGCTAAATACAGAGAGTCATATATCTAGTCAGACAGTATTATATCTAGTAAATGTCGCTTACGGATTAGTAATATATCTAGTAAGACAGTATATATCTATTCAGACAGTATTATATCTAGTCAGACAGTATTATATCTAGTCAGACAGTAATATATCTAGTCAGACAGTATTATATCTAGTCAGGCAGTAATATATCTACTAAGACAGTAATATATTTAGTCAGGCAGTAATATATCTAGTCAGACAGTAATATATTTAGTCAGACAGTAATATATCTAGTCAGGTAGTAATATATCTACTAAGACAGTAACATATTTAGTCAGACAGTATTATATCTAGTCAGACAGTATTATATCTAGTAAGACAGTAATATATCTTATCAAACAGTAATATATTTAGTCAGACAGTATATATCTAATCAAACAGTAATATTTTAGTCAGGCAGTAATATATTTAGTCAGACAGTATATATCTAATCAAACAGTAATATATTTAGTCAGACAGTATTATATCTAATCAAACAGTAATATTTTAGTCAGACAGTAATATATCTAGTCAGGTAGTAATATATCTACTAAGACAGTAACATATTTAGTCAGACAGTATTATATCTAATCAGACAGTATTATATCTAGTAAGACAGTAATATATCTTATCAAACAGTAATATATTTAGTCAGACAGTATATATCTAATCAAACAGTAATATTTTAGTCAGGCAGTAATATATTTAGTCAGACAGTATATATCTAATCAAACAGTAATATATTTAGTCAGACAGTATTATATCTAATCAAACAGTAATATTTTAGTCAGACAGTAATATATTTAGTCAGACAGTATTATATCTAATCAAACAGTAATATTTTAGTCAGACAGTAATATATTTAGTCAGACAGTATATATCTAATCAAACAGTAAGATATTTAGTCAGACAGTATATATCTATTCAGACAGTATTATATCTAATCAAACAGTAATATTTTAGTCAGACAGTAATATATTTAGTCAGACAGTATTATATCTAATCAAACAGTAATATTTTAGTCAGACAGTAATATATTTAGTCAGACAGTATATATCTAATCAAACAGTAAGATATTTAGTCAGACAGTATTATATCTAATCAAACAGTAATATTTTAGTCAGACAGTAATATATTTAGTCAGACAGTATATATCTAATCAAACAGTAAGATATTTAGTCAGACAGTATCATATCAAGTAAGACATCTACGAGTCATCTCTTTATCTACATCTATTTTCCAGTCGTCTGGTGTTGGAGTTGATGAACAATGTATCCAGGCATTTATGGAAATAAAAATGCACCATCGATGGTTGTATATAATTTACAAAGTTACAGATGATCTCAAATCAATTGTTATAGATGAAGTAGGTGGTAGAGGTAAGTTGATAGAAATATTCTGTTTTCTATTACTAACTCGCCCCAACAATCAGCTGATCTGCATCGACAAACCAGAATTGTGAGGTGTGCATTTATATATATTTTAACAGTTTATTTTTATAATGTCTGAATAATGTCAAGTCATACTGATATGATACATATATTACTACATGTACATGTATTAATAAAAGAATTACTTGACATTTAAGTTTAGTTCGCGCCCTAATTAAACAACTTGATTACACTGTCAACCTTGTTTTACATTATTCCCTATCGAAATAGAATATCGGCTGTCAGGTCAGCCTGTTAGCCGAATCGAGTAATAATTTGAATATTTCATTGTATATTTTTAAATTCCAGACAGAAATTATTCAGATTTTGTAAATAAATTAAAAGCTGCTGAAAAGATGAAACAATGTAGATATGGAGTTTACGATGTTCAGTTTTTACAAGAACAAGTTCCACAAGAAAGACTCGTCTTTTTTCTATGGTATGTTAATTGGTTGCTAATGGATTTATAAGTTTAAAGATAGATTGCTTCCTAATGATTCATTTGAGTCAAGTTATTTGCCAATAAACTTTGTCATCACCATCATCTATCTAAAGATGATTATCGTAAAAATGTTCTTCACAACTATTTCCAAAGATTTTGACCGATTTTTCTGTCACAGAATCTGATATTGGGTTGTTTGAAATAGAGATAAGAAAAAACAGCACTGGCCCGAGTCATAACGTAAGAGATAAGTTTTACGGGTGTCAAACAGGGTTCCTTCTTTACTTCATATCTTTTCTATGCATTTGTAAATGACATTAACTTTTTGTAGGAGTCCTGAGGTAGCGAGTGTGAGGCAAAAGATGGTGTATTCTTCTAGTAAAGCAGCATTTAGACTACAATTAAAGGGAATAACAACGGAAATGCAGTGTAACGATGATGGGGATTTAGCCGTATCCAACGTTTTAGAGAGATGTAGTAGAAAATATACCTTTAGTCCACCAATCTGAATTCCAAATGTTGGTATACTTGAATCATTTCAAAACAATCTGTGATTAATTTGGATTTGGTGAGACGTATAGACACATCATTATAATATACATGTAAAATATTCGTGAAATGTTGAACAAGCTGGAACAAAAACATGAACGAAAAGAGACTGAATTTGCTATATGTAACATTGGAATAAACTCAACGTCTTTAGTGTGGATGGAAACTAGCTTAGAATTATTCTGTAATGCACAAATTATATGAAACAACTTCGACGAAATATGAAATATTAGTACAAGCGTATAGGTTAAAAGGGATGTGAAAATCATTGATATATTAATAACAGTCAATGGTTTTATCAGAATGTTAATGTGTGGAAATAATTGATTGCATGTTAGAATGATAATTTATCAGCATGCCTCATTTCATTTTAGTTCATTCCAATTATAAACAGGTTATGTAATAGAGTGATAATCAACAATGTTGCTTAAAGATCTCAAATTAATGGTAGATGAAATTTTGTCATTGAGACGAAGGTCGAATTTTGAAAAAAAGATGTTTCCTAAATATATAACGTAATATAATAGCCAATACTTTGTTCATAAAGTCTCCTTTAATTATATATACATGTATATGTAACATTGGAGTTTGTACTAGGACAAAGTTTATCAATTGAACTTTTTCCTTAGGGGATTTTAAATTCTCCTGGATTTCAGTTTCTACTGTGACATATATTATATAACGTTCCTTAACTACAGTGATACAAATGCCAAGATCAAATCATTTAACATATCTGAAGTCTTGTATATTAATTATAAGGAACTAAACTCATTAAAAGCAAATATTTCTAAACAAAGATGTTTAATACATACCATATGAATGCAACATACTTTGAGATTTATTTTTATGATATCTGCAGTTCGTTGCCAAATTGTTAACATTCTACTTATTCTTGACATCATGTGTAGCCATTAGTAAAATAAGAAAGTATACAGAAAAACTTAAATACAGATCAAAATCCTTATTCAAATCGGTAAAATATCTTGAAAATGAGTTAAGTCGGCATGTTGACCGATGCAAATGTAATAAGCTGATTTTTTTTAGCTCATTGCATTGACTTTATTGAAGTACAATACGATACTGTACTGAAAGGCGAAGGTGACGGGATAAAGCTAAATTATTGTATTCCTACGAGAATCTCCGATGCGACAAAAGAAGGGAACTGACGCTCGCAGAACGCCTGGTTGTCGAAATGGCCATTCTCAGTACAAAATGTGTAAAGAGACATGGAGACATACCTCCTTTTTAAGACTATTTTCTCTCCGATTTTCTCGTGTTATACGATGGTGTAGCGGAAACCCACTGGTAGAGCTGGAAGGCATTTCTAAATAGTAGCTTAACCCTTTGCTAATTGGACATTTTCCAAGATGTTTATCCATCTCAGGGAACAAAAAGTTTAGAAAGAATGGATTAATCGAGACGAGGTTTCAGCACTGACATATCGAAAATTGTTTCGGTTCAAGAATGAAAATGTTCAATGGATTGCACGAACATTTTTGCCCGAAAACCTGGAGACAAGGGGTGGATGTCTATCTCCTTTGCAGTGTATGGAAGCATCACTGCATTACCTGGCAGACCCCGGCTCTTTCCAGTATTAGTGGTGATAATCTTCCTGGCTTGTTGAGGTGCTCTAACTTTCATTTCCTTACTGCTGGGTAATTTACTTTTTTCAATTAGGATTGGGAAATCTTTGATAACAGAGATCATTATTGAATTTAGCTGTTCAGAAATTCCCAAAAATTCATTCAAAGTATCCATGATTCTAACTGTTAACTCTAACAAGTGCAATGCACTAGTGATGACCAGACCAATGTCAGACAACCGTTTGTTGTAATGATTATTAAGTAGGTCACAAGGAATTGCTTAAAACTTGTAAGAATTATCTAGTAGGTGAAGCAAAAGGTTATTTATAGTGTTTTTAGCAAAAGCTTTGACTTTTGCTTTTTCTTCATGAGCAAAAGCTTCTCCTTAAAGCTATAGCTTAAGAATAAAAGCTAACTTTTATAAATTCGGCCCACTGACTCGGTTTATCCATTTGCTTATGTACAAGCAAGTCAGTTAATTAGTTAACTCAATCATATTCATAGAACAGTATGAATTAGGTTTATGTGACACAATCTTAAACACTAATCCTGTTTGCACATCCTTAACATTATAAATATTTTGTTGTTTAAGTGACGACTCGGTTTATTCAAGGACTATGTTGAAAATGAAATGAACTGGAGTTTTACGTCCTATTCTCAAATGATATATATTAAAACTATCAGATTGTCAAAATGTCATTGAAACCATGAAAGATTGGCTGAATCAATGTGACTTAGTTGATAGTTTTTCTGCCGACTGCTCATTGCAGTCTCAGTAGAACACCAGACTACCAGATGAGGTCTAGATGATTTGGTCTACCTCTTGATTTCAAGAACATATAAAAACTTACAACTGAGAGCACAAAGTATTTTCAAAGAGGTTGCTGTTTGTAATTTATAATATAAGTTTATCATTGTGTAGTCTTAGTATATTAAATGTATATATTTGTTAAAAGTAATTTATGAAATGTGAAAATGCTTATTTTTATAGAATAATTAGTTGTTGCATAATGCTTTAATCATAATATTAATAAAGCTGTTTCATTAGAAATTAGAAGATCATGTTTGTATTTTACAATTTGATGGGCATTATCTGATTTTAACATACAATCTTCATTATGTCCATAATCTAGTGCTTTCGGTTTATCTTGTTTGGCATTTCTAGGCACTTAATGTTGAAAAATTGCCCACTGACTTCCTTATCAAAGAAATATTATCTCTAAAAATAAGAACAATTTAAGTTCACAAACATGACCAATAGGAGTATGTATACATCAGAATCCTTGTGTAATCTTAATGTTCATTCTAGGGTGTAGTATGGTTTTAATAAAAAAAAATTGTCAAAAAGTTATTACTTAAAAACACTCTTTAATTAAACAAAGAAATCTGAATCTAAAAATATTAAAGTTGAACACTGAGCTGTTACAAAGTTTAAAATAAAACAATCCTTAAAATAGCAGCAAAAATACACTTTAAGGTTTTAAATTTACTCTTTAAAAAGTTACATTCAAATCTTTAACAAAAATAGACTTCACAAAAACTGTCACAGGAAGACAATGAAGCATGGTTTTGTCTTAAAAATAACACAAACTAAAGTTGATATGAAGGTATCACAGCACAAAAACTTCAACCCAAATATGATCAACTAATAAATTAATTAATAAATAGATAAATAAATAAGGTGGTATTATGACTAGATGATTTTAAAAGGCAAGAAAATAACATAATGTATCTATATACAAAACACATAAAAATGGGAAAATATTTCACATGGATTCACAACACACTTACTACGTTAATATTAGCACTTGTTATAAAAATATATTCTAGTTAGAAACTTGATATCATCACATGATTCATTCCTTCAAACTATCCATGATTTTGATTCAGTTCATTTGTAAATATTGCACATGTCCCAGTAATCCCAGATTTCCCCTAAAAGTAGGAAATTTAAAAATAAAAAATTTTCAAGCAAGAAAAAAACCCTCTCGCATAAATGTTTCACAATTACATTTAAAATCTTAATAAATTATAATGAGATTCTTAAGAGAACAATAATTCAGTTTTATCTAACAATAAATACGAATAACAAACAAATAACAAATCGGGGTTACACCCAAATTGAATAAATAATGAGGAGTATTCAAACTTAAGTTCATTGTCTTTAACATTTTTAATATTTTCTGAGTTAAAACCCTGAATATTCATAAATCAACAAACATTACTACATGCATTAATATTATTCTAATATTACTATTATATTCAATTTTACTGCAACTGCAATATTACCAATATCAAATGATACTGTAATAAATATCAAATGTTACTTTAATAAATATCAAATGTTACTGTAATAAATATCTAATATTACTGTAATAAATATCAAATATTACTTTGATATCAAATATTTCTGTAATAAATATCAAATGTTACTTTAATAAACATTAAGTATTACTGCAATATAACAAATATCATGGCAATTAACAAAATGTCAATAACTTCACCCACATTACAAATATCAATTATTACTGCAATATTCACAGAAGCAAACTGGATGGATTTGATATTTAAACACTGTCTGTATCACACTGTAAAACACATAAACTATGATCCATTCTCAAATTCACCATCCATTATTATATTAATACTGCAAATGATCACCTTTTACTATATAACTACCTATTTACAAGATTCTGTGGGATAAACTGTCAAAATCATGCTTTGTACACTATAAATTATTTACATGGACAACTCCTTGAATAAATTATTTAAACAAATCATCAGTTATATTATGCAAGAACTTAATTATGCACATAATAGTATGTCTAAATGTCTTCATTAACATAATAAACATAACCTGTGGAACTGACTTTGGTTTAACGAAAAAAAATTAACTACCAAATTACATTGCAAGTAGCACTTGAAATAAATCAATGGTTTTATAGGAGTTTTTCGGGTTTAATCTTAGACAAACAGTCTAACTTAAGTTTTGTTTTGACGAAAATTAGATGCCAAGTTCGTTCTCATATTGTTTGCGGAAACATTCTCCCACAGGGAAGAAATCCCAGCATCTCTGTTGATACATCTCCCAAACATACGACTCCTGAAAATATCAGAAAATATAGTATTAGATATAATGCTATTCAATTTACAAATAAAATTCAGATATTAACTGCGTAGGTATAGAGAAAAACTTCCAATTTAATGCTTTCCCTTTGCAATAAAAGTTAACAAATAGCATTCATTTTCAATAGAACTTTCTGTTTTTAATACCAAAAAGATTTTAAAATAAAAAGTTGTACCTGTCCAGTATGTTCTGTATCTGGTTTGTTTATAAGATGCATCAAGAAAAACCTACAAAAATAATCGAACAAATATAATTATAATAATGTACACAAATCATCTCTATCAAAATGTTACTTTATCACAACTGTGTGTTAAAATTTCAAATAAAGAAAGTTACTTACATGTAATTGGCAAAATTGTGTTCATTTTTAACATGTGTCTCGAAACCATGCGGAACTTTATCGAAATACTCTTTTCCAATTCCACATATGAAGCATTTAGACTGAAAAAAAAGTTAATTATATTTCAATAACTATTGAAAAATTCATGGGAGCTGCAGTGACTCGGTGAGCTAGGCATTATCTCACTAACCTGCTGGTCCAAGGTGCAATCTCAGAGATCTTCAGATATTTCAACCTGGATCACATCAGAGTGGATTGGATTGAAAAGCATCTGACAGATCTAACACAGAACTGATTGCCAGTGATGTTATGGTTTTTTTTCTAATAAAAGATTTAATTACCTCCATGTCTTCTTTAACTTGTTCTAACTGATCTCTCAGCTCTCCAAAGGCATCAATAATCAAACCTAAATAAATAAATTAAAAGATGAATGGTTCTTGGTTTTTGAAATTAAAATGTAAATAGCATGGTGGAACATCTTATTTCTTTAACTCATGATTTTCGGTTAATAAGGAATCATATTTAGTAATTTATAAATATATAATATACTTACCCTGAATAATAGCTAAGAGAATAACAATTACAAAGAAGAAGAAAGTAACATCAAATAATATTCTATAAACTTCATACGGATCACCATCAGCTGGTTCTATTTCATCACCTATATAAATAAGATACAGAAAATATAATATAAATATAGTCATTCAGTATTATACATAATAGTAATATAATAATGGTGGTTGTTGGTTCTAATCTTGTGAAAGACTAATGACCCTAGATAAGTCATCTTCATTCATGGTTCAAGTTGACCAAGATGTAGATGGTGCAGGACCAGCTTAGAAAGTTCTTTTTACAATATGGTTATTTGTTTCATTCTTATCGGATATTAAGGGGCAACTCTATCATGACCAGAGATCCACATGATATCAGCCAATCAGTACTCGAAATATTGATAGTCGCAATTTTAGTGTCATTATTATCCATGTTATTTTTCTTTGTAATCATGTGATCTCCACTATCGCACCGGTAGGTTGGATAAAATGGAGAGTCTGGATTATCCATATGACACGTAATAGAGTAAATTTGAGGAATCTGGACAATCCGTTTTTGTAATAGAGTTGGCCCCAGGGGATGAGAAAACACCCATTATAATTATCAAGTCAGAAATCTTTGCTCAATCTTTTAAATGATTGGAATTGGTACGCTAAAACATTTTGTGGATCCAGATATTGGAACTAAGTTTTATAAATGAGAAAAACTTACCAATACCACCTCCAGCTCTCACACCAGTATGTAAATGATAAACAAAACACTGAAATAAAAATTAAATATTAATGATACATGTCTTGAATGGAAGGCAGGCATCAGTAAAAATATTGCTTGAAATATCTCACAGACTATAATGTGATATATAAATTACAATCTTGTTCAAAACATCATCAAAATTGAAGCGCTAAAGTGGTAAAGTAGTGGACTCCTCTAAAAAGAAGTTTGATCAAGCACAACAATAACAAAATATAAAATTAAAACCAGTTGAAGATTTACTGCTACATCAATTGTCTAGGACTGAAATGTATTCGGATATAAAATCCCCTACCGTTGCCATGTCATGACATTTTTGATCGACTTGGCCATCTTCTTCTTTAACATAAAATTTACGGAAGAAATTAAAGGCAATAACTGTATAGATATATACAACAACACACGTCAACATTACAGTCAACACCAGCTGAAATACAAAATATAACATATATTTAGAACCTAAATTAATTTTTCATCCATAAGAACTGACTTAATCTTCTAAAAAGTGGCTCACTTATTCATTAGGAGTTTCTCATTCATTTGACATTTTTTATTGATACCTCAAATGAGAATAACAATTTTTTTTAGAAAATACAACCCACTGATTAATGCAGATCAGCTATGGCTAAAATAATGCTAAGTTAGTAAGACATTCACTATTGAAGGGACAGTTTTTATTTCATGTTGCAGACGTGAGAGTAAAACATGGTTATAACTGAAGCCAAATTTAATTTTATAAGACTTTCAATCGACTATTCAGTCACCAATTAAATTTGCAAATGAAGTCATGGTACTTTCGTTGTTAGAATTCAATCTAATTAAACATTTATCCTAGAAACAAGCAAATAAAATGTAGTCTGTATCAATACTAACCTGTTTGCCATTGTGTGTGACAGACTGTAAGATTGTTCGTAAAGTTTTGATTCCAATGGCAACATCCAACAGGTGGGCTGCGAAGAAGAAATAGTTGAAGTTGCCGAGGACTGAAAACATGAAATACCAGGCACTGTAGAGGAAAGCCTGAAATATACAAGATAATACAATCATTCACAATGTCATTAATTATAGGTTTAGTTCTGAGTAACATATTTCAAATTAAGATATATCCTTTTGGTCAAGAACCAGTTGGTATAAAAGGTCCTCATAAAACAAGTTATTAAGTTAAACTTAGATAACATAAGTGTTAAGTGCAAACAAAAGAGAGAAAAAACATCTTTATTTTTACTTACATTATCTGTAAAAATAGCTCCCCATTTCCATATTTGGTATTGAAAGTCTACATTAGACAAGCTGAAAGAATACAGATTGCAGTATCAATAACATGTATATTAACAGGAAAGTATGTTTCAGTTTGAAAAAAATTCTAGTTAATTTGTTAAACATTCCTCTGGTTTCTCTGTTAAGGTATACAAAGAGAGTAATTTTCTAATATGTATTCAAATTTCAATTTTTGTTTATTCTAAACAATTGGTTTTTCAATGATATTTCCAAATGTTTCCACTTTAAATATGAAATAAATCAAATAACAAACTTACAAGGCAGGTAAATATGATTTGGTTGGTACTGTTGTTTCTTTATGTATATTCTGTTTCTCCATTCCTAGTAATCCACTGATAGCAGCGTAATCGTATTGTTCAGCATATCGTGAGCGTACCTACAATATACAATAATTATAACGTTATATTAACACAACCAGTTTCCAGTTTTGATTATAATGTTTACCCCTTTTCACTGTCAAGCATATCTAGAACATTTTTCTACCCATATCCTGCATCCCATCTGGGTGAAAAATCACGAAAACTGGCAAAACATTTGTTTCACTGCATAACAGTGTGTATTAATTAAGTTGACTCTTTATAAAGCACAAATTGTGCAGTACTATTGAAAGCTCCATTGTTTAAAGTAAATTCATATCCATAGGCGTACAAGCTCAATTGCTCACCCACTGATTTTCATGAAGGAAAGTTAAAAAAATAAAATTGTTAGGAAATGATGTGATCAGGCAGATGGCGAGAAGTTTTTGAAATTAGGGATTGGGTGGGAGTCGACTTGTCGGGCATATATATTTTGTTGTCGGGCAAGTATGCATTAGTTGTCGGGCAAATTGGTTTTGCCCCCCCCCCGCTCAACTAAATTCATCAAACTAAGATCCATAATCCTCGAAAACCTGCCTAAATCCATGGTTATTTTAACTCAAAAGTCTTATTTATTTTTTATGCATACAAGCCCAGGTTAAGAATAATGTACAAACAAAACCCTATACCCTATTATCAATTGTTTTCCTACCTTCTTTTTAACAAATTTATCCCAGTAACTCTCTGGGAATGATCTGGTACTAAGGACAAGACGATCCCACTGAGCTTTCAAATCATCATCACCAGGTTGTTCAGCTACATATAATCCTTCAAATTCTAATTTACGAGCTATCTCTTTTTCTCGTTTGAAAATAACTAAAGGCACTTTAAGACAGTAATAAGCTATTAATATGGACAATGAGAGAGAACAATGTAGGAATGCTAGACCAGTCATGACATATTCTAGAAATGATTTATCATCTTCCATTGTAACTATCTCAGAAACATTTTCATCAGTCTCATTACCAGCAGCTCCCTCTACTGTCTTAGTTGATACCTACAATTAACCAAATGGTTTTTAAAATGGTTGTGATTTTTCAATTACCTAACCTTATGTTTCTATTTTGTTACAAGACATGGGTTACTTAAATTTAGTGCTATCAGCTAGAAAACAAAATAATAAAATTCCTATGCATTCAATGTATATTGACAAAGTTTGCCTTACCTTATAAAAGAGTAACATACAATTCAATATGAAAGCTAGAACCAAGGCCATGGACTTGAAATTGTAGAAATTTCTTGCAAATAAACTCTGAAAAAGAAAGGTTTTTATAATTAAATCAGAAAGACGTGCTTGAGACTTTGATTACATTTATTAATATGAATTAAAGTATTCCAAAATTACTGACAATTCTACTTATTGAAGCATGTCTCTAGTGATATATTTACAAGATTATTACCAAAATATCATAAAAAATAGTAGTTCATACTTCTTGAAAAGATGGGTATCAATCTGCTATCAATAAAATAAACTTACCAAAATATATTTTCCATAATCAAATGCTTGAGTTTCTAGAGGAGGCTCTTCTTCTAGTGGTATAGATTGATCACCTAGTGTTTCATCAATATTACCATTACTACAATATAAATTATTTATCAGTGATATAGATTGATCACCTAGTGTTTCATCAATATTACCATTACTACAATATAAATTATTCATCAATGATATAGATTTATCACCTAGTGTTCCATCAATATTACCATTACTACAATATAAATTATTTATCAGTGATATAGATTGATCACCTAGTGTTTCATCAATATTACCATTACTACAATATAAATTATTTATCAGTGATATAGATTGATCACCTAGTGTTTCATCAATATTACCATTACTACAATATAAATTATTTATCAGTGATATAGATTGATCACCTAGTGTTTCATCAATATTACCATTACTACAATATAAATTATTTATCAGTGATATAGATTGATCACCTAGTGTTTCATCAATATTACCATTACTACAATATAAATTATTTATCAGTGATATAGATTGATCACCTAGTGTTTCATCAATATTACCATTACTACAATATAAATTATTCATCAATGATATAGATTGATCACCTAGTGTTTCATCAATATTACCATTACTACAATATAAATTATTTATCAGTGATATAGATTGATCACCTAGTGGTTCATCAATATTACCATTACTACAATATAAATTATTTATCAGTGATATAGATTGATCACCTAGTGTTTCATCAATATTACCATTACTACAATATAAATTATTTATCAGTGATATAGTTTGATCACCTAGTGTTTCATCAATATTACCATTACTACAATATAAATTATTTATTAATGATATAGATTGATCACCTAGTGTTCCATCAATATTACCATTACTACAATATAAATTATTTATCAGTGATATAGATTGATTACCTAGTGTTTCATCAATATTACCATTACTACAATATAAATTATTTATCAATGATATAGATTGATCACCTAGTGTTTCATCAATATTACCATTACTACAATATAAATTATTTATCAGTGATATAGATTGATCACCTAGTGGTTCATCAATATTACCATTACTACAATATAAATTATTTATCAGTGATATAGATTGATCACCTAGTGTTTCATCAATATTACCATTACTACAATATAAATTATTTATCAGTGGTATAGATTGATCACCTAGTGTTTCATCAATATTACCATTACTACAATATAAATTATTTATCCATGATATAGATTGATCACCTAGTGTTCCATCAATATTACCATTACTACAATATAAATTATTTATCAGTGGTATAGATTGATCACCTAGTGTTTCATCAATATTACCATTACTACAATATAAATTATTTATCAGTGATATAGATTGATCACCTAGTGTTCCATCAATATTATCATTACTACAATATAAATTATTTATCAGTGGTATAGATTGATCACCTAGTGGTTCATCAATATTACCATTACTACAATATAAATTATTTATCAGTGGTATAGATTGATCACCTAGTGTTTCATCAATATTACCATTACTACAATATAAATTATTTATCAGTGATATAGATTGATCACCTAGTGTTTCATCAATATTACCATTACTACAATATAAATTATTTATCAGTGGTATAGATTGATCACCTAGTGTTTCATCAATATTACCATTACTACAATATAAATTATTTATCCATGATATAGATTGATCACCTAGTGTTCCATCAATATTACCATTACTACAATATAAATTATTTATCAGTGGTATAGATTGATCACCTAGTGTTTCATCAATATTACCATTACTACAATATAAATTATTTATCAGTGATATAGATTGATCACCTAGTGGTTCATCAATATTATCATTACTACAATATAAATTATTTATCAGTGATATAGATTGATCACCTAGTGTTTCATCAATATTACCATTACTACAATATAAATTATTTATCAGTGGTATAGATTGATCACCTAGTGTTTCATCAATATTACCATTACTACAATATAAATTATTTATCAGTGGTATAGATTGATCACCTAGTGTTTCATCAATATTACCATTACTACAATATAAATTATTTATCAGTGATATAGATTGATCACCTAGTGTTCCATCAATATTATCATTACTACAATATAAATTATTTATCAATGATATAGATTGATCACCTAGTGGTTCATCAATATTACCATTACTACAATATAAATTATCTGTCAACATGAAGTTCAATAATATGTGTTGCAACAGAAACCAGAATGCATGTGCGCCAAAAAATATAAGGTGGTAACAGAATTCAAAATAGCAGATGAAAAGAATAGATGGGTAAATTATTGAATTGATAATAATAAAAGAGAACGATCAAGCCCCACCCCTGTTTGTATTAATAGTTCTGTTTATGAGCTTACCCAGATGTATCAGGTTGATAAATATTCTGCATTGAAGATTGTAATAATGGTTGTTGATTTTCTTCAACTGATTCTTGAAAGAAAGCTTCATCTTCTTCCAACTGTAAAAGATAAAACTCATTGAATGAATCTAATGAAAGACTACATATTAAGATGGATCATATATGGGTACAAGTAGTGTATTGTTTCATTTTAAATTGTTCTTTGTAAAAGACATGAGCCGAGTTGTATGTCCATATTTTTTTCAATTTGATTGGGCTAATGAAAACAGCAGTTATTTTTATAAAGGAATAGGCTTATTAAAGATAGTTACCTCCATATATTGAGTCTCTAGATCTGATTTTGTTTTAGTTGATTTGGTTTCACTTGTAGCAGCAGGAGGAGTACCAGCTTCAATATTTGTTACTGATCCATTTGATGGCAGTCCATTAGATTTCCTGGTATTAAATAATAACAATTATTATATCGTACATGTACAAAGAAAACAGACCTATAATAACAATTTATTCAAGATGGTGGTCCTTAAATGAGTTTGGGATTTCAGGATACTTATATCGGGTGGGCCTAAAAAAGTGGCAACACACTTTAATATGATATTATGAAAAATGTATGGGAGCTATAATTTTGATATTACACACCCATCACAATATGGTAATTTGACATCTTCACTAGAAATTTCAGACCAAAAGACCAAATAGTGTTAATTTGCCAGCAATTTTAAAATTAGAGGTCAAAAAGAAAAATATCGAAGAATGTCAAATGTTATCTAAACTTTGTTTCACTTGAAAAGGTGATCAATGTGTCCACCGTCTTGATTGCAGACAGCCCTCAATCGTTTTTTCCATGAAGAAATACACTTTCTGATCTCTGCCTGTGGGATTTCGTTCCATTTTTCACGAATTCGATCTTTTAGTTCATTTTCCGTGAACACCTTTGTTCGATCCGCATAGACTTTTTCTGAGAGAGAGTCCCACACAGTGAAGTCCATGGGATTGCAATCAGGGGACTGCGGGGGCCACTCATCTTTTTTAATGAACTTTGGGGTCGCGTCATTTGGGTAACTTTGTGTTGCATTGCTGGTATGGGAAGTTGCACCATCCTGCTGAAACACATAGTCATTGTTCGGATAGATAACATTTGACATTCTTCGATATTTTTCTTTTTGACCTCTAATTTTAAAATTGCTGGCAAATTAACACTATTTGGTCTTTTGGTCTGAAATTTCTAGTGAAGATGTCAAATTACTATATTGTGATGGGTGTGTAATATCAAAATTATAGCTCCCATACATTTTTCATAATATCATATTAAAGTGTGTTGCCACTTTTTTAGGCCCACCCGATATAAATAAGCATACAAGTGATTGTTGTGGTTTAAAATCTAAAAATAGAACTTACTTGTCAGTGTCTGTATCAGATCTGTTGATCTCTATAGGATCTATTTTAGGAGGTGTTAAAATACCAGGCGCACCAAGAGCTAGTGGTGCTAATTTAGCTGCCTCTGCTGCAGCAGCCAGCTCCTTCTCTTTCTTTCTCTGTTTCGCTTCTTCTTCATTCTTATCTCCCATCATCATATTGATGAAGAATTTCAACAAAGTCCTGTTTAAGATTAACAATGTTGTAATAAGATCAATATGATAATATGAATTAAAGACTAAATACTTCATTAATATTGATCATTGCTTAAAAGATGTTTAATTAATTATATTAATATAGTGTTCTATTTAAGGCTGTTTTCCATGGGACGATTTCTTTCGCGCAAAGCGTTTTTTTTTCGTCGCAAAATAAAAGCGCTCGACGATTTTTAATTTCCACGATCTCCGCCAGCTATGACGTCATGACGTCAAGATAATAATATGACGTTGATATTGTTAGCGCATTTGATTGGATCATTGGATAAAATGTTTACGCAAAATATTTCGTCGCGAAAAAGTTGAAACTATTCCTACTCTTTTTGCGATCGTGGCAAATTTTAGTACGTGCTATCAATACGCATGCGTGAGTGCGAACAAATCGCTTCGCGCGAAGGAAATCGTCCCGTGGAAAACAGCCTTTACAGATATCCAATTATCATAATATAATACAATCTTGGTTGATTTGTTTGGTCAGCCATAGATTAATCTGGTTGTATCTCTTGACTCAAAAAAGTAAACCATGTTAATCCCTTTTATAAAACATTTAATGTCGATTAATCATGATTTTGATGCAAATATCTTACTTGTACAATTTTATATTTTTATCCCAAATAGTGTACTTACCAAACAATGTTAAATCCAAAGCAAATGCTCAAGAATGCTAATTTAAAAGTGAGTTTAATCAAGGCAACAAACACCTGCCAATATGTCATACTCTTGAAGGCTGAATAAGATTTCTTGATGTTTGTCCAAGTGAAGAAGGAGAAGAATGAGAAGAGAAGATCTTTAAAGAATCTGTAGGTGATTGATATAGGCTCCAATACACTGCAAATATAATGTCATTTATTAATATTTAAATAAACGGTAAAAAAGGAGTACAGTATATTTCCAAATATAATGCGCACCCATGTATAATGCAAACCCCTTCCTTACCCCATCAACATATACAGGAGTATATGAGGACATTATAACATATCAATGTTGTTAATTCTTGGCCTTGTTCCTAGCCTTGTGCTTAAGATCGATATTGTGCTTAAATCCTAAGTTGACTTAAGGCTAAACAAGAATTTAGTCGAATATTTGACTAATTAAAGAACCATGTACTTCATAAAAAACAAAAAAGTACAAATGATCCCAACCTCAAACAAAACTTGAAATTAGTAAGCATACCCTGTATGGCACCAAATTGTTCAATTTTAATTGTGCTACCAAAAAATACCATTCCTACTCAGTATTCAGTTAAGATTGTCTCAAATAAAGCATTTAATAGTGGATTGCGGACATATATTGTCACAAATTTCAATGATAAAAAAAAAACATTACATGCTAAAAGTTGTTGGATCAAATGTTTAAAAGTGGATGTGATATTAGTTTAAAATGATGTTAATTCAATGGGAATGAAAGTGTATTAGGTTATATGGTTATTGTAATTTGTGCTGATCTTAATTGGTTAAATTGATCAAAATTTATCGTAATATTGAATAAAGAATGGGTAATTTATAAAATAGGCAATGGATTTGATATTTGAGGGATATATAACTTGAGAGGTTATAATGTTATCTAATAACCTTTTACTTGGTGCTTTTCTTTTATGAGATTCGCTACAAATAAATGATAAAGAGAATAGAAATAGATATTATATATGATAAACAAATCAAGACACCAAAAATACACTTTACGAAAAAAAAAAAAAATTGACAAATTCTTACCCTCCTTCCCCGCCAAATCCACCACTCTTTAAAGCGGCAATTCTCTGTTCTTCTGCACTTATACTAGTTGCATGTTGCATCTGTAAATAGAACAATTCCAATTCATAGATAAAAAATTTTTAAATAACAATCTGTATTTACTAATGAAACATACAATACTCTATGAAGAACTACTTGCCAAAATCCACTTTTAAGGTCAATATGTGTAAATTCATGTGATAAGAAAGAGAAAAAGATATCATATCTGGAATGGCAAGATATACTTCAGAAGCAAATTCTTTTTTTTTAAATTTAATGCTTAATCTTTCCAAAATCTATTTTCTTGACATTTATAGTGTCTATAACTATTGGAAACCTGAGTGGTCAAAGTCTCAGTAAGATAAAATCATAAAATCATACCTCAAAAATGGAATCTTCACAGAAATTAACGAAACTCTCCAGTTTTTCTTTGTCACCACCTTCATTAACAACGCTATGTAAGAATGAACGTTTTGACTCCTGCAAGAAAACATCAGTTTGTTATTGGTTAAAGAATCAATTAGAAGGGGTCACTGATAAAAACCAAAGCATATATCTATTAATCCACTGTGTAAATCATTTGTAAATTTCTTGAATCTTTGATGACCTGTTACTAAAAATTATTTTTCCCCTTATTCTATATAAAAAATAATAAAAATTAGTTTACCTTAATTTGTGGTTTTTCCCATTGATCAATATGAGATTGGGTAATTTCAAAGTAAACTCTTTCAATACGATTAGCACTACCCATAATCTCAATTCTTCCCAGATAGGGTTCAAAATAGTCCAGCACACTTTTGGCTTTTTCAAGAAGTCGACCCAGCCTGAAATGAATAAAAAGTTTTATCTTATATTTCATTAACGCCCACAAGTATATTCCACAATATCAAACTACCTAGGTTGGTGCACTGCGTCTCTACACGTAATATAGTGTTTGAGCAGACTGTTGATTTCGTTAGTCCATTAAGCTGTGCTATGAGAATTTTACAATATTTGCACAAATTCCTTTCAATGCTTCAATGGAAACACAAGAATAATAATTTACTTTTAAGTAAACATTAAATTCGAGATAAGAATCCTTATTAAAACAGTAACTCACTAATGAAACGATGGAAATTTGAATAGATTAATATTCTTACCGAGGTTCATTAGGCATATGTTCTGATAAGTTAGTTAACAATACAGCCATAGTAAAACCAATATCTTTAGCTGGATTATGGAATCGGTCAGTAAACTCATGGAAGTCTACTTTACCATCATGATTGGCATCTACACACATCATGATATACTGAATCTCTTCTCTGTAATCATAATGATATAATTAGTAAAGATACATGATACATGGTGTACGAGACCAATAACCATTATAGTGTAATTTAGAATTAAAAGTGAGATATATATTATATAATATATTTCTGTTTTGAGCATATGTGTAAAAATTAAGAAATATGCATGCTGTTGATAAGAATATAAGTTAATATAACATAACATATCAGAAGAAGTTAACCAAAAATTAAAAAGAAAGTTAAAACAAATTTTTCAAGCTTATTATATCATGAGATGGATAGCTTGACAAATTGTTATGCAATAGAAATAATGAATTGAATTGCATATCATTATAGGTTTTAACAGGGGACAGGGTTTGTATTTTTAGCAATATATAGGATGAACTTGGCAATATGAAGAAGATGTTGTTTTGTAAACAAGGGAGGATAATTATGGATGTATAGTCAAACAGAGATATTTTGGCTCATCCGGGTACAGTCAAAATATATACACAACCAGTCCATTATATTTTCAAGGGTGTTGCTGTAACTTGCCAAACAAACAACCCTCTTAATAAGATACTTTTATACCCTTGAAAATATAATGGACTGGTTGTGTATATGTTTTGACGGTACCCGTATGAGCCGAAATATCTCTGTTTGACTATATCAAACGCTCTTTAATTCAGCAAAATAACTGAAATTCTATTTTCAAAAATAACTGGAATGAATCAAACTGAGGTGTGCACACTTTCATGCCATGCAGGACTTACTCTGTGTACACTTTTTGGGACTCCATTGCCTTACGGAATTCTTTATGTGAAATCCAACCATCTTGATTTGTATCAAATTCCTATTGTTTTAAAGATCAAAAATATTCATTTAAATAGGTACTACATAAAAAAAGCCCTTTATTTTCTCAAAATGCTTCATAACACCAAAAATGACCAGTTTTAGACTTAAAAGTGAATTTGAAATTAAATCTTGTTTGGGCTGAAATTTGTCTTAAAAGATAGTGGACCACGGCCATATACGCCTAACGAAAAATTTAATCGGGATAAAATTAAACTTTCTCAAACCTTTTGATTTAGGTCCAATAACATCCATTTTAAGTTTCATCAAAATCGGTTGAAAACTAAGAGAGTAATAGCATATTCAAGATTTGGAGCAAGGGCAAGGGCAATAACTCTGCTTCTAACGATTGAAAATAGCTCAAATTCGAACTTGATCTTCATTTTATGAATATATATACACATATCAAATTTCATTTGATTCCGTCAAAAACTCTAGTTTTTATAGCGTTTACGAGCAAATGTTGACGGACGGACGGACGGACCGACGGACCGACGGACGGACGGACAGGGGTGCCGACAATATACGTAGAGAGATGAGGGCGTATAAAAATCAGAACAGCATTTTGAGAAAATAAGAAGGGCAAGTTAAATCTGTATAAAAACCAACCTAGAATATATTTTCTGAGCTTCCATGGCCCGACGGAATTCTTTGTCTGATATATAACCGTCTTGGTTTGTATCAAATTCCTATAATTTTTCATAAAACATAAAATACAATAAAATAGTTATAATCATTTGAGCACATTGTGCTATAAAATACTTGAATAAGAAATATTCAAAAAAACCTTTTAATTCAAAATAATTATTGTAAAATAAGCAATATAATAATTGAAATTTTAATTTTACCAAGAAGGCCTCAGATGAAGTCAGATCTTTCATTTTCAGGAAAATATCAAAGAATTTCAGGATCATCTGTAAAAATAATAATATGAAAGTTAAAGAATATTGAAATTTGAAGCTTCCATTTTATATCAAGTTTTAATTTTGCATCCTTTACTTAATAAATGAAAAAAATATGTATAACCATCTACTTTTGATCACAATCTAAAATTTCCCAGCGGAGAAACCATTAGAATCAAACCTCATTTGATTTGATTAAAATAAGTACTTAGAATATGGGATAGAGTAATTTACCTCAACATTAGATGATGATTCAACCAATGTGTCCACCATCTGTTTACCAATAGGACCATTCATAACATTACCTATCATAAAACATGAACATGTTTTCATAACATAAAACACCAACATAGGCTATGACCTCACATTTTATAAACTGCTATTTCAAAAAATCAAATTTTTCCTTTGAATAAAGACACATCACATATGTGTCGAGTAAATAAAGTAAATAAATGAGAAAACAAAGTAGCTAATTTGCTGCTTTGTAAGTCAACAGTACCATGCGTTACAGCTTTTAAAGTAAGACAATTTGTGACAACTTTGTGAGTAATAAAGTTTTTAAATGGCATTTAGCAATTGTAAGCACAATATATAGATACAGCTTTATGGAACAACAATCACTGGTTAAAGTTTCATGCAACGTTTCGACGTGTTTCCCCCGTCGTCTTCAGGCATATAATGATAAAAGTGATAGGCAAAGGTATATATACATTCAGCTATTATCATAAAGAAAACACAGGACATAAAAAGTGGTTTATTAGTACATATATAACTTAAATTGATACAAAAACAGGCATGATTACTAAAATAACATACATATACTAATAGAAAAAGATTCAATTAACTAAATTGAGTGAAAGGTGACTAAAGATTAAATAAACAACAACAGTTATTTGTTAAACCAATTTATTAGAGAAAGGGGAAAGTTGGGTAAAACTGGGGGTAAAAATGTTTTATTAATAAGATAAATGAATACATGAATATGAATATAAAGATTACAGTTGAATAAGTTTATCATATGCATGGGAAAAGCGCAAGCCTTCATCTCATTGGTCAGAAGAGCAAAAAGGATTTGTGACCCAGAATATTTCCAACAAGAACTACAACACATCAAGAATGTATTCTGCTGGCACAATAACTATCCTGCTACTTTTGTTCATGAAGCCATAAGATCAACACTGATGGCTAAACAAACCAACCAACAGCCTAAGCCTAACAGACCACCTACCCGCATAGTTATTCCCTTTATTGGGAAGGCATCGTACCAAATTAAGAAGATCCTAAAGAAGTCAGTTGGTATTGAAACAGTTTTCTCTGGTAACACAACAATTAAAGATGTGCTCAAGGCCAACGGTAAATCTAACCCCACCAACAACCAAAAACCCAAAGGATGTGTCTACCAAGTTGAATGCTCGTGTGGTAGTACATATATAGGGGAAACTAAAAGACCCCTTGACGTACGACTCAAAGAGCATCATGACAAGCCAAGTAACGAAACATCCATTGTGGCTGAACACCTTGCCATGGGAAGAAAGACGGGGCATAAAATTAATTTTGACAACACCAAGGTATTGGCAATCAACAAGCATATCGATAAAACCAGAAGACTCCATGAAGCCATCAACATCAGAAGATACCAGCCAGACCTAAACAGAGATGAAGGCTTGCGCTTTTCCCATGCATATGATAAACTTATTCAACTGTAATCTTTATATTCATATTCATGTATTCATTTATCTTATTAATAAAACATTTTTACCCCCAGTTTTACCCAACTTTCCCCTTTCTCTAATAAATTGGTTTAACAAATAACTGTTGTTGTTTATTTAATCTTTAGTCACCTTTCACTCAATTTAGTTAATTGAATCTTTTTCTATTAGTATATGTATGTTATTTTAGTAATCATGCCTGTTTTTGTATCAATTTAAGTTATATATGTACTAATAAACCACTTTTTATGTCCTGTGTTTTCTTTATGATAATAGCTGAATGTATATATACCTTTGCCTATCACTTTTATCATTATATGCCTGAAGACGACGGGGGAAACACGTCGAAACGTTGCATGAAACTTTAACCAGTGATTGTTGTTCCATAAAGCTGTATCTATATTTTGTGAGTAATAGTTTAACAGTAGTGGACTCCACCAAATGCTCACAGAGCACGGAAGAATTTGTAATATGTAACACACAAAATTACCTTCCAACATAGAGAGTAACATAATCATCATTTCTTTCTGAAGCTCCATAAATTCTCTTAATAAATCTAGTTGATCAGGATCTTTAGATAACTTATCTTGCATGTGGGCAAAAATATAGATAAACCCACCAACAGCATCCCACAACCTACTGTGAGCTAATGCCAGTTGATTTAATGAACAAGGACCCTTGAAATAAAACAGACCATTATATTACAAAAGCCCCAGGACAAAGCAATATCAAGGAAAAAACTACTTCATTAATGATATCTGACTCTTTAATGCCTTATTTTTACAATGGCATGAAGAAAGTTCACTTGCATTCCTTTTAATTTTACTAACTACTAGCACTCTTTAGGCTCTTAGCTGCAGGGGGTAATTAACCACCAAAAAAATGGATTGGAGAGAATCTTAAGAGGCAGTACACTAACCTGAATATATTCAGACAAGGAGCAGAAGACTTGTTTAGCCACCATACTGGCACGACAGAAATGATCTTTACCAGAAACATCAATAACATCTTTACCAGAATAATGCCAGTAAAAATCCATCATAGATTCCTAAAATATAACATAAGCCATTAGAATAATATTTCAGAGTTTTGGATGATTTGAGCACAAATAGTGGTTGTCTTTTGATCTTTAAGCATTTGACTGAAAACAAAACTATTTTATTTTTCATTCCAGCACATGGTAATAATTGGATACAAACACTTATCAACAAAGCCAGTCAATTTCTTACTCTTTGTAAAGCTAATAATAGCATATTTACCTGTAATCTGAGTAAATAATCAACTGTACAAATAACAACATTAACAGTGACTGTATTACCAGCTTGTGTTCGTAGATAGTTCTGGAACTCTGTAATACAAAAAGCCGCATACATAAGAGTTGTATCATACAATAGCATGTAATATACCAATTTTTGATGGTTTTGGTGATAGATATGAACAACTTTTTAGCACAATGTTCTACAAACCCTACATAAGGTTCCAGTAATCTTAAATTCATGACTAAATAATTATGCCAATATCACAAATGTCATTCAATGAAGTTTTCTAGAATGACAGTTCCCACAGTTGTCAGATGAGATATCGGAATGGTCTATTTGGAAAATAATTCATACTCATACAATATTAAAATAATCCTGTGAGATAGGTTACAAGAAAATATAATCTTACCTAAATTGTGACCTTCACACATGAGTTGTAAAAATCTGAATATTTTACACGTAAATTCACCATCATGTAAGTTTTGGTCAGTAGAACCAGTGTCAGTACTCATTCCTAAACCTTCAGCTTTATTAGTTCTTTCAAACGCATCCAAATCTAATACACTACAAGAGAACAACAATCAGCATAGTATTTGTATTTTATATTGATACATTCAGACAACTTCAAAAATAGAACAGATATATACTTTCTTTACTGGATTTTCATCACTTAATATAAAAAATCAAGAAAAACATATTTCTGTAAAATGAATGACCTACCTGCACTTTTCTAATAATCCAGCTATTGATGAAAAGAACCCAACATCCTTTTTATCCTTCAAATGTCTCAACATTCTCTGTAATTAGAACATAACCAAACATTGAAACATAATCTCACCAAAAACAGATAAAGGTAGTGAATGTCACCTAATATTATCTTAATGTGATTGTTGTTTAACTGTTATTTAAAAAATATTGTTTTTCAACTAAAAAGTAATATTTGTCATATCTAGTAAAGTAGTAAGTGACTTTTACCTTTTGTACCTCAATATTACCACCACGTAATAATGAAATACCTAAATCTATTGTATTCTCAACCATCTCGTTGTACTCTCCTGTAAAATATATCATTTAATAATCTTTAGTGGTGAAAATATATCATTTGTCCTTATTCACATTTCTATTAATGGTATTTAAAAATTGTAGGCCTGCAGCATTATGTGTATGATAAACACATTTTTCTATTTTGAACATTCAATATTTCCAGATGATAAATAGTCATGATAACATATGGTTGTATTACCTCTACAAGCACTAATATATAATAACACCATTTCAGCAGCACCACGGTCAGACAGTCGTGATTGTTCTGATAATAATTGTTGTTTCTCCATTTCTTGTTCCTGAAATATTAATAACGTTACCAAGTGAATTACACAGTAGAACTTATAGCTATTCTATTATTCTAGAGCTCCCAATGATTACTTTAAAATGTCATAAACATTGGTTTCTTTAATGTACCAAAGAGTATTTTTCTTAAACATTATTAAACAATATCAATATTGCACAGTTTGGAACCCAGACTAGGAATAAGTTTCAATTTGTTTGCTATGTTATAAGTTACTGTTGTATTTCTGTTTCCTTCAACCATGTCACTAACTTAAGGGTCTAAAGTTCAAACCTGTCACTGATGCAGGTTGGAGGGGCTAACATGAACAAAGTGACAGTCGTTTGGGACAATAAGACTGTGAATGCTAAAGATCCCTTGACAGTTGGAAATCTAGAAAGAGTAAGCTAATGCCTCTGTCCTTGCAAAATTGCTCTCTTAGCACATTTCAGTGCCTTTGCTCAATATCATCACAGGTCTAGAAAAGTAAAACTCCATTTCATTTTATCCATGTGTTCAAAATAGGTTTATCTTAAATACAAACATTATGAACTATGCAAAACAAATAGACCAGATTCAACAACACAAGAAACGTAATGGTAACATTTCCTCACTGAAACAAGATTAATTACAGAGGGAAAGCAAACTACATCATGCGGGATGGTAACATATAGGTATTATATATTTTATACATGTGATATATCATATAAATTTATAATTTCTTTCAAAATATTACCCTTTGGTTAAAAAATTCTAAGCCATATTCTATATTTTCATATAAATTTGTTTTAAACTCTCTAATATAAACTCAATACCCTTAAAATGCTGATTTGACTAAAAAAAATTTGATTGGTTGCAAGAGGCCAAGTTACAAAGTAGAAATTGTACATAAAATGGCCTCACCATATGACATGCATTTTTCAGTTTAATATTTCAGTTTTGATTTAAAGTGCCATTTAAAAATCAGTATTGTTATTCTATTAGATAGTCTATCTAACTTGTGTATGGTGTCTATTATAGGTGGTCACAATACAAGAAACCAAAACAACTAAAACAAAGTACATGTTTACTAAAGGAACAATATGATAACATATTTATGAGACTGTTTCAATACCTTTATCATTTCCCACTTAATCTGAGAGTTAAAGAGAACAAAAGACAAGAAACATAATGCAAAAAATATTAAATTTAAAGCAATTGTCCATATAAGGCCTAGTTAAGACAAGGCACAGCTTTGGTCATTCACAAACTTTGTTAGCATGAAAGAAAACTGAATCTAGTGAACACAAGTTAGTAATAAAAGCATTTCAAACTGGAAACAAAATCAATGTCCACCATCTTTAATTTTGTTAATAAAACAAGACAACATCTAAATATTTAAATGATAAATATGTTATATACCTCAATGGATGGTCCAGCACCTTCTTCACCTCCTTCTCCTCCTTCTTCTTCCTCTTCTTCTTCACGACAACTCTATAATTATACAAAAAACAAGAGTAATTCCTTCTTATAAACACTATCAAACAATGTCTGGGAATAACTTTTTGCTAAAATTTGACTTCATATTATCTAACTGACTGCGAGTCAAAATATCATAAAATTCTGAAATTCTGGCCACTTTGTCAGGGTTTGTGTTATGCCAAATTAAATTTTTTTCGTCAAAATTTTTCACGATTTTGATTGGGTAAGGAAGGGGTGCGCATTATATTCGGAAATATACGGTAATAGAAATTTTAGCCAAGGTTTATTACATGAAAATTTTTTAGGTATCCAAAAATATATTTATATAAATTTTGCGGAAAACTGCTTCAACACTCAGCCAACCAGAAGTAAAATATAAAGACATCAAGCAATGGTAAGAAAATATGGATTTGTTACATAGTTCCATCTCCATCTTGCTTTTCAAGAATTGCCAAAGGCAGATTCAGGGGGGTGAATCGGTGGCTAGCAACCCCCCTTACCTGTGTTGAAGTGATTTTATTATTACCAATTTTCATATCATTTGATTAAAATTTTGACAAATCTTTGGATACATTTAGAGATGTATATAATATACTATATATGAACCTTAAACTATGTGTACCTTCAAAAATTTGCCGATTTCGCATTCGGCGCTCACGTGTTTGGGACACATTATTATTATTATCCACCCCCGTTGTTAAATTCATAAATCCTACACTCGCCAATAATTGCTGTATTTCTCCCTCTAAGGTAGAAACAAATCTAAAGGTCATATTCATAGACATAAAAAAATGGAATGAACACGAAAATTAGCAACTTTCATCCCTAATTTGTAATATACATACCAGACTCATTATAGAAGCATAAGACATAAAGAGAGGATCTTCTGGTAAACTACTCTGTTGTTCTTTAGTAGCAGCCCGACTGAGAGCTGTTATTAACTGAGTTAAAGAATCTGGTTTACATTCTTCTTCAGTTTCATTCTTCTCTCCTTCATCAACTGTCTCATCTCCTTTCTTAAATAGGAAAACAAACATTCATTTTGGCTACAAATGGCTCATTGGATTTTAAATGACTATTCACAGCAAACATGGCTGTCCTCACACAGCAAAAACATTCAAATATGATCAGTTTTCTTTTCAGAAAATGAAATGAAATGAATGGAGTTTTACGTCCTACTTTTCTGCACCTTTATGGGCTAATTGAGGACGGGCAAACGCCATGCAGTGTGCAATGAGGAAAATTTTGCCTGGACAGCGGCATTAGCCTGCTCTTATTTTCGATTTCCAACTGTCGAGGGATTTTTAACGTGCACAGCCAATAGCACACGGGGCCTCGGTTTATTGTCCCATCCAAACGACTAGACGCTTTTCCATGTCAGCCCCTGCGACCTGCATCACTGACAGGGGGAAACCGGGTTGAAAAATCCGAAGGTATCATCTCGACCCATGCGGGGATTGAACCCTGGACCTTTAGGTTAGCGAGCAAGCGTCTAATTCACTGAGCCACCGCGGCTCCCAGTTTTCTTTTCAGATATACGTTTTAAGTATTTAAGTTTAAAAACTTCTTTGCCTTTGACCCTAACAGAAATCACTATTCAATATTGTCAATTCAATTTTGCAAAGCTTCAAATACAGTGTTAAATAACCATTTAAGGAGGATTTATCTTATGTTATATGTTGTGTATAAAACATTAATATATCATATTTTCGAAATGAAATGGAGGACACTACCACTAATCAAACTTACTGTTAAGTCTTGGATTAATATAGTTTTATCTAATTCTTCAGTTTCTAGCCACATCTCTCTATAAGCTTTCAAGAATAGGTTGATAGCTCGATGTCTAAAGAGTAAAAAAATAGTATGAAATCATCTGATTAATCAAATTGTTCAGGTTTGATAAAAAGACAAATGTTTTGTCTCTTCAGAAGATTCTAAATAGCCTCAATAGATCTGAATCAGAATGATCAATATTCCTTTTAAAGAGGGGTTTTCAAATCTTTTATTACAAATCAGGAACCTTGATCATTTCCATGAATTTTATGCAAGATGACAAACCAGCTCCTTTATTGAAGACTGAAGTCCCATGCTTGAAAAGATGTACCCCAGACATATATTGGAGATAATATGTAATACAATTGTTAATTTGTATTAACAGCCTAATGAAAATAAATTGTAACCAACCTTGGTAGACTATGTAGTGGTATCATTCTAAAACAAGCCATTACAGCTCTCTTTCTCTGGGTTGATATTAATTTCTTCCAAGCACTTCTCTGAGCTAATGAAGGATGTTCCACCTGTTTGGCAAAAAAAATATTAAGTAGATAAATAATTAAATTAATCAAACAATATTTTATAACAATAAATATTGTGGATCAATGAATTCACAAATTCTTGTCCCAAAAGATTAAATACTAAAAACAGTAGAATTATCATTGTCTTGAACATTTTTGAACAGTTTTGATAATAATCATGCTAGGAAAATTGGGTTTTACCATTTAATTAATACAGTAAATTAAAAGCAACTAAAGCACAAGTACAAATTTTGCCTCAAAGAATAAATCTTCAAATTTGGTGCCAACAAAATGAAATGATTTTGCAGTATTGTGTATCTGATGCCAAGATAATTTCCTATTTTTACTTACCAGATGTAAACCATGCATGACTTTAGCCATAGATATAATTCTATCAATAACTTTACTCTGATCTAGTTGAGCTGTAGATGTTTTAGTATCACCAATCTTTTTATATAAAACTTTCTGCCATTGAACTTTATCATCAATTGGCTGAAAAACAAACAGTGAATAAAGGAAAGGAGTTATAAAAAAAGTAATTCATGAAAGTGAGTAATCCTGATCAGGAAAGTGAGTTATCCTTAAGTAATTTAGGAAAGTGAGTCATCCAAAAGTAATTTAGTATCAACAAGTAATTTATGATAGTGAGTTATCAAAAAGTAATTCAGGATAGTGATTTATCCAAAAGTAATAATGAAAAAAGATAATCGAAATTGATCTCTATCTGCTGCTTAGACAACATTCACACAACTCTATCCTTTTCACATTTTAACAAAAAATACATTAAATTGACTTACTCCTTCATCAGTTTCTAAACTTCTCAATAAAAATTCTTCAATGTCTCCTTCAGGATCCTGAAAATAATCAATTTTAAAACTTCATAATTACCAGCGATATAGTTGACATGTCCAAATATTATGATTTTTATAGATAAAGGTTAATAGTTAGATTATATAGTAAAATTCATTTGATTAAGAACTCTACAAACTCAACACAATTCTTGTTGTCAATCAAAATTCAGCCACTGCTGATTGGATGAATAAGCGGGTTTGGTTATGAAATGGCTGTTTTATATGCTGTCAATCAAATGTCAAATGATTGAGAAGCTCCTAATGAATAACTGATACACCCCATAACAGATTTATCGAACACTGATTGGATGAAATAGTGGGTGGTGCTAATGTATAATAAACATGCTCTCTAATGAGAATAATATATACTGGTACATTAAATATGAATAATGAATAAAAAATGATATAAACTGAGCCCAATAAAGTGATACTTAAAGCCACATAAGCTCAGACTTGGACATTGAGAAAGAGTTTTTTCATCGTTTTTTTTTTTGAAAGATGGCACTTAAAAATGAATATTGAAAAAAAAAAATTTCGATTCCCTTTCGTGGTTCCAATTCTACAGCCATTTGAAGGAAATTTTGGTTGTTTACAAAACAAACATTGAGGTACGTCAATAACTCACAAGCTCCGTCTACTACTAGCACGCGCTACTGGAGATTGGAGTGTGACGTCATTTAACTAACACGCCCCCCGCTTGGCTCATTAGCATGTTATTTAATGGAAATCATTTTATTAGATCCCGACTTTAAATCCAGCTGCATCGAAGCCATCTGAGTACCCAAAGCCGTGAATTTTAGATTTTTGACTTAATTAAACATCAGAGATTAAGCTAGAATACCTTTTGTCCCGAAATACAGTAAATTTCATTTTGTAAACAAACGAATCCCGCAATGTGACTTTAATCAATACATCAATATGTAGTTGTTGAAAATAAACAACAACAACAACAAGAACTTTGCATACAATAATTTTTAGTGCAAATTAAAAAACTTGTACAATGGATTAAAATCATGAAATGATATATTATATTATAACTAAATCTATGTTACTACATAAAGATATTAAACATGATAAAAACAAATGAATATATCAATAAATATTAAACATACCATAACAAAAATGTAAGAATTTTTATAAAATAGAGTATTGCCAATAAAAATCTTTTTGTGCTAAATAAAAAAAAAGTGCTTCGAACATTGAATTTAAAAATTGACATCAAAGATTCACTGAAAATTGGAGAAACGTTAATTACCCTTCCTTGAGGATTCTTAGCCCAAATTTTAGCTTTGTAATTCTGAAAAGAGGTTTACAAGAAACTGCTCACAAATGAAAGATATGGCCTAGCAGACGATGATTTTTAAAGTAGAAAGAGCAAGTTTGAAGCTTTGAATGTTAATACATAGAAACTAGAGAAATGAAATATGTTAATCACTTTGACATGGAACTTTGAGACTGGATAAAGAGTGACTACATTAAGGATGCATATATTGGCACACTAAATCCAGTCTTTCTCCCAGTCGTTTGAGTTGTTAGTAAAAATGAAAGTTGTTCATGCTTGAAACTAATCTAGTAACAATCCTTGCTGCTAATATTTGTGTTTAATAAGTGTCTATATTGAAAAATAAACAGGTAACAGAACAAAAACTGACCTCGAGAAGTTTCTGTTTGGCCTGTTGTAATAATTCCTGTTCTCTACCAGAAAAGAAACTCAAACCAATTGGTACCAAACGTTTCAGACAGGCCACATTTAATGAGTTATGTGGTTCAAGTCTTTTCTTTGCTAGACGTTTCTGACCAGGTTTCATTTTAGCTGCTGGTGATTCCTCTGAAGTATCAACCTTTGTCACTGACAAATGTTTGGCTTGACTTGGCATGATGAGAGCCATGTTGTCTATTTCATTTAAGGCCACAAAATTCTGTTCCTCTCTCTTAAACAGCTGCAATAGAATACATTACAATTATAAGAGCAAATAATATGTGAAAACATATCAGCCATTCATTCTATTTAAGACCATGGTATTTTTTCTAAGCATCTTATGGTTGGAGTCAACTACCATACAAGTTTTACTATTTGAACGTAATTTTTGATTGATAGTTGTCTTGCTTGTACATATTTTAACTTACATTAGTAATGTTGTCAGGCAGTTTTGGTATTTCAGATAAAAAGTTCAGCCAGCTGACAACATGTACACTCATATATGGTACTTACCAGTGATTTGGACCACATTGAGAATATATCAGCAACACAAGTAAATAGTTCTTCAGCTTCAGCAGCAGGATATTTTAACCAATGAGAACGATGTAAATCAACATATTTAATAAGTAGAGGAAAGTAGGCATAAATATCTCTCACTAGTATACCATATCTCTATAATAATAATAATAATAAAAAAACATTAAAGGTTATTTCTTTTCCTGGTTGTATCTCATGATGTGAACCAATAAAATGTTGCAAGTGTCACGTGTAAAACAGACCTTTATGGTAATTCTCTTTAGAGGAGTCTACCATTATACAACTATTGCTCCAGATTGAGCCATTCTTTGGATAATATTTTTGATAAAGGGAATTGTTTTCATTGTTAGGTCCATTCTAGGCAGCATTTATGTTCTAGGTACAGTACATAGGAGAGACAAAACTTCAGGCGCTTACATCTTGAACAGCAGCCTCCATATCTGAACTATCAGTTGATGTTCTTTTATCAACGGCTAATCTTTTCTCTAAACTTTCTACTAGTACAGCATGTTCACACAGTTTCTTAGCTATTGGTAGGAAGTGATCTTTAATCATATCAGGTGTAGAATTTGATATAATGGGTTGAGTTCGAGCTGAAAATGATAAAAAGATAAATAAGAAAAAAATACTTTAATCAAAAAACAAGTATGGATTTGTTACCATACCAATAATAACATATTATTATATACTTTAATATTTCCACAGACTATGGAAATTCTTACCCAGATCAATATAACAATTAAACACAAGCATGAACGATCCCAACCATAAACAAATCTTGACATTTATCTTGAGATATATAAATAACTCAATGTCACTTTATACCCAAAACACATTAAGTTGAGTATTTGTCAACAAAAATAATTTCCGTACAAACTTACCAGCAATTCTGTTCATCCATGGTGCATCAACAGATCCAATATTATTAAGAATTAACTTGAGAACATTGCCCAATACATTGTTCATTTGTTGACCAGTTACTGAGGAGATATGATGACCACTGAATGTAAGAAACAAAATAATAGTGAGATATCTGAACCTTATGTATACTTAGAGAACTAATTTCCCATAACTATTAATCATATTGACTGTTTGAAACTTGCATTTTGAAAGTTGAATTATATCCAAGCTTGATACCAAAATGGCCACAAAAAGCCATTCACTATAGCATCAAAGTATAACTTACCCTTCTGGTCGTGATATACAATCAGGTCCTTTAATCAACCACACTGGTAAATAACTGAAAAAAATAAATTCTTCATATACATTCCCCAAAGTATTTGTTGCAAAACAAAACAATCTGTATAGCTTTTGCATTGATTAAATTACAATTGGTATTCAGAAGACCACAAAATATGGGCAAAATGATTTTTTCACTTTGAAAAATATTGAAAATGTTAATTTAAAAATTATTTTCAATAATGTTTGATTTAGAAAGTGGCTTTTGGCAAATGAAAATTGTTGAGAAATACAAAAGTATATTAGACAGGACACTTCAGAGTAAGGTTATGTTCTGAATTCATTAAATATTCAAATTCCAACCTGCAAACCATAGGTAGAGTAACTTCAATAACATGTGGAGCTTCATGATATTTTCCTCCAGAATCTGCCAAACCTTCTATTTCAGCCACAATCTTATCTAAGGTAGGGAGATTTACAGCAAGCATGTCCATAACCTCTGTGGAAATAAAGAGTGTAACGTTAAAATCAATTTTTGGATTGTGAACGTACCATGAGTTGAAATCGATTAATTTTGTACTTCAACAACTAGTTATGTACATTTAAATGTAAATTTGTTGTTGGATGTTTTCTAAGTTAGGTAATCATTGTTTCATTGGCTGTCTAATTTACATAAATAATTTTGATTGACTGTCATGAACTGTCACACCAATTCAGAATCCAGGACTAGACTACATTACCTTGAGCTTCCAAAGAATGCTCAGATATCTTTCCTTCAATACCATACAGAATAGAGTTCTTATTGTATTTATTTAAATCTGGTTCAAGGAAAGCCACTGGGAAGCAGGATGCAAAGGAACCAACACATTCTCCTAGAGCTGGACGATGTCTGAAATATCACAAGATATAATTTAAATTACAGCTCACAAAAACTGTATGCATGAAAAATTCATAAAGCAATCTGTATAAAGCACAAATAGAGAGAAAAAAAGAAAAATGTCCCTGTGACTATGTGGTTGTATACAAGACTAAAATGGATATAATTGGTGCATATTGGGATTATTTTTAGCTTTAAAAAGGATTGTTTGAGGGATTAAATTTAATATCTTATTTGTCTAAAAAGTCATGATTTGGATATTTGAATTTCACTATGAATATTTTCCTTGCTTAACAATTTTTACTGTATCTTTATGAATGCAGATAAAACTAATACATCCTTTTCAAACATTCTGTAAATAATGACAGTCTAATTAAAATCAGACCCTAATTTCGTTTTTTTTTTTTTTTAAATCCGTTTTTTTAACCACTACATTAGGATCTGAGAACGAGACGCTGTAACAGCCGTTCACGTTAACTTTGACCTAACCTTGATAAAAATGACCTAATAAACTAGTCTACAGCACTTAGGAATCCTAGAATGCACCAATTGTTCAAGAACAAAATCCCAGCGCAGGAGAGGGCAAAGATCTGATTGGTTAAAACAAAGGTCATTAAGGTTAGGTCAAAGTTAACGTGAACGGCTGTTACAGCATCTCGTTCTCAGACCCTAATGTAGTGGTTAAAAAAACGGATTAAAAAAAAAAAACAAACGAAACGAAATTAGAGTCTGATTTTAATTAGACTGTAAATAATGACTGCAAAACATAACACACTGACACGCAAACTTCTAAATATTTATCGCATAGTAAACTATACTTTAGTGCAAGAAAAACAACGTAGGGAAGGTATATTACAACAAAATGGTCAAAGCAAACCAAATTGAATTAAATCGAAAACACAATGTAACAAATCTAGAAAAACACAAAAAATAAATGTTAAAAAGACTGTAACAAAACTATTTGTACACTTCAAAGACGGATATTTCTGTATTAATAATCTAAAAAAAGAAATTCAGGTTTAAAACAGATGTTGAAATCAACAAAGAGGGAAAAGGGAAAAGAAAAGTCAAAACATAATAAAAATCATGCAGAAAAAGACAAATCTGAAGAAGAAAGTACCTTGCTAGTTCAGCCTCAATAGTTTCCCTATACAGACAGGTACAGAAGAAAAGAAAACAAAATATCAGTTTCCAAATACCACTTGGTTAAATATTTTTTCCCCACACATACACTTTTTTAATAATATGGATTTTGTCAGTGTTTGTTAATTTCAGATGATAATCTTGTCCAATTTATTTTTTAGTTTTGTTAAAAAATGTTTTTAAAAATTATTATTATTACAATATTTCAAATTTTGAAGTGCTTGAAATATGAAGAAAATAAAGAGAAAACAATAAAAGAGCAAATGAGAGGATTGTATAAGATAGAGAATAATGACAATATATTCCAGGATTTCAGTAGGATCTTTGACAAGGATCTGACCAATACAGGCGTATAACATTCAGATTTTACACAAATTTCATTATCTTTATAAAAGCTGCATATTTTGCATATTATGGGATATATATACAAATACACAAAGTCAGGATAAATGATTGTAGAGAACACAACTCACTGATATTGATATAGACAACTCTATAAGACAACAGCTGTAGTGCAGTAAAGAGTGACTATAAATGTACATAAGAAGAAAGCTGTGTATAGGAGCGTAAATCAATGATAGAATGATAGTAGACTGATACACGAGGGTCACAATATAAAAATAGAACTGTACCTTTGAGGGAATGATGAACTGCTGGTACCCAATGTAAATAAGGCATTTAATATACGATAGCAGGCTAACTGTATATCACCAACTGAAAAATTTATATCAAACATATCGTATATATCTATGTATAGTGCGCACTTTTCTACCCTAAAATGTACCTGTCAGACAAGGGGTGCGCATTACACATGAAAACTAAAAAAATTTGAATTGTTCACCAGTGATTCCCAAGTCAATTTTGTATGGCCGCCATTTCTAATTGATCGCTGATAATATTCTAATGTCATTATGTTATTCCATAATTTAAATATGATGTATAACTAAATTAATAAGAAGTATTATATTTGAACTCTCTGAAAAAAACTTGATAAACCTAGTTACAGAGTCAAGAGTTTCAAGAGTTTCAGGAGGTTGGATGCCCTCAAGTGTATCAAAGAGAAATAAAGGTGCCTTAATTGCCATGAATACATAAAATATTACCTATTATATCAAAACCAAAGTCGTTGTTTCCAAAATGATCCAATATGGCCGACAAAACAGGGAGTAGTACCATGTGAACATAATTCAAACTGGTAGCACCTCTTGTTAATGTTCCTTTTACATGGCTAAATCTTCCTTTCTGTAAGTTCTCCATAATCTGAGCTAAATCATCAGCAGCATTGTTGAAGAATGGTAAGATGGAAGATCGGACAATTTCAGGACTGTTCTTTACTACTGATCTGTAATCAGAATACACCACAACATTGATAATATAAAAATCTGTACAAGCAAAACAGTTCTGTTAATCAAAGCAAAGAGTGGAAAAAAATGTGAGCAATAGTTGTTTAGTGGTGGACTTCTTCAATTAGAGGTGTAAGACTGGTCTGATCTGCACACAAACCTGCCACATCCGGAGACACAACCAGATCAATTTATACCCGACCAACATCACATTTCAAATAACCCAAGACAAAATACTTGAGCTTGTTGCTGTTCGAGTTTATATTCTTGATACCATCCCATAGAGCATCATCTTAATACAACCACCATACCACACCGTATAACTTACCTGAAGTCCACAGCTTGAACCAATACTCTTAAACATCTTACTGAGATATTGACATCATGACCAAAGGCTGTGATCTTAGATCTTAAAGTCTGGGCTAGCTTACAGAATAAACTGGAAAAAAAAAAAGAGAATTTTGAATAATAAAGATATGGACATTCTAAATTCCAAGAAATATTATTCTTTCTTAAATCAAAAGAATTCTTTTCACTCTTCAATATCCAATTCAGAAAATTATATCTAAATATCAGAAAAAAGTTACTCAAAAAGTCCACTAATTCTTGATATTTGTTCTTGGTATTTTCATATAATTTCAATATAATTTTCAAAAGAGGTCTTTTTACCTGGCTGTCATTTCTTTCTCTTTAAATGAAGCTGAACCAGAGGCAGCTTGTGGAGTATGAGGTGTTGAGATAAAATATAATCTATGAGCATGGAAATATCTCTCAACAAATGGCAGAACAACCTGAAATATTCAAAAACAAATGTCAATTGAGGACAGGCTGTAAAGCAAATGGTGGGCTTGGGTTCTAATCTTGGTAGTGAAAGTTTGTTGACCTTTTCAACCAACTGAAAATGGGTACAGATAAACCAAGAAAGATTAAAGCCAAAAGGTTTGGCCAAGGATAAACTGGTAGGAAGGATCCTTCTAAAGTTCTTAAGCTGTTACCCTTGTAAAAAGATTGTTTCAATGTTTTTTTTCTTAGTGTTTCCATCAAAAACCAATCTAAATCCATTGAGTTGAAAAATGAGGGCAAAATTTAAGTTCAGTAGCCTAACCAAACTGGATTATAAAATATGAATATATAATGTCAAAGATGAATACCTTTCCAAAGAACTTGACATCTTCTGTAGCTACATTATAACTTTCTCTTCTACTAAATCTACTACTAGGTTGCATCTGTTGTAAATTAACAGACGCTTTCTCTAAATACTCCAATAATTTCTCTAGTAAACTGTAGGCAAATCTCCTTTCTGTAGCAGACACACCAACACCACTGTCAGCTTCTGATTCGCGACTGTTTCTGGAATTAGACTGGCGTTTAGGATCGATGGGTAGATCACCACTGAATTTACCAATTGGAACAATGGAAGTAACACCAACACCAATACAATTATTAGGTAAAAAAGAAAAGAAAAAAACAAAATAAGCATAAAAAATCATAAAAAATAAAATTTGTGATTTTCAAAAATGTGTGCCTTTAGCAATATGTGATCTTTCTAACAACAGAAAACCTAAAATTTAATTTTTGTGTCTTTTTTAATCAATGTGCCAATTCTAAAAAAGTGACTTCCTTCTTGTGCAAGCCTTTTAAAAAATCTACAAAAAGTGATAAAGCAGCATGTAAAGCAGTGTTTCAGAGTGTAGTGCCTTAAATAATTTTGTGAGATCTTTGTCAAAGATATTACAATGAAAATTTTAATAAATCTTGTACATCTTGCCACTTTTCTGATCGTTATAAATTTTTGAAAAGCAAATTTGTTTTAAACTTTTTTTTTTTTTCAGTCAACAGGTTTGTGAAAATTAGAAATCGATTCAGCAGAATACAGTAATGAACAGACACACATTGATGAAACTCATCAAAATACAATAAAAACTGAATGTACACAAATACCAATAACTTACAGATTTTGATAAATGTAAAACCCATCTAATGAATTTTGATCATCATGATAAAATTCATAACTAAAAATATAGAAAACAATTGTAAAACCATCACCATGTCATATCAACTGGTCACGGCACCAAAATAACCAAATGGTGAAACCACAGAATAACATTACCAAAAGTAAACCATTTACATACTGTAAGGTATTTGATATACAGAAGAAAACTAAAGTATATGTTGAATAAGGTGACAGGCTTCATTCCACAATAATAACTAAACTAAACTAATCCAAACCAATCATACCTGCTGATTCTGTAACCCAGAAATTGTAAGAATTTCAGTGCTTCTTGAGCATGTTCTCTGTATTTTCTCTTCTCTGTATCAGTTAAAATATCATATGGTACTAGTTGAGGATGAACACCACCACCTTCAAGTCATACAAAATGTCATGTTAGTGATTTCCTACTTCTTCAGAAATTTGATTGGAAAGAGATTTTCTATCAATTTGCTCCATTCCAATTTTAAATCACGAAATCACAATTTTAAGGTGTTTGATGATGTCACTAATTTTGAAAGCCTTATGTGATCAAACAATTAATTTAGATGAATCGCAAAAATCACAGTTAATGCAAGGTGTCACTTCAAGATAGGCTATACTATAAACAAAGTCTTACGAGCTTACCAATGCTATCCAGTTCCACTTTTTTCTTGTAAGCCCATAAATCATGAGCATTTTCAGATAAACGTTCAGCCATGGTCTAAACAAAACATCAATAACACACTATTAGACCAAAAAAAAATTTCTTCAAGCTACTTAACAAGAGCTATAACAGAAGCCCTACTTTCATCAAAACATTCATGTGCAGTAACATGCCACAATCACCAGCTTATGTGTGTAAGTTTCAAAACGCATCTGTTATGCTAGAGCTTGTTATATCTATATCATTATTTTTTTTTAGATTTTCTTTCTAGAGGTTAAATATTACCTGTGAAATTACTGCAACAGAGTTACTTGGCACGCAAACATCTAATTTCATGTAGGAATATCAATGCACCTCTTGTCAAATGTTTCAAGTCTACATTTTGCATATCTTTCAGTCAGGCATGAATTGATCTGGATTGTATCACACATGATTTTAACCTATATAGTTTGGCATGTGGCAAGAAAAAGCAAGTCAAGCTTTGCTAAAAATATAGTCTTGCTTACCTGCATTTCTCTAGTAAGAGTCATATTTCTGAGATCATAAGGTTTTGGACTGTACCCATGATCATGCTGTAAAAATATAAATAAATGAGTCAGAAACATTTCTAAATATACAGAACTTTTATAAATTAATTAAGTATCAACAGTTTTAATTAAGCTGATAAAACTAAACTCCATGCAGGACCAAACATCTAAGTACTAAATCAACTAATTTAGTATAAACAAATTTAATAAGCATCTAATCAATTTTGAATGTGCACATATGCTTTGCACTACTATCTCTTAGCTATGTCTTAGGACTTTGTTCTCCAAAATTTAACTAAAATTATTTTAGTATTCCAGTCATTTGATTGGTTAATCACTAAAATCGATTTTAAATTCAATTTTATGATCCAATCAGATTAATGTGCTTCCACAAAATCTGGATTATATTTGAGTTGAGTTTTTGAGAAATTTGCTTCTGAGCTCAAGTCCATTTACAATTACAGCCACATTTTTGGTCTGAAAATCCTTAGTCTCTGATGGACATTATTGGCTGGTCAAAGTCAGTCATCTTAGGGAATTGAGAACAATCTAAACCTTAAGGAAATTTCCGCTTAAACCTCACACCAAAGCACTACAAAATGTAAAAATTATCTAAGCAATGTTTCAAAAAATAGCTTGTTTTAAAGCCGATCTTCAAAAATATTTCAAAAAATATCTACATCTAGTTAATACAAGCAGGAAATCACTCAGGGCATTTCCATCCAAAAATAATGTACAAAGGTCTGGATACTGGGTACCTAGCAATGCAGAATATAAACAAATAAAGTTTATCAAGCGAAAATGAAAATTTATATGAAAGAAGAAAAAAAAATTCAAGAAATTTTAAATTAAATGTGATTAAACTATGAATAAGTGCATTAACTTTTACATAAATTTTCGAATAAATTTTTAAAATAATTTTGTGCAGAAATAAATATAAGCCTTGACCCCACAACCTTAAGTACATATACTTTTAGAGGACCATCCCTTACCACATTTGCCTTGGAGGCTCTTCGTTTGATACTGTCTCTATTAGTAGAGAATCGAGATTGATCTTGTTCTAATGTCCAGCCCCATGCTAACATTGATTTTAATGTTTCTTTCATTGGTGTAGTATATTTAGATTTCATCTGTAAAAAAAAATAAAAAATATAATACATAATCCTCCTTTAGCAATATTTTTTCTTTTAAATTAACCTCAATATTTTTCAAGTGATTTTGAAGAAACAAGACTACATTCAATGAAAATTTCTTTTTAAAAATAAACTCGAAAAAAAAATCCTTATATTACCCTTTCATCAAGTAGATTGTATGGTTTTAATATTGGGTGTGTCTTCTTTTCTTCATCAAATTTACTTCCAAATATCCAACCACTTTCAATCTATAAATAAAAACAAAGTGTGTTCAGAAACAGCGTTTTTTTATAGTTACAGCCTATTGGGTGGCACATAGGGAAAGACTGTTGTTTTGTGAGATTCCCAATATGAAAGAGATAATGGCACAATTTTGAAAAAAAAATTGATTTAGTACATTCTGACACTTAGTGGGACCCTTTGACATTGAGATGTCATGGAGTAACCAGTCATATATAATATTTACCTTTTTCAAAGCCCAGGAATCATGGAAATGTTCAGCAAACTTGGATGTTGTATTTTCAAGTTGTTGGTTTAAGCTGGCTCTACAATATAACAACATTATATAAAAATTATTATGGAGAATAATATGATATATTAAATGATAATTTAACATGTCTCATTATGAATACTATAATTTCTATAGAAGTTTCAGAAACCAAACAGAAATTACAGAATATGATCAAGATTTGAAGGAAGAACTTGTTAAGCTTTACAAGTTAAAGGGATTGTAAGGAGGTTTTCTAAACTTTGTATGTGTATCGGGGCCACTAATAGCATCAATTTGCACCATTCCAATTTCCATTCTGACGTCTGTGGCTCTTGCAATTCCACTAAAACTAACTAAGTTTAAAAAACCTCCTTACAATCCCTTTAAGTAGTTGGTGCATGCTGATAGGTGTCATGTGAACCCATTTGCAGATGTGAAGATGCCAATGGGTTAGAGTAATGTTCACGTAACAACAAATTACCTGGTTGTATTGACTGGTTGTGGTGTATAGGTACCATCTATATCTACACTAGTCTGTCCATACCAACTATCAGCATTATGACTTAATGTATAGTCAGGTGACAAGGCACAACCAATAGCTGATAAACATGGTAGAGCTTTAGAAAATAACTCTGGATCATACGCCTACAAATGATACATAATACATGACAAAAAATTAATAAAGTAACCAATATTTTAACATAAGCTTTAATGATGACTGATTATTGACCCAAATAGGACTCATATCATAACATATTTTTTGCATATTAAAGTTGATTGTTTAAGAAAGCTGGCTGCTTCTGCAGGATTCACTGAATTTGCATAAAAGCACATAAGACAAAGACTGGACATGGTAGTTATGTGCAAGCCTCCATTTAATTCCTTTGACAAGTATAGTCTCTCTTTTCCACTGAGAGTTTTTTAAGAGAGCAAATGAAATAAACATTAGATAGACAAGGAAAATAAATACCCGTTTAGCGAGAGAATCAAACATTCCACTAAATAACATCATAGTTAATCGTTTTTCTTCTTCACTAGCTGAACCATGTGATCCCCAACCTCCACCACTACCATAATATGTACCACACCTCTCATAGTGATAGGTTAATAACTAACAAATTCAAAATCAATAAAATAGTCATTTGAAAACGATTTATGATAATGTCAAAGTCTTTTCAAACTAATGTACATATTGAATATCATTTACAAAACATTATATAATATATATCATAATTTGTGATTTCAACACTGCAGAATACAGTGACAGAGGAAAAGTGGGTTGAAAAATTAGACACATGAGTTTTAAGTCCTATTTTTTCGACACCTGTTTGGGCTTATGAGGATGGGCAAATGTCATGCAGTGACAAAAATGTTGTCACCACTTCGACATAAAAAAATCTATACTTACTCTGAGTGGTACTACAGCATGTTCTGATAAAGCTGGTACATCAATTGTCAGTTTCTTTAACAGTCGTGTCATCAATGGTGGACGTAATTGTCTGAAAAAAAAATGAAAGTTGCCTACTAGAGAGCCACTCAAAGATTTAGAAGACCTTAAGTTCTTGGATAAAGGGCTTTCACTGCTCATAAAGCTTGTTTATTTGAATCTGAAGCTTTTACTAACAGATAAATGCTTTATCAGGAAAATGACAAAAAAAACTGTCAAAGGTGACAAGAAATTGTAAACTTACTGAGTAAAAGATACCAAGAAGTCACTGACTGTTTCTTGTTGATTTTTAGTCAGTGTACGACATTTGGACAATCTATATACTGTATGTAGAGTAGAATCTAGTAATGGTGAAGCATGATCAGCATTGTTAAAATACTGACTATTATCTTTTAATAATGGTAATACTGAGGTACATAGATATCTATTGAGAGCCAAGGCCATATCACTCTCACTGGCTGCAGCCTGAAATATATAATTGGCATAATTTAATATACAGGTATATGGTTCTATGTCATGATACAAAATATCTAATACTTCTGTGCGCACACCAGATTTAATATGCTACTAGTGAAAACATTAGTCAATAGACCTTACTCATTAAATGTGAGATCATATTGCAAAATACGTAATCTATTGTACAGATGGCGATGTGACATCAATAAACATCCTTTCAACAGCCAAAAGATAGATAAGATAAATATGTCACCTGACATTTCACTTTTTTGTTACGATTCTATGGATTGAAAATGGCTGATGCATTACGTCTATATAGTACATCTTTACTGTAAATTGATCTCTATGAAAATTTAATGAAATGCTGCAGATATTCTTCACCAGAAATAAAGAGCAGAAATAAGACTTACTGTATCAAGAGTAGTAGCAGCACGAAGATCAGGTAAGAAAGAATCTTCCAATAAACGGAAGAAAGTGGTCTGATCATCCACACCATATACTCGTTCTAAGAATAATACTATAGCTGATTTATGAGCTGGTAATAATCCTGGTGGTAGACCACCTCCTCCATCTGTATACAAAAAAGATAGCTTGCCAGGCAAGGTAACATACGCCCACTTCAGCAAATTTGAATATTTAAAAAAGTTGATTGCACCATCGCACTTATTTGAGCTGATATTTAGATGAATCAATTCAAATGAAAACTCTAGTCTCTATCGAGAGCAATAACTCATAAATCGACTACTGGAATTGCACAATTTTCGAACTCATCCAAGATATTATCAAGATGATTACACATACCAAGTTTCATTCAAATCGGATAAAAATTCTAGCTTCTATTGCGTACACAAGTTATTTCTAACCTTTTTGCACTAAGTCAAGGGCAATAACTCATAAACCGACTACTGGATTTGCGCTATTTTTGAACACATCCGAGATATTATCAAGATGAATACACATACCAAGTTTCATTCAAATCGGATAAAAACTCTAGCTTCTAACGCGTACACAAGTTAATTTTAACCTTTTTACACTAAGTCAAGGGCAATAACTCATAAACCGACTACTGGAATGGCGCCATTATCGAACTCATCCGAGATATTATCAAGATGAATACACATACCAAGTTTCATTCAAATCGGAGAAAAAACTCTAGCTTCTATCGCGTACACAAGTTAATTTTAACGTTTTTTCACTAAGTCAAGGGCAATAACTCATAAACCGACGACTGGAATTGCGCCATTTTCAAACTTATCCGAGATATTATCAAGATGAATACACATACCAAGTTTCATTCAAACCGGATAAAAACTCTAGCTTCTATCGCGTACACAAGAAATTGTTGACGGACGGACGGACCGACGGACGGACGGACAGGGGTGACGGCAATATACGTCCACATTTTCATGTGGGCGTATAAAAATTACAAGGAATTAATAAATGAAATGGAGGGATTGTCAATGCTAATTTCACATGAGGCCTTCAAGATTAGTGATGTCATCAACTACCTGGCTTTAAAGTAGAATTGCTGGAACCATACAAGTCTGATTGAAAATTGGAACGATGCAAATTGATACTATCATTGTCCCAGATATATACATACAAAATATAGAAAGCATCTATATAATCACTTTTTTATGTCAAAATTTATTTTTGATGCTAGATGCAATTAAAGGAAGAAAACATTTTAATGCAATAAGATTTCAAATTTTGGTTGTAAAATATGCTGGAAGTGTTGAACTATGAGGTGAAAACATAATCAAATTAAACAGACCTTCTTCCCCAGCATTGGGATCAGCTACAGGTAAAATAAATCTTAGAGACAGAACACCTTCTAGATCTTCCATAGATACTAAACTTCTTAATATAGCTCTTGCTCTAACAGAGTCACTACGACCAGCTTTAATAGTCTCGGCATCAGGAGCACATCGTCCTAACAGATCAACTAAACTAGCATAGAATGATACAATAGCTCCTCCCATATCAATATAATCTTCATCATCTTCAGGAGGTAGTGTGGAGAAATCATATTTACTGAAAATATTACATAACAATTTATTCTACTTTATTTTTTCAGTATTTTTTTCACTGAAATGACTGATCTTTGTGATGTGTTATGTAGTACATGTGAGGCTTCCACTCTAAATGGCAGCAGATTAGCTCAGTCAGTAGTGAATTAAGATGGAGGTTTGAATCCCCTTAAAGGTAAGAAATATGTTCATGCCACTGCTAGTGCCTTTGAAAGTCTGCCCAGAGTTTGCTTTCACCTAATGATTTATCTTCAGTATAAAGAGATGCCCATGGTTTGACCTTACTCTCATTCTGGCAATGCATGGCATTTAACCAAAAGTTTAACATCATCATTTAGTAACAACAAATGTATTCAAAGGAAAATTAGGCTGGATTAATATTCAACTTCTGAACTTACCTCTGGAAGAGATAGTTACCACCAGTATCATCATCATCATTCATAGCAGCCAGGAAATTACTAGAAGCTTCATCTCGACTAGCAGCAATCTGTTCAGACATTCTAATACCTTCTTTAATAGCTCTTAATAACCCACCACCTTCACCACGTAGAGCTGGACCTAGACACTCTGGTCTTCTGATTAATAATCTTACTACTAGGTTAGCATTCTCTTCAACACTCTCACCTATAATATAATATAGAACTGTTTACCAAAAATCTCATGACTTGACAAAATAGAGAACAATAATTGTATACAAGTGGACTTCTCAAACAAGAAGTACCATCAGAGTACCAGGCATGGTTTTCTTTGCTCAATATTCACCATTATTTTGATCAAATAACATTCACCAAAGCTACAAAGAGAGTTCCAAGGAGTAGACAAACCATACAGTTGTGATTAAGCTAAACAGAAGACTTTTTTCTGTAGGACCACAGAATCAGACTCTTTCCAGATTTCCATAATTAGAAATAAACACCCAATTTCTGGCAATTTCTGCATGAATCTGTGGTCTAGTTTGATCACTTTATCGGAGAGGGATAATCTAAGCCTGTTCTCTGATCCTTTTCTTAATGTATAGATTGAAAATAACTGTTAACAAATATAGTTTACATAAAAAAAATGGTGTCCTTACCATTAACCCAGACACAGAATCTGAGGAAATCTAAAAATCTTTCTCCTTCTACAGGATCCCAGCCTACATCAGGATAGCCTTTCTCTGATAGTTCTGAATTACTCTGTAGTCCACATCTAGCTAAATAAATAGCTATTTTCTCTAGATGAGCTTCACGTAATGCCAGGGCTAGTTCATTATTATCCATTAAAGATGAACAACCAACATCTAATGGACAAGAACCTCTCAATGAGGGACGAGCTGTAATAAACATGGATCTTGTTTTAATTATTTTCGAATCATCAATGAATTGTAGAAACCCTTTTTAAATCAGAAGAGTGACATTACCATGGAAAATGCATAAAACATCAGACAGTCATTGACTGAATTAACCCTAGCATTGAGTTTAATCATGGCATCATACTGTAGGGAGTGACTTAATTTGACTTTAATGACGTTATAGCATGAGTCTCATTAGCGACATATTTGTCCCTCTGCTCCTTTCATATGTGACGTCATTATGTTACGCTTCACTTATCAAAGGGTTAAAACCAGATTTTGATCCATCTTGTTCTTAAATACTGACATGTAAGAAAATGTTAATTTCCTGAGGAAGGTTTTTTATGTATAATAAAAATTAGCCTACCTAACAACATAGAACTGTTTTCTAACATATAACTTAAATGTTCAAACATAGCTCGTTGATTTTGACGACTGGTACGGCAGAAATAACATAAAAATCTACAACACATTACTACCATCTCGGCTGCAGCATCCTGAAAACAAAAAACATGCATTGCATTTTAACAAAACTTAAGTCGAACAATGGGGGTTGTAAGCAATGGCAGACGCATCAGAATTTTTCTCACCTTGAGGCATTGAAAAGCAACAAGTTACTATTCAATTAAAGGATCTGGCAATGGATTAAAGCAGTGTTCACTGATAATGTTTAAGAAAAAAGAGGACTAACTGACCTTATTTTGTTTAATAAGACTATCACTAGTTGATGAAGTAGGTATAGTTTGACGTCCTCCAGTAGCTTCAGCACTACTAGCTGCTGCTTGTTGTTGTTGCTGGGCTTTATTTAATGTATTCACCATCAACTGCATGACAGTCTCATGAACACATAGAGCTCTCATCAGATCAGGATGTTGGAAAAATACTTTATTATCCATTAGATCACTGAAAATATGTAAGCAAATAAAGTTTTCATACAAAGATATGTAGATAAGATAACTTTTAAATTCAAACAAGATATAAGAATGGAATGTCAATGTGATTTTGACTGATCATCTAAAAACAAATCTGTGGAAAACACTTCCAAGGGTTCCACATCAATAAAAGAGAAATATTTTCCAAAATATCTAAATGAACAGGGCAAACAAACTAAACATATTTATGACAATTTATTGATCAATGTAAACCATTTTACTGTTAAAAATTTGTATCCTGCCTTTAAAGGGCATATATACAATAAATATATCATATCATATCACATCAGGCAAACTGCAAAAAGCAAAATATTTTCCCATTGATTTCATCCAGTGTTTTATTCTATATATAAGTAGCTTACCGTAAACTGTTTTTAAGAAGTTCCTCTTCAGCATGACCAACTTGTACTAAGAGTAGAGATCTTATAATACCTAATGATTTCCACAGTAAATTAATATCATTGGTACTATTACAACTTATAACATACGTCTTCTCTAGAGCTGCCATTAACTAAAATAATAGAATGATAACATGATATGTAAATAAAAAGATCCCCATTAGATATATTTCATTTAGTTCACCAGTAGGCCTACATATGCAATATCAGTAGCTTTAACCTTGTAGCAGAGACTAAAGGCCACTACAAACTAACAGATTTGTATAAACTTAAAGTACTGATAGAACACACTTGACGATTTTTTATCTTTACAAGGGTGTCTTTGGCAGCTTCGTGCAGAGCTACTAAACAGTTAACATGATGTCTTTTGATTAAACATGTCTGATATCATTCCCCGATCACTCACTTAAATCTAGACCTGTGAGATATCACTGTATACTCAGATATTTTTCAGCAATCCACTTTACAGTAATCTTATTTATTTTCAAAAGCATTAATATGTTTAAAAGTTTTATTTACCTCTCCAATACCATCATATTGTCTGTGTAATAAACTAAACATTTCTCGTATTAAATCAGCACTAGAGATGAAATCTTCTTGAGCCCAACGTACAACAGTATCTGTAACTAACTTCTGGATAGAATCTATAAAAAAAATATTTAGTATTAGTTTACAACATGTTAGATACATGTCACAACTACCAAAGTGTATTATTTTTTCTTTTTTGATAGGATATACCATTAAGAGGTGCAGTATCTACAAAATGACTACCATCTTAGCAGGTATCTAGGCACTTCATTGTCATGTCATGTCATTATTGCAATTAAGATAATGAATATTTAAGTTCAATCATGTACAATACCAAGCTTACCAGGCTTCTTAAAATGTTTTCCTGATAGTCCTTGATTATCATTTTTAACTTTCCACACTAGAGCTAGAAGTTTTTCTTTTACACTTGGTTGTGGAGGAGCTTCAACTGGAACCACTTCTTCTATTAGAGTTGGCATGGCACAATGTTTTCTTAATTCAGTATGGAAGGTACGTAATAAATCACAGATATCTTCATCACAAGGACATGGTTCAACACCTTCTACTGGCTCTTCTTCTTTAAACGCCAGTAAAGCTCGCATCTAGATAAATAACAAATTTAAAATTGAATTTAAAACATCAACACTTTTAGTTTCCAATAAAATCTTTATATTAAAGTCTGCAAAGCTTTGAATTATTCACATTTCAGCAAATAAGATGAGATTTGTTGCTAAGTTTCATCTTGAAAAATCCACAGATAACTTCTAAACAAGTGTCCAAGAGACCAAAGGGCCTTGTGTGCATGAGGGAAAATTTGCCTGAATAGTCACATTAGCTTATTTTGATTTGCAAGATCAAGGGATCTATGCACCACCTAAGCAAATTATGCATCTGCATTTCTATGACTGCATGCTTTTTGTTGTCAGCCCCTTGGGATATAGGGTTGAAAAATCTGAAAATCTGAATGTAGTATCTGACCGCTTCCAAAACTAAATCCTTGTTACTAACCATTGGTTAGTGGGCAAGAATATAACTCAGCTACCCTTCATCTTTAACAGAAACAAATAAATACCTGTTCTTGTGGTGGACATCTGAATTCTTTAGTTTTCTTAGCAGTAACAGATGATGGTAGATCAGCTTGTTTTATAGCATTATATCTTCTCAATTGATCCTACAAAAATTATCATTAAGATTAGAATGAATGATACCATCAAAAACATAAGAATGAGTTTTGTCTCCATGACTACATGATTGAACAACATTTACAAGCAGAGAGCACATATAATAAAAGATTTTACTTACATTTTGACAGTTTCCAACAAAGCTCTCTGAGAATGATGATATAGTTTCTACTCGATGGCGTAGTTGAATGGCACATAGATGTTGTAAGATATGGCACACCTCTAATTTAACAGGTTCAGATAATGTCATATTCAATAGACCATGGCTTCCAATCACTGAAATAAATATCAGATTTTAAATTGTGTCTAAAAGAGAACACCTCCGTACCAAAACAATTCTTTTGACAGATTGTACTAACTTAGTCTTTGTTTTATGAAATAAAATGAATGGATTTGATTTTTCTTATTGGGCTTCTGACGACACAGCCACAAAAGCCAACTTTTTTTATTTCCAGCAGCCACCCCACAGTATCATAAAAAGTGCACATCCTATTGCATACTGGCCTTGATGTATACAATTACTAAAGGATTTTTGAAAGTCATTTCCTATGACTGACAAGGGGGAACCATGTTGATATATCAGAAAGTATCATCTTGACCCTTGCCATGGAACCTTTTTTCTGTTTTAAAACAACAAGCTACCAATAGATGAAGCCTTTTTAAAGGTAGTGAACAAAACAAAATGAAGCCGATACATAGTTCAGAGACATGAAAATTTCTGAACTGATTTATATACCAAATATTGAACCTAAAGGCTACAGAAGGTAAACTTACTGTTCATCTGATGATCATCAAAAACTTTAGGATCCAATAAACATAATAACTGATTTAAATCATCATCATCTAATAATCCCATAGTTAATAGGTGATCACAGATCTTTAATAATGGCCTGAAAATAAATACTGAATGTTACATTATGCCCCTAAAGACCAAGTTAAAGGAGAACTATCAGCATTTATGGGGGTCTTGAGTGTATGTATTAAAGCGATACCACCTCTTAGAATGAAGAAAAAAATTAAGTTCTCAAACTTGGTCAATAAGAGTATATTTTCATGAACGGTGTCCAAAGTATACAAACAGAATCAAATAAACCCATAAAAATATGTAATTTTACATACAATTACAAGTTATCATTGAAAAACACTTAAAATTTGATTAATTATTGTATTTAAACATAGTTTTCTGGATTGATCAGATTATGTAGGTAATCTTTTGTATAGTTATGCCACCAGGTAAGTCCCCTGATGAATATATACTCCTATTGACCAAGTTTGAAAATTTAGATATTTTAAAAAATAATCTCCAAAAGTACTAGAATAGCTTGAAAATTACTTTATCTAGATACACAATGTTGTATACTTACACAAATAAATTAGCATTCGTTCCCCCAATAGGATCTCTAATATGAGCAGCACCAACTTGTACAGCCTGAGTTAAAGCTCTCATAGTATAAGCTTTTAGTTTAGCCATTGGGAAATATGGTGCTGTACTGTCTTTACCATCTTTAGCCGATCTGAAAACATAAAATCAATACAGGTAAAAAATGTTTGTCTATTTGTAATAATGTCAATGTCATCTGCCATGAGTCATGGACTTGTGCTCTCTATCTGGGGTCATGCCCGATTGGTGAATTCCAGATGTTTGGCATTCATAAAATCAATACAGGTAAAAAATGTTTGTCTATTTGTAATAATGTCAATGTCATCTTCCAGTTATGGACTTGTGCTCTCTATCTGGGGTCATGCCCAATTGGTGAATTCTGCATGTTTGGCATTCATGGAATCAACTAGAAGGGTATTAAAACAAGGGGAAACATACTTCAAGATGTATTCAGAAAAAAAGGTGCGGAATAAAATCTAATTAATTTTTTATAATGACAAGACAAGGGTGAACCAAAAATGTTTTAGTTTGGCATTAACTATTATTTGGCCACGTTGCCAATGGACCGAACAAAAAATGATATTAGATACTTTCATTAAACAAGAATAACATGAACAAACCTATTTTCTATTTCTCTGCCTGTAATGGCTAACATAGGTCTAATAGAAACAGAGTCCTCCATTGCTGGTATCTGATGTTTAATATTATAGTCCTCTGATCCTGGACTTCGAGTACGATATAAACAGAGATTTTTACTCTGTGGTAACAATGGTATGATAAACTCTTTCTCTGTTATCACTCTGTAAAATAGGATTTAATTGATTTAAATATTAACAGATAAAAGAGCTTGAAAGATGATGAAAAGCTAAAAGGTATTAACTTTTTCATTATCCTAGCAGAAGACAATTGAACTAAGCCATAGGCAATAGGATGAAACTTGAATGCATTCTGGGATCAACATCAGTTAGATCATAAACTCTTTACATGAGGTCATTTGTTTGGCTATGTGGCACAAATAGGCATTATGGCTTTTAATCCAAATTGGCATGTTTACCGGTAAGTCTTGAATAAAACGTCTTTACAATTAATTCCATTCAACCCAACTGTAAATGAGGATGGATAATCTGTGAAAGATTAATGCCAAGAGGACTGGTCAAGGACCAGCTGGTAGAAATGACCCAAATATCTGATATGCCCAATTTTCATTCTTTCTTACCTGGCTTTAGAATGACTATCAAGATGCATGGATATCAATAAATCATTGAATGCATTTCTTAAAGTTCCTGATAGAGCTGAAATACATCAACATAATAATACATTTATTTACAATATCTATCCGATCTCACAAGGAAAATATCTAAACAAAATCAAAAACATTGCTTTTAAGATCATATAATTTTAGCGATTGGGCCTTCACAACCTAATTTTATGTGTTTTATGAACTTTATATTTTGTGGGGGAACTGGTTTATCCTTAAAATTTACCAACATTCAGACCCCCAAAAGTCAATGCAATGTGCAAGGTAGAGGCATTAGTCCTTTTTTATTTCCCAAACTGTTAAAGGATTTTAAACCTGCACAGTAAAACAGGGAGACAGTAACATGAGGCTTCAAGTTCAATCATCTGAATCACATTAAGGGTATTTTTATTTAGACTTACTTTCACTCTGAATACAGTACATGAGTTGTCGTTCATCAATATGTTGTATCAATACACTAGCAACCCGATGGTTTCCATGGGAACATACAGCTTGGTACAGTTCTAGAGTCTTAGCATGGAAACTGTAATAAAATAAATCCGAAATAATTCATACTTAGATATTTTTCTATATATATTACTGGTAGTGAGTACTCAACCATTGTCTCTTTTGAGGATTTGAATTCTCATTGGTTAATTTTGAATGCTTTTCTTACTGCATTTTGTAATAATTTCTTGTGTAACAAGCTTCTTTCCACTAAAATGAAATGATATGAATGGAGTTTTACGTCCTGCTTTTCTGCAACTTCTTTCAACCAAGTATTTGTAGAAAAATATATAGCCATGAATAAAAACTTACTTAAGTAGATGTTCATATTCTATTAATTCTAAAACATCTAAACATCTATCTTCTTCTGGTATATATATAGCTAACATAGGTACTATAATAAACATAGTTTAAAAATGGTATTATTATGTTATTCCAGTACATTGAAAATATTACATCCATAAACAATGATTATAATCCGAGGAAATTTGCAAAATTTTCATCATTAAAAATGTAATTTATGCATCTAAACTTTCTCAATATATCAACTCCTATGTACGCTATGCTATATACTTTATCAACCTTATTAGGCGTTCTAAAAATTATCAGCAAAATTCTTTCAGATGAAGCTTCCAAGTATGGTAAAGGACACATTTCTCTAGATTTTAGTCCATAGCTTATATATCTATTCAAGCATCTAACTTACTAAAAAAATAAGAATGTCCCTTTAAAATTACCCGTTTCAATTCATTTGATTTGATCAGATGGATCATCACCATAGCCTAAATTTTATAAGGCCACCAGTTAAAATCTACAATAATCTTAAAAGTCTTTAAATCTTTACCTGGATTTTCGCACAGCATACTCCAACCTCTAATATCAGAGAGTTTCAACGTCTGTACTCCTAGTGATGTATTAGGTACCCTAGCCCAGGAACTTGTCTTCAATATCTGTACATCTAATCTAGTGGGACACATTGGTGCTATAGATTTAGGTCCTCTAAATACAGCAGCTGACAATGGTAGAGAGGTCTGAAAAATTAGAAATATCCATATGTACAAAATCGCTTCTTTGCTTTCAATCCTCAAGAACCATTTCATAGTCTGGTCAAGGTTTTTTGAATTGCAGGAACAAAAAATGTCAAACAAGAAATTGGAAAGGTCTTTCTGACCTCTTTTCAGTTTTTTACAAAATCTGGATAAAATTCTTCAACTTGTAATTAGGACTGAATGAAATTATTATTTAATTTTTTTCTATTTAGAGTGAAAATGTTTCACTTACCCTAGTATTCCCAAGTTCAAACTGGAACATTTCTTTTATAGTTGATTCAGCAATTACAGCAGGGAATAACCTTGTTCCTGGTTCAACCTGGAAATAAATAAGAACTATCATTAACCAACAACATAGTATTAAGTTCCATATAAGAGAGGACTGTTACTATGAAAATATATGTTGAATCATCATATCTAAATTTGAACTTGTCCCAGATCTTGTCAATATCACCTTACATGCAACATTTTATACAATGTGACAAAAATGTGTCCTCCATCGCTTTCACAAATCAATCCTAGTCAGACAGGGAAACTACATTTTATGCGTACATACAAGATATAAAAAAACTTACTTGGAATTTGTTAGCCACTTCCTTGCCATTAACAGTAAAACTAAGTAGACCTGTAGCACAATCAACTAAACAACCAATAACTAGGCCTGGTGAGGAACGTTTACCAGAAACATCTTGATTAGCACCAGCATATCTCTGTTGTAAATCACCAGCAGACACAATATAACAGTTCTTACGACTTACACTGAAATATAATTGGTGGTACATTTACATGATTGGAGTTTACAGAAATGTCATAATGACAAAGAGAGCTGTAAGTAGCTTAAATAGTTTTCAATGTTTGTGAAAAAATAATATCATCAGTTTGATCAAGGATCAAAGCCACAACTTCAGGACTTAATTCAGAGGCAAATAAAAATGCTATAACAGAGCCTTTTCCTCATAAAAGCGATACCGAATATATTCTCTTATTGACCAAGTTTCAAAATTTAGATTTTTGTTCATTCTAAGAGGTTGTATTCCTTTAACAGATTGACGTGAGAGAATTGTATTATGTCAATCAAAAAATAATGTTACCTGTGTTTTAGTCTATAATCAACATCTAAGGTAGACACAATAACATGGCGGATCTTTTTAGTGTCAAAAGTTGAGTCATGGAAATGGTAGTCTGGTGTCACCCAGCCTACAAATACTTGTGAAGGATCTTGTCCTGGGAATATTCTAACTGAATAATGGTATTCTTCAATTTGTTCAGCAATGGCATTCATTTCACTCATTTCAGCATCAGAGTGACCATCTGCAGAATCCAGACTGAAATCTCTAAACATGGCACGTCTTTCTAGAGCATCTTGAAATTCATAAGGAACAAATTCTCCATCAATGTCCATACCAGCAGACACACTGTCTAGTTCTGAATCAATGATTCTAACACCAGGTGGCAGACTGTTTCCTTTCATTGGTGATCTTCGGTGATCTCTCATAGCTTTAGATGTACTAACTTTACGATCCAGACTAGAATATTCTGTTGAACGAGTGGATCTCGGTTTGAGATTACTTGGTGATGGATCTCTTGATTTTGATTTTCTAAATATAGAAGTAAAGGATGGTTTTCCTGCTGATTTCTTCTTATCTTTTTTCTTTTCAACAACAGCTGCCTTGGCTTTACCAACAACTTTATCCGCAAGTAGAGAGAGTTTAGATCCACTGTTTCCTTTATTTGGTAATGACAGAAATGAACCATCAACATTAAGATGTGACTCACTAGCAGCAGTCTTCATGGTACCACTGGCAGTAGAGTGATCCCCAATACTGGTATCATCTAATGAATGACCTTTACCTTGACTCATACTCTGACGATAGTTTTTACGTTTGGCGGCTGCACTTTTATCATTCTCTCCAAAAACTCTATTGAAAGCTGAAATGAATTGGACCATATGTTAACATTAGAGGCGAACTGTGAATCCTTAAACACCAAATTTTTAAGACTCACTGACAGAGGCATGTTCATAGAAACATAAATTCATGGATGCCTATTTTTTTCCACTGTAGTTTTACCTTTTTTTCTTATTTTAAAATCAACTAATGCTTTTCAATAAATACCATTCAAAAGTGACAATACTCTAATAATAAAATAAAATCATCCACCGAGCCGTAACCTACTTTTTCTAAGTGTAAGATCTGGACCACCATTAGCAATCTCACTAGGAGCAAAATCTTCTTCATCTAATTGAATAGTAGAGAAATGAAAAAAGAGTTATAGAATAAAACCACAACCAAGATGAAAAAAATCTCCCACCAATGATGTGTGCATAAGATATTGTATTTTGATCAATTTGGGAAGAATCACTGAGCAGCAATTGAAAATGAGGAAATCCCAGAGAGTTGGATTGAGAAATATTTGGAAAGAACACAACTAGATTGAAAATGATATTTAAGAATATATGTAAAGAAGTTTTTCAATATTTTCCTTTTGTCAATTAAAAAGCTGTTTATAAAAACAAAACTATTTTTTTGTACGTTTGAAAAACTAAAGAGATGAATTTAACTATGCTGAGCAGCACATAGCAGTGATATCTACATGTACTATAAACTAATATAGAACTTATTTATAATATACATCTTCACAATGTCAAGCTAATACAAACTTAACTTTATTGGCAATATCGTTGTATTACAAAAGTTTGTAAATGCCAATGTTCATAATATGCAAAGTTCATTAGCTGTTACCAATATATTGCCAATGTATTAAAAAGGTTGTAAAGTGATTTTCTAAACTTTATATGCGTATCGGCTATCGGGGACACTAATATTATCAATTTGCGTCATTCCAATTTCCATTCTGATGTGTGGTTCTTAGTGATCTACCAGATGCTACTATTGATATCTATGCAGATCAGTGACGTAATAAAACGTAATTAAACGTGTTAGTTTTAGTGGAATTGCAAGAACCACAGACATCGGAATGGAAATTGGAATGGCGCAAATTGATAATATTAGTGTCCCCGCTACACATACAAAGTTTAGAAAATCACTTTTCAAGTAGGCTACTGTTTTACAATCTCACTTGTATTTTATCATCCTCATAGCTTGACATTGTAAAGATGATATAATATGATGAAGAACTTACTGGCCTCAGGTATAGCATCAGGTATAGAGTCTTCTAATCGACTGAGATCCATGCTGTGATGGGGTGGGGTAGGCTCATCATGCACACCATTCTCTATACTAAAATTACTTCCATTCACAATACGTCTTAATGAATCTGTTAGTAAAACAATTAATATAAAGCACACCCCATGCAAAGCATAACTTAATTAATCTAAAAGCATTGAAACTTTTTCAAAGTTGGATATATCATGTTGAGGAAATGTATGCTATTTACAGAATTTGGTACTTTTGCACAATGTCAAAGAGCAAATCAAAGGCGTATGATTCCCTTATGATTTTTTTTTTTTAAATAAATGACTGAGAGCAAATTCGCTTTTCAAAATATTTGACAGCATGAAAATGCTTCAAAGTAATCAGGGACAAAAAGATCAATCCAAAAACCAGCTTTTTGAAGAAGCTAGCTAAAGAGTGTAGTATAGCCTGTTAACATGAAAGAAAACCATTGGAAAGAGAGCTATTACCAATATCAAAGGATTCATGAATTGCCTGAAATTCTTCATGTTATTTAGATATTTTTACCATCAAGAAGAACACATCACTGTATTGAGTATTAAAACTTGTTAAAAATGAGCTATTTATAAATGTTTTGGATGGGTTCGAAAGCAAATTCAAAACATTTTTTCTTAAAATGATAATCTAGACCTACATAAGCATGATGCTCTAAAAAATTTCTAGATGGATGACAAACAGAATGATCAACAAATATCATAAATAAAAACATTTGATTCATAGCAATTGGTGTGGAAAGAAACAGAACCCAAAAATATGTGATAGGGACTTGCAGGTATCTAATTCTCTGTAAAGATTATATTTCTTACCAGCTTTCCAAACTTTTAATTTTATAAAAAGACATAGAGAAAATAGATTATAAATAAAAGCTGCACAAAGGATATACTTTGCTTTACAACATACATTATAATAATTATTTTTCATGCAAAATAAATTCATTCTTTCAAAAAATTGAATTTTCTATCATTTTTTATATGGTTAATGATTTCATTTGTAAACTAAGTAAAGAACATGCTTTAGAAATTAACCCCCTTTTTCAATCACTCAGCATTGGCTACATTTTCTATTGAAGACAAATAATATCGCAGAACCTGGAATTTTTTAGCTTATCTAATCCGTAATAATGTTCACAACTTCCTCAAAATTTACGCTTTCAATTCCCTGTGTATCATAGTTATCAATGTTTGAAAGCCAAAAATACAATTCGTCATTTAGTTAGACTATACCTTATATAGAATATAAATACACAGAAAATGAAAGATAAATGTTTAGGTAGGTGTTAAATTGAAGGGAGAGTGCGATTTTAGGCAGTTCCAGTAATTCTGAAGGATATCTACATAGATTCAAGGCCCAAATAGACCATTGAAAATGTTGAACATTCCCCTTTAAGCAGTCTTCTTATCTAGAGTTTCCATGTCATTTTGAATGACAGAATTGGGTTCTAAGTTCCAGTTAATCATAAATGTACAATTTTTTGTGATTGAGAAGTAGACTTGATCGCTTTGTTCCTCCGCCCACTTCTTAATCATATAAATATTACTCATATGATTTAACTATTACTTAGTAGAGGGTAACTGGTAACTAAGTGTTTGGTGGAAAAAAAAATTCTAGCTTTAAATTGAATTTGATAAATATTCTGGCATAAAAACCAATTAAATACAGTGACATGCAGCAGGATTATACTAATACTACTGTAAGCTCTATAGGATTATCATATTGAATATCTTTCATTTTACACATTTAAAAATATATTATTTTAATAGTATAAACTCAATAGGGGCTTAAACCCCAAATTTAGTAAGATGAATTCTCAAATGGTGAACGGTAACTTGGTCACAGTAAATTTGGTCACCGGAAATATGGTCACAGTAATTTGGTCACGAGGTATTTTGGTCACAGTAATATGGACACAAGGTATTTTGGTCACAGTAATACGGGCACGAGGTATTTTGGTCACAGTTATACGGGCACAGGGTATTTTGGTCACAGTAATAAGGGCACAAGGTAATTTGGTCACAGTAATAAGGGCACAAGGTATTTTGGTCACAGTAATACGGGCACACGGTATTTTGGTCACAGTAATATGGTCACAGGGTATTTTGGTCACAGTAAAACGGGCACAAGGTATTTTGGTCACAATAATCTAGGCACCTAGTATTTTGGTTTTGGAAACCCGACAGAATATATCGTATTATTGATCTTGCGTGCGGGTGAGGTCCACAGGCAAAACTATTTGCAAACTTTTGGTGCCAAGATACTGGGAAAATCATCTATCTGAGGTGTTTCTTGTAGAAATAAAGATCAATGTTGTTATTTAATTCCAAGATACAGATCGTAACATAAAAAATGGATACAGTCCATAGGATTTAAAGGGATATGTTCTCTAACTATTCGACCAAAAAAAATAGTCTCAGAATCTGAAAATGTTTTTCTAATCTAATCCGTAACATTGTTCTCAACTGTCCTACACAATTTAAGTGTACATCCATAATTATCAGCGTTTAAAAGTCAAAAATACGACTCGTTGTTTAGTAAGACTATGGTTATATTGAAAACACATATACAGAAAATGAAGGATAAATGCTGCAATTTTACCCATTTATTAAATATTTATCCTTCATTTTCTTTTGTATGTTTTCTATATAAGGCATAGTCTCGCTTAATTATGAGTTGTAATTTTGACTTTTTAACGCTGATAACTATGGATACACTGGAATTGAAGGCTCAAATTTCGAGAGAGTTGTGAACATTATTACGGATTAGATAGGCAAAAACAATCCAGGTTCTGAGACTAAAGATTTACCGTATGCCCTTATTACTGTGACCAAAATACCGCGTGCCCTTATTACTGTGACCAAATTACCCGGTGCCCTTATTACTGTGACCAAAATACCATGTGCCCGTATTACTGTGACCAAAATACCTTGTGCCCTTATTACTGTGACCAAATTACCTTGTGCCCGTATTACTGTGACCAAAATACCACGTGCCCGTATTACTGTGACCAAAATACCTTGTGCCCTTATTACTGTGACCAAATTACCTTGTGCCCGTATTACTGTGACCAAAATACCTTGTGCCCGTATTACTGTGACCAAAATACCTTGTGCCCGTATTACTGTGACCATTTTTCCGGTGACCAAATTTACTGTGACCAAATTACCTACATCCTTCTCAAATGTAAACAAACACTGGGGACTTTGGTTGTTCAATGTTCATGGAATGAGCCAGAAGTTCCAAGTATGAATGGGGTGCAAAATGTGTTTCACATATATAGTGGATATAGACTGAAGATGAAAGACATAATTAAAAATGGGGACACGAATGAAAAGAAGGGAAGATTTATATCGATTGAGACCAGAATTGGAACGGTGGAACTGTTTTAAACAATCCAGTGCCACCACTGTTCAGTGTGTAAAATGAAAGATTATTACAATATAAAGAAGTAGTAAATATAAGTATTTTAGTAAGGGGGGAGGTATATTAGTTCTACCTGCTATTAGTTTACTGCCACGGTCTACAGAAGCATCACTGATATTAACATCACTGATATTAGCATCACTGTAATTATCGGCCGTACTAGAAATAGTTTCCACACCTGTTAGATTTTCCTCTTCTATATCACTCCTATTCCCTCTCATATTCTCTAGATTCATTCTCTTCTCTAATACAGCTTGAGCTAGGTTTCTGTCACGGCTAACAATACAAAAATAATACGCCTTTAAAGAATTTTGTCTTCATTTTTTTTAAATGCAAACATATCAACACAGTGAAACAAAAGTCTTAGCAGCATATAAAAGAGATCACAAAGAAGTCAAACATACTATTTATGACGAATTTCAAAATTCTCAAAAGTTAAGTATTGACATGGACATTTCAACTCTACAATGACTATTGTTTCTAAAATGCTTAGGATTTTTTCCTTACATTCAACTATCCAAAAGAACAATCATTCAATCTGAATTAACAGAGTAGATTGTTAAAAATATTTGACTGACAAATAGAAACTTTTCAATTTCAAAATCACTAAGGCAAAATGTCTAATGATATACTTTTTGTACTTTAAAGAAAAAGCCATACACTTACATTGAAAGGAATTCATCTCTACATTTGACTGGAAGACTAAGTCTAAAGTATTCTAGTTTCACTTTCTCCAGGGTGCCAAAAGTCTTTGACTGAACTTTCAAACATGGTGTGACATTGGCACCACCTGGTATTCTAGTGATCTGTATCTGTGGATCATCAGCTTCTAGTGGACCAAACAGAGCTTGTTCTTTACTGTACCATAATGGCAACTGACGTGTCATATTTCTGAAGAAAAAAATCATCAGATCTTATTCACGTGTAAGCCATAATGAATCCAAAACATGGCTCATAACTCAAAAAAGATGGCCTCTTTTCATTGCAGTAAAATCATCATTTTACATCTAAAATCTTCTCCAATTCCACTTACTAACAACTAATCATATCAAATCACATCACAAAACTCGAAGTTTATGGATTTTTGTCAAACGGCAGTTATGAGCACATTTTCTTATTGTTAATAGAGTGTTTCACGATATCACATTAATTTTTCGCACTACGCTCATGATAGTTTGCTTTTTTTTACCATTTTTTTCCCTTCTTTGAAAATCAAGGAAGAGTCCTTCTTGCTGGATATAATCTATTTGTACAAAGTAAACAATTGGGTGGTCAAGGAAGCAGAATTATCAGAAAGTCTGTTCTACTTACACACAGAATGGTTCATAACCTTCTTGTAAACCACAACAAGTAAAATACTTTAGAGTGTTTACATCCTGTCCGAAATTAAATCTCCCAGATTGATGAGCACCTAGAGTCATGGCTGGGACAAAACCTGTAACCAAATAGAACATGTTTATTATTACACTTATAATGGGGCAGTGGAGTAGCTCAGTTTTTTAGTGAATCTGATGAGTCAAGAAAGTTTTACCTTCAGAAGGTTCAATGTCTCTAAAAGCTATTTCTTGTCCCAATGAATCCATCATTAATTCACCATTCAGAGAGAAAGCTGAAAATTATTTAAAAAGATTAAACATCAGTATAGTTGTTGTAGACTAAACAGGCATACAGAACCATGATCAGAAGATGCAATCACAATTAGTAAGAGATTTGGTTCTCATTTCCTTGGTTACATCAAACAAATGGATTCTAATTTCGATCGGCTTCTGGAAGTTTTATGATCTTGAATAAGCTATCTTCAATCATAATTTAAGTCAACTCAACTGTAAATGGGTAGTGTACTCAAAGAAAAACCACTGTTTAGCCAACTGCTGGAAGGGTCTCCTTAGTTGTTATCCATGTAAATTTTGATCAAAATGTCAAATTTCTGGGAAAAAGTATATAGTTAGAATATGCAGTATAAAAAAAGGTAAAAAAGGACTGGTAATAAATGTCAATTAAACTAATAAACTATAACACTTACAGATAGTTTTATCATGAAGATCTAACATACAACCAATAACATCACCAACTTGCCATATTTTACCATACGCATCAGATCCATGGTTCCATTTCCTAGCCTATAGTGAGAATAATATAATAGTGAAAATACTACAAGAAAAAAAAGCTTAATGTATGTGAAATGGACATCAACAATCAACAGAGTGGAGACAAAGTTCAAATTTGGTACAAATTAGATCATATGTTATATATATATATATCATACAAATGTACTCCCATGGAAGTACAAAAAATCCTATAAATACCATGTTAACTTACCAAGAAACCATCAAAGACGTAAGATTTTCCATCTAGACCTAGTTCATCACCGGATTGAGCTGAACGTTTAGCCCATCCTATCTTCATATAACCAGTAGTTAATACATCCATTTCATAATACCTAGATATATATAATTAAACAAATCATACAACGCAACAAATAAAAGTCATGGATATAAGTTTTTTTTTTGCGGCAGATTTGATTTGATAGATAAGCTATTTTGTACATTTGAGAGCCGGTAAGCTTTGGCTTTACCTAAACTGATAAGGCTATTCATCCTAATTGTCTCAAAAGGTATTCAGGAGACTAGATTTGACTTATTAAAGACGGCTGTATGTGGAAGTAAAAGAAAACAACATAGCTGTTTTTCATTTAATGTTAGCTAAAGAAGCCATATTACCAAATCCTCAATTTCAATTTTGCATTTGTAGACCTAAGACCACTGTTAATCTAAACAAAATTGCATCTAAACCTAATCGGTTGGCCAGAATTTAAGAATAAATAACTCACCATTTCCCCGATGTAACAGCGTAAGTTAATTCAGCTCTATAAGTACGAGTTTGTATAGTTTTCTCCTGTGACTCTCTAGTTAGACCTGTTTCACCAGTCTCACTAGTTGGAGCTTCTAGATTGTAACCATACGCTATCAATGTCTTCACAGTATCACTGGTAGTATTTCTAGAAAAATTTCATATAATTTTTAGATAAAATATGCAATAGCTTCCTGAAACTGGGATAAGGAGGCACACTGATTAAGGGGGTCAACAACCTGTCGATGTTGAAATTCCAAATCTGGAAGATCAATATGGAAGGTCTAAGGGATTATTCCACTGAAACAATTAAGAAAAATATAATTTTTTGGGTGCATCTTTACACACATTTTTGAAAAAAGGTATAAAATTCATATATTCAAATTTCTTACAAATGAAGTAGGGGTTCAAATAGAGGTATCAGTACCTGACAGTTACATAGTATTTGATGTCAACAGAATAACATTTGGTTTGTTCTAAAAAAGCCTTATTCTTAAATCAGCTCAAGATATCATTGCTTTACCCCTTAGCACATCAATTGTCATTATTGACCTCATTTGATAAATAATTTAAAAGTTATGCTTTGTCTCTCTCTCACCTATTGGCTTTTTTGATTGATTCATCAACTTTATTGTATGGTACCAGATGAGGACTTCTTTTATGGATAGGATCTTCTTTAAGACCATAAGTCCAGCCATGTTTAATTCTATCTCTAGCCCATACATTATGGGTATTTTCAGCCAAGAGATTGACTAGTTGCTCCATTTTCTCAGTCAATGTGACCACTGATAAATCTAATGGTGTTGGTTTATAACCATTAGTCTGTAGGAAGCTAAAAATAATTCAAGAGATGTATATAGTTCCCTAATGCAATATGTAAACATGCAAGGGGCGGGACTTAAAATGTCAATCACAGCATACTAAACTTTACACTAGTTACCTCCATACCAATATATTACAGAAAACAGCATGTGTTAGCATTTGATAGAAGCATATTTGAAAAAAAAGAAACATGTTTAAAAACTCAACTCAAGAATATCTCAGGATTTTAAGCACAGTAAACTTTTAAGAAGTATGTCTTCTAGAATGCCACTAAATTCAGGAGGATTACTTACTTATTAGCTAATTTGACAGTTTTAAGTCTGTTATTTTGTTGTTGTTGATGGTCAACTGTTATATGGTAACCTAAAGCTATCAATGTTCTGAAAGTATAAAATTGTTTTTTAATCAATCTTCATTTTATCAATGCTTAGTTTCTTTCGTGAATATTGGTTTGTGCAGAAGAATGAACACATATTTGGCAGATAGGACCAATTTAATTGGTCAATTAATATTCATTCTGTAATCTTTATTTGCCTTTTTATTGCCGTCTGGAGAGTATAATTATAATATAAATTGTCATTTTGCATGAAAACCTAAATTCTGACGCCTACAGTTAAAACTGTAAAATAAGGATATAATAATATCTAAAGGCCGGCGCACACGTGAGTCAACACCTCAGCCATTCGTCTCTCGTGCCATTTGTCTCAGCAGTATGGTTTCACCGCAGACAGTGCAACTTTGGATCAGTCGATCGAATACCTGCAGCTGAACAGAACAGGTCATGTGACTTATTGTCACGTGATTGCTAGCACTTCAAAATGGCAGACGTGAATGGAGACTACCAAGAAGAAGGAGAGGATGTGAAAAGCTTGCTTATGTTATTATTATTGAAATCGGCAGAACTAACAGCATACAGGCACGGGAAGTCGGACCAAATTTCAATTATTTTGTCTTCGGCAATGATTTCGTTTACTGCTTCAGACGCCATTTTGAACAACAGCGGTAAAATATCACATGAAAAATTATACGCATTCTATTGGCCGTTGAGAAAATCCTGACTGAGCTTTCGTCTCACATCGAACGCACACGCTGAGTCAAATGTCATTCGTGCCAAAAATATCAAACATGGTAGATTTCTGACGCACTGTCTCACGTGTCAAACGAAGCAGCAAAAAATACCCGCAGACGATGAGATTTCAGTTACTCATGACGAATGGCTGAGCTATTGACTCACGTGTGCGCCGGCCTTAAGTTTACCTCAATGTTTCAAATGCTACAGTAATAACATATTTCTTCTCAGACATTGGCAGACGTTCAAAGGCTGTTAAAGATGGATTCTTCTTGTTGGTAGGATTACGTTCCTAATAAATATAAACAAGAAAATATTCGATTTACTGTTACATCTTCAATGATATTTATCTTCATAATGCTCATAATAAAAATATCAATTTAAATTTTTGTAGAAATACATACTTTATTCTTTAAGATAACTCCATCTAAAAATCAAAATCTTTTAAATAATGTAGCTTACTAGCAATAGTGGAACAAAGATATTTCTGCACCTTTAGGTCTACTTGAACATATAAACACAAGCAATTCATTTCATTTTTTAGCTTAGACGTACAGAAATGTCTTAGCTTCAATATAAATAAATCACATTTAATATTTCACAAACAAAACAACTTACCTCACCATACGACCAGCCTTGTTCTATTTTAGACATGGCCCATAATTCATGTAAATTTTCAGCTAGTTTATCTCGTACATTTTCAATATAAGCTGGAAGTTGTATCTACGAGAGAAAATTAGAACTATTGTTATCATACCAACTCTAAATTATTACCAAAACTACCTGATCAACCTATTGTTTTTATCTTAATTCAGCGTAACTTATTTTTCTTAAACAGTTCTCAGAAAATACTTTGGTGTTCTGCAAGTTTCCCATTGTAACTACATGACAGATTTTGTTATAATACCACACAATTGGCTTTGTAAACATGTTCTTTTTAAGACATTTTTCTAAAGAACTTACTCTGCCTGTAGTAACTGGACTTGGTACAAAGGGGACATAATCAAGAATTTCAGTTGGTCCACTAACTGTACTCTTCTTTAAATCACCAAATTGAAAACAAGATGTAATATGTAGTTTCTCTTTTGGCATCAGACATTCTATTATTGGTGAATGTTCTTCTGGTGGGCCATATTTCAATCTACCATTCTCCCCTCCAAACACAAAACGACAACTAGAAATAGAGATATATAATAATTATTAACCACATCAGGAGTAGTTGATATTTTCTAGGGTCTATTTGTGCCATAAACATGTAAATAGTATTCTGAGGTACTGAAACTGCACAAAAAGCATTCAATCCCATCAAATACAATTTCATAATAGAAATTTCTATATAGTCGCAATAAAATATGTATCATATTTTAAAACCTCAAACGCAGACAATTATCGATACACATGGATTTGAAGACTGAAATTTCAACTGCAAGCTGTGAACACTTTTACTGATAAGATTAGGTAAAACATTCTCTTTCTGATTTCAATATTTTGTTGGTGTCCCTTTAAAATCCAGTTTTGCATAACTTTATGAGTTTATGAGAAAAACATGTTCATAATTATACAGACGAAAGTATGAATTCAATGAACTGTTGCACAGATTCTTTTCCAAATCTCTATCAATCACTGTTCCTTATAAGTTTCAACAAATGCTTACCTAACACTAGCTGACATACTGACAACAGGAAAGAATATTCCAGATAGGTTGAAATCTTTAAAAAATCCTCTTATTTTAACACCATTGAGAGAGAATGTAATTTGTGGAACTGTTAAATCTAATGTACATCCAATCACATCTCCTTTCTGTAATGGCTGAGTTGCTGATCTCACATGTTTAGGTTTACCACCTTAAAAACAAAGGTCAATTATTAATAATTAATATTTGTACTCCACAGTTCCAAAAACTATGCACATATTTCATTACAGGAATTGAACGTATTGGCCAAAACCTTTTACTCAATCCTGTTCATATTTCAAGAAAATTGTTGTATATGACAAAGAAAAACTCTTCATCTTTTGAAGGTCGAAATGCCAAAATTTAAATGGTCATTGGTATCTTGGTATTGACATTTTGCAGTCTGTGAACAATGCAGTAATGATTAAAGAGTGACATTTTTTTTCCAACTATCAGCACTACAATTGGTTATAATTCTTATCCTCCAAAACATTAAGTTAGGACAAAAAATACTTGCCTGTCCACAGATTTTGACCATCAAAAGCATAGGAATATAAATCATCACCAATACCATTACCACCCCATTTCTCACCCCCGCCAGGGTAGGGTTTAAATCCATCAGTATTAGCCCACCCCATACGTAATATAGGGGGTAGGTGGGTAGCATATTCATAGTTTATTACAACTATTTCATAATACCATTTCTTATACATAGCAGATCCCTCACAGAGTCCTACACATAGATTTGGACGTAAACTGAAATCAAAATAATGCAAATAAAAATCTTTTATGCAAAAACACAAATGTCTATATACTACAGCTGCATAAGACTTTTGAGAGTAAGGAAAGATGTGTTACAGGAGCAAATAAAGACAGTTTGTCTGTGAATTAATATTGGCTGGTAAGAAAATACTTTTACAACTGAAAACAGGTAAGAAGAAGGGGGGACACATTACTCCCCCAAAACTGTTTCAATGACATTATCAATGCTATGCCCCTCTGGATATATTACATGCCCCCCTTGAACAATTAAAGTTTTGTTACAAGCCTGGATTAAAACCAGAGTTTCCTGAATTGATGTGTAAATTTCCTTTTGCAAAAAAAGTTCAGGATCAGAAGTTGAGCATTTACTTCTTCAAATTAATGCTGAAACAGTTCTTACCTAGTGACATGATCAACTAATTTAGTTTGTAATAATAAGTCACGGCCAGGTAATAAATTGTCACAGATAAGGTTTTGATTGGTTCTTACAGCTACACCACTACCAACACATAGTGCACGTAACACATCTAATACCTGAAATTAAAAATATTGTCAATAGATAGATCTTCCTTATGATCACGACCATGTTTATCTGTAAATGATATGATAGTTATTATTAAACCTACCTTAGGATCACGACCATGTTTTTCTATAAGTGATATGATAGTTATTAAGTAACCTACCTTACGATCACGATCGTGTTTATCTATAAGTGATATGATAGTTATTATCAAACTTACCTTAGGATCACGACCATGTTTGTCTATAAGTGATATGATAGTTGTAATATAAACAGTATTAAACATACCTTATGATCACGACCATGTTTGTCTATAAGTGATATGATAGTTTTTATTAAACCTACCTTAGGATCACGACCATGTTTATCTATAAGTGATATGATAGTTTTATATAAACAGTATTAAACATACCTTATGATCACGACCATGTTTGTCTATAAGTGATATGATAGTTTTATATAAACAGTATTAAACCTACCTTATGATCACGACCGTGTTTGTCTATAAGTGATATGATAGTTATTAATAAACCTACCTTATGATCACGACCATGTTTGTCTATAAGTGGTATGATAGTTGTAATATAAACAGTATTAAACATACATTATGATCACGACCATGTTTGTCTATAAGTGATATGATAGTTATTATTAAACCTACCTTAGGATCACGACCATGTTTATCTATAAGTGATATGATAGTTGTAATATAAACAGTATTAAACATACCTTATGATCACGACCATGTTTGTCTATAAGTGATATGATAGTTTTATATAAACAGTATTAAACCTACCTTATGATCACGACCATGTTTGTCTATAAGTAATATGATAGTTATAATATAAACAGTAATAAACATACCTTATGATCACGACCATGTTTGTCTATAAGTGATATGATAGTTATAATATGTTTTTCTTTAATCATATTTAAAGCTTCAGGTGAATCAATAAGTACACAATGTAAGACATCTAATACACCTGTAAAATAAAAACACAACCTGAGAATAATGCTTCCTTTACAGAAAAACAGTCATCATATTTGAGGGTTGATTTTCGTCTTAAATATGTGTAAATAATCTTCAATTAAAACCGAACAAAAATCACGTTTTTTCTTTAAATATTCCTTTGTTTCAAAAAATTATACCTACAAATTTCATACATATTTCTCTTGTTTAAATTGTATGCTATTTTGAAAAAATCAGATAAATCTATAGCACACTTACCTGTGGAAGACTGTTGACTTTCTAATCTATAAACTAACCAATCTAATCTATAAGACTGGGCAAACTGAGCACAATTAGCTCGATTTCCTCTAATCATAGCAGCTGAAACAAGCAATAAGTTTATTGGTCAACTTTCAGATTTCAGAGCATCACATATATAAATAAAGTGGTATGTCAAAGAACTGTAGATGACAACTCACTCAATTTTTGTACCTTACTTATTGGTAGCATTTTCATGTAATTATAACAATGCAAATCATTGGAACATTGTCTATTACAAAAACTCAAAAGTGCATTCTTATAATCTGTTTTATTATTAGTAATGAGATGCATTTAAGAGAGTTCTACACAGAATCTGTCCAAAAACTTTCCATATCAGAATCTGTACAAAAACTTTCCATATCAAAGATATCTTTCCACATTTAAATCAAAAACTATTGATGTTGATACACATCCTAAGTCAGGCCCGTAGGAACAGGGCCGGCAGGTGGGGCATTTGCCCCCCCAATAATTTTGACATTAATGACTGAAGCAAAACAAATTTTTTTTTTTCAAGATAAAACAAGAAGTTACTGGTTTGTTGCTGGGGCCAGTAAAAACAAAATTGCTTTATATAAGCAGGAGCAGCCTTGAATTAAGCACCACCACCCTTGAGAATGAGTTTTTGCACAATTTGACCCCCAATATGAAATTGCTTCCTACGGGCCTGTAAGTACTTACCTAATAATAAATATAAATAACTAGAGATAGAATCCCAGCTTTCTCCAGCATCCTCCCCAGCATAATGAGAGAATTGTCGTTGTCCTTTATACTGACTAAATTTATCAATTGTTTCTAGAATAAGAGCTATCATTCCTTCTTCTTGAAATAAATCTTGTCTATTTCTTAAAGCTCTTAATTTATTCTGTTTCTCTTCATGTTCTGAAAATAATTCAAATTTAAGCATCAGTGAAATAAAGTGAAATAAAGTTTTGCTTTTTACTTTTTAGGTACCTATTTAGGCTGATGAGGACGGGCAAACACCATGAAGTGTGCAATAAGGGATATTTTGCCAGGACAGCGGCCTCATGCTGTCTTATTGACTGATTGGTATTAAAGAATGTGTCACACTTACCAATTATAATTTGTTTTTTTATTCCATGCACAACTGAGAAAGACAAGAGATTTTTAATATAACTGAGTCAGCTGAGCCATGTTCACAAAGATAATAATTTTACACCAAGGCAGAACCACATCGATTGTATTCCTGACATTATGAGAGCTGACCTACCTTCATCTTCAGCAGGTTGGGCAAAATAATCAATTAAATCTTCAAGGCACTTAATAACTTCAGCCAAACTGATTCTTCCCCAGGCATGACTATTTCTTCCTTCTGTTTTTAGAGAGTCTAGAGCTCTGAAATGATTAATACCAAAATTTATATTTTAACAACTGTCTTGTCATGCAATAATCATATTTTTTAAAGAAAACTCAAGGGCAAGTTTACAATTCGATCAATCAATTGAACCGTAGTTTCTTTATTGTAATATTTTATCTAAGCTAGTGACTAATGGTGTTCAAAGTTCAGCAGTGAATTTGACCCTTCAAATCCATGTGCATCAATAATCATCGCTGTCTTTTTTAAAGTAAAAAAAATTTCTTCAGAATTAATTAAATGCAACCATCATATTTATATACCATATTTCATTCAAATATTTCCATGAATTCTTTTTCAATAACACTTACTTGTTAAATCTGTTAAATAATGATTGACATTTTCTGATAACACGAGCTGATCTCGATTCTTCTTCTTGAGATTTAGCTAGAGTTAATCCATCATCCATATGACCTTCTACTAACATGATAGCCTAGAATTAAAGAGTATTTTAAATATTGTCTTAAGCTTATGATTCCTAAGAACACTGCAGAAGCATTATTAATGAGAAGCAATAATTTACAAAGAGTGTGAAAAGCACCCATGGCCACCATCAATGAAATCAAGCAAATGATGCCATTCCAACGCCCTAACAGACTGTGCTATGGTCAATCCTCAAAATCTATAAAGTGCAAGTAATGGAATGAAACCTGGTACTAACCTTTTTCTCCTCCACTCTACCAACTCCTCGTTTCTTTGTTTCAAATGTTTGATATGATAACCATAAACTAGAATCACAGTGTTGTAAGAAAGGCATGGAATCACTGTATTTAATATCAGCCATTCCCATTCCTTCAGCCTCTCGTACCTCTGACTGTTTCTTATCATCCTATAATACAAAGATTTCTAAACCTCAAAACTTGGTAAGGAGAGCAGACGACATGGCTCAAACAAATATCCCACTGCCTGAGCTATACCATTTTCCATGAAAATATGATCACTAGAAAAATTTCAAAGATAGGACTTTCATTTCGTAACTTGGTACATACACTACTTTCCATCAGAAACGACAATTTTGACTTTCAGATTTAATTTTCGGAATGCGTATTCTCATAATGTGCCCCTACCTTAGTTTGTCTCATATAAAATGCTGTGCTAGGTTCATCAGCTTTATGTCTATGTACAGTGACAACATGATGGTCTCCAGCAGTCACTGCTAAATATCTTCCTGAGGTCACATGACGTATACGACACTGTTGACCCCATCCCATAAATCCACCTGCCCATCTGAAATAAATTAGGAAGTTTAATGTCCAGTTCTCTTCCAACATGGATAAAGAACCATTCCTGATTAAGGTGGATCCAGGCAAAGAGCATGAGGTAAATCAAAATTTTCAACCAGCCAAATATCATTATTCTTACTTTTCTTATAAACCTGTGGAATAATTGAAATATTAAATATGTGAATAAAAAAAGCTAAGGGACTTACTTTGTTCTGATATGTTCCAGTCTCCATAATGATCTAGCATGTGAACAAACAGCACCAGTTTCATACATAACAGCACTGAAATGGGACAAAAGGTAAACATAAGTGCTGAAAAATTAAGACAGTAAGGCAGTAACTAATCGGGAAAATATTTCACAGGCAGAATAGGCAGATGAGTAGATAAGAAATTTATCTTGAAATAAAGTTTGAAGACAATCACCTGAATTCATTTTCACTGCCAGCTTCTGGTATAGCTAAACATTCATCTTGACCATGGAACAATCTTAATACATCTCCACCAAATACATAGCCTACAATAGGTTATTCAAAAACAGTTTATGGTTTATTCAAAAAAAATGAAATGAAATGAATGGAATTTTACTTCCTACTTTTCTGCACCTATATGGGCTAATTGAGAACGGGCAAACGCCATGCAGTGTGCAATGAGGGAAATTTTGCCAGGAGAGCGGCATTAGCCTGCTCTTATTTTCGATTTCCAACTGTTGAGGGACCTTTAACGTGCACAGCCAATAGCACACGGGGCCTCGGTTTATTGTCCCATCCGAACGACTAGACGCTTTTCCATGTCAGCCCCTTTGACCTGCATCACTGACAGGGGGAAACCGGGTTGAAAAATCCGAAGGTATCATCTCGACCCAAGCCGGGATTGAACCCTGGACCTTCAGGTTAGCAAGCAAGCGTCTAACTCACTGAGCCACCGCGGCTCCCTATGGTTTATTCAAAGATTCTAAATGATTACAAAGGTTGTTTATACAAAATATCAGAGGACATTGTAACAAAAAACAAATCTGACTTTGCATCGTTGCTGAATGTTATTGTAACTTACCAACTGTTTTGGTACGAACAGCTCCAGAACACATCGGTACCACTGTCCATAATGTCTGTTGAAATGAGGCTACAATACTGTTACTGCTTCCAATATGCTGAAATCAAAAATTAAATCAACATTATTTACATGCAATCATTTCCAGTCATAATGTGATGATTGCAAAAACTCTACTTGAATTTTAATTTAAAATTTGGAGAGTATATTAAGAAACATTTTTATAACTTGTCTTTATAAAGTTATGTTCTCCCTTTACTTACCAAATATCTCTCTGATGACACACTGACAAGAATGAGGTCATCTCCAACTCTGACCTTTTCACCTTCTGATCTTTGTTTGGAAGCTGGATGAATTGTCCACCAACAAGATTCACCTGCAATGCAACATCATAATTATGTAACATTTTAATATAACTGCAAACAGTATTGTTTCAGCCTTCTGGGCTTCTTCAGTGCAGTGTGATACTGGATTTGTGGTTTATATAGCCGCCTCAGATTTGGCATTCAGAATCTTTTTAATTCTAAAATGTTGTGCTTAATGATTTTAATGTATCTTAGAGTCATGATTTCAGCGTATAATTTACTACAAAAACTTCAAAATACAATCCAATTCATGGCAAAATTGAAAACAAAGTTGAAAAGATTATAAAAGATAAAGAAAAGAAGAAAGAGAAATTACACACCTTCTGCTGTTTCTTGTAAACCAACATCAAAAGCTAATTTATCATTAGAAGAACTGGTTGATAAACAGGATAGATACTGAAATCAAAGGCAAATCATGTTTCATAAAAAAATCTTTCATGTATTAACTATACAGAATTCCTTTTTGATGCTTCACTATACTTATATTGAGCTGTTTTATGACCTGCAGATCATACATTGTGCCTTTTCCTTTAAAAGTATGTGGAGCTCTAAGGCCACAATGCTACAATTTTAACTGCTTATACCTTAGTAGATCTTCTTAATACATGTGTAAGCTAAGATCCCTACATGGATATATATCATTTCATTAATCAAATTGGTGTTGGGTTGGTGTGCTGATTAGGAAATTAAAGGGATGGTAAAGAGGTTCACTAAAACTAAAGCATTTTATGGTTTCACTGACAGTGATCTGCATAGATATCAATAGTGTTAGTTTTAGTGGAATTGCAAGAACCACAAACGTCGGAATGGAAATTGGAATAGATGTTATCAATGTCCCCGATACACATACAAAGTTTAGAAAACCTCTTTACAATCCCTTTAACATTCAAAATATACAGGGCTAAAGTCAGACATAACAGATTATTCAAATTAGAGCCAAAAGTAAAGTTATGTAAACAAATCCAATATGACTAGTAACTATTATGTGAAGAACCATATGTTACTTTACAATATAGTGTTACAATAACTGAATCAATTTCTACGCTTAACTAGTGCATACCGTTCTTTTATCTTCTAACAAAAGCTTAATTGAGACTAATTCACGTAGAATATATGCATGTTTTACACCTGTATTAAAGTATTTTTCATTGCTCAGGGTATGCTTCCTCATATAGACACCCTACACAACTTTTCATTATGAAATATTTCCTCATTTATTGATATACTTCCTCAAAGAAATCTACCAATGTATTGCCAATATGTTGTCATACATTGTACAGGAGACGGGTCATGAAAAATCGGGAGATTTGGGTAAAAAATCGGGAGACTTTATCAAAGTGTGTAAATTCATGAAATTTCAAGAAATGAATAACTGTAGACTAGAATGGTCTGTTCTCCTTTATGTAACTTGGCGTTTCTCTTGCTGGTTGGGTCATAAGTACTTGTGATTTTTTATCAAAAAAAATGCAGAAACAGTTGCATAGTAATTGCGTCAGTGCTTTTCCCAAAGTTCAAAATGTTTTACCCTTGTATTATCATTGAGATTACTAACTAGTGATATACAGACAACGTAACAGCATAAATAGCAGGTTGATATAAGACAAACACAAGATAAATAAGAATGTTGGCGTGGAAACAAAGTAATAACATACCATATTACCATGGTGATGACGTAAGAGTACAGCATGACCATACAATAAAGTTCTGTGGCCTGACTGAGCTGTCTGTAATATATAAGTATATAGGTATAAGTATTTCATAATATTAATAAAAATCAATTTAAAACATAGTTATAATTATTAATTATCATTTTTCACATTCTTTCTCAATTTATATCAATTTCAGACCACATAAATACTCTCAAGTGGAGAGAGGGTACTATAGGCAAAAGCCTGCTCCCTAATCCTATTATGTAAATAAATATTGTTATACAAAAAACACTCAAAATTTAGTATTCACTATTTAATCAGACAATAATATGAGCATTTAAATTGACATTTCAAATTTGCTAAAAATATTGCACATAGAGTATCTATCTATGCTGTAAATATTAGATATTCCAATTTTGGAAAAATACAAGAAAATAAGTGATTATTAACCCTTTGAACCCTAATTTTATTTTGGCTAAAACGTCATATACCCTGAATTCCCAGCAACATTTCTTAAAGGGCCATTCTGCTTTTTTGAAAAAAGTTTCCATCATCAAAAAAATCGCAATTACTACCTGAGAGTATTTTTAAAGTATGCTTATTGTATCTCTATATCTTCTTGATCAAACTGAATTTGGTTTTAAAGGGTTAATTACAAACATGGAGTACTTATTGTTAATTAAGCAATTTGACCTAGTTTTGGTGTTTGCCCTTTAAATGGCTCAATATTTCTAGCCGAAACCTTTTAAATACACAAGATGGACATTTCTCTACAATTAGGCGTTTATTTGACTGAAATCCGTTCAGTAGTTTCCTATCAGCATCCAAAAAACATAACACACTTAAAAACCTTACGTAAGGTTTTTAAAAATTTGAGCATATTTTTAGCGTTTAAAAATTATTGGCTGGATTTTTTAAGTTAAAACTTTCAGATACATTAAAGGGCACATAGTTACAGATTTTGGTGTAAAGATTTCACAAATTTGAGCAAAAAAAATGTTTGACCAAAAAAAAATTCAGACTGTTCCTTTAAAGTGTATTACGTTAACGTTGTATGACGTCACTTGAGAATGGCTGGTTTTGTGGCATTTCAGGTATATATCGCGTAATAATTAGGTCACTATAGCGGCTTTTAGGGTTGAAAGGGTTAAAGGTATGTGACTTACTGCTGATCCTTCTGATGTTGATGTGATCATTTCTTGTAAAGCACGGACCGAAAGGGCTTGTTCCAACACAAATACTGATACAGAGATATCTGGAGGAACATCCTGAAATTTAAAAATATTACTGTAAGATATCTTGTCTGAAAAAATAAAATTTATTCACACTTTTAGGAGCTATTCAGAATTTGTTTATTTTCAAATTACTTCGTTAAAAACCAACAGTTTATGTGAAAATATGATATGAAATTCAAATAAACTTAATCAGTTTGATGTTCAAATTTTATTATGGCGTTAGCTATTACAATAGATCCAGGCAATGAAGATCATGTTTACTTCATGCTTTCATGAAACTAAATATCATATGAAATGCCTAGGGCTGGGTTAAATAATTGATTATTGTCGCTACAAATTTTTTATTTCGATTATCAAATTTCATAATTGATAAAAATTCATAGTCAAATTTTCTTTTAGCATTATCTGTTACATGATTATCAGACAAGTCACAACCCATTATATCATGATGATCATACAAAATTCTGGACATTACTTCAGTTTCATTTGTCTTCGATACCAGATATTGATAAATAACAAACATTCAGGTAAAAAAATGTACACCAACAGACAAATATTAGAATATTTCTCAATTAAAATATTTCGATTATTAAAAGATTATTGATCAGTAGCCTGTCTTCAATAATCAATCTTAATTTGGTAATCGATACCCGGCCCTAGAAATGATAATTTTATAATGACTCCTGTTAATTCATTAATCACATTTACTATTTTGATAGCAATATAACCTTAAATATATTTTCAGAGAAACCACAAATTACATAGTTTCCATACTTCAGAGAATGTCATTTTCAGTTCATAGAATATTGAAATTTTGAATCTAATAATGCTTCAATTTACTTCTGTTCATGATCAGGGTAAATTGTTGAACTGATTAGTACAATAAATGTAGATGAGCAATGAGCAAAGCTGTACAGGTGGGAAGGGGGTTCCTATGAACTTCCCTTGAAAACAAATAAGCAATATTTAAAGTGGAATGTTCGGGAATTTCGAAGGTCGATTTGAGTCTGGAATATATGTAAATAGCCTATAGAAGCACTAGAATCGCATAATCTCTTTAATTATATCCATACCTAAACATTTATCTTTCATTTTCGGTATTTGTGTTTTCTATATAAGCCAATAGTCTTACTAAACGACAAGTCATATTTTTGACTTTCAAACGCTCAGAATTATGGTTACACAGGGATTTGAAGGCTTATATTTCGAGGGAGAGTTGTGAACATTATAATGGATAAGAATAGCTAAAAAATTCCAGGTTCTGAGACAAAAATTTTATTGGTCAAACAGTTAGTATATCCCTTTAAGTCGACAGTCTCTTTGAATTGTAATTGTTAAGTTGATTTTTCACGTGTCCATGTAACCCCCCGCCCCTTGGATATTCCTGGCTTTGGGCCTGATTTCTCCATGTCAATTTAAGCTTAATAATGATAATGATTAAGTCCAGACAGTTAATTAGTATAATATTGACGTGTAGGTGGTAAATCATGTCTCCAGGTCAAGACGTTTCTAACCAGAGATCTTACATGAAACTGTAATAGAGTCAAGTTAATTCATGATCATACTTTAACAGAATAACTCAAGAACGGTCAAATTACCACTGATTGGAATAATGCCAAGTTCCTGATTCTCTATTATCTCTGTTTTACAGGCAGACTGTGTGTTAAATATTACACAGAAACTTCAGTCAGATGAGGTGTTTAATAAGAAACTACATTTTTTATCATCAAATGATTTACTGTCTGTAGCAAGCAGAGTTCATTCCATATTTCACTCCATCATTGATTTTTTTATCAATTATATAGAAATATCAGAAATAATGGATAGAAGCTGAAAGAGTATTCATCAAGTGAATTTTATAATAGAAAGAATAGACTGGATAAGACTATCATGAGAAAACTTGAGTAATGGAAACTTTAAAATATACGTAAGGCTGAGTCAGATTAAGAGATGAACAAAGCTTATTTTACAGGGAAAAGCCAGATTCAGAGATGACCAAAGCTCATCTTACTGAGAAAAGTCAGATTGAGAGATGACCAAAGCTCATTTTACTGAGAAAAGCCAGACTGAGAGATGAACAAAGCTCATTTAACTAAGAAAAGCCAGATTTAGATATGAACAAAGCTCATTTTACTGAGAAAATTAGATTGAAAGATGAACCAAGCTGATTTTACTGAGAAAAATCAGATGAACAAAGCTCATTTTACTGAGAAAAGACAGATAAAGATAAACAAAGCTCATTTTACTGAGAAAAGCCAGTTGAAGAGATGAACCAAGCTTAATTTTATTGGGTAATGAAAAGACAGATTAAAAGATGAACCAAGCTCATTTTACTGAGAAAAGACAGATTAAGAGATAAACCAAGCTCATTTTACTGAGAAAAGACAGATTAAGGGATGAACAAAGCTCATTTTACTGAGAAAAGCCGGACTAAGAGATGAACCGTTGGTGGTTGAATGGTTGAATCATGATATCATAACTGACATTTTCTAACAACCTAACCTATATATACTAATGATTCATTTCCTTTACAGTACGTTACACCTGTTTATTTTTCGCTTTCTAAAAAGTAAAGATTGATACCTATGAATCTTTTTTTGGTTACCCAGTCACTGATGAAAAAGAGTTTAAATTCAAGAAACAAGAGCTACAAGAACTCGAAATCAGCGTATGTAAATGATGCTGGCAAAGTTACTCCCATTGCAATCAATATGTGTTAATCATCTTTTAAAGGGGAATGTTCAGCATTTTTGAGAGTCGATTTAGGCCTTAAATATATGTAATTAGCCTCCAGAAGTACTAGAACTGCACAAAAATAACACAATTCCTTCAATCGTACCCCTAAACGACTAAACTGTAAGTCGTATTTTTGACTTTCAAACGCTCATATTTATGACTACACAGGGATTTGAAGGCTTATATTTCAAGGGAGAGTTGTGAACATTATTTTGGATTAGAATAGCTAAAAAAATTCCAGGTTCTGAGACTAAAATTTAATTGGTCGAACAGTAAGTGAACATATCCCTTAAAAGTAAAAAAATAAGCAGAAAAAAAAGGTAAGTTCAATTCATTTCATATATTCATTTCTTTAGAAGTTATTTTCAACTTGATTCATTTTATTATTACATTCTACATTTTATTATAAAGTCAAGGGCAGTACCCAATCTGAATATTGTTATGTCGTTTTAGGTTCAGTTTCATATTTATATATGATTTCTTTTTCTGAAACTAATTCTACAAATACACTCAACATAAATATGACCATTTCGAACCAAACATAACAGTACAGTGTTTGATGGAACAACACATGTCTTTTAGACATCCCATTATTTGTGTTCAATACAAAGTTCGATCATAACATTAGCTATCAGCATGTGTTATAATAATTAATCCATCATGTGTCATTATTGATACATCATGTATTATACAATGATTGTTATGTATGTTAAGATGTAATCAAACTATTTATCTGTATTAATACATAACATACACAATTTATCATAATAATAATCTTTCTATATGTCTTAGTTTCTTATTGATGTCTTTTAATATATATGTCTTTAGATGGGAATAGGTGTGGGGTTATACCAAAGAAAATAGCAGATACAAATCATGCCTTGATCATACCTTGTCTGAACCAGACGGGTTGAACTTAAGCTACCCTAACTTGTACCTACTTCAGAGGTGGCTGAAAACCAGTCTTGAATAGTTAAGACAATTTAGTTTGTTCCTTTGAATGCAACTGGCTTACAATAAGCTGGATATGTCATGTCTGTGCCCGCGCATTCCTCTGAACCAATTTCTGCAATTACTATTTTTGTCAAAATTGACTTTGTGACCTCTGAACATTTAGATTAATTTTGAGGTATGATCAAGTTGTCCTTATTTTTATGCCCATCTGAATGCTCCAAAAAAATATAAACCAGACTCGAGAAACTGTTAATAGTTAAGATGCTTTATCAGTAATCGTCTGAACACACTAAAAGGTTTTGTCAGTAAGTAACCTATGTATCTGATATAACAATGAATATATGACTGACAGGTCTAGATGTAGATATATCAGTTGACAATGATCTAAGTTGTTTTAACAGTGACTTATTGACTATATATCATCTATATAGATCTATTCAGATAATAGTTAATTCTAATTTATTGATTTCCTGCCTGTCGTATTACTATCTCCTTTCAATATGTCAGGTCACAGTCTCTGTTGAATCGGGAATTAACAATTGAAAGACTATCAGATGATTATTAAGTGTTCTATAGACATCAAGATAAGATACAGTACAGTATGTCTCCTTTATTGCCATCACATTGGGTTGTTTGTCAATCTCAAAGCTTTTACTGATGTAAATGAGTCCAAGATGCCTGTCTCAGCCAAAATTCATCTAAACCTATGTTATACCCCTTTTACACTTTAGGCTCCGATAAAGCGCGCCAGGCCCTGATTGGTTCCATGGCCCACTTTAAATTTACTAGTGTAAACGGAATAAAGCGAGCCAAATTAGATCGGGGCTTGGCCAGGTCCGGTTTGGTGCCTGATCCACTTCAATTTTACTAGTGTAAAACGAATGAGTGTCTGGCTCTGATTAAATATTCTTCTGCGCACGTGCAAATTATTGATATTGTCCGCCATTTTGACTTCTCGTGGACCTTTTTTAATCTTTTTAGTTAGAGAGCACACTAACTTTATTTCAGTGTAAAGTGGGCCTGGCCCAGAACGCCAGTGTATACAGATGTTTTGGTTAGATCCAGGCACGGATCCGGGTCACACTCTCTTTATCGGGGCCTAGTGTAAAAGGGGTATTAGATACTGTAATTTCAGCTGTTTGAATAAATGGTGATTGTTTGATCTGGAAAAGCAACTTTTAATACAAATTGAATGTTATGGTGGACAAAACACGGCTACAACAACTTACCCGATTTGAAACATCTTCAAGGAAGCACATACGATTTCCAAACCCTTCTGCTGCAAGACAAACTCGTTCTGTGGCACTGGCATCTTTAGTTGATGATACAGCACAACTCAAACATACCATATCATCCTGTAAAATAGACAAAAAATAGGTTCAAATAACAGCACAGGGACAGTGTTTTGAACACCTTTTACCTATTTTTTTATTTGATTGACCCTCAACATTTGCCTTAGCAGATAGGATTTGGATATAGAAATTAATGTCTCAGTAGAAGTTTATATTTTTTGGCACTGTAAAGGTGCCCGCACATGGAGAAGAGATGGTGCAGCCCTACTTAGACTCAATATATCACAAAGTGTGAAGGTGATTTTTGGTCATTTGGTCATGACTTTTGGAAAATGGCACCCTTGTGCAGGCTACTTTGTGCTACTTTTTCATCCTTTGCACTGTCACTGCAGTATTCTTAATTTTGACTAATCATGTGATATGGCTGATTTTACTGTGCTTGAGCAAATGGTGAATCATATACAGTGTTTATTGTGTGAAAGCTAAAGTCCTACAGTATCTAGGGCTTTCATATGTGGTATTAAGCAATTTTATTTGAACATAGCATCAAACACAGTTACAAATCAACAAGTAAAAAATGAATTCTTCAGGTAGACTACCAAGAATTAATTGGGTATCATATTAGTAATGTGCTATATATTCAATAAGGTCATTATAACATAGTAGATTTAGGTACTGGTTGGTATTCATATTATATCAAGGTCAAATATAACACTCTATAATCAATATACTATCTACTCAATGTAGACTAAACAATAGATCTAATCAAAACATTCAACTGTTTCCCTGGTCTAATTCATTAAATATCAGACACCATTCATCAGTCATCTTCTTTTACATAGATAGATTGATAGAAAATATCAGAACATAATGATACATTCTGTAGTGCAGTTGGTTAGGAATCTCTATGACCTTGACTCTTTCCCAAAATTCCAATCAAGCCACCAAAGCTTAAGCCTTCAAATCCATATGTAAACCTTAAAGGGATTATAAAGAGGTCTTATAAACTTTGTATGTGTATTGGGGACACTGATAGCATCAATTTGTGCTATTCTTAATATTCTTATTTAAGTTCCGACGTCAGTGGTTCTTACAATTCCACTAAAACTAACGCATTTTTTTTTACGTCACTGACTATGAAGTACCGAAAGCTACTATTGAAGATCACTGTCCTCTTTAAAACCTCTTTACAATCCCTTTTAAGTATCAGTGGGTGAAAGTTTGATTTCAGGTTTGAGCTGTATTGGAAAGGGTGGTGCTATTTTTTACTTTCCTCAAACTTCTGAAGGCTATTCACATATATTCAAAACCCCAATCAAGCTCTAAAAATCCTTTTTAAAAGATGTTATTGTCACAATTACAATGCTATACAGTTTTATAACTAGTAGTTCTACCTACACCTACACTTTTTTCTTTCTCACTTTATCTCTCTCTGACATTTTACAAATCATCAAGTTTCAATTATTTATATATCAAGTCAAGCAATAGAAGAGAGCAATAATAATGTCAGAGACGGCATTCTAGCTCACTGACACATATATAATCAACTTATATCACAATCAATATCTGACACCATTATCATCAGTTTAAGCCAAGATTCCATATATGCGTCAAATGGATCCGTCAAAAATTGAAATGGTTGGTTTTAGAGTCATGCATCAAAAACCAACCATTTCGATTTTTAACGCATGACATATGACGCATGACGCGTATATGGAATCTTAGCTTAATTATTGCAAGTCTTCTTGAGTTCATACTCCGGTGAAAATCAAACTGTATGTACTTAACAGAAATTGGTTACACCAAGAACATGACTATTCTTATTTTATAATCAATGTTCAAAAAAAAAAATGTAGTGAATCCAACCATATAACTGTGTAAAATGACAAATTTTTATCTTTTTGCTAAATATTTTCCCTAAAAACTCCAAAAACCCTTGCCTTTTACCAAACCTTAACTAGAGCCATGTGAGGATATAAAGCGGAATATAAGTGAGATGTTTATTCTCATCTCAAAAACTCCACATATTTAAGGCCAAATCAAAACATTCTAGAAGAGTAAGCAAGTTCTGCCTTGTGCCACAACAGCCATAGTTGTTTAATATTTAACACACAAGATACCTTTTCAGATTGTGTGGTTGTAGACTTGTTATTTGAGAAGAGACAGCAATGGAAGTGATGATTTCATTCTTAAACAAAGCCATCTGCCAACATCTCATCTGGTTGTTACAGACAGAACATATGTTGATTTGTAATACAGAAATACTTCTTGGAACTAATATCACAGTCAAATTAAAATCAGACAAATCAAATGTAGTCAAATCAAAACCCTGATTCAGAGTGGTTGTCAACAGAAACTTCATCTCTCCATTAGACTGTATTTATAACTGTGTTTCCACTGACAGAAAAGCTAGCTTTCGTGTGTTTCAACTGGCCAAATGCAAATGTAAGGTTTCAGCAATCGAAGCTTTTTACTTTCGGCATTTTAATGGGGGACATATGAAAGCTAATTTTCCATTACTCAGTGGAAACACAAAAGCCAGCTTTTTTTTTTTCGGCAATAGTCTTGTAGATCGTGTGCTGTCTATAATGTGAGACTTTACGATCGAGGCTACAGTCGTTCAGGAACCAGTAAAACTTAGTGTAAACGCAACGTGTTCGGCAGTAAAGCTAGCTTTCCTTCACAATTCACAGTGGAAACGCTGTTTATCTGTAGTCTATTTGTACCAGTCAGACAGAACATGTGCTGAATGAATAATGATGATGTGTAAATTATACAGATTTATGGTAAACTAGTTACAGATTGTGGTGTGTTTAATCACTAATTGTCATGATATCAACCAGTTAATATTCTAACATCAGCATGATTCTTTATAGCATTGAATAACAATTCTTATTGAAGGGTATTATTCAATTGATCCTGGATATGAGAATTTTTCAGCTAAGCTTATCAGAAATAGTGTTCACAGCTCACTGTCGAAATTTAGCCATCAAATAATATATATCCATAATTATATATCTACATTCAAAAATACTACTCGTGAAAACACCTAATAATTTAAGTTAAATTTCTGTTTGAAGGTATAAAGAAATGTCTGTGCAGTTCCGAAGACTATTTACATTCAGGACCCAAATCAAATCTTGAAAAGATTACTTTAGTAATCCAATTGGGTGATGGAATTGATTCTTAGTATGCTGCAATAGGTTTAAAATTGAATTGACCTTTATCTGTCTATATATGCCAACTGATGATTTCAACATTATAGTACTCAATGTAACCCAGATATTCTTGCCATGGAATAAATTATATATAGTCACATTGATATAAAGTAAAATTTCTATAACTATTAAAGGGATATGTTCACTAACTGTTCAACCAAAAAAATTTTAGTCTCTGAATCTGGAATTTTTAGGCTTATGTAATCTGCAATATTGTTCACAACTCTCCTACAAAATTTAAGCTTTGAAACAAATGTGTATCAATAATTATCAGCGTTAGAAAGTCAAAAATACAACTCGCCGTTAAGTAAGACTATGGCTTATACCAGTAATAGAAAACTCATATACACAAAATTAAAGATAAATGTCAAGGAAGGGATATAATTGAAGGAATTATATGATTTTCATGCAGTTCTAGTACTTCTGGAGGTCACTTAGACATATTCAAGTCCTAATTCGACCATTGGAAATACTGAACATTTCCCTTTAATATATCCATGTTGAATTATTATAAATATTGTACCTAGCTGAAGATGTTGAGCTGTAACTATCAAAGTAATACATCATGGTATTGATTGATAGAATGTATTATGTATCAACATCCCCAGAGAGACAGCAGAATACAGAAAAAAAATCAGCAGACAATTACCAACTATTGAGACTGCTATTGTATAGTTTAATATATAATACATGGATAGTTGAAAAAACTCTAAAAAATTTAAATTTGATATATCTGTCAGTTTGGCAAATTAAAGAGGAATGTTCAGCATTTTTTAGGGTCAATGGACCTTGAATATATGCAAATAGCCTTTAGAAGTACTACTAATGCACGAATATCATATAATTCCTTCAATTATATCCTTACCTTAACATTTATCCTACATTTTCTGTATATATGTGTTTTCTAATAGTCTTACTAAACGGCGAGTCGTAATTTTGACTTTCAAACGCCGATATTTATGGGTACATGTGTGTGAAGGCTTAAATTTCGTAGAAGAGTTGTGAACAATATTACGGATTAGATAAGCTAAAAAATTCCAGATTCTGAGACCAACATATCCCTGTAAAACATCATTATATTTAAGTGTATGTTCAGTGACTCTTAACCAGGGATTTGCTTGGTGGTGAAATTTGGATGAAGGGTAATTGGTGGGAATTTAAATGTAAAGAGGGATTAGGGTTGTTGATTAGTTGAGTTTTCAGACAAAGAAGTTAAAAATTCACAACATAATATCATCTGACTACAAGGTAGCTTATAAAATCTACATTTCCAAACATGAACAAGTTCAGTCTACTTTGATTTTAGGTAGAATATATAGTAATTGAAACAATCCATACACTAAAACTGCTGGGTTACTTGACACAAGACTTTAAACTTGATTCAAGAAATTTTAAGGGTATTGATTGGGCTAGCGTTCGAGAAAAAAACCACGAGATGGAAGTTTTGCGAATTACTTATTATTTTTGGGCTCAGATTGTAGATAATTATTATTACTTTATTTGTAAACTATATAGAATGAAAAAAACCGACAAGAAATTAGGTATTTCGTTAGTTTTTGCTAAAAAATTAGGAAAAAGTAGCAAAATGTGTCCCGGTTGATACAAGATTTCTCGGCCATTTTATATTGGAAAATTATGATCTTGGTCTTGATTGAAAGCTTATTCAGTAAGGAAGAAACGTACAGAGAGTTTTTTCGAAAATTCGAATTAGTTTGGCCCCTGGAAAATGTTTGCCATACCTACAAATAAATTTTCGTAAATTTTCGTATTTCCATGGTAACCACGAAAATAATATTTTTTTTTGGAAAATCGCTCTGTACGTTTCTTGGCAATGTAATTGTCTACATTTATGCCAAGTTTGATGTAGATTGATCCATTCACATTTTTTTAAACTTGTATCAAAGGTTTGAAATGTCCAATTTTTATGACATGTTTGAAAGGGCTGTCAACTCATTAAAAAAAATCTGATTGACATGAAATCAACCTTAAACTATCGAGAAGGACCCAAAATCATCAACAAATGCACAACAAGTCTCAAGAAATCATTATTTCATATACTTATTCCATTTTTTCATAACGTGAAATAGCCCAATTAACACCCTTAAGATAGAGTAACAGCCGATTACTGGACATTTACTGGACAAATATGACAAGGCTTCTTCATGCATGTTGGTCGATTTGTTTGGTTGGGCATAAACTGATCTTGTTCCATCTCATGATGCAAACTTATAAGTGGTGAGTGTTGCTCATGAAGTAGTCTGTGACATTCTTTTTAAAACAATGTATGGTTCTCCTCTTTGGAGGAATCCAGTACCACACAACTAATATTCCAAATTTAGTCATTCTTTGGGCATGGTTTTTAATAAATCGTGTTGTCACACTTGTACAGATTTCCTCTTTACACTATGACAATTACTTTTGTTTAAAGAATAAACTAATAAAACAATAAAGGATTAATTACTTACACATCTTATAGCAGTTTCATCTATAAACTCCAGATCAACATGATCACTCTCAAACTTGGAAGCCTTCATTTTAAATCTCGACAAACTATGAATCAACAAAACACTTTCAACAATGAATGTTTTCCAACCCTTTTTTACCTCATCTTTATATGTTATTTTAAATTTGCAGGAAAGAAATTTTCCAAAATCACAGTTCCTGTCTGTTTCCGCTACAATCAGATTGTCTAGCAGTAATCAGTAGAGTTGTATCAGAGTGTTAATTACAATATATTAGCTACCAGATGGGAAATGAGGAGCCAAGTCTTGTCATCAGTTTTAATAATTAAATACCTCTAGCTTTACTTGACTATACTGTCATATACAAATTGATTGACTTCAAATAACATGAATATCTCTATTCTTTTACTGTGTCAGTGAATAGTCAGATCTGATTCATTGAACTATTCCAATCAAGGTCTATCGTACTGACTCAATAACTGATCTGAGCTGTACAAACTTCTCAAGAAAACGCACTGATGAATCTTAAATAAAACACTGACAAATTCAATGGATTTTACAGATGAAGAGTTCAAACACATCCTTCATCTTTCATATGTCCATGAAGTATTGCAGTGTAAGGTTTGCCACTGGTCAATGATAAAATCCCTAGAGTAATAGAAGGGGAGTGGTCAAGGCCTATTATGTAACCTTGGTAATCAGAAATCGTGGTAGTTAATGGAACCTGTATGTTAGTTAATAGATGAGATCTGTTCTCACTGCACTATTTACACAGATCAGATTTATCATGTACCAAATTAACTAATAGAGATGTCCATGTTGGTAACTATATATCTGTACTAATATCTTTATAAACATGTTTCTTCTTGAAACCATCAATTTTTTTCAAAGAACGTGAACTATTTGAGGCCAACCAAATGGCTTATTAGTATATTTAGTATATTTATGCACAATATAACAAACAACTAATTTCACACATATTCTTGTTTATATATATTTCATTCCGAGTCAAAATTCCCTTTTTTTACAAACTTGTAGTTCCACACCACTGCGCATCAGGTACACTAGTAAAACAAAATAATACTTTTCACAACCAACTGATTTTGTTTTCGGGGCTCTGATTAGCCAGCCCTATGCACTAGACTAATGTACAATCCAATAAAATCGCACCATATACAAAATTCCATGACACTCAGTGTGAAGATGATCTGAAGAAAGCTACTTTAAGTTGGAAAGTACAAACTATAGAGTACAAACTCTTTACTCAGAGAGTAGCAGGACTGTTAGTTGAATATATTCATATACTGTATGTACATATTTCCACCCAATGATTTTCGTGAAAACTTTACAAATAAATCAATAATTTATTAACTTTTCTAATTGTATAGTCACTGGACTTGAAATAGTATGAAATTAACATCTGTATGTGTTCTTTTTAATTACTAAGCGCATACATAAGTATAATACGGTACTCTTTAGACATTCCTACTTGAAAATTGCATCATCCCATCAAATATGCTGAAAAACTAGAAAATTCTCTTTCAATCTCTTGTCTTTTCTATAAATAACATAGTTTCATTAAAATATGAATCCTACTTTAAACTTTCAAATGCCTATAAATGTGGCTAGACCTGGATTTGAAATGTTGAAAGCTCTGAAAAGGGACCTTTGAGCACTATGAGTGATTAGATTATGCATGAAAATTCCCATCTCTGTAGTTTTTAGATCTAATTTCATCTCTCAGTATACAAAATGAAAATTTGTATATTGTTTGTTTGTTTTTATGTTATATCTAATAAATATAAACTGATTACAAAATTGGTAAAAAAAGTTTTTATCTGAGGCTGTTTCATACTTATTTTCTGTTCGTCAGCATATAAGAAGACAAAATAAGAAATACAAACAAACAGAGTTTTTATACAAATGTAGAAGAGAACAATTATCATAATTTTTTATTTTCAAAGCTGAAATTTTATGACATTATGGCCACAGAAATATACAAGTCTTATAATTCTGTTTGGACAAATAAAATTGTAAAGCAAAATCAAGTAAAACTTTCGTAAAACAGAAACTCAATTTTGGATACTTCCTTATTGTAAAACTTATTTTTTGTTCATTCCCCAGATATAAACAAGAAAGAAAGGTCTTCAAATCAAATTCCAAAATATAGTTTACAAGTTTTATTTGAATTTTCTGATATGTTCTTGCATTGCTAGTTTTACAAATTGTGTCAGTAGACCAAAGGAAAGGAAACTAGAATTACTATGAGAAGTTATATATGTTTGATAATAATAGATGTAATGATAATGTATAAAGTCAAATTACAATAAGTTATATATGTAATGATAATGTATAAAGTCAAATTACAATAAGTTATATATGTAATGATAATGTATAAAGTCAAATTACAATAAGTTATATATGTAATGATAATGTATAAAGTCAAATTACAATAAGTAATATATGTAATGATAATGTATAAAGTCAAATTACTATGATAAGTTATATATGTATGATAATAATAGATGTAATGATAATGTATAAAGTCAAATTACAATAAGTTATATATGTAATGATAATGTATAAAGTCAAATTACTATAAGTTATATATGTAATGATAATGTATAAAGTCAAATTACAATAAGTTATACATGTAATGATAATGTATAAAGTCAAATTACTATGATAAGTTATATAATATGTAATGATAAAGTATAAAGTCAAATTACAATAAGTTATATACGTAATGATAATGTATAAAGTCAAATTACTATGATAAGTTTATATGTTTGATAATAATAGATGTAATGATGATGTATAATGTCAAATTACAATAAGTTATATATGTAATGATAATGTATAAAGTCAAATTACTATGAGAAGTTTTATTTGTATGATAATAATAGATGTAATGATAATGTATAAAGTAGAACCAGCTGTAAACTAGAGTTATAGATGTACCTCTGTTAATGACTCAGAATATCTAATTAATACCATATACCTAATTATTGGATATCTCCCGTTTTCTTTATATACAGCATAGCCAAATATTTCTTAATTTCTCCTGATAACAATCAGGTCAAGCAATTGCTCAACAAGCTATGGCCCACACAGCATTTATTCACATATAAGCCATAGTCAGCAGCCCTTGCTACACGACAGAAATTGTTGTTCAAAACATAGAAACCATAACACAAAAGAAACAAACAAACTTTGAATATTTTATTAAATCTGAAGAGACATAATAAACATTTCCATTTTATTAATTAAAATAATCTAATTCAGTAATATATGTTACACTACCATGCATAAATTATACTGTGATAGACACAATGAATATTTACAAATGTGGTAAACAAGGTAAATAACAAAATCCTACTCTAAAAATAATAAATAAAGAACCATTATTATTTTTAGTTCATAAGACTCATGAGAAGGAAGGGGTTCATTCCCATGCCGCCTCTTGAACCACCCATGCCACCCATACCACCCATACCACTAAACATTAACATTCTAGGATCAATGTCGCCGCCTGATAAACCAAGTAAAGCCATGGTACTCAAACCACCACCTTGTTGTCCACCCATTCCACCAAATCGTGGAAACTGTTGTTGTTGAGCTCCGAAATTCATTTGGTTTCCATACATGTTATTATAAGGATCTGAAATGGAAAACAAATAAATTAGTTTAAAAACATTTCATTTAAGTCAAATATCCAGGTTTAGCCTTTTCGTATTAAGTGACTGAGTGTGATTTACAAAAGGTAAAATCAAATTCAGATGCCCCAAACTTATGAAATGTAATATTTATCATCTTATTGGCACTAATAGAAATGTTTCCTTCCTTAGAGGAATTATTCCTTAGTTAATATTGAAAAAGATAATTGTTGGCTTTTACCCAATCAAATGAAATATAAATTTAAGGATCTTTCAAAAATAATGAAATACTTACTGTAATTCTGGGCGTATGTTGTCATAATGACGACCGACATCAAAACAGTTGCAAAGATAAGTTTCATCATTTTGATATTTAGTTGTTAAAATATTCCTGAAAAATCAACAAAATTGGATTTAAACTGTCATTTCCATTATGTTGAAACAATAAGGGAAACAAACGACCATAATATGCAATTTTGTCAACTTTGTGTTTCATATCTTCAAAGTATATGCTATCATGGACTTAACGAACTATTGTATGTTTGGATTGTCAATGTCAAGATCCTCCCTACTTGGAACTGGGAGAAAAAGAAAGAGGCTACCTCTAAGAATGAACATATAATTTAACATTTCTTGTACTTGGTCTATCTATAACAGTTTATATTCATTAGTGGACATACTGGGTGTCATAACTACAACAGAATCTCTAAGTAAATAGCATAAATCTGCAAAATTATCGAAAACCAATTTATAGGATTTTTTTCAATGATTACTCAGTTTCATTGATCGATCAAATTATAAAGAGATTCTGTTTTAGTTTTGACACTAGGTAGAGTGAATACTCTTATTAGCCAAGTTTAAGAGGTAGTACCGGGTATATAAAATTATTTTCTTACCTGAAGTGCTGTTATCTAGTGAGTTGCTTGTTCGAATTGATAATGCAACTGTTCTGTATGGGGTGTCTTATATAGGGAAAATTGTCACATTTCTTTTGTTGTTTACTCCAGATTATGAAATGTTATATGATTGTTTTGACGATTTTTGTCATATTTTGATGGATATACTTCTCCTAATGTACAGATTTGATAGACTAAGAGTAAAGGTTCAATGTTTAATAATAAACACATCAATTGTTATTAGATAAGAAATTACTTTCAAGGTCAAGAAAAAGAGAAATTTGATCAGAAGAATCAATGGTACTAATAATCTCAAGAATTAATGTTAAGGGAAATTGTTTTCTCAATGAGTCAGCAACAATTGTTACCACATTCAGTTAAAACCATGATTCTTTAGCAAAAGAATATGACATTTATCACATCTATCTATAGCTTCAATAACATGATATTCTCATCATTAATGACTAGAAACCTAAATAAAGTTTCTATATTCTTTATTATTATCATATTTAATAATGTAGTTGATGGGGTTGAAGTTCATTATCATCCAAGTACGTTTAGAAACTTTGTGATTCGATTCAATGATATGTAAAATAATATCCAGTTTTTTTTATAGAATGAGATATTAAGTCACTTATATACGTAACCTCATGAAACAAAACAATGGCCATTGGTATCGCATTACATTGATTCACTGACAAATCTTACATCAATCTGGTAATTCAAACGATTTCTCTAAAGGATTTATTTTAATAAAGAAACCAAGTACTAACAATCCAAACCGCAAAACGAAACTCGAAATCAAAAAAGACATTTTGACAAGTAACAGTTTTTGAACTTTTCACATGAGGAATTATATCAATCATACATGAGTAAGTAAATCATAACGAAAAGTGGCATCAGGTGTCTAGAAGAGTAAGCATACCCTATTCAAGAATTAAATTCTCCAAATTGAAAAGTAATGAAGACAAGATTCTGTTGGGGGACTGCTGGAGCAAAGGGTAGATATTTTACATATTGTCTTTCGCTTTTAGAGAAGGATAAGTAATCACTATCTCAACAATCAATGTTACCATGTACAGTAATCACTATCTCAACAATCAATGTTACTATGTACAGTAATCACTATTCCAACAATCAATGTTACCATGTATAGTAATCACTATCTCAACAATCAATGTTACCATGTACAGTAATTACTATCTCAACAATCAATGTTACCATGTACAGTAATCACTATCTCAACAATCAATGTTACTATGTACAGTAATCACTATCCCAACAATCAATGTTACTATGTACAGTTATTACTATCTCAACAATCAATGTTACCATGTACAGTAATTACTATCTCAACAATCAATGTTACCATGTACAGTAATCACTATCTCAACAATCAATGTTACCGTGTATAGTAATCACTATCTCAACAATCAATGTTACTATGTACAGTAATTACTATCCCAACAATCAATGTTACCATGTATAGTAATTACTATCTCAATAATAAGAGTTACCATGTACAGTAATTACTATCTCAAAAATAAAAGTTACCATGTACAGTCATCACTATCTCAACAATCAATGTTACCATGTACAGTAATTACTTTCTCAACAATCAATGTTACCATGTATAGTAATCACTATCTCAACAATCAATGTTACCATGTACAGTAATCACTATCTCAACAATCAATGTTACTATGTACAGTCATCACTATCTCAACAATCAATGTTACTATGTACAGTAATTACTATCTCAACAATCAATGTTACTATGTACAGCAATTACTATCTCAACAATCAATGTTACTATCAGGCCCGTAACCAGCCCAGTGCTTCTAGGGGGGCGAATGTCCAAATAAGGGGGGCAGTTAATGTCAATATTCCTGAAAACACGATTTTCGGTCGTATTCCGATGAATTGACTTTTTTGAAATTTGGACTCTCAGAAATTCGATTTCGTGTCATTTTGCAACGAATTTGGATTGGAATACATCCTCTAGAAAATTTTGAGAATTAGACGACTGGAAATGTGATTTACTGTCAATTTGAAAAGAGTTTGGGCTGGGGGAAATCCACTAGAAATTTTTTAGAATTAAACGACTGGAAATATGATTTACTGTCATTTTGAAAAGAGTTTGGGCTGGGGCACATCCACTAGGAAATTTTGAGAATTAGACTGGAAATACGATTTACTGTCATTTTGAAAAGAGCTTGGGCTGGGGAACATCCCCAAGAAAGTTTTGAGATTTTGACGACTGAAAATGTGATTTCTTGTCAATTTGAAAAGAGTTTGGTCTGTGGGATAGCCCCTAGAAAATTTTGATACATAGACAACTGGAAATGCGATTTCCTATCATTTCGCGACATTTTAAGGTTCAGAAATGTTTTTCTCATTGAAAATTTTGCAGGGGGGGGCGAATATATTTCCAGGGGGGGCGCCGCCCCCCCTGCGCCCCCCTTAGTTACGGGCCTGGTTACTATGTATAGTAATCACTATCTCAACAATCAATGTTACTGTGTACAGTAATTACTATCTCAACAATCAATGTTACCATGTATAGTAATCACTATTCCAACAATCAATGTTACTGTGTACAGTAATTACTATCTCAAAAATCAATGTTACTATGTATAGTAATCACTATCTCAACAATCAATGTTACTGTGTACAGTAATCACTATCTCAACAATCAATGTTACCATGTACAGTAATCACTATTCCAACAATCAATGTTACTGTGTACAGTAATCACTATCTCAACAATCAATGTTACTGTGTACAGTAATTACTATCTCAACAATCAATGTTACCATGTATAGTAATTACTATCTCAACAATCAATGTTACTGTGTATAGTAATCACTATTCCAACAATCAATGTTACTGTGTACAGTAATCACTATCTCAACAATCAATGTTACCGTGTATAGTAATCACTATCTCAACAATCAATGTTACTGTGTACAGTGATTACTATCTCAACAATCAATGTTACTATGTACAGTAATTACTATCTCAATAATAAATGTTACCAGGTACAAACCAGCCCTACCCAGCTCTAATAAACGTAATGCCATCTTGAGGAAAAAGTTTTAAGGCCATGGTGTTGATATTAAATTTATTGGAAATGATAAACAAGTAATGGAGCCCAATGTAGAACCACATTTATAAGCCATCCCTTTTCAGACATCTTCTCAATTCTCAAAATTATATTAAAGTCCTCAAATAATAAATAGGTATATATAACTCTATATAGGTCAGTTAAAGGTAATGGCAGCTTCCATAAACCATCTTGATAACTGACAAGACAAGAAATATGATGTTAACCAGACTAATTTACCGTTAAACAGAGTTGCAGGAATCTACTCTATGATCTACCTCTCTATTAAATCACATTATCAAGGTGTTAAAATGGGCTATTTTCAAACACCAAACTCTTTTCAATGAAGTTGCCCAGAAAAATAAAAACCACACCTGCGGAAAGATCAGCTATTCTTTTATCAAAATTATACCTTTTAAATTCCATCGAATACTTACCGTTCTTAAGAAAGACTCTTGTTCCCCACCTCCCTCGGCCGGGTCCGCCATCTTGCCTTCTTAATGCAAGGAGAAAAGGTAAACCGATTCTCTCACTTTGAATAATCCCGTTTCATTCAGTTAATTGTCGACGGTTCCTCGATTAATATGTAATCCGTACACTAAACAGTCATTGTTACACAAAAAGGTGCTTGAAAATCGTCCGTATCGAAAGTAAACGTGATGTTATTAAATGTTTTAGACGAGTATTGCCGTCGACCTTCCTTTATATTTAGAATAGAGATGGAGCTGTTAGTCTCATTTGTAAATCGATACCTTCACTTCTCTACGTAGAACATAGATGCAAATACTTGTACTTGATTCCACGCTTACTCATCGGTCGGCACATGTAAAACAATTTGGTTTACCTTGCCGGCGTGTGCCAAGAATAAACCTATAGGAGGCTGAACGGTTATGACCTTTCAGAATTTTGGTCTATGCTGGAACTAATCATTCTCAACAAAGTCACGTGATAACAGACTACTACTTTCACTTTGTTTTGATAACTGTCATGCTGAGCCATAACCATTACAGCGTTGATGTCATGTCATTCGACTAATTAGAGGCTAATCTCAGACTATAATTACTGTGTGCAGTCAACCTTATCCACGTTTGACTTATGTTCATGTACGCTATGAAATATATAGGCCTACTAAAATAGTGATGCTTAGGGGTATAGCCTAGGCTAGGCCTATATATTTTTATCTTGAAAATATCTAGGCAAAGAGGGATAGGACCTAGCTGAAGCTGAAAATGAATGAAAATTAGATTTTGCAAGGAAAGATATAAATGTGATATTTGCTAAATCGGCTATATTGCTTATTTCAATTTTATGGCTATATTACAGCTGTTTGAAGTCTTCCGAAAGCATTGGTATAGGATAGGGGGATATAATTGATTTTAAAAGACAGTGTATTTTTTTCATCTCATCCTCTTATCTCTATTTTATTTTTCTTGAAAAGCACATTTCAGATCACAGATCACGTTTTTGCTGGAAATAAAGTCCATAATTATTATCAAATATTTCTTTCTTTGAAATTAGCCAACTACTCTGTAGGTTATTGATCCATATCGGACTTCATTGTATATAGTTCAGACGCGACAGAAATTTTTCTATACAGGACAAGCTGTCGGGCTAAATTATTCAGAATGATAAAATGTACAATTTGAATAACTGCTCCATAGAGTAAAAAATGAAATGAATGAATGAAAATGTTTTGTATTCTGCACCTGATTGGGCTTATAAAGACGGACGACAAAATCCAATGAGCATTGGGGGGAATTTTGCTTGGACAGTGGCACCCACTCTTTTTCATTTTACTTAGTGTGGAGAAAGAAATGACAAAGCATTTTCATCTGAAACTGCATAGCTCGACTTATATTCTGCTAAACATTCCTCTCACATAAACTTGTCATTGCGACCTGTAAAGGTATCTGTGGCTTACAGCATCCATTACAGATCGTTTTTAGAACAAGTGGTAAATCCTGGTGCGCGATGTTTTCCATATTTTAGTTATGTATATTATGAGGTAAGGAAGTAATATATCTGGAGAGACAATGCAGGGAGAGTTGCAGTGATGATATATTGTAATGAGTTGCCGTCAGAATTTCGTTGAATTGACCACCAACTTAGATATTGGCCTGCATAAATTTCGGGCATAAAGTGTCCTGCCTTCATCTATATGAATACATTTTTTGAGAAAAAAAGAAGGTTGATTGAATTTATACATTTTTATTATTCATAATATATGGTGAACGACACCATGGATTTTTACAAATGTGGTTACGAGGTAAATAACAAAAACCTACTCTAAAAAATAATAAATAAAGAACCATTGTTATTTTTAGTTCATAAGACTCATGAGAAGGAAGGGGTTCATTCCCATGCCGCCTCTTGAACCACCCATACCACCCATACCACCCATACCACTAAACATTAACATTCTAGGATCAATGTCGCCGCCTGATAAACCAAGTAAAGCCATGGTACTTAAACCACCACCTTGTTGTCCACCCATTCCACCAAATCGTGAAAACTGTTGTGGAGCTCCGAAATTCATTTGACCTCCATACATGTTGTTATAAGGATCTAAAATGTAACAAATAAACAAAATCAAATTTGTGAACAATAAATTTTGAAAGAAATGATATTACACTTTTGATACAAGGTCTACTAAATGTTTCCTCAAAGAAATTAATCTTAGAACAATATTGAGTTACGGAACGGAGCGTCTCTGAAATTGTCTAAAATCCCCACCCCACCTTCGGATTTCGGCCACTCAGATTCAGGAGATTATTCTATAAAATTGACAAAAATATCTTGGTTGAAAAAATTATTTTTTTGAATGATCAAAAAGTGGGGCCAGGGCTCCCAACCCCGTCGCCTACCCCCTGCTTTGCGGCCTTTGTTACACACTTTATCCGATGGTATATTTCTAGAAATTGAATTTTAAAAAATCTAGCCAAAATAATGAAATAGGCCTACTTACTGTAATTCTGGGCGTATGTTGTCATAATGACAATGGACATCAAAACAGTTGCAAAGATAAGTTTCATCATTTTGATATTTGGTGGTTAAAATCTTCCTGAAAAAAAATATATGAAATTTGATTTAGACCTTAGTGTGTTGTAACATAAGCCTACAAGGCCTAAAACACTTGATATTGCAACATCTCCACAGTAAGTAGAAACCCTAAGGAAATCGTCAAACCACATACAATTATGTTTCCTATAAAACCTTCTTCATGGATTTGGCAAAAGGTTGTTGCAATGTATTAAGCAAATGTCTTTGCATGACACTCGGCAATTAAACGGCAATTAAACGACCGATGGTTGAAAGTTAGGCCATGATGTTGTAATAATCATTTTCTTACCTGAAGTGTTGTTATCTAGTAAGTTGCTTGTTCAAATTGATAATGCAACTGTTCTGTATGGGGTGTCTTATATAGGGAAAATTGTCACATTTCTTTTGTTGTTTACTCCAGATTATGAAATGTTATATGATTGTTTTGACGATTTTTGTCATATTTTGATGGATATACTACTCCTAATGTACAGATTTAGTGAATGCCAGTTAGAACGGTAACAAGGGAAAACGGTAACAAAAAAATAAAGTTGAAACGGTAACAGGTCTGCGAAAACGGTAACAAGATTTTACGGTTAAAACGGTAACAGTTCTGTAAAAACGGTAACACATAATAAAATAGATGTAATGTAGGCCTATAATGTGTTTTATCATTTATGTTGTTATATTATAATATTTATTTGTATCAAAGGATAAAACAAATATCCTATCACACAACATGTGGTTTCGTAATTGAATTGTCGGTAAAATATCAATTGATACCAAACGGCCCATCATGGACGACATCAAAGCAGGCATTGTCAAGATATCGTTTGCTGAATCACATTTTGCCCATTATAATGAAGAATTGTAATATTATCCTCAATGTTTTTGAGAGTCCTATATTAGTAAAATTTAATTTTTTTTATATGGATGTTATTTATATTTTATCTTCCCGTGATGACCTTGACTCAAGGTCGCACGCGTATGAATCTCGAAAAATCTGAAAAAAGGCAAATCTAGTCGATAAATTTAGTGGACCGATAAAGTTTGAGTTTTTCCAAAGCAGAGATATTGTCACGCAATCAAAATAGATCTATTTGAACCTTATTTTGATCATTGCATTATGAATTCAGATATTAAATCTGCATTATGTCGTCTGCTTCTCTGCTAATATTCTATGTCAGCACTTTGATTCTATTTATAGTAACAATCAACCTTGATTGCCGCCTTTGTTTCTATATTGAATCCAAGCCCTCCTGAGGAAATTAATCAAAGGTGTGACAAATTAACGTTCTCTCATTGTTTATATTCACACAACCTCACAACCTCTTAATCATTAATTGGTTTAGTTTCATTTCTTAATAATAAAAAAAAAACAACCAAAAAACGGCTTTTCTGACAAGAATAAGACCACATCAAATTTTGCCGATTTGATACCATATATATTTTTACTCGCATGACCTTGAATTTTCGAATATTTCCGAGGAATAAATTCTTTATTTTGTTACCTTTTTTACCAAAATATTTTGTTACCGTTTTTACAGATATGTTACCGTTATAACCTTATATGTGTTACCGTTTTAACAGGTTTGTTACCGTTTCAACTTTATTTTTTTGTTACCGTTTTCCCTTGTTACCGTTCTAACTGGCTACCGATTTAGTAAAGGTTCAATGTCTATTAATAGACATATGAATTTTATCCTAATTAGGTAAGGAATTATTTTCAAGGTCAAGAGGTAAATCGAGAAAGAAAGAAAAAATGCCCACCCCCTAGTCATTAGCTGAACTGAAAATGGTCCTATTTGGATTTTAAAAAATAGGTTGGAAATTTTGAACAATCATTTTAGGAATGTCTAGTAAAATGTTTCTTCATTTAGTTTTTTAATTTCTTTTTTCCAGGTCATGGGTTTTATGGAGAATTTAGCGCGTTTATGAATATGCGATAATAGGTCAACAATCTCCCAATGCCTTGGAATATGCACTCATATTCTAGATAATTTTACTGGAAATCATTGTCAGAGTTTGTAAAGATTTATCCCAGCATCAAACCCTATCTTGGAATGTATTAGTAGATTTTATCTTTTTATGGACTAAGTTTTATAGTTTATTTAAATGTTGTCTGAGTTATGAAAAATTATTCCCCTTGACAGTTTCTCTACAAAAAAGTCGAGATAAGTCTATCACATTTATTTTTGTTTTGATTATTATAAACAGTGAAACTCCCCCTTATTTTTTTTATAATAATTAAGGGAGCAAAATGATTCCAACGACTGGCATGTAATACTGTTGAATAGAAAGTGAAAATCTGTTTCCATCTAGTCAGGTTTTACGTCTGTTGGATGAGGAACTATGGAGTCTGTGACAGCAATCGGTGATCGTTTATCCATTCCAAAACATCACTGTCGATGTCTGTCAAAAACAAGAGTTGTTTGCATTGTAAGTGAGGCTTTATATCCCTTAGTTAAATATGACAAATTTATTTCAATATAAAGCTTGGTAAAATAATATCATGTCTGAATAATTACTAATTTAGTATGAAGTGTTAGGCTATGAAATATTAGTGTTGCCATTTATGCATTTATATTTATGTCTCCTTTCAGTTTTCATATTCTAAGCCTACACAGCCTCAAGCTATAACATAAATCTGTTAAGTGGATTCATGTCATTATAAATGATAATTAGATCTATGTGTAATAAATTTCAGGTACACAATGATTGGTATAAGAATCTAAGGCAAGGAAAATTTACACAAGTTCCATCTACAGATCATTTTACCAACTTAGAAGCAGAAAGATTATTGGCTGGTTCATCATTGACATTGCCAGAATCATGGTCAAGACTAACTATCAAAGTTGTTAAAAAACAGAATGTTTTAGTTGAAAGGTTTGTGTTTTGTTTTAGAATCTCCCAAAGACACCAACATTCTGCTAAAGGTTAAATTCTGTAGGCCTACTTAACCTTTCAGTTTTCATTTTCAAGATAAGAAGCAAACAAATATTTTGATTATCATAACTGTGACTCTGTGAGTCGCTACAGCTTAATTTTATAGCATTTCTTAAAGTATGTTATCACTGTAATTTCTATAAACATATCATCAATTACTCATAGACAAAGAAATTATATTTTGATATCTTTTTATTTGCAGACTAAGAGATGACTACCTATACAACACAAATGTTGCAGATAATATATTTGAACATTTGAATTATGTGGCTCATGAGAATTTCAATACACAATGGCGTAATGCATTCCATTTATATAAAGGATCAAAGAAGAGTGCTCAAATCAAAGAATATGTGAAGGTAACAGCCTTGTTGGCCAAATTAATTAATTTATAGAAATAAAATGTAATTAGTTTCGTAACATGACAATGATCATTATAGTTGACATGCTTCAGAAATAGGCCCAATACACCAAAGTGACATTGTCATATCTCAAATTAAGCCCATGGGGACAGACATGATACAATGATATAAATATTAAGACAATAAAAATCACCTGTATATGAGATAGACAGAATATAGATTCAGAATATGATTTTGACTTGAACTGTTATTTTTATCATTGCCAGGGCCATTAAAAAATGACTAAATGATTCAGATTATGTATTGACAGGCTTTTCACTGAAATTTAGATGGCTTTTAAAGACTTTTTTTCCTAAAAGTGCCTTTATTATTCTCACTAAATTTTGAATTGAGTGACAAAAGTTGTTTTAATTTTTTACAGTTTACTTCATCAGTCCATCAATATATAGACAAGTTTAAACCGGATATTATTATCAACTTAGATACCACCATATCAACTTTACCATTATCAACTAAAAAACATAGTGAATTACACCCTAATCTAGTTCCTTGTAAAGTTTTAATAGAAACAGAGACCCATTTCTTCTTTATACAACCATATATACCATATACATTACATAATCTAGTGTTTTATAGCCCTTCTGTATTGACCACATCACCTACTAATACTCTCTTTATACTATATCAGTTATTACATTCTATGCAATGTCTGCATCAACATGGTTTATCAGCCAAGGGTATCAATTTATGCAATATTCTAATTGATAAGAACTTATGGATATCTGTAACCACACCTCAAATCAAAACATGGATGATAGAGAAGCCTGGAAGTAGAGGGGAAATTGGACCTCATGATGACCAAGGTCATACTGCTAGAGTTCCTAAAACAGTTCTCAGATTGATGTCAGAAAAAGAAGATTTAGTTACAAATGCTCAGGATTATTTAAAATCATATATTTACAAGCAATATTCAATCAGTGATCTTCCAACAATTGTGGATAATTGGGTACATAAAAAGCTAACTAATTTTCAATATTTGATGATTCTGAATCATTTAGCAGGTCGTGTAATGAATGATCCTAACAATCATCCTGTGTTGCCGTGGGTAATGGATTTTACTGGCCACGATTCAGGGTATCGAGACTTGACTATGTCTAAATATAGAATAAACAAGGGAGATTATCAATTAGACTTTACGTACAATTCTATGATTGGTTTAGATGAAAATGGTGAGCACATTCCACATCATGTGTCCGATGTTTTATCAGATATTACATATTTTGTTTATAAGGCCAGACGGACTGAAAAATCAATTTTATGTACACATGTCCGCACAAATTGGGTACCACATGAATATCCTAGCAGTATGCAGAGAATGCAAGAATGGACGCCTGATGAATGTATTCCAGAATTCTATACAGATCCTAATATATTTATCTCCATCCATGAAGATCTTCCAGATTTAGAAATTCCATTGTGGTGCAGTTCAACCTATGATTTTATCACAAGACATATGGCAGCTTTAGAAAGTGAGGCTGTATCAGAAATGTTACATCACTGGATTGATCTGACATTTGGATGTAAGGTAAAAAAAAAATTGTTTCTTATCATGTTTATTTGGCTCTGCAGAGCAAAGAAATGGCTCTACAATCCTTAACCCTAAAAGCCATTATACCTACTCAATCATTATCTAATATATATACCTGACAAGCTGGTAAACTGGCCCTTGTCAAGTGACGTCATAGAACGTTAACGTAATACACTTTAAGAAATGTTGCTTGGAATTCAGGGTATATAATGTTTTATCCAAAATAAATTCAGGGTTCAAAGGGTTGATCTGTTTGGGGTTGGACCCTAACACCAGACACAAAGTTTTTGTTGACTATTAAACTGTGTAAAACAAGATTATATTTTATGCGTCATTTTTTTTATTTTTAGTTAAGTGGCTCAGCAGCAGTTAAATCTAAAAATGTTTATCTTCAATTAGTCGATAACCATAAAACTATCACAAACCATGGAGTGGTGCAACTATTTACTCAACCACACCCACATCGACCCTCATCCACCCAACCATTTACCTCTTTTCATCCACCTAAGATATACAGAGAAGTTTTACCAGCTCAAGTAGGTTTTACATCTGAATATCTATTCATGTTGGTCTTGATAAGCTTTTTACATCTTATTTTTTTACAACTTTTATATTTTGAAGACTATTTTTGCTTAGTTTTGAACCTAAAGCAGGTCTGTAGATTTATGTTTTAAAGTATCTCTATGTATAGATATAATTACTGTTGAAGAGTGAAAGTTTCACCTATTTGCAACTTAGAAATATTAACCATTTCAACACTAAAAGCCGGAATACCGTCTTAATCATCATGCGATATATACCCGATAAGCCGGAAAACCAGCCGTTGTCAAGTGATGTCATACAACGTTAACGTAATACATTTTAAGAAATGTTGCTGGGAATGCAGTGTATATGACATATTAGCCAAAATAAAGTCAGGGTTCAAAGGGTTACGAACCCCTTATTCTTCAATCAGCGCTAGCTCAACTTTCTATTAATTGACCACTATTTCAAAGAGAGTTTCTGAATCACATGATGATTTGACTAACAACTTACATAAAGTTCCAAGTTAGATATTAAATAAAATTTTAGTGATTGGCCTTTACTGTTACAAAGAACATTGATGTAGGTGTCTAGTATTGTATCAAACCAATATATTTGTGTACATGTTTTCACAAATACTTGTTTTCTTCACTCAAGAGTAAAAACAAAGGGTAAATAATCTCACAAATAGAGTCGTCATCAAGAAAAAAAGAAATGAGATGATAGCCTACTTAATAGTATGACAAGTTACAAACATACTAAATGATGATAATTGGGTGTAATGCTGTAAACTTGAATAATATTATGAAAGGATAACACTGAAAAAGTTGATTAATAGAGCTGTAAATCTTGGACAGGGACAAAAACTTACATAAAAGAAGTTGACCTGTCTATGTATTTGTGTAATGTAATTAAGACTACGTAGCAAAAGGAATTCAAGGGTCAAATTAGGGTTAGATTTTTTAGGGAAATGGACATTCTTTTTGCTTGTGGACTTTAATAAGTAAATGATAGTGTTAATTGAAAACGTTTTATGTGTTAAAATAAAATCTTGGCATTGATTTCAGATGATGCAGTTACATCAATCCCCAGCTAGTCATGAAACAGTTGTCCATGCTCTAAGGTAATCCAGTAGATGGGTTTTTTTATAATTTGCTATTTTAATTTAGAATTGTCATATCCAGCAATGAACCCCTCACAGAAGAAATTTTTCACTAATTATTGAAACATTTAGAAATCTTCGAATATAATTGACCATAATAGATTCCTAAATTTTGAAAAAATTTCCAACCTGAAAACTCTCTCGAACCATTTTCCGCTGGCGTTAGGGCTTTGGGTGGATGAGTAAAAAATGTGAGTAGATAGTGCAGTACAGTAGATTAAAGTATAAGCATACTGTGTCTGGATCCCAAACTCTGTGTATTCGCTTCCTCTATTTTCTATAATTGATAATCAACCACCAGACAATAAACCAGAAAACTGGAATTTTGAATATTGTTACACTGATAGATTGTCAATGAGAAATTAATGGTATGTCTAGGAAAAAAAGTCTGCATTACATGTGATATTTTTTTAATATTTTTATATTATATTATTTTAGATCAATGGAGGTCGTAGATTTTATTGATAAAACCAGACCTGAAGACGTTCCTATACAATTACCAAATAATTATACTAATATATTACAAGCTTTAGATGATTATGAAAGTCAGTTAAATTTCTCTACTAAAGTTCTTCAACATAAACCACCAGGCGATGACAGAAAGGTATGGATATATTTAAAAACTTTATAAATTATTGGAGTCGTATTTTACTAATTATTTTGGGCCTTTCTCTTAAAAACTGAATTCAAACGATGTTAATGTTCTAGTCATCTGATTTATAGATCATAAGAATTGACTCATTCCAATCTGATTACTCTATTTCAATTAAATCGAGATTTTATCTTAGTAACGTTTCTAGAATAAGGCCCCAAGCATGTGCTCAAGGTTATTTAACTATTTAGCTATCATTTGATGAGAAACAGCTAGCTGTATATTACATAAATTCTTTGTTAACAAGAACAACATTAACATTAATTTTACTTGATGTGATGTAAGTATGCAAGCGCACACAGTTTAAATCGGATGATACAGCCCTGTTTTCAGGGTCATTTTGAGAATATGTACCCAAATCAATCATCTGAAATTCTGACTGTTTCGTGTTAACTCACATATGCTATGCATTCTTCAACCAATAACCAAAGTATTAAAAATTCAAAGCACATGATATTATGATATCTTTACAGAGATCAAAGTATCCAGATGATGAAGTGCGAGACATGATAACAGAAGATTTAACAGTGTTTATTTGTAATATGTGTGAGATTTTCTTGTCTCCTAAATTAAGAGCATTAGGATGTAATTTATCTCTATTAGAACGTTACAGATTGATTAAATCATTGTGTTCTACAGAATGTATTGATTTACCTAGGTAAGATAGAATTCATAGACCTAATTCAGGCCTCCTTTTGTAACCATTGAATGCGAGGCTCAAAATGAAAATTACTGCATCCATTGATAAAATGATGTCATCAAATGAATGAATAGTCTATTTGAAAATACTAAACACTCTCAGCGAAAAAAAAGGGCTAAAAACTGCTTTTTCTCTGATATCTGTGACTGTGCACTTCATTTGAAAGTATTATTACATCGCTTAATCAATTCTGATTTTTATGATGTAAAATATGAAACTTCAAGCTGAATCTAAATAGTTACCTTGCAGGGCCTGTTACAGCATATACGCATATTCAAGATGGCGGACATTGATATACAGAATCAACAAATTGTTGGAAAGTTCAAATGTCAACTGTTTTCAGTAGGTGAAATGATACATAATATAATCGTTATTTCAATGTAACAAAGATCTGTTCTTAATTTTTCAGAACATACAGAAAAGCTGCATCATTTTTGCTATCAACTGTGATTATAGATCAAAGTGATTCTGAGAAACCTAAACTACGGTATTTAACAGACAATGATGCTGGTATACCTCTTCCAACTCCCAGTTATTTATTACAGTCCTTTACTCATATACTACCTTTCCCTGATTACTTTGATAAACTATATTCTTGTCTAGCAGAACTCAAACAGAAAGATGATGAAATTGAAAAAATACATTGGAGTATGCTTACTCCTGCTGAAAAAAACTCTTTAACCAAATCTTTACAGAGAGAAAAAGTTCCTCTTCTTGATAAATTCCTACAGAAACATCATAAAAAACTTGGAAAGCAAGGGTTAAATATCTTATCTCCATACATTGAAGAGTTGTTTGAAAATGACATCACCACTGTTCAGGCTGCCTGGTGCTTTTTAAATACAATGAGTCGAGAACTGGGACGAGAGGAAACTACGAAAAGACTCATGCCTCACTTGATTAAGTTATTTAGTGGTGAACATTCGACAGCAAAACATGTCAAACTTTATCATCGACAGTTTTTAATGCAATTGATCGTTAGATTAGGACTTAAAACATTTATTGCCAACTTCGCTACACTGTTAGTTGAAGCTGTATCAGGTTTTAAAGATTTTTATGTGCCCAGTAAGTTTTATAATGAAGAGTTGTTAGAGGATCCTAGTCCAGCTTGGGATACAAATATGTCACGAAACAGATCTCCTAACGAGCTGTCTATAGGACAACCTAATGAATTTACATTCCAAAATGATTATGAAGAGACAACACATATAGATGGTGATGAAAACGAAGATGAGTTTATCACTGATAATATGTCGATGGAAGATGAAGATGAAATCAGACCAATGTCTGGTGATTCTACTAGTATAGGTAAACAATCAACTAGTAGTGATATAAGTGAAGGCAGACTATCAACACAAGATGATGAAGGAGAAGACATACCTCCTATATTTGGCAGTGTAGCATCAGTCCATAGTATTTCTCATCTGCTAGAAGAACAATCGAGACAAAAACTGTTGTCTATTGAAGAGAGTGATACTGGATCAATGAGTGAAGATAGTCAGAATCTAACGCCATCTCAATCAGAAAGACAATCTGGTACAGAAAGCCATGACGAAGACGATGAACCCAAAACATCTTCGCAATTCTACCTCTCTGTGGAAGAAACAGAAGCCATCTTACACACTAGTCGTAAAGAAAGCATGGTCCGTAGTGAAACGGAAGATCTCATGATGAACATATCAACATCCAGTCCTAAAGATATTCTTAATATACGTGATGTGGCCACAGAAAGTGTCAAGTGGTTGTGCCATAAATTAGGACCTGTACTAACAGCTAAACATTTGTCGCGTAATCTGATAAGAATGATCTCTCTTTGTTATATTGGTGAAGAACAACTGCAGAATCTAGACAAATCAGGTGAGGCCATATTTGTTGCTTCTATTCTTCCACATTAAATTTTCTTGAAAACTAATACCTGTTGATGATGATAGAAGCTGTTAAGGGCACATTAACCATTCATTGACCAATCATAGCTCAGTTTCAGAAACAACAATTTATTGGCTAACATCATTGTTCAGTGTTCACTGCTGACTGTCAAAATTTAAGCCTTTAAATCAATGTGTATCCATAATTATCAGTGGTTGAAAGTAAAAAATACGACCTATATTTTGAATTGGCTACAATGTTTATAGCACAGACATATACAGAAATAGAAAATGAAATTTTTAGTTTGAAATATATTTGAAAGGCTTATGTGCTAGTTATATTTGTCTTATATGAGACAAGCAACATATTGAAATTGGTGTCTCATTTTCAGATAATCCTGAGTTGAAATCGTCACGTTTGGTTGTTGGTGATGAACACTGTATAAAGATACTGGATTGTTTAGGATTTGTAGCTCAGTTATATGGTGAACAAGTTATCTTGTTACAGTACATACCTTGTATTGTTGATTTGGTGAGTAGAATTGACTAAAATATATTATATTATCATTGAATAAGATTGTCGAGATTTACCTTCAATTTTTTCTAACCTGTTTTCCCAAGTTGGTGATTTTGGTCGGAGGGAATGACATGGAAAAAAGCGTTATGTTGTTTGGATGGAACAATTAACTGAGTTTCTATACACTACACCCCTTGACAGTTGGAAATAAAAAGTGCGCTAATGCCACTGTCTTGGCAATATTTCATTTCATTTCATTGAAGAGTAGTTTAGTTCAATCTCAACTTTAGTAAGTGAAACGATTTTGATAAATTCTTTAATTGATTTAGTGATATAATTATACCAAAGGTTTGATCGTAAAATACTGAAAAGATAGTTTTTTTTCTAAATTTGCAGGTATCTGTTTGTCAAAAGAGATTAACTCCTAGATCTGAAACTGGTATACTTGGTGCATTGTTATTATTAAGACATGTTTTACAGTTTTTATCAGATAAATCAGTTATGGATATTTTAAAGGTAAGTTTCTATGCTTAAAATGAGACAAGAACCTAAAATACCCTTCTAAGATTTGAACATCATATAGAAGCGAGGAGCACAATAACAAAAACTGGTTTTTTTTTTGGTATAATACCCTTGTATACTCCTATCTAATTTAACCCTTCCTGAGCTGGTGCTATTTATGTGAAATTCCATGCAGAGCTAAGCCAAATTTACAAAAAATACAGCTTCAAACGCTTAGGTACTTTGGCCGAGGAGACGCCATTTGTTTTGGCTATTCCATCATAATTACACTGTAAATATGTCGCCCGTACATTATTCTATGTATAGATAAAAAAAACAAACGTTATTGCCAATATGAATGGCTCATGGGTGCGCTAACTAGATGTAACGTCCATCGCGACAATAGTCGGAAACCTCTCTACATCATAGTATGATGTCACCAACAATAGTCAGGATTAGCTCTGGAAGGGTTAAAAGCATTACTGATATCCAATATTATTGATTATGGAAATAAACATATTGGGTAGAGTGAGATATCTACATTTTCAATCTGAACAGGCCTGTAGATACCGTGGTGAAAAATTCTGATGATTACTTATATCGATGATATACTACTTCCCCATTGCTATATATAACTTACCCTCCAAATAGTTTGGCTACAAGTCTCATCCCATAATCTATCTTATTGTTTGTAACTCCACTAATATTTCACGTATCTCCAATACCTAAATTGAATGATATTTTATTTTGATTATTTCAGCCAATGATTGTTGTTGAGACATTGATGCCGATAATTAAACTAGTTACCTCCCCTAATACATCGTTTCCTGGTGGTAGTTTGATACGAACAGTTATTTGTCATAAGATAATTGATGTATTATATATTCTTGGTTTACGACTTGGTTTCCAAATGACTAGACTCCATCTTAATCAAGCTATGCAAACATTTTTTGATGCCTTTAATTGTGTCCATGGTAAACATTCATCAACGAGTTTCAATTCTAAATCAGAATCAACCTCATTCACAGGTTTGAATTTTTTTTTCTTATGAACTTTCTTAATGTGTGATTACAATTTATTATGTATGAAAATATGTACAAACAAAATATCTCAAATATCTTGTCTAACATGACGAAATCAGGAGCAATAATTGTATAGTATTGTCTTCTCAAACCAAATGAAGTACCATCAAGTGTTGCAAAAAGAGTGAATATGTTCTGCTTTGCTCATGACAAGCACAATATAGGTCTTTGGCAAATATAAAGGACTTTGAAGAGGGAATCGACTTTGATGTATGCAGTTGTAATGTTTGTCTTGATTCTGAGATGTCCTTAAACATTGTTTTTTCGCAGCATTTGGTAGCCAAGGGTCAGAAGAAGGATATTTGCCCATTAAAATGGATTCCAATACTAAAGAGTATAAAATAGGATCACCTATATCAGTAAAAAGTATTCATATGCCTGCTCAACGTCCTAAATTAGACCAAACACCAAAATATCATAGTTTATCTTCTATGAATTCATTGGATGAAAGAGGTGAGATGGTAACATTTTAATACTTAGTCTTGGAGGGTCAAGTCATTCAAATGGGACAATAAACTGAGGCCCTGTGTGGCAGTAAGATATTTTAAAAAATCTTCAGTCCTGACAAGATTTGCCGCAAATTGCACACTGCATGGCATTGCCCATTTTTATTAGTCCAAACTGACACAGAAAAGAAGGATGTAAACTTCATTCATTTCATGAATATTGTATTTGCCAACAGATCATAAAATTCTACCATGAGATATTTTTGATTATCTATTTCAAACAGATGAATTAAATGAAGTGAAAGTTGAAGATAAGAATAAAGATAATGGACAGATAGAATTAGCTGATGTTTTTACACCAGAATTAGCATTAGCAGCTTATATACCAATGTGTAGAATTTTTGGCAGGTAATCATTACAATGATAACTATTAAAGTGAAAATGATATTGAGAATTTTTCTCTTTGAAATCATTGCATTAACTGTGGACATGGGATGATGCTGATATGAAGAAAGAAACATCTGTTATTTTAAGATTCCTTTCTCCCAAACATCTTGGCCTCTTTTTGGATTGGGAACATTGTTCCACATATATTATTTGACTTTCAGTATTCACATGGAGAAACATCTACGATGTGATGATTTAATACGTAATTTATGTGCTCAACAAGATAAATCTATGGATAATGCTCAATTTCAACAATCACAGAATAGCTCAGAAAATGAAAAAGGTGAGTGTTAGAGTTGGATGAGAATAGTATTCTCTAAAAATACTGCCCAAGGTCATTTGAGAATCATTCTTTAAGGGTTTTTGGTTAAAGAATCAAATTGAATATTTTATATTTATTTAAAGGGATTGTAAAGCGTATTTCTAAACTTTGTATGTGTATCGGGGACACTGATAGCATCAATTTGCGCCATTCCAATTTCCATTTTAACGTCTGTGGCTCTTGCAATTCCACAAAAACTAGCATGTTTTATGACGTCACTGACAGTGATCTACCTTCCGGTACTATTGATATCTATGCAAATCACTGTCAGTGACGTCATAAAACGCGTTAGTTTTAGTGGAATTACATGAGCCACAGACGTTGGAATGGAAATTGGAATGGCGCAAATTGATGATATCAGTGTCCCCGATACATACAAAGTTTAGAAATACGCTTTACAATCCCTTTAAGATATACTAGTATCAATGGAGGATGATAATGAAGTAATAAAGACAGAATGTTATTAATATTATATTTATTTAAGATATACTAGTATCAATGGAGGATGATAATGAAGTAATAAAGACAGAATATTATTAATATTATATTTATTTAAGATATACTAGTATCAATGGAAGATGATAATGAAGTAATAAAGACAGAATGTTATTAATATTATATTTATTTAAGATATTCTAGTATCAATGGAAGATGATAATGAAGTAATAAAGACAGAATGTTATTAATATTATATTTATTTAAGATATACTAGTATCAATGGAAGATGATAATGAAGTAATAAAGACAGAATGTTATTAATATTATATTTATTTAAGATATACTAGTATCAATGGAAGATGATAATGAAGTAATAAAAAGAGATGTTAGTGGAGGTATAGGACAGAATGTTGCTGTTATTGGAAACAGAATAGAATTAACAGAGAGTGTAGATACTAATACATCAACAATAACAGAATTTGGTAGAAGTTATAAACATTCTGGTATATTATCTATTAATCCTGATAGACTGTGTAGGTAAGTAACATAATCGTTATTAACTGGGTATTTATTCTTTGTTTATGAAATATCTCGATAAATTATGATTTAAAGAATTCACTAATCTGATTGGATGATGAAACTAAATTCAAGATCGCTTTTAGTTATTGACATACAAGATTTCTTGAACACTAAAATGTTACAATTCGCAAAAATAAGAACCATTTTGCTTTGTCTGGTGCCTAAGAAATGACATGCATAAATATGATTTAAGTTTTATGTCCACAATGTTAAAAGATTGATTTTTATAATCATTTCGCTAATCTGTAATAATCAAATATGCTGGCTTTGACAATTTACTGAAATAAACTCTTTTTTTTTCAATGATAATTACAATCATTAAATGTGATGCCTAAAATTATCAGTGTATTTTTTCATTAGCATGGTTTAGGGGAAAACAACGTTACTTTAATATGCTTTCCGCATCTATATGTCATCATATTTTACAGCATTTAACCCTTTGAACCCTGACGTTATTTTGGCGAAAACGTCTTATACCCTGAAACCCTAAAATCCCAGCAATATTTCTTGAAATGTATTACGTTAACGTTGTATGACGTCAGTTGACAACGTCCGGTTTACCCGCTTGTCGGGTGTATACATCTTTATACTGGCTTTTAGGGTTTAAAGGGTTAACATAATTCTTGTAATATTTCAGTGAGGATATGGATAATTATAAAGGTAGACATCTAAAAGGAAATTGGTTAGCTTATTGGGAACACGAATTAGGTCAGTTACAGTTTTTAATTAGCAATTTAAATCTCATTAATTCAAGTTACATGAATTATATTGGATGTTTTTTTTTCTTGCAGGTTTACATGAAAGAGATACGTCATTTAATTTCAAACAGATAAAATTACAAACATTTACAGGTAATATATTATTTAGAAATTTGTTTTGACTCAGCTATTCGTAGGTAGGCTGATCAGCTCTGGGATCTCGGACCAATGTGTTTCCTATAGGACCTACACCCAAAAAGCCCAACTAAATAGTTTATTGTTGTAGGTGAAAGTTAAACTAGGCCCTTCCAGCATGTTCCCTGCCTTCACCCTATCTCAACACAATTTTGTCATCAGATATAAAATTGAATTTCTTGTGATCCAGTAAAACAGTAAAAATCAACTTTTTGAATCGTAATGTATTTTGTAGGTCATACAAATAGTATAAGATCTTTATTTGTGATGGACAGTGAGAATTCTTTTATTAGTGCTAGTAAAGATAAAACAGTTAAATTATGGTCTTTGTCTAGTTTAGGGGATGGAAATGGCAAGTAAGTGTATTTCTATTTCAACTTATACAACAGATTTGTCACAATGACATATAACATTTGTCCTTGATAAACATACAAAGACTAGAAAAGAACTCCTTTGAATTACATTCGACATTCTTGGGAAAGAATATATTACCAATGGCAGTGTGTCACTCCCACCAAAGACAGAAAATAAAGGGAATTTAAAGAGCTCTTAAAGGGATTGTAAAGCGTATTTCTAAACTTTGTATGTGTATCAGGGACACTGATAGCATCAATTTGCGCCATTCCAATTTCCATTCCGACGTTTGTGGTTCTTGCAATTTCACTAAAACTAACGCGTTTTATGACCTCACTGACTAGGGGTTACCAAAAATTGGTTTATTCTCCAGCCATCCTGAAGCCACCATGCCACTGTTTATTGTCAGTGTATTATTATGTAATGGTTATTTTGTAATATAAAAAGGAATTGGCTGCAGCTATCAGTATTATACAAAACTATAAATACTGTAATTCATGATAAAATGTTATTATTTCAGATGTTCATGTGTATATAACTATCAACATCATAAGAAATCAGTATTTTCTGTAGCCTATGTAGAAACAGCTAGATTAGTAGCCAGTTGTGATAGCACTGTTCATGTAAGTAGGTCTTCATCTCAGAAATGTCTCAGAAATATGAAAGCTCTCAGCTCCATAATCATCGATTTTTTAAAGTTTATAAAGAACATATTATTTGAAAAAGAAATTTTTTATTTTTTGTTTTTAGTGCACTTTTTTTTATCTGATACTGCATATATTAAAGACTTAAGCAAAGTTCTTATAATGCAGACTATTCCCCGTTAAATACTTTTATATTGTTATATAATATTTTATAGATATGGGATCCATTTACTGGTTCAACTATAAAACAACTAGAATCTAGTAAATATGCCCCGGTAGTTGCTGTAGCTCCTATACCATCACCAAGTACTATGATAGTAACAGCTACCACTGATGCCACTTTAAGGTTAGTTTGAGGCATTTTTATGCTATGATTCAACTGATTTCTGTTAGAAGTGGACATGATTACTAACGCTCAAGAATTGTTTTGCTCATTAGCGTATATTGATTTGATTAGCCTCTAGGATAAATGTACTACACATAAACTGCATTGCTTTGATACAGTATACAATTAATAAGGATAAAAAAAGTTTTTGTAGAGTTGAATTTATGATATTAATATTATCTTTTTGTAGATTTTTAGATTTAAGAACTGCAAAATACGAACATGAATTTAGATGTTCTACAGCTTCAGCAGGTAATTTGACAATGAACTTGTAATTTCATTCAGACTTTAAGCCAAGAAAACTTGAGAAATGTACATTAAAAATTATTATAGAATCAATCAATAAATTTTTTATTCATAGATTAGATAAATTGACCTTCCTATTTGACTGTATTGTGTATGATTATCTTACTAGGTTTAATAAGATGTGTTGCTGTAAGTCCAGATGGTAAATGGATAGCTGTAGGATTCTCTACTGGTATGATTATATTATTCGATTTATTATCAGGTATATTAATGGCAGCATGGAAAGCTCACGATGGAGAAATATTACAGGTATGTTGAAATTGTATCAGAAGTAAAATTGCAGAAATTTGCGTCTGGTTCATAATTCATATTGTCTTGGTGAATTTTTCAAAATTGGGGGTATTCTGCACCTTTGCGGGTGTGGGAATTTTAAACAGAATTGATAAACCTCAAATCCACCAAACCTTGATATTTTTATAGTTCACTCATATCATTATTATCCTCCTTCATCAAGCATACCATGTCTGCAGTTCCATCGAAGTCTTTTTTCCAAGGTATTAAATCTGTCAGTCCCCATCAAGCATTAAAATAGCTTTCAGAGGCTGGGAATAGAGTCAGCAAGTTTAGGACTACTTAAAAACATAAGTTGTTATCCTTTAAAATGTAGATGTTTTCTTCTTTCTTTAAGTTTATTGAGTTAAACAAGTGCTAATGATTAACTTTGTGTTATAGATTAAAGCATTTGATAAAAGTAGATTGGTAACAACATCATTTGATCAAACTGTTAAAGTCTGGTATGTTGAAGATGGCAAGGAGTTATGTAATTTAAAAGGTAACATAAGAATTAACATGCCTCATATTACTATAGCCAGTCAAATTATTATCAAGTCAAGTTGTTTTTACAGATTGAAAAAAGATATGAATGTTTACTGCTGCCATAACATTGATTGATATTTGAAATGTTTTCTTTCACAACACAATTAGGGGTGGGCGGTATTCCGGTATTACCGAAAATACCGGTTCTAAAAAAATACCGGTAGTAATACCGTGGCTCATCTAAAAAACGGTATACCGTGAATACCATGAATTCTCAATAAAAATACCATGATACTGATTATCTGACAGTCACTGTCAAGATATTGTTGAAAATATGTATTCTTTAAGCTTAACTTAAAATCAGCTGGTCTTGTTTTGATTTTTATCGTGCCTGTCTACCACACAAGTTCATTGTGGTGTGAAAATCCTGTTAATTAAGTGCCTGATCCTGATGTACTAAAAATTATAGTACTGTTGACAGCAGTTAAGAAAATCAAAACATAATTTCATTCTATTGAAAAAAATAAATAAATAACCACCATTCACCTCTTGAATAAGATTTTAAAATATTTCCACATCAAGATAAGAAACATAAACTGTCAGCCAACTCTATAGAGAGTTTATATTTCAGTGGAAATGTGACTTTTTTCACACAAAATCACCACTTACCCTTTCTTTTGATAATAGAATATTCCGTCATGCACAAATAAAAATGTCAAGGACCATTTTGGCAAAAATGCAAATGTTCCAAAAATACCGTGACTATACCCAGTATTATATAAAATACCGAGGTATTTGAAATTGGCAATACCGCTCACCCCTAAACACAATAATGAACATGTTATCTCTTTATTTTTAAGGCTCCTTAGCTATCACATAAGGGAAAGAACTCTGTTCTACATATAGGATGTTTTCAGACCACAAAACTATAACATATATTGCATTGTGTATTGATTGTATGTTTTTTTACAGGCCCTACTGAACCAGTACATTGTATCTGTTTCTATAGAAATCAAGTATTAAGTGCTACAACTGCAAATAGAATAGGTCTTCATACTACAATTGAAGAAAATGTAAGTGTTTCATGTTACAGTTCAATATTTGATAAAAGTTTCAGATACTGATACTTCCCCTGTTTTCTATGAATACATCTCATGTCACTGTTAAGTAATTGTCATACCTTGATCTGTAGGCCATATTGAGTGTTTAAGATCCCTGACCATTTGTGAACTGTTGGTTAATGGTACAAATATGTTAAGATTTGATGTAACTCCAGTTTACAAACTTGACTTGATCCTGATTTATTTTTTAACTGCTGCGGTTGTCCCTAGACAACAGACAGCTAACTCTTACACCTGATCTCCAGGCTGTTCTGTGATGTGGATCAATGTTGCCAAGGATGTGCGCACACATGTCAGTCTTGACACAGTCATACCAGGTCTTTCTTAGTCTTCCTCGACCTTTTGAGCTTTGTATGGACAAACAAATGCATGAGGATGAATGAGTGATGTGACCATACCATCTCAGTTGTTTGGTGTGGAGAGTGTCTTTAACCTCCTGGACACCCAGTTTCAAATACAGACTGTCCATGGGAACTTCACATGTGACACCACATATCCATCAGATCATTTATCGGCCATTTCGACAATATTAGTAAAATATTTCTTTTATTTTCAGAGTTCTTTCTCAAGTACAAAGTTAACTTCTGATACATTTAAAGGAGTTTTAACATGTATGTCTGTATTACCTCTAAATAGAGCTTTATTAGTTGGTGCTGACAATGGTTCTATCAGATTATTATGTTGAGGGAAGGGCGGGAAGGTGTTCACGAAAGATGAAATATCACTCCTCCAGACCCTTATTGAATTTTGTAGTCATATAATATTACAATTAGTTACTTTCAATTTATGGTTATTTATATATTTAAGATTATAGAAGTGAGGTGATCAAATTAGTAATGATCTAGATAACTATATAACTATTATATATAATGTGTTGAGATATTAATATACCTGTACATGTGTAGGCTCAAATAGATTAAGAGTTATTCCCCCTGACCCCTGTGACACTTTGTTTTTGTAAAGTAATCAATATGAGATAGGCAAGATACTTTTTAAGATCTGCATATTGGATTTAATATTTTAATTAAGAATAAAATACTTAGAATATCATTTTAGTGTCTCTCTTTCAGCAGATCTAAAACTACTTAAATAAGACAATAATGGATTAAATTATTTAGCTTGTATGTTTTAGAATTACTGTTATAAGACAACTTTTCTATAGAAGTACTTGTCTCGGTTTTGTAAAAATTGAATTAAATTCATTATGAAAGATTCTCATCAATTTTGGCAGAATTGTTATAAATCTAGATTTAAAGGGGAATGTTCAGCATTTTTTAGGGTCGATTTGGGCCTTCAGTATATGCAAATAGCCTTCAGAAGTACTACTAAAATTCATAAAATCTGAAAAAATTCCAGATTCTGAGACTAAATATTTTTTGGTCGAACAGTTAGTGAACATATCCCTTTAATATGTATTTGAAAAATTTCCATATCACTCTACAAATTCTACAATTAATATTCTGGCTACTATCGTAACAGTGAAAATGTTTTGTTATTGTATGTCTGTCTGTTTATATAAATACAAGTATTATTATTGTATATTGATATCATATACCAGTGACAGCTATAATCAAAGAATACTTTATTTTTAATATCATTTCTTGTACTATGATCTTATTTGTTATTATTGTTGTTTAATGTTATATTTTATTTATAGATGATAACAGTATCATTAAGTCACATCTTCAATGTAGTCTTGTAACTTATAGACGTTATTCACAAAAATAATCTCCAGGCCCGTAGCCAGGAATTTCTAAGGGGTGGTAACATTGACTAGCGATCAATCAAAATCAACTACAATTCAAACAGAACGTTGACTTTAAAGGGCCATTCTGCTTTTTTGAATAAATTTCCATTTTCAAAAAAATTGCAAATGCTACTTGAGAGTATTTTTAAAGTATGCTTATTGTATCTCTATATCTTCTTGATCAAACTGAATTTGGTTTTAAAGGGTTAATTACAAACAGGGAGTACTTATTGTTAATTAAGCAATTTGACCTAGTTTTGGTGTTTGCCCTTTAAATGGCTCAATATTTCTAGCTGAAACCTTTTAAATTCACAAGAGGGACATTTCTCTACAATTAGACGTTTATTTTACTCAAATCCGTTCAGTAGTTTCCTATCAGCGTCCAAAAAACATAACATACTTAAAAACCTTACGTATGGTTTTTAAAATGTTAGCATGTTTTTTAGCGTTTAAAAATTAACAGCTGGATTTTTTTAGTTAAACCTTTCAGATACATTAGGCACATAGTTACAGATTTTGGTGTAAAGTTTTCACAAATTTGAGCAAAAAAAATGTTTGACCTAAAAAAAATTCAGACTGTCCCATTAACAGTGCTTATTTGTTTCCAAAAGGGGTTCGTCCGAACCCCTCGAACCCCACCTGGCTACGGGTGTGATCTATTGTCAATGCAGTTGAATCACCATTTTAACAGCCTTGATGCCATCTTCTTCTATCCCACTAACTCAACTAAATAAACATATTTTACATCTGAAAGTAACAATTGAAAAAGCTATGTAATGATTCTTCAGATAAATCTTTTTGTGAAAATCCATTTGTCGCTGCAGATGGAAGACTATTTATATTTGCATTTATTTGTATAGGTAGCAGCAGTTACATTATGTTATGAGCCTTGCATTCAATGGTTAAACAACAAGGCATGAATATGGTCTATTAAGGTTCATTCAATTGGATTTATATTCTAATTTATGTTTACAACAGGAAAGGCTGAAAGTAATCAATACATTATCTGTGTTATAAGGAGAATAGAGTAAAGTAATAATACCTACTGAAATAACATAATAGAATTATACCAATTGATTTTTATCTACTAAAATCAATTTTTTGTGCAATACTATAGTTGTTTGTTGTATTTTGTATATATTTTTATTGTAGAATGTTGTATATTGTATTAATTCTTTCACATATCATTCCACTTTGTACATCACAGGCACCTGCTTTCTATCCCTTGGCAGATCTTGAAACAAGTGCCTGTGATGTACCTGAAAGTATCTTGTGTCTAAATTTATTTGTATAATTAGTTAAAAGAAATGACAAGGCAAGCTTTATGCCTACTGTTGTATGGCTTTCATTTCAGCTAATTTGAGAAAAAAAGATACTTGTGATGACAAGCTAGATTAGTCAGCCTGTTAAGATTTTGACACCCCTTTCTTTTTAGTGAACTCTTCCACACATGCATATTTCTTATCATTATGAAGTATAGTTGGAAGAGTTCACTAATAAAATTAGGGATGTTTTATGTTAGCTGTGAACATTGTCTAATTCTAAAAGCTAATCTGTTAACGAATTTATACTATAGTGTAAAATCAATTGAAAATTTTTTAAGGTTACATCTCAAAAACTATGGCTAGTCTTATTCCTTCAAGAGAAAATAAAGAATTGTTAATAAATTTAAACTACTTGTTGTTTATTGTTTCGTGATGCCCAGTCTGGTCAAAAGCAAACATTAGTTCAAACTTCAATGCCCTTCCATACAGTTAGTCTAAATGGAAATAATTTGCTTATCAGGGGCCATATGCATAAAACTTAACACTGAGTTAAATCCATATTTAACCCTTGAAAACCTGGTTAAGTCAATGGTAATGTAACTCAGAGTTTGATTTTAACCCAGAGTTATCTTTTATGCATACGGACCCTGGAGAGAAAGCTTACTCTGTTCCATCTCATGGCCTTCTTTGCGTGTCTACCTGAAAAAGCAAGAAGTTAAGCATTAAATTCTGGCTACTTTCCCACTGTCAGTTAGGCAACTCTGACCCTGTTCTGTTACTCAGTTGTTTTATTGGACCTGTGTTCTACAGGTTGCACACATTAATATCCCCCTACAGTAGTCTAGTAGGCCTATGTGATGTCTCTGTCCAGGCAAATTTTTAATATACATTGCATGGTGTTGGGTGTCGTTATAAGCCCAATGCCAATGAATGCAAAATAAAATTCATGTATTTTGCATGGCAGGTAGATAGATGGCAAGTTATCGTTTGCTTCCCCTAATTTTCAATTATGTTCTCATTATATAAACCCAAATAATTGTCCTAAAAGAGCATTTTAGGCCACACTGATTAAAAATATTTTTGTAAATCTGGACTAAAAAAGTAGATATCATTCAAATATCTGTCCTACATCACAAATAATCTTATAAGGTAGGCCATCTTTGTGAAGATTTGTCAAAAGATTGTCAAATTTAGTTTGTTAGAAATTTGACTATTTTTTCCAAATACAAATTTTAGGCGAAGTATTGTAAGATTTCATTACTTCCGTTGATAGAATATAACGATTCTGATTGGTTCAAATGAACAGCACGTGGGAAAAATCTCAAAGATGGACGATGAATTGTTGATATTTTAATATTTGAAATGTTTTAGAACCACACCTCAAGAAAAATGGATCCACATCGACAGGAACTTGTATCTAAACTTTGTCTGGCTGTTGAGACAGTCATGAATCCTATTGTCACACAGGCTGATCGGCTGGCTGCCCATCAGGTTTGGTCTTTTTTCATTTGTTTGTTTGAAAAAAAGAAAGAAAATAAATTCAGCCATAAATTAAACGTCTGAGACTCTTTTCTCTCCATGATATAGATCCTAATAAAGTAACTGCTGTACTAACCAGAATAATATTAATCTGATTGATATTCATGTAAAGAGTCTAGGAAGTTGATGCATACAGTTGTTGAACCATGTTTGCCAAGAATTTGAAATGAATAATTAATGAATTTAATGAAGAACATTTTGTCATTTAACTTCAATATTAAATATAATATGTCATTAATATTAGATAGAAAATGCATGTAGAACATATCACAAGCATCACAATTCTTAGGGAATAAGAAAAACTTAAAGTTCAAGTGTTGACTATATAAGTGCTGAATAAGTTTAGACCTCTTACTTTAACAAGTCATTGATTATTTATTGACAGATATCAACAAGGTATGTGAAAAGATGCTGAAACGAAACTTGACTTGAATTTCTGATGAAAAATGTATGGAAGTTTGATTTCCATTCAGTTATTTAAAAAAAAAAAAATTCTATAATGTGTTCGATTTTGTCCAATTAAAGTTTTAATCCCAGCATTGGTTTTATTTTAGATTTGTGAAGAATTCAAAGATAAATCATCATCATGTATTCACGTGGGAATGATAATTTCTTCTAAAGAATATCCACCTATGATTCGCCATTTTGGTCTCCAGGCATTAGAACACTGCATTAAGTAAGTACTAATCAGGAGTGAGTGATGGCTGAAAATAGTTTGACAGTCACTGAGTCAGTCTGAAACTTAAAAATCTTTTAATTGAATACATGCATCATTGTTTTAAAAATTGTCAGATTGAATAATGATTCTTTTTGTAACATAGGTTTATGGCACATTTTTATGTTCCGTTTATATTTCTTGCAATTTCTTTCCATAACAGATATTAATGTAATTTTTTTTCATTTATTCATAGGTTTCGTTGGAATGATTTAACTGTTCATGAAAAGCTTTATGTCAAGTCACAATCTCTCTTACTTTTAGACAGTGTAAGTTTTTTACATTTCATTTTAATTCATTCATTTCTGAACTAGTCCTGATTCCTGTCTGTTCCAAATCTTTACTGATTACTGATGTGCTGAACCAGATCTGTTTCATTCAAAATTTGCCCATCTATTTTATTCTCCGCCATTTTGAAATCTGTCTACACCAACTATTTTTTCAAAACAGTTGGAATGTTTTAAAATCTGTTCAAACTTGTTTTATTGAGCTTCGTTTTGATTCCATAAATCCTGAATATACAAAACTTGCCCAAGGCATGTCTGTGAAAATCAAAGCTTATGAATTATTGAAATGAATGATTGACTGGCATATCATGCATATATTTCTATATGATTTAGGGAACAAAGAATATACTAGAAGAAGAACTACATGTTAAAGATGCCATTTCTAGAATTATAGTAGAACTGATGAAAAGAGAATGGCCACAGAATTGGCCAACATTAATGACAGATTTACATGATGCAGCTCAGCATGGGGTAATTATGTTTAATATTGATGCTGTGAATAAAGATAAATCATGAAAAATTTGTAATATTTGATACTATCAATGGATAAAAACAATTATTACCAATATATACTTAATATATTATTTTCATTATTTAAATGTGGTTCTTGCACTCTAATCAGGAATATAATATTCTAAATGAATAATTTTTGAGAAGTATCTGTCCATAACAATTGTTTCAATTATCTATGATTTGTGCTTCTAATACGCCATTGTAAGATTATTCTGTATAGTATTTTTGTTTTTACAGGAAACTCAAACTGAGTTAGTATTAATGGTATTTCACAGATTAGTAGAAGATGTTGTGGCCTTTCAAAACTTACCAAATCAACGGAGACGAGATATATTACAATCTCTAACTGCACAATTAAATCAACTCTTTGTTTTCTTTCTCAATATATTAGAAACTAATTCTACTAAATATAAACAACTGGTAATAATTTTATTTTTATTATTCTGTTTAAAATACAGTCTGCATTGCTTTTATGAATCTCAACATTTATGGGGCACAATTAGTTGGATGGAAACAACCATAAAGATAATTATATATTGTAGGTATCTATGGGTAAGAAACCAGAAAGTTTAGCTGTTAATAAAGTAAGCCAAGCTGTATTGATGACTTTAACTGGTTTTGTTGATTGGGTACCTATGTCACATATAGTAGAAAATAATGGACTGTTATTACAGTTGTTATGTTTATTATTAAATGAAAGTTCATTACAACTACACTCTGCTGAATGTTTACTACTTATAGTTAGTCGTAAGGTGAGATTTTACTTTATGTTGTTGACATCCATCTAGTATTTTGACTTGTTTCGTGGATTTATTTAGGGGGAGGGGAGACATGATACATTTGGCGAAAAAAAAAACATTTAAAAATTTTCTTTACTTGCACTTAATTTTCATTTGATTTAAACAAAATTTGAAATTTTTCTTAAGCTCATTTCTGAAAAATATCATTGGCCATTGGATATATTTCACAAAAATTTGGTTTATTAGTCGACAGATTTCCTTTACCTCTGATTTGGTTTTATTTTTATAACTGTATTGTTGAAATTTTTGTTTAAACAGAAACAAATAATTCTAAGCTATGATACTTACCAACTACTAGTACATGTACATATATATTATATTAACTTTTTATTAGGGTAAATTAGAAGATAGAAAACCTATTCTGATATTATTTTGTGAAGATGCCATGTCAACTATTCTCACAGCAGCTATGTAAGTTGAGCACTTTGTTCTTCCATCTACATGTGTATATCGTGACCCTAATGCTATTTTGGTTATGTTCAAATTTCAAACCGTTAAGTTGTCAAAGCAAATTATTTTTTAAAGAGATTTTCATTTCAAGTTGTCTGCTAGATAAAGAATTATAATTTCCTTTCTGTGTTGAAGTAAGCATTTGGCTTTATTTATTAAAAAAGAATTTTTTTTTCCAGAGCTGCTGAAAAGTCCTCATTAGATGAATATTATTACTTATTTCTCAAGAGATTGTGTCAAGTTTTAACAGAAATAGGAAAACAACTGGCTGTTTTATGGGTAAGTTATTGAAACATGTTATCAAGCAGAAGGCATTTTCAGAAAGAGAATAAAGTTTTGAATTCAGGGGTTTAAATTTTTTTTTATTGCAATATTACAATCAACACTTCATTTACGACATATTAATTTTATGTCTACTTCAATATTTTAAGGGCACAGATCCTGAAGTTGTCGAACCTTCCAACTTTTCTACCTATCTTGAAGCACTTTTAGCATTTACAGAACATCAGAGTAAGGTAAGAATTTCTGGTAAAAAAAAAATATATCAGAATCAGAAAAAAATATGACAAAAAAAATCAAGCAGTTGATAATGTTGTTAATAAGGTGCTTATAATATAACATAAAATTTAAATTTAAATCGTTCTTTTGAGAAAGGCTCTTTTCTGAAGAGATTGCAGGGAAAAAACCTGGAATAAGATCTAGGATAAAATCACAATCTCACGGTACAAACTTTTCTTTTTTTTATTCTCCTTTAAGGCTAATACACAGATCTTTATGATATAACTTAATTTTATGTAGTAAATATTATCTTTCTTTTCAGATGTTAGGAAGTTATACTCAAACATTGTGGGCATTATTTTTACGTCATAAACATATATCAAAAAACCCTACATTAATATCCTTTATACCACGTGTTGTTACTGCTGCTACCAAGTCATTATTAAAGGTATTAGTATGATCTGAATGTATTTTGGAGGCTATGGTTATTCTCAGAGCAAATAATAATTTGGCCAGAAGCTTGCTTACTTACCTAAATGTCCAGGGTTCAATCTTAGCTTAGCTTCTGATTTTTCAATCCAGTTTCTCCCTAGCAGTGATGCAGGTTAGAGAAGCATCTAGACATTCGGCTGGAACAATAAGCCAAGGCACCATGTGCTACAGAATGTGAAAGTTAAAGATATTTCAACAGTTGACAAATCGAAAATAAGTAGATTTAACAACTGTCAAGGCAAAATTCCTTCATTGCATACTACATGGTGATCTTTTTTAGCTTAATCGGGTGCAGAAAAGTAGGACTTTGGACTTTATTTCCTATGCATTGATGTAACCAGTAAGCATGATTTGAAATTAACATCATTTAGTTAAAAAGTAGGTATTTATTTCCATTTGTTTAAAAGATAATTTCATTTGTAATATTGACTTTAATTAGGTGTATATCAAATACGTATCTATTTTTAGGTTGGTTATCCTAGTCAAAATGATTATCCTAGTTGTGCCTATAGTAAATTAGATTTTGATAGTGATGAAGAGTTCAATATGTTCTTCCCTCGTAAGTTGTATTGTTTGTTGTATATATCATTTCATATTTAACACAAGAATAAAATATTTTTCAAAATCTTTTTTTGCATCTCTACCTTGTCAAGCCTTACAAGATCAAAACTACTGTGGTTTATGATGGATATTCTTTAATATTTTAAAAACCAGTGAGTTATTAGGATATTTAGTATTCACTGATGTCATTAATTTTCATAAAACGCTAAAATATAATCCTTCTTTGATGAAACTATGGCGAGATGGTTTAACAGCAATTTCAATTTGTTTTGTTTATGGTTTTGCAGTTTGCTTGTGTAAAAAATAGTCTTCATCCTTTTGGTAAATAAACGAAACTTACCATGTAAAAACTGTACACGACCCACTTTTCCAGATTATTTGTCCCATTTATTTCCCCGCAACGTAAGCAAGCAAGTCTCTGAAATGGACATATATGACCATTAAATTTATATAGAATATTTATTTTTATAGGATATAGATCTGAAGTAGCTGATACCGTCCGATTAGCAACCTTATTACAACCTAAATTAACATTTAATATAGCTTATAACTGGTTAAAATCTCAACTACAAAAACCATTAGATATTGGTGAAGGTAAGGAACTTAATCACTTGATATCTTATAACTTTATTTTGTTTTGAAAAATATTTTTTAAAGGAACGCTACTACTAAAAGTTTTCTAAAGTTTTTTTAAAATTGCTTCGTTTGCGAAATTTATCAGATTACAGAGAGGTTCTGTTGTATATTTATGACACCATGTAAGTCTACTGATCAAAAACTACTTGGCTGAGAGGTACCTTTCCTTGAACACTGAAGATTATTATTCTGGAAATAGTCATCATTTTGGAGACAAAACTGACCCAATGAATCCAATTTCATTTTTTTGTGAATTTTCACCAGATCCATATTAATATTATTTTGCAGCCGGTGTAGATAAAGGTATATGTAATTATAGTTCACCCTCATTCTTGGAATGGGATGCTTTAAGTCTTTTCTTAGAGAGTGTAATGTTACGTCTGATGGCATCCACTAATGCTAAACCAGAAACAACACAAGGTATTGAATTATTAGAACAAGTATTGGCTTATACAACTCAGGTAAGTGTTTTTTTCATATTCTTTATTTCAATGTTAGGGATTTGAAAATGGTTTATTCATTCTGATGGGACCATAAACACAGGTCTTTGTGCTACAGTCTGTGCACCATCGTGTCCAAACCACGCCCCCCATTCGTCATACTTCCTCGGGGCTGTGGTAACACAAGTGAGAAAAATTACGTATTCATAGCTCAATATTGTCCAATCAAAATTGTCCTGCAGTATCGGTAGCAAAATTTCAGCCAATCAAATCACTCGTTCTATACGATTTTTTTCCAAACACAAAACTAAAGCAGTGTGTCTTAATTAAAATAGACGATACACAGAATTGAGTTATCAGTTTTTTAGTTTGTTTATATTCTTACCAGTTTTTAAGAAATATTTTAGTATGCTCTTAAATGCATTGTGGCAAGTTTGTTTTATGTAATTTATTAAGTTACATTATTTTAATTTTCATGCTTAATTTTTTCAGGATCCACTGATATTATCGTGTTTATTATCTTGTATATCAGCTTTATTCCCTTTATTATCATATACACCAGAAACTATACCAGTTGTCTTAGATAAGGTACTTTATTCCCTTTATTATCATATACACCAGAAACTATACCAGTTGTCTTAGATAAGGTACTTTATTCCCTTTATTATCATATACACCAGAAACTATACCAGTTGTCTTAGATAAGGTACTTTATTCCCTTTATTATCATATACACCAGAAACTATACCAGTTGTCTTAGATAAGGTACTTTATTCCCTTTATTATCATATACACCAGAAACTATACCAGTTGTCTTAGATAAGGTACTTTATTCCCTTTATTATCATATACACCAGAAACTATACCAGTTGTCTTAGATAAGGTACTTTATTCCCTTTATTATCATATACACCAGAAACTATACCAGTTGTCTTAGATAAGGTACTTTATTCCCTTTATTATCATATACACCAGAAACTATACCAGTTGTCTTAGATAAGGTACTTTATTCCCTTTATTATCATATACACCAGAAACTATACCAGTTGTCTTAGATAAGGTACTTTATTCCCTTTATTATCATATACACCAGAAACTATACCAGTTGTCTTAGATAAGGTACTTTATTCCCTTTATTATCATATACACCAGAAACTATACCAGTTGTCTTAGATAAGGTACTTTATTCCCTTTATTATCATATACACCAGAAACTATACCAGTTGTCTTAGATAAGGTACTTTATTCCCTTTATTATCATATACACCAGAAACTATACCAGTTGTCTTAAGCTTCGTCTACACGATCAAACATTTTGTTCAAAACATCATCATACATTTGTATGGCGGTGTTCGTGGACAAATGTTTGATCGTGTAGACCGTTTTCCCAACAAGGTTGAACATGGTCAAACATGTATGACGATGTTCAAATTTTTAGCTGCATGTTTCATCTTTACAACAATTGTTGGCAATATTTAAATTAGTTACCACAATTTAACAAATCAGCTGCCGTATAGGCGTCATGTGACTTCCTTCCCATCTTTCAAAATGACAGCCAACACAGACAAAATTTGTCCGATGTAACTAGTTTAATAAGCCTTTATGAAGAAAACCCGTGTCTTTATAAAACTTTAATCAAAGACTATAAGGATAAACCATTACGGAAGTTAGTAATGCAACGAATGGCAGAGGAATTAATTATTAATTTCTGTCTTCACAAGATCGTTGGTATACGTAATCAAAAGTTGCTATTTTTTTGAAAGTTGATTTGAATATAAAATTTTAGTTTCAAACAGTACTGATAGTCTTAAAACCACAATGTATTGATGAAAATTTATTTTTTTGTACCTAGGCCTACACACTTCCAATCATCCCAAATTTTGACTGAATATATATTGTGCCTAGAGAATGTATAAATTGTCAATGATTATAATATTAACCCAAGCACAAATTATGTCTTCAGAATGTGTTTTACAGCTCTAGAAGAATGTTCAGGCAGAATTTGGGTTCTTAACCGTCCTAAGCGTAGGCCTAGGCCTATTAAGTTAGTCTTCAGTCTTACCAACTTTCTTTCCATTTTTTAAAAATAATTTTAAAACTTCATTTTAGTTCATCAATGTGTTTTATTTCATATGGTCATTTATTAATTAGCCCTTTGCTAATAGTTGTTGAAATGAAGTTACATCCATTCGCAAGAAATTTTTGAAGCTGGCCTGGTCTGTTAGTTGTAACTCACTCAACAAGGCCTGATAAGCCCTATGCTGACCTCTTCTTTGGATCCAGTCCCTAACCCATTGTCGAACCTTTCGCGCTCCCCTCTTTCGCTTTTGACGACGAAGAATTGTTAAAACAATAACAGATGCAGCAGCACCACTCAACAGACTGTTTTGAGCATCCATGTTGAATTATTTTCCCACCAAAAATGATAATTACCCTTCATTATTGGTCATACATCATCATACAAATGTTGGATCATGTTTGACGATGTTGGACAGTGTAGACAGAAATCCACAACAAGCTTGAACACCGTCATACAAATGTATGATGATGTTTTGAACAAATGTTTGATCGTGTAGACGAAGCTTAAGATAAGGTACTTTATTCCCTTTATTATCATATACACCAGAAACTATACCAGTTGTCTTAGATAAGGTACTTTATTCCCTTTATTATCATATACACCAGAAACTATACCAGTTGTCTTAGATAAGGTACTTTATTCCCTTTATTATCATATACACCAGAAACTATACCAGTTGTCTTAGATAAGGTACTTTATTCCCTTTATTATCATATACACCAGAAACTATACCAGTTGTCTTAGATAAGGTACTTTATTCCCTTTATTATCATATACACCAGAAACTATACCAGTTGTCTTAGATAAGGTACTTTATTCCCTTTATTATCATATACACCAGAAACTATACCAGTTGTCTTAGATAAGGTACTTTATTCCCTTTATTATCATATACACCAGAAACTATACCAGTTGTCTTAGATAAGGTACTTTATTCCCTTTATTATCATATACACCAGAAACTATACCAGTTGTCTTAGATAAGGTACTTTATTCCCTTTATTATCATATACACCAGAAACTATACCAGTTGTCTTAGATAAGGTACTTTATTCCCTTTATTATCTTATACACCAGAAACTATACCAGTTGTCTTAGATAAGGTACTTTATTTCTTAATATTTACATTTGAACTATTACTCCAACAACAAAGCAATCTAAGATTTGGCAAATCAAAACAAAACTTCATGTAAAACACTGAATATAAATATCAAAATTAAACGTTGATCCCTTTAGAATTATTGTTGTGTAAATACAATTGATTGCAATACAAATTTATTATTTCCACCAATTGTATATTGGTATATAAAAATATAAAAAAATTTGTAATTTGTGCAACCACGTTTATGCATTAGTGTCTTCAATGTGTTTTATACACTGATTTTGAAATTACCCAAATTGCTTTCAGTACAAAATTGTAATGGTTACTATGACATTTTGAATTTCTCAAATTATAAACTTTATTTTTTAGATATTTGGTTCTGTTATCTTTAACATTCCTGGACAAACTAAAAGTACCAGAAGTCGAGCTGTTAAAAATGTCCGCCAACATGCTTGTTCTATTATAGTCAAAATTTGTAAACAGTATCCATCTCTTATATTTGTAAGTATTTCTGTATGTCTCTTCTTTAAAAAATTCAATATTAAATTTACACAATTATTTATAGTAAATGAGCATTTTGTCACAATTTTGATTTTGAATGTGATCATTTTCAAGGTCATTTGAGTCTTAAGAATATGAAAATAAAAATCTGAATTCTCAAATAATTTTAAACTACGGTAGAACAAATATTTGAGATTTTGAGATAACCAAAGGAAAAAAAAACAATTCTTCATATTTATACCATAAACTGTTTCTATTTGAAAATAAATTGTATTGTAGCCAGCATTTGATAGTTTATATCATCATATTAAACATATTAGTAATGATCCAGAACAGCTATCTCAGATGGAGAAAACTATATTATTAGAAGCTATATTACTGATCAGGTAGGCTATTTAATACAAACACTGCTTAATGTGCTCTCTATGATATGGGCAAGCATTGTATTATATTGATAATATTGATAATACTATGTTAAAGATTTATCTATCATAGATTCTAAAAAAAAATAGCGAATAATTACAAGTACATGTATTATTGCATACAACTTATTGTTAGGTAGAAGACACTTGCTGTGGTTACACTTAAAGTTGTTGTTAAATATGACATTGATTTGAATTTTATTTCAGTAATGAATTCAATAATTTTGAGAAGCAATCAGCATTTATACGAGAAATATTAGCACCAGCGAGAGAATTATGGTTGTCCAAAGAATTTACTCAGTATGTCTAGATTTTTTTTATTTTGCTGGATTGCCAAATCCGATCTCTTGACAGACTAAGCTTTAGTGCCCTGATTAAATGTATTTGCTATTGTATTATCCAATCAAATTGTAATAGCTTATGACCCTATACACGTTTAATATGCTTCTTGGGCAACTTCTAATCTTCAAAAGAATTAGGTATATTTATTGTTATATTAGATTTTTGCTTATACTTAATTAATTGGTTTATATGATATTTTATGTATATTTATTATGTGTTTATATTATATTTATGTGTTTGTGTTTATATTATATTTATGTGTTTATTATAGAGCGTTTCTATCACCTGATATGTTTATGTCGTATGTGGGTTTAGATCAAGCTGCTGTAGAACCTAGTTCAGCTGATACTTGTGGTATTAACAGATCTCATGTAAGTTTTTATACGCCCTCGTCTCTCTATGAGGACGTATATTGTCGGCACCCCCGTCCGTCCGACAACATTTGCTCGTAAACGCTCTAAAAACTAGAGTTTTTGACGGAATCAAATGAAATTTGATATGTGTATACATATTCATAAAATGAAGATCAAGTTTGAATTTGAGCTATTTTCGATCGTTACAAGCAGAGTTATTGCCCTTGCCCCAAATCTTAAATATGCTATTACTCTCTTAGTTTTCAACCGATTTTGATGAATTTAAAATGGATGTTATTGGACCTCAATCGAAAGGTTTAAGAAAGTTTAGTTTACTCCTGATTAAAATTAAAGCTTTTTCAAGATTTAGGCCTCTTTTATAAGTTTTGAGGAGTTTTCGTCCTTTAACCTCTATACAGTAAGTGCTTCTATCAACATCAATTGCTTGTAAACGCTCTTAAAACTAGAATTTTTGATGGAATCAAATGAAATTCGGTATGTATATACATATTCAGAAAACAAAGATCAAGTTCGAATTTGAGCTTTTTTCGACCGTTAGTAGCAGAGTTATTGCCCTTGCCCCAAAGTCTTGAATATGCTTTTACTATCTAAGTCCGTGGTTCTCAAATGCGAGGTCGCAGAGGCGAAATGGTATGGTCGTGGGACCGACTTGGGGTCGCAGGGTCAATTTCCTAATTGTTTTTTTTTTCAATCTATTATTCCCTAGCACTGCCTTGAATCAGTGGCTATATTCTATCTACCAAGATTTTCTATTTTGTTTTCTATGAAAACTATTGTCTATGATATTGTTTACGAAAGTTACGAATTACAACTTCGTGCAAGAAATATTCTTTGCAGCATGATTATCGCACGGGGTCACATGGGTAGATATATTGCATCATTATTAATTATAGATCCTAACTATAAGATTGTTAGATTCTTTTTAAACGGTTAATGATCATGGATCGTTTTTTACTATCAAAGAATAGGCCTACAGATATGCAAGTAGAAACCCAAACCTTACCCAAGATGCCCACAAAACTCTTGTCCGGTTCGGCACAACCTACGTGTGCGAAGCTGGCTTCTCACACATGGTACAGACAAAAACAAAGTATCAGTCCCGTATTACGGACAATCATTTGTGTGACTGTTTGGTATGTTCTCTTACCACGTACGAACCTCGCTATGAGCGCATAGTGCAAGGAATTTCATAATAAGCAAGGAATTTCATAATAAATTCCGAAGTTTCCAGACTTTCAAAACATAAGCTGTTACCTATGCTTCGTCAAAATGTCCTTTTGGATTTCGAGTTTCGTTTTGCAGTTTCTTTATTAGAATGATGCTGGTGGCATAATACTTTATTAATGGTACTAATATATCGGGTGTCGCAATAAAAACGTCCCCAACTTTGACGCACAGTATCTCAGCTGCTGATGAGCCGATCTCTTTCAAAATTCTCACAGATTTACTTCAACATGTCCTTGTCAGACCCTGAAAGTATGAAAGTCATCGAATAAAAATTGTTTAAGTACTGCCTGGAACAAAATAGCATGTCAAAAATTTCATATTTTCAAGGTCTAACAAGAACATGTTGAAGTAAATTTGTAAGAATTTTGAAAGAGATTGGCTCATCAGCAGCTGAGATATTTTGCGTCAAAGTTGGGGACGTTTTTTTTGAGACACCCGATATATGTACATTTTTAGATTAAATTATAGGTAAATGGTTGTTTTGTGACTAAAAGGGTTTGGCATGGGGTCGCAACAAGACGCTCGATGGTTGAAATGGGGTCGCGGGAAAAAATCGGAGAGAACCACGGATCTAAGTTTTCAACCAATTTTGTTAAAACTTAAAATGAAAGTTTAGTTTTATCCTGATTAAATTTAAGACTTTTTCGTTAGGCGTATATGGCCGTGGTCCACTATCTTTCTACTTACTCTGGTGTTAAAAAATTGTAAAGTTGAATTTAGATGTGTTTAATTAAAACTTGTTTATTTGACCATATTCGAACTTTGAATATGTATGAGTTGGCTGTTGTTTAAAATGGAAACAGTCAGCATTTTTGAGGGTTGATTTGAGTGTAAGTTATATGCATATTGATAATGAAAAGTTTACATTTTCTGGATAAAAAAAAATTCCCTTTCTGACATTAAGGCACAAGTTGTAACATGTATATCAGCATCTATAATAAAGCATCAAGACTGTGTAAATTTATAAAATATTGTCATGATATTCTTGTATATTGAAGTTGATTTAATAAGTATTAATTATTGTTTTGTTAATTTAGATTAGTTACTGTGCTCATACTATATTAGGTGTTATAAACCGTAGCAAGTGTCCTGATAACTTACAGGTTAGTTCAGATTCTATATCTCACATTGATGGTTATATGAACACTATTTTATGGATAACAATCATTTTAAAAAATAACTTGAGATGTTTCGATGATGATGTCCATAAAATTGTGTTCATATATTTATACCCCACTAACTAAATTCAACTTAAGAAAGTCACATACATGGTCTTTTCAATGTTATACTCTTTAGAAGTGATGAAACTATGATTAAACTAACTTTTTAATTCTCTTGTACAAAATGAAATGAATTAGGCTTCTTTAAATTTTGTGATCTAAGTTAACAGACTGTTCAATAAATTTGTGGTCTGAATTCAAAGGTTATTTAAAGAATGTCTGATTGGCACAATTATAAAAACAACAGCCTTGTCTTAGCTTTGAAATCATAAAAGCGTTTCATCAAAAGTCAGTAATTTGAATATCAAGTGTCGAGCATGATTATTTATTAATAAGTATTGTTATCATGAGAAATTCTTTGAAATATATTTGATATGATAAAGTTATTATTATAATATATTGTAGATAGCTCAACAGGGTGGTTTTGTTATAGGAACATCAAATGTTACTGGTCATCCAATATTACGTAATCCAGCTACCTCACATATACTAGAATTATTTCATAATTTTATTGTTCTTTTAAAGTAAGTTATATCCTTAGTCCCTTCAGTTAGGAAACCCAGAATTATATAAAGTTATAGGTTATATTCGCTACTACATTCTTAAGAACTTGAGATTGTCTGTAATGGAAGAACAGTTTGGAAAGACAAGAACAAGAGTTAATTGCCATTTTACAAGAATGCTGGATATTAATAAACGAACAAGAAAGTGAAAGTATGACATTGTTTTGTTCTTAGATGATGCTAGGCATTTGTAACTAGGCATTTGTATTTTGTCTGGACTTGATATAATGTTAACAAAACCTTGAATCTTCATTATTCATTTATTTATTAATTTATTTATTTTAGAACATTGAATGGTTTATGGTTACCAGAATATTTGAGATTAAGACATCCAGATTTTGAAAAGGCTTATGATTTATTAGAAGTTGATAAATTAGCCATTTTAGGTTTGTTTTCCATTTCCAATAAATTGTCTTATAGTTTTTTGTCTAAATAAGTTTTATTCTCTCTGACACATTGAGTTCTGAATTGAATTTGTGTCTTATGTCACAAATATTCAAAATATGATAGTCAATTTTATGCCATTTGTCTAAGAATGCGTTCAGGTCAATTCCAAAAGTTTGGGAAATGTTACATTTGAAATAAAAACACTTTCTTCTAGACATAGACAAACGAATGCACTTAATACTATTTTGATTTAGATATTTCAATGCATACAAAAATGACGGGCAAAATACAAATTTGCAAACATTGTAGTTATTATGTAGTACCAGTAAGTAATACATCAATTTTTATTTTGATATAAATAGGTATACCACCACCATGTATAGATAACTCTGATTCTACTTCCTGTAAACAACCCTTAGCTAGAGTTAAAAGTTTCCTGGGTATGATACATGATAATAGGTAGGCTACCATTTACTTCTTATAATGTCTTCTAGAACATCTTGTTGAGGCATTGCTAGGTCACATTGCTTGCACACCTGAAACCACTCTGTTGGGTGACTGCCATTCCTTGATTTTGGTAATTAAAAAATGTTATCCAAGAAAGAATTTTTTTTTTTGAAATAATAAACGAGTGAATGTGTAAACAGTTATATGTAGCAGTTTTAAACCTGACAAATTTAGCCTTGTGGAGTTTCTTGACGTGATATTTGTGTTGGATGTCTGAACTATCACATCGAAGGAACTGGTCAGGGTCAAATTTGTGGGGTTACTTTACACATAAAGGCATTTTATGGTACATGATAAATGGTGCAGTGGTTTTAAAAACAGATTTTTGTATACTTCCCTATGTAATTAAAGCCTTCATTGATATTGCTGCAGTTGCCAAACTTGCATTGTTGATCAAATTTTTGAAGTGGTTGGTGTTTTTTTTTTCAGTTTTCACATCCTAGGGAATGCTGGTCAGTATTTAGGTTATGAGTTCTATGCTGCTAGTAATATTATGAATTTTTTAAATGAGAATGTATTATGTTATGGAGAGTATATACCTGATTACAGATTAAGACCTGTTATTCATATCCTTTATTTCAATCACTAGTACATATTCAATATGCCTTGGATTTGAGAAATATAGAATTTTAGATCTAAAGAGGAAGCTAGACATCTTTTTGGGAAGACTCCTTAAGTAGGGCCGGGTATCGATTACCAAAGTGAGCTTGATTATCGAAGGCAGGCTACTGATACATAATCAAAATATTTGGATTTAGAAATATTGTAATATTTGGATGTTGATGTACGTTTTTGTAACTGAATATTTGTTTTTTCATCAATATATGGTATCGGAGACAAATGAAACTGAAGTAATGACTAGAATTTTGTATGATCATCAATAATGGGACTTGACTTATTTGATCATGTAACAGATTAGGTTAGGAGAATATTTGACTATGAATTTTAATCGATCATGAAATTTGATAATCAAAATTAATAATTTGTAGCGTCACCCTAGCCTTAAAGAGCCACGTGCGGTATTTGTTTCGGACAATCATCCGACGGACGCAAAGATGTGAAATCTTTAGCTTAGCTAATTAGAAATAGTCTACAGAGCTTACCGTTGAAATTTGAGCCTTTTTTAGTTTGAGATATATTTGAAGGTATTTCGCGATTTTCTTATAGCTTGAGTACTTCTGAAGACTATTTACATATAACAAAGGCCCAAAACGACTCCCAAAAATACCGCACGTGGCTCTTTAAGCCTCTAAAAATATGTTGGTTCTTATGATTCAAGTTACACTTCATATTCATATAAGCTTCAAAAATCATGTATTAGATTTTCTTTAACCTATATTTAAGTGTCTTTATGAAACCATTTATTTGGAACTGTCCAAAAGATTTTCATGAATCTGCAGCATTACCAGTGTTAATGAAGTTATGCCCCTTTATATTACAGGTAAAGCTTATATTTCTATATACAAAAAAAAATTGTCACCTTCCATATTGCCATTATTAAAACTTTTAAAGTTTAAGTGAATATTTAGGATACTGGTACATGATATTAGGTTCAATATCTCACGAATAGGTCACTAGTCATTAATGATGAGAATATGTTGTGGGAGCAACAGATAAAAGTGATAACGGTTGGATACCGTCGCTAAAGGTCCAGATACCAATTTGTTCTATTCTCAACTGGTTTCCCCTTCTGAAACAGATTTCAGTGGCTGCCTTGAGATATTTACTATGGATGTGTTTTGTTTGCCTGTCTGATATGGCCTGGTCCTGGTGTTATAAAATCAGTTCTAGTGTAAATCTTTCTCTAGGTTGAAATTTTTTACAATCAGTATATCTACAATGTCTTATTGTACAGATATATTTATTTCTAACTTTCAGAGATTATCAGCTAAATGGCAGTTAATAAATACTCAATTTCAAGCAGGGTAAGTTTTCCTTTTATTCATAGTTCTGTTAAAAAACTATTCAAGGCTTCATTTTGCAATATTCAAATTCTTTTGAGGGGCTGACTTGGAATAAACAGAAAGATTTTGTAATATTGAAATGTTAATAAAATCATGAATATGTCTGAATGAAACTGCATTATAACTTAGTTAAAATGTCTGTGGATGACAAGGATATTGGAGAATTATAGTGTAATAAAACTTATCTTTTTGAAATTTGTTTATGTTTTTTCCAATGGTAGAAATGAGAATGAAGAAGAAAGTGAATCTCAGGAGATAATAGAAGATCAATTAACAAGACAGTTAACACGAGAATATTTAGAACTATTAGGTGCCTAGTTTACATAATACTTTATACTTGTTATGGGCTTCTTTGCAAAGCTAAGTTGATTCACAGGGAACAAGTGTTGTCTAATGTATGTTCCTTTAGCAACAGTATTGCTTGCTTTTCTTCCCAGACCCCCACTGTCAGATCGGAAAGCCCCTCATGGAATAAGTGTCTAAATTAGACAACAATCTGAGGCCCTGTGTGCAGTCTGATTAAAATCAGACCCTAATTTCGTTCGTTCGTTTTTTTTTTAAATCCTGTTTTTTAACCACTACATTTGGGTCTGAGAACGTCGCGCTTTGCCAGCCGTTCAGGTTAACTTTGACCTTACCTTGATAAACATGACCTGATAAACTAGTTTACAGCACTTAGGAATCCTAGAATGCACCTATTGTTCGCGAACAAAATCCCAGCGCGGGAGAGGGCAAAGATCTGATTGGTTAAAACAAAGGTCATTAAGGTTAGGTCAAAGTTAACCTGAACGGCTGGCAAAGCGCGACGTTCTCAGACCCAAATGTAGTGGTTAAAAAAACGGATTTAAAAAAAAAACGAACGAACGAAATTAGGGTCTGATTTTAATTAGACTGCCCTGTGTGCTACAGACTATGCCTGCTAAAGATCCCTCGACAGTTGGAAATCGAGAATGAGTGAAAGCTAATGCTGCTGTTCTTTTCCCTCTTTGCACACTTCATGGTGTTTGACCATCCTCATTTTAGCCCAATAGGTGCAGAAAAAATGTAAAACTCATTTGATTTCATTTACAATTGTTTGCATGGTAATGTGATAGATCATAGCTGAAATCAGTCTTATAGAGTATAACATATAATCAGTTGTAGAATAGTCAAGGGTCATTTATGTTGATAGATACAATTTTATTGTTTCAGCTTACTGTTTGACTAAAAAATCTCATTCAGACAATGGAGTAGGAGATGATTTAAATATGGAGGAAAATGAAGCTCATAAATCCAACCAGAATAAAGAGATGGGCCTGAGTGAATTGGGCCAACTTTGTCTTAAAACCCATGTAAGGAATAATAAAAGATTTCTTTGTTTATAGCTTAAAACTGTCCCATTTTCAAAGCTCTTTAACTTTTAATTTTGCCTATGTATATATGGCTTACATGCACCAAATTGAATTGCTAAATCAAAAGAAGGTTCTTGAGGAAAAAAAAATGTAAATGGATTAACATGTTTACAATTTGCAATATATATTGTACATATATTATTTATATTGTATATTTTGCATCCCAGAAGATGCAGTGTTATCGATAGCAAAATAGAGTCAATTTGTTGATTTTTCAGGCATTATACCCATCAATGTTATTTTGTATATTTAATGGTTTATCTTGGAATGATACTTTAGTTTGTCAGAAATGTTATAAGTTATGTTGGCCCACTGTCAAACAGGTAGGTGTTTTCTTATTTAGATAGAGGGGTATAAAAACATAACATGGATTAAGCCAGGCTTTTTTGTTCTTCAAACTGTAACATGACAAAAAAGAAATGAAAATGATATAGCATTTTATGTCCCACTTTTATGCATAGGCTACTAGACTAATAAGGACGGGCAACAAGGGATTTTTTGCCATGAAAGGTCTTGAACTAAGTGTTGGATTAGAGTGATATCTAGTGGAATTTTGAGGCAAGGTATAGGTTACACAGTTTTACCATTCTATTGACAAATACAGAACATTCCATTAAAATGTCTGATTATTTATTACAGTTAATATCAGATGGTGTAATAACCAATGAAGCAGCACAATATGTATTTAGTTCAGTATTATCAGGTTTACAAGTACATGGACAACATGAAGGCAGTCAGGCTAATCTTATTAACCTTGCTTTACAACTTTATGAAGCACTTGTAAGTTCTGGTATTTCATTAATGTGTATTTATATATACATCCAGGCTCTAATCTCGGAAATTTGGACAGTAGACACCAGTTAAAGGGGAATGTTCAGCATTTTTTTAGGGTTTATTTCGGCCTTGAATATATGCAAATACCCTTCAGACGGGCTACTAATGCAGGAAAATCATAAAACTCCTTCAATTATATCCTTATCTTAATATTTATCCTTCATTTTCTGTACATGTGTTTTCTATATAAAGCATAGTCTTACTTAACGGCGAGTCGTAATTTTGACTTTCAAACGCCGATATTTATGGGTACATGCGTGTTTGATGGCTTAAATTTTGTTGGAGAGTTGTGAACTATATTACGGATTAGATAAGCTAAAAAATTCCAGATTCTGAGTCTGAAATTTTTTTGGTCCAAAAGTTAGTGAACATATTCCTTTAATTGATATTATGATAATCCATAAGGATTCCCTTCCATATTGTATATATTCTTCAGTGAAAATTGCTGATTGTTAGGGGTTATTGTAATGGTTGTTAGCAGTCAGTTATAAGAATACATATCTTAATTTTGTCTTTCAAGGTAATCAAGTGTGTTAGATTTTTATTTCTTTTCCATTTAGAGACCTTCGTTCCCTATTGTGAAATCTGTTTTGTTACAGATACCAAATGTATCAGAACAGGCAGTTCAGGTAAGTTAATGAAATATGTATTATGATCAACATCTTACAATGTCAAAATGCCTTCAAAACAATTAGTGTCAACAAGGCGCGTTCACCAATCACACCTTAGTCTCAGAAACAGGAGTTTTTAAAGCTAAGCTTATCAGTAATAGTGTTCAATTGAAGGCATTTTACGAATTTTTGGCAATTCCATTACTTCTGCAGACTTGACCAAAATGCTGACTGTTTCCAAATTTACAAAGTCATTGATATTTTCAGGTGTTTGATGATAAAATTGTTCAACAAGGTCCTCAAAAACAATTGCCAGAGAAGAAAAAGAAGGAAGCTCTGAAGAATTTGGTGTTTGAAATAATTGGGGTTCGTTTAATGTTTATTAATTCTTTTGACTGTTTTCCCTTTTAAGCTGTATCTTATAATGAAAAAACGCTCAAAAAGCCAAAATATGGTTAAGCCAAATAATTATACTAAATATTTTTGACCATGGACCATTACATGTTGAATCTTTTCATGGCATATTCAAAATATACATATTTTCAAAATTTGTTTGTGTTTAATTTCAGAAAAACGTAGGTCAACAATTTAAAAGAGAAGAACACTACAAGAATTTACCATCTTTATTTAAACCACATCGACACAAAGCAAGTTCTTTATTACATAGTGATAGTAAGGATATTGGAATCTGTTCATTATTTAATCCTAATAATGACTGAACCATCAAACACTCGTGTATTAAACATTGGTATTTCAACCCCATTTCAAGCTTTTAAGATGAGGAGTCAGAGTAGTTTAATTCAATAGCTACTTGATAAACAAGAAGTCTGCTGTTTTCATTTATCATCCTTTAGTCTCGTGCTAACTATGGTAAGATCTTATAGAGACTATACGATACATTTGGATGAAGCAGATTATTGTCTTGGTGCTAGTGAACTTTGTTCATATTGTTTTTTTAGTCATTAATTCAGGTGATGTCAATGTTTTTCTTATTTCTTCACAATCAAATCAATCATTATGTATTGGGTGTCTCAAAAAAAAAACATCCCCAAAATTGACAGAAATTATATCAGCTGCTGATGAACGGATCTCTTTCAAAATTCTTACATTCAAACTTAAGAACATTTTTTTGAGACACCCAATATTTTTTTTGCTATGTTTAGTAGATTATTGCTAAATATAATAGCACCATTCACATTTAATAAAACAAAATGCAGCAGAAATCAAAAGCCTCAATCTCATAATTTTGGACTTTGGCAATGGGTGAATGCGCGTGTTGTCACAATCCAATGTGGATTCTGTGCTTGTAAATGAATTGACATGTAATCAGTTGTGAAAGTTCAACTTATAATTTTAAACATCTATTATTTGTGTAAATTAACTGTGATAATTGTTTTTATTTCCTTTGTTTTAAAAAATAAACGTGAAGTTATCACTGTCTTTTAAATGTATTTATTATGGGAGGTGAAGGTAGAAATTGAGTAAGATCTGGACAGAGTTGTAGATCAAGGATAAAACTTTATTTAAAGCTGATTTCCCTTAACTCGCCATAAGAAAACTATTTATATAAAGGCTTAAATATGGTAGTTCAGTTTCTTCTCTCTCTGTGCATTAGTTTGACACTCAATGAAAATATGAATGTGAAAAAAATTCGTCTAAGATCTCAATACAAATGAGAAGAAAATTGTAGTCTCTATTGGGTTCACAAGCCAATTGTGGACAGACGGACAAGGGTGACAACAATATACAAACCACATTATAATGTGGACGTATAAAAACAAGTCATTTCTTATATATTCTAATAACAAAACAATTTATATACATTTTCATAAATTCAACAATAACATATAGTCACCAAATATGCATCATAGATGCCATCCACCTCCATTTCAACCTATTTTGTCTTGCATGATCTTATAACTTTGAATATCTTTTCTTAAAAGTCGTTTTGTTTTTTTAGAGTTTCCAGTTTTTGCAGCAGCTTTTTTAAGTTGAGTCAACAGATCTATTTCTTTATTAACTAACTGTTTAGTAGAAGTTGGAGTTGCAGAAGGAAGCAAATGAAATTCTGTCCCTGATTTTTCTAAATAAAGCACCATCATGGAAAAGACATTACTTCCTATTTCACTAGTATGGACATGTCGTATATGTTCTTTGCAGCTGAAAAATTCATAAAATAACATATCACAGTGAGGACAAAACATAATTCTAATTTCATCTGATTTTGGTTTTCTTATAGGTAAGTGATCAGCACTTCTCCAGTGATCATGCAAACTTTTAGTTTTATTAAAATTCTTATCGCACTTTAAACATTTATTAATGTTAGATATCTTAGGCCATGATGTCTCTAATACTTTACTCAAGCCATAAATATCTGTAAAATTTTCATGATGTGTTTGATAATGGAGATTACAAATATTAATATTTTCAAAAACCGAATTACATACAGGGCAAATGGGAATAATATTTCTATATCTAGCTGCTCTATTTGTCACAACTAATGGCTTCAGTAGAGTTTTAGGACATAAACAACCATTTTCCTTTACTGAATGACACATGCTGGCTGAAAAATGAGTTTCTTCTTTTAAATGAGCCTCTACATCATTAAATTTTTCAGTGGTAAAATGACAAAAATCACAAGAATAGGCTATCAACTTCTTGTCCACAGCTTGTATTTTGGAATTCCTTGCAGGTCCTTCATCTTCAGAGGGTTTTTTTCCACCTTGTTTAGAATCCCCATTCATGTCATCAGAGGATACTGCACCTTCTAAATCTACTGGAACACAAGCTATATCACAACCTGATACCTTTCTTCTACCATCAGGTAAAATACCACATTTGGATTTTACTCTTTGAAATATAGCTCCATTATTTTCATGAACAAATTTTATAAGATCAGCTCTTGCTGCGCGAAGTTCTTTAACTGAATACGGCCCAAAATCTCCTTCAATTTCAGCTGTGGGTGGCGGTAAATACCAAACTTTGTCTTTGTCCTAAAAATACACAACATCATGAACATGAATTTTGTTAAATTCAACTCCAAAATAGCAGAATCTTTAATGTTACAGTTTCGGACTACCTTTTATTCTCAGATAAGAAATAGAATAAGCTTACAGTACCGGTGCCAAGAATCCATTGCATAAAATCCCTTTCTGGCCACAAAACTTTAACACTGTGTTTCCACGGACATAAAAAGCTAGCTTTTTTTGTGTTCCACAACGGGAACCGTTTCGCCTTTTGCATTCGGCAATTTATCAGCTTTCATTTACTCAGTGGGAACACAAAAAAGCCGGCTTTATCTCGTTCAGCAATAAGGGGCGCGCGCTGTTTATTGTTATAGGAACCAGAAAAACTCTGTCTGTGTAAACGCAACGTGTTCGGAAATAAAGCTAGCTCAATGCTAGCCTAGAGCTAGCTTACATTCACAATTCTCACAGTGGAAACGCGGTTTATTTCTCTCATTACAAAATATGATGTGGATGAAGATGAGTGAGAGTCTGAGTGTGCATCTTTAAATTTAGAAACTTAGAAAAGTACCGGTATTGTCCAAAGATATACTTACCACCATTTTTGATCAACAATACATAATAGTATAATTACAATTTACTCCTGTTTAAACTTGTTAATATTTCTCCATTTTTCTTGGACACCGGAAGTGGCATGAGGAGCAAGTAGTAGTATGGCTTAAAATCAGGTTTTGTACATTAGAAGCTTAATCCGAAACTTACTGATTCTGAATACTCTGATAGTGATAGCTATTTGTCTGGGAGAGAATCAGAAAAACTAAGCCAAGGGCGTGGATCTAGGGGGAGGGGGGGGGGGGGGCGGGGGGGTGACTACTTTGGAACTAGACTAGTGGCTAGAAAACCTCGTAAACTATAAAGTAGTCGCCATATTGAATAAATTCATCCAATCACAATTAGGGTTTGCAGCATTCCCGGATATCTCATTCCCGGGAAAGGGAATGAAATTTATGCTATTCCCGGGATTCCCGGGAATCCCGGGAATCAATTTCAACATATAGGAGCTAGTCAAACTAGCAACCGTTACAAAAATATAGGATATAATAGCTAAAGCTATCTATGTAGTTTCATATCAAATTCTTTTTTCATATAATTCGCAATATTTAAGAACAACTTTTGAACCCAAAATACCTCTATGCAAATAGGTTTTAGTATTGATTAGTGGCGGTGGAAGTGGATTATGTTACCGACGAATCTAACCAATGTTTTAGGAAGACCAACGCGCACAATGATTTCACCCCTAGGCGAGAGAAATTGCCTGCAACAGAAAACCTTATTCCGCTGCGACTGATTACGGATTGATTGACTTCAGAGCATTATGTATAAATTCTAGATTCGATGTCAAAGTCTTTAGGCCTATCTGCTCAAATGACCTAAATTCCCAAATGAAAGTGGTAATACATGTATTCTCTTTCTGACATTACTTGAGTTCATAGCCGTAGGAGACAGGGGGGCAGGGGGGCAGGGGGGCAGCTGACCCCCTAAATATTATGTTTTCGGGCAAAAAATTCGCGAAATCGGGCAAAATATCATTAAAATTCGGTAAAATTCGGGCAAATAGTCAGTCTGCCCCCCTGTTGAGTCGTGGGCCCCTACGGCTATGCTTGAGTTCCTCGTTGATAGTTTTTATAAGTTCTTTTTCCAAAGAAATTTCAACAGATTTCTCAGGTATCACCACCATCACTGCCGTCAGGAGCGGATTAGGGCTCTGAGGCTTGGATGGAAGAAATTTTGGTGATTTGTATCCCTCCAGGTGACAGAATAGTGAAATAAACGTGAAAAAATCTATGTTCCCATTCCCGGGAATGGAGTGCTGTTCCCGGGAATGAGTACTCGCCAGAAACTCCGGGAATCCCGGGAATTCCCAGGAACGGGAATCCCAGGTACAAACCCTAATCACAATCATTCTTCAGAGGTGTCATCATAGAAATGTAGATATGGAATAATAACACAAGATTTATGCTTGGCACGCATGCGTTGAATTGAAGATATGCCCATAACTTCCGGTTTCTGCAAGAAGTTATATTAATTTAAAAGCCATGATAAACGCGATTTAATTTGAACGGAACATCCAGTCTCTCTGCCACAGTATCACTTATTAGAGTCAACTAGTCCTAGAAGAGAAACTAGGTCAACCATAAATTGAAACAGAAGTTCAGTAGACGACGAGTAGACTAAGTCCAGTCTTATACATTTCTATGGTGTCATCAAATCTGCAAGAGCTCTTATTTTTTCTCGGTAGTCTGAAACCATTCTGATCAACACAGAAATTCTACCTATCGGAGATATTTTCTGAGACACGTACGGAGCTAGGAAAGATGCGAAGTTTCGTATGGTCTGAAACTTGCTGACTCTATTCCCAGCCTCTGATAGTTATTTGGACAGATATGGCTGGGGTAGAGCAAAGCCCTATATATGTAGAGCAGAGAGTATAGTTGGTAGGGTCAGGATTAGAGAGGATTTTCCGCACCTTCGCGGGTGCGGGGGTTTTAAACGTATCTATTTTCCTCGAATCCATTAAACTCGATATATTTGGAAAGATTGATATTTTTGTAGTTCATTCATACCATCATTATTTCTCTACACCATGCAGGCCATGTTCGCGAGTCGATCAAAGTTTTTTTCCAAGAAATAAAATCTGTGGCTCGCCATTCAAAGGCTGTGCTCGCAAGGTGTGGAAAATCCCCAATTATTGTGGCATACGGCCCACCGTGATCGTATTGTATTGTTTTTAAATTGGAGTACGGAAATTTTTACGGAAATAGCCGAACGGTTACAGAATGTTATTGTGGCTTAGTTTTTCTGTTATGTGGTGGTAAGTAATGTGATGGTAAGATATTCTGTGGTGGTAAGAGAATCTGTAGTGTAGTGGTAAGAAAATATGTGGTGATAAGTAATCCATTTGTTGCAAGAGATTCCATGGTGGCAAGAGACTGTCTTGTTAAGTAATTCTGTGTTGGAGAGAGTTTTTATGGTGACAAGTAATTATTTCGGGGTAAGAGATTCTGTGGAAGAGATAATGTGGTGGTAAAAAGGATCATGTGGTGGTAAGTAATTCTGTGGTGGTAAGAAATTCTGTGATGATATATCTAAACTTTAGATTCTAAACTATCCCAGTTCTTTTGCAATTTGTTTCAGGTCACCCCCATTTTGAGCAGGAATTTTTTGCTATGAAACAAACATACACGATCTCTTTTTAACGTAAATGCCGATCGGAATGGCCTCAGGGGCAAGGAAATAAATCCTTATTTGCAAAATTTTCTTAGGATCGGTGTCTCCCTGAACCCTCGATCGTCGCATGTCGTCAACGAGAGAGCTGTCACGAAAGGTCTCAAAAACATCAACATTAAAAATGTTAATGGGTTACAACCTCCCTTAAGAGACAAACGTTGTCAACGAGAACGGGAAAGGCCTCAGATGCAAGGAAATTAACTTTGATCTTCAAAATTTTCTTAAGAGGGCGAATTCCTGAAATATTTCTTCAGCAGCAAGCGCTGATGTTTGATGCCGTATCCTTTATATGATAAGAAGTATGTTTAAGGTTTAAGAAAAAAAAAATCTCAGAAAGACATTTCTACAACAGTTGACCACACCCAACAAATAAATCACGAGATAACCTGGTTCTTCAAGCAGTCCGACCCAATAAAAATCATGATAATTAGCACTATAAGTACTTTTTCGCTTTTAAATTTTAGATAGTCTCTACTATTCTAGAAAGTTCTGTCACATCACCAATATGAGCTGCACCTGAGCGGAAACACCTAGAACGACGAACGTGAGGTAAAGATTTCGCACATTGTTTTGTGTGATAGATGTGTACTAACGATGGGTCTATTGCCCGAAACACTGTCAATCTTTTTGCCATCAATTTACCATACAAATCAACATCTTCACTGCCCCAGCCTTTTATTTTCAAATCAAACCCTCCAACTTTTGAATAATCTTTTTTATACAGAGATACCATACCATATCCAGTACCTCTCCAAAACCCATACCGATTCTCCAAGTTGTTCACATTAATCTGACATTTTTGTTTTTGAAAACAAATAACTTTAGGATCATACTGACTAAAACAAATGGGATAATAAACTTGTTGGTTGTAAATAGTGTTCCGAGTGACCCTCGTCAAAAACCCTTCATCAATATACATATCTACATCTATAAAAACTAACAGTGACGTTTCGGGAAGATCTTGAGTACCTAGTGCCATAGTTGATCCACGATTAAATTGCTCCTTGGATATTATAAGTTCAAGATTAACTTTTTCTTGCATCTGCTCCGCGTATTCCTGATTTTTCTGCCAATCGCCGTCATCATCGATATTTAGCACTACACGTAGAACAACTTTTCCCTTATACTTGGCTACGACGTCTGCAAGAACCTCTAAAAACCTTTTAAACCTCAAAACTTTTTTATATAGTGGTATTATAATCCAGATTGTGTTTGGATCGTCTACGTCATGAAACATAACTTCCGGTTTTTTATAAGTCTGATACGTATATAAACTCTCAATAGTTCCATTATCAATGTTCTTTGCTCTGAAATAACTTTCAATAGTTTTACCTCCCTTGTAGCGAAAATATTCCCCAGGTGATAGCACCAATTTTTTCTCTGAAATGGCAGCTTTTACAGCTTTTTTAGCTTTATTGTGTGCATATAAATCATACTTAGATATTTCATATAGTCCAACTAGCTTCCAAAATATATAGGGATTGTCATCTTCTTCTTTTGTTGTAACATTTTCAACTTTTAAATCCACATCGTCCACGCCATTGTTTTTCTCCTTCCTCTCCGTATCCAAGCTGGTGATCAGAGTAATTTCGTCTTGGAGGTTGGCTAATTTTATTCGCTGCTGTGCAGTTTTTTGGTTCTGAAAATATCTCTTCCATTGATACATAGCATTAGTTCCTTTGACAGGGTGAATCAGAAAAGTTTTTTTACTGATTTTTTGGTGATTGAAAAATCTATCAGCATTATTTACAAACATTTTACTGAACTGAAATGAAAAACAAAATCGCACAAAGATTATTAATGCTGAAGAATGAATGGATGAAATGCATCGGATGTATCATTCACACAACGGTTAGATCATGACCGTTTCCGTAAACCAGTATGTTGCAGAGCGACAAACAGTCTCCATGAAAGTTCTTATAGCCTACTCTTTTTTTATAAGGCCACATCATTATGTTAAGAAATATTTATTACGATCTATTTGATATATACCTACCTCAACTGCACCTTTACACGTAATGTTTAAATACTGTTTAATACAGCTACCTAACACTACATCATCTTCTGTACTTTGTGTTTTCAGAAAACAATTGTTTAAATGAGGTGATATCGTATTGACAGCATGTCGTGATAATAATATACCAGTTTCACTTTCACAATACCATTTATTTTTCATCAATCTACCCATATACCAGTTCTTTCCTCGGCTTCTAATCGTTCTGAGAAACTTTTCTAAACGCTTAATATGTAGAAAAGTCTGATCCTCAATAATCAGAAACCATTCATAATGCTTGGAGTATGTTGTTGATATAGTTTTTAAAATGGAGAACGTTTTTTCCACTGACGTTGAACGATTGTTAACATCGGGTAAATTGATCACTGGTAGAGATCCTTTATATGACTGATTATCCAAAAAGAAAAGAACATGTCCTGGAATGTCATTTCCCCACGTTTTCATGATGGTGTCTCCATACTGAATCAAAGACCCGCTAGATGATTTCACTGCTACCAATAACAGATTGTTTTCATGGATAAATTTTCTATCCCTAACTTCAAAACATGTGGCATAATGAAAGTGAACACGTAAAATACATCCTATAATATATCCGAACATACAACAAGTAAGAAAAACAAAACAGTCGCGAATGTTAGAAATTCGTTTAATCATTTTAAATAGTCGTCAATCGGTTTCAAAGAAGAACTGAGAGCAATCCATTTACTCTTTGACCTAAAATAATAATGTATGAACAAATTATTAAATTTATAATAGCCTACTAATAATATTCATAGAGACTAATGGCTACCTGCATAATAGATATTGTGAATGTTAGATTAATTAGATTAATCAGACTGTGATATAAAACTAGGTGATATAGAAGTGCTCAATATGTTAATTACAGAGTGAAATATAGCGATACCATAGTTAGAATAGGGTTCAATATATCAATTACAGAGCAATATAGCGATACCATAGTTAGAATAGGGTTCAATATATCAATTACAGAGCAATATGGAGATACCACTGTTAGAATAGTGTTCAATATATCAATTACAGAGCAATATAGAGATACTACTGTTAGAATAGTGTTCAATATATTAATTACAGTGCGATATAGAGATACCACTGTTAGAATAGTGTTCAATATATTAATTACAGAGCAATATAGAGATACTACTGTTAGAATAGTGTTCAATATATTAATTACAGTGCGATATAGAGATACCACTGTTAGAATAGTGCTCAATATATTAATTACAGAGCAATATAGAGATACCACTGTTAGAAAAGTGTTCAATATATATCAATTACAGAGCAATATAGAGATACCACTGTTAGAATAGTGTTCAATATATTAATTACAGAGCGATATAGAGATACCACTGTTAGAATAGTGCTCAATATATTAATTACAGTGCGATATAGAGATACCACTGTTAGAATAGTGCTCAATATATTAATTACAGAGCGATATAGAGATACCACTGTTAGAATAGTGCTCAATATATTAATTTCAGAGCGATATAGAGATACTACTGTTAGAATAGTGTTCAATATATTAATTACAGAGTGATATAGAGATACCACTGTTACAATAGTGTTCAATATATTAATTACAGAGCAATATAGAGATACCAATGTTAGAATAGTGTTCAATATATTAATTACAGAGTGATAGAGAGATATCACTGTTAGAATAGTGCTCAATATATCAATTACAGAGTAATATAGAGATACCACTGTTACAATAGTGTTCAATATATTAATTACAGAGCAATATAGAGATACCACTGTTAAAATAGTGTTCAATATATCAATTACAGAGTAATATAGAGATACCAATGTTAGAATAGTGTTCAATATATTAATTACAGAGCAATATAGAGATACCACTGTTAGAATAGTGCTCAATATATTAATTACAGAGTAATATAGAGATGAAACTGTTAGAAAAGTGTTCAATATATCAATTAAAAATCAATATAAAAAATATTTCAATATTTCTAATCAGTATAAAAAAGAAAGAAAAAATGCTATATTAATGTAAAGGGCAGATTTTTGTTCATCTCTGCAGGTGTTACGGTTCCAAGAGCAAGAGAATGTGTATGGTGGCCAAACATATCTAAAGACATATCCAATCTTGTCGAAAAGTGTGAATTCGGTCACACATTACTAAGAGCCTTTGAAAACGACAGAATTACCAAAAGATCCATGGGTGAGAATAGCTGCTGATTTATGTGAATATAAAAACAAACACTATTTAGTGATTCGGGATATGTAGAAATTGCCTATCTACACACTACCACAACCACTCGTGTAATTGGAAAACTTCGCAACATGTTTTCAAGATGGGGTGATCTTGAGGAGATGGTGAGCGACGATGGTCCTCAATTTTCATCAAAAGAGTTTTAAGACTTCACTAACACTGCCAGAATCAACCATATATTTTCAAGTCCTCATTTTCCACAAGGAAATGGTGAAGCTGGAGCTGGAGTGAAAATAGCTAAATCTATCCTACGTCAAGACGATATATTATTTCAAGCATTGAGAGCTTATCGCACTACTCCACTATACCTACTATCAACAGGGTATTCATCACCACAAAGGGGGGCAATGCTAACTTGCCTGACAACCTCCCTAGAATGAATGTTCTTGGATAATAAAAATCCGTACAAGCAAAACAATTCCGTTAATCAATAATCTCGTCCAGAGCATGACAAAATCGGGTGCAATAATTCCCATACGAGAAGTACCATCAGGTGTTTTGATAAGAGTAAGCATGATCTGCTTCCCGCGCGACACCCGCCACTACTATAAAGGTCAAAATCACGAGGTGCAACGAGATCAATTCATGCCTGACTAAACAAATCTGCCAAAATGCAAGTAACAGATTTGTCGTATTTGACAAGGAGTTCTCCGTAACAACCATAAAATTTTCTAAAAGAAATTTTAAGTTTGTGTGTCGAGTAACCTTGTTTCAGTAATTTCACGGTTAATATTCGACCCCTTGCAAGAAAGTCCTTACAAAGAGAACAAGCTCTAGCATAGCGGATCAGTTGTGAAAAGTGAAACGTACGTGCCATAAGCAGGCGATTGTGGTATGTTACTGCACATGATTGGAAAATTAAGAATAGGAAAATCAAAGTCGTCACGTTTGTCATACAATCTGACACAACGATCATGGTTGTTTTCAATTTCGAGAAGAAAATATAAATAGGACGCTTTAGTCTTAGAATCAGTAGTGTCTTTAATTTCCAACTCTCCTGGGTAGATTACATCTACGAAGTCTTCAAAAGCAGAGTTATTCAGTGACAATACGTCATCATGGATATCATTCGGCATTCGGCTCAACCTTCGTCATTTCAATCGAGACTATGTAATGACTCGGTCATTATAGGCGGTCATCTTGCTGGGTAAATGGGCAAGGAAGATAACTCTTGTTACGAGATTGATTTTGATTGACTATTTCTACCGCGAAAGAAGACAACACAAGGTGGTAAGAGATTCTGAGGTAGTAAGAGATTCTGTATCACTAAGTGATTCTGTGGTGGTACGTTATTATGTGGTGATATTCTCTTGAGGTAAGAGATCATAAAATAGTAAGAGATTCTCTGGTCGTAAGAGATTCTGTGGTAGTAAGTGATTCTCTGGTGATAAGAGATTATGTCATTGTGTTGTAAGAGATGCTGTGGTGGTAAAAGATTATGTGGTGGTAAGAGATGATGTGGTGGTAAGTGATTCTGTGTCGGTTAGAGATTCTGTGGTGGTAAGTTATTCTGTGTTGGTAAGAGATTCTGTGGTAATAATAGATTTTGTGGTGGTAAGGGAGTCTGTGGTAGTAAGATATTATGGGTGGTAAGGGATTATGTGGTGGTAAGTAATTATGTGATGTTTAGAGATTCTCTTCTGATGGTAAGAGATTTTATAGTAGTAAGAGATTCTAAGGTAGTAAGAGATAGTTTGAATTGTAAATCTTCTATTGTTATTTATGGTATTGAATGTTCTTTGTGTGGGCTCGTTTATGTCGGCGAAACTAAAGGTCCTTTACATAAACGCATAACTGGACATCGCCACTGCATCAATAATGGTAACGATCAAATTCTCTACCAACATTTCAACCAACCTGATCACTCTATTCTTTCCATGAGAGTTTTTATTATAGAGAAAATTTACCACCATACCAACAGTCCCACTTTGAGCACTCCATATCGTAGATGCCGCGAAGAATACTGGATTCGGACCCTAGGCACGGCTATTCCATATGGATGTAATGACAATGTATCAAGTGTAGGTAATTTATCTAGCCCGGCGTGTAGTTCAATCAATGTTATGAACTTATTTACCAAGTTTTCTAGAAGAAAACGTAGTCATGGACATCGTAAATACACGCCACCAAAAATATATCAGATTTCTATTGACGACCTCTCAGATATTATAGAAAAACCGCTGGGAACGCATCATATCCGCTCTAAATTATATTCCATTCCTTTGTCCAAGCTAAAAATACTTAAAAACGAATGTCTTAATACAAATTTTACTGATTTTGCCTCCAAGGAATACAGAGTTGTATCCATTATACTTGACATTGCTAACCGTCGACTTGCCACGACAGACGACGAGGCATCGACCAACACCAACAACACCTTTCTTAAATTGAAATTCGCTAATAAAGGTATCGATGCCATCGGAATTAACCAAATTTTACACCATAAGCATGTCATTAAACACATACCTCCGTATTTCATCTCACATGATCCACCTCGAATTTCCTACACTTATACTAAATCTATTGCATGTAAAATATTTAATTACCGTAATGCATTAATTAATATCAATACACAAGATATTTTAAATAACCCTTTGTCTTGTTCTTGCTCTACTTCTCCTTTCCTCTATCATCCAGCCGGACATGTAATAACCGGTAATTTAAATATTATCCAAAATTTAGAATTACGTAATGTATTTTCTAAAGGCCCTAAATATCGGGAACCACAACCATTTACATGGAAACAAAATTTCAAAATTATTATGGATGCTGTTGAGGAATATGCAAGATTATGGGCGAAGAAAGAGGAGGTAACTGCTGACACCCTCTCTGAATGGATTAAATCTATCAGACGTCTAATCAAACGTAAAATTTATTTACTTCACAAGTCAGTCAACAATAGTCCTAAGTCGATTTTCAACGATGTCCAAGTAATTGAGAATCTTGACGACTTGCATAACAAATACATTATTGTTCCCGCTGACAAAGCGTCTAATAACATAGTTTTTGTTTGTAAAAAATATTATTATGACTGTTTGATCAACGAACTTTCCTGTGGGGTATCAATACCTAATCCTACATATAAACGCACTAACTTTACTAAGGATGAAATATTATCCAATCACAAGTCTGTACTTGCCACTTTCAGAACTCCTTGTAGGGATGTTAATACAGATCTCCCTTTACTGTATTGGATACCCAAACTACACAAAAATCCTTATAAACAGCGATATATAGCAGGTTCTTCTCATTGTTCAACCAAGCCACTTTCCAAATTACTTACTTCAATATTAACTGCAGTTAAAGAGGGTGTTCAGAAATACTGCAACACTATCAATCGTATATACATCGGCCATTTTCTATCAATAATAACCTCGTATGCACATAGAAGAAAACCTTCCAATGCCAATGGGCGGAAGGAGATTACGCGATAAAAAATAGTTCTGTTTATGGGTTGTTAGTTACCTCCCTTGCACATAATACTTATAGATAGGAAAAGTCTGGATGTCAGAGACTTTTCAGATGACGTCATCAATAGAGACAAAAGTAGTGCGATTTATCCGCCTGATGCCTACGAGGTTATTATTGATAGAAAATGGCCGACGTATATACGATTGCAACACTATATGGCAATATTTTGAAATTCTAAACAACCACCACCCTTCAGTTAAACTGACCGCTAATATTTCTGATACGAGTATGGATTTCCTGGATACGACAGTATTCAAAGGCACCAATTTTATTGAAAATCAAAAATTAGATATCAAAGTATTTTTTAAAGAAACCGATACCCACCAACTTTTATTCAAAAATTCATTTCATCCAAAACATACCTTTTCTGGCATTATTAAATCGCAAATCCTACGATTTCATAGGATTTGTACCCAGCAGACCGATTTTGATTCCGCATGTAGACTTGTTTTCGATAAATTAAGAGAGAGGGGTTACTCAAAAAGATTTTTGCGCCAAATTAAAAACGACACACTTTCACATCTTCAGAAGAAAAATGACCCCCCTCCCCCTTTTAATGGCTTTGGCTCAATTCCGTGTGGAGGTTCTTCGTGTCGTACCTGCGAACATATACTCATTTCTCACTATTTCCGAAATAAGAGGACAGGAAAAACCTTCCTCATGAACGACCTACTTTCATGCGCCGACCAAAATTTGATATACCTAATTTCTTGCAAAATTTGCGATATTCAATATGTTGGCGAAACCCAAAACGCGCTACGTACCCGTTTAAACGGCCATCGCTATGACATCGTACATGGCAAAGATAGACCTATTGCGAATCATTTTAATCTTCCCGACCACTCCATTGATGATCTACTGATTATGCCCATTGAATCAATCCCAGCTATTCCGAATATCAAGCCTAAACCCAGAAGATTACAGCGCGAGAGCTATTGGATGAACCAACTCGGCACTGTATATCCCAATGGTTTAAATATACAACACGATAACCAAATTATTCCGTTTGTGGTAACATACAATCATACCGCAACAAAGGCATCATTAATAGTAAAGACTCACTATAAGAATCTTCAGGAACAGTATCCCTATGTTTACACCAAGAGGCTTGTGACCGCCTATAAGCGAAACAAAAATTTGAGTAACCATTTAGTCCATGGCAAACTTGATCCGAACCCCCCCCCCCCCTCCCCCATACTCCACCGCTTTTAGACATGACATAACATTTTGACCATTCTAAATACCGACTTTACTATGCTTATACTCATATTATTATTATTTTAATCATAATCGTCCTTACTTTTTAGGAAATCTGTTTAAGAGGATGAACTGTAGGCCTATCACTTTGAAATGCTTTACATTAATATTGTCTTCATTTTAAATAGGAACTGTAAGAAGACAGTTTTGTGTATATCGGTTTTATATTCCTTCCAGATAATTGTGACCAGTCGGTACCACCAGCTTTTTATGCAACTTTTTACTTATTTATTTATCATAATATACTAATGAATTAACTGCACTTTAAAATATATAGTTCTAGATTCATGACCTAGGCCAGTGCTTTTTTATGGGAATTTTATTCTCATATCACCTTAACACTATATACTCCCGCAATGGAATCAATCAAATGTGGATTTTGAAAAATTCAAAAGAATTGTTAGAAAATTTACAGTCTCAATCACTTTCAAGAGTTTCATCTATACAAACCTTTGATTTTTCAACTCTTTACACTACAATTCCACATAGTAAACTTAAAGCACGTTTAAAAGATCTTATTTATAGTGTTTTCCATTCTAAAACTGGCAATGTAAGATTTAAATATATTGTTGTCAATTATAATTTCACATATTTTGTTCAGAACCATAGTGATTCCATTAACAAATTTACCGCCAACGATGTTGTTAATATGTTGGATTTTTTAATAGACAACATTTTTGTGGAATTTGGCGGTGATATTTATCAACAAGTGATAGGCATCCCTATGGGCACTAACTGCGCGCCTCTACTTGCTGATTTATTTTTATACACATACGAGGCAGAGTTCATGCAAGCACTCGTAAAAAATAACAAACGACTAAGTAAGCGTTTTAATTTCACTTATCGCTATATTGATGATGTCCTCTCTTTAAATAATCCTAAATTTAGTGAATATTTAGATTTCATCTATCCCGATGAATTAGAAATTAAAAACAAAACCGATAACGTACACTACGCATCATATTTAGATCTGCGTCTTGAATATGACAAAAAACAGAGACTTAGTGTAAAATTATATGATAAACGTGATGATTTTGATTTTCCAATCGTCAATTTTCCTTTTATGTGCAGCAACATTCCACATTCGCCAGCTTATGGAGTATATGTGTCTCAATTAGTTCGATACTCTAGAGCATGTTCTTTCTACGATGATTTCTTAGCTAGATCGAAGCTTCTAACATCTAAGCTACTACTACAAGGATATTTACCAAATCGACTCAAAATCTCTCTTAAGAAATTTTACGGCCGCCATCATGAACTAATTGATAAATATAAAATATCTGTTTCTGCTATAATTACAGATGTTTTTGCTTAACGATTCATTTTTTAAACCTGTCTTCACGAAATTACTCACCTTTTGTTCTAATTTTACATGACACTACTAATTGTTTTGCCTACCTATTTTATCTTCAATATTAAACAACTATTACCGGTGTTGTTCTAGATAGTATTTGTTGACCCTTCTTCTCACCGGTAACACTTTTCGTCATTGAATTGTTCTCCTTTATTCGGACGTACTCAGCCACCCCCCTGTTATTATCATAACATTGCAATTATTATGATCAGTTACGTCCCTTGAATTGTAGAAATTGGATATTTTCATCAGTTACGTCCCTTGAACTTTTAACATTTGTCGTCTGGTCACTAATTTTATTTGACGCGATTTTATGCTTCTGTCTTTAAGTTGTAGTGTGTTAGTCTACTACAAAGATGTGAACTAAAACCGACTCTAACTAAACCTCTCTTAGGAAATTTTACGACCGCCATCAAACATTGATTTTTCAATACAAATCATCTGTTTGTGTTATGACTGCAAATGCTTTTGCTTAACGATTCTTTTTAAGTTATCCTCACGAAACTATCGAGTTGTCACCTTATTTTTATAATTTTACTAGACACTACTCTTGTTTTGCCTCCCTCTATCTTAAATATTAAGCAGCTATTACTGGTGGTGTTCTAGGCAGTATTTGCTTGCCCTTCTGATAATATGGTTCCTCGTTGATTGATAGCGTACGGATTGAGTTTGTGTAAATTTGTCGTCGAGTCATGTTTGTTTCATCCGACGCTTTTTCACGTTTTTGTTTTGTAGTTTTGTGGATGTTTAACAGCTAGGACGGGTGTGGCGCCAGGCAGGGTATGCTTACTCTTCTAGACACCTGATACCACTTTTCATTATGATATACTTACTCATGTATGATTGATATAATTCCTCATATGAAAAGTTCTTAAGCTGTTACCTATGTTTCGTCAAAATGTCTTTTTGGATTTCGAGTTTCGTTTTGCGGTTCGGATCGTCAGTACTTGGTTTCTTTATTCTCTTGAGTTGTAAGATATTCTGTTGTTGTTAGAGATTCATTGGTGGTAAGGAATTCTGTGGTGGTAAGAGGTCCTGTGGTGGTAAGAGATTCTGTGATTGGAAGAGATTCTGTGCTGGTAAGAGACTCTGTGGTAGTAGAGATTCTGTGGTGGTAAGAGATTATGTGGTGGTAAGAGATTATGAGGTCTAAGAGATTCAGTGGCTAATTAAACCAAAAACCCAAGGGTCGGATTTGGTCGATGTCGGAGATATATCTTAACGATTTTTTGCAATTTGTTTATGGTCACCCCCATTTTCCGATTTAGTGCCAGTAATACTATATAATTGTGTACTTGTGTATTGCGAATACATGTTTTATTAAAATAATATTGTTTCATCCAGAGTCTTCTATTTCTATAGAAAGACATTTGCACAACATTGGACCACATTCCACGGAAAATAAAACTCCCGAGATTTGCCTGGTTCTTCAAGCAGTCCTACCTAGTGATTACCGAAATAAAATCATTTATAACTATAATTACTTTTTATTTTCAATATTCTCTATTATTCTAGACAGTTCTGCTACGTCACCAGCATGTGCTGCTCCTGATCCCAAACACGCAGAACGGCGATTGCTAGGCAAAGATTTCGCACAATGTTTTGTATGATAGATGTGTACTAACGATGGGTCTATTGCCCGAAACACTGTCAATCCTTTGCCAACACATTTACCATACAAATCAACATCTTCACTGCCCCAGCCTTTTATTGTCAAATCAAACCCTCCAACTTTTGAATAATCTTTTTTATACAGAGATACCATACCATATCCAAAATCTCTCCAAAACCCATACCGATTCTCCAAGTTGTTCACATTAATCTGACATTTTTGTTTTTGAAAACAAATAACTTTAGGATCATACTGACTAAAACAAATGGGATAATAAACTTGTTGGTTGTAAATAGTGTTCCGTGTGACCCTCGTCAAAAACCCTTCATCAATATACATATCTACATCTATAAAAACTAACAGTGACGTTTTGGGAAGATCTTGAGTACCTAGTGCCTTAGTTGATCCACGATTAAATTGCTCTTTGGATATTATAAGTTCAAGATTAACTTTTTCTTGCATCTGCTCCGCGTATTCCTGATTTTTCTGCCAATCGCCATCATCATCGACATGTAACACTACACGTAGAACAACTTTTCCCTTATACTTGGCTACGGCGTCTGAAATCACCTCTAAAAACCTTTTAAACACTAAAACTTTTTTATATAGTGGTATTATAATCCAGATTGTGTTTGGATCGTCTACGTCATGAAACCTAACTTCCGGTTTTTTATAAGTCTGATACGTCAATAAACTCTCAATAGTTCCATTATCAATGTTCTTTGCTCTGAAATAACTTTCAATAGTTTTACCTCCCTTGTAGCGAAAATATTCCCCAGGTGATAGCACCAATTTTTTCTCTGAAATGGCAGCTTTTACAGCTTTTTTAGCCGCTTTATGGGCGTAGGAATCAAATGAAGATATTTTATATTGTCCAACTAGCTTCCAAAATATATAGGGATTGTCATCTTCTTCTTTTGTTGTAACATTTTTAACTTTTAAATCCACATCGTCCACGCCATTGTTTTTCTCCTTCCTCTCCGTATCCAAGCTGGTGATCAGAGAAATTTCGTCTTGGAGGTTGGCTAATTTTATTCGCTGCTCTGCAGTTTTTTGGTTCTGAAAATATCTCTTCCATTGATACATAGCATTAGTTCCTTTGACAGGGTGAATCAGAAAAGTTTTTTTACTGATTTTTTGGTGATTGAAAAATCTATCAGCATTATTTACAAACATTTTACTGAACTGAAATGAAAAACAAAATCGCACAATGATTATTAATGCTAAAGAATGAATGGATGAAATGCATCTGATGTATCATTCAAACAACGGTTAGATCATGACCGTTTCCGTAAACCAGTATGTTGCAGAGCGACAAACAGTCTCCATGAAAGTTCTTATAGCCTACTCTTTTTTATACGGCCACATCATTATAAGAAATATTTATTACGATCTATTTGATACCTACCTCAACTGCACCTGTACACGTAATGTTTAAATACTGTTTAATACAGCTACCTAACACTACATCATCTTCTGTACTTTGTGTTTTCAGAAAACAAATGTTTAAATGAGGTGATATCGTATTGACAGCATGTCGCGATAATAATATACCAGTTTCACTTTCACAATACCATTTATTTTTCATCAATCTACCCATATACCAGTTCTTTCCTCGGCTTCTAATCGTCCTGAGAAACTTTTCTAAACGCCCAATATGTAGAAAAGTCTGATCCTCAATAATCAGAAACCATTCATAATGCTTGGAGTATGTTGTTGATATAGATTTTAAAATGGAGAACGTTTTTTTCACTGACGTTGAACGATTGTTAACATCGGGTAAATTGATCACTGGTAGAGATCCTTTATATGACTGATTATCCAAAAAGAAAAGAACATGTCCTGGAATGTCATTTCCCCACGTTTTCATGATGGTGTCTCCATACTGAATCAAAGACCCGCTAGATGATTTCACTGCTACCAATAACAGTTTGTTTTCATGGATAGATTTTCTATCCCTAACTTTAGAACATGTGGCATAATGAAAGTGAACACGGAAAATACATCCTATAATATATCCGAACATACAACAAGTAAGAAAAACAAAAAAATCGTTAGAAATTCGTTTAAACATTTTAAATCATCATCAATCGGGTTCAAAGAAGAACTGACACCAATCCTTTTTCTTAGACCTAAAAAGATAATATATGAACTAATTATACTGCATAATAGATACTGTGAATGTTAGATTAATGTTCAAATTTTTAATCAGAAGGTGCTAGATCAATATAGAGATATCAATGTTCAATATATCAATTACAGAGCAATACAGAGATACCACTGTTAGAATAGTGTTCAATATATTAATTACAGAGTGATACAGAGATACCACTGTTAGAATAGTGTTCGAAATATCAATTACAGAGTGATATAGAGATACCACTGTTAGAATAGTGTTCAAAATATCAATTACAGAGTGATACAGAGATACCACTGTTAGAATAGTGTTCAATATATTAATTACAGAGCAATACAGAGATACCACTGTTAGAATAGTGTTCAATATATTAATTACAGAGTGATACAGAGATACCACTGTTAGAATAGCGTTCAATATATTAATTACAGAGCAATACAGAGATACCACTGTTAGAATAGTGTTCAATATATTAATTACAGAGTGATACAGAGATACCCCTGTTAGAATAGTGTTCAATATATCAATTACAGAGCGATACAGAGATACCACTGTTAGAATAGTGTTCAATATATCAATTACAGAGCGATACAGAGATACCACTGTTAGAATAGTGTTCAATATATTAATTACAGAGTGATATAGAGATAACACTGTTAGAATAGTGTTAAATATATCTATTACAGAGTGATGTAGAGATATCTCTGTTAGAATAGTGTTCAATATATTAATTACAGAGCGATATAGAGATATCACTGTTAATAAAGTGTTCAATATTATATCAATTACAGAGTGATATAGAGATACCACTGTTAGAATAGTGTTCAATATATCAATTACATAGTGATATAGAGATACCACTGTTAGAATAGTGTTCAATATATCAATTACAGAGCAATATAGAGATACCACTGTTAATAAAGTGCTCAATATATCAATTAAGGAGTGATATAGAGATACCACTGTTAGAATAGTGCTCAATATATTAATTACAGAGTGATATAGAGATACCACTGTTAGAATAGTGTTCAATATATCAATTACATAGCGATATAGAGATATCACTGTCAGAAAAGTGTTCAATGTATCAATTACAGAGCAATATAGAGATACCACTGTTAGAATAGTGCTCAATATATTAATTACAGAGTGATATAGAGATACCACTGTTAGAATAGTGCTCAATATATTAATTACAGAGCGGTATAGATATACCACTGTTAGAATAGTGTTCAATATATTAATTACAGAGTGATAGAGAGATACCACTGTTAGAATAGTGCTCAATATATCAATTACAGAGTGCTATAGAGATACCATTGTTTGTGCTCAATATATTATCATCCCTCTATATTCCCTGATTGTAGTGAGATTTTTCTAAAATAAATATGTGTATGTGAGGGCATCAATTTGCACAATTCCAGTTTTCTATCAGACGTTTGTGGTACAGACATATTTCAAGAATTGTGAAGACTTCTTATCAAAAATTGGAATGGGGCAAATTGATGACATTTCAATTTTTAGAATACCTCTTCACGATCTAATCCCTACAAAAAAAGTATAAGTTAATTATAGCTCAAGAATCTAAAATTATTTTACATAGGCCTACCTCTTTAGACTGAAAATAACCTCGGTAATAATGAGATGATAAAAACAACTTCTTATTTTTTATATAGAAATGACAATTATATACATAAAATAAAATATAATCAATAAATGTGATCTAAGAGAATCAGTATACAATAAATATATCCCCGGGCATGTTCTTAAAGGGATTGTAAAGAGATTTTCTAAATTTTGTATGCGTATCGGGAACACTGGTAGCACCAATTTCCCTCATTTCAATTTTAAAGCAGACGTTTATGGTTGCAGTAATTCCACTTAAACAAAGCTTTTGATGACGTCACAAACGAAATCTTACGTAATACAAGAATATATTCATCAAACACTTCGTTCAAATAATAAAGCTGGAATCAGAGATTGGATGATACGGTTGGTGATATCAGTGTCCCCGATACACTTAAAACAAATTGAGGAAATCTGTTTATAATCCCTTTAATTAATCTCATAATATTAATGCAAATCAATACTCCAAAATTTGAAATGTAGCCTATAATTCAATACCATAGTACGTTTTAAAAATTCATTGAGGGGTTTCTCAACTCTCAAATTATTTATGAGATGTTTGTATTACCCAAACTGTTATTAATGGCCCGGATTATAACGTTAGCTTGCAACAATGCTCAAATAATCATTGTCGTGAATTGGAATCGAAATAAAAAAGAGGTAGAGATAAGGTTATGAATCCTAGGGCATACATATATTAAATGTTAAGAATATTAGTTATTAAAGAGATTAATACTGATGATAACGTCTAGAAGTTAATATTTGTTCATCTCCGGGCTATAATACAAGTTTATATAAAAAAAAATAAGAGGGTTTTAAACCTGAATTATTCTCTCAAGTAATTCAGGTAGACTACAAAAACACATGTAGCCTACCTTTAACAGCGGTATACACTGTACAATCCTATGATCATACCGGTGCTCCCATGGCACGATATATTCGTCATTAATGACTAACCTTCTCGATGAGCTAACGATTTGACAGAAATATACTGATATGTGTCCTAAATATTCATTTGCAATTTCAGCTAATTCTAACGACTCTTTTCGTGTAAAATCAAGTTTCAAAGTTGGTCGGATGTTTTTCCTGAAATTTGCGAAATGGAAGGGTGACATTTTCCTACAATAATATGTTTGAATTAATATGATTGGTCGAGAAGAAAACTGTCGACCAATGAAACGTAAAATAACGAAAATAATACCGTATAACTGCTCAAATTTTGCGTTTTTTAAGTGAAAATATAACAAAATTTTCAGTTCATTGCATTGAATGAAGAAATGCGACTTGGTGCCAACGTGGTCGTATCGACATTTCATGTAGAACTGGTCGTAGTGCGGTGTTATGTGGAGTTTGGTTATAAGTTGGCAGTTTGCACAGATAGTTTGGTATCTTCGGATCAATCTATAATCTAGCTTTGTTGAGGTACAATGGCCTTCATCCCATTTCTGGTCAGCGAACTTCAGCTAATATTTCTAACCATTAATTGAAAGACTTGAGGGAAATAAGTCAGTCACGTCGGATAAGATTGTGCCAGGCTCCGTATGGTACATGAATAGACATAGATACAGCATTCGTGATGGCATGAAGTAATTATGTGATCATTTAATGTCACGAGCAACACCATATTGTTGTTGTCCGCAATATACATGTATATAATATTTTAAGTAAAAGAGAGTTGTCTCCCTGTATATTTAGTGGTGTCATTGTGTCGGGTGCTGATTAAAAGGAGAAATAGGGCCTAATTGAAAACGCGTACCATTTTATTTTAACCCTCTAATTTGAATTTTTGTATCTAACCATCCATGTCACATGTCGCAGAAATGAGGAGAAAGAGTACATTCTGATTATGAAATCCATATTGAAGTGAGATAAATACATTTAAGCTACAACGATTGAGATCATTCGTGCTTGAGTTTTTTGACAGATACCAAATATTGTGAAATTCAAATCAAGCATCATTTCCACTTCCATCATCGACCAAGTCTTCCGTGATACAAGCATATTTTGCAGGTGTGACATCAAGAAACATGTGAATTGCTGGAACCATCGATGTCTTATTGAAATTTGGAATGGTGTAAATTGATGCTAAAATGTCCCCAGATACACATACAAGTATTTATAAGGTAAATTTCCCCAATAGCAAATTAAATGATTTGGCTGGATTTCATACCTTTTCATATCAATCATGTATTCAATTATTTCAGTTTTATTTCAGATTACATTGTCCACAATTAATAAATAGTGACATGAATCTGCCAATTATGTTTGGCAGGTACAGATATGACAAAAACACAATAGTCTTATTTTCAAATATTAAAAATCCATATGAGCAAAACCACTTCGTTAATCAAAACCAGTTAATTTATTCCTGACTAAACAAATCAGTCAGGATGCAAGAAACAGATTTGTTATATTTGTCCAGAAGTTAATTTTAACAACCATAAACTGGTGCCCCCCTGCAGTAAGGTTTGTCATCTGTGCATCCTTTCCAGAAAATCTACACTGTGTTTAATTGGTACATTTAAATCGCGATAGTTGCCAAATCTGATTATTTCCAAATCCTAATTCTAGTAAATCTGATAACTTTAATATCTTAGCACTCATAATTTATCATCAATACTGAAATGATCTGCTCGTGGTTTTTGTGTTTCTTGTAATAATTCGTGTAATTGTCCTAGTTGTTCCTCATTAAAGCAATCTATCAACTCTGATGATAAGTTCTGTCCAACAGTGACATCTGCTCTTCTTCTTCCAATTTGTTTAGCCATTGTCATATAATATTTCTGAAATATACAAAAAAAATTATTTTTATAAGCCCACATGAAATGCATAGTCCATTACTGTATAATATTGCCTTGATCCACTCAAGATAGCACAATGCTTGATAGAATTTGAAGAAACTTAGTGAAATTGTTTATCATTACTAAAGGATGAACTGAACTTTTGTATGATCACCCAAAGATGAACCATATTGAAAATAAAAAAATATTTGAATTAATGCCCTTGTTCTGCATAACACATTTAATTTTTAATAAAAAAAGAGGATTAAACTTACAGTCCATTCCTGCATAAAAATATCTGCTTCCGCACTAGTGGTATTTTGATGTTGTCTGAATTCTTCTTTCACATATTGATCACCAAGGGCCTTCATTTCCAGTGGTAGACCCCGATGTATCTTCAGAATGGCTTTATACAGGGCTCGAACCTTTAACACTTGTGTTGCACCCGACATCTGTCAAACTTCAGCATTGACCTTTTTCACTAAAAAAAAAAGCCAACATAAATAAATGAGAAATTGAGTGAGTAACCTGGTCAAACCAGGGTCCATATTATTGGTTACCTGCTTCGGACACATATAGGCTATCTTGTGCCTATCATTGGCACTGTTGCACGTTTCATATTACATGTGTATTGTATTTCTAATTTTCAGTCTTGAGTGAATTGTTATACAGATTACCAATGTATAGCCATTGAAGAGTGAGATCAGTAAATAAAGACACAACAGAAAACATCTTCTTAGACCAAAGCCGACAGCTGAAGTTAACGGGTATGCATACCACTCAACGGCAGGTTTTATCTGCCTATGGTATGCAATAATAAAGTAACTTTACCATCAGAAATAAAAAAAGTTAATTCAAAAGCAACAGTGTTACACTTACACCAGTATACTCAATAAACAAAAAAGGTTATAACTTATAAGAGGTTTTATAATCAATGTTGTTATGATTTAGATTATCCAGTCTTTAAAGCCAAGCAGCACTCGTATTCACAACTCGTATCATCTTCGGAACTAGACTAGCGGGCCAGATAACCTCGTAATCTATAAAATAGTCGCCTTATTGAATAAATTATAGATCAGCCAATCACAATCATTCTTCATGGAGTATCGTCTTCTTTTGCGGTAAAAAAACATCCAATCCAAATCAATCTCCGAACAAGAGTTATCTTCCCTTGTCCATTTACCGGGCAAGATGGCCGTTTATCATAAAGGAGTCGTTTAGTCTCGAACAATGACGAAGGTTGAGTTGAATGGTATAAGAGGTTATCTAGCACGCTAGTCTTGTTCCGAAGTTATACGAGTGGCACTAAAATTCATTCGGCACAACCTCACAACTCTATGCTCATACCATTCCGAACTCATGACAACTTTTAACAAGCCTAGTGCCAGTGGGATTAGTGCGTGCACTAGATCAATTGCACTAGATAACCTTGTTTGTACCATAGTTTACAGTTCTATGTTTGTACCATATTGCCATATGGAACAAATAGTTCCGAACAAGATCTGTCTTCCCTTGCCAATTTACCGGGCAAAATGTCAGATTATCATACTCAAGTGAGTCAGAAGCGAACCCATTCTCAAAATGACATCATAGTCATCCCGCAGAGAACTTACAGCTTCCGGTGAAATGAATCACGAATTCTGAGAGATAAATAGCAAGAAAGTTTATCTGTGTTTTGCAGAAATAAAGCAAAATGGCTGATCGAAAAGCCGAACTCGAACGAAAGAAGGCTCGTCTGGAGCAAATGAGACGAGAAAGACAAGAGAAAGTTCGACAGAAAACCGGTACCGCTGAGGTAAATGGCAACATATTTGAGTTTGACTCGGTGTCAGTCATTTTATTGATTTTTGATAGATAACCTATCGCCCTATGGTCCTGGCATAAATTAACCTATTGTTTTTTTTCATTATTATTGCCCATAACTGTAGGAGACCTGCCCCTCCCCCTCAACTGTTCATCAATTGAAACAAAAACAGAAATTGCACTTGGACCTCAAATAATAGAAATGTCCCACTACTACTGTGTCTTCCATTTCTTCGATTACAGACACAGTAGTGTATGGTCCCTCTATAATCCTTGGCGCAAGATTTGTCGTCATTTGATGACAAAAAAGTAAGCTCCTTTATTTCCTATTAAACTAGCCCCCAAACGCAATGTAGATAGCTCAACCAATGGCTATACATATAATAAACTAATTCCGATTGAAAAAAGGGTAAAACCTTACCGTCTAATTATGTGATTAGCAAAAATCCGACGACTACTGATATTTTTACATTTTTAAAATATAAATGGCGACCTTCAATGAAGTGCGCATGTCATACAGGAAATACGTCATGTTCCATATATGGTGATGCTGTCCTTAATAGGCAATGGGAGTTGTAGAATTCGTAGTAAAGAATCCTTATAAGGAACCAAGTGGGCGGGACTTAGACGAGACGAGTTCTCGCGATAAACAGCAATGGAGTCGTGCATCAGGAAATATAACGCTTAAAAACTTCAAATCCAATTACTATGAAGAGAAAGTGGGCAGTATCTAGTTTTTTTAGTTCATACTATACTATTTAGAGTATTAGTATTCATTTGTACATAAATTGTCATGGTATATGCTGGGAATCAGGTTTTAGAAGCCTGTATTTTTTGCGCGTACACTCGTATAGTGTACCAATCGTAACTTCCACGGGAGTAAAGGAGTGGAAGTTACGATATAGTAACTACTCAAATAAGAGACTCCAGTCTCGATTCTCCAGCCAATAACTTTGCAAACTTGGACCATTTTTATAACACACTCTTTTTGTCAAATAATGTAGTTGGTATGGAGGCATATAAAATATAGATATCACATAGGAACATGCATTGGAAATATGAATTTGATTTCTTCAACATGACTGATTTTTGCTTAGAGTGCAATGACAGAGACAACATGCCATTACTTTTGATCAATGTTATGAAATGAAGGGCAAGTCACACAAAATAGTGCCTGGAATGGTTAAAAAATCTAAGAAAAATTGTTTGTACGGTAATGAAAAGTAGAACGAGTTTGCCTTAGACTCCAAGTCTGAAAAAATGGTCTGAATCATGAAATTAAAAAAATTGGCTGTGAGACTGAGAGTGCATTGTGCCTTGATGTTCAAAGTTCTCCTGTTTCTTCAAGAACTTGTAAACTTTAAGTTTGAGTTGGATTGTGAACCAAAGATTTGTTGAAAGTGACATTCATGTTTGCAAGTGTTGCTTCATCACCTCATGAAGTTATATAAATCCACTTCTGACTTTCAGGGAGAAGAAGGAAAACCAAAAGTACAGAAAGATTTAAGAGCTGAGACAGATGATTTGCTGCGTGACTTGGGAATACCAGGTAGATGTTTGTTCAGTCTGTGTTTGAAAGAGCCCACATTTGATGTCGGCATTGGGGAAATTATTTTTATTATATTAGAGATTAGGGTGATTGAACAGCAACAAGTTACTATTCAATATAAGGCACTGGCACAGGGTTAAAGAGTGATTTGAAGACAGTTAAGCTATGCTACTAGCACCAGGAAAACAATAATCTAACAAGCAACTGTCGATTGAGCTCTTGTCTCTTTGAGTTTTGAAGTAAGCTTAAATGGCAAGCTGGTATCTTGGAATTTTCATATCATTACAAGACGATAAAAGGTTGAAGAGCATGAAAAGTATCTAAGTGACAGTCACTTTTCTAAACAGGAAACATCTGTTTCATTTCAGAATCATCATCAGTTCAAACTACAGTGAGTAAAACACCAAGTGGTGGAGAGCAAGTGGTCCATACCGTTTCTACCAGGTAATAACTAAACTTTATTTATCTAAGAGTTCTTGAGGAGGGTGGGGAAGTAAAGTTTTCAACCAATCTAGAACGCCTACAGTTGTCAAAAACTCCCACTTTCCTCCATAGAAATAAAACTTCAAATACATCATATGGTACTCTGCAAATACATCAGATGGTACTCTGCGTGATGCAGGTTGGAGGGGCTGACATTGAAAAGAGTTTAGTCGAAGGATGGGACAATAAACTGAGGTGAAGAAAAGAATGACATAAAACTCCATTTCATTTCATTTATGTTACTCTCCTACTTAGTTCTTTTTAACGAAGTTACCCTTCCTTCAGGAATGTCCAGATAGCTTATGATGTTAATGATTTGATTTCAGCTCGAGAGCTAAGGTGAAGCTGAGTTTATGTAAAGTAAATGAAACGAGTATAGCTCCCAGAGAACAAGTCACTTATAGTAAAGAGACTCAGACATTAAATGCAGAACCCATTGATAAGGATGGTCAGTATTACTTTACTTTCATTTTTGACCATAAATCTTTTAAGAAGTTAATGAATTTTTTTTTCGGCTGGTATAATAGTAATTAAGTTTTTGAATTTTTCAAATCATTTGTTGTCAAAATTAAACGTCTCCATACAGCTATTTGATGAAAATTTCACCCAGTCTAATATTTAGTTACAAATTGTTTGATTTACTGATTGTGTAGATTTCTTCAATGATGAAGGTGATTCAAAAGGTAAAATTATCATAAAGATTAACCAAGATATATTTTTTTTAGAATTGTAACCATATATATACACACTAATAAACCATTTAAATTCTGGTATAATTTTGTTAAAACATCTTTAAGTCATGTTTAGGTTGTTTGGTCTTAATTTGAAATTGAACTAATGAATGGAAAAATCAGATTTCTGAGTTTAGTGCAAAAAATCTAGTTAAAAAGATAATTGCATTATTTCAATCGATAGAGCATTCAGTAAATTTGACTAGTTTTATTAAGAAATCTATTATTTTCTGAAATGTCTGCTTCATTGACACTCTCATGATAGTCATAAACAAACTACTCAGAACCAATTTCTTGAATTTGATTAGGCAAAGGTTTGTTAAAATGACTCCATGATTGCCTCATTGAATAATAAATGTGATTATTACATGAACGTTTAGGTATAGTTCATAAATGTTTCAATTAACTATGGATAGGTATTAAATTATTTTGGTGAAATATTGTTTTCTAGTCTTTATATTGTATCAAGAACACTTTAAGCTTCTATTTGCATTAATTCACATTCTATATCCTTAAAGATTTTGGCAGATTTTGCTATCAATGTGGCTAGATTATTGTTTGCTCTAGTGGCTTCATAATCTGGTCATGTTTTCGGTACTCAAAGGAATCATAAACAAGAAATGAGAACAATGCATATCAGAGCTAATGGTGTCCTTTGTATTGCAAAAAAAAATTCTGTTAACCCCATATATATTTTACTATTAAATACCATTGATATCTTTTCTTTAAAGTGTTACTTACAAGGGAACTTTTCTCAGTGATAACCTCTAACTGTTTAAACAATATCCCATAATCACACACCCCGTCTTTATTGTTTTAATTTCTTACTAATCTTGTGTGATAAAATACAGGGTCTAAAAGACGTGCTTCCAGTAAGTTTACTATTGTATTTGTCTTGTTTGTTGTCTGTATAGCCTGTAACAACCTGAAGCATTCTTTTTCTTCTCTTCTACATTAAATTTCACATTGCATGTGCCTGACAAAGACCTTATAAAATAAATTGTGAGGACTTATGGAAAACTATTACATTGTCTCAAAAAAAAGAATTTTTAAAAATAGACAACTGGACTTAAATTGGAAAAGAAGTTGACTTTTGACTTACTGTTAATCTAAAATTGACAACCTCTCAAATGAAACTTTTGAATCATTTTTGATCTGTAATACTAAACATCATAGCTCAGCCTCTTTTTTCTTATAACTTTGATTTTTATTCAAACATCAATTTCTGCTGCAGTTTATTTCTTCTCTTTCTATTAGCAATTTGCATTGATTCAATTTCCATAGATTTCAACATAAAAAATTTAGTTGGTAGAACTACTCAAAACTGACTTGACTGAATATTTTCAAAGCTCCTTTAGGCATGTTGTATTGTTTGTGCATGTTTTTCTCTGCAATTCTCTTTGTATCAATTATCATGTATAGGGAACACTTTATAGCTCCTATTTACACCATAAAGGTCCCCTGTTTGATGTGGGATGGTTGATTTGATAGTTGCGTAATTCCTGAAATGTCTTGAAAGATAAGTGAGATTGCATTTGTTCAAGACTTTCCTGAAATTAGTCACTTGGTTGGATCCAACGGACAATGATTACAATGGTGCCAATAGAAGCTATAAGTGTACTCGATAAACAAATACGATAAACAAATACGTTATAAAATCTGTAAAAGACTATCTCAGCCATATTGACTGACTTTTAATTGCACCCTTAAAATTCTATATTCACCTGCATGACCATGCTTGTATTTGTATATTGTATAATATGCGCTGTATTCTATATGAAGATATTGAAATATGCCTGGAGATATATTAGGGTTTAAGAACCATGTTGTATACTAGTAACATTGATATTTAATTACCCCGACATTAAAACCTCTTTGACTAATCCCCACTCACCAGACTTGCCAGTATTTCAAAATCTGACAAAAATATTTGTGCACATCTTTAGATGCAGGACATCTAATAATTTTTAAATCTTTGATTTTGACCAAAATTATTTTGAAATTCGCCATGAAAGATCTTGAAAGTCTACTGTGGTTTTATCGCTCAAAACTTTTCTCATTTGATAAACTTGCTGAACTGAAAACAGTGGAAATTGTGAAGTGCAAAAACTTGATTAAATATCATGGTACTTATAGGTATAACAGAGGTTGGGTGAAGATATTTGGGCTCATTTAGGGAAAATATTTACAAACATGTGTCTTTTCTAAGCCATATCGTGGGACCATTTTCCTTTACCTCAATATTTAGTAGACTACTGAATGTTGGTGCTGTGAATCATACATGGATATGCATAAATATTTTTGCCAGATTGAAGTTTTATCTGGTGTTCAATGGACTATGGATTTGATTATCCTTATTTGATTTAAATGACATTTCTTGTCGATCTCATAGACCCTTTTTATTCTGTTACTCCTTTTTTACCTGATAAGTGTAACTGGGTCACAAACTAATATATTTTACAACTGTTTACTATATAGATTTTTGATAATTTGTGTTTTTTGATATGAATATTTTATATAAGCCTATATATATATTTTATGCCATAGAAAATTGAAAATATATTGAAAATCAAAATAATGAAATATTTGATTATAAAATGTGTAATAAGGTCAACAAAATTTAGCACAAAACCTACTAAAAATATTAATTCTTATGCAGCCAACATATTATGTTACACAAGCATAACAGTCATTCTAAGATTTTCGTGTGTTTGTCGCCATCCCATGCCTGCAACATTATGTTATGTTTTATAAATTATAATGTTAATATAATGCCAATTGGATTAATGTTAAAAAAAAGAACATCAAATTCATCATCAAAATTTCAGACATTGAAAAACCATTGTTGTTTAGAAATAGAAACAATTGTTATTGTAAGATAATAAAAGCATGTACTTGTAATAAGTTAAAATAGATATTTTTAACGGCATGGTTTGACGTTATTTATTTACAGCATGCAGGGTTGTCAAACAACATGAACCGTATTTCATAAAAATGTTACGGACACATATACAAAACACTGTGTCAGGAGAAATTAAAGGGATTGTAAAGAGATTTTCTAAATTTTGTAGGTGTACTGGGGAAACTTAAAGCATCGATTTTCACCATTCCAAGTGGAAGTGCTGTAATCTCAGAGGTCAGAAAATTGGAATGGTATAAATTGATGCCTTCAGTGTTCGCAATAACATAATTTTTTTTAGAAAACCTCTGTATAACCCCCTTTAACTCAGAAATTAACAGGGTTTGTAGGTTATGTTACATGTTAAGTGGAAAGGATGAAGTGTTTTGACTCATAAATTGTGTATTCACATTTGTATGTCGTTTGAATTGATAATCTCATAACATATGCTGCACCAATCACCATACCCTGTATATTATATCTTCAATATGATGAAATTATATCAATAGAACACCATGATGAGAAAAATTCTTCCTGTATTTATTTTGGTGAAAGAACTTGAAACTTTTTTGTAAAAGTAGATTTAATTTTTATTTATCCTATAAATTCATGTTTTCGTGATTTGTTATACAATAAAAAGCATTACCTTTTGATTTTTGGGCATTAAATATCAAAGATAAACATTGAAAATTATTTGTCAGGCATTTATGATAACTTTTTTGTGTTGTTTAAAGAAAAAATTTATGTATGCATCTAAAGAATCTTCGAAACATAAACTAAACTCAGTATGTTTGTTATTAGAATGGTAAAAATGAAAATTGTGCAGGATCAATACCATCTAAATATAAAACTAGGGAGGTCTGTTCATGTTTTGGATCATATTTAAATGTGTACATTTCAATATCTTTATTCAGCTACATTAACACTTCATGTATGAATATCTTCAAAAAATAATATGAATATTTGTGTTTATCTTTGATGATGGTGATTTGACAACCCTTAGCATGCAGTACCATATTTTACGAATATTTATACCATAGCTCGGTTGGTTTGTGCTCTGTTTTTGTTGGCCTTATTTGGATTGTTATTTTTGTCTGCTGCTATTTTTTTTACTAACTTGTTTATTTTCCTCCCCCAAAGCTCGAGGCCCTTGGGATTATTACGGTAAGTTGCCCTCCTTTAAAGATAGGGTTATCTCCCTTGTTTTGAGGGTTATTTCCTAGTAGATATTGTTGTTGCTTACGGAGGCAGGGTTATTTTTTGGTTTTCTGTTTTCTTTATTTTTGTTTTTTATTGAAGAGATTTACGAAATCTGATATCCTGATGTAAATGCACCTTCCTCATACAGAAAAAACTAATTTGCTATTTAAGAGGAAAATTAATTGTTGTCTGAAAAATATCTGCAGTTACTGAACTTGCTTCATATTAACAGCTCATTTGTAGAAAATTGACTGATTAACGAAAGTTTTTATAGCGAAATATGTTTGATAGCATTTTTTTTTCTCCAAAATTTGATCTGAATTCATCATCATCAATTCTCATCATCATCATCGATCATGATTGTTATCATCCAACCATTCCATCCAAAATATCATCATTCACATTATCCCTTCATATATATTCATTTCTATTTCGGCTGAAATTTCTAATCAGGCCTTCACTAACAATTCTAAACACTAAATCCAAAAACCACAATTTGTTTTCAAATTTTGTAGATGATCGTTCTGAATCAGAAAGTTCTCGCTTTGGTACGTTCTTTTGTCTATTTTCATGTCATGTGATCTCAAAAACTTTTACCAAATACAAATTCCAATCTATATATGATGCTGAAATCAATTCATGTGATTGTTTTTATCAAATCAAGCGGGAGGAAAATTGGTTTTTAAATTTTTTTTCTGTATTCATTATAATCATAAATCAACTCAGAGATCCCAATTTAGAGAGTCCACATTGTTGGAAATGATTACTTGGATTTTTTAAAGGGCATACAGAGTCCAAATGGTTTGATTTAAACAAAAAAAATTCTTTTAGTTCTGTTATCATTAAAGTTCCCCTATCTATTAGATTTTAACTTCCGCAATGGTTTTTATCAGGTTCATCACATCAAGGCTCCCCGCGTTTCGGATCACCCAAGTTTACTCAGCCTCATCTTGAGTGGGACGATGAGTTTTTTGATGACGATGACGAAGGTATTAAAATACTGCAGTAATTTCTGTGCTCTGTTTTGATTGGTTATAATTTTTTGTATTGTCTTTTACTAGAGTAGGCTTTTTTTAACGTATTTAACCATGTCTTGTGAATTTTTTTCGTGCTTTAGCTACAATGTTGAATTTTCATGTCATTAGAATATAAAGAATGAGAATTCTTGATTTTGTCATATAGCAATTTGTACATAACATACTTGAAATGAAAATATTCTTTTTGGAATTCATGATTTTGAATTTTTTTTTTTTGTAAACAATATTTTATTCACAAAGAAAAGGTTTTGAATCTGATTTTAATTACTTCATACAATTCAGAGATTTTTCAAATGAAAATTCAACAGTTATAACTATTAACCATAAACTACTAATGTTTCTAATCATATTAATCTATATGAAACTAATGCATGTCATCAAAATTAGGATACAATTCTGATTAGTTAATGCTTCTTATTAATATTCATGAGATAAATTTGAATGCGTGATTTGATCCAGGGTGATAAGGACAGTTACAAAATTACACTATTTACCACATATAGCAAAGTAAGCATGATTCCAAATAGTTTATACAGCTTTCCACTTAACTTACCCAATAAAGTTGCTGAAATCTAATGAGGAAGGTTCATTCCACAGAAGTTTTTTTGCTTTTTAAAAACTTACGTTTGATTAAATAGAAAAATCAATGCAAAGAATTCAAGCAAAAAATTGTAAAATGAGGTTAAATGAGTAATTATTTTGAATCAGTAGAATTAACATAGTATAAATATAAACAATATAGTTGTTTCCAGAAACCCCTCTACCCCCCAATCAATAAAATTTTATTTTGCATGTGTATGTATTTGGTTTGAGCTTAAAGTAGTATGTTTTTAGTTTAAAATTCTGTTGATACTAGTTGTCATAGTAACAGTGCTCTCTAATTTCTTAAAGGAAGGTGCATTTATACATCATTATTATTATTATTATTATTATTTAAGGTATCTCTAGTTAGTTAAAGCCACTATAATCAATACTCTCAGCTTGTATCTATTATGTCTAAAATCTATTTTTTCTGCTGAGGCATTCTAGCATACATCTTGAATGTGTTGAGGTGTATTTGCATAAAGTATGTACGTATCCCGTTTATGATATTTGACTGATCGAATGTCAGGCAATGGTTGGGAGAATTGATAACAGGGTTCGCACAGGTCATGGAAAACCTGGTAAATCAGGGAATTTTAAAAAAGCTTTTCCAGACATGGAATATCAGGGAAAATCATTATTATTCTGGAAAATTGTCAAAATATCCTGGAAAAATGATATTTGTCGCCGAAGCATTCACTGAAAACAAGGTCGAATGTGACCATGTAGATTGTAGAGGTCAAAGGAACACCCACCATCGCGAGTTTTTTCCGAATTAGCAGACACCCAACAGAAAAAGTGCAAGTGCCTATTTGAAAATAGAATCATAACATGAAACGGTAATGAAATGGAACTCTGTAACAGAGTACTTAACTGGCAGAAATTGTAGCTGCTGACACACAAAGAACTGCACAAAAATATAGTTTTCAGTAACAGTTAACAAAAAAGCATGTTGCAACAATGGCGGGTGTATAACGCACGTTCTACATACGTTTATTAGAACACTGAGGTTCACAGAAAATAAAATACTGTATATTGATTGGCTGGGACGCAAAACATATTACTTTCATTAATATTCATTATCTGAACATGAATTAAGTCTAATAGCTTTATTCTACAGCAGCTGTTACCAGATAAAGTAAGCACGGTCCCAGGACAAAAATATGTGTTTCCAGAAAAAAATGTTCCATGTCATGATGGCACCAGCACATATGTCATTCAAAACAAATTTCTCTATGATCAATGAAGGTCCTTTAACAGTATGAAACTGAAGAAGTGGTGGCACTGCATGCAAACTGTTCATACAAAGCATTGTTTGCAGTTCTAGTACTTCTGTAGGCCATTTACATAGTAAAGGCTTAAATCGACCCTCAAAAATGCTAAACACTCCCTAGGTGGAAAATACAAGACATACATCCAAGTTAGTACATAGTTTCAGTCTTGCTACCTATGTGATTGAAAGAAAGTGGAAAAGATAAGGTAGAGTGATATCATGTGGTGATAACTAACTAGAGAACCAGATTATCCTGATCAACTAAAATTAGATTCAGATTACATCAGATTTGCATCAAATTTTCCTCTTGGTGGTGATTTTTTTAATTTTCATTTTGCATCAACTTGGTATTTTTTTCGGGTTATTTTTAGTGGGTTTATAATATGTTTTGGTTTATATCTTTATTTTGGGCTTGATTTTTTTTTTTAAGTTTTAATTTATGGGTTTGGGATTTTACATCTTTATTTGCTTTTTTTTTTTCTTTTATTGCTTTCAAATTTTTTTAATTTAATTTCACGAAATAGTTTAAAAAAAAAAATAAAGTAAATTAAATTTTGGAGATTAATTTAAGATTATTATCCGATGCTTCAAAATAAAGACAGTTCAGGGATTTATTAGTAATGATTCTTATTTTATAGTTATTAGATATTGTACAATTATTTGTGTCAGTTAGCTTGAAGGAACCAACATTGATTCAATATGTATAGGTCTGAAAATAGGAAAAATTGTTTTTTCCACTTGTATTTTTTTGTAATTCATATACCTGAATTGAAATTGTCAAAAATTTGGAAAATTCACTTGTTTGTGAAAATAACTTTGTTATGTTCTATTACATCAGATTTATAATCAAAGTATGTTTAAAATGTTGGTTCCTGAATGAATGAGCAAGCATGTACTTTATTTAGATATTTCACTATAAGCCCCTATATCGTGACACACATGCATGATTATTGTGAGTACTCTTAGATAAAGTTTTAGACACAGGACTTTGATAGATCGGAAATAGAGTAGCTTCCCTTTAAAAATCTTTAAGTTTGTAACTAGAATTGGTGAGTTCCAGCCAAGAAGAATTTAATAGTATCATGTGTCTAAAACTTTATTTTTCCAGTAAAATATAGATAGAAGTGATATGGATATGTATAGTCATGTAAAGATATTTTTGCCAAATTGGCCTGAATCATAAACCTCAGCTATGTTTTGGGTGGAATAGTGGTAGAATAATAATTAAACAGTATTAGTCTGACTTTTGTGTTCTTTACTACTCCAATTACCCAAATTAAGAAATTGTTCATGATTTTAATCATGCTTGATTATAAGTAAACATATTTTTACTTCACTATACCAATGTGTATGTTTTGAACTCTGCATGCTTGACCATTGTTATTGTTTTCTCATTAAGAACATATGAGGATTAAGTTTTGATTTGCTTTTCATTATAAATGCGCAACTTAATATGCATGGAACAGCTTTATTTTCATGCAGCGCAAGCTTTTCATATTTAGAAATTGAAAATAGTTATTATAATATAAGAGAAAAATTCCTTGAAATAAGATTTTGGTTGCATGTTCTCAAATGATTTGTGCTATACAATATAATTTCCAGTCTCATATTCATGGATTTTTTTCAGGATCTCCTAAAAATTTGATTTAGACATCTTGTCTTTTCTAAAGATTCAATATGTATTATGATGTGTCACATGTGATGTACCTTTTGAATTGATTGCCACAAAATCGTATTGAAGTATTTAAAGGGCAACCTTTCCCCACTTTCCCCTACCAGATATCCCCTCTATCTAGCTACTATTCCCCATAAGACCACATTTCCTTACTCTATCTATACCCTATGGGATAATCTTTTCTCCCTTATTAAGGGTAATCTCTCCCTTTGTTGACTCTATAAAGTTGTTATAAGATAGCTTGTAGTAGTGAATGATGAACACATGCACAGTTGTTTAAGATTATCATTATCTCCTCCACTCTCCTCTTTTGGAAAGCCCCTATTCTCCACTATGGGACAACATCTCCCAATTCCTAATAACAGTTCAGCCTCTCATCTTTTATCACTTTTGAAGTTGTAATCTTACAGTATTTGTGGTATTATTATACCGGTATACAGTCCTTGTTTAAAAGATGGTAATGTCCTCCCCTATAAAGGATGTCCGACCATCACTTCCCCACTCTTCCCTACTCTATAAAATTGTTATTGGACAGCCTGTAGTAATTATTAACATACAGTTCTTGTTTATGACGATCCTCGTCGTTCAGATGATGAGGGTGATACAGATTCCATGGATGTTGGTGTTGATTCTCCTTCCACTGGTATGCCTCAAGTTAAAATGGTGGAACCTAAACCAGCAGAAGAAGAACAGAAAGAAGAAGTTGGTAAGGTTTTTTGTTTCATTTAATGTGATTTTTAAATTGTGGCACTTTATGTGTTGTGATAAAGCTTCATTGACAGTTGCAGATCAATATTAGTGAATTGAGTCAGTTCTCCTGTAAAGTTTGAGTTATGAATTAAGCTGTTTATGCCAGTATTATTGTTGTTACATATTACTTTGGTAATTCCAGGCAATATGTGGTGTAAGCCAGGTTATAAGAGAACTATTTAATATTATTGTAATTGTTTGTTTCCAGTACGAGAGTTATCAGAAGAAGAGAAACAGTTGATATTAAATGATCCCGAATTTAATGTATTTTTCACGAAAACAACTCGTATTGTTGAGAGGGCACTTGCTGAGAATTATGATATTTTGGTGGATTATTCTGGAGGTGAAGGAGAAAACAAAGATGAGTAAGTGGACATTTTTATGGAAGAGATTTAGAATTTGACCATGATTAGGTTGACTTTAGTAACTATTTAAAAGAGATTAAAGAGAAGTTTTTTTTAAAAAAAATTCAGTGAACACTGGTAGCATCAAGTTGCAGCATTCCAATATTACATCAGACATCTTTGGTTCAGCAACTATGAGTTTGATGACTTGTATATTTTGACAATTAAAGAATTGTATATTATACTCTTAAAATAATTTGATTGCAGTGATGTTTTAGCTGGTGAAAGACTGAAGTTAAATCGTACATTTTATGATGAACGTTGGTCCCGACACCGTACAGTGACTAGTTTAGATTGGTCTATACAGGTATGTAATAAGGTTGTCTATGATAAGATGTAGGGCAGTCTGTTGGTTTCGTCTTAAAATTGGAAGAATCTCTAGAAATTTCTCATATATTTTTCAGGGTAAATATTTAAGCATTGAACAAAGATTAAACAATATTAATGATCAGCAGTCATGTAATACTTAGACTGACTGAGCTACTCTCCATTTCCTAAATGTCTACATGGTAATTATAGTCATGCATGTTTTTAAATCTACTGAACAAAGTTTTCATTTTGCAGCATCCAGAACTAATTGTAGCATCATATAATGTAAATGAAGATTCTCCCCATGATCCTGATGGTATTGCTTTGATCTGGAACACCAAGTTTAAAAAGACAACCCCTGAATATATCTTCCACTGTCAGGTAAGGTTTCCTTCTCTTTGCTCACTCTATGCTGTGTTGTGATGAAAATGAAGTAGATTACGATTACTGCAAATAGCACAAGTAAAAACAATGTGCAAGGCGTTTGTTGAAAACATACAGTTTATGATATCGATCACTGATATGACTTTGGTATAGCTTTTTAACCATTATGTATATTAGTTCACTCAGTCCCTATTGTAGTTGAACCACTCTTGCTGATCACATCATGCCAATATGTGACTGTGTTGAAGCATGATATTTGGTTGACCCTTACCCAAACTAGCCATAAAAGGTGGTCTGCCAATTATGTCCTGCAAAAAAAGCTAAATAAGCCTGCACAAGTAATTTCACTTCAATGTCATATTCTTTCAAAATTTTAAATAAGACTATTTTATTTCAGTCTGCATTGATGTCTACATGTTTCGCCAAGTTCCATCCTAACCTAGTCGTAGGTGGAACTTATTCTGGTCAGATTGTGTTATGGGATAACCGTGTTAATAAACGAACACCCATACAGAGAACACCTCTCTCAGCTGCTGCTCATACAGTGAGTGTTAATTATCATAATTAAATGCATCATGAATGAAAATTACACAGTGTTAAAGAATGTCAAAACTGCTCATTTGCAAGTGGGGCTAGCAGGAGTTTATTATTTTCATTAAAGTATATATTGAATTTAATTTTAATTCAATCTTTCAATCTAAATGATGTAAAACTTTTCGCAAAGATAACAGCCTGCCTCCAGGATGTAAAATGAGTAAAAGAAGATACTAGATTTAAAGCAATATATACTAAACAGACAAAGAAACGTTGCAAAACACAGAGTGAATATTGAATTGATTATTCAAATTTTAATAAAACAACAGAAGTTATCAGAATGCAACTGGTATTATCAGTTGAATGTCAATTTTAATCATGCATGACTGTGCCCAAAAAATCATACAAAAAGACATTTCTTTATCTGTTCAGTATATATACCGGTAAGTAAAGTTAAGTTAGAGTGAAGGAATTAATGCTAATGAAACACTTTTGTTTTCCAGCATCCAGTATATTGTGTTAATGTAGTAGGTACTCAGAATGCTCACAATCTAATCAGTGTATCTACTGATGGTAAAATGTGTTCATGGAGTTTAGATATGTTATCTCAGCCACAGGTAATTTATCATTTTAACATAGAGAATGTTGTTGAAGATTAAAGGGATTGTAAAGAGGTTTTCTAAATTTTATATGTGTACTGGGGACACTTATACCATCTATTGCACCATTGCAATTTTCAACAAATGTTTGATGACAACATTCCTGCAAAATATGCTATGTCACAGAAGACCTTTTCTGTTTCGATGCCATCAAACATCAAAATTGAGTTTTATGAACAACACCAGTATCCCTGATACACATACAAATCCCTTTAACAGAACTAGAAATAATTATATGATAATTTTCAGATTTAAATCCAGAGGCCAATACCAAAATAACTGTTCTTAAATGCCATCAAGGTACTAAGAATATCATCAATTGATCATCATATAAAGTATTAAAAATAGATTTAAAAATCTTAAGAGATTTGCACACCTATCTTATTATCAAAAAATGTGGCAAAGCACAAAAAAATACAATTAACAACTTTGACTTAAATTATTTTTGTACTTTTGATTCTGAAAGTGATACAGGGCTGTGGACAATATTGTAAATTATTTGAAGACATGTGTTACTGAAATGTGACATGTTTGTATATAATTGCAGGATAGTATGGAACTACAACATAAACAGAGTAAAGCAGTAGCAGTGACAAGTTTCTGTTTTCTGTCTGGGGATGTGAATAATTTTGTAGTAGGAGCTGAAGACTGTACTGTTTATACTGCATGTCGACATGGCAGGTTGGTTACTTCACATAGCACTCGTATCAACTTCGGAACTAGATTATCGGCTAGATAACCTCGTACACTATACTGTAATCACCATATTGAATAAATTATAGCTTAGCCAATCACAATAATTATTTAAAGAGTATTGTCTTCTTTCGTGGACAAAATGGCCAAATCTTTGAACATGAGTTATCTTTTCCTGCACTTTTACGGGCAAGATGGCCACTTGTCATGGCCGAGTATATAGTATAGGCCGAATGATATATTAGTAGACAGTGTCAGTTTTTGCAGAATAACAGGACCCACAGTCGTCATATAGACCTAAATTATCGACATATGTTTCAAAATATCTATCATATTATATAAACAGGTTTCAAAATGGTGGAACGCAGGAAAGTTCATTTTAAAAAGAACTGAAAAATTCTCATATGTTCTTTTTTTTTTTTTTTTTACAGTAAAGCTGGTATAAATGATTCGTTTGATGGCCATCAAGGACCAATCACAGCTGTTGATTGTAATTCTGTTCAGGGTTCAATTGATTTCTCTCCTTATTTCTTGACCTCCTCTTTTGATTGGACGATTAAACTCTGGAGCATCAAGGTACGTTAAAATTAATTTAGAATTAGAACTGGGGTAACTGACACTCCTGAAGGTTAAGTTTACTTACCCAAAGTACTAAACAAATTTTAGCTGTGTGCATTCTCTGAAAGGAATGTTGGGTTGAAACTTGCAGAATGGTATCAGTGTTTCAGAAGTGAAGGACCAAGATTTGACAAGCACCTTGCAGAATGGCACTACGTACTCTGATGGGTAAACAAGTGTTCTGGTTGCTTGAATGTAATAAGACAAAAATATGGATAAATAGAAAGCTAAATGAATCTTATTATGTTTTTACAGGACCAGAAGTTTATCCATTCATTTGAAGATAACAGTGATTATGTTTATGGCGTAGAATGGTCTCCTATTCACCCAGCACTATTTGCCAGTGTGGACGGCAATGGTCGACTTGATCTCTGGCATCTAAATAATGAAACAGAGGTAAAAACTCAAATCCAATGCACTTTTCTACACTATTCAAAACATGAAGCCCTGTCTAGTAGAAATGCCTGTACCCAAACTTGGTCAATAAGAGTAAATATTCATCATTGGATTTTCTTGGTGTCAAACAAACAACAGAGTCTCTTTATAATACAATAAATCCATAAAAATTAGGACTTATCCAACTCTTTCTTTTAAATTTTATGTTGATTCTGAGAGGTAGTATTCATTTAAGCCATAGATAGACACTATCGCAATGAAGTCTCATTATTTATATGTATTGGTGGGTATTATAGGTTCCTACAGCTTCTACTGTTATTGATGGTAATGTAGCATTGAATAACTGTCGCTGGCATCAAAGTGGTCACATGATCAGTGTGGGAGATGATATGGGAAAAATACACACCTATGATGTGGGAGAGGTTGGTAAAATTGTAGATTTTATAGTAGCTATAGATATTTCATGCGTCCAGTTTTTCAGTTGTCTCCATCCATTGAAAAATGTCTTTCTTTTTCGGGAAAATTTCTTATAAGAGCAAGATAACAATAGCAATATATATATTTTTGTGCCTTGAAGTTTATACATCTCTAAACTTTGTAAAGGCAACTAATGGATTGGATGATACACCGGACAATATAGTAAATCAGAACCTTCGACAGATGAATTTAAATAAATTAGCTTACTGTCTTACTGTTGAGGGTTGTGATTGGCTGTATTTGTTGGAGTACAGTGCAATCTAAACAAATCGCTCAAAGTAAATCTCATGGTAACAAAATTCAGACACTATATTTTAATATTTATATTTTTTCTTTACAGCATTTAGCAAATCCAAAATCCCAAGAATGGTCCAAGTTTGTTCATACCTTAACAGAGTTAAAACAACATGCCGTGGAAAGAGAAGACGACTCTAATCTAGCTTTACGATAAATTATTTCCCTTGGCTTGTTATGGTGCAATTTATTATCACTCTTGTTAAAAAGTTCTTGGCATGGCCTTATACATGAAAGGACTTTTTTTTGTAAGAACAAAATAGGACTCTTTTGTAGTTTTAGCTTAAAGCTCTTTCCTGAAGTTATTAAGGAAAAGGAATGACTTAAATAACTTTTATATAGCGTGTGGGTAGATATGGATTGGAATTGACAATAACTTTAAGGAATTACGATCTTTAAGAGCCACAAATACATGAGACCAAAATAGCACTGTTGACAGCTTTTGTCTTGTATGAGTTTGTGTCTATGTAATCGACAATATTTATATTGTATCCTTTTCATAGAGTACCTATACATAATTTTGATCTTGCAAAATATGTGAAATGGAAAAGGTTCTCTTTTTCGCTTTGTGTTGGGTCTATGTCTATCAAAAATTCATCCATTTATGATCATGCTTTGTGCACTCTGACATTTTCGGTAACATGTTGGGAAACATCAGGACAATAAATATTTGTTCCTGTATACATAGGTTAACGGCTTGAAAACATGTTCTGCAAATTGTTACCATTAATTGGTGTTTGGTTTTACATCACATATCAGGCCTTTAGATTACACGCAAGTTACAACGGTAAACTTTGTGCCCAAATTAGAGAAAATAAGATGTTGCATCATGCAACTAAAGCACTGCAGAGCAAGAAATGCCAACATCTTCAAAGGCCTATCTGATCACAACAGTAGTCCTACCTCCAAAAATGGAATTATATAACACCCAGAGAGTTCTAATGTGAAAATGATACAATAGGCATCTTGCGTCTGCTCGGCGAATACAGGGTGTGCCCAAATTAATGTAATCTAAAACCCTGCATAACTTTATATAGATCATTGGATTTATTAGTCCTTTTCTGATTTGCATAATGTTGTCAGTGTGTCCAGTACTAAAAGCATGACATGATTGAGTATAATATACCTTTATTTTTATGTCAGTCTGAATTTTTCGGTAATTGGGATCTACATCTTTTGTCAAATAAAGGAAATGGATTTAAAAGTAAAATAATTGTAAATATATTATTGCCTTTCTGTATATCTTAAGTGCTATTCTTATTGTTTATGATATTATTTATTTCGTTAGCGTTGCATAGCATAAAAGTATAGAAAACCCTTTAGTCACCTTTAAAGTGCTATGTTTTCTTTGACTTGTTTTTTTCTCACAGAGAACTTTATAAATTTTCATATACTTTTTTTTTGAAATTTAAGCTCTTATCCTATTTTGTTAAAAATTATTTAGCTTAAATCTTACACCTTTCATGTAATACAAATCATTATTATTTAGTATAAAAGTGGAATGGATTCTGTCAAATAAATACTCTATTTATCAATGTTTCTTTTTTTTTTTAAATCTGTTGGGTTTGATAGTGGGCAAAGAGCGTGTCTGTGTCAATCATTACTCCAAGGTTAAAGTGACATTCACATGGATCAAAATGCCAGCTGGCAAGACTTTAACAGTTTGTCTGGGTGTACTACACTTTAATTTTGTTAGTGATCTGTTGACACTATAAATACACATATAAAACTTGTCATTGTGTTCGAGACTATACTATGTAATGACTCGGCCATGATAGGAGGCCATCTTGCCTGGTAAATGGGCAATGGAAGATAACTCTTGTTCGGAGACTGTTTTTTGATTGGCTGTTTTCACCGCGAAATAAGAGTACGCTTTTCTGAATATTGATTCTGATTAGCAGAACTATAATTTATTCAATATGGCGACTACTGTATAGTATACAAGGTTAACTAGTATATTAGTCTAGTGCCGAAGTTGATACGAGTGATGAAACTCACTTATCAGGGTGTTTCTTTAAGATTTTCAGTTCGTTCCTCGGTTGATATATCGACATTAGGGTATTAAACTTGTCATTGCATTCTTTAGCGCTTATTTCACTAATCCTATGCAGGGGCGGACTGGGCCGCATGGCCACATGGCTAAAGCCATGCGGGCCGGTGTGCACGGGGCCGGTTTGTGAAAAATGACAAAAAAAAATATTTATATTTTGAAAAAAAAAGAAAAATTGGACTTATAGGTCTACTCAAATTTCAAAAGAAAATAGCCGAAATCCGGTAGAGGCGCTCGGAAATCACCTTTACCTTTTTTCAATTTTTGTTTGGGGAGGACCCCTTTAGCAGTGGCGGATCCAGGGGGCGTAGAAAGCGTACGCCCCCCTTTACTTTGTCTTCAAGGAAATCAAAGATGTCTAAACCACGTTAAAAACCTTTAAATTAGTACAATTTATACTTATTCTACGTTTTTAAGCCAAAAAAAAAGTTAAAAAATTTTGCGCCTCGATTCGCTCGGCCATAGTTTCAACCTAGGCCCCCCCCCCCTCATCTGCAAAAATGTGCATCCGCTCCTCTTAAGACCCCTACGCTCGGGGTCCTGCTTTGCCAGACAATAAGTGGGCCGGTCAATAGATAAAAACCATGGCCGCTTCACGGCCCCAGTCCGCCCCTGATCCTATGAACTTAAATCTTTTGAAGAGGGTTTGTGGGTTTTACATAGAAATTTTGAAAATTAGGGCTGGTTCTTGCATCTGTAACCTTTTTTACAGCATTTACTCTAGGCATTATAGATTGTTTGGGTCTTTTTTTACCTCAAGAAATTTTAAGACTAGATGGTGTATGTGTCCCTTTAATGTGCATTTAAATTTTATAAACATGGGCTAAAGGTGAACTTATGGAACCATTAATGTTGCTTTTGATAAATTTGTTTGGAATCTACTGCGTAAATTTGGTACCATAAAAGAACTGTCGGTGAGTCACAGAAGATCAATATTTACTGTAGTTTATCTGCTTGGAAACCCCCTGAGATCAATATGTTACTATAAATAAACTGGATGGGAATCCCCTGAGATCAATATGATACTATAAATAACATTTATGTTTATGTAGCCTCGGTGTATTTTACCGGAAGTAGAATATCGACTGGGCCAAGCAAAGAATATTTTTGTTATGTAAGTAAATTTTGAGATATTATCCTTGGCAGTGGTCTTATTTTAGTTGTATATTTGTGTGTTTGTTTGTTAATAGATAGACTTGATGTGTTTGAATCTATAAAATAATATAAAAATAACTGTCTTTTATCACTTACAGACATGGAAGTCAAATGAAATTCCATTCTGACATTTAATTCCTGCTGAATCGTTATCATTCCCTTACGTTATACAGTGACGGTATATTGCAACATCATAAGCTAGCTATTTATATAAAAAGAACTAACGATTCTGAAATCCATGTTAACATGGCCGATTGGGTGGTGTTGTGTTCATGTCATGGCTCATATATAATATCTTATAAAATATATGCACTAATATACCGGTTAAATGTTATAAATATATAAGCTTGGTCATCAACTAAAACTAAAACTGTTTTAGTTTGGTATTTATTTAAAGTAGAAGTCACATTGGTAAAATGTTGCAATATTATACCCATGGCAGACAAGTAAAAAGTTTATTACTACAAATAATCACATATATAGTCTTATCTATTCTCACACTGATTAATGGAGGAAGGTGCAGGATCTGAGTAATGTGATACCATGTTTACAGACAATCACATTAACAGTCTTAGCTATTCACACTCTGATTAATGTGATATCATGTTGACAAACAATCAAATTAACTTTAAGCTATTTGGTACCACTGGAATAAATCTCAATTTTACAAACTCAATCCCAGAGAGGAATCAAGTTTTTGAAAAGATGAGGATGTCCTGCCTATTTAGAGATCCGGTCTAGAAGGCAGCACAAACTTCTGATTGAATATTGGCGCAAATCATCGTCCCAGATAAACTTTAGGAAACCTCCTTACAACCTCTTATAAAGTTACATCATTTCATATTCCTAGATCATGTGCCTTAGTTTTTAAATGTGCGGTAACTTAGTGCGTTTTCTGGATGGTTATTGTTACCAGTAGGCTACTAGGTATTCAGTTGCATTTTTTTTAAATATTGTTTCATATCCACTGACAGAAAAAGCTGGCTTTAAGCTAGCTTTAGTGAGTTTCCACTGGGCAATTGCCAAACCGTTACGATTCCCAAATCAAAACTTTTTGAATTCGGCAATTTATCGGGGGCCAAATGAAAGTAAGCTTTCATTTATTCAGTGGAAATTCAAAAGCTGTTTTTTTTTCTCGTTCGGCAATAGGGGGCGCGCGCTCTTTATCGTTAACTAGACAAGTATAAATAGTAAGTCTTGTAGATCGAGGCTAAAATTGTTTTCGGGAACCTGAAAAACTCTAGGCGAATTTAGAGCTAGCTTTCCTTCACAATTCTCAGTTGAAAGGTGATTTTAGTCTTAAAAGTTTTAAAGCAGAACGATGAAATTGTACTTGATTATAGTGAGGTTACGCTGGTAGTCTACAGTGATTTACTCATTTATATTCACAATCACCTCAAATTATAAACACTATTTAGAGAGAGAGAACAACTTAATTTGGAAACTTTCTACTAGAAAATGACTAGAGGGTAGACGTAGTTATATTCTATGATCACTCCATGATGTAAGAGAGAATTGAAAGTAAGTGAATTACTATAAGTGTTATGACTTATTATATTCTGGAATGAATTTCTATATTTAGTAACTGACTAAACTTGTTACCAGTCTGTATGATTTTCCTGAAAATTGTCTTTTATTTGTTCAATGAATGATTCATCATCAGTTATTTAAGCATTTTTAGAAAAACTATAGTGGCAGATTAGGGGTTGACAAGCTCCCAGAGTGCTTATGCTATTTGGTGCTTAAATTGCAGGGCTCTAGATTACCTTTATTTAGGTACACTTTGTATTCACAGAGCAGAGCAGGGATAATATAGGCCAAGGAACTCCTAACAATGCTACAGAAGCATTTTCACTAATTAAGAGCTCTTTTGGGTTTATTTAGGTTCAGTTAAAGAGGTGACTACTGTTATGATCAGACCTTCAAAGTTGTTAGTATCTCTGGCCCAGCAGTGCTTAAGTAGCATGGCTTGACATCTTATACATTTTTTTACTTTGGGCACTGCTTATTTGGGCACAGTGTTTTCCATTGAAACTAGCATGTAATCTAAAGCCTTGAATTGAATAATGTCTTTGGACTTATTTGAGAGAGTTGAGAAACCCAGGAAGCCAGGAATTTCCAAGGTGGGGGGGGGGGGGGGGGTTATATGGATTCGCAAAACAATCAAACTCAACCTTAACAGTCACAATTCAAACAGAATGTCTACTTTGACAGTGCTTATTTGTTTTCAAGGAGGGGAGCGTCCGAACCCCCCAAACCCCCCGTCTACAGGTGTGGGCAGAGTGGCATCAGGGGTTCTGGAAGATTTATATGTATGTGAATGGGATTTGACCAGATGTGAATATGCTGATATAAATTATGGTTTATGTATCTTCTATTGAGTATTATTATCTTTACAGGTCAATACGGCCCTGCAATACAGTTGATAATAGATCTATAAAACCCCCGGCCAGCCACGTTTACTTTTCTTATCTTTCACAATATTTACTGCTATAAATTTCATATAAAATGGTGGTCAAAGATCTTATAATGGAGTAAGTGGCTTACTGTAGTTCTGTTATGAAAAGAAACATTTTGGATTCAGAGATTTGTAAACACTGACAAGACATCAAATATAAGCCTTGCTTTGAAAGAGATTTGAACCTAAATAGACATGATTAAAGAGGAAGTATGCAACATTTTCCTTATTAGATTGCAATTCTACTAAAATATAATGCGTTTTATAACATCACTGACAATGATCTGAATAGATATCAATGGTAGCTTCCGTAAGATCACTGTCAGTGACATCATAAAATGCGTTAGATTTATTTGAATTGCAAGAACCACAGACGTTGGAATGGAAATTGGAATGGCGCAAATTGGTTTATCAGTGTCCCCGATACACATGAAAAGTTTAGAAAATCACTTAACAATCCCTTTAACCTTTTGAATTGTTTTGAGACCAAACCTACAAAATCTACTCTTCTATATAGCTAAAGCTGCCCTAGTGATATTCTCATGATATTTCATTCAATAACAATATCAGGCTGTTGTATTTCCTATTTAATAATTACTTTATTACTAATCCTCTTTAGTTCTTATAGAAGTTCTTATTGAACTAATTAGATATATTGATTTCAAACAGATACCATACATGGTTGTTTGGGGTAGGGTAAAGGGAGGGGGGGGGTCTATGGTTCCAGATAGTCAGAAATAATACCCCAGACTGTTTCTTTGTAATCGGTTAAAGAAGGGGGTGGGGGAAACTTGTCAAAATATTCAGCCATACAGAGGAATTTCAAATGAAATTGATCTTACTGTGTGTAAATAAAGAAGTGACTTAACTATGTTTTTTTTAAAGAAATCTAACATATTGAGAGATAGTTATTAGACTAGCCTCCCTTTCAATAACATGATCTTTTCTCTTTTTATTAGTCTAAAGTGAAATCAAAATGAAATTTGGTGTAGAAGTCAATAATGAAATCGAGGACAAGATTTTGGGTTTTATTATGAGACAGTTTGACCTGGTTGAGAAGTTAGTTTACTTCAGAAAATCAGAAAAGCTTAGTTGACCATTTTTTTTCAATGATAATATTGTGATATGATTTTGTACAGAATTCCTTGAAGCCACCTATGCTCATTTTTGACATTATGATTAAAGAAGGAAAGAAACATCTATATTTAACAAGGATAACAACTTGGGTTCCTTGGCCAAATCTTTTGGCAATCCTTTTGTCTGATTATATGTATCCATTTACAGCTGGGTAAACTGAAATTTTGTCTGAATTGACTTGTGCGTATAAAACTTGGTTCCCATTCTTTTATTCTCCTCTTACTCCTTTTCTAAATTAAACCTTTTTTTTTTTTTGCAATTTGCATGTAGAGAATACTTATACCAAAACTTGGTACTCCTTGTAGTTTGCCAGTGCTTCCAAGGAGATTTTTTTCCCAAGCTTAACACCTAAGTGTAAAACATCGATTTTACTTTGTTGTTGCTTCATGAAGATTAATTTGGTCTTTTAAAAAAGATCAGTTTTCTTCTAATTACCAACTGTTTCTGCCAAAAGAACTTCTCATTCATCATTCAGGCCTCTTATAGAGAGTAATTTTGGTTGTAATGACCAGAAATTGAATTTTGTAGTGTGAAGTTGCCACCTAATTAATCTACATAATGATCCATTAGGAAATATTGATCACCATAGAAACTGATTTCTGAATCTAAAAGGAGAAGCAAGTTAAAGGAACTGTAGACTTATTTCACAATTACTTCATGTAAGATTATTTTGGTATATTGGTTGGTTACATTATGCTGTCCACACCAAAATTCCACCATGACACACTGCAGAGCATTTCCTTTTTTTATTACCAGTTTTGAGCAAATAAATATGATACAAAACTCATTTCAGAAATGTCATAGTTGTAATGAAGAGTTAGAAATAAAACAAATGATGAACAAATTTCAAATATCAGACTGTTTGACCAAATAAAGATAATCAAATACTAGTTAATAGGATTATTCCCTCTTCTCAATATTAATGATGCAGGTTGGAGGAACTGAATTGAAAAAGCGTGTATAGTCGTCCTGATGGCTGTGTGCTACATGCTGTGTGCTACATGCTGTGCGCTACAGGCTTAAGATCTGACAGTTAAAAATTGAAAATAAGTGTGGACCAATGCTGCTGTCTAAGCAAAATTTTACCTATTGCACACTGTGTTTGTCCGTTATCACGAGCCCAAACAGGTGCAGAAAAGTAGCACGTAAAATTCCATTAAATTTTTTACCCAATATTGCCCGAAACAATAATTCTTGTGTTTTTGATGGCTGCACAAATTCCCCCTTTAAACTGTATTTGCGTAACTTTAAACCAGTAATTAGGTAGGATATTTTCAGTTGCACTACATCTCACAAGTTGAAATTAAATTTAATAAAATTTTATCAAGATACACCTAGAATGAACTGAAAAAACACAGTCTTGATGGCGTGCCAAATATTTACTGATCAGCCTGCAGCCTGAGGAATTCTTCATCATTAACTATCTCAGCTTTTTAATCAACCCAGTTATTTTGTGGAAAAGGTATTTTATTTATTATTTTAGGTGGATAACCAGCTTCGAAGGTATTTTTTTCTCATTAAATTTTAATGTTTGAGGTGAAAGTGGAAGTGGACTACGTTGTAGGTTTCATGCTTTATTCAGAAGGAATTGTTTTCTGTGCATCACTATACAAGATCATTTTTTTTTTAAAAAGGAAGTTTTTAGTCTGCATTCAATAAAAAGGTATTTTATTTTGTTTATGACTTATGGTTTTTCAAAAGAGTTAAGTGTAGCTTTATTTATAATTCAAATGTAATATGGACATTTTTTTTTTAAATGGCATGCAATTGACAGTCATATATTTTGAATATTTGTAAAGCCAGTGGGAAGTTATGTTCTTTGGTTTCAATGCTATATCTTGTCATGGTTTATATCTCAGTATTAAAGGGATTGTAAAATTGTTTTCTAAACTTTGTATGCGTATCAAGGACACTGATAGCATAAATTTGTGCCATTACTATTTCCATTCCGACGTCTGTGGTTTTTGCAATTCCACTAAAACTAATGCCTTTTATGACATCACTGACAGTGATCTGCACTAATATCAATAGTAGCTTCCGGACGTTCCGGTAGATCACTGTCAGTGACGTCATAAAATGCGTTAGTTTAAGTGGAATTGCATGAACCACAGACGTCAGAATGGATATTGGAATGGCGCAAATTGATGCTATCAGTATCACCGATACACATACAAAGTTTAGAAAACCACTTTACAATCCCTTTAACTTGAAAGAAAGCAAAAATTCAGATTTTGAAATGGTTGTAATTTTACCATATTTTTTTTTATCAGTTTGCTCCTTGTAGTTTTAAAAGATTTTTGTGGTTTACCCCATTGATTGGATGTGAGACAGATTGTGTTCACTGTATGTTATCTATACACCTGTTATGAAATAATATTAAACTTTAGATGAAAGAGTAAATAATATAACATACTGTTCTCATTAGACCTAGTTAGTAACTTTATCTTATAGAATGTTAATTTTTATTTCTCACTCACCACTTGATTAACTTATTTCACCTTTATAATTATTTATATAAAATTATTGGCTATACAAGCCAAGAGCTATAGGTATACTATCAGTTTAACTAGACTATATTTGAATAAAACTTTCTCAGTAAACATTTCTTGTGAGCACAATAGAAACTACAGTTCTTGACAGATTTAAATAAACTTCTGGCAATTATAGAGGCTTCAGTTTTCAACCGGTTCTTAATGAAAATTGTTGTGCTCAGTGGAATAAATTTTAACTAGATGCATGTTCCATGACCCTAGCTAGACTCATAAATTGGATTTTTTTAGCCAAGCTAATTAATATGTAATAGTGCTTTGAGCTCACTGTCTAAATTTTAGCTTGTGAATCCATGTGTATCCATACCTCTGAATACTTTTAAGATATATTCAAGACCCAATTAAACCACCTTAATGCTGGCTGTTCCCTTTTAAACTTGCTATCAAAAGCTGGGTATGAGTTTGCAAGTTTTGGTGGATAATGTTAATTTGTTGTAAACCATAAAGTTATGGATAGGTAGTACATTATAGGGTCACATAATTTAGCTATAGTCTCAATGATATGAGTAAGCAAGTTTTGGTTGATAAAGTTATATAAAGTTGTTATATAAAGTTTTAGCTATATAAGTCATTGGTATATATATATAATAGGTTATAGGATATGTTATATATAGGACAGTTAGGCATGCGATAAACATTATATTATTGTATGTAGTAGTGTGACTTATCATATTCTACCAACATATTAAAATACTGATAGCAAATTGGTTTATACAACTAGGAATTTGACTATTGGGACTAGTGCTGGATGTAAGTTCAATAAAATAAAATTTTCATAGTTTTTTTGGCTGTTTTATAATTGGGTAAGACTGGGGCCTGTTTCTCAAAAATCTTATGTTATCTTATGTTGTTAGTGAGGAATTATTCATTGCAAAATGCTGAACTTACAACAAAATTGATCGTAAGATTTTTTGAGAAACAGGCCCTTTTCAATGAGATACCTGAACTTACTATTACTTTGCCTACCCAATGGATGGATTGTTATTTGTCTACATTATCAGACGACAGAACTGGATTTAAGCCACCTGTTGTAGTTTTCAGTGTGAAAAATTCTTGACATTTGGTTTGTCTGCAATTTAATACAAATGATTTTATTATCAAATATTTCATATTCCAGCTTGATTCCAGCAGATTCTAACATTAGGCTGGTATACAATTGATTACAAATCACATCATTTATGATATTTGATATTTCAGTTTTATGATACTTTTCAGAGTGAAATTTTAACATTAGGCTGGTCTACAATTGAATACAAATCATATCATATATGTACATTTGATATTTCAGTTTTATGATACTTTTCAGAGTGAAATTCTCATACTTGGTTTGTGTGCAATTCAATAACAGAAGTTTATTATGAAATATTTGTTCTTTCAGGTTTATAAATAAAGCCACAAGAATATTGTTAGTGGCTCAATTGGTGCGTCTCAGCCCTCCAACTGCCTCCTTGTTTTCTATGGGAGATATCAACTCGAAACTAGAAATGGTGGATAAATCTCAAGCTCTTCCCGGTGAGATTTTCTTTTTTTGTCATTCGTTAAAATATTTTATTACATAGTTGTATTAGGTCTTGACATCTGATGACGACATGTGTATATTGTATTTATATATGTCTTCCTTGAATCTATATGTCACTCAAATTTTACAAGGAAAAAATATGTGCATTTTCAATGATTTTATTTATTTGATATTAAAGGGATATGTTCACTAACTGTTTGACCAAAAAACTTTTAGTCTCAGAACCTGGAATTTTTAAGTTAATCTAATCCGTAATAATGTTCCAAACTCTCCTTCAAAATTAAAGCCTTCAAATCCCTGTGTATCCATAAATATCAGCATTTGAAAGTCAAAAATATGACTTATCATGACTTATAAGCTTATAGAAAATGAAAGATAACTGTTAAGGTACGGGTATAACTGAAGGGATTTTGCGATTTTTGGGCAATTCCAGTATATCTGAAGGCTATTTACATAAATTCAAGACCAAAATTGATCCTAGAAAATTCTAGAACATTCCCCTTTAAAAGATATCCAGCAAAATAACCTTGTTTATGATTTTATTGTTTGTTATTTTCAGGTCGAAATGAATCTATAACTGTATCTAAGAAACATGTAGTCAATAGAAACCCAACCTTACCACCATTCCCTGATGGCATGAAACAAGCTATGTTTGGTAAGTTTCATCTGACATATAGATTTATCATCTTTCATCGTACAGAAATGGTGGTGATTCATTTAAAGATCATAGTTTTTGCTCTGATATGCTTCTGGCCTAATAACATTATCATTATCAAGATTTTTTTTTAAGGCATGGGATGTTTTTGGGGAGCTGAAAGAAAATTTTGGCAACAAAATGGTGTCTATTCAACACAGGTAATAATGATACTGTCACTGCACATTAATAGACCAATGATTCTTTTGAATGACAAGCTTTTAAGTCATTATCTAAACCCTTGGGGGTCATGTCCAAGACTAGAGACATTTGGACAATCCCCAGGTGACACAAACACAAAAAAAAAACTGGTGACAGGTCTGAAAAAAATATGTTATGTTATGTTTTGTATTATCCCTTTAAGTTTGTATAAAAACAAAAAATACTGTGACTATATTATGCTTCGAAATTGCATGTTTTGGATGACTTTTGCAGACAATTCAAGGGACATGGTCATTTTTTTGCCCATTTTTGGGGACATTTGAGAAAACCAGTTGAAAACCCAGAATCTAAACTATTAGTATTAGCCTGTGTGACAATTATTGAAAAAGAGCAAAGTAATAAAGAAAAATAATTTAATGCACAACAATGGGTTCATGACTTCATCCAACCAGCCAGATAAGCACTGGTGAGATTTTCCATAATACATTACAGAATGAAAATGCGACATGCTGTTCATCTACGATTTAAAGACTGTATTGACAGTGGTGATATTTATGTTGTATATTATTATAGGTGGGTTATTCTGGAGGATATACACCCAATCCAACTTATAAAGAAGTTTGTACTGGTAAAACAGGCCATACAGAAGTTGTACGAGTTGTTTACAGTCCACAAACTATTACATATCATGCTCTCTTAAAGGTATGCACTAACCCTACACATATATCAAACTATACAATGGTACCAAGCCTTTAAATTACATGCTAATTACAACGGTAAACGTTGTACCCAAATTAGAGAAAATAAGATGTTACTAAAGCACTGCAGAGCAAGATACGCTAACAACTTCGAAGGCCTGTCATCATAAAAGCAGTCCTCTCTCCAAAAATGAAATAATATAACACCCAGAGAGTTCTTAAATAGTGAAAATGCTACTATAGGCTTCCCAGGAACTGTTCTATATATCGAAGTCCGCTCTGCAAATACAGGGTGTGCTCAAATCAATGGAATCTAAAGCCCGTACTTTGATTTACAACATTTCAGATACAATTTATTTCAAATCCTACAATTTACTTTCAGATTTTCTGGGAAAACCATAATCCAACTCAAGGTCATCGCCAAGGAAACGACCATGGGACACAGTATCGTTCAGCAGCGTTTTACTATGATGAGGAGCAGAAGGAACAGGCGCTGGCGTCGAAGAAGGTTTATCAAGAACTTATTAATCAGAAAGGCTACCCACAAATAACAACAGAGATTAAACCTGCCGGAGAATTTTATTATGCGGAAGATTACCACCAGCAATATTTACATAAAAACCCAGATGGATATTGTGGCCTGTCCGGTACTGGAGTTTCATGTCCTGTCGGACTCTTCAAAAAAGACAAAAAGAAAAATGAATTGTGATTAAAATGTAGACTGTAGATTAGAAGGACTGTTTGATTCATGCAGAAAATGTAGAATTATAGATAAATGGTTCAGTTTGATTCAAACAGAATCATTATCTTGGTTAACCTATTCTTGCATATAAGGGAAATAACTCCATTTAATATCCAGGTAGAGCTTTGATGCAGCTTCCAGAATTATCCTTCCAAATTAGATCAAATTGAAACACTGCAATTATATGCCTCAACTTTTCCTAACAGTAATTATTCAAACTTTCAACTAAAAATTTATGGTCATCATATAGTTAAGAAAATATAGGTTTCGAAAAGGATATATTCAAGAAATGAAAAGATCAGAGTTTCTGAGATGTACAGGAATAGTTTCCTAAATTTTACATGCAGAGACAACACTTAATATCTTTAAAGTTATACATTTGAGCCTTGAGCCTAGAATATATTAAAGAATATAAGACATAGTTTCTACAAAAAAAAACATTCACTACGATAGGCCTACTTAATACATTATAACATGCATTTAATGTAATATGTAAGAAAATAGTTGTCTTGCATGGTTACATTTATATCATTTATCAGTGTGAAAATTAAGCTTGCTTGTCAGTTGGTAATATCTAAGCTAATATGTCGTGTACGGACTAGCTTGTCAAGATAAATTAACATTTAGCCTTACTAGCTTGTCACGTGTAACCATGATAAATAAAAACAGCAAACTAACTTTTCCAGAATTACGTAAATCAGCAAATTAGCTTTTATAGAAAACAGCAAACTAGCATGTCAGTGTTAACTAAGCCTTCTAGTCAGTATTTAAACATAAGATGTAAACATATAACTACAGCGTAATGTAGTTTGTCATTTCGCGGCATTCTTACGTCATATAAATAACAGACCCGAACCTAATTAAATTACTACACCAGACTTAATTCGTGGATGTGTCTCCCATTTAGAAAAGTAGTTCAGGTTAAAAATAATTCTGGTTAACTAGGTCAGGTGCATTCTCGTATGACCTTATAAGCTATACTTTAAAACACCTTGGATAACCCTGCATAATTTTTGAAATATTTCAGCCAATCAGAAGCCTTATTTTGTGTCATGTGATTAGATTAGTTCTATTTTATTTGTATATATTAGTAAACAAGTCATTTCCCAAATTTCTAATTTATTGAAATTTTTATTTATTATTAATGATAAATTATTTATGGATTCTGTTTTTTTAATAGGGAATCATGGCGCTATCTAATCTGTGTATGGATGAATTCCCAAAGCCATTTTGTGGCATGATACTATATAAATAATCTGCTAAAAGGAAATCATGATCTTTAAGTTGTAAATCTATTTACTAGCTCCAGAACAGTTGTTCAGGTTTCAGTTAACCAAAAAAAAGTATACGGTACAACAAATAATACTACATCTCAAATTAAGATTGAGAAACAGGATTTTCCAATCTAATATGATTAGATGTTATAGAAAGTGCCAACTGTCTTCATTAAATGTCTTGTAAATGGATAAAGACCAAGGCTCTAGATCAGGCCTTCTCAATTAATTTTTGTATTGGACCAAATGCATTTTATGAATAAAATATAAGGGCCAAATAGAGCTTAGCTTGCGAAGCGAGCGGAATGTTTTAGTGGGTGTGATGTCGCAACACTTGAGGGCATTGCAGGCCAGATTTGGTCGTTGGCCACCAATTGAGAGAGACCATACCCTGAATATAGCTATGCGATTAGGTAGATCTATATGTTGTATCTTTTGCTCACTTTGGCTCAAACTATTTATAACTGATTTCGTCCATTTAATAATAAAATAGATAGAGCAGTATTTGTGTGAAATTCATAATCAATACAAGATAAAGTCTTGAATTACTCCTGGGTAAGAGCTGTAAGAGTCATGTGCTTCTTAAGCATGTAATGACAATTCCCTTGGCACAATGAAGTTCTCTTGGAGTCAGGTTGGCACAATGACAGTTCTCTTGTGGGTCAGGTTGGCACAATAACAGTTCTCTTGTGGGTCAGGTTTGCACAATGACAGTTCTCTTGGGGCCAGGTTGACACAATGACAGTTCTCTTTGGGGTCAGGTTGACACAATGACAGTTCTCTTTGGGGTCAGGTTGACACAATAACAGTTCTCTTGTGGGTCAGGTTGATACAATGACAGTTCTCTTGGGGCCAGGTTGACACAATGACAGTTCTCTTTGGGGTCAGGTTGACACAATGACAGTTCTCTTTGGGAGTCAGGTTGGCACAATAACAGTTCTCTTGTGGGTCAGGTTGATACAATGACAGTTCTCTTGGGGCTAGGTTGGCACAATAATAATTCTCTTGGGATTCAGGTTAGCACAATAACAGTTTTTGGGGGTCAGGTTGATACAATGACAGTTTTCTTGGGGTCAGGTTAGCACAATATTAGTTCTCTTGGGATTCAGGTTAGCACAATAATAGTTCTCTTGGGATTCAGGTTAGCACAATAATAGTTCTCCTGGGGCCAGGTTGGCGCAATAACAGTTCTCTTTGGGTCAGGTGGGCACAATAATAGTTCTCTTGGGATTCAGGTTAGCACAATAACAGTTTATTGGGTGGTCAGGTTGGCACAATAACAGTTTTTTGGGTGGCCAGGTTGATACAATGACAGTTCTCTTGGGGCTAGGTTGGCACAATAATAATTCTCTTGGGATTCAGGTTAGCACAATAACAGTTTTTGGGGGTCAGGTTGGCATAATAACAGTATTCTTGTGGGTCAGACTGATACAATGACAGTTCTCTTGTGGGTCAGGTTGGCACAATGGCAGTTATTTTTGGGCCAAGTTGACACAGTGACAGTTATCTTGGGAGTCAGATTGGCACAATAACAGTTCTTCTGGGGGTCAAGTTGGCACAATGACAGTTCTTCTGGGGGCCAGGTTGGCAAAATAACAGTTCTCTTGGGGTCAGGGGCCTGTTGCCAGAACGATCCTAACTTTAGGATATCCTAAAGTTAGGATATCCTAAGTCAAGAGAAGATAGGAGCGAGTTACGATAATCCTAACTTTAAGATTTTACCGTTGCCAGAAGCACATCGTAAGTCGGTCCTATCTTTTCTCCTATATCACCAGTTAGGATTATCCTAAGTCGACGTAACGTCACTGAGTGGGCATCTGACGTCATTTTTATCTAAATCAAAGATGGCGGAATCGGTAAAGCGATCTCGACTCAAATATAAAAATCAATGCACAGATTCTAAAATGAAAGATTTTTTATGTTAGTGAATTGATACGGACTAGATGAACATCAATATAACGAAACATAGCAGTTAAAATCAATCAAATCTCTGGAGGTAGGCATAATCTAGACCGGAACATCCTGTCCCTCAATTAGTGAATTGGCTCAAATTCACTAATTGAGGGACAGGATGTTCCGGTCTAGGCATAATCATTCTTTTAAGTTTACAGTGCAAGTTCGGCGGAGCGGTGAATAAAGCTCAGTAGCCTATCGCTTTGCTCATTCTCTCCTCCGTGATGAGTCGTTCTGTTTGGGATGTAAACATCTGAGCGTCTGTACATTTAAAACCATCTGTACATCAAAGGGAATGTAGGCCTAAGAAGAGGATTTCTAGCCTTTTTATGAGTGCGAGAGACACTTCAACTTTCTATTTGGTACATTCAAAATTTTCGCTAGGCGTCCGTGGTTCCTGTTATTCAATAAAGACTTTACCGAATATGACTCACACATAAATACTAATGCTACATTTTAATCTGTTTCAGATACAGGAATGGAACAGGGGGTGGACCACCACACAGGCAACATTATATTGAATTAGATCTGAGGGATTTTATCAATGATTCAGTGAGTGGAATCATTGGTTTTGTAGAGGTTTTAGATGGTACTGGATTTGATCATTATGTATCAACATGTTACGAGTGTTGTAGTCCCGCCCACTTCCACCACACCAATACCAATACCAATACCAATAATGGCGTCAGATTTCCGCTTCGATATGAATAAGAGACCAAAGTTTTGATTCAATTTGTTAACTGTACCTGTGTAATTTAATAGAAAATTATCTCGGACAAATTCGAAATTGTTTAAATTTTGTCGAATATTCTTTTACTATTGTTTTTCATGTCAATCTCGTTTCAGTACACGTTTATGAATGAACATTGAAGCTACATGTATATGCAGTTTACAATAAAAAAATTATTAGTGTAAATTTTCAATTACTCATCCTCTAGCTTCGAGTCCGTCATGTCAGTTCCCTACATTATTATTAACATGGTCAACCTCATCCACCACATCTTCCATCTCCGGTTCTCGCAAATTAATACACAATTTACATAATACAACTGTACATGTAAGGGCAATCTGGCTGGCCAGGACGAAATACAGCTGAAACGAGACTTCAACAATCCAATACCGGTAGCTCTTTAAACAAAACATCTCATTCTTTTATGGTACTTATTGTATAACTTTTCTTGATGTGAAAATGGGTTGATTAAAGGTGTAAACAAATAAATGCGCAAAGGGTATCCCCTAGTAGCACCACGAACCTCCAAGACTCCGTTCTGAAGCCTGTCTCCCTGGCAGCACTAGTAAGTTTTTCGGGCAAGGAAAAAAACTATAATCAAATGGAATGGTTTTTTTTACATTTTTGTGTAAAGCCTTTATTGTATTTGATAACAAATCCCCACCCGAATATTCTAATATCGTACATATCTAATTTATGTTTTTCAAAAATTGAAATCATTGCACGAATTTTCATTTCCAATAACAATATCTTACATATTCAACATTTATGCGAATAAACACGTGAAAATTCTGCATTCATCAAGCAATGCACGCACAAAATATGCATTCAATCCTTACTTATCATAAAGTTAGGAGTGGTCTTGGGCAATCATAAATATTTATGATTCTATGACGTCATGATTTTAACTTTAGGATAATCATAAAGTTAGGATTTTTTCGGCAACGCCATTATCCTAAGTTTTGACACTTAGGATAAAAGTTAGGATAATCCTGACTTAGGATCGTTCTGGCAACGGGCCCCAGGTTGGCACAATGACAGTTCTCTTGAGTTTAGGTTGAAACACTGACAGTTCTCTTGGGGTTTGGTTGACACAATGACAGTTTTCGTAGGTCACGGTATTGTTATTGGTTTATCATGAGCTTAGGAACCCAAACTTATTAAAAAAAGCGAATGATAAAATTTAATTGTTTTATCAAACAGTAGGCTACACAGTACAGCAGGAAAGACTCGCCAAAAAATGTGTGGGAACCGTTTTGAACATTAAATTGATTGGCAGTTGATGGGTTATGTGCTGTATTATTCAGAATTGGCCCCAGTTTCTCATCGAAGGGACGCGTTCACTATCCGATCGACCATTAATAAATGGTTACTTTATTTAGCTAAGTATTCAACAGTCAAAATCTGAGCCTTCAGATCCATGTATATATTCAATATCATGCTAGTGTAAAAATTACGACTTGTATGTAGTGATACTTCGACACATATAGAAAGTTGATCGTTTAGTTTGAGGTATATTTGAAAGGATTATGCTATATTCTTGAAGTTTTAGTATTATAGAGTAAATTCCAAAATCCAAAACATTTTAATTCTGAGATCAGTTTTCATTGTGGGATGATTTCTAATCATTAAATTGAATGGTATCGATGATTATAACTCAGTAGTAGTGTACACGTATCTAGGCTACGTTAAATGATTTTAGTTCACTATTTAACTATTACTCAAGACATTTTAAATCGAAAAGTCATCTCGATCACTCGACTCTACCATTCGATATTCAGATCTTCACGACATCAGACATGACTTCAGAGATAGGTAAGAAATTCCTTTTAAAACCTGCGCACATTTTACATCAATTTCAATACTTTCAGAAGAACGTGAGTTTACTATGGAAGTGTACTGATATAAATCAAACCATGGTTTTTTTTCTTTAACTTAATCCAACTTCTAGGTTTGTATCCAAATTCAGATCTTTCGGAACAAGGACATTGTATTTCACTGCAAAAACGCAACACTGATATCGCTTGTTTCTAAATCATCATGTACAATTTTCTGGTCGTAATTTTACCAATTCAACAAACCCATAGCCTCAGAACTGAAAAATATTCATTGTTGGTGTCTATTATTGCAGCTTTTAGTTCTAAGATTTATAACGCTGGTTCCAGTACTGTAGCGTTTGAAGGATGTAAAATCTACCAAACCTCTAGCCTTCAACAACCAGACATAAGCTTGACTCAACAATATCTGTAAGTTTTTAATATCAGTAACGAACGCTCAAGAATGAAAAATAGCGAAGACAATCCAAGTACAGCGCAGTGGCACCATCTACGCTTGCATTAAGACTGAATTCGCGCGAATGAACATTGAATATGTCTGGCATGTTCTCCCTCTCAGAAGCTGACTTTTTAAAACCGAACTAAATTAACTCTTAATCCTGCATAATAGATACAGCACCATGAAGGTCCTACCAGCGAAATTAGCATTGACTTCGTAAGCAAGATTTCCAAGCTGAGCTGACCCTCCCCTGCCCTACCCTAAAAGAATATGCTTGTGATTTTATTCTACATGACGTAGCCTATAACATTTAGAACGTTTAAGTATATAGTTTCGTAACTTTCCGGAATTCTATAATAATCAAAACGTCATAATACAAACCGAACCTCCGAAAAGTTCCGAAGTCAAACGCGCTGAGCGTAGCGTAGTTACGAATAATAGGACTCGTAGTAACCAGCCATAGGACAAAATGGTGCTGTAAAAAAACTTGCTTCTTGTTTTCAAATTGATTATTTTGGAATATATGCCAAATGGGGAGTTTATTTTCGAAATGTAGAAAACGTAGAAAAAATAGAAGAGTAAGAAATATTCAGGTTCAGCCGGTTGAAAAGACAGCTGATGGTTTAATACAAAAAACTGATTATGGAGTCTTCCGTGTACCGAACACACAGATTGAAAAGAAGTCTTCCACTGGTAAAACTTGTAGAGAATCTGATGTTACAGCAGTAAATCAGCCTTCCACTTCAACAGAGGAATTTAAGTTGAAAGGAGAAGATTGTGTTTCGGTAGAAAGAGAAGAATGCTCACCCCATAAAGAATCGCCCAAATCTCTCGGTAAGAATCTGCAACACTTCAACTGATTTTTTAAGAGATTTTCGATAGATTTCAAAATTCAAAATAATAAACATTATCGATACATAAACATAACCTGTTTGTCATACCAACTAGAATGTCCTGATTCGACATTGAAATTATTTGATATATTTATATTGTATTGTAGGGGTGAGTGAGGAAAACGTCAAAACCATATTGCAAAGAGAAGGTCTGGTAACCAATCTCAAAGGTCTTTCTTCTAAAGGATTGTCTTTTGAGATTGTGGAGAAAGCGCGGGAAGATGTTGAACCGCCAGCCAGAATAAAAGAAATGATAAGGCAAAAGAAAAGGCAAACAGAGCCGACAGAAGAGGAGATAAAACAAAAAATCCTTGAAGCCGAACGGCGTCGCAAAGTAAGTGATACGATTTGAAGATATGATCATCATCATTATCATCATCATCATCATCATCATTCATCATCGTCACTCGCAAATAGCAGCAGCAATTACAATAGACCTACTGATTTAACATCTTATTATAAAGTCTACTCATCCACAATCTTACTGTTTTAATATTTTATTTTTGTAGAGATTAGCAGATGAACGAATTGTTAAAGTGCGAGCTATGAAAAGAACAGAAACAGCTGATGCTATCAAGACCTTTGAGGAGAAACAAAAATCCTTGGAAGATCAACAAACCAAAAACATGGATGACGCCGTGGCATCCCGCCAGAAACATCTTAGAGAAATTAGGGATAAATTGAGGGCCAAACGAAAGCATGCGAAACTTGTGCGTCAGCGAAAAGATCTAAATCTGGACAGCATGGATCCACCACCACCAGATTAGATTAGATTTTATCATAATTTTGGGGGGTGGGGGTTGATTAGGGGTGTCTTTAAGTTATTATTAATTTTTGTATTTAGTTTTTATTTGTACAGTCCACCCTGTATCAATATTGTAGTCGTTATTATATAACACCCAGTTTTGATACAGTGGCAGTCATGTTCCTTCGTTTTATTCAAGCATAATCTCTATTATTATAAATAATTATTTTCGTTAGATCTGCTTAAAATAAATCTATTTTAAGAAGTTATGTGTTGTTAATTTTAATCTAGCAATTTCACTAAAACTAAGTAGGCTACTGTTTGATGGCGTCGGTCCAGGGCGTCCATATAAAATATTTACAGGCGATGTCGAAAATTTTTTCTCGACGACGAACCTCTATTTTTAATTGTACTCTACCTTCGTCATGGACGTCTTTGACATCCTTAAACCCGCTACTGAGGTGTTATGGACACCTCTAGTTGATTACAAAGGCCGAAAGACATATTATAGTAAAATACCGTACACGCCAACGTAACGTATAGACGCGAAGTAGGTAATATTTAAAAAAAAATTCCGATACACGTACTCAAAGAAACCAAAATGCAAAAGATCTTCAGAAGATTTCATTATAAAAAAATGCCTTGAGAAGTATCAGCTGATGATGAACCGATTTCTTTCAAAATTCTTACAGATTTACTAAAACATTTCTTTGTAAGACCCTGAAAATATGAGTCATCGTATGAAAAATGTACAAGTATACTGCCTCGAACAAAATAGTAGGCCTATGCCAAAAAATTTAATATCAAAACAAATTACATATTTCAACCCGTGTTCATTGTGCTTTCACCACAACTACCACCAATATCTCATATGTTCAAGGTCTGACGAGGACATGTTGAAGTAAATCTGAACATTTTGAAAGAGATCGGTTCACCAACAGCTGAGATACTTACCGTTAAACTTAGGAACGTTTTTTTTAGACACCTGATATAATGGGTGATGCAAGGCCAATGTTTTAGTCCAAACCACACACGACAAAAAGACTACATGAGATAATACATCACACATCCGATGAAAAATACTTTTGTTTTTAAATTTCAGTATGAATAATGCTATTAATCCAGAAGAATCGTTTTTGAATAAACTACAGCAGCAAACGGTAGGCTATAAACTTTAGAACACCAAGGTTGCACTGCAGTTTGACTTGAGATTCCCTATAGTTACTTACAGAAACTCGGAATTCTCCCAAAACTCTAAACGGACCAAAACATTTTTTAAATCCATCCTATTCAAATTACATTGTACTACTGTACTGAAATGTTGCCGATTGTGGACTGAGTTTCATGGATTGGCCCGGAAAAACTTTGGCCTTCAAATTTATGCGACTAAGCGAATATATTTGGATCGACTTAGAACAAAATTATTATCAGTTATAGGCCTATTATGAATTGGATACACAATCCACAAGTTAAATTATGTAGATGTTTTGGGAGTATAGGAATTAACTGCTCCATCTTTCAGGAGATATCCACAAATCTGTTGAAGACTTTAGTAAGAGATATAAGGTTTTTATCACTGAAACCAAACTTGAACCAAGATACAAAAGTTGAAACAAAACTAAAAGGTAAGTGCCAGTCATAGGCGTACGAGCTGGGGGTGCAGGGGGGGGGGGGGCTTAAAACTTTGTGTACTTTAAAACCAAGTTTAAAACCAAGTATTAGCATACCGAACTTGCATCAGTCAAAAATTACAGAAGACAACAATTTGACTTTATTCATTTGCCAGTGTTATGTTTCTTTGAACACTCCTAAATTCAGATTGGACACCGGAACTGAAAAAAGAGATGACTAGTTCTGAAAACCAAGATGGCTGCCAGGTTGTGATTCAGAAGGAATCTGTAGATGACGCAAGGAACAGAGTTTATAAAATGTTGACTCGAGCTGGAATTGATATTTCTACTATTGATGATCAGCATTTACAAGGTTTGTCTCAAAGAGATTGTAAAGAGATTTTCTAAATTTTGCAGGTATATCGGGGGCACCTTCGCATCAGTTTGCACCATTGTTTGATAACATCACATCCGCGAAATTTGCTTCATCTGAAAATATCTTAAATTGTATCCTCTTTCTAGTCACAAATGATTTGACGACTATATGCTGGTACTGATAAAGACTTGATATTTCAGATTTGGTTGATCATCTGCAAAATGAAATGGGTGGTAAAAATACCTCGGATGTATTCGGAAGCGACGTCAATCATTACCAATTCTTAGAGACATCCGAGATGATGCCGCGAAATGAAGAGAAGATGACGAAGATCAGGAAATATTTAGACGAAGGTTGTGGAGACAGTATTGTGATTTCTCATCAAATTCAACGTCAATCCATGGTAAGACTTCATAATTTTTAAATTACAAATCTGGAGAGCCGAGGTAGGCTACAATACTCAGTATATCCTCTAAAACGCATTTCTTCACTAGATATTATATTGGATCGCCATTCAGCAATTTAGAACTAATTCTGATGTGAAGTTGATTGTAGCAATAACTAAACCATGATAGTTCATCATCTGGTTTCTTTTAACCGCAGGCCATATTAGTACTATCAACAAATTAATGTTTAAAAATGTTTCTATTCCAGAATGTTCCTGAATCTCGACTGTCATCAATTCTGTTGGAATTAGTTCCAACGTTAACTAGACGCACCAGTGATTTGAGTTCTATTTACAAAGCAGTATTAGATGATCCGAAAACATGGCTTTCTCTCAAACATTAGAGAGTTCATCTAGAGTGTTTTCTATTTTCATTATTTGAATCCAATAAAAGCATCAGTTTTTTCTGAAAACCGATCGAACCATCCAGTATGGGACACCAAAATAGCAACCAATAATGTGCTCGAAATCATAAAAAAAGACTTGTAATCCCCTTTAACGGTTTGCTCAGAACTATTTAATTTGGTTTTGTCATAATTGTATTGTCGTCTTGATTGGTTTCTTGTAATCAGACTTTACTGTATCGATATAAAGTTTCAAACAACTCTTTGTGTATTCTTCCAAAAGCTGGGTTATTTGATAACTTCATAGGTCCTTGGTCCCCAAAGAGGGTTTGATTGACCTCCATAGGGTTAACTATGAGTTCTGCTGTCAAAGACTAGTCTTTTCTATAGGTTGGGGCGAACGATTTGAAATATAAATTCGGGGGTCTGAACAATGGCGTATGGAGAGAAATTTTGTGAGGAGTGAGGGGTGGCATTGCATGAAATTGCTCAAATTGTGTACTTTTTAAGTAAAAATATAGGAAAATTTTCGGCCCAAGGGGGGTAGGCCATGGCACCATTCCCTCCCCCTAAATACGCCACTCTCGAGTTTGGGGTAAATGGTGCATCATGAGTCTGAGTACCCCGAATAATCCCCATGCAGTATAATTTTGTTTCATTTTCTTTAAAGACGTTTATCTAAATTGTGTATTTAATGGAAATAGTGCTGATTTACTGTTCTCGGACCCATGAAGCACCAAAATGTTATCCTGTCCCCATGTACCTGTGGTATGAAGTCATGTGACCATCACAATGTTTTCTTTACTGTCGGTTTGGTTCAGGGATACGATTTTTAATCCATTATTCCATTAGATCACATTTCGTATAGATTGCACATAATAGATAGTTGCACAGATTTATCATATCTGACCATATAAAGCCAAAATTGTAGGAAGTACAGTTAAAAGATTTCCGTCATTGCACACTGCATGGTATTTGCCAGTCCTCATTAGCCCAATCGATGCAGAAAAGTGGGAGGTAAAACTCCATTTCTATGCAGTGTTGTTGAGTTAAATACATTTACGAGAAATAAACGTGACCATTGCCTCGGGCTCCATATATATAATACTTGTTAGATCTTAAATATATAAAAACGTCATATTTATCTTGCAATTTATTGATAAATATACAAAAAATTATGTTGTTTTCAATGGATTTGGAGTAAATATTTTTGAAGGTTGAATTTGTCAACAAGATGATATGGTATATAAACACGGCGGATCAATTGTAGAAATCATTCTTACATTCATCTATACAAATAACAACAAATACAATAGGTAAGTTTATTTATTTAATCAAAAGAAAGTTAAGATTCCTGTATTAGGTATATAATCCTTTAATGGCATATAAACATGAAGCTAGAGTATATATAAATGAGAATATGATGGATAATTCTAAAAAATCTATAATATTCTTAAAGCAATACAACCTCTTAGAATGAACAAAAAAAAATAAGTTCTCAAACTTGGTCAATAAGAGTATAATATTCATCAACAGTGTCCAAAGTATACAAACAGAATCAAATAAACCCATAAAACTATGTAATTTGTCATAGAATTACAGATTATTATTGATAAATGCCTTAATTTTGATTTTGGCATTTATTAATTATTGTATTTAAACATAGTTTTCTGGATTTATAAAATTATATAGGTAATCTGTTTTATAGTTATGCCACTAGGTTCGTCCCCTGATGAATATATACTCCTATTGACCAAGGTTGAATATAAGGTAGTGATATAATTGAAGAAATTATATGATTTTCGTCCAGTACTAATACTTTTGGAGACAAGAAATATTCAAGTCGTAAATCAACCATCGGAAATGCTGAACATTCCCCTTTAAACAAAGGTGCGAAATCTTGTAGCTTCCACAATTGGGCTACTTAGTTCCAATATAACATTTATCTTTATAGCACAGATTTGATCAATTGATATATTTTTTATAAATTTTCTTTTTCAGATATCAGTAATCTTGTAAAATGGTTTCCAATGTGAGTTTATTTCTGATGGCTGTAATTATTGTCGCCACACAAGCATGTAAGTACTAAAACATCAGTTGTTTACCTTAAGGTAGTTCGTTGAGGCGACAATCACATGTTCGTCAATTTTTGGTTAGTAAAATTTAGTAATTCATTTTTCGCTACCAATGTGCGCTATTACTCAATCGGGTCTATAGTTATGATGGGATTACAGGAACTGTTACCTTAAAGCGATACTACGTCTTAGAATGAACAAAAAAATTAAATTTTCAAGCTTGGTCAATAGGAGTAAGGATTGAATCGCTTTAAGGATTAGCAAAAGTTTAAGTTAAAACCGCGAAAGCAGCAATATGTTTTTGCACAATGTTGTCTCAAAGTGCCATAAACTGGTTCGTGTTACTTTGGACCAAAGCATTACAATCCTTATTAAAAAAAAATTCCCAACTGGCTTTCATTCCATTTTTCAGCTGATGGGTTTGAAAGAGATGATGGTTTTTATCGTCAACCATTTCGAGGATTCGGAGGATTCGGTCGACCAGGTTTCGGTGGAAATATATTCAACCCCTTCAACCAGTTTTCTAGAGGTTTCCCGGGAGGTGTTGGGGGATTCCCGGGAGGAGCTGGAGGATTCTTAGGAGGTGCTGGAGGTTTTCTGGGAGGTGCCGGAGGTTTCTTGGGAGGTGTTGGATTCCCGGGAGGAGCTGGAGGTTTCCTTGGAGGAAGGCCTGGAGTTTTTGGAGGAAATCAATTTTTCGGAGGTCGAAGAGGATTTGATTAAAAAAGAAAATTGATATCACAAACCGTCATTTTGTAATTTCATTGTCATTCTAAATAAAATAATCAACGCAATATTTTTTCGTTTCATGATATGGCCATCCCAGCTTCTACCTGCTAGTGACGTAGATCGGAGGCGTTGATATGACGTCTAGACGGCATCATCCTTGGGTGATTACAAACACTCACACCAGGTTTCATCAAAATTCATCAAGAAATCAACTCTCTATCGGGTCCACAAACAATTCAAGAACGAGGGCAATAATTCACAGAAAATGTTGTTCAATTGCTCAATAGGCTTAATCCTTGGGTAATTACAAAAACTCACACCATTGTCTGCATTGTCCTTAAAGTTTTCGTTTTAACTGCAGTAAACGCGGTTAATTCAACATTGTTCTTAAATTGAAATTAAGCTTTGGACCCGAGAAGTAAATTTAAAGAGCCAAAATAATTAATTCAGTACGTAGGAAGACCGGAAAGACCTAATTTTGAAGTACAAAAGCAATTTTAGCACCTGTCATAGTGAACGCTTGTAGCGAGCGCGGACCTATGAGAGACCCTCATAGTTGTCTCCCTTGAATAGCTGTAAGCAGTGAAATGTAACATTTCGGCTCACTCCCTTCATTTATCACAACATAAAAACCTCTTGTGACATCATCCCATTGTTATGGCAGGTCTTTCTTTTTGCTAATATCCCTCAACCCAGGGACATTCGAGAGAATATCCCTCAACCCAGGGATATTCGAGATAATATCCCCGTGGACAGGTACATTACAGATAATATCCCCTCTACCAAAGTACATTCGAGAGAATATACTTTAATCTATACTCTACGTCTTAAAGCTTTTTTTTCTTTCAAACTTAACATTGAAGTTTCAAAATCAAGCTGATGAATCGTAACTAGTCACTACCCAGTGACAAAGTATGCAATCTTATCAGACAATATCAAGTCACATCCCAGTGATCTACATGTAAGATTTCTTCCTTCCTCTGATTCAATGAAGGTTGATACAACAATATATACCCTTACATTTCTTGTAATGTTTTTTACTGGTCATCTTATTTTTTAAAAATGGTTTTAAAAATTTAAAAACTAGATTTTTAGAGCGTAATTAATTTTTGAGGGATTTATATCTTTCAATACTACATTTTAGAATTTTTTAATGTAAAATTAGATATTTAATATTAAAAACTAAATATTTCTGAAAATTCTGGAACATTTTTTCACACGACATGGATTACCTCCCATGTGATGTTAAATGTATTTATTGATTTTTCAACATATTTACCAATTATTGAATTAGGAATCGGTTTTTATGTCGGATAATGCATGGTTTCTATCGGGATTAGTTGACATAATGCCCTTGGGCTCGGAAAAGCCCTCGGGCCTTCGGCCCTCGTGCTTTCCCGAGCCCGCGGGCATTATGTCAACTAATCCCTCGAAACCATGCATTATCCTACACTTAATAGGCTTTATCCTTGGGTGATTACAAACACTCACACCAGGTTTCATCAAAATCCATCAAGACATCAACTCTCTATCGGGTCCACAAACAATTCAAGAACGAGGGCAATAATTCATAGAAAATGTTGTTCAATTGCTCTTATTTTCAATAGGCTTAAATCTTGGGTAATTACAAACACTCACACCATTGTCTCTTAGGAGGAAGGCCTGGATTTTTTGGAGGAAATCCATTTTTTGGTGGAAATCAATTATTCAGCCAAAACGGTTTGCTTGGAAGGGGACGACGAGGAGGATTTGATGCCAGAAAAAAATAAACAGTTCTTACATCACACATTTCCATTTTATAATTCCATTGTCATTCTGAATAAAATATTCATGACTCAATATGTTTGTTTATCATTTTCTAGTGTCACTACAATACAATTGTCGTGCCTTGGTTACAGATTAAATTCTTTGTTGAAACTACCTGAATCTTAATAGCAAATATGCAGTGGCGTGTCTAAGAATCTTTAGGTGAGGGGGCTGAGTTGGGTCAAATAATTGTCCTTGCCAGGTATCCGTAAGTAACATTACAAGAAATTACAAAGTGGGGGGGGGGGGGGGAGACCGGGCCAGCCTAAATTCTGAGGGGGGAGGGGAGCGCCCCTTTGAATTGATAAATGCTGGATATAAGTGATCGAAGTGATGGAGGGTGTATTGAGCAAGGGTCGAAATAGGTAATTTTCTCTGATATTGAATTTTTTGATCTGGTATTTTGTTCGGGGCAGAACTTTATCAATTTTTATTCGATGACTTTCACAATTTCAGGGTTGGACAATGACATGTTGAAGTATATCTGTGAGAATTTTCAAGGTGAGACTGTCAAACTTGGGGACATTTTTATTGCCACACCCGAATATGTTATTTTTTTGTACTCCTTTATTAGAATGTGTGTAAGCTAATAAAACTCTGTAGTCAGCGAACTTGATCACCGAAAATTAGAACCTGAAGCGAGCGTCGAATTCAATCAACGAATTTGGCCCTGAACGGTCTCTTGGCAAGGAAAGTAAACCTTATTTTGAAAATTTGAGCACCCACAGAAACCAGTTTGTATCACAAATTTATTTTTGAGAAATAACCAAATGCTTCGCATTGATTATATTTCTAAATAATTATCTGAAGAAGAACCCTTTATAGGTTTGCGCAATACTTCACTAATTTGTACTGTATATCAACCCTCCCCGAAGGTTTACCCCCATTTACCAGCCAGTGCCCTTTTTGTAACTCCAGTTTTCAAAAAATTTCTTATGTTGAGCATTCCACAAACCTTCCTTAAGAGGACTCTAACGAGACATTGTTCAATGAAACTGTTTTTATTTGATACTGCTTAATTTGTGTACCTCTTTTTCGTTTTCAACATTTTATCGACTAATGTAACCCGTAGAGAGTGGCACCTCGGATTCTCTGACTTGCCAAGATGTTGGAGGATCTAAATACATTTTATTTCAAATTAAGCCAACCCAGGAGATATTAATTGCTTTTCAAATCATTCACTTACCCAATCGACAATCCTCGGTAGTTTCCGTACTTACACCGTTTAGTCACTTACCTAGTTGAGACGCTGACGCACATTAATAGATTTCAAATACATGGAACCAAACGTCGTTTCCAGTTGCACTTTCATACAGGCACTTTCGAAGTTCAAAATGATCTAAAAACAGCCAAAAGTGTTTTCCAGACAGAGAAATTGGTCCAAAATTCTTACAATGCCCAATATGCACCATTACGGTGCCATTGTATTGATTTGTGTCAATTTTGTTTTTGTCATGTGATTCTAGTTTATAGATGAATACTTCCAAGCTTATCAGCATTGATAGCCAATAACATATTTTCACCAATAAACCTTTACTCTAACGGCGTGAGCAATTCCTTCCTTTTTGAGTCTTGATGATTCAGCAAGTTTAATGCTTTCCACTTTCTATCTAGCTAAAGACCCACATCGGCAATCGGCAATCCACGGCAGTTTCCCTAAACAAAGCGCTAGCATTACTCAATTAGCAATCCTCAGTAGTTTCTGAAAAACTCCAGCGTAACTTTGAGACCGTTCTCGATCCTGGCATAAGATCAGTTCAGTTAGATATAACATAGTATACATGATATGTGTAGATCAAATTCAACTTTGAAAGGATACCCTACTATTTTAAGAAAAACAAACAATGAAGGCGTCATCTTACTTCTTTTATCATACAACTACACAGAGTGATACGGCACTTCTTTCAATTAAACAAAGAAGCAAGTAGAGTCCAATCTGATGGTAGAAAAAGTACCAAAAAGCTGGTGCAATTTTACTTTCATGATCAAGATACTGGAAAAGCCCCATTCAGAGAACTATTATCATACAACAACATGTTCGATCCTAAGATTTGGCGTGACACGAGCTTCAGCTAGAAATGAATAACTGCGCATGAATAACCATATACCATTAGTTCCCATTCTTCGTAGAAGAATATATCATTTAAAACAATACAGGGTAAAAATGAGGTTCAATGATTACGGTATAAACAGGTAACATGAAAAGTCCGTACAAAGGCGAGTTTCTGTGGTCAGGAAGCAGAAAAACCTCTTAAAATATGATTGATACATACATCAATATCAACCATGTTGTATATAAATCATGTAATCGAATAAAGTTTAAAAAGTCTATCTCTGTATACAATCCAACATAATTTAAGGCAGATAAAACGAAAGAGAAGCACCGTGAAGACATCTCGTAGAACGACTGGACGTACGTCTACAAATGTAACGCTCTGTTGTTTGAGATGATGGTCATCCACGCAAAACAATCTTGACCATTGCCTCGGGCCTTATTAATAAAAGATGTTAAAATATGAGATTTATCTTCAACTTTATTAAATAAATACACAAAAAAGATGTTTGTTTACCCATCGATTTGGAGTAAATATTATTGATACTACTTCTTAGAATGAACAAAAAAATTAAATTTTCAAGCTTGGTCAATAGGAGTAAGGATTGAATCGCTTTAAGGATTAGCAAAAGTTTAAGTTAAAACCGCGAAAGCAGCAATATGTTTATGCACAATGTTGTCTCAAAGTGCCATAAACTGGTTCGTGTTACTTTGGACCAAAGCATTACAATCCTTATTAAAAAAAAAAATCCCAACTGGCTTTCATTCCATTTTTCAGCTGATGGGTTTGAAAGAGATGATGGTTTTTATCGTCAACCATTTCGAGGATTCGGAGGATTCGGTCGACCAGGTTTCGGTGGAAATATATTCAACCCCTTCAACCAGTTTTCTAGAGGTTTCCCGGGAGGTGTTGGGGGATTCCCGGGAGGAGCTGGAGGATTCTTAGGAGGTGCTGGAGGTTTTCTAGGAGGTGCCGGAGGTTTCTTGGAAGTAAATTCAAAGAGCCAAAATAATTAATTCAGTACGTAGGAAGACCGGAAAGACCTAATTTTGAAGTACAAAAGCAATTTTAGCACTTGTCATAGTTAACTTGTGTATATTGCTATATTGTATATCTTAAAAAAATATCCAGTAGCCTGTGGTCATGTATTTGATCTCTAAATCATCAAATTCTGTACAATAATCGCTTGAGGATAATATGTCCATTTAATACACATGTACTTGTGTATATTGCTATATTGTATATCTTAAAAAAAAAAAAAAATATCCAGTAGCCTGTGGTCATGTACTTGATCTCTAAATCATCAAACTTTGTACATTGATTTATTTTTTATTTTTTAATTTTTTTTTTTTTTTTTTTTTTTTTTTTTTTTTGGTGTCTATGTGTTGTATATTGTATCTATGTTTCTCCCCATGGGCTGGGTGTGAGACAGGACCGTTACCACTCGTGGTATAGGGCCTAATTCTGACCCATGTAAAATAAAGAGTTTATTATTATTAACGCTTGTAGCGAGCGCGGACCTATGAGAGACCCTCATAGTTGTCTCCCTTGAATAGCTTTAAGCAGTGAAATGTAACATTTCGGCTCACTCCCTTCATTTATCACATTTATCACAAATTAATAGGCTTTATCCTTGGGTGATTACAAACACTCACACCAGGTTTCATCAAAATCCATCAAGAAATCAACTCTCTATCGGGTCCACAAACAATTCAAGAACGAGGGCAATAATTCATAGAAAATGTTGTTCAATTGCTCTTATTTTCAATAGGCTTAATCCTTGGGTAATTACAAACACTCACACCATTGTCTCTTAGGAGGAAGGCCTGGATTTTTTGGAGGAAATCCATTTTTTGGTGGAAATCAATTATTCAGCCAAAACGGTTTGCTTGGAAGGGGACGACGAGGAGGATTTGATGCCAGAAAAAAATAAACAGTTCTTACATCACACATTTCCATTTAATAATTTTATTGTCATTCTGAATAAAATATTCATCACTCAATATGTTTGTTTATCATTTTCTAGTGTCACTACAATACAATTGTCGTGCCTTAGTTACAGATTAAATTCTTTGTTGAAACTACCTGAATCTTAATAGCAAAACGTTCCTTGAAATATGCAGTGGCGTGTCTAGGAATCTTTAGGTGAGGGGGCCGAGTTGGGGCCAAATAATTGTCAGGGGTGGGGAAGGGGGGCTACCAGCACCAGGTATCCATAAATAACAGTATAAGAAATTTTAAAGTGGGGTGGGGGGGGGGGGGTGACCGGGCCAGCCTAAATTCTGAGGGGGAGGGCGAGGCCCCATTTGGCCCCCCGTAGAAACCCCACTGGAAATATGGACAGAAAGGAACAGTTATAAACAGAATGTCTATTGGTCAATTATTTAAGGTCGCTCTGAGAAGAACCTGTTTTCTGTCAAAAAATTCAATATCAAGGCAAATTACATTTTTCAACCTGTGTTTAGTGTGCCTTCACCATATTAGCCACCAATATAAATATATAGATCTTGAGATGCTCTCACGGATCTGATCTAAAAGTACCATCTCTCAAGAAGCGACAATCATGCCTTTCAGGCAGGATGGTCCCTTTTTGGGAGAAAATACCTTCAGATGAGATCCAAGACAGCATCACAGAATGGATATTAGTGATCGAAGTGGTGGAGGGTGTATTGAGCAAGGGTCGAAATAGGTAATTTTCTCTGATATTGAATTTTTTTAACTGCTATTTTTTTCGAGACAGAACTTAATAAATCTTTATTCGATGACTTTCAGAATTTCAGGGTTGGACAATGATATGTTGAAGTATATCTGTAAAAATTTTAAAGGTGAGACTGTCAAACTTGGGAACACTTTTATTGCGACACCCGAATATGTTATTTATTTTGTACCCCTTTATTAGAATTATTAGATTTCAAATACATGGAACCAAACGCCGTTTCCAGTTGCACTTTCATTCAAGCACTTTAGAAGTTCAAAATAATCCAAAAACAGCCAAAAGTGTTTTCCAGACAGAGAAATTGGTCAAAAATTCTCTTTACAATGCCCAATATGCACCAGTGCGGTGTCATTGTATTGATTTGTGTCAATTTTGTTTTTGTCATGTGATTCTAGTTTATAGATGAAAACTTCCAAGCTTATCAGCATTGATAGCCAATAACATATTTTCACCAATAAACCTTTACTCTAACGACGTGAGCAATTCCTTCCTTTTTGAGTCTTGATGATTCAGCAAGTTTAATGCTTTCCACTTTCTATCTAGCTAAAGACCCACATTCGATCCTGGCAATCGGCAATCCACGGCAGTTTCCCTAAAAAAGCGCTAGCATTACCCAATTAGCAATCCTCAGTAGTTTCTGAAAAACTCCAGCGTAACTTTGAGACCGTTCTCGATCCTGGCATAAGATCAGTTCAGTTAGATATAACATAGTATACATGATATGTGTAGATCAAATTCAACTTTGAAAGGATACCCTACTATTTTAAGAAAAACAAACAATGAAGGCGTCATCTTACTTCTTTTATCATACAACTACACAGAGTGATACGGCACTTCTTTCAATTAAACAAAGAAGCAAGTAGAGTCCAATCTGATGGTAGAAAAAGTACCAAAAAGCTGGTGCAATTTTACTTTCATGATCAAGATACTGGAAAAGCCCCATTCAGAGAACTATTATCATACAACAACATGTTCGATCCTAAGATTTGGCGTGACACGAGTTTCGGCTAGAAATGAATAACTGCGCATGAATAACCATATACCATTAGTTCCCATTCTTCGTAGAAGAATATATCATTTAAAACAATACAGGGTAAAAATGAGGTATATAAACTTTATCAGGTAGCATGAAAAGTCCGTAGGCCTACAAAGGCGAGTTTCTGTGGTCAGGAAGCAGAAAAACCTCTTAAAATTAATATGACTGATACATACATCAAAATTAACCATGTATCTAAATCATCTAATTGAATAAAAATTAAAAAGTCTATCTCTGTATACAATCCAACATACTTTACAGCAGATAAAACGAAAGTGAAGCATCTTGAGTCATCTCGTAGAACGACTGGACGTATGTCTGCAAATGTAACTCTCTGTTGTTTGAGATGATGGTCATCCACGCGAAACAATCTTGACCATTGCCTCGGGCTCTATATAATATTAGCTGTTGAAATATGGAATTTATCTTGAACTTTATTAAATAAATACACAAAAAAGATGTTTGTTTACCCATCAATTTGGAGTAAATATTATTGACCATATTTTGACGGTAGAATTTGTCAACAAGATGATCTGGTATATAAACACTGCAGATCAATTGTAGAAATCATTCCTACCTTCATCTATACAAATAACAACAAGTATTAAAGGTAAGTTCCTGAATATCCTTAATGTTTTAATTGTCCTTTAAATGCATTAACCGCTTTGTGGAACATTGGAAAGAGATGGTAAATTGTCAACTGAAGTTAATTCAGAAGTTCCCAAGTTGCTCGAAAACATGGCAGTTTTCTTAGATTTGAATCAAATTTTCGAACCCCAATAATTATTAGAAATATCAATGATGCAATTACACTAAAATGATAAAGCATTCATATTGGATTTACTGTTATGTTGGAAGTATTTAATTTGCCTAATAACTACCTAGTTAGATTGCCATCTATTGAGAATTAAATACTACATTTCAGATATCAGTAATCTTGTAAAATGGTTTCCAACGTGAGTTTATTTCTGATGGCTGTAATTATTGTCGCCACACAAGCATGTAAGTACCAGAACACATATATATCTAGCCACATCTGGTGACATGAAGCTGAGAGATGGCGAAAAAACAAAGCATAATTATGAAGTTATATCTACTATGCGAAAGGGGTGTCCACTATTCTAGTAAAATCATCCTACACCATGGGTGTTCGCATAATAGGGAAAGTCTACCCACGAATTTCGTGGACGCCCTTGTTCTATACTCAAGTGCAAGACCGAAATTAAAATTCCTTCATTCATTTTATATTCTTCTATTCCTCAGCTGATGGGTTTGAAAGAGATGATGGTTTTTATCGTCAACCATTTCGAGGATTCGGTCGACCAGGTTTCGGTGGAAATTTCTTCAACCCCTTCAACCAGTTTTCTAGAGGTTTCCCGGGAGGTGTTGGGGGATTCCCGGGAGGTGTTGGGGGATTCCCGGGAGGAGCTGGAGGATTCTTAGGAGGTGCTGGAGGATTCTTAGGAGGTGCTGGAGGTTTCCCGGGAGGTGCTGGGGGATCCTTAGGAGGTGCTGGTGGTTTTTTGGGAGGAAGGCCTGGATTTTTTGGAGGAAATCCATTTTTTGGTGGAAATCAATTATTCAGAGGTCGTGGAGGATTTGATACCAAACGAAAATAAAACGTTTTAACATCACTCACATCATTTCCATTTTATAATTTCATTGTCATTCTGAATAAAATATTCATCACTCAATATTGGTTTGTTTACTGCCTGGAATTTCAACTTGGGGGACATGTCCCAGACTGGGAACATCTGGACAATTTCTTGGGGACACAAACTTATTTACAAGTTTAAAAAAAAATTGTAATACATGTATTGTGTATTATCTGGGTGGATATGCATGTAATGTCCACTGCCAGCAACATATTAAAAAGAAAAATACTGTGAATTTTGATCGTGCTTCACGATTGCATGTTTTCCATGACTTCCAGGGACAATTCAGGAGACATGATCATTTCTTTGTGCATGAAATTGTGGACACTTGAGAAAACCAGGGTTTACTGGTTCTGGTTTGTTTTGGAGAGGCTTACACCATGGAAAAGTTGTATAGTCATTCTATACTCTACCTACACAGACGTTGACCAGGGGTCAAAAGGGGTCTATGATTTCATTATATTAATAATCTTTCATTTTCCTCAATAGCAAAGACTCCAACGTATATATAGCAGGTGAAAAAGTATGTTACGGACTACTAAACATGTTAAATAGGGCAAGGTATAGTTGTTTTATTCTTAGGTTACCTGTAAATAGGTCAAAATATTGATTACTACTTCAAAGGGAGGTAATCGGTCATTAAAACGTGTCGTGGAGCTTTGTGAGGTTAACAATACGGAAAACAAATCCGATTATGATATCATTTGACACAGCATCAGAAGTCAGTATTCAATGTAACATAGTTTTCAGGTACAAAATTTTAAAATATAGGTCATATTTATTGATAAACACGTCAAGGGATATAACTCGTTTCTAAAAATACATGTCAACAAATACCTGAATAATTTAGGACTATAAAAAGTTCACCTTTGAGGATTATTGGCTGATAAGTTATTGATAACTATCAACCGTGTGTCTTGTGAAAATAGTGCAGTCAACAAACATGAATGTTCTTAATCTATTACAACTAACCGACTCGTCGTTCCCTACTGGTGGATTTTCTCACAGTGCAGGACTAGAGTCAGCACTTCAACATAATGTTATAAAATCGAAAATTGATTTGGTAAAAGTTATTCGGACTCATTTGGAAAATACTGGATCATTTGGTCTACCATATGTGAATGAAGCTTACGGAAAGGATGATGTGAAAGATTTAGATGAATTTTGTAACGCATCTACCTCAAATCATGTCGCAAATAGAGCTTCTCGTAAACAGGGGAAGTCATTTTTAGATACGGTCACCAAAGTCCACCAAAACGAAGATTTGCTTCGACTTTATCAATCTTTAGACTATCATCATTATTCAGTGATGTTTGGGGTCATATATTCAAAAATAGGAATAGATTTATCAACTACTCAAACCGCTTTCCTTTCATCCAGTTTGAAATCTGTCATTTCTAGTGCTGTAAGATTGGACATAGTTGGTGCTGTAGAGGCTCAAAGACTGCAGTTAGAATTACAACACAGCATTCCAGATATTGTGAAGCGCAATGAATCCAAGATGGCGGTTGACGCCGCATTGAAATTCCCAGTTATTGATGTCGTTCAAAATTGTCATGACAATTTATTCTCTAAGCTCTTTTATTCATGATTTCTATCATGAGTTCTGTTGAAATGTTAGGACTATCGATTAAAGGATGATAATGAAATTACATGGGGTTTTACGTCCAACTTGTTGTTCCTGCGACACGCTACGACGGAAGACGATTGCACGATAAAACAAAATTGTCATATGATATTGATTGACTACAACTTTATTCAACCTTCACGAACCGACCACTGACCACCATGGCGCCCTGACTAAGTAAAAGCATCGATTTGGCTCCGTGCACATTTTGTGGTCTGAGACCGAGCACCAGTAACCTCCCTTTGAATAAAAAAATAGAAGACTTTCAAACAGTTTTTGGCTAGACGATGTAACAACGACATTATAACATTTTGCTACAGAAGTAACTATACCATCAAAATAATGTTAGATTATATTTAAGCTGTTGTAAAACGTATGATACTGGTACATGTATTTAAAAAACATAATATTATTCAAATGTGCTTCCAAACGTATCTTTACCTGTAATAGTCCGAAACTTGCTGACTCTATTACCAGCCGTTGACAGCTATATAGCCTAGCTATCAAAGGCTGGGGAAAGAGTCCGAAAGTTTCTTGTACCATGTCAGATTACTCATACTAGCCTGCTAGCGAACTACGCACATGCCTTTAGCTATTGACATGGGTATACTCCAGATTTGAGTTTTGTCTCACCTATTCACCTATACAATTCATGTATACGATTTTTTTTACCAGAATCCGGTGCCTGTGGTTTATCTATATAACCACATCAGATACATGCGCCTTCAGCAACATGAAATGAAATGATAACCGTTGCTAAAGGAACATGCATCAGATGATTCCACTTGTGATATGGTCTTATCATGTGAATATGTAATGCTAAGATGGAATGCTCAACAAGAAAATGACATTCGCTTTTTCGACAAATCATAACTAAAGGGATGTGCGATTTTTTTCATGACTAAAAATGTCCATAAACCTTTCCATGTCAGCCCCTCCAAAACAAACCAGTAAACAAAGCAATATTGAGTGATGATTATTTTATTCAGAATGACAATGAAATTATAAAATGAAAGTGAGTGATGTTAAAACGTTTTATTTTCGTTTGGTATCAAATCCTCCTCGACCTCTGAATAATTGATTTCCACCAAAAAATGGATTTCCTCCAAATAATCCAGGTCTTCTTCCTAAGAAACCGCCAGCACCTCCTAAGAATCCCCCAGCACCCCCCGGGAAACCTCTAGCACCTCCCAGAAAACCTCCAGCACCTCCAAGAAAGCCTCCAGCACCTCCCGGGAAACCTCTAGAAAACTAATTAAAGGGGTTGAAGAAATTTCCACCGAAACCTGGTCGACCAAATCCTCGAAATGGTTGACGATAAAAACCATCATCTCTTTCAAACCCATCAGCTGAAAAATAGAAGAAGGGTCTTTGTTTTATTTGTTGGTCATAACTCTCGTGAAGACATCATCTTCTCTAGGGTGAGTGTCGACATCCGTTTTGTCGTCCCTTATCTTCGATATTACTTATAGTTCGATGTTACTATAGATGTGGCTAGATAACCTGTGGTACTTACATGCTTGTGTGGCGACAATAATCACAGCCATCAGAAATAAACTCACATTGGAAACCATTTTACAGGATTACTGATATCTGAAAGGTTGAATTTATTTTTTGAATTAATGATTAAGGCCTGTGTCTGAATTAGGCTAAACCGATCCCATTGAGTAATACTTGGAGTTGAAAATCAACCCTCATACTGATGTTTACATTTGTAAAGAAGAATATGAGAGTTGAATTGTGAGTTATTTTGTTGAGAAAGTCATTCGGACCACATAAAACCGCAAAGTTTCTTTATGACAATTCGTATGACTTGAAAGGTAATAGTGAGATAAACTTGAAGCTCGATGAAGGATTTGACATTTTGGGTTCTCTTTCAAATGTTCCAAAATACTGACAGTGTTCATATCGTATAAAACTTTAAAAAATAAAAACTTACCTATTGTATTTGTTGTTATTTGTATAGATGAAGGTAGGAATTATTTCTACAATTGATCTGCAGTGTTTATATACCATATCATCTTGTTGACAAATTCAACCTTCAAAAATATTTACTCCAAATCCATGGAAAACAACATAATTTTTTTGTCAATGTATTGAATAAAGTTCAAGAGCAATTTTATATTTTTAGATATCAAAGTATTAATAATAGTATAGCCCGAGGCAATGGTCAAGATTGTTTCGCGTGGATGACCATCATTTTAAACAACACAGCATTTGCATGCAGACATGACAATGCGTCTACACGTAGTCTTTTACATGCCAACAACCTTTTTATCATTTTTTTTTTCACTGCCATACAGTTTATTTTTAACATTTATTCCATAAGATCAGATAGAAATACAACACTTTTAGTAGACTATCTGACAAGGATCTGACAAGGATATCACTTTTAGTAGACAATCTGACTAGGATATTACATCTAGTAGACTATCTGACTAGGATATTACATCTAGTAGACTATCTGACTAGGATATTACATCTAGTAGACTATCTGACTTTGATATTACTTTTAACAGACTATCTAACTAGGATATCACATGTAGTAGACAATCTGATTCGGGTATCGTTTTTAGTAGATTATCTGACAAGGATACTACAACTAGTAGACTACCTGACTAGGATATCACTTCTTATGGACTATCCGACTAGCATATTACATCTTGTAGACTATCTGACTAGGATATCACATCTTATGGACTATCCGACTAGCATATTACATCTAGTAGACTATCTGACTAGGATATCACATCTGATGGACTATCCGACTATCATATTACATCTAGTAGATTATCTGACTAGGATGTCAGTTCTATTAGACTACTTGACGTGTATATCATTAATAGTAGACTATCTGACTCGTATATCACTTCTGTAGACTATCTGACAAGGCTATCACATGTAGTTGACTATCTGACTAGCATATATATTACAACAATTAGACTATATGACTAGGATATTACATCTTGTAGACTAACGGACTAGGATATCACATCTTATGGCCTATCCGACTAGCATATTACATCTAGTAGACTATCTGACTAGGATATCACTTCTAGTAGACTATCTGACTAGGATATCACTTCTAGTAGACTATCTGACTAGGATAACAACACTTCTAGTAGACTATCTGACTAGCATATTACTTCTAGTAGACTAACTGACTAGGATATCACTTCTAGTAGACTATCTGACTAGCATATTACATCTAGTAGACTATCTGACTAGAATATTACATCTAGTAGACTATCTGACTAGCATATTACATCTAGTAGACTATCTGACTAGCATATTACATCTAGTAGACTATCTGACTAGGATATCAGATCTGATGGACTATCTGACTAGAATATTACATCTAGTAAACTATCTCACTAGCATATCACTTCTAGTAAACTATCTCACTAGAATATTGCAACAAGTAGACTGTATCTGATTTGAATATCACTTTAGTAGACAATCTGACTAAGATATCACTTTAGTAGACAATCTGACTAAGATATCACTTTAGTAGACACTCTGACAAGAATATAAAATGTGGTAGAGCAGCGAATAAGGATATCACTTCTAGTAGATTATCTGACAAGGATATCTCTTCAAGTAGATTATCTGACAAGGATATCACTTCTAGTAGATTATCTGACAAAAATATCTCTTCAAGTAAATTATCTGACAAGGATATCGCTTCTAGTAGAAAATCTGACTTGAGACTATCTGACTAGGATTTCAGTTCTATTAGACTATCTGTTGCGTTATCACTTCTTGTAGATCAATTTTAGTGGACAATCTGACTAGGATATCACTTCTAGTACACTATCTGACTAGGATATAACATGTAGTAAACTGTCTGACTAGCATATTACATCTAGTAGACTATCTGACAAGGATATCACTTCTAGTACACTATCTGACAAAGATATAACACGTAGTAGACTGTCTGACTAGGGTATCACTCCTATCAGACCAACTAACGGGAATATTACTCCTAGTAAACTATCAGACTAGGATCTCAGTTCTAGTCGACTATTGGACTAGGATCTCAATTCTAGTCGACTATTGGACTAGGACCTCAATTCTAGTCGACTATCAGACTAGGATCTCAGTTCTAGTCGACTATTGGACTAGGATCTCAGTTCTAGTCGACTATTGGACTAGGACCTCAATTCTAGTCGACTATTAGACTAGGATCTCAGTTCTAGTCGACTATTGGACTAGGATCTCAGTTCTAGTCGACTATTAGACTAGGATCTCAGTTCTAGTCGACTATTGGACTAAGATCTCAGTTCTAGTCGACTATTGGACTAGGATCTCAATTCTAGTCGACTATTGGACTAGGACCTCAATTCTAGTTGACTAGGATCTCAATTCTAGTAGACTAGGATCTCAGTTCTAGTCGACTATTGTACTAGGATCTCAGTTCTAGTCGACTATTGTACTAGGATCTCAGTTCTAGTCGACTATTGGACTAGGATCTCAATTCTAGTAGACTATTGGACTAGGATCTCAATTCTAGTAGACTATCCCATTCGGAAAGTACTTTTAGTAATCTTATTATTACATTTTTTGCGAATCAAAGGTCTAGGGCCTGCTAGTAAGATATACATCTAAAGCACACAGCTGGTGAAAACAATATTTATTTATTTTTTTATAATTTTCAATATCTACAATACATCATCAAATTATTTTAGAAAAATTCTCAAAAAAAAAAAACAACGTCAAAACATGGATACATATGTTAACACTGTACATAAGTTTTATTTACAACCTTAGCATTTTATACATACACGATAAAAAATAGTTCCAACCCTGTTAATAGCTTGTATGTGAAATTGCTTAAGTTTATAAAAAAAACTTGCTGAATTGAATGCTTGTATTAGTGTTAAAATGAGCTGAGAGGAAATTTCCCAGGAAATGCAACAACTTCAAAAAGCAGGCAAGATACTATATTAAATCGAACCCCATATGCGATATGCTTCAGAAAATTTTCACTCTGAAGACCCAAATATTTTCATTTTTGAAAATCTATATTTCTTTAAGTTGTTTATTTGATAGCATATAATAATAAAATTGTTGATGCACGACTGTAGTTTTGTGGACTTTCTGATAGAATTACTGTGGAAGTGGTTGAAAAACATGCAAAGTTGAAAAACCATTCTTAAAGTTGAATTAAGAAGGGCATGTAAAATACCGGTACATGTATGTAGAAAAACTATTTCCATTGGCTTGCCATGACCAATTTGTATCATATCACTAATTTGAATCACTTTGAAATTTCAATTAATCCTTCCCAATGTCATCCCATTAATTTAGAATCAGATGACTAATTTTATATCACAACTTGACCAATGTTACTCTAGAAATGATAGATTTAGATGATGTTCAGGGTGTATTTAAGCTTCTCAGTTTAAGTTAAAGCTGATATATGATAGATTCAGATGATTTTCAGGGTGTATTTAAGCTTCTCAGTTTAAGTTAAAGCTGATATATGATAGATTCAGATGATTTTCAGGGTGTATTTAAGCTTCTCAGTTTAAGTTAAAGCTGATATATGATAGATTTAGATGATTTTCAGGGTGTATTTAAGCCTCTCAGTTTAAGTTAAAGCTGATAATAAATTAAGCAAGATAACTGTAGGTATCTTTCTGTCCTTCCACTCTCTCTAAATATTCCTTCTCTATTAAAATATCTATACATTTCTGTAATAAAAATAATGATATTATTAGTTATGTATCTCAAAAGGGTTGACAATCCCAGAGCAAGATATGAACTTATTTCACTTTTATATGGTTTTATCAAGATAAAAATATACAGCAAAATATCAAAAAGACATAAAATTACATGCAACCAATGAATGAGTATATGATATTATTATTATCTTAATATTCAGATTGGCAAATAGTAACTCTTTCTTCCATTTTCGATTTTTGAAGAATGAATACCAATTTTCTCATTCACCACCAGTTTCATACCAATCGAGATGTGGTACATCAGCTGTCAGTGGACTTAATATTCCAAAAAACTTGATTCTTCAAAATCACAGATATTTTTGAAAGTCTGTTACCTTAATAACTGGAACTCGAGGTTTAAAACGTGCTGATAATTGATTTAAAACTTCTGCTAATAAATTCTGGTGTTTTAACTGTTTTCTCATCTTCATTATTCTAACAATAGCAGCCTGTAATATAAGTTGTATTAAGTCAGTTGAAGTTTCCACAAATGCAGGTAAGCCCAACTTGCAACCATAGAGATTTGTAAGAAAGATGGTTTGCAATAACTTAGCCAGTTGACAGAAAAAAAAAGTACAACTATCGCGTTTCAGGTAAGTATAACAGGCTAGAAGTGTCAAAAGTAAGTACAGAATCAAGAAACTCCCATGAAGTGTGAAAAGAGAACACAACAGGGCATGAAATGATAAAGGTAAAAGTCAATGATTGTTAAAAAAAAGTCAGTCATGAAGTGTAATGGCCATGAAGAAGGGTTTAAAGTAAATTCAACATTACAACAACCAGTATTGAAGAGTTTAAGGTAAGTTTAACAACCAGTAATTCAGTTTTCAAAAAATTCAAAATAAGTACAATCAGTCAGCATCTAAGGTAGGTACAACAGTCAGCATTTAAGTACAATAGCCTGTGACGAAGTGTACAAGGCAAGTACAATGGCCATGAACAAGTGTTTAAGGTAAGAACAATGATCATGAAACATTCAAGGTCTGTACAATATGAAGTTTTTGTTCAGTACAACAGCCAGTATTAAGAAACAAATGTCAAAAGTCATATTGAAGGGAGAAAAAGTTAAAACTGAAATTATTACCTGAATAAGTAGCTTTCTATCTTCTTCTATGTGTTTATGTGTGATTTCCTGTTCAGCTTTCACTTCGGTTTTCAATGGCACATTAATATTTACACGTAATTTTTTACTGAAAAATATAACAGTTAACCATTAGCAATGTGAACTTTCAAAATCAACATTTTGCAGCATTCCAATTGAAATTGTACTTAAATAATACTATTTGTTCACGGTTGTGTTCACAAGTTGCCTTTTGCACTTCTAATTTACTGAAACACAGGTTATTTGGTGCTAAGAATAGGAATTACATAGTAAGCAAAAGATGCATTCTCTAATGAACAAATGTTATTTAAAATGGATATCTGATCATTCAGTTGATCCCTGGAAGTGTAAATTAATGAAAATACCTACTTTTTATACCCAGTAAACAATGAGACAACAGTTTGAGGGGTTAATTCAGTTTCTGCTTCCTTGGTTACTAATAATTTAGACTTTAATAAGATCTGTAAAACTTGAGTCAACAATTCCTAAAAACACAATTTAACAGTCAATTATAATTTACTGTCATTAACAGTAAGCAGACAGTATCTGGAATTGTTTTAATAACAACAGTATGTTCCCCCAAAATTGTAAAAGTTTGTGTAAATATATCATAAGAAATTGAGACAAAAAGTGCTCTAAAAGTACTTTGTCAACATATTTTGTGATATTTATCTGAATTTTCACACCATTCACTTCTTCTTCTAATCAAGCAAGAATGGCAACTGCAAAGTGAAATGATTGAAATTTCACGTGAATTTCCAACTGACAGTTCCCCCAGTTCATTGTCCAATCTGAACCACACACACATATCTATCATTTGAAATGAAATATACCCACCATTTTTATTTGCGTATTATCAAAAAGTTGCTGTATAGTAAAACTATCCATTAAATTATACTGCAATAAAACTGCCATTTGAAACGTAGAGGACTGAAAAAGAAAAGAAACATCATGGAAGATGGCTATATCTAAATCCTGTGTGACAGCCCAAGTTTTCCTCTACACATGTGGTCAAATTTCTTTTGCTGAGTGCATCAAAACCCTTCCCCTCAACCCTTCCTATAGAATTTTTGGCTATACCTGCTGACCCATTTATGACCCTCCATACCTTAACAAAATGGCCTACCTGTAAAGTGTATCTGTTTTTAAAACAATTTGTCACCAACTCTCCTTTACACATGTGGTATAACCAGTTAAGTTTACGCCCACTGTGTTGAGCACTATAGAATGTGGTAAACCTTTGAAAACTTCGTTCCAACTAAAAGCAAAGTAGAGAAATGTATAGATGAAGTACTATCTACCAACTGGCCTTCAAAAGTCTCAATGACCAACCATATTAACTGATGCTTTCATGCAGTTCATTAGAATGTCAATAACATCTTGAAATCGACTATCCTTATAATATGTTTTGATGTATTGGAGGAGAGCAGAGGTCTAGAATTAGACAAGTGATACAAACAGCTGAATTGACATCTTTATCATAATATATCACATTTCTTAGACAAACATATCCCTAGATTTATTGGTAGTTGATTTTCATGTTTTTGTTGCAAGAACACTGTCTAATTTGTCGAATTTGAAAAGAGACACAGACAGACAATTTCAAGTAAATCCTCACCTCCACTGGCAAGTTAAATGTACATGATTGTTGAAATGGCCATGAACCAGAACTTAATACCTGCATACTGAAATCAACTGAAAATAGAAATCAATTATTTAGTTTGACTCTCTGCAATAAAGGCAGCATTGATTCAGATCATACATCAAAACTGCAATTCAACAATTGTGCCTTTAGGTTAGTTAATCAACAAAAATTTATCATCAGCCCAATGAATTATTTTTTTTTTGCAACAGATTGGGCTAATGAATTCAAAGCCATACAGTGTGCAATAAGGGTAGTCCTAATCAATAGCTCTATCTAACTTAACTAATAGTGATACTATTATATCTGATTGGTCAATCACTGTTCATAATTTAAATAAGTTTTATAAACCAATTGATTTTCTAAAATTATGAGCTCACTAATAAAAAAAAAAAAAACTTACTGTCTAAAGAATCTCCCTGTAGGTGTTTTTTAAATTGTTCATTTAAATCTTTACTAACACCAATATCTTGAAACATTCTCTGTAGTTTAGATGTGTACTCAAAGCCACATGCTTGCTGTAAATGGATTGCATGTCACACATATTAATATCCAAGCTTAACAAAATATACACAAATACTTAAAATACTTATACTGTATCAAAGTTTGATATATTGTTTATAAGACATATAGAAGCAGGAAGATTACATTAAAAACACTAAGATATATGGATATACTACTTCTGCATTTATTACATAATACGTTTCAAAACACATACAGGTAACGTTATTTCAAAACACGTAATGTTAAACCTTCCAAATGGCTTCACACTTCTCATTATATTTTGTATTGTTTTTTGTTATTAATTCATTTTACTTGATAACGTTACCTGTATGTGTTTCGAAACGTAGTATGTAATAAATGCATAAAGTTATTGTTAAGAAGTTTATTTTATATATGTATAAGGGCCTTTAATGGTTTTTTTTATATCATTCCAATTTTCAGTCAAATGTCCTATTCCTGTTATAACGGAAACACTAGAAGGACAAATTTCAACCCTCGCACTCTGCAACCCAACAATCACATAACAAAATATTACTAACTTTTGCAGTTAAGCTTAGTTTTAGTGGACTTTCAAGATCTACACATATCTTGACTGAAAATTGAAATGGTGCAAATTTATGCAATCAGTGCCCTCCAAGTCCAAATATATAAAAAATTCAGAAAATCCTATTTTAATTTGAATGTGGACAATTTTCATTTAAAAAAAGCTCCCATACCTTTAATTTTGAGATCATACTGGCCTCAGCATCATCACTAGCTGACATATGTTGAACTAAACGCTTTCCTAACATTTTACTATAAAACTTCTGGAATACATCTTTATCTTCTATATATTTAAACATTATCATCTGGAAAAAGATTGTAACAATGAAGGGATGAATAAATCTATAAAGGAATGATTGAATTCATATATATTAATGAATGAAAAAATGAATGAGACACCAACCTAAACAGATTAATAGTTATGGATAAATGCAAAAAGAAATTCTAGAATGAAAGAAAATCATGAAATGAAATCAAATAATTAAATGGAATGGACATTTTGTTTAACAAATGAATTGATAACAGATAGAATGGATGAAAATCATTAACGAATGCATGAAATGAATAAATGAATGAAAACACAAACTTACCACTTGATTAAGAGTATCTTCTAACTCAGCCTCTTCAGGATTTTTAGAACTCTTTTTAAGGAGAAGATCACAGTAACGGGCGAGTAATTCAGGAGACTTACTGGAGGCTTGAGCTAATTTTGTCACAGAATTATTGTTTATAAACCTACCACATGCCTACAAAACAAGAAAGCAGAATATTCAAATACATGTTTGCTTTAATTTTTACTCTTATAACAATAAGTTCACAAGGATTGGGAGTCAGGAATATCTATCTGCTAGATTCAAGAATTAGATTTCAAAATGGGCTGTTCAATTCTAAGAAATGACAGCATTTTTCACAGTGATTGTGATTTATTTTATCTCAGATTCATTTGTCCCACATAAAATATTGCCTAGAGTCCCCTTTGGACTCCAGAAAAAAAACCTTTGGGAAAGATGTATTTCTTTCTGGAACAGTTCTTTCAATACAATGAACATTTATTCAAATTATAGCTTACCTTATCCAGAGCTGCCACAAAACCTGAATCATTGTTGAAAGCTGTCATCACTAGAGCATGGTATTTTTTATGGACGTCTAAAACAGTTTGAACGTAGATCTTTGGATCCTGTAAGTTATAAGAGAAGAAAATTCAACTCTGAACAAAATGAATGAACAACGTGTTTTTTATATTTGCTCAGCACCTGAGAGAAACTCAAAATCAGCCCCTTGTTGTCTTGGGACAATTGGAGACAAAAGAGCAACAATTGGGCAGATCAAAAAATGTGTTCATCACAGACAATCTTGTGCACATACACCGGATTGAAAAAGTCAAATCTTGATGAAATACAGGCTTTGTGTATAAGGGACACTAGCTTCTAAAACAGTGCAATTAAAAGCTTTTGAAGATTTCTTTTAAATACCTTTGATACTCAAGTCTTAAGACTTACATTTAAAGCAGCTTCCCCACATCTATCTATGGCAGTTTGTCCCTGGTTAAATATATGGGTCTCTAATAAAGACTTTAATTCACCCAGACCGTCCTGTATTCTAGACACTAGTTGGTACATTCTACCCAGATCTGTATATAAATACATAAATCAAATAACTTACAACAGCCTTTAAACGCTTTAATTAGGAGAAAAAATTATAAAGTTTGTAAATTGGTGGCCTTGATCCCAAAGGTGAACTTTTGCATATTAATTGTACATTTGACATCTTTTAACCCTAACAATATGGCAACAAAAACCTTAATCCATTAATGAACACTTTCATACAGATGTGTGTTTTTGGGAGCATGTTCAATTATTCAAAAATTTTCTACAATAGCATTTTTGATAAATTTGTTCTCAAGGTTCTACTTGCATCACTTCTTGTCAAATTATTTTTTATAACTGTGCTCTAAGTGTATTTTGAAAAACTTCTCCAATTAATTACGTGGGTTTTTGCAAGATGTTAATACTTTCAACCCTATATTTTAAGAAAACTTTTCCCCACCCCCCTCTTCCTCCTGACAATTAAAACTGTACACCTACCATCATTCTTATCAGCATCCAATAGATTTTGAAATTCATAGTGAAAGATTTCTAGATGTTTTTCAATTAAAACTTTTTCACAAACTTTAGCTAAGACATCTTGTGTAGATTCATGAAGATAGAGTTGAACTCTCTTAAATTCTTCTTTTAATCGGGTTTCCCCCTAGAATTAAACATAAAATATTGAGTTTTAAGACCACTGTTCCCTTTACTTTGGACATTCAATGTCATGTTATATGCAATTTAGTGCTGGGTATTGCCAATCATGCCACGATACGATACGCATTGAGATACTAAGGTCACGATACAATACGTATCGCCATATGGGATAAAGGGACAAAAATTAAAACTTCATCTTCAAAGTTCCAATATCTATTTTTGTATAGCTTTCTTAATGTGAAATTTGGTAATCTAGTTGTAAGGAATGGTCCATATCCACATCTTTAAAAATATTTCTCAACAATTTCGATCAAGAAAGTTAGAAAAAATTGTGATTTCATTCACTGATTTGTAAAAATCACTTTTTATGAAATGAGAGGTATCGTCAAGTATCGATACACGACCTCGCGATATGATACGCATATCGTGGCATGTAGTATCGCGATACAACATAGAACGATATTGTGCCAGCACAAATGCAATTAGGGTCATTTTCCCTGTGAAAGAGAACTGTCACTGGATCTGATTTGATAAAGGAAAAATAGGCATTCACAAAATCAACATCAATCAAGGACAAATCCATTTTGCTGCCCATTATTTAACATGATTCAAGTTACCTTTTTCATATATTCAGTGACTGGGTTTTGCTGTAAAAATTCTGTACTTTCTTTGATGTAAAACTGATCTGTGTCTTCTAAAAATGATGTTTCAAAATGTTCTTTATATACAGACAAGGTGGGGCCTTTAGCACTTGAATCATCTTCATTTAGACCTAGTTCAACTGAAAGTAGAAAAATTAAAATATATTTGGGGGTAATACTAATAGGGTGGGGCTAGTAGAGGTGAAAAAGTGAAGAGAAAAAGTTAGGAATGCTCATAGAGTTCTTTATTGCACTATAATGGCAGTCTAATAGAAAGCTAACATCAGACTAATTCAACATTAAGTTCCCAGTTCTAAAACATGACTAACATAAGGCTTTCAATTTCAAAACAAATTTCTAAGAACAAAGTATATTTTATGAGTGCAAGTTCTTAATTCTTAACAGTAAATTCATGATACAAATCACCAACTCTGTCAACTTACCATAACAATTAATAACACCACTGATTAAACGAGTGTTCACTGTCTCACCATGGCGTTCACGTTCTATTAATTTTAACACAGCGTTTGTGACTTGTTTATTTAGAGGTCGGAATAAATTATCTCTCCACGTAATAAGTGCCAGCTGAAAAAAAAGCAAATCATTTCAGGTCCAGTTTTGCCAGTTACCCACTTTCTCATAATAGTTTTCAACCAAATGAGCTTTTATCTTTTTTACATATACTGAAATTAACGCTACAAAAGAGCACATCCCTCAGTTAGCAAAATGAATAAAAGACAAGAAAAAAGATTGAATCATTTTCTGCATGGTATTTTGTTAAGTATTGGATACCTATCCAAGCGAAATGCAAATTCCATTGTCAAATTAGTTCAAATCCAGTGTACTATATATAGTTCAACCTGGGTAAAAAGTGCCCTGCTGTAGCTAAAAATCTTAACATTATACTAATTTGAAACTGAAACGGCAATGAAGTTAACTAAACAGTCATATGTTGTGCAATGTAATTTAAATTATGAAGCTTACCGAATAAACTTCATGGATTCCCTTTGTCCCTTCATCACATTCTCTACGAACCCAGTGTCTGTTGAGATAGGCACAAATACCATTTAAAACTTTACTAGAGAATTGATAATCTTCCCACTGTCTGGTATAAAACTGTAGAACCTGTTCATCTAGCAGGTCTTGACCATCCTGTAATAGACAGATATAATTCAAACATTAAAGTATATGTCAATGATCTATTTGACACCCCTTCCACTGTCTACCGTACACGTGCATACTTTTTACTTTATTTTTATATGATACTTTTGCATGTTGGGAAGAGATCATTTGAACTTTGCAGATACATTTCAAAATAATCAAATTGTCAATGATTGAATATAAAGGGCCTTTATAATACAGAGACTTCATCATTTGAGCATTTTTTATCAGAAAGTTTATATGGAGTTGTTCTGCAATTCACAGAGAGTGAATGGAAATGAAATTGAATTATGTCTTATTTTATGCACATAATTGGGATAATGAGGACAAACAAACATCATGCACTGTACAATGAGTGCAATTAGCAAGGACAGCATTATCCCACTCTTGTTTGATTTCTAACTGTTAAAGGACCTTTAGGCGCAGTCTCAGACCTTGTTTTTATGTCGCATCTGAACGACTTTGCCCTTTTTCCAGGTCAATCACTCTGACCTATAACATTAACAAGGAACCAGTTTGAAAAGGAAGTTTAGCCAAATATTAACACAGTTAAAATAGAAACCAACCTTTAAGAGTTTAACTAGATATGTTTTCAAATATTCTTTAAGTCTTTTATAAAGTTCATGACCCACAAATTGAGCTCCTCCTGCAGGTGGTTTCGGTTTCCGACCTCCGGTGCCTCGACCTTGGACTTGAGTACCTTGGCCTTGACCTTGTCCATGAACACTTGTACAATAATTATAGACATGTCTGGCAATTGGTTAAAGAATTTTAAATTTAATTGGTAATTTTCCTAATAGAATAACATCAAAATCCTTCTGTTTAATTTTGCTATATTGTTTGCTTACTTTTCCTTTGAAACAATATATCAAGTACCGTTATGAAACGAATGGGGAGAATTAAAAGAATCTTACATGTTGTTAATTATAACCTTATTCATTGCTACATTTGGGCATCATGTACAGCAGATTTGTGAAAATTATCTTATCAAATCAGAAATTTTTACACAATAACCACAAATTTGACAATAAGACATTTTTTCCTTCAAAGAAAAAAATAAAATGCAGCATTCGGAACAAACAATATTCATTAAAAGGATACGTATAAAGTGCTATATATCGAGGTTTATTCATATATTGTCTCTGATAAACATGTTCAATTCCAGACCTCAAATCATCCCATATCTGATCCAGTTCAATTTGTCGTACTCCATGTGGATTTTGACCCCGAGAAGACGGGCCAGCCATGTTGATATGTTGGGTGTTAAGGAGGAGGGTGAGGAACAGCCGTTGAACTTCTGATTGGCTGATTGTAATCAAGAGACAGAAAAATCACAGTTATTTCCCCCTTGACTCTACTCCATTCTTCCGATCTGAAATGTAAAAAAAATTAACAAAATTAAGTCAAATTAATTAATAAACAAAAAAACAGACAAAAAAAGTTTAACATGAGTAAAAACCAAAGTCAAAGCAAAATGTAAACTTATGGAGTTGGTCTGTTAATCCTTAATAAGTCCAAGAATGTTGACATCAATGTAAGAAAGCTACTCTTCAACCAGAGTGAGCTCAGAATTCAAATTTTATTTTATTTCCAAAATGTTCAAGATAAAATTTTCATTCACATTTTTTTTTTCACAGAATAACTTCAATGTCCATAACAACATAGAATTTGATGACTATATGTGAAATAAGCAAACTGCAAAAAGACCAGGTTGGATAAAAATGTGCCAACTATAACGATCTAGAAGTAATATAATATAATTCACAAAAGGGGATTTGTATCAAAAATAGTTTTACTTAATTAATTTAGTAGATTACTAAAACCCTCACAATGTCAATAGATAAATTATTATTAACAAACTATGATCTAAAGGCAGATTTTAGAAAACTCGGCCTACATCTTAAAACTTCTGATTTAGTTAATTTCTTTGATCCTACGCCGACTCATTGATCCAATTACCGGATTAGAGAATGAAAAGAAAGGGAAAAGACTTCACACAAAAATACAAATGGCGGCCATATTGCGACGATTCACTTTTGTCAAAATTCATATTGGGATTTCTACAACATGAAAACACTCCAAGTGAAGAAAATTGTAATTTGGAAAAGAAAATACCTTTATGTTTCCAAATAATTTGATCCTGTAAAAAATACAGGCTTCAGGAAATGTCAGAATGGATTTTTTGACAGTAAATTACAATGAACAATTTTTTTTTAAAGATAAACAAGAGTTACTTCCCTTTAAGAGGTGAATTGTAAATTTTATCGCCCTAAGTAAAACCTCCACATGGCAATTAAATTTCACAGTGAATTTGGAGCATATCATGGAATATTTTCTCCATTATTCAATTCTTTTCCCATTTATTGTAAAAAAAAAACATCTACTGAAAAATAACAGTGGACAGCCAAAAATTTGAAGACATCAAAAGATGCTTGATGCAAATGTTTAATCAAGGAAATGCTAAAATAATACGTCTAAAAACTTAATCACATAATTCATTCATCATATATTAGCCATTGAATTTCATAATTCCAACCGCATAGCGGTACTTATTTATACAGACATAAATGACATGTACTTTTTAGCACTGTTGAAAACATAATCTGATCATAAAATTCAGTGTCTCAGAATAAGGATATTTCTATTAGACGGTGAAATACCGAAACACCGTTCAATGTTTACTGTCAATAAAGCAATCACATGACTTGTTGTTACTATTTTTAGATTATGATTATATGACAGCAAACAGAAACATCATAAATATATATTTTTAAAGTTTTCTTTGTAAAAAATCTAACTTTCAATCAACATGTTTAAGAAAAGTAAGTTTGTTTTTGTGTATTGAATTGCTTTGACCAATTTTTTTTCCTTTTCCAAGTCCACAAAAATATGATTTATAGATCTTTTACACAAGTAAAAAGTTGAACTAGCCTAGCCTATTTCCTTAAAGATAAAAACAGAAATTTGGATACCTACCAATTGTTTCAATTATCATATCAGCTTATTGAACTAGTTGGAAACTTTTAACATCTAGGTCTGGATTATAGTCAATCAATTTCTCTTTGGCCACAATTTAATGAGCTCAGAATCGCGTTTTGCCCATTATTTTTTAATGAATTGAAATATTAACCCAAAATTAGTTCTGAGAGTCTTAGATTGTCTTTGGGTTGATGAAAATGACAACTGTTAAAAAAATATTTATTTGGAAACATGATTTTACAGAGGGGAAATTTCATTCATAAATGTAGGTCATTTTCACAAGAAATTTCTAAGTGTATTTATTTCATATTGAAAATTTTCAAACCAAATATTTTCATGGACCGAAAGGCATTCTAAGACACATGACATGCAATTGATGATCATATTTTGAATATTTGTGACATGAGAGAAAAAAAATCCAATTTAGACCTTGATGTGGCCAGAGAGTAGGCTACGATCATAATTATTAAACAAATATAATCCAATTTCATCAATTAAGAAAAGTTTAGAACTGAAGTAAATGTCTAGAATAATTACGATGATCATGATATATTGGGATATGACTTGTCTGATCTGATCTGATCATGTAACAGATGATGTTGGAAAAAGATTTGATGATCGATAATCGCAATAAAAATTCATAGAATCAATAATCCAACAGGCCTATATAGCCATTAAAGATTGCAGCCGATCTCCAAACAACAACAGTTTCCTCCTGTCAGTTATACAGGGGCTGACAAGGAAAACGTGTCTTGTAGAATTATTCTGATTGGATAATAATCTAGACCCTGTGTTCTACAGGCTGTGTATGTTAATGATAGAAATTGAAATAAATGTAGGCTAAAGCTGCTGTCCTGTCAAAATTTCCCATATGCCACACTGCTTGGCATTTCTAACTTTGTCCGTCCTCATTAGCCCTATATGTGCAGAATTTCAATCCTAAACAACTATAGATAGATTGATGATTGTTTTACCTATAACACATGCATCAATATTAACATGCAACAACAATTCATGAAATTTAGTTTTTTTTTAAATGTAATTTTTAGATATTGATTGACAAGTTTTTAACCTCACCCAGTTTAAATGAAGGCAGTCAAGGAAGTTGTCTAATTTAAAAGCTACTTTCAAATTTGTCATAATTAATATAAATTATGTCAAATCCCATAATGGGCAGCAGTTTAATATTAAATATGTCTATACCCAGAATGGGCAGCTGTTTAATTAATATGAAATTTGTTGAAACCCATATGGGCAGCAGTGTAATATGACATTTGTTAAAACCCAAAACCCATAATGGGCAGCTGTTTTATATGCAATTTGTTAAAACCCAAAGCCATAATGGGCAGCTGTTAAATATGAAATTTGTTAAACACAAAACCCATCATAAGCAGCTGTTTAATATGCAATTTGTTAAAACCCAAATCCATAATGGGCAGCTGTTTAATATGAAATTTGTTAAACCCAAAACCCATAATGGGCAGCTGTTTAATATGAATTATGTTAAAACCCATCTGTGTTTTTAATGTCTAGGTAACACTTTCTTTCTTTTCTCTAGAAAAGCCAGCCCAGTCTCCGTACCCAAAACAACAATATGCAGATGTACCAAGTCAACCAGTAAGCTACCCAAGTTCACAGCATAATCATTATGCAGACCAGAAATATCAACAAGCAGCTGGGGCAGCTTATGCTTATCCTTCCAGTTCTAGTCACAGTAAGTTAGATTTTTGTCCACTGAAATACTCATCTGACCAAAACTGTCAGTGCCTCAATTTTAAAGCCCTCAATTAAGCTGTTGATGACTTCTTGTTTCTGGTAATATTGCTTGTGGACAATTTCTTATTTTAAGCATATGTCATCACCAGAACTTGGAATGTGCTTATGAAGCTATGCTCTACACTGCATGACTTTATTAGTGCTGAAAGTAATTTTTAGTCATTAGAGTAGCTCCCAGTGGTGAGGCACAATGTTAGTAAGCTTATTCTCTTTTTTTTAAGATCAGCAGGTTGCTAGTGCACCCCCAATTTATGGTGAGGCTCCACCCCCATACTCTAAATTCCCAGAGCCACAACAACCTGCACATTCACACCAGGGGCAGTATCAACAAACATCTTACCCTCAGCATTCTTCTTATAATCAGGTAGATATAACTTAATATCAAGATTCAAAATTTTGATTTTCTCCTTCTTAGAGGAACCCAATTCACTTAAAGAGCTGTCCTTTTGGGATAATCAGAGAAGTCTTGAGATTTATTAGTAATATATTTTCTTTAACCATCAGGTTTTTTTTCTCTGGAATTTAGTTTAGACTATTTTGTATTTTCTCTTCTTTCAGCCTCAGTATAATATGAGTCCTTACCCCCCACCAGAACAAGGTAGTGCACATTACCCCTCAGGTTCAGCTCCCTACCCTACCAACTATAGTTACCCTGCCCAGCCAATGCCCTACCTCACAGGGCCAGCCCCCCATACAGTGGTAGCTGTAGGTGGATTTGATGCTGGTGCCAGATTTAATGCAGGAGCAGCTCCCGTTGTGCCTGTAAGTATTGCAAAAGATTAATGACTTGAATATTTTTCCCATATCAAACCATAGGACTACTTTTAAGAATGAAAGCTGTTTGTCTGCAATTACAAAAAATTATTGAAAGTGACACGTGACTCTTAATATTCATTATAAAATCAGAGAGATTTTAAAAAGGTTTTCTTGTACTTTTGTCCTACCCATAAATAATTTTCAGCTAGACCTATTCAATAATATTAATGTTTTTTTTCAGCCTGCTCCTCCAGGAGTTGTGCCAAATGCTGCCCAGATGGGAATGAGTCAAGGTCACAATGTGGTGGCAACACAGAGAAGCTCAAATTGGTTCACAGGTGGTTCAGGATCTTTCTTTTGATTGACAACTGGACAATGTCACAAAAAACAAATAACTCATATTTTTTCCCACATTTCTATGTATGTTTAGATATTTGCTTGCAATGTCAGTTACTAAGAGCAAAAATTTAGTCATCAATTTCCATTCGAAAGCAGTCAGCTGGCCAAGCAATTATTTAGGGGAATTTAAATTCTTAAAGTTTTGTAACTTTCTTATTTGTCCTCGACTTGTTCATTTACATCTATTTTTATACTGTTACATTTATTCTTATATACAATTCAAATTTAATTTTATTTTATAAAAATCAAAATTTAGAAATCTGTGATTTTCATCCATTCAAAAATTTGTCTCAAAGAATAATATGTATTTTTCAATATTCCAATGTTTGTGATCTCTGCAGCTACGCAATCAACCAAACCTAAATGTGACACCTTTTCTGAAATTAATGCTTAATTTATTTTTGATACCTTGTCAATGTGTTGTGATATATTGTAAGATAAAGATGTCAATTCACATCCCCTACAAATCAATCTAATTAAAATTAGATTACATTTCGTTTCGTTTTTAGTGTTTTTTTTCCGTCTCATTGTAATCTAACAAGATTTATAAGGCGAGCGTGTTTTGGTGACGAAATAAGCTATTTAAATCAGGTGCCATCCTTCCGCCAATCAGAACAGCGTTTACAAGCACTTTTCGTATTATATCATAATTTGGAATGCTGTGTTGTTTTACTTTTTGTTTGTTCTCCCACAATGCATAGACACTGATTGGCTGAAATTGACTTTAACAGAACATGCTCGCCTTATAAATCTTCATAGATTACAATGAGACGAAAAAAATTAAAAAGCGAAAAGAAATGTAATCTAATTTGAATAAGATTGCATACAAATGAAGCTATAGACATGAAGAGTCCACTTATTTATTTTGATTAAAGAGCATCACATGGTGCTGACATATGTTTCGGACACACAATCCTCATCAATCCAAATGGGAATAAACAAAGTATTTTTCTATTCTGAAACTTGCCTTGCTACAAAACAGACTGTTATTGTTGAAGTTTGTTTTTGTTCCACCAATTTACATCAATATTTTTATCTTAACTATATTCAGTGTGCCTTCCTTCCTTAACTATATCTAATGCCTTTCTATTGAATTATAAGGGATACAGTTATATTTGATTTAATAGCTGAAAATATTATGTTATGATATAGATATATTTATGTGTTATTTGTCCCTAAATTTCTTGCCAATGTAGATATAAGTTTGAATCTGAGGTTTGGTTTATCCACAATTAGATAAAATTATAAGAATTAACAGAGTAATAGGAGTCGCACACGTATCCGTTTAGTAGCAACGTCTCTGGCCCGGTCATCTGTTGGCCCGGAGTGTCGCGGACGCTTCCGTTTGTTGAAAAAATATGTATAGTTCTCCCGTAGGTTGCCCGTCTTTGGCCAGGAAGTCACCCGGAATAGAAATGACTCGCCGCGCCAAAACCGGCCTTTTATATGCCCGGAGCTCGTTGGACGCTCTCCCGCTCCCGCACAGCCGGGTGACTTCATGGCCACGTCAGGTCGAGGTTCGCACAAGATCGCCCGAGAGATCCAAGCAAAGACCGGAAGACATCCGGAGCGAGCAAAGACCGGAAGACATCCGGAGCGGTCCAAGGTCCGCGTGACGTCAGGACCGGATTTGAAGCGGACTTGGCGCCACGCCACTCATGGGGACCTCTCGCGCAGCCTTCGACCGCCCCAGTTTTTTTAACATGTTCAAAACTCGCGCGAAAAATGAAAATTAGGCTAATGACCGCTTGTGGACCTCTTGAGGATCTCCAGCGGACCCCTCACGGACCCCCCAAAAATGACCGGGCGAGCTTTTTTGGGCAGAAACGGATACGTGTGCGACTCCTTTAAGACACATGTTACTTCGTGATTATGTATTTATTGAATTTCAGATGAACCCTATGGTAGATTGTAATTTTGAAAAGTGTTACAGATTAAATTGAGCTGTGATTGACTGTTAAGAAAATATTGTGACAAGTACATTATTGTAAAATTTTTGGAAGTTTTAGAAATTTGTTATCCTATATACCTTATTATTGTTATGTCATTTCACTGTGATGTCTGTTGTGCCTTTTTATCAATCTGACCAAAATACAGATCTAGATATTATGTTTCATGTTTCTCCTATCATGTAGCTACATTCACCCATGATCATATGAAGTTCTTTTTCATGGATGGAAATTAAAATCTATTACCTAAAAAGCAAAAATTAAACACCTAGGTCCTAGATTTACATTTTATTAGATAATCTTTTGATTATGATATAATTTTTTTCTGAATTTTTAACTAAATGCTGGATTTAAATTTTGATATTTATTTTGTATGTATTTGTATATGCCTATAAATGATAATTCTGTATTCTATCAAATTATGTAGACATAAATTATTCTATGATAATTTTGTGAAAAAAAGTTTCATGTTTTTTATTTTGGGGCTGAGTATGCTTATTCTTCTATACCACTGGTGGTGTCTCTCTGCAATTGGACTTGACAACTAGGTGCCCCTTTTGCATAATCATTTAAATTATTCTGCCCTGACATCTAAATAAAATATTGTTAATGACAAGGATATGCTTACCCTTCCAGAATACGTGATATATCTTTATTTATTGGGTTTGTGAACTCAAATTTCCTTTTGGAGAATCCTCATTATATCTGGAATATACAGTGACATTTACTATTCAGATACTATTTTTATGATTTGTGACTCTATAAATTATTGATATTGTAAATGAATTATTTAAATCTAATCAGCGTAATTGTATCTTCAATCAGCCCTTCCTGAACTTTCAGTTATATCAGTGAGTGGTTAAAACGCAATGTTAAGCTCCTGAAAGCACTGGTCATGTCATTATAAAGGTTTGTTCATCAAAACATAAATTGAAATCCAAAACCAGTTTGGCAGTACATTGAAGCTACAAATGAACAATTCAATCAAGCTATTGATCAGCAGGTGGAAATATTTTGAATCTGAAATTTTAAAATACTGGATATGTGATAGTAATCTCTCTTAAAAACTTTTTAAGCTACATCATGTCATCCACAAGCAGACAGCAACAAATAAAAATGTGAACGTATATTATCATAAATAAAAAGTAGTATCAGGTGTCTAGAAAAGCAACAATATTGTTCATGTGTCACATCTGTCATTGCTGAATAAATAGTGTTTGACTTGGTAAAAAAAAAAAGACTAGAAGAAAGTGTTGTAGTCTGATATAGATCGTTTCATAATTAGTTGTCTCCCTTACGCCAAGATGATTTCACAGATGGTACTACTTGACGTATGGTTACTATATCGTACCTTCTGCTCCTTTTCCCCCACGGAAGTCGAAGAAATGGAAGTCACAGTAGTGGAACATTTCTACTTGACGTATAGAGGTTTTAGGTTGTTGGACAGTTCCATGTATTAGACGTTAGCGATGAATGAAATGCACGTGCATTTTGACCAACAAGAGAGCTATTGTGTCTGCATTATTACGAAGGATCAAACAGAAATGAGAAAAAAAATATTCCAATGGAATTCACATACAAAAAACGACAATATAATCTTGCGGATTGCGGCTACTGAGTGGCATAACGCATCAGTTTTGTGTGGTGATAGCGCACACCATCATTCGAAAGCATTTGAACTGCACCAAATTTTATGGTGAAGTTTTGTTGGTTGGTAATTGCAAATTGATTAGCATATCCGCTTCCAGTTAATGTCCTAAGTGACTATAGATAGTAGTGACCATCAGGGTCATTTGTGTGGCTTGTTGTTGGTTGTTTTTTGATTGTGATAATTGAATAATCGTGATAAGTGAGTGATAATATAGAAAATATAGTGATGTTAGATCACGTGATGTGATAAGGATATATTATTAATTATTTAAGCTAATTAACTAATTAAAAGTAGGAATCACATGACGAGTCGGAGATGCTCGGTCCCTTGGGTAGGGATTTAATCAACATTAACACGATATCAATACACTCTATTATTTATAAACTCTAGATCAGATCATACCGTATTCAGCCTAGGGTGAGCATATGAATTTCCAGCATCAAAAAGATGCAATTTCCTGTCACAGGAGCTGAAAATGTTGAGTTGGTAGCCGAACACGCGAAAAGAATCTCATATGCGTTGTGTTATGATGTTATATGCTGTCTATTGATTTGGAAAATGGGACTGGGGTAAAAGAACTGTAACCTGATATTTATTATTTTATAAGCCCAGTGCAGAAAAAAACAATTTCACTTCATGAGAGTAAGTACATCACATTTGCGAGAAGCAAAACTCAATTTCATTTCATAAGCCAAATAAATGCAGAAAAGTACAGGGCGCAATTTTCCATTTTATTTCTTTTAGTGAAACTCGAGACCGGAGGTAAATTTTAAGTATCGAACAATTCCAGCTGATGATTGACATATTATAGTTAGTTTATCATTTTTACTAGAAATTTGATAGGCAACTAATTTCCATATAAATATGTTTCCCGTCTCCATGAAACGTTTCACCCTCCATAGCAGAAGAACTTTCAGGGCCTACAAAATTGTGAAGCTTAAATATTTCTTAAAAGATGTCCATATCATAATCTATAGGCCTAATCGAGTTTTCTCGAATTACAATATCCAAAGACATCGGAAAGAAAAACGGAATGGTGCTAAGAGACATCATGGGGCCTCACCGAAAGTAAGCATCCCCTGCCTTTGTCTGTTTGATTCGATATAAATCTACAATGGTACAGCAGGTTTGAGGACTACATAAACAATCTCATAATCTCTATCTTATAATATCCCATCTGTATATTTCAATAGGGCCTATAGATATATAATATCACAGTAATATCATAATAGAATTGTTTGTGTAAAATAGTTAGAAACCCTTGCTTTTGTATCACAATATGTTTTGATATAGATGAAAAAGTAGAATAGTAAGCATCCCTCGTATCTGTATCCCAATATGTTCCGATAATAGGGTAGTCGTGTTTTATCTTGATAGAATACATGCGTATCCTTAGATTGCTAAGCATAGGCCTATAAGTGACCATTACGAGTCACTGTACCGCCTGACAATTAAGCATTCCCTGCCGAATCCTATCGATATAACTCTATATAGCATTTACAGCTGTAGTGTAGGATAATCCTAGTCGTGTTTTATCGTGGTAGAATACAAGTGTATCGTCAGACCAATAATTCAACTCAGCCAGACTTTATCAAACCAATCATATAGTTAGACTGTTCACATCCACGATACAGCCTCTCTTACTCTTTACACAGTGTTTCATCCTCTGTAACATGTCAAGTGCTTGAACTAACCGGATTAAAGGATTATCAATGTTGGAATTATCGTCATAATGAGGTACGTATAGTATATCAGCTATTTTGACATATTTTCATCTATATTCGCTACCGTTTCAGCTATTCTATATATAACTCGATTCTACCAGTCGATATTATCTTGATTCGTCTAACCTTGAAGCGAAATAGATATTTTATAGGACAAATACGACTTGGACAGAATGAGTTAATCACCGCCTGGATAGTTATTTACACATTAGATACTACAATCTTATATTAAAAACACATTTCTATGGATGGATCTTTTAGACGCCAGTTTCACTAATATAATCTCCATTAAAGTCAGAATTCCAGAGCGAATTCTTCGAGGGTGGAATGAATCATGCACCGTCTGACTGCTAATGCTATTTTACCATTGAATAAATAAAAATATATTTGTTATTATTCGACTTCGATTTTTGATGAACGTAGCCTAATAGACTCTTGTGAATGCTTGATTCTGTTCAAGCTTATATAGTAAATGCTTTCAATTGATTATTACCATAGGTCAATATAATTTCGAATTTCTAAGAACACTGGAATGAAATATGCACCACCGTGGGGCTGAATATATTAACTTGTACTATTTAGATCAAGGTTTTTTAATACTATACTGGTTAAAATTTGCTCTGGTATTCAAGGGTAATTACATGCATATCATATTCCCCCAGAGTCAACTATACATGGGACCTTCAACTGTTTCAAGGATATAAGTTGATGGGGTATCTAAAAGGGAATTTATGGTAAAAAGTTGGCTAATGAAAATTAATTATCTCAAACTCATGCATAAAATTTGACTGATATATCGAAAAAAACTACGATGTATAACTGAATTCCTCAGTTTAGAGCCAGTAGACTTTTTAACTGGGCATTTTTCCAGTTTACTTAAATTAATTTGCCCTTCTTTATATTAAAATGCCACTAGCAGGGTATTAGTATAAATTATACAAATTATACACAGATGAAAATGAATAATGCACCGTCTAACATTCTTGTTATGACTATAACAGAATATGTTCTACATTAAAACTTGTGCCAACTTTCAATTCGAAACTTATGGTAGACACGTCGACAATAAAAGAAAAATGTTCTTGTACTTTAACATGCTTATATTATCTATATATGCTGAAGGACAGGAGTGGTGGGGGTGGTTCTCATACATATTCAATTGAACATTGAAATGTAACACGAAATTCTAAAAATTGCAACAATTTTCAAGTTTAATGACGTTACATAAGGAACCCATATTTAAGAAGATTCCATGAAGTTAGTCCCTTAAATACTATTATCTATAAAATTGAAATTAAATATATCCGAATCCGTCATGTTTTACAGAGTTAGATAGTAGCTTGAATAACGATGTAATAGATAATGATTGTAACACATGTTATTTATTGATATGGAAGGATAGATTTACAAGTTCTGTAGTCAGATTAAAACTTTATTAGTTTCATTCCATGGTAAAGAACAGCAGTTACAATGACACCCTTTACTTCATCAACTGGGCACAGAAATTTACAACAGAAACAGAACAGAGAGTGTATTTTTCCCATTAGAATTCATATCAATATATGAATAATATTATAAATCTTGAATATTACGCAAATCGGATAGGTTTGATGTAAAACATGATTTATATAAATTTGAACAATGTAAAACCTTGAATGAATATCAGTATAACTTGAATGATAATCTGAATAAAACTGCATTCATATACAATTTGCATAATATGAAACTACTTTACGATAAAACTTGAATAATTTTTAACTTAATACAAAACTTGAATATAATATTAAACTTATATGATACAAAACTTGAATAATATAAAACTTTGATGATATAAAACTTGAATATTATTGTGCTTGCATTCACATAAAAGTTGAATAATGTAATTATAAAGCTTGAATAATGAAGAACTTGAATAAAATAATACTTGAATGATATAACACTTGAATGAAATAAAAATCAAATGATATAAAACTAGAATACTATAAAACTTGAGTAATACAGAACTTGAATAATATAAAACTTGAATGATACAAAAATTGAGTGATACAAAACTTGAGTAATACAAAACTTGAATAATATAAAACTTAAATAATACAAAACTTGATTGATATAAAACTTGAATGATACAAAAATTGATTGATACAAAACTTGAATAATATAAAACTTGAATGATACAAAAATTGATTGATACAAAACTCGAGTAATACAAAACTTGAATAATATAAAACTTAAATAATACAAAACTTGATTGATATAAAACTTGAATGATATAAAAATTGATTGATACAAAACTTGAGTAATACAAAACTTGAATAATATAAAACTTAAATAATACAAAACTTGATTGATATAAAACTTGAATGATATAAAACTTGAATGATACAAAAATTGAGTGATACAAAACTTGAGTAAAACAAAACTTGATTGATAAGAACTTGACTGGTATAAAAATTGAGTGATACAAAACTTGAGTAATACAAAACTTGATTGATATAAAACTTGACTGATATAAAAATTGAGTGATACAAAACTTGATGATATAGAAATTGAATGATACAAAACTTGATGATATAAAACATGAGTAATACAAAATTGATGATATAAAATTCAAGTAATACAAAACTTGAATGATATCAAACTTTAATGATATACAAAGCTTGAATAATAAAAAACCTAAATGATTAAAAATACTTGAATATAATACCTGAATAATATCAGAAATGTAAAACTTCTTAAACAACTTATATTTGACTTTCAGTTATTTTTTTTCTACACCTCTGAGTTTTACCAGAAACGATGGAGGTTAAATTGACACTGTATGGAAACATGCAATTACAATTATTTTATGACACAAATTGAGCAATTTACTCTATTCTGGAAAGTTGTATATCTGCCAAAATATTTAAAATTATTATCATTATATCATGAAAACTGAGTTATTAAAAAACAGACATCGATTTGCAAACATAAAACAGCACGTATAATTATTTAATTATCATGTAAATTGTCGAAACACGGGAGTATGTTGTAAATTAATTAAGTACAAAAACTCAGAACAATGTATCCATCTACAAAAAATGCAAGCGGGCAATCTTTCATACAACGATGCTACAATATTGTTGAAATTTAATGTCATGTAGACATTAACTGGTGATGACAGTGTAAATTTAGAAACATAAAATTAGAAACTTGAATAATCATTTGTTGTATATATGATAAAACTCATGGGTAAATAAAATAGTAAAATACGATATGAACTGATAATGACAATGTTAATTGTTATTCATACTAAAACCCAGTAGGAGTAGGATACTAAGAACACTGATGTTGATAATGTTAATTCCATAATGATACCCAGGAGTAGTATACTAGTACTAAATAAAACTGGTGAAGATAATGAAAATTCCATAATGAGACCCAAAAGTAGCAGTACACCATATAAATTGATGATGACAATGTAGATTTTATTTTATGATAAAACTCAAAAGTAGTAGTACACCATATAAATTGATGATGACAATGTAGATTTTATGATAAAACTCAAAAGTAGTAGTACACCATATAAACTGATGATGACAATGTAGATTTTATGATAAAACTCAAAAGTAGTAGTACACCATATTAATTGATGATGACAATGTAGATTTTATGATAAAAGTCAAAAGAAGTAAAGCATATAAACTGATGATGACAATGTAGATTTTATGATAAAACTCAAAAGAAGTAAAGCATATAAACTGATGATGACAATGTAGATTTTATGATAAAACTCAAAAGTAGAAGTAAGCATATAAACTGATGATGACAATGTAGATTTTATGATAAAACTCAAAAGTAGTAGTACGTCATATGATGACAATGACAATGATGATGACAATACGCCCTTGGTAGTAAACCATAAAGACTGATGATGACAATGTAAATTGTTGAAACATTGTATACAATAAAACCCAGAAATAGTAAACTATGAAGTGTGATACACTGTGGAAACTCAATAAAAGTAGGCATACACTAAGAATTTGTGTTGAAATGTAAATTGTAGAAACGGTGTATACAATAAACGGAGCCCTGTGCACTGTAAGCCACCAATGTCTGGAGATGTATAATACAGATATCGGATAATTAATGAAAAATAAATAGTAAGTCTGATTGATGGGTTGATTTATTGATTAGTGATCGATAAAGTGATTGATCTTTATTGATCGATTTATAGATGAAGTCGGTTGATCAGCTGGGAGATTATAAGGTGTATTTTTTAGTTTATAAACGGGAGATTAGGATCCAAACTCTTGGTTACAAAATAGAGCACTGATATACTACTGTCACTTAACTTTTGGATTCCATATTGGCTGATTATCTTGCTACAAATTATATAGCTGAAGTCACTGAACAGGAGCGATATTTTAACTAACCTGATGTCAATAGTTAATATGAGGTATATAAATCAGATCAATATAATAAATACTACAGTCTAATCTGTAATTAAAACCCAGTCGACTGTTACTAGTATATATTATTTATATAATAACTCACATTCATTCATAACCATATTATTCTAACAAAATTATTCTACTACAATCTAGAGATCTCGACATAATTCGACTATGATCTTTTACAATTTTCAAGGATGTCCCAAAGGGTGTCTCTTTGTTGCGGGCAACACTGACACACTTTTTTTTTTGTTGCGAAACCCTGGAATTTGTTGCCTTGGTATAAGGTTGACTAGTTGTTTTAAGCTTTGTCGTTAGTTATAGAATGGCAGATATTCATATAGTACAATAAATCATTACATCCTCTTGGTTGGCTAGTTGTTGTATGTTTTTCGGGTATCAGTATCTCAATATAGAATGTAAACCATTTATATAGGGTAAATGAACCATTATTAATATTTTCTATAATTATATTGGTTTCCATAGCAATATATTTCCATAATTACCAATCTTAAGGTACCAAGTCATATAATTTCTTTGCAAAAACCCAACTTAACCATTCGTATAAATTCCAACACGCTGTTTGTATACAATTAAATAAAACGTACAAGTGGGAGCCGGTAGACACTATATGCCTCTAAAACCAGATAAGATTTCAAGTCTCATCAAATTTGCTTTTACATGTATTTAATTAAGATGTACCTGACGTCAGATTTTCATTTTGAAAAAAAAGAAACTGAAAGAGATTTTTCATTAGCTTTATAATAGGAACTATTTACAGGGCTGTATCCCGTGCGTGAACAGGCTAATCAAGTTATGTCCCCTTGGTATCAATTTTTGAATAAATAACCCTAGGATATTTATACCATAGGAGTTCAACGGGTACAACAGATTTTTTGTTTACTTCGCTCCGTTTTTTATTTATATTAAATTTTACGCTATTGATAATTACAAGATTTACGATAACCTTGAGCGAGGTTTGTAATTTTATCAGTTTGTTCAATATTATTAACGTATCTGCCAATTAGTTTAGTTTATATGTACATGTACTGATATACGAGTCAGTTTTAATATCTGTTAGGTATACGAGTCAGGGTGATATCAGTTAGGTATACGAGTCAAGTTTGATATCTGTTAGGTAAAGGAGACAGGTTAAATATATACGAGTCAAGTTTGACATCAATTAGGTATGCGAGTCAGGGTGATATCAATTATGTATACGAGTCAGGTTTGATATCAGTTAGGTATACGAGTCAGGGTGATATCAGTTGGGTATACGAGTCAGGTTGATATCAGTTGGGTATACGAGTCAGGTTTGATATCAAATAGGTATACGAGTCAGGTTGATATCAGTTAGGTATACGAGTCAGGTTGATATCTGTTAGGTATACGAGTCAGAGTGATATCAGTTGGGTATACGAGTCAGGTTTGATATCAAATAGGTATACGAGTCAGGTTGATATCAGTTAGGTATACGAGTCAGGTTGATATCAATTATGTATACGAGTCAGGTTGATATCAGTTAGGTATACGAGTCAGAGTGATATCAGTTGGGTATACGAATCAGGTTGATATCAGTTGGGTATACGAGTCAGGTTTGATATCAAATAGGTATACGAGTCAGGTTGATATCAGTTAGGTATACGAGTCAGGTTGATATCTGTTAGGTATACGAGTCAGAGTGATATCAGTTGGGTATACGAGTCAGGTTGATATCAGTTGGGTATACGAGTCAGGTTGATATCAGTTGGGTATACGAGTCAGGTTTGATATCAATTATGTATACGAGTCAGGTTTGATATCAATTATGTATACGAGTCAGGTTTGTTATCAGTTAGGTATACGAGTCAGGTTGATATCAGTTAGGTATACGAGTCAGAGTGATATCAGTTGGGTATACGAGTCAGGTTGATATCAGTTGGGTATACGAGTCAGGTTTGATATCCGTAAGGCATACGAGTCAGGTTTGATATCAGTTAGGTATACGAGTCAGGTTTGATATCAAATAGGTATACGAGTCAGGTTTAATATCTGTAGGTATACGAGTCAGGTTTGATATCAAATAGGTATACGAGTCAGGTTTAATATCTGTAGGTATACGAGTCAGGTTTGATATCAAATAGGTATACGAGTCAGGTTTAATATCTGTAGGTATACGAGTAAGGTTTGATATCAAATAGGTATACAGTCAAGTTTAATATCAATTGGGTATATACGAGTCAAGTTTAATATCAATTGGGTATACGAGTCAAGTTTGATATCAATACGTATACGACTCAGATTTGATATCAAGTTAGCTATACGATTCAGGTTTCATATCTAACCATTTGAAATGAAGTGCGATGGACAGAATGTGCTCAATCATTCCATTGCCATTCTAGACGTACTGTAAGACAAGAAAACAAGTATAGAAAGAACCAGTTAGCCTCCATGTTAAATTCCTCCGTCTCATTCTCGGCAAGCTTCCAACATTTTTCTTTTGTTATTTGTTCTCTTTCCCTCTCGGTCTATTTATAGAGTCTTTGATTCTATGTATAATGCAAATTGTATGATCCCTTTTCTTTGCAAATGTCGTGCAGAACGTTTTGACCGTTTGAGTGTTGATGTTCTGTTGGGTTGTTTGGGGGGGGGGGGGGATTCCAAAACAATTTCTGAAGTATTTAGTTGTGAAAAATTAGCGAATTTGTATGATTTTATTCAATTTATACTATGTGGAATCGGGACTGCTCTCAAAGAGAGAAATCTCCATTAGATCAATCAACCTATATCAAGACAACTCACAAAGGCTTACTTTAGTTACTTGAGTGCAGGTAATAGTCAGGTATGGTAAGAGAGGCTATTAATTTTGATGTAACACATGTATAATTTTGTGGGACATCGGGACTGCATTTGCCTTCAACCGCCAAAATTATGATATCAAATGGCATTGGGGTTTTAAATTTTCCCCAGTGAGAAGCAAAAACACCATCGTCCACCCAATCTAATTAAAACTATATTACATTTCGTTTCGGTTATTTTTTGATTGTCAACTCCATGTAATCTAAAGACTTGTATAAGGAGGTCATCTTCTGGTTACGAATAAGCTATTTATAGCACGTGCCACCCCTCTTCCAATCAGAAAACCGTTTATATTTGAATATTTTGTATTGCGTCATAATTTTCCCACAATGCATATCAATGCATAGACCCGCGATCTTGAAGGTAGTTTTTGATTGGCTGAAATTTTCGTCACTTGAAGATGACCTCCTTATACAAGTCTTTAGATTACATGGAGTCGACAATCAAAAAATAACCGAAACGAAATGTAATATAATTGCAGTGCGTTCTAGCGAACGCACTGCTTTGTTTTCATAATGACTTTTTTTTTTTTTTTTTTTGTCTACTTCTGGTCACGCTAATTCGGTATGAAGGGAGCATATCACACCTTACCTCAAATGTTTTCCTACAATATCTAACTGCTCGGTGTTGGGTGAATGTAAAATGGCGGTTTTTTGTCTAACCGGAAATGACATATGACAGAAAACCCCATTTTATGTTTTTTACCATTTTTACCTCTGTTTTTCAACCGATTTTGATGGAACTTTTTTTGTTTATTTCATTATTCTAATGTCTACATAATAGCTTCCAACAAACATGCACACTTTGACATTCGTTGCTGACTTTTTGGAGCACTTTTTTAACCGTTTTTTTAACTTTTGCAATTTTATTTCGATCAATTTGAAAACTTACAGGTGTATAAAGATTTTGATTTCTAACTAAATGGTATTTTCAAATTTTTTATATCACTTCCGGTTTTGACGTCATTCGCTAGTAAAGTTGAAATTTCAACTTCCGGAATAATTAAGATATTCAAAAAAATCTTTTTGCGATGTGCTAGAAATAATCATTGACTAAATATGAAATGAAAAAATCTGACCCAGATATTTGATATCTGTCGCCATCTTGAAATGACTGATTTTTCTTTAAATCGAAATTCAGAATCAGGGAATCATCCGATTTGAATACAAATGATGTCTATGGAATCTGCAGTCGATTGCTAACAAAACATGGGAAGCCGATTTTTGAATTTCGATTCAGAATTTTTTTTATTTCCGGTTTAGAATTTTCGGAAATAGTCAAAACTTTTAAGGCTCAAATCTTGTGACCTTGACCTTGAGTGACTTTGTGACCTGAACAAAAGTTGCTGCCCTTGACGAGATCTATCCAATGACATAATTATTTTAGATGCCCAATGTTTACTTCCGGTTTTACGGCCGTCAGAAAATTGCAATTTTTAACTTTAAACAGCTCTGTCACGTGACCTAATTCATGTACGTCACAAATTATCTTTTATTATTATCACGCTTTATCTCACGCTGTTTCCAAAAATGTATAACACTAGATATTTCGATCAAAATTGCTTTTTCGAATTTTGTTCTTTGTTCTATAGTAACTCTGCGTGTTTTTTTTTTGGCGGGAAAAAACACGTGTTATCTGATTTACGGATTTCATAAGATAGGTAACAATTTCTTCTTAAGATATGGACGAACATGACTAACAAAGAAAAAAATATGATAAAATCGTAACCGGAATTAACACGCTGGCCACCATCTTGAAATGAACAGGTTTTCTTTAAATCGAGAGAAGTTAACAGGGTATCATCCGATTTGTATAATCTTGATGTCTAGGGCATTTTCAATCTATGGCCAACAAAATGATGACAGCCAATTTGCTAATTTCGATTATGATGTTTGCCTATTTCCGGTAAAAGATATTCAGAAATGACAAAAATTTTCAAAGCTCATTACACGTTACCTTGGATTTGGGTGATCTTATGACCTGAACAAAAGTTATTGCCCATGATGAGATCTACCCAACGGTGTATTCATATTTGTTGTCCAATATTTACTTCCGGTTTTATAGCCATTTAAATATTGTTAGTTTGAACTTTGAACAGCTCTGTCACGTGACGTCACGTCACAAAATATCTTCTTTTCTTATTACGCTTTATTTCCTCTTTCCAGTGATATATAACACTAGATATTTTGATCAAAATTGCTATTTGGAATTTTGTTCTTTGTTCTATAGTAACTCTGCGTGTTTTTTTGGCGGGAAAAAACACGTGTTATCTGAATTACGGATTTCATAAGATAGGTAACAATTTCTTCTTAAGATATGAAAGAACATGACTAACAAAGAAAAAAATATGACAAAAAATGTAACCGGAAGTAACACGTTGGCCACCATCTTGAAATGAACATGCTTTCTTTAAATCGAAAGAAGTTAACAGGGTATCATCCGATTTGTATAATATTGATGTCTAGGGCATTTTCAATCTATTGCCAACAAAATGATGACAGCCAATTTGCTAATTTCGATTATGATGTTTGCTTATTTCCTGAAAAAGATATTCAGAAATGGCCAAAATATTCAAAGCTCATTACACGTTACCTTGGATTTGGGTGACCTTATGACCTGAACAAAAGTTATTGCCCATGATGAGATCTACCCAACGGTGTATTCATTTTTGTTGTCCAATATTTACTTCCGGTTTTATAGCCATTTTAAAATTGTTAGTTTGAACTTTGAACAGCTCTGTCACGTGACGTCACGTCACAAACTATCTTCTTTTCATATTACGCTTTATCTCCTCTTTCCAGTGATATATAACACTAGATATTTTGATCAAAATTGCTATTTGGAATTTTGTTCTTTGTTCTATAGTAACTCTGCGTGTTTTTTTGGCGAGAAAAAACACGTGTTATCTGAATTACGGATTTCATAAGATAGGTAACAATTTCTTCTTAAGATATGAAAGAACATGACTAACAAAGAAAAAAATATGACAAAAACGTAACCGGAAGTAACACGTTGGCCACCATCTTGAAATGAACATGCTTTCTTTAAATCGAAAGAAGTTAACAGGGTATCATCCGATTTGTATAATATTGATGTCTAGGGCATTTTCAATCTATGGCCAACAAAATGATGACAGCCAATTTGCTAATTTCGATTATGATGTTTGCCTATTTCCGGTAAAAGATATTCAGAAATGGCCAAAATTTTCAAAGCTCATTACACGTTACCTTGGATTTGGGTGACCTTATGACCTGGACAAAAATTATTGCCCATGATGAGATCTACCCAACGGTGAATTCATTTTTGTTGTCCAATATTTACTTCTTGTCTTATAACCATTTGCAAATTGTCAGTTTGAACCTAATTCACGTACGTCACAAAAAATCGTCTTTTCTTATTATGCTTTATCTCCTCTTGATATATAATAGTAGATATTTTAATCATTTTTGCTTTTTTTTTTAATTTGGAAATTTTGTTCATTGTTCTAAAGTAACTGCGTAACTTTTTTGGCGCGAAAAAACACGTGGTTCCTAAATTGTGGATTTTTAAAGAGAGTCGACACATTCTTTTGAAGATATAAAATGACATAAAATTCATAGAAAAAAAAGGATAAAATTGGACCCGGAAGATATCATCCGATTTACATAATGTTGATGTCTATGGCATCTTCAATATATTACTAAGAAAATGGTGACAGCCGATTTCCTAATTTCAATTAAAAGGTTTGTCTATTTCCGGTTAAAGAAATTTAGCAATAGCAACCACTTTCAAAGCTCAAAACTCGTGACCTTGACGTTTGATGACCTTTTGATCTGAACCAAAGCTATAAAATCTATCAAATGATGTTTTACTTTGTGTTTTCCGATGTTTACTTCCGGTTTAATAGCTGATTGAAAATTGAGATTTTTAACTATAAAAAGCTCTGTCACATGACCTAATTTATATGCAGGACTAAAATGCAACCGTTCAAGGATGTTTAAATTGCGCACTGCTCAGTACCGTTATCACGGTTCTAGTTTTAATTAGATTGTCGTCCACCCAGCTTACTCCTTATTCGGAATTGTTACTAACAAGTAGCCTAATATGTAATGTTCTAATGTGCCAACAGAAGTGTATATTGATATTGTAGAATGGTATAACGGTCGTTATAATTGAAGTCAAATTGATATTTACCACCCCACACTGTATGTTATTAGTTATATTGACCAAATAATTACTTTAACATATGGCGTTACTATAAATAGTTTAAACAAATACTACTTTCGGTTTAGCTTTTATTATAAACATCAGGGAAAACATAACACTGGACCTTGATTAATTAGACTGCTGTGTCGATTATCATTGGAAATTTATCGATGTATTAGTATTATAGGGAAGATCTAACTTTTTGGAAGAAACGGAAGAAATGTTTCCCAATGTCTACAATATCTGAAAATTTTGATTATAATGTATTGCCTTGTTAGTAATAATGCCCATTCGGAGAATATACATTATTGTCATTGAGAGAAGACATGGCTAATAATATGCATACACGGAAAAAGAAATGGTTATAAATGACCATTTAGAGAGTAGGCATAGTTAATATTGACAATTCAGGGAGCAGCCATAGCTAATAATGCCAATCTGGAGTGCCTACATAGCTAATAATGCCAATCTGGAGTGCCTACATATAGCTTATAAATAATAATGCCAATCTGAGGTGCCTGCATAGCTAATAATGCCAATCTGGAGTGCCTACATAGCTAATAATGCTAATTCCCAGAGCAAATATAGCTGATAGGCTAATGGTCATTTTGGAAAGAAGACATTACTAATAATGCTCAATCGGAGAAATTTTATACATGTACATTAGCCATACGGCGAGTGGGCATAACTTTACTGATAAATCCCTTTTTAAAATTAGAATGAAGTGATAATTCCCAAATTTGGAAGCGCAGACATAGATTTAACCCTCAATTCCATCATAAAGGATCCTTTCACTACTGTAACAGATCAATATGCGATAGTTTGAAAGAAAATAATATTTTATCATGAACAATAAGTTGATTCTATTCAACTCAATGATAAACTGATGCTATATTTTCTAACACGTACCAGAAATCTATCTATTCAATAAAAGTCCTTCAGAGGACATTGTCTCTAGAACATCTCCCATATTTCTACCATGTTGCATTGTTTCCAGATTATTTCGGTAAAAGGTATCAGGTAATAAACATTTCTATAATGTGTCCCCTTTTACAATTTATTTACATATACACACGATATCAGGACATCAAATAGTTTTAAATACCATTCCATAACGAAGTATAAACAGCCCAACCTATAGTGTTAATAATAAATACGTCAGTGCCCAAAGGATGTTGATAGAAAGGTCTTGATATTTAGACTGCCTTCATCCATCCCCACCCTACGGTGGCCCATATACGACATTCCTTTTTTTTTTAGTTTTCAGTTAAAAAAAAAATTCTGAAGGCTGGGTGAAAACCTAAAAAATAAAAACCTAAAACTTATTTGGGGTTTTGGGTTTTTATTTTGAGTTTTGACCCGGGTGAAAACAGTTTTCACCCAGGTGGAAACTCATTTAGTTTTTAGTTTTTATTTTTATGTTTTCGGTTTTTATTTTTAGGTTTTCAGTTTTTATTTTTATGTTTTCGGTTTTTTTTTTTTTAGTTTTCAGAAAAAAAAAATTCTGAAGGCTGGGTGAAAACCTAAAAAATAAAAACCGAAAACATAAAAATAAAAACTAAAAACTAAATGAGTTTCCACCTGGGTGAAAACTGTTTTCACCCGGGCGAAAACTCAAAATAAAAACCCAAAACCCCAAATAAGTTTTAGGTTTTTATTTTTTAGGTTTTCACCCAGCCTTCAGATTTTTTTTTTTTTCTAAAAACTAAAAAAAAAAAACCGAAAACATAAAAATAAAAACTGAAAACCTAAAAATAAAAACTGAAAACAAAAAAATACTAGAGCTGTGAACAGCACTGAGCGTGGCCCGTGATACTTTGCCTGATGGCTGTAAGACTTTTTGAACTTCAAACCCCTAAAGTCTGGTATCCAAAACGGTCCCTGATCAATGGTCAAAATGGTCCTTCCAAAAAGTCAAAATGGTCTCAAAATAATATTTTTATTTATGATGTTACAAATTAACTAAACATAAAGTGCTACATAATATATTTTTTGTATAATCTTTTTGAGAATTGGAACTTCAAATTATATTGGAAGTCTTAGAATGTCTTGGACTTTTTTTTGGCCATTTTAACCAATGAATTGGTTGAAATCAAAGAGGAAATTCAGAGGCCATTTTGATCAAAATAGGGTCCATGGTGACTGGCCATTGTGACCAAATTTAACATTATGGCCATTTTGACTTTGGCAAGATTAAACATTTACTTTTTATTGCAACGGATTAGCGCAGACGCTAATGACCCCTCGTTTGGTCAAAATGTTCTCTGATAAATGGTCAAAATGGTTCTCAAAAAAGGTCAACCATTTTGACCAAATTAAACATTATGGCCATTTTGACTTTGGCAAGATTAAACATTTACTTTTTATTGCAACGGATTAGCGCAGACGCTAATGACCCCTCGTTTGGTCAAAATGTTCCCTGATAAATGGTCAAAATGGTCCTCAAAAAAGGTCAAAATGGTCCTTCCAAAAAGTCAAAATGGTCTCAAAATAATATTTTTATTACATAATACATAATATATTTTTTGTTTAATCTTTTTGAGAACTGGAACTTCAAATTGATATTGTAAGTCTTAGAATGTATTTGCTTTGATGAAAATATAAATAGGGACATAATTTATGTCTTCAAAATTTGTTGTTACAGAATACAATTTTCAGTCAAAATTAGTGACCTTTTTAGGGTTAAAATAGGTTCCAATTATTCCTTTGATTATCATCATATAAGCTACAATTTATAAAAAAAATCAGGGACCATTTTTGACTTTTATTTTTTTGGCCATTTTGACCATTTTGTCCTCAAAAAGGTCATTTTGACTAAAGAATTGGTTGAAATCAAAGAATAAATACAGAGTCCATTTTGACCAAAATAAGGGCCATGGTGACCAGTCCGTTTTGACCAAAATAGGGGCCAGGGTGAATGGCCATTTTGACCAAATTTAACTGTTATGGCCATTTTGACTAGGTGCAATTTTGTATAGGGGATATACCCCCTTCCCCAACATTCGAACTGTGTAAACGTCAATATTTTCCTTTAATGCTGAGTTGAAATACTGTCTTTTGTTTCAATGGATTGGAGCAGTCAGTAGCCAGTTGAATTGATGTATGTTAGTCAATTAAGTGCCGTGGGTAAGAATCACCCTCAAAATAAGAAAAAATCTGATATTATATCAAATATAGCAAACACTACGCTCGAAAAAACATGTTAATTTGTATAAAGTGAAAACAATGTGTAATGAGATTAATTTATTTTTGACCTATAATAATTTTAGCAGACGATAAAAAACAGTTTGAGCACTTACTTTTTATTGCAACGGATTAGCTCAAACGGGTAAACAGTTTCAATTGCTGTCTGCTAGAGTCCAGCCCTAGAGTTAAAAGATTATGTAGTCTGACTAATTTGTTTATGACCTGTAATAACCTTAGCAGACGACAAAAAGAAAATTGGTGTGTATCTCGTAGAAAGAGTTCTGTCAATGGTACACAAAAAATTCGAACAGGTTAATGTATCTAAAATTCACTGCTCTAAATGATTGTACGTAAAATTAATATAAGTGAAAATTTTGCCAAAAAAATGAATAAATTTTTTATACTTTTTAGAGTGTTAAAAGATTACATAATCAGATTAATCTGTTTATGACCTAAAATACTTCACACCTCCATGTGAAAAGTTCACATGGATAGTTTTATTACTGTATTATATAACCTGCTATAACCCTTGTCAATCATTTTAATCCTCTCTATTTTTATTTTTCTCAGATTACTCAGGGTACTCTATGCCTATTTTAACTTTAATGGATTTTGTATTAAACTGCTCTTATCATATGTCGTTGAAAAGAGAAAATTTAGTACATACTGACTATACACACCATATTGCTTTTAGATAATTGCATTGTAAGTTAGAACCCTCAGTCGAAAAAAATGCAATAGTTTGAAAACATATTTTAATGGGTTATTGTCATATATCGTTTAAAAGATAATCAAATCGGCATTACAAAATTGAAAAATTTAATTCTCTGCGTTGATTAGAGAATGTGATATAGATGTCCAAAGTTGACAAAAATGTCAATTTTCAAATGTCCATAAAACCAGAAGTTAATAATTTTCAATTAATATCAGCATACCTATGGATAGCTGAGGTCAAGGACATCCTTCATAGGAATTTTCAAGGTCATCAAAGGTCAAGGTCACATAATATGGCCTTTTGAATTTTTAAAAAATTCAAACGAACATAAAAAAATTTCAAATTCGAAATTCAAAATTCTGTTCCAACAATCAGTAGACAAGGTTACAAGGTTTTGATAGACACCAAAATCATAAAAATCGGATAAACAATAGAGGACTTATTGATTTTTTGCTGAAATGTGTCAGTCTGTGACGACAGCTTACGCATCACTTCCGGTTTGGATTTTTTATGCTAAGTGCATTCTTATTATGACTGACAGACAATATATATAGTTTTTGTCAATATCTGAAATTTATACTGGAAGTGGGGCTGCTAGGCGTGATTTTGAAAAACCGGAAGTTCTCACGTCAAAACCGGAAGTGATAGAAAAATTTTGATTGATTAATTTTATTTCTATAGACATTCTGTACATGTCCTATGAATTTCAGGTCAATCGGATAATTAGCGGCTGAGTTAAAAATTTTGAGCTTTTTTGACAATTTTGGTTTCAATTTTTTTTTACAAAAATATTTAAAAATTGAAATTTTTGTAACCGCACTTGATACGTCTTATTTCAATGAATATATTGAAGAAAATTTCAGCCAAATCGGTTCATAAATAAACCTTTCAGACTAGGTGCAAAATAATTGCATATTATGCAATAGCCCACTTCCGGTTGAGAAAAAACTGAGTTTTAGATATTCATTTTTTATTCCAGGTCATTTAATAATGTTTTGTGGATACAATTATGCTACACCATTTTCGATTTTCTCTAAAAAGTTTCCCAAAAAAAAAAAAAAAAAAAAAAAAAAAAAAAAACTAGAACCGTGATAACGGTACTGAGCAGTGCGCAAGTTAAACATCCTTGAACGGTTGCATTTTAGTCCTGCATATAAATTAGGTCATGTGACAGAGCTGTTTGTAGTTAAAAATCTCAATTTTCAATCGGCTATTAAACCGGAAGTAAACATCGGAAAACACAAAGTAAAACATCATTTGATAGATTTCATCGAGGGCGATAGCTTTGGTTCAGATCAAAAGGTCATCAAACGTCAAGGTCACGAGTTTTGAGCTTTGAAAGTGTTTGCTATTGCTGAATTTCTTTAACCGGAAATAGACAAAACTTTTAATCGAAATTAGGAAATCGGCTGTCACCATTTTGTTAGTAATATATTGAAGATGCCATAGACATCAACATTATGTAAATCGGATGATATCCTGATCACTTATATCAATTTAAAGAAAAGTTGGTCATTTCAAGATGGTGGTCTACTAGTTACTTCCAGGTCCAATTTTATCCTTTTTTTTCTATGAATGTTATGTCATTTTATATCTTCAAAAGAATGTGTCGACTCTCTTTAAAAATCCACAATTTAGGAACCACGTGTTTTTTCGCGCCAAAAAAGCCACGCAGTTAGCCTACTTTAGAACAATGAACAAAATTTCCAAATTAAAAAAAAAGCAAAATGATTTAAATATCTACTATTATATATCAAGAGGAGATAAAGCATAATAAGAAAAGGCGATTTTTTGTGACGTACGTGAATTAGGTTCAAACTGACAATTTTCAAATGGCTATAAGACAAGAAGTAAATATTGGACAACAAAAATGAATTCACCATTGGATAGATCTCCTTTCGGGCAATAACTTTTGTTCGGATCATAAGGTCAACAAATGGCAAGTTCACAAGTTATGAGCTTTAAAAGTGTTACAATAATTGCTGAATATCTTATACCGGAAATAGACAAACACCATAATCGAAATTAGTAATTCAGCTGCCCTCATTTTGTTGGCAATAGATTGAAAATGCCATCAAAATTATATAAATCGGATGTCAATTTAAAGAAAACATGTTCATTTCAAGATGGTGGCCAACGTGTATCCGCCGGTTACGATTTTGTCATATTTTTTCCCTTGTTAGTCATGTTCTTTCATATCTTAAGAAGAAATTGTTACCTATCTTATGAAATCCGTAATTCAGATAACACGTGTTTTTTTCCCGCCAAAAATCCACACAGATTTTCTATAGAACAAAGAACAAAATTCCAAATAGCAATTTTGATCAAAATATCTAGTGTTATATATCACTGGAAAGAGGAGATAAAGCGTAATAAGAAAAGAAGATATATTGTGACGTGACGTCACGTGACAGAGCTGTTCAAAGTTAAAACTAACAATTTTTAAATGGCTATAAAACCGGAAGTAAATATTGGACAACAAAAATGAATACACCGTTGGGTAGATCTCATCATGGGCAATAACTTTTGTTCAGATCATAAGGTCACCCAAATCCAAAGTAACGTGTAATGAGCTTTGAAAATGTTGGCCATTTCTGAATATCTTTTACCGGAAATAGGCAAACATCATAATCGAAATTAGCAAATTGGCTGTCATCATTTTGTTGGCCATAGATTGAAAATGCCCTAGACATCAATATTATACAAATCGGATGATACCCTGTTCACTTCTCTCGATTTAAAGAAAACATGTTCATTGCAAGATGGTGGCCAGCGTGTTACTTCCGGTTACGATTTTATCATATGTTTTTCTTTGTTAGTCATGTTCTTCCATATCTTAAGAAGAAATTGTAATCTATCTTATGAAATCCGTAATTCAGATAACACGTGTTTTTTCCCGCCAAAAAAACACGCAGAGTTACTATAGAACAAAGAACAAAATTCGAAAAAGCAATTTTGATCGAAATATCTAGTGTTATACATTTTTGGAAACAGGAGATAAAGCTTGATAATAATAGAAGATAATTTGTGACGTACATGAATTAGGTCACGTGATAGAGCTGTTTAAAGTCAAAACTCGACATTTTCAAATGGCTATAAAACCGAAAGTAGACATCGGACAGCAAAAATGAATACATCAGTTGATAGATCTCATCAAGGGCAATGACTTTTATTCAGGTCACAAGGTCACAAAAGGTCAAGGTCACAAAATATGAGCCTTAAAAGTTTTGACTATTGCTGAAAATTTTAAACCGGAAATAAAAAAAAATCTGAATCGAAATTAAAAATTCGGCTTCCCATATTTTGTTAGCAATCGATTGAAGATTCCATAGACATCATTTTTATTCAAATCGGATGATTCCCTGATTCTGAATTTCGATTTAAAGAAAAATCAGTCATATCAAGATGGCGGATAATATGAAGTATTTGGGTCAAATTTCATCATTTCATATTTTGTCAATGGTTATTCCTATCACATTACAAAAAGATTTTTTTGAATATTTTCATTATTCTGGAAGTTAGAATTTCAACTTTGCAAGCGAATGACGTCAAAACCGGAAGTGATATAATTTTTTTAAAAATACCATTTTGTTCGCAATCAAAATGTCTATGAACATGTAAGTTTTCAGATTGCTCAAAATAAAATTGCAAAAGTTAAAAAAATGGTCTAAAAAAGTGCTCCAAAAGTCAGAGACAAAACTCTTAAAGTGCATATTTTTAAACTTTTATCTGAAAGAAAATCGATTAATGAAATAAACACAAAAGATCCCATCAAAATCGGTTGAAAAGAAGAGGTTATAATGGCAAAAATCTTAAAACACTTTTGTTTTCATACGTCATTTCCGGTTATGTGAAAATGAGTCAATTTATATTCATTCACTAATGAGCACATATTTATCGTGGGAAATCATGTCAGATTATGCGTGGCATGTGCAGTTTTGGCTGGGGATCGTGACCAGAATTCGAAAAAAAAAAAAACTAGAACCATGAATGGTACCATGCAGTGCGCATCCGGTTTCGTCCATTGGTGAAAAGTGACATCTTTCAATCCATGATGATTTACAGAAGAAAGCTTGTTTTACATTAAAATGCAGAGGTTACAAAATTTTAAAACGCACAATTTTGAATTCGGTAGTGAAAAGTAGAATAACCAGTTCACACACGGTAGTCAAAAGTGAAATAAACATTTCATGTTCGGTAGTGAAAAGTCATCGGATTAAAAAAAAGCGTAATCACAGTTTGATATACATCAGTGGAAAACGCATATCACAAAATTTCTAAGATTTGTAAATAAGTTCTAAAGTGCAAGAAAGGACACATGAAAGAGCCAAATCTCAATTAAGAAACGGACTGCACAGTATTCATACTTCATAGTTTGAAATACAGATCGAATTTTATCAATACATAATTCGTTCAAAGAAAACACATATTAATGTTTCTTTTAAAACAGTTAAAATGTAAAAAAAAGTACATTAATGATAACTTATCGCTCAAACGCAAGTTAATGGGAGAGGGCGATCGCCCAAACGCAGCTTTATGTCAAAATGTAGTAATCTCCCTTCAACTGAAATTTGAATTTAATATTTTACAAGCAGATGGAATAACTATTTTTCAAAATTCAAAAGGCGCTATTTTGATTTTAAAATATTGTATTGTATATAATTGAAAAAGTAGATTTAGCATAATTAGATTGTGAAAGAATTTGTGACGTACATGAATTAGGTCACGTGTCAGAGCTCTTTAAAGCTAAAAACTGCAATTTTCAAATGGATATAAAACCGGAAGTAAACATCGGAAAACCTAAATGAGAGTATCTGTGCATAGGTATCGTCAATAGCAATGAATTTGTTTCAGGTCACTTGGTCACCAGAGGTCAAGGTCACAAGATATGAGCCTTTAAAGTTTTGACAATTACTGATTTATCTTAACCGGAAATTAAAATAAATCAGAATTGAAATTCAAAAATCAGCGTCTCATGTTTTGGTAGCAATCGACTGCAGATTCCAAAAACATCAGAATTATGCAAATTTCATTACACCCTGAGGCCCCATTTTGCGTTTTATGAAAATATACCATTTCAAGATGGCGACTGATCTGTTACATCCGGGTCAAATTTTATTATTTGTATACTTTTGTGTCTATATTACATACATACTGCAAAAAGAATTTTTCAAATATCTTCAAAATTCCGGAAGTTGAAATTTCGACTTTGGGAGCCAATAACTTCAAAACCGGAAGTGATACAAAAATTTTGAAAACATATTTTTGTTCGCCATCAAAATGTCTATCTACCTGAAAGTTTTCAGAACGATCGAAATAAAAATTGAAAAAAACACGCACAGTTTCAATGGAAATTGACACAAATTTTTCAAACTTTAAAAGGCGGAATTTTGATTCAAATATATTGTGTTGTATATCATTGGAAAGAGCAGACATAGCATAGTACGACGGTGAAAGAAAATAAGACATATGTAAATTAGGTCACGTGGTAGGGCTGTTTAAAGTTAAAAATTACAATTTTCAAACGGCTATAAAACCGGAAGTAACCATTGGGCATCTGAAAAAAATATGTCATTGGATACATCTAATCAAGGGCAATAACTTTTGTACAGGTCACAAAGTCACAAAAGGTCAAGGTCACAAAATATGGGCCTTGAAAGTTTTGACCATTACTGACTTATTTTTACCGGAAATCAGAAAAATTCAGAATTGAAATTCAAAAATCGGCTTCCCATGTTTTGGTCGCAGTCGACTGTTGATTACATAGACATAAAAATTATGCAAATTCCATAACACCCTGAGGCCCCATTTTGCGTTTTATGAAAATATACCATTTCAAGATGGCGCCTGATCTGTTACATCCGGGTCAAATTTTATGATTTGTATAATTTTGAGTCTACATAACAAACATATTGCAAAAAGAATTTTTCGAATATCTTCAAAATTCCGGAAGTTGAAATTTCAACTTTGAGAGCGAATGACGCCAAAACCGGAAGTGATATCGAAATTTTGAAAATTGCTAATTGCTCGCAATCAAAATGTCTATAAATATGTAAGTTTTCAGGTTGATCAATGTAAAATTGCAAAAGTTGAAAAAGTGGTCCAGAAAAGGTGCTCCAAAAGTCAGCAAGATTTTTCTCAAAATGATATTGTTAAACTTTTGTCTCATGGACAATCGATTAGAGAAATAAGCAAAGTCAGTCCGATCGAAATCGGTTGAAAAATAAAGGAGATAATGGCCAAAACATCAAAACCCATATGTTCTCATACCTCATTTCCGGTTGGTAGGGCATGCGCCATTTTACATTTAAACAATACCGAGCAGTAGATTATCGTGGGAAATCTTGAGAGATTATGTGTGGCATGCATAGTTTTGGCTGGGCGCTCTGACCAGAAAACGGAAAAAAAAAAAAAACTAGAACCATGAATGGTACCATGCAGTGCGCATCCGGTTTCGTCCATTGGTGAAAAGTGACATCTTTCAATCCATGATGTCAGGTTCACAGAAGAAAGCTTGTTTTACATTAAAATGCAGAAGGTACAACATTTTAAAACGCACAATTTTGAATTCGGTAGTGAAAAGTAGAAAAACCAGTTCACACACGGTAGTCAAAAGTGTAATAAACATTTCATGTTCGGTAGTGAAAGGTCATCTGATTTAAAAAGGCGTAATCACAGTTTGATATACATCAGTGGAAAACGCATATCACAAAATTTCTAAGATTTGTAAATAAGTTCTAAAGTGCAAGAAAGGACACATGAAAGAGCCAAATCTCAATTTAGAAACGGACTGCACAGTATTCATACTTCATAGTTTGAAATACAGATCGAATTTTATCAATACATATTTCATTCAAAGAAAATATATCTTAATGTTTCTTTTAAACAGTTACAATGTAAAAAAAAGTACATTAATGATAACTTATCGCCCAAACGCAAGTTAATGGGAGAGGACGATCGCCCAAACGCAGCTTTGTCAAAATGTAGTTCTCTCCCTTCAACTGAAATTTGAATTTAATATTTTACAAGCAGATGGAATAACTAATTTTCAAAATTCAAAAGGCGCTATTTTGATTTTAAAATATTGTGTTGTATATAATTGAAAAAGTAGATTTAGCATAATTAGATTGTGAAAGAATTTGTGACGTACATGAATTAGGTCACGTGTCAGAGCTCTTTGAAGCTAAAAACTGCAATTTTCAAATGGATATAAAACCGGAAGTAAACATCGGAAAACCTTAATGAAAGTATCTGTGCATAGGTATCGTCAATGGCAATGAATGTGTTTCAGGTCACTTGGTCACCAGAGGTCAAGGTCACAGGATATGAGCCTTTAAAGTTTTGACAATTACTGATTTATCTTAACCGGAAATTAAAATAAATCAGACTTGAAATTCAAAAATCGGCGTCTCATGTTTTGGTAGCAATCGACTGTAGATTCCAAAAACATCAGAATTATGCAAATTTCATTACACCCTGAGGCCCCATTTTGCGTTTTATGAAAATATACCATTTCAAGATGGCGACTGATCTGTTACATCTGGGTCAAATTTTATTATTTGTATACTTTTGTGTCTATATTACATACATACTGCAAAAAGAATTTTTCAAATATCTTCAAAATTCCGGAAGTTGAAATTTCGACTTTGAGAGCCAATAACTTCAAAACCGGAAGTGATACAAAAATTTTGAAAACATATTTTTGTTCGCCATCAAAATGTCTATCTACCTGTAAGTTTTCAGAACGATCGAAATAAAAATTGAAAAAAACACGCACAGTTTCAATGGAAATTGACACAAATTTTTCAAACTTTAAAAGGCGGAATTTTGATTCAAATATATTGTGTTGTATATCATTGGAAAGAGCAGACATAGCATAGTACGACGGTGAAAGAAAATAAGACATATGTAAATTAGGTCACGTGGTAGGGCTGTTTAAAGTTAAAAATTACAATTTTCAAACGGCTAAAAAACCGGAAGTAACCATTGGGCATCTGAAAAAAATATGTCATTGGATACATCTAATCAAGGGCAATAACTTTTGTACAGGTCACAATGTCACAAAAGGTCAAGGTCACAAAATATGGGCCTTGAAAGTTTTGACAATTACTGATTTATTTTTACCGGAAATCAGAAAAATTCAGAATTGAAATTCAAAAATCGGCTTCCCATGTTTTGGTCGCAGTCGACTGTTGATTACATAGACATAAAAATCATGCAAATTCCATAAAACCCTGAGGCCCCATTTTGCGTTTTATGAAAATATACCATATCAAGATGGCGCATGATCCGTTACATCCGAGTCAAATTTTATGATTTGTATAATTTTGTGTCTACATAACAAACATATTGCAAAAAGAATTTCTAGAATATCTACAAAATTCCGGAAGTTGAAATTTCAACTTTGAGAACGATTGACGTCAAAACCGGAAGTGATATCGAAATTTTGAAAATTGCTAAATGTTTGCAATCAAAATGTCTATAAATTTGTAAGTTTTCAGGTTGATCAATATAAAATTGCAAAAGTTGAAAAAGTGGTCCAGAAAAAGTGCTCCAAAAGTCAGCAAGATTTTTCTCAAAATGATATTGTTAAACTTTTGTCTCATGGACAATCGATTAGAGAAATAAGCAAAGTCAGTCCGATCGAAATCGGTTGAAAAATAAAGGAGATAATGGCCAAAACATCAAAGCCCATATGTTCTCATACCTCATTTCCGGTTGGTAGGGCATGCGCCATTTTACATTTAAACAATACCGAGCAGTAGATTATCGTGGGAAATCTTGAGAGATGAAGTGTGGCATGCATAGTTTTGGCTGGGCGCTCTGACCAGAAAACGGAAAAAAAAAAAAAAAAAGACATTTGCAAAACAATGCAGTGCGTTCGCTAGAACGCACTGCAAAAAAGACATTTGCAAAACAATGCAGTGCGTTCGCTAGAACGCACTGCAAATAGTCATTATGAAAACAAAGCAGTGCGTTTATAAACATAACGAAAATAAAGCGTGACAAATCGAAAGATTTGCCACGCAAAAAACTAAAAACTAAATGAGTTTCCACCTGGGTGAAAACTGTTTTCACCCGGGTGAAAACTCAAAATAAAAACCCAAAACCCCAAATAAGTTTTAGGTTTTTATTTTTTAGGTTTTTCACCCAGCCTTCAGAATTTTTTTTTAACTGAAAACTAAAAAAAAAAGGAATGTCGTATATGGGCCACCGTACCCACCCACAAGTATTTTCCTAAATTGCAAATGTTATACGTTTTAAATTTTGACAGGCGTGAGGCGACACTATCATTAATGTCTACATGTCTACATATCCCTGAAGTAAGTTTTTAGCCTAGAGATAAGCAGTCCCTGATTCGCTTGTAATCTCTGCAATGAAACATATGGAGTTTCTGCACCTTTCATGTTTGGGCTCGACTCATGAGTACATCATACAGTAGCCTTAGCCTTAGACCAGAACATTCTGTCACGAATTATGAAATAATTTAGAGTCAACTTGTCGGTCTACCTTAGCCTATACATGTATACTCTTTTTCGATTCCGAGCTCTTGAGGAATCTTTAACGTGCACACAGCACACTAAGCATGCCACTCCTTTCAGAGAGTTGAAATATCTTACATATTTGACATGCTTTCTTCTTTCCAACCATTATTTCTCTGTAGATTGTTACTAAGAAACGCTAATATCAGAAACATTCCACGAGTTTTTGTTTTTCATATCTCCAGCTAATTCCATCGATTTATTTCTCATTTTGTAGTTCGTTAATCGAGACTACAGTCTCATTCTGTCCTATTAATCTTGACTTGCAATTTACAAACAAGATTTAAAGGTGGCTACCGCTCACCAGTAGCCTAGCAGGCAAATGAACTGAGATTGAGTTTTACGTCCTTATTGGGCCAATGAAGACTGAAAAAGTCATGCTATATAAAATAGAGGAATCCTTGTCAAGACAGTGTAAGAGTTGGCCTGTTCTTTTGGTGTAGCTGTCGTGAAACCATCTTTTGGAACTTTCACCGATTTTATTATCCAATTTAAAGTACATGTATTTTGAACTGCATTATTGTCCATTGATAATGTTGGAATCCAAATTGAAATTTGCAGAGCTGCATGCTTTATGTTTGACTATATCCAACTCTAAATTGCAGAGCTGCATTATTTATTTAATATGTAAATTGTCATGTTGTATCCGACTCGGACTAACTGGTATTTAATTGCCAATTCAATTCGTTTTTAATGTATAGATTTGTATTGCCTAATCAATATTGTTTGTGGGAAGCCAACTTGAAATTTGTAATTTAAGCAGCTTTTTAACCTCGGCTCCGAAATGGCGTCAAATTATTTAATCCAAACCATTAAGGCAGTATTTTACTCTGTAGACGGTTAGTTATCACTCTATCAGTTGAGTTTATCAGGAATTCACTCAGGCTGTATACATTAAATATATTTTAAATAGCTATTTATACTGATAATAGTGGAAGTGGGGGATTTATTCCGTAGCTATCCACTTGATATCAGATTTCAACTGGCGGGAACACCAATGACTTCGTAATCTGCAAACGGTTAGTTTGGGTAGGCCTACTTAATATCCTATAGTTCAGTGGTTATTTGGTAATTGTAGAGAGCATTCCAAATAACATGAATGATTATTAGTTGCGGTGTTGATCATTGTCCACAATGTCCAGGGCCATTCATGTTGGAAACGGTTTTATGGCTAGCTTGCAAATCCTAGACGAAATCAAATGACGGCTATTCTCGTCCGACCATTGAAGAAATGTAGTTTAATAATATACTACACCATAGGCGAGTGTTAAAGTTCACAAGACCTAGATCCATGGCACAGTTTTTAATCATTAGTTAACTATATTAATCTTATCTTGCAATTCTCGTGGGATCTCATCGTTTGTAACAAGTCTCGAGAAATAATACGAGAATAGCATCACGTGACCTAGAGGTTCAATGAAACTATTGATGAACGCCAAGACTCATTACACAAGAAAATTGAAAATTTGACGAGTGGATAGTTTGAGAGATAATCAAAATATTAGAATGACTTTAAAAGTATAAATCATATGAATTAAATGTGATTGATGCAGTCTATAAGAGAATAGTTGCCATCCAGTAAATAATTCGTAGAAGGCCATAATAACAGAGTTAAAGCAAGCCTCGAGGATGTATAGTAATGATATCTATATCAATTCTGGATAATAGATACATATAAAACATATCATTAGATCATCTTTACCTTGTGTTTGAAAAGATACAATTATGTCAGACTGTCGTGTTCGTTGTAAAAAAAGAATTATGTCAACCTTAAAGATGTCGAGGTCATCAAAGTAAATATATTGTATTATGTCAAACCTAGGTCTTAGTTGATATAACATTAGGCCAAACGTACAACATATCTTTTTGGTAATCATAATAAATATTAAATTAAGTTCAACACGGAGGATGTCAAGGGCATAGTTCATTAAGAATAAGGTTAAACCTTAAGAATGTTTAAGTCATGAAAAAAATATAGCATTTTTAGAAGCTTGGACATATCAAGTTTATGAGAAATATAACATCCGGTCAAATCTAGAGGATGTCAAGGTCATGAGAAATATAGCATCCGGTCAGATCTAGAGAATAACAAGATCATGAGAAATGTATCATCCGGTTACATCTAGAGAATGTCAAGGTCATAAGAAATATAACCACCGGTTACATCTAGAGAATGTCAAGGTCATTAGAAATATAACATCCGGTTAAATCTAGAAAATGTCAAGGTCATGAGAAATATTACATTCGGTCAAATCTAGAGAATGTCAAGGTCATGAGAAATAGAACATCCGGTTACATCTAGAGAATGTCAAGGTCATGAAAAATATAACATCCAGTTAAATCTAGAGGATGCCAAGGCCATGAGAAATACAACACCCGGTCAAATCTGGAGAACATATAACATCCGGTTAAATCTAGATAATGTCAAGGTCATGAGAAATATCACATCCGGTCAGAGCTAGATCATGTCAAGGTCACGAGAGAAATAACATCCGATCAAATCTAAGATGTCAAGTTAGATATAGGTAAACCTTGGAGATGTCAAGGTCACCATAGTAAATATAACATCAGTGTAAATCTACGGGGGTTTAAATACAGCATTTTGTCAAACCTAGAGGATCTCGATGCCGTAGTTAATATAGAATTAGAATTAGGAATTGTCAAGGTCATCATAGTAATTTTAGCATTAGTGCAACCTAGGGATATTATGATCATAGTGTAAGATATCAAAGAGTATCAAAGAGGATTATAAGGCAACATAGAGGGCGAGAAACGTCACATTTAAACGCTAGTTTGGTAGGTTACGGTACCTAGGGCGTGAAAAAGACATAGGCCTGTAGTTAGTGAAAATTACCATGTTCTGCATTGAGTACTAGTTCGAAATCGAAAACAAATAGGCTATAATACCATCCGACATTTTTCCTCGTTGTACGCTGCATGACGCTGTCCTGTTTATTTATCAAATCTCATTCCATTTTGGAAACAAAATGTAAACCATCAGTCAAGTTCCATAATAACAGATGTCCTTCTGATTAATCAGATAAAAGCAACATGAAAGAAGGATAAGAACAGAGTCACGGGATGTTTATTTCTGATATTTATCACCTGTCAATCATTCTATTACACGTTCTGATTGGTTGGCAATGATTCTATCAGTCATTTTGATTGGTTACTGACAGAACCAATTAGCCAAACAAATTACAAGTTAAGATATCTATTTGCCTTGTCGATCTTCTAATACCGGAAATGATGGCGATGACAAAGATTACAATGATGCATTAAGTGAATCATTGATTAAGGCATTTAGGCATTTAGGATTGCATGTTAAAGATTCAAAAAGAGTACGTTGATGTCGAAAAAAAAAATATTGTGAGTAATGCACTCGTCCATTCAATTTCATTAACTCTCTGAAAACTTAAAATAGTTGATTAAAATGTAAGTTTAATTTCTTTACTTTTCGAAAAAATTTGATTATTGCATTAGGCTCAACCTTCGTCATTTTGTTCGAGACTATATAATGACTCGGCCACTGATCTATATAGATCAGTGAACTCGACCATGAAAGGCGGCCATCTTGTGTGGTAAATGGACAGGGAAAGACAACTCTTATTTGAAGATTGTTTTTGATTGGCTATTTTTCCCCGAAAGAAGGCGATGCTCTCTGAAGAATGATTGTGATTGGCTGAAGTATAATGTATTCTTTATGGCGACTACCGTATTATATCTGAAGCAATCGGCAATCCTCGGCAGTTTCCGTAAACCATGATATGTTGCATCGCGCTAGTAAACTTACACAGAGGCCGTTTGGTTCCGAAGTAGATACGAGTGTTGATTATTGCAGTCTTTTCGGAAAGAATATTGCGATGATTGATCTGTCTTCTTACTTTTATCTTCTTATGGCGGGGCGATATATGTGATACAAGGGAATGTTTTTTATAACATCCAAAGTTGATGGTCTGTTTGCATTGCTCCATTTCGATATACTTCTCTAACTAAAGCTACAACAAGTGCAAGTTATTCAGATCGACTTTCTAATATCAGCTTTGTTTAACAGGTATCAACTAATCATAAAATCAATTTAAACTCATTAACTTTCAATACGTGGTTTTTGTTGCTTTGTTCAAATTACAATATACAGATCTTTAAACAGGTCATATGAGATTGGATAGAGTTTTACTTCCATCGTTTTTTTTTCTTTATTGGACAAGTTCTGTGAAATGGTTTTACGCCCTAAAGTTCTGTATCTTATTGGGCTAATGGTATGAAATGGTTTTTACGTCCCATTGTTCTCTTTTTATTGGGCTAATGGTATGAAATGGCTTTACGTTTTACTGTTCTCTTCTTATTGGGCTAATGGTATGAAATCAGGGTTTCCAAAATACCCGGGTCTTACAGATTACCGAGTCCGGGACTGAGTCTGGCCCTAGGACCCGGGTCTGACTCGAATCGCCAATGGTATGGACTTGAGGTTTGTGTCCTACTGTTCATTATCTTATTGGACTAATGGTATGAAAAAGGTTTTAGGTTTTACTGTTATATATCTTATTGGGCTAATGGTATGGAATTGAGTATTGCGTCTCGCTTTACAGTATTTTATTGGGCTAATGGTCTGGTTGAGTATTGCGTCTTACTGTTCATTATCTTATTGGGCTAATGGCATGAAATTGACTGTTGCGTCCGTCTGTTCTATATATTATTGGACTAATGGTATGAAAAGGGTTTTACCTTCTTCTGTTTTATATATTATTGGGCTAATGGTATGAAATTGACTATTGCGTCCTTCTGTTCTATATCTTATTGGGCTAATGGTATGAAATTGCTTTATATCCTATAGTATTGTTATGTATCTTATTGAACTTTTTTATTTTGCGATTAACGTGGCTGAAAAATGCAACTTCCGGTTGTACTGCTTGGATTCATCCGTACTTTAGAATCCGTCGAATTTATTTTTTTTTAAAAAAGATAATGATCATACATGTCAGGAAATTAAATAAATTTACTTTGGAGACGCAAAAGCCTCGATTGGACAGACTACTCGTCGTATCGCCAGAGTAGAATCAGCAAATTTCCGATTTGTTTTTAATTTCAAACTACAGATCCAATTTGTGTCGCTCTGCTGATAGTCAGATAATTATCTGCAGATTAAATTGACTAATTACTCCCACCAGTTCTTAATTACTCCACAATTATTGCTAATGTTGTTATTCTTTTAGGGGTGAAATAAGTCGTACTCCAGATGGAAGACCCAGTGATTATTATAACAGAGGGAGGTGAATGTAACAGCAATGTAATTATGTAAATGAGGTGGTTTATTAACGTCACGTGATTAGGGATCAGTTATTATAATAAGCATAGGAATAATATTTGGTTTGTAAGAAGTCAATAATAAAATCAAGAGAGAAAGGTAAGACGCACATTTCTTTCGTTTTCTGTTGACAATTTTTCTTATCTTTCACTTGATGTGTCGCCAACTTTCCACCATAAGGCCTTCTTACTTTTACATGCCTAATTAACTAAACCGGAAGTTAGGCCTACTACATGTCATCAGCGTTTGCCTTTTTCATTCCTTTTTTTTAAATGCTCACACATTCTACTGTTGTGACATTTTAAAGTTTTTTAGAATTCTTAAAACTTCAATTTATGTCATTCCTTTCTCTTATGCAACGCCTGCAGTTCAGTAATTTCATGAAAAGGCAGATAATGATATCACTATCACAAATTTCATTCAATACAATACAGAATGCCAGAATGCCAACCTGAGACTGTTTGTCAACTCTGTAATATTAATATATTATCTTGTAATATAATATTGGTATATAGACCCTTGCGCCGCCGCCATTAGCCGCCGCCGCCGCCGATTTCTTTACAGCCATAATCTGCCAGTTGTGAAAACAAAGCGCCACCGATTTAAGTCAGCCGATTTCTGCCACTTTGTAAATGAATTCAAGGCGATCGTCACTTAGACCTACCATGCTGAACATGAAAACTTTCATCCATGATAATTTAAAACTATTGCGGCTTGATAAAAATTTTGAATTGTGAGGTGAATATTCAGAAATAAATAACTTGATAACAAACACCAGTTGTTTATGATGCCTGCAATGTATAATGTACGTTCCTTCATTATAACTCAAATGTTTAATGAAGGAAATCCGTTTAGCCGCCGAAAACCGCCGATTTTTTTTGCTAGCCAATTCAGCCAGTTCAAAACCGGCTAACCGAAAATAAATGGCTAGCCAGTCGGTTTCATCTGCTAGCCAGTCACTTTTTACAAAATAAATCGGCGCAAGGGTCTATTGGTATAGGTTTATCTCACACATATTTTCAAGCATTATCTGGTCAGGTCAGGTTCGGGATTATGTATTAATAAAAAGGGATTATCCTTACACGAGATTATCCTAGTTCAGGCTAGGGACAAGGTGAGAATCGTTACAGTTGGGTTCATAAGGTCACTGATATAATTAATATGTGTATACTTTCCATATACGTGTACTTTCTTCGGAGAAACTTAATCTGTAAGGTTTGCAAATACGAGAGATCATTTGCTTACTCTGAACGTGTTACGTACATTGGTGTTTACTGGGATATTCAGAAAAATCTCTTTCAAAACATCAAACGGTAAGAGCCAAAATTTATGTTTTGGGGAATTCGGTAGATCCAGTGGCGAATTCTTTGGCGAAGAAAGATTGTTAAGCCCATATCAGTAATTGTATGGAAAATTACATAGTTTTATGGGTTTATTTGATTATCTTTGTATACTGTAGACACCTTTGATAAATATATACTCTTATTGACCAAGTTTGGGAACTTAAATTTTTTGTTCTTTCTAAGAGGTGGTATCGCTTTAATCTAGCTGTAATCATGCAATGGAATCGCGAACAGCGGAACAGAAAGAGACAGGCCATCGTCAACAGATCTGACCACGAATAAGGCAGAAGGTTGTGAATGGATCAACAGATCATACATAATAATTGGAAATATTCGATAGTTTCTTTGTTTGATCTATAGATAAAGACATGTTGAAAATCCGGCCTCCTAATTTGTTTCTAATGAATTGTTTTAACATCTACTTGAATCTACATTGTACCAATAAACACCGGAAGTCTACTTCATCAATTATTTCTAACTTCATTATTGAAGACTTCCATTTATACTCTTTCTTCTGCTGCACTGCATCAATAATTTACATTCCTTGATCTTATTAAATTTAAAGATTAATGTTGCATTCCCTCGAGCACTTTCGTTTAGTTGGGCTTTTTAAACTCCGGTAACGTTTGCAATTTGGGTTTAACAACGACATCCTTACCTTTCCGTCACACCGTTTACACCAGCAGCATCAAAGAAAAAATGCAAACGAAGCGCATTATCCGGAGAATATTGTGTTTCATACATACTGCTTTATCAACAGAATCACGATCAGAAAAATAGGACGTTAAATCCATTACACATTCATTTTATGGCTTCAGTTTATGAGCACTATAGATGTTGCAGTAGGCGCACATTACGGTTAAAGTCACAGTGTGAAATTCTTTTAGGAGAAGTCTTATTTCCATAGCTTGCCGAAATAATTGATAAAGTCTACACAGAAAGAACGTGTCAAAAAAGAGATTGTCAAAAGACTTTCTAATAGTTCATGTGTATGGGGACAATGGTAGCATAAATTTAAAATTTACACAAGTGTCTGTGGTTCTGGCAATTCCACCAACAGGGGCGGATACAGGATTTGACGTTAGGGGGGGCGCAGAATGAAATTTCTGCGAGCGTAGCGAGCCGAAAAATTATTTGAGGTTAAAATAATCAAAGTTATTGAAATATTCTTCTAGAGTGGGTGCAATGTAGATAGATATCTTGCCAAACGAAGTGTGGCGAGAAACATTTGTTGTAAAATGGTGCGGACAACCCATGCTTTGCAAATTTTAGGGGGGGGGGGGGGGCGCACGCCCGCCACGCCACCCCCTAAATCCGCCCCTGACCAAAACTACGTTGTTTTTAGAAGAAAAACTGCACGAACCACAGACTGATTGAAAATTGGAATGGTGCAAATTAGTGTTTTCCATGATGTCCGCGATCGACATATTTTTGTTTTATTGTACAATCATTTTAAGATAATCTTCAAACATATGTAAAAATGAACTGGGGTATTATGATAATTCTGAGGAATGAAAGAAGTTTAGTAGGAACATTTTTTAATTTGTCACTAGCAAAACTGGAAGAAAAAGGTTGTGATTTTGCCATCTGTTACAAGCTGTATTATTATTACTTATATACTCTAGAATATCATAGAAAATCGATAGTCATATATCGGTATTTCCCGCCTACAGGATTTTATATATGGGTCAGGCTAGGATATTAAAGTCACTCTTCGTTATTCTTATACATACAATTATATACACCAGTCCTAAACCTACCGCCGCTTACATAACGTTTTATATTCCCTTTACTAGGTTTACACTTACTGGTACCCTGATATTGGCCTCGTCACTATTCCTAAACTTACTTAAGTTTACCTATAATGTCTTAAAGCCATTTCACTAGTTCTAAACCAGGTGGCTATTTCACTAGAACTTAAGTTATTGACGTCCCTTCATTAGTTATTTCACTTTAAACTTACTTCTCTACTCTTTCTTTTAGTTATTTCACAGTAAACTTACTTACCTGTTCGTCTTTCTCTTTTAGTTATTTCACTGTAAACTTACTTACTTACTTCTCTACTCTCTCTTTTAGTTATTCCACTAGTCCCAAACTTACTTACTCCTCTACACTCTCTTTTAGCTATTCCACTAGTCCTAAACTTACTTATTCCTAAACTTACTTACTCCTCTACATTCTCTTTTAGCTATTCCACTAGTCCTAAACTTACTTATTCCTAAACTTACTTACTCCTCTCCATTCTCTTTTAGCTATTCCACTAGTCCTAAACTTACTTACTCCTCTACTCTCTCTTTTAGTTATTCCACTAGTCCTAAACTTACTTACTTCTCTACTCTCTCTTTTAGTTATTCCACTAGTCCTAAACTTACTTACTCCTCTACACTCTCTATAAGCTATTCCACTTACTAGTCTTAAACTAACTTACTCCTTTTATCTCTCTCTATTAGCTATTCCACTTGTCCTAAACTTAATTACTCCTCTACACTCTCTTTTAGCTATTCCACTTGTCCTAAACTTACTTACCCCCCCCCCCCCCCTACTCTCTCTTTTGTAGCTATTCCACTAGTCCTAAACTTACTTACTCCTCTACTCTCTCTTTTAGCTAATCAACTAGTCCTTAACTTACTTACTCCTCTACTCTCTCTTTTAGCTATTCCACTAGTCCTAAACTTACCTACTTCTCTACTCTCTCTTTTAGCTATTCCATTAGTCCTAAACTTACTGACGCCCCCCCCCCCCCCCACCCCCCCTTTTCGCTAAACGATAGTTACTCTAACATATTTTTACCTCGATAGCCAAATGCATTCAAAGTATGTAAATACATATATTGCATTATTTTTCAGAAGCCAAGGACAGAAAGTGGCAGTGGATGGTATCGGGAATGGAATAGGAATTATCAGGAAATTCTTTGTTACTATAAATAGAAAAGCTGTGTTTCCTGTGTAACTAAAAATAAATTGTGTACGTCCGAAATTGTTGATGGTTATTGTGATTGTGATATAGTCCTGTGCGTTTCGCATATGCAAAGGTGATCGCTAAATACAAACAGGGAATATTTTGCTAAAATAGATTTATAGAAGAAATATCCCATGTTATTAATTATAGCATGAAGGATATGGACGAAAGAAATGGCCCCGTCCATTAGAATCTCGTGTCTTACCCCTGCTTTATTTTGTGTCTTCATGTATTTTGGAGTAGCACGTGCACAGCATGATTATTCGGGTAAGTAAAATTATTTGTTATCTCCCTTTTTTTCGAAATCGTCGCATTTGCATGCCATGCCACATTCGAATTACTTCCCTTTATTGCTGTTTACTGGAAGGGAGATAAGTCAGTATGACAAATCGAGATACCTACGCTAAAATAAAAGTCTACTCTATTATGGGTAAATATTTGTGATGTTGTGTTCACTTTGTCAAGCTTTTTCGAACTCTTATACCTTGACAACATAAGGCACTTTTCTTGTATCACTTACAAATAAATTGATTGATTGAATTGTAGCCCCTACTTAGTCCTTAAGTAGCCCTACGGCCAATCAAAATTTAGCTGTATATGTAATTGAGGGTCCTGATAGGCTGTATTTGCCTTACTACAATCCAATCAAATCGCTTCATTTATAAAATGTTTTTGATTCAAGAAAAGTCGCCATTGGTGTCAAGTTATAAGCAGGAACTCATAGCCTTCAAGCTATATTGTGAAGCTGGTGTAAAGCATGACTTTTATTTCAACCTGCTTAATTGTTTACTTCTTCAGCTCATCGACTTTCTTTGTAATGAGAATGTGCATGTACATCGACTTTTGTCAGACTACAATCCAATATGTTTTGTCGTTTTGTTAAGTTTTGCTCTGGCAGCTCTTTCTAAACCTACATGTAATCGTTTACTATCAGGAACAGCCAAATAAGCAGTGATTTGAACTTTCTAGATGTCACTTAACTGGTTTATATCTAGACGTTGGCCCATCATTGTTGTATTAGGCATTATAGATTATAGATATATCAGACACCATCTAAGCAATAGACTGGTTCTCTGTGGTACTCTTAAAAAAACAAAAGACATCTGTGCTATATTCTATAGAGTGATCCACTGTTCTACTATTGTGTTAATATGGAAACACCAGACATCACACCGTTCATTTAGTTTATATTTTGGATGGTCGAATCCATAGTTTATTTTAAGGCCTAATGTTTGTATATAGAACACCATGACATCACACAACTCTCATGTTCCTCTAGCAAAGGGAACATGACCAACTCTGGGAAATGTTCCAGAGTGATCTAATGTTGTACCATATGTCTTAATAAAGAAGCAGTAGGCACCGCCTTACTCAATGTTATACATTGTTAATTTCAAAGTGTTATGGTGATGGTGATATTCCATTGTGTGGTCCACCGCTTTGCCAAACCAACATTAGACCAAAACAAGTCTGATAGCTGTTTTTGACAGATGGTGTCTAGCACTCCGACAACTGTCACATATAATTCCTAGATGCTGGAACCGTCGTACTGTTTGACACCAAGGGATGTGTAATTTCCATAACGAAAGTTGATATTTTGTTAGAATTATGTTGTGCGAAGAGGATATGTGTTAAAGTCTGACCCATTTTGACTGATTTCGTCTATAAGCGAAGTGAAGAATCAGAAATTATGTGTAAAAACACTTCGCGGCTTGAAGCCCTCATGAATAATGCAATACCCAGTTTATACTAAAACAATAAATATAATACCAAAATATCATACAGTTGACATAAATATTAGGTGTAACATTGCACAGTATTAGAAAAAGCCAATGATATCTTGATATGGTATTGAAGTCATAGTAGTTACCAATCAAATTTGCAGAAATAGGCCTATACCAGTTGCAGAACCAAGGGTGTTTTTATCATGAATGATATCTCACAAGAAAGGTGCCATTCTAAAAATAAACAGCAAAGGCATAAATGAATACAGCAAGTGTATTAACATCATCTTTATGTGACAAAAGAACACATCAAGGTATACATGCACCCCTGCTTTCTCTTCTCAATCCAACCTAGTCCCTATTGAATATAAATTTGTCAGCAAATAAACAAAATACATTGACACCCTCTCAGACAAAGAAACTAAAATTTCCCAGATCAGATTGAATTCCAGATTTATTATTCTTAAAGTTTCCTCTAGAGACTCCACAATCTTTTCCTGGGTTTATCCAGCTAGATCAGTTTTCTTACAAATTTACAAACCTGACATCGCAGCACTATCAACAATGATCTATTATAATTGTCCATGGAGACATCGCGCCTTAGTCTAATAATGTGATAAATTCGGTAATACTCGACATAGGGTCGTGAGGATCTTTCCTACCATGATGCGTTTTAAGCAGAGCCTTCAGATGAAGCTTTCAACTCGAACCGTTTGATTATTCAAAACAAAAGAAGACCTACATTGGACAATATCAAGTCACAAAAAGCTATGGAAAAGCGATCGTTTCTATTCGAATTTTTCTTACTATCGTAGCTATAAAATTTGATTGTTTACAAATGAAATCAAAACGAAGTGATATAATATGAAAGTTGTATTTTAATCAGTTTGTTCACGAATGAAGCAGAAGGTAAAAACACAATAAACAGTCGATAAAACAGAATGGTTGCACTTTAATCAATCGTCAAGATGTTTCCGAATTGAAACTCTATTGTATATATACATGTATAATTAATGGTTGATTTCCTCAGGGGGGAGGTAATTATTACAAACTCGACAGAAGGGAGAAATAACATCTAATATTGATTATTATATCAGATTCCACAATCTTCAACACAAATGGAATTGAGTTTTACGTCCGTCATTTAGATTAGATTATTGAAAACAGCCAAAAAACGTATGCAGTGTACGCTAGTCATTTGGCTATATATCGCAAGACTGACGTGGGATCTTTCCCTTCTAGAGCCTGGAAACGCAATTAGTTCTATTAATGTAATGCACGAAAAAAACTCACAAACATTAGGTTTGGGGCCACATAGGTTCCTCACTCTTGTACAGGGTGTAACGTGTAACAACATCCATTCTGTTAGTATAGTCGAGTCGGTAGTTAATACTAAAAGACACAGATCTGAAAGAGTTTTGTGAGATTGTATTTAATTAATGTTAAGAGTTGTTAAAAGAAAATATTCCGTGCTTACAGTCAATAAGAGAAACTTAGAATTCTATTAAATCTTATTTCCTACATCCATCTCTCGTAAGTCGTCTTTTAGCGTGTAGTGAAGAACATGGCGATCTATATTGATGATATCTGACTTTATCTTTTCTGTAGACCCAACGTCACGAATCGGGTGTTTTTCAATGGATAAATGGGGATTGCTAAGCATAAGAGAAAGTTACAATTTAGCGAATTTTAGTATTCAGAACCGGTAACAATGAAAGTAGGTATTTGGATGGCAGTAAATGACGTAAACACCTTACTGCAATATAAAAGAAACGTTACTTTAAAACCAGATGACGTTGATGATGTCATAAAATCTCGTTTGTGACGTCTCCGCTATGTAAAACAAAGTTTGTGACGTAATCGCCACGTGTGACGATACGACTACATACACCAACGTTTGTGACGTTACCGCTATATTGAACTACGTTAGTGACGTTATCACAATATAATTTTACGTCAATTACAGTTTCGTACAAAATATTGTAGATAAAATCCATTAGCAGTTAGTTTTTCGATTTATCTAATTTATTATTAATTCATTTAGTAAATACAAAAAGATATCAACTTCGCAAAATAAATAAAAAGCTTCCTTTACGACAGAAAGATCAAACTGAAATTTTTAGATTATATTCTCTCAAATGGAATAAACAGGATTTTCTGATGCTAACAAATGTGCTGATTAATTGGATTCTTTAGAGAGAAACTTAAAAGATTTCAAACAGTGAATCTTATTGATCGGTTCTATAATTTTGGAAAATGATCATCTTTAGATATTGTATTGCTATTTACAATAAATAGAATATATTAGACCATTATGTGTGTGCATGTCGCGGTGTTATAAAATGTCAAGTTGCTGTCTTGATCAAGTTTATTAGCAGATTTCTATTCTACTTTACTAAAAAAAAAAAACATCGCATGTTTCGTATTGAATGTGCATTAATTGTAGGGTCTATATTAAAAATATAAACAAAATTGATTTTGATTATAACTGTGTAGATCAGAAATCAGTGTGTACATAACCAACATAATATACAAAGTAAATATATTCTGGGCGTTTTTTTCCAAATAATATACATTAATATGTGCTAGTGACGTCATAACCTAATTACACAGTAATCAACTCATTATATATGACGTCATGCTATAATTATTAACTGCTGTCGAAGTAATGACTTCAATACACCAGCTATTAAACTTGGCATTGGTTTGTCGCCCTATTTAAGAAGTACAAAATAGTATCAAACAAGCCAATATTATGGAAGGGAATTCGACGAGAGTTAAATTGATTTTGATTATAACTGTCTTGATCAAGTTTATTAGCAGATTTCTATTCTGGAGTGTACATTTATTGATTTAGGAGATATTATACAGTTGCCTAAATATTGGGTTAACTTGCTGATAGAGATCAACTTTTGTTACTTTTAACACTCTTTCAGAATCAAAACATTGACTGTAATCAGAAGAAGTTGCTGCCAAGAGAGACATGCACTCACTTACCTTGTAGACTTTTGTCCGCATTAGTATGTGGGTTTAAAATCGATGAAGGCCAACATTTTTTTTATTTTTTATGTTTTTTTTTTTTTGACTCATGTCGATATTTTACATTGAATATACTTTGAGCAATTTTTCATTCCCGAGTAAAGGATAAAGCGAAAACTAACTGTATTGTCCAGTATCTAAATTCTGTAGCGTTCTAGCAAACCAAAATATTAACCGATAATTGTGTTTTTCAAACTTCAATGGAAATGTTTTAGTAATTTGGCCAATTTATAAATGCCTCTTTAAACCATTCTCTTTATAACATCGTAAATAACATTTAATTGGTTTCGAGTCTAAATATTGGGTTTTATAACCAGGAGTCAGTTGTTGGAAACATTGTAAATTTGATAATCATTGAATACTTTTGTGGGAAGAACAGGGGTTCGTTGACGTGTTGGCTTTGGTCACACATGCGTACGTCAGAATTGTGTACGTCAAACCATAGAACTGTAACGTAGGGAATAATAAAACAAGATTTATGTTGAGCACGCATGCGTTGAGTTTTGGCGACGCATTTAACTTCCGGTTTCTGCAAGAAGCCATATAATTCATATAATTTAATTAGACCGAAACATCCAGTCTCTCTGCCACAGTATTATAGAGTCAACTTGTCGGTCTACGTTGTTATATATAATATAAATAGTCCCTGTATATAATATTGTGCTTTACAAATCATCATATTGATAAATAGGACCTTTATATCAAATAAATCTTAATTTGGAACATGGAACAATAAACCTAGGCCCTGTGTGCTACAGAATATGGTGACGTATAAATCCATTCATATGACTTCTTCTTGTTTGAGATTGGCTGATATCCAATCAGTGTTTTCTCAGGCGTAAAATTTCATGAGGCTACTAAGAATTAGTTTCAGGTCCCGTTGTAAAAAAAAATCTTATTTAATATAATTATGTCTTAGTATTTAATATTTCCACTCAATAAATTACGATCTTGAGATAAAATACTTAAACCTTGACATTCAGGGGCCTTTTAGGCTTTTATGGTTTGAAACATAACTTTAACGGACATGTATCAAAACGATCTCTGATTGGTTGATCTTTCCGTTTCCGCATTATTAACCAATCAGTGGCCTCTTCACGTTATTTATTTTCAGAAACGGACCCTTGGTCTATTAATCGTTTTTAGTTCATCGTTTAATGTCGGTTTTTCATCCGAACCTCAATAGTTTATAATCATAACATTTTACCAGACATCGCTTATTCCAATTAATAAAATATTTCGTTTTCTGTTTATCTTCTACTCAAAATAAAATTAAGGAATGTTTATATATAATAAAACGAAATATTGATCTATTTGGTTCAATTGATAACTAGTTAGAATATTAAAAAATATGAGAAATTGAGACAGATTTAGACCATTAATTATAGTTCTTCAAACAGGCTATTGACAAACCATGCAGTATCCAATCAGAGAAACAATGTTAAGCTGCACTAAATGGGACCTAAAGCTGTATGTCACCAAATGAACTACCCAATTTCAAACTGTCTATAATGACGTAGATATGGCTAGTTAATCCATTAGATGGACACCCTTTTTATGTCAATTCCTACGACCTGAATCTTCGACAGTGGCTCAACTTGATCAGTTGGAGCCCATGGACTCAAGTGGGTTGCTATAGGGAATATGCCTACTCTCCAGAGAAATATTTTTTACCGTATATCCTACTTATGTATCATTTTTCTTGGGTAGGGACCCATCGAATAAGATGTATACTTGAAAAGATTGCTATTGCCTCATCCCATGCTCTGTAATAATAAAGATCAGCAGGATATCGAACAAGCACCTATATTACGCTATATCTGAGACATCACGATTTCTTTCAGTCAGAAGTGGAATGGAGATCAGAATATGGAGATAAACTTATTGAACTGGTAATAAAGACTTATAGATGTTAGAATGGCGAGAGTTTGTTCTAGTAGCCTAGATTCTGTACAATAATATCTCCGTATTGATTGATAGGTACTCTTTATTATTCCTGCCTTTCTATTACATATATACGTTATAGTATAGAGTACTGTCAGACCTTTGTTTCCGAAAGAGGCTAACATGGTGGAAAAACTAGAGCCCGTGTGCTATGAACTGTGCGCGTTAAAGGGATTGTAAAGTGGTTTTCTAAACTTTGTTTGTGTATCGGGGACACTGATAGCATCAATTTGCGTCTTTCGAATTTCCATTCCGATGTCTGTGGTTCTTGCAATTCCACTTATACTAACGCGTTTTATGACGTCGCCCCCTCTGATCTACCAGAAGCTACTATTGATATTATGCAGATCAGTGAGGTGACGTCATAAAACGCGTTAGTTTAAGTGGAATTGCAGAAACCACAGACGTCGAAATGAAAATTGGAATGGCGCAAATTAATGCTATCAGTGTCCCCGATGCACATACAAAGTTTAGAAAACCTCTTTACAATCCCTTTAAAGTTCCATGCTTATTTGTATGGTTCTGTTCAGTATCTATTTCCAATTTTTACTCGTTATTGATGTAGGCTACGAAGAGAAGCTGATAGAATATGGGGCCGTGTAAAATTCCTCTTATTGTATGGAAAGGTTCAATATATTGTCTCTGATGTGGTCAGTTAACACTGCCTGTCGACTTCTAATTATGCACAATACATATTCTTTTGGATGGTATCCACTTTCTAATCGAAGCAGTACCCTCAGGCTTTTAAAGGGTTCACTACCGTTCTTGACAACGTTCAAACTAACAAACCCGGAGACTAAACATTTAAGAACTTTAACCCTTCAAAGTGATTGAAATTCCACTGCTTTAGATTATCACATTAGACTTGTAACTGGAAACATCGATTGTCGACATCTGTAGCCAGAGCCAAAAGCAATAAAGACATGTGTTACTGTAGACATTTCAATAAAAACACGATAATAATTCTTTGATCTCTATTTTTAAACGGCTTTTAACAATCCAATAAGTAGTGGATTTGGATTGGGTTTTTTTAATTCATTGCTCACGTCCACCACCCATCAAAAGAAAAAGAAACAGGTTTCAGTCTATAAGAGAAAGTAGAAAATATATATGGAGACAGCAACTGATGGCATCTACCCTCAGGAACAAGTTAACTGATAGTTTCTTAAATTATCAGTGGTGATTTCGGACACCATTTCCACAAACCCATGCCTCTGTAAAATCTTTTGAGTAGGCTCGATCTTGCCAATAGATGCCTATAGATACTCTCGAACATATCAGCCTGACAATCTATTAACAAACTTTATTGACAGTATCGACAAAAATCGACGTCTTCAAGTGCGACTTGAAGAAGTTTATTTTGGTCCGTCTGTTGATTTGGTCAACTAGTCAAGTGGTAGTAATTATTTTCTAGACGAAAAATCAGAAATTTGATTCACAGATCCTATAAATTAATTTAGCGACGTCCAATAATCAGACGACATTGTGATAAAATCACAAATTCATGAGTGGAATCCAAAAAAAGTGATGTAGGCCCTATGTTGTTTGGCAATAGCATCTAAGTGAATCTACGCCTAACTCTGGATGATATTCTAAAGTGGCTCACTTTACTACTATTATCTGTTTGTTTAGAGGAACACCAGAAATCACCTTACTCTGGGTGTAGGTGTCCTTTTAATAAAAAACATTAGGGGTGTTATTCTGATTTCTGGTGTCTCTATAAACAGTATTAGGCCTATACCACAGAGAACCATTCTATGAAATATTACCTTGAGTTATAGGTGATATCTGCATGTGTTTTTAACAGTTTGTGTGACAAATACACAAAAGTGGAACAGCCAATCACCCAGAGTTAGATAAAATCTGGTGGTAATCACCACAACAATGTAGGCCTACCACCTTCTAGAACTCAATGCCTCTACGCTTAAAGACGGATTAAAGACTGAAATCCGGCGAAAATAGGGAGGTCGACGTGACTTTTTTATACTGATGATGTTCTGTTTTCTTTTTCAGAGCCTATCACGTGCTATGTGTGTGCCGGAAATGCCAAAAACAGTTCATGCGCAGATCCACTGAATTTAAATGTTCGAACTCCCGCCAAAAAGCTATGTTCTCAGGGTGTGTGCTTAAAATGGACACATTACAAACACGGTAAGTGTTAAATTTAAAATCTGGTATTGGGCAGTAGATAAACCCAGTGTCGTAGGCTACGGTAGAAATATCACACGCAGCCCAACCGGAAGTATCTCCTCTGCGTTTTACCTTTTATATTTCATATTAACCAATCTGTTTTCGAAAATATGCTGTCAGTTAGTTGCAGAGAATCGGGTGTAGGCTACGAGTTAACGTTGCTCTCTTTAAAAGCATTGCTAAATATACTCCACTTACATAAACTTCAGACATTTCAGAGAACGTTTCAGACTATAGTCGATCAAATATAAAAATCAATTTCGAGTCTGAACTCTCACTTGACGTTTCATCCGTCTTCTTTTTCAGGTTCTCTGGTGATTGAGAGAGTTTGTTCATCAGATATCAATTTTCAACTGACGCTAATTGATGGTGTTTGTAGAACAGAACGAAATAATAACGGATATTTGTGTATGTGTGGAAAACATTTGTGTAATTCGACAAGCCGGACGCGGTTATGGCCCCTGATGAGCATTCTGCTATTATTATTATGTTACAGTTTAATATCTCAGAGGTTGTTTCTATGACGATGATGACGTCAATAAAAATGTGTTACCATGGAAACTAATAGGCGAAAGATTAAATTATATTATGGTGCGCCAAACTGCCTCTTGGGCTTTCAAATTTGTCTTTTTAAAGTACTTGTGCTTGGAAACGAAGCGTTCCTGAAATCTTTTATCTATGCATTGTGTGATGTTTGGTGAATGGAATCACAACGTGTGACGTCATGATGATGTCATTACAGACAATGAAATGTGATGCAAGTTGCCAAATGGATAAAAAGTTGTTGGCCTAATTTTTATTTTGTTTTTTTTTTGTATTCTGAGATTAAACCCATCACCATTTTCAACCATATTGATTTAAAGTAGGCTATAGTAGACCCTTTGCTGATAGGCTAGATAAGCTAGGCTCAGTTTTTGAGTTATTTTTAGACCAAAACACAACGAGAATTGTTCACCTATTTGTATTATATTTTTAAAAAGTTGAATTGCTACATTAGACTATATAGGATTATGTCTAACAAGGCCATGTTAGCATTTCCCAACGTATATTTATTTAAAGGAATATGCCTAGGCCTACTAACCTCTTAGAATGATCAAAAAAAAGCAAAATTCTTAAATTTAAAGAGTTTATAATATATTCATTAGGCTGGTGTCATGACTATACTGTATAATCAGATTAATCCAGAAAACTACCATACATATTATAATTTCTACAAGATATATAAAATATAGGCCTGAGCGTTTTATTAAGCGTTTTTCAATAATAACCAGCAATGTTATGAAAAATTACTTAGTTCTATGGTTGATTTGGTTCTGTTTGTATACTGTATATTGGCCAATTTTGAGAACTTTAATTTTTGGTTCATTTTAAGAGGTGGTATCGCTTTAAAAGATAGAAACTTGAGTTCTATTTGGGACGTTCCGATTTTCATTCAAGCCCAACAAGATTTGTGGTAATGACGTTAGGCCTACTGTAAAGGTAGTCCAACTGTCGGAAGAGAAATTGGTTGCAAATGAAAACTTAAATGTCCCCAATCTTATTAAACTTATGTTACATATTCGTTTCTTTTTCGAATATCTTAATAGGCCTGGTGGCTTTTACTCACAATTTAGCCTATAGCATGCCATGGCACTCTGTAGTTAGTTTTATAAATTGAACGTCACAAGAATGTGGCCTTGGTTTAAATATCGTTACAATTTAGAACAAAAACATCAGAAAAAGAAACGAACATGTAATCTGATTTAAATTGGGTTAAATGCCCAAGAAAACCTTTTTTGATTCTTTTGAGCTTTGATTATGAAGCCAACTTCTAATTTTCTTTAGAGAACTTTGAGTCGGCACACTTCTTCAGTTATAATAGAAATCATCAGTATTAGCAAAAGTGTCTTTGATTCGCTTCACCTGCTTCATCTTAAGTTATTACAGAAATCCGATTGATTGATATAGTTACTGTAACGGTAAATTGTAAGCATACACTGTCGCTCTAGTAATTAATAATTATAGAGCTAAGATTCCAACTTCATGTATTTTTGGACATGGAATCAAAAGTTAGAGCAACGTGTTGTAAATTGACCATGGGGAAAACCAATAGGTTTCTACTCAGTGTAGCCTACTCCAAATCTTGATGGATATTTTTGTCAGTTTACATTGTTTTTGCAGTTAGTTTTGTATCTATCAAGAGCTCGCTCATCAAGTCAATTTCGGACATCTATAACTGTCTGTATCCAAGAGAAAAATCAATTGTATAATGAACAAATTGTGAGGCGAATCAAAATCACATGATATTAGGAATAATTTCATTTGGTCTTCCACGATTCACTTTTAATGATATGCAAATATATGTACATAACTAATGACTTGTATTATAATTAATAAATAATAATTAGTTATTAAGATAGAAATTTCTATGCATTCATCTTATTAATCATATTTTCTTTCTCTTTGACATTTTAATTGTTATTTTTACCATTGTTAGTCTTTTAACTAAAAATTTCGAACTTTAAGACATTGTAAATAAATTTTACAGTATTTCAATATTTCACATTATCTCTCATAATGCAAAAAGATTTATCCTTAACAAAAGTAGCAGAGATAGTTCAAAGAGGATGTATATTCCAACGAAAAATGAAATAAAATGCTGTTTTATGACTTTTTCTAGGTCTAAATATTTCGTTACTCTCAAACGAGGGTTTTATATTTGAAACTGTATATCAATAAAGGTTAATAGTGACGTTAATAGGGAGCCAAAAGATGCTAGGACATTTTGCACTCTTGGGCAAAAGACGGATATTATTTTTTAACGATCGTCGAAGGTATATTTTGGCTCTGTTATTGTAAACAGTTTCATTTGTTTTGAGGAAACCTTAGTGAAAAAATTACATTTGAATATTTTCTTTCTATATTGTGCCCATATATAGGTTTTACTGGAACTACCTCAAAACAAAGGGAACTGTTTGTGCTGATGTTCGGAATCATCATGCTCGTGCATAATCTATGGAAGGGTAAACTAGTAATAGGCCCTAATAAGATTCAATATACATTTGTTTAAACTCAATTGTAAAATGTTCATAATCATCTCTTCTTACCTATAGGCCTAGACTACTCCACAGTTCTACAAGTTTCATCTCCTTTGGATTGTTTTATTATTTATAATATACTTGTAAATATCTTTTTCTTGTTGTTTTTAATTTTACATGAGACGTGGGGTGGTGAAGGGTTCTACGTACGTTACTGTTGTGTAGGCCTACTATTTATATTTTATTGAGTTCGTGAAATTACGGGTTCAATGAATGAATTATTGATGGTATTTTTGCGATGGAGGGGAGATAACTCTGTTTATCAAAGTTTAAAAGAGAACACAGTGAATGTAGGGCCTACTGTCCTTTCAAAACTAGTGTCAGAAAAACTTCCAGCACGATGAGAAAAAGCATAAACATTTGATCTTCTTATTTGGGCCATGAAATAGGCTATAGCCTAATTCACAAAATATGTCACAAAAAACATGAAATGACAAACACATTATGCCTCGAGTTCTCTTGCTCTTATAGTTATTATTCGAATGTGGTCTGAATCTTTCATGTCGACAAGAGTGATGTTTTTTTAGTTTTTATAGAGCTATAAATAGAACTCTCTAGTCATAATGCCAATGGGCGCTGACATATTGAAATTTTAGTCACATGACAAAATCAACAAATCAAAATAACTGTAAGAAATAATGAGACCAATCAACACAGAGTTTACATCGGCAAGTTAAGAAGGTCATAATGTTTACAACATGGCTTACAGTTACAGTCAGTAGTGTATTTATCTATTATATATAGCTCCAAACTAAGATTGGCAGTAATAAAATGTCTATTCCACCTAATATGATTGGAGACGATGGCCAGCTTAGAAAGGTAGGCTATATTATAAATGTGACATGAGTAGCCTTAGGCATAGCATAGTCATTGAATATAGAATTAATAATATACGCCCACTGGCAACTTTGATTTTAAACAAAAATATTTGATAGTTAAAGAATTTGATACTGAGCACTGGTCAAAATCCATCAAGATTTGTGCCTTCTAGAAGAAGATTGTTTACAAGTTAAAACTTGAACATGTTTAGGCCTACTACAGGCAATTCTGGACGGTTCGACGGACTTGGGCTTTGACAATTATGCTCCCCAAATTTCATGTGGGCGTTTAAAAATGAATAAATTATGGTGTGTGTTATTGTTGTCTACAACTGGTCTACCTACAAAAATAAGCTTATTGAATTAACGATGGCACCATGGCCAACCCCCTATATAAGCCACTGGACAGGTTTCATGTAGGAGGCCAAGTGTTAGTTTTGTTAAATAACAAAGTTTACTCTCCGACCACACTCACATTAGTTACAGTGAGCTTTGAATTGAATGTTTTTACTTGTGTCGGTCGCTGAAATCCATGCGATTTTGGTTACCGGTTTTGAAGGATATAGTGACAAATAAGGTATGTCATCATTTACCAGCATTATTTAGTAGCCTATTATTGACATAACTTTACAATAATTTTTTCAGGCTTCATCTCCAATACCTTGTTTTTGGTCAGCCCTTGGTTCGGGAGCTTCAGGAAGTTTAATAGCTGGTGTAGTTTATTATATGGGAACAAGTAGGTTATAACGTTTTTTTAGAATTAATAAATGGTTCTGAATTCTGACAGAATTTATTAAGCTAATCATTGCATAGGGTTAAAACATGATACAAAGGAAAGTTTTTTTTTAAGAACGATTAAAACTGTGGGGTTTCTTTTTGTGTTATTCCAGAACTTATTCAGTTACTGATATGAATTTATGTTTATTTCTTTTTTTGCAGGTAATGTGAAGAAAATGCATCATATTGTTATGGGATCTTTCGTTATCTTTCATCTAGGTGCCTGGTAAGCCTCTCTTTTCTAATTTTCAAATGGACAAAATTGATGTCTTTATTTAGAATATTGCATTTTCATGTCAATTTTATTTCTGCAATACTGTACTGCAACATGTAAACTTACCGAAAATCATTTTTGAAAAATGGAGCCTAGATTGGCATCACTATGTCTGTCCACAATTGATTGTAAATACACTGCAGGGTATAAATCTTGACTGATTTTGACAGAACTTAGTGAATTTTTTTTATTATCACCGCCCAAGGATAAACCTATGAAATTCAAAATATTAATCTAAAGAGGAATCACATTTGTTCTGCATAAAGCTTCAATTTTTAGCGAGTAAACACAGTAATTCTTGAAAGATCTTGATAAAACTTCTTCAAAATACATTTGATTTCTGCCCTATGCCCTCATTCAAACAAAGCTGTCAGTGAGCGTATGTTATCTGGCCTGGCAAGCTGTTTTAATTAATCATAATGTTTGTTTTTTTGTGCAGGACATTTTGTCGAACTCAGAGAAGAAACACTATTGAGAAGTTAATGGAAGAGAGGAAACAGGATACAGATTTAGAGTCCATTACCTCTTAACATAAACTCAATACATACGTATAGGATTAAGAAAATGGGCATGTTCTACTTTGATAAAGGAGCCCCAGTTAACTTGGAATCTGGGAGATGAATATGAGTTGAGAATGAACTGTGAAAATGAAACAATTTCGATGAAATGAACTAGTCAATATCAATTTATCTAGATTTACTTCAGATATTGAGTAAAGATATCTATATAATTCAGAACATAATGTTGTCAAAGCTATATTCATATAAACATAATAACTGACCTAGTGAATATAGTAAGAATACATGTTATTTAATTTGAAGAAGAGCACTTAAATTTGACAGTGTGTAGTGAATATGAACAGTATTATGTGTGAACTAGATTTTTATATTATGTTTTGAATTTGAATTTCTCTTATGAGGATAATTGATATGGATGCAAGTTTTGTAACCCAAAATTGTATCCTAACCTGTTCAGCAAAAAAAGATTTGAAGGTGTGAACATAATTGTATTTATTTGTATATATATATTATTCACACTTTTTTTTATTATTATTTGAAAAACAAAGTGTATATTTCTCTTGAATGGTTCATATACTAACACCTGTCTATGAAAACAGTCCACACAGAACAGGCTTTGGACAATTGTCATTAGGTTCCATACTAGTTTGTCAACCTTTCCACAGAGTTTTTAATTCATATGGATTTCAATTCTATATGTATATCAGATCACAATAACAATTGACAGTAGTCAGACATGACTGGCCCATTCTTCAACACCATCCCTGATCTTAACATTTAAGTTTTCAATCATGATTATCAGTTTTCTGATAGTCCAATCAGACCAGTGAATGTAACTCCCTCAATATCATTCGTGTTAAAACCATGTAGTTTCAATCATGATCATCTGCTGTGTTGCCAGGACAGTTGGAATTCAGATCCTCAACATCTAAAAAAATAAAACAGAAATATGTTATATGAAAATATCTTCAAAGGAGTAAAGAAAGCATTGTTGGGCTCATCCTTTCCAAGTCAAGCTTAGTCAAAAAAGGCAGTATAAGAGAAAGTACTAAAGACAGAAATTCTTATTGGATAGATAGTCTGTAGTGCAAACAACATAGCTCTGCATCAATGCATGAAACTACACTGCATTTATTTTGCAGACAGATGGAGTACAAATTTCAAACATACAAGTGTAATATGATGTCAAGGTATTGAACAGTGTTTGTAATAACTTGACATTAATAAGATGTTATTGTCTATTAAAATGCTCATGGTTAAGCAATAAAAGATCTGTGGGAACTTCACTAAGAAAATGAGAATCATTAGTTGAAAATGATCATGTCACCTTAGTGTACCAATAATGTATAAGATAGTGGACCACAGCCATATACGCCCTACGAAAAAGTCTCTTATTTAATCAGGAGTAAACTAAACTTTCTCAACACTTTCGATTTAGGTCCAATAACATCCATTTTAAGTTTCATCTAAAATGGTTGAAAACTAAGATAGTAATAGCATATTCAAAACTTTGGTGCAAGGGCAATAACTCTGTTTCTAAAGGTGGAAAATAGCTCAAATTCAAACTGGTTTTATGAACATGTATATAGATACGAATTTTCATTGATTCCATCAAAAACTCTAGTTTTTAGAGCGTTTAAGAGCAAATGTTGACGTACGGACAGGGGTGCCAACTGCCAACAATATACGCACTCATAGAGAGATGAGGGCGTATTAAAATGAAATTAAAGATAACCCCTTCCTGAAAGAAAGAAACTGAACAGCTTACCATTATAACTAGTAGCACACCAAATACAATATAAATATTTATTACGAAGATACAGGGTTATTATTTCTAACTTTTCATTCACCTGAGGGAAAAAAAAGCATACAAATAAATTACACAAAAAAAAAAAACATACAATGTAGCACAATGAGCCTTTGTTTATTATACCATTCAAAAAACCAAATGCTTCTCCATGTCAGCCTTCCAGACCTGCATCACAAACAGGAAAGTGGGTTGATAAATTTGAATCTAATCTAAAATAGGTTGATATTTTAAAATAATCAGCCTGAGACCAGATAACCACTCGTCTTCACATCAGCCGATTCGTACCTCATCTAGCCTCGTCTGTATATAGGGCTTTGGTTGCGTCCATTGGGACTACTTTTGGAGCTCTTTAAGATTGGAGGTGTGATTACTGCATTCAACATGGCCGCGCCCATGGATGCTTTATCGTAGGAGACTTTTGGCTTGTCTTTTGTGTTCAAATACTAATAAACGTTTACATTCACTAGTTGATTTCAAAGCCCGAAAGGAGAACTATGTGAAAATCATTGAAATGTTCACCGGAATCAAACTGTTTCGCGGTCTATTGCATATAACTAATTGTTGAAGCGGAAGGGTTTCCTACTGTAGAAAATCGGTCGCCGCATCACATCATAATGTACTGGTGTAGACGCATATCAACAACTGTCATACAGCCGAGGTTTGATGTAGGGTACCGGAATCAGCCGAGGATTGCCGAATGACCAAATAACATAACACTAAACTTACTGTTAAATTATCTTCTTCCTCCTCTTCTTCTTCCTCCTCTTCTTCCTCTTCTTCTTCGTCTAATTCATAAGAATATTCTTCTTTTCCTTCCACTTCATGGTTATCATCTTCATTTTTCCTCTTTGTTTTCTTTTTCTGGAGAAATTCTTGAGGCCAGAAAAAATTCTCTGATGGTTCAGTTATACCCTGTTAAAATAAAATATATATTAATGTTCTACTCTCTGCTCTTAATTGGGGGGAGCTGCGGTAGCTCAGTGAGTTAGACGCTTGCTCGCTAACCTGAAGGTCCAGGGTTCAATCCCGGAATGGGTCGAGATGATACCTTAGGATTTTTCTACCCGGTTTCCCCCTGTCAGTGATGCAGGTCAGAGGGGCTGACATGGAAAAGCCTTGTAGTTGTTCTGATGGGACATTAAACCGAGGCCCTGTGTGCTATTGGCTGTGCATTTTAAAGATCCCTCGACAGTTGGAAATCGAAAATAAGAGCAGGCTAATGCCGCTGTCCTGGCAAAATTTCTCTCATTGCACACTACATGGCGTTTGCCCATCCTCAATTAGCCCATATAGGTGCAGAAAAGTAGGACGTAAAACTCCATTCATTTCATTTTCATTTGCTCCTAATTGGGCTTAAGAAAACAAGCTATTCCATACATTGTATAATGGGTAAACATTTTGCCAGGAATGTGGCATTAACAAAGGGATGCTCATAAAGTTTCTCAAAAGAATTATCAGATGATGACTTTGGTCAATGATTGGTCAATCAAATCAATTATATTCAAATTCAGTTTCATTAACCAATTTTGTACACACACCAGAGTATTATACTCCACACGTGTCTTAAATTACTCTTTAAGTTAAAATGTTTCTAACAATTAGTCCCCGCAAGGATCATATACACCAACCTGTTGGGAATCAAGATGTTCACAAACTTTCTGACTTTTCCGTAAATCTCTTTCCCCCTCTTGACTGGAATATTTCTGTCTAAGATTCTGTACAAAAGATTCCTGAGATTTCTTCTCTAATTTTTTACGTTTAATGTTCAACTCTGCCCAGCGAGCAACTTTTTCATTTTGTTTTCTTTTCTTGTCTTCTTCTTGCCCAAGTCCTCCACGACCCAGCTTTAAATTGATTGGTACTGGTTCAGCTCTCCCAGTTCCTGATAAATGAAAAAAAAGTTTTTGATTAAATAGATTTAAAGATTATATTAATAATTAAGAAACAACAGTTTTATGGATATAGACTTCTATTTATTATTGAAAATGCTGACATTAACCGGTTATAACTTATTTGACTACAGATCAAGCTTACATTAGATTACCAGTCCAAAGAATCAAGATACTTGAAATTCTGCTAAATGGGTGATATTTCCTTCATATTAAAAACTTAATCTTACCATGTTTCCCCAACACCATTCCTTTTTTGAAGCCCATTTTCTGTAATAAATTGAAACCCTTGTTGTCAGTGGTTAGAGACGATTTAGACAGCATCTCTTCCCTCTTTTCACTTTCCAAAACCTTTTTAGGTTTCGTGATATTTTTTTGCTTTCTTTCCTTTCGTTTCTTTTCTTGTTCAAATTGTTTAGTTATTTTATTAGGATTCAATTTAATTCCTTTATCAACTTTCTCATTGCTGAAAATAGAACAAAATTAAAAGGATCACATAGTTTATAATATGCAGCCATTGACGTTTTTGGTGGGGTTTTTTTTCAACAGTAGGAGTTTACAGTACGGATTCATTTTATCTACAGAAGGCCTGCCGGTACTCAACTCGTCTACAACAGTCAACCCTTCAACATAATTGATATGAAGTCAGCAATGTCGTCTGCTTTATCCTGAGTTGGTTCTTTGACAAAATTTAAAACCATAAATATTTATAGCATATATAGGCTACCCTACTGGTTAACGTGTAGAGTAGTCAGATAAAACATGCTGTTGAGTGGTCAACGTGTAGACCATCTCGACATCTTGCCTTGTTTGTATATCTGGTGAAAAACGAAAGTAGCCTAGATAAATAAAGATTTTAAGACTTTTTATACTTGTGCAAAACCTACCATTGTTGGAGGATGGCATCGGACATGTAGTCATCTTCTTCATCGGACATTTTTTTCTGATAGAAGCCTAATAAGGTTATTGAATAAAGACAAATTTGGCAAAACAAAAAATTGTTTTTATTTATTACTGTTTACTTCCGGAAGGAAAGGTAACTCCCATTTACGTTTTGATAGTCGGCATTATCCAGTCACTTTGTACTTTTATTCAACTCAGTTTCATGTTCAACTCATTTCACTTAACGGTATGGCTGGCGAGCATATCCGGCCCTATGCCGCTTCGACCAAGTGAGTTTTATTCAAGATTTCCTTAAAGTCATGAATTGAAAATATATTCCTACTGCACAACGATTCGATTTAGAGCGTTCAATCGTTTCCTCTATCTCATTTCATTCTTCATTTACCCATAATTTGACCGACAAGAACCTTGCGGTAATCAACGGTGAAGGTTGCAAAGGGAGCTAAATCCATTTAATGTTTACAGACTACAACTATACCAATTTGATTTTGGAATAAAAATTTTCAACTTTACAATGAAGAATTCATGTTGTTGTATTCGTGTATATATCTATCTTATATGTAAATTCTATTTTAAAATTTAGACAATAAAGACAAAGTTGCAGATGAATATTTTATAGAAATGCTACCACTTAGAATGAACACAAAATATAAGTTCTCAAATTTTGCCAATAATAATAATATAAGATTTTTTTCAGTGGACTTGACTGGAATCATTACAATACAACAGATGAGTCAGATGACCTGTATATTGGAAAAAAGACTTCAAACTTTTTTTAAACATTTTTTAATAATTTTATGCCATTTTATGGATGATTAATTAGTTTTATGGATCTATTGGATTCTGTTTGTAAGTCGACCATTGAAGAATACTAAACTCTTATTGGCTAAGTAAGCAAACTTCGATTTTAGGTAGGCCTTCCTCTTTAAAGCGATACCACCTCATAGAATGAACAAAAAATTTAATTTCTCAAACTTGGTCAATAGGAAAATATGTTCATTAAATGTGTCCACAGTATACAAACAGAATCGAATAAACCCATAAAACTATGTAAATTGCCATACAATAACATGCTATAATTTGATTAACGTGTTTTTCCATTATTGTATATAAACATAGTTTTCAGGATTTCAAATTATTTAGTTAACAAGTCCCCTGATGAATAAATAGGGCCTACTCTTATTCACCAAGTTTGAAAACTTCAATTTTTAGGTACGGTAGTCCTTCCTCTTTAAGAACTCAATAAGTTGGATATGAGTTACTGCAAATACTATTGTATCACCAGCCCTTGAACTCTATGTTTTGAGAATAATGTCATAAAATAAGTTATGTTAAATAACTAAAAATGATTTTGACATAACTTTAAAGTGAGATGTCAGTAGGTGGAATGAAATTACCATAACATACAAAAATAAAGTTACATTTATTATAATATAATATAATCATTGATGTATATTATAGGCTTATATTTTACATCAATGATAGAGGCTCTGTCAATATTAATAGAATAGGGGCAATGGGAAGAAAATAGTGTCAATAATTTTGAAAGAATAACATATACGGATAAACGAGGTTCCACTGTACATGTATATTACATTGAAAGTTTCTACTCCTAAAATGGTGTCATTATTAGTATTTAAATATTTTTGCTCATGGGCAAGGTGCCATGCCACCCAAAATAAGCCACTAGAAGTGATGGCTCAACATTAAGAAATAGCAAGTGACATTTCTAGTTTGAGGTCCCTCATTGCACACTGCACACTGCCTGTCCTCAATTAGCCCATACAGGTAGAGAAAAGCAGGAAGCAAAACTCCATTTATTTCATTTCTAGTTTGAAGTATATTTGAAGGGATAATACAATTTTTCTTTAAAAAAAATTACATAGCCTCTATTAAACACTCCAAAATGTTGACTGTTTCCCTTTAATTATGTTAATGTGTTATATTTCAGATATGCATTTGACTTTACATTTGTGAAGAGATTTTTGAAATTACTTACGTTTATGTTTCCATCTTGGTGTAGTTCTGCTAGTCTTCTTTGTTTATTTCTGTTACTTTTGTCCTTATTAGGTGAGTAGACACCCCGTGCCAAATGTATGAATGTACTTTTAAGCCTACCGAACAAAGCAACAGAGAAAAAAACATCTGTTAACGGCAAAGAGTGGTCATACCTAGTTCTTGACAAAAAATGCTCCAGACAGTGCTTGCAAGAATCTGAACCTCTTCCACCTTGGATAGTGGCCTCTTCTAGACATGCCTTACAGCATGATATCTTCTTGAGAGAATGCATGTGTGGAAGAGTCCAATGAAAGCTTTAGGGATGATAGGCACAACATTTGTATAAATACCATTATATCGACTGTAACATGTTTTTCATCTGTTTTATTACAGAGCAAGTGATTATTAACTTTATTGGTTATATACCTAGTAAATATTATAAAGTTCTCGGTGATAAAGATCAATCAGGTTTTAAATATCAGACTACTATTGCTGTACTTATTATACTAGCTGAAGCTTTCGTAAGTTAACTTTGATACTTTAAATTTTGATTGATAAGTTATTAAGAGGTTGGTTATCTCTGTATCTAAGAAACTAATCACCTCATGAAGGATCACAATTATGTGATAAAGGTTAAATTCAATGTGATTTTGTCTTAAAGGGATTGTAAAGGGGTTTTCTCAAATTATGTGTAACAGGGACACTGACAGCACCAATTTGCACCATTCCAATTTTGTGATTAGAGCATATTTTGAAGGGGTGACATCATCACTTAGTTTAACTAGAATTGCTGGAACCACTGTTATCTGATTCTTAATTCGAAAACCTCTTACAATCCCTTTAATGAAATAAATTCAGTTATGTGAATCTTCTGTCAAAAAAAAGATTATGCGAATTCTCTAAAATTGCTTAAAGGCTCGAGAGTCAACAAATCAGGTTTTTTAAACTTAGTATGTGTATCGAGGACACTGATAGCATCAATTTGCGCCATTCCAATTTCCATTCCGACGTCTGTGGTTCTTGCTATTCCACTAAAACTAACGCGTTTTATGACGTCACTAATAGTGATCTGCATAGATATCAATAGTAGCTTCCTGTAGATCACTATTAGTGTCGTCATAAAACGCGTTAGTTTTAGTGGAATTACAAGAACCACATACGTCGGACTGAAAATCAGAATGGCGCTAATTGATGCTATCAGTGTTCCCGATACACATACAAAGTTTAGAGTCCTCTTTACAATCCCTTTAACAATTAAGCATTGTTATCTTCATTTACATGAACTCAATGTTATGGATATCATGTTATTTATATGGTAATGTTATGATAATTGTCCTATGTTGCAGGTTAAAAGTACAATATTATACGTTGGAAGTATTTTATATATCAACTGGAGGGGAAATTTATCTTCTGCAATACATAAATTATATTTCAACGATGTTTTATATTATCAAATTAACGTTGTTGATAAAACTATTGACAATCCGTAAGTATTGACATTGATACATGTTAGTATTGGGGCAGCCCAACACAATATTGGTGGGTGTGAAATGGATGGGCCTCAAGTACTCGATATCATTGGGTAAAGGACCTTCCAGTCTATTAAATTTTTATCTTAATTGGCAAGTTATGTTTGTTTGGGATAAATGGAATAAACCTGCACTTCCATAAACAGAGTTCAGAATGCGTTCAACCTGTTTAAAAAAAAAGTAAATTTGGAATGGAACATATTTTGGTATATTTGATTGAAGTCACAATTTGAATGGACAGAAATTGTCAATCTTAATATTGTTGCTGGAGAATTATGTCCAGTTCCATAAGTGAATTTTTTTCAAGTCATTTTAAACTTAATGATATTTTTCAGAGACCAAAGAATAACTCAGGATATAAACAAGTTATGTAATCAATTTAGTTTAGTTTTAATACCAGTTGTTATCTCCCCTTTTACGATTGGTTACTATACCTATCAAGCAGCTATCAGGTCAGTAACAGTGAGTTATTCCCCTTTGTCTTTTTCGTCTGGCATTATTGTAGTATATTGACTTATGGGCTTGCGACAGAAAAAACTCAAACAATAGTGATCCAATCATTTCATCTTGCACACGAAATTAACACTGTATTTGAAAATGACAAATTGGCCACCTAGCTTTTCTTCCAAAAATCAAAGATGTTGCCCCATACGTTCTTACACATTATAATAATGGTATTTTTTTAATTTTCTAAGCAATATTTAACAGGCTGCTCAAGTCCAAAATTTGTCCTATGATAAAAGTTTGCAATTTAAGTTCTGAATACAAAAGCTCTATTTTGAATTGCTGTTCTCTATGACCTGTGAACCCCTTCGGATAAGTTGGTCTTTTTTTTCAGTACTGGGTATATAGGCCCTGTTAGTGTGTTATGTTTTTTTATCGTGGCTACAGTCATCAATAAATTTCTTATGTCGCCTGTTATACGATATTTCTACCTTCAAGAAAAGAGAGAAGGAGATTTTAGGTTAGTTTTTATATTCTCAGTCGTTTTTTCAATAACCTATATTGTAAAGACAACTATGTCCCTCAAGTCATCTGGAAAATTGATAGTTGTGCCAGTAGTTCCTCCTGAATTCATGCATATCAGTGGGTGTAGTGGTTTTAATGGTGGTACAATGAGACCTACTGGCTGTACCTATTAGATATGATAAATGTGATGAAAGCTATATCGCTTCTTTTACGCTTCTTTTAAAATGTATGATTTCTGCACACTGTTGTTGTCATCTTAGCTTAATCAGCTGTATTTCATTTGGAGAGCTCAAAAAGTCAATTTCCATTGACCCTTTCATGTAAAATTCATTTGTTTTTTTAGGTTTAAACACATGCAGTTAAGAGTAAACTCTGAATCAGCAGCTTTCTATAGATGTGGTGCTATAGAACAGAGAAAGACTAATGAAAAATTAGAAAATTTGTTAATTACTCAAAAAAGTTTAATCAACAGAGAATATTTTTTAAATTGTAAGTTTAACCCTTTCATTGCGTATACCCGGTAGTACCAGGTATAATATAATGTTGCTAAAATGCGCATACCCAGTATTACCGGGTATTTTTTAAAATAAAATTATCGTTGATTCTTTATTCTTTCATTGCGTGTACCTGGTATAACCGAGTAAAATAAAAATATCGCAAGGGAGACCACTCTGTCACATTAAAATAGTTTCAAAGGGGGCTTTTGTGAGTATTTTTGGCATCGCATTATTGCCTTAAAATTTGGACCTAGTACAGGGCGTGGAATTACTTCTAGCAGTGAAAGGGTTAACATTCAATGATTTTTCTAGCGTCCAAGTATTGTGCCTGTCTACTGTCTCAGAACCTGGAATTTTTTAGCTAATCTAATCATAATAATGTTCCCAACTCTCACACGAAATTTAAACCTTCAAATTCTTGTGTATCCATAATTATCAGCATTTAAAAGTTAAAAAAAACGACTCGTCATTTAGTTAATACATATTTCTCTTCCAGTTTCAATAAATGTAGCAGACTATTTAGGAAGTATAATAAGTTATGTTGCCTTGGCGATACCGATATTTGCTGGGGTTTATGATCACCTTTCTTCACCAGATCTGGCAGCTTTAATAGCTAAGGTAATAAAATTAAACATGTGAAAAGGGATAAATGTACCGTAATTTATAAATTAAAAGGGATATAGTTTTCTAAATATTCATTGTTTCCACCAATATTTCTCTATTTCAAAAATTTATGTAACCAAGTTCCTTTGGAAGTTTTGACAGTCAGAATTTTCAGGGGTTGATAAGGGACTTGAAAATATGTAAATAGTTTTTAAAAGTATCAGAACTGCACAAAAGGCATAATTTCTTCAAATATACCTCAAACTATAAATTTCTATGGTATAATTGGTCAAATAGATTGTAAAAGAATATTTATATTTATCCAAATATTTGAGCTAAAGACTCCATGTCATGTACTAAAAAATAGTCAAAACTTTTGAATTTTGTCTAAAAATATATATAATTGTTATAATTTCAGAATGCGTTTGTGACAATATACCTGATTAGTTGTTTTACTAAATTAATAGATTTATCAACTAAAGTTACAGACATTGCAGGGGCAGTGCATAGGTTAGTTCTATGTATCTTTAGTACAAAACAAACTATTTTTAAGGATAAAAACCAGCAACGGAAACACAAATTTTTCACATCTATCCATTGCTCCCACAAGAAAATTTTCTCGTTATTATACCTTTTATTGGTAAAAATTCAATTCTTGTCCATTGCGAAAGTCACACCTTTAATTTCATTTGGAAAGGGGCATTAGAATTAGCTGAAAATTGCAGTGAATAATTAGGACACATATATTTTTTGTATCGTTCTGTCATTGCAAAAAGGATATTATTCATTAATGACAAGATAATGGTGTTTCAAATAAATGTTGTTAAATCTTTTTTCAGAATAGGTCAGTTATTAGAAGTATTGGGTAGATTGAAAGATGAACAAAATGAAAATTATGGTTTTGTAAAAACAGTTGGTAGGGAACAGTAAGTAAACATTTTGAATTTTGAAGAAATTATGTTTGAGAACAAAATTATAATACCAAATTGCATAATTAGTCAAATATATTGCTATGTGGGGGGAGGAAGATCCAATCAAATTTGATTTTTCAGAAGAAGTGGTCTATATGTATGTCTAAAATTGTATACCAAGCTTTTGTCAATATTGATTTTTTGGCATCTGGTTGTTTTTTTATTGTAGAAATCCTGAAAGTGATGAAGAATTACTAGATTCCAGTGAGATAATTGAATCAAGAATGGCATTCAGAGTTGATAATTTAACTTACGGACCCCCTAAATCAAATGATATATTATGTAGAAGTGAGTGATATTTATATCTTTCAAATATAGTCGACTTGTACTCAATATGTAACAGGGCTATTGATTGGTCAATTTGAAATGCATAGAAAGCAGAGGGGAGTTTTTACTTTTTTGACAAGTGGACCAATCTTACAATTTTCAAGTGAATATAGAGTAAAAATTTTGGTCTGTGGCCCGCACCCAAAATACTTCACTGGTTGTGAAAACCTATTAAACAACTGATTTGATAGGTTTTGAGAACACTTTTTCTGAGATTATGAATTATGGTTTGTTATATTTCAGATTTAAATTTCCAGTTAGAAAATGGAGTAAATATTTTATTAACCGGAAGCAGTGGCTGTGGTAAAAGTTCTTTATTACGTGTAATCAATGGATTATGGCGAACTGTCACAGGTAGATCATTGTTTTAATATTTATAGCCCTGTATTTATTGGGTTTTTTTTTTTATCTAAAAACTCCACATACAACTGGACACTATTAAAAGCAGAGCTCTTTTTTGATACTACGTAGGTTTCATTTATACTATTGCTCATAACAAAATGTATTTAAGTCGAGATAATAGCTTTAGATTTTTAACCTAGAATTTGAAATGTGAAGAAACAAAGAACTAGTTCTCTTAACAGTATTAGATGTTACTGTGTGTTTGTTTAAAATGTTTATATTTTACAGGAAATATAGATAGTTTTATCAACTACAATCCTAGCAGTATTTTATATCTTCCACAAAAACCTTATTTTACCAATGGTACTCTTCGTCAACAGGTTTGTACATTTCTTATATTTTTAGTCACCAATCACAGTCTTTCTTTCAATGGATTCTGGGATGTGAAGGATAGAAAACAAAAGCTAAATAAGTATAACACCCAAATTTACCTAACCTAAAATAGCATTAAGCCTCCCCACATTAGTAGCCCTGCTGTGTTTGGCCCAAATTGATTTGACATATATTTTTATTTATAGATTATCTTTCCTTTGTCAGAAAGTACAACACAACAAGGTGAGATTTTGTATGATCTTTCTTATGTTGGAATGAAAATAAAAGGGAAATAACTCTTTAGTTTAGCATTCTTTTTTGGCCTAGCCTACATTCAGATCATAATTAATATAATAGAATTTGATCATAAATTTCAGAGGACAGTAAACTGTATGAGTATATAGATCGAGTTGGATTAAAAAGTATTTTAGACAGACTGGGTGATCTGGACTCCACTACAGATTGGGATTGGTAAGATATTCGATTTTCATTAAGGTTAAGACATCACCTACACTGGTTTTGGAAAGAAATTGCTGAATTTGTTGTTTTGTCTTGCATTCAAAATCTTTATGTGCAAATCAATGGCAAAACAAAAACGGAAGTTTTATATAAAAAAAAAATGCCAGCAGAATGAAGTGTGCAATGACTGAACCAGTTGACCTATGCTTTATTACAATATATGTGTGTGTCTTTTCTTTTAGGTATAATGAATTATCACCTGGTGAAAGTCAAAGACTATCATTTATTAGATTATTTTACCATCAACCTCAGTTTGCAAGTAAGTTTTAGTGACTTTCTTATTTTTTACCATCAACCTCAGTTCACAAGTAAGCTTTGGTGACTTTCTTATTTTTTACCATCAACCTCAGTTCACAAGTAAGCTTTGGTGACTTTCTTATTTTTTACCATCAACCTCAGATCACAAGTAAGCTTTGGTGACTTTCTTATTGGTAAAACTTCTTATTTTTTACCATCAACTTCAGTTCGCAAGTGAGTTTTAATGACTTTTTTTTATTTTACCATCAACCTCAGTTTGCAAGTAAGTTTCAGGGACTTCCTTATTTCTTTATTTGGAGGATTGTCAATTTTGCTTCATCTGACAAGAGGACAATTATTTACGACTAGTGAATAACAACAACACTCTGTTATGAGCATGTATCCAAAGTAATTTCTAGGGTGAACCTAAACATAACAACCTATCTAACCAACTGGACAAGCATGGTCACAATCGGGTCCCAAGCTTCTTAGAAAATGTGCACAATTACAATTACTAGCTGAGGTAACCTTGCATCTGGATTTTTAACATCCTTTTCAGAATCCAGATAGCTCATAATGTTACTTTGATTACAAACACTCCATTTGGACAGTGTAGCTAACAATTTTTATCAAGTCTTTCAGGGGTCAACTTTAAATTCCTTCAGGGAATCCAAAAAACTATTAATTCTTCAATTCTTTTAGAATTTCTTTTTTTTCCGGAGAGCCCACTTTGCTAATAATGTTTATTTGTTGTATTATATTTCCAGTTTTAGATGAAGCAACAAGTCAAGTGAATATAGAAATGGAAGAAGTATTATACAGTTATTGTAATGAATTAAATATAACTCTACTCAGTGTCGGACATCGGCAATCTGTGAGAAAATATCATAATATAGAACTTCATTTAGACGGGTCTGGTGACTGGTCAATGAAAAATATCACAGAGAATTCCATAAACTCTTAATGATTTGTACATTAGGCTTATTTTTTTACTGCTAATTTTGTTTGTCAAGGCTTATTGTCAGGCATTTTCCATCTAGAGCTCTAGGCTGTATTATCAGGCAATCTTTTGATTATAGATCTGGTCTATATTCTCGGTTAATGTATGACGAGATCTCTGGGCTGAATTGTCTGACAATGTGAGCCTTAGTCTGTTTTAACAATCAATGTTTTAATAGAGCTCTCTAGACTGTATGTCAATTTTGTTGGACTTCAACCCTAAAGTGAATTGTCATTTCCAAACCTAGCATTAATGACTGTTTTGGTATTCTCAGATTTTAACTGATTTATAGCTGATTAAACCTTTCACAATTCAGACTTAGGATTTTATCATGACTGAAACTAGTAAATGAAAAATATTAGGTTAATTTTTTACTGGGCATTATTTTTAATTATACAATACATGTAGTATCTTATCTTGGAGCATGTAATATTTGATTTTTTTTAAGCTGCTTATTTTGTATGTTTTAAGTTTTAGAACTTAAAGAAAATTGCAGATTAATTTTATTAAGTTATTTTTTAAGATTTTAAAAATATGAAACCATGTGTTGGGATCATGCTTCAAATACAGGTGCTTTACAATGTTGATTCAGAGATATTTAATTATCTAAGAATATTTTATGTGGTATGTCCCAGATGTAATGTCTACTCTGTTATTGTAATATTTACTTTGATAACCTGCAATATATTTTGGTATGGCTGCTGGTTATTTTGATAACATCTAGATCAGACCTCAAGATGATTTCCTAAAGCGCCATTTGGTCCAAATAGTAAGCATGAAGCGCCACTTATTGATTCATTTTGTAGAACTTTAGGGGAGAGGGTATTCAAATTAGCTAATGTACAAATCCTCCCCTTTTCAGTGATAGACGATTCCAGTTAATTATTTTAACAACTTATAACGTGGTGTATTAGAAAATTCATGACACCATTTTGGAAAAATTTAACGGATCCCATATATTGGGCATATATATCAAAGATTCATATTGACATCTGGATATCAGTAACAGAAAGAGAGGCGAAGTTGTCGGCATTAAGAATTAAATAGGAAATGCGTGCAATATTGTGATGATACAAGTAGGCCTATAAAATGTATGTGAAGATTCTGATGAGCTATTATTGTTCTCTTGGATAGTGGGCGTGATTTATGGATGTTTTGCAACCTTTTCAGAATTGTTGGCAGGATAAGGTTTAAAAGATACATTTGTATTTCCAAACTTTTCCTCTGATTGCCAAGAAAGGTACACATCTGAGTGTAAAAGTAGCCTGTAGCATTTGAGATTACTTATCTCCCCTTAGTCTTCACAATTTGACATCCAGACCACAAAATAAAGACGTTAAGATTACTGTTATATATTTGATTGAGAATAGATTTTATAAGAATGATTTGTTTGCTTTGTTCGATTTTTGTGTTAGAAATATTTATATATTTATTAAAATATTTTATATCAACTTCTGTATTTTATTGCTGCCCAATGATCAAAGATGGGGCCAAAATGTTTATTTTATGAAAAGTACCGGTAATAAATTTTGTAAATATTGTTATTGTTTTTTTTTTCAATCCATTATATATAGAATAAAGTGTAAACTTTCTGTTTGTTAGCCCAACAAGATGGGGTCATGTCTTCTCTGAGAGTGGTTGGCGACACGACATTTTTTTCGAAATGGGCAATGAAAAGGTAAAAATTTATAAATTTCCAAATATTTCAAACCGACCATAGAAAATTAGAGATATATTATTCGGGGGTTATTTAAGGTTTCAGCAGCACAGTTATTTCCTTGGCTTAATGAGACATTTTACTCTGAACTTCATTGGACTAACTAGGAATTTGGTGCATCAAGGAGTTGTCTTGCCTTATGGAATACCAATATTTTGTACAATCAATTTGATAATAATCTGAACGAAATAAAGGATGTAGAATAGTAGGCCTATCAGTCCAGGAGCAGGAATAGAATAATGTTTAAGATCTGATCGAATTGCGCATATTAAAATGAAATGCAATTTATATTCAATATTTTTCATCATACAATAATTTGCATAACATGTTTTGTCTTGCTGACGGCCATTTTCAATCTCCAGAATATGTGTTAAACATCTGGGGTATGCTAAATTAAAACATAATGAATAACACATGATGAGCATATCATCTTCTTTCAACAAATTGCTTATTCATTGATATACATACCAAAAAGACAAAAGCTCAGTAGATATCCCTGCCTTACACCAGATTCTGAATTAGTAAATACCGTAATTTACCCATTTAAAGGCCTTAATATATCAATAAATATATAAGTTAAGTTCTCTCCTTTTGATTATACAATGATGTTCAGATTCAACATGATGTGTTGCTGAATCCTTTTGAATCTAATCTGTTCACAGATAATCATATATATACTTATGGATGAAAACGGACGAACGTGAATGGGTCCTGTAACGAATTTTCAGAATTGATGTCCCTTGTGACTTCTGTGATGGACAGTGGCATTGTAGAATGAAGAGAATAAAAATATCGGATTTTTACACAAATGCCTATCATTGCACACATTTCTGCCTTTGTTGCCAACCTTTTGAAATTGTTATAGACTTATCTTTCTTCCACCACCGAAAAAGGCAAATATTGCCCAATGAAAACATGATCAGTGATCAGTCATCCCAAAAATCATCCCAAGATGGAATTCTCAGTATCGCGAGTTTGGGAACCAATATATCGGGTGTACCAAAAAAACCTCCTCAAGTTTGCGGTTAGTATCTCAGCCTATCTTTCAAAATTCTCACAGATTTACTTCAACATGTCCTTGTCAGGCGGGTTAGAGGGGCACACTGATTAAACGGAAACTGAAATGCAGGATGGTACCTTTAGATGAGATCCGTGAGAGTTTATAAGGATGGAAAATATTTTTTTTTGACATGCTATTTAGTTCGAGGCAGTATACTTGTACCAGTTCGATGACTTTCATATTTTCAGGGTCTGACAAAGACATATTGAAGTAAATCTGAGAGAAATTTAAAAGAGATCGGTTCATCAGCAGCTGAGATACTTTCCGTCAAAATTGGGGACGTTTTTTCTGCGACAACCGATATATATATATTTATTTATAGGCTTCTCCCTCCGCTAGCTGTCCTGGCATAGGCGTACGAGCCGGGAGGGGGGGGGGGGCAGGGGGGGGCAATTGCCCCCCCAGGGATTTTCATGAAGGAAATTTAAAAAAATAAAATCGTTCGGAAATGATGTGATTAGGCAGATTGCGAGGAGTTTTTGGAATTAGGGGTTGGGTGGGGGTCGACTTGTCGGGCAATTACATTTCGTTGTCGGGCAAATTAGCATTAGTTGTCGGGCAAATTGGTTTTGCCCCCCCGCTCAACAAACGCCCCGTACGCCTATGTGTCCTGGGGCCTTATTCTCAAAAACTTAACTTAAAACGATTTTAGTATTCCAGTCATCTGATTGGTTAATCACTAAAATTGATTTTAAATTTGACTTTATTATCCAATCAGATTACTTTATTTCTTAAAATTCTGATTTTAACTAAGTTAAGTTTTCGAGAATAAGGCCCCAGGTGAGTATTTCAGATCCAAAACGCGGCAGAATCAATGAAGAACTTTAATAAGCACTAAAGTATGAAGTTTTGGGGGTTCCGGTTCTTTTTTAAAGTGTTTATTATTCCGAAACATACTTCCTTATTCCGTCTGATGATTAAACTGTTAAAGCTCAATGGTATAAATTGTGTTCCGTTATAAAATAAAATATTAAAGATAACCCCTCATAAAGATCGGTACGATAACATGAGAAAATGGATTTTTTTTTTCTTTCGTATTATGATTTAAAGTGGGCAACGAATTAAAGAAATATTTCATTCAAAGAGTAAAAGTCTGTATGATCTTTTATTTAGGGGCAATATTTGGACCGGAATAACGGAATTAAATGGCTGAGAAAGTCATAATAAGCTTAATTCAAATCTAAACAAAAATGTCATAATTAATCAGAATCTTATCTTTAAAAAGTGTCACATATTTAACCGTTTAAAGTTCAATTTCCTGAAAATGATTACATAATAACGGTGTAGGTTTAACATCCGTGAAATATAAACAGTAATTTAAAGGGGCGGTACATTTGATGTAAAAGTTACCAAAGACACGTTATGTGTGATACAATATTTGCCTCAGTTCAATATTATTGATGTAATAAAAGGCTTTGAGAAACCCTTTTGTGAATGGCTACATGTAAGAGGGCCAATAACAAAAGGTTAGGATAACCTGCATTCATTGGTCTTATTACATAAACGAGCAATATTACGTTTCTGGATTTCATGGCTTCATAGGCCTATGGAGGCTGAATTGAAGACTTCGAAAATAAACATTCACTGAACCGTGAAGATTGTTTTATTGTTGGTGAAATGAGAATATATAATTTTAGACTGGGGGTTATTTTTATCATTTCTAACTTGTTGTTGGCTGATGAATGATAGCGGAAACTTTGTTGATTTTAAGTTTCAAAGTTAGTTTTGATTTCGGATTTTTAAGTTGTTCGACGTGTTTTTAGTTTAGATTGTCCCTACCACTTGGTGCCTGAGGGTTAAATGCTGAAATTCATGTTGGTACAGGAGGGTGAAGGATGGAGCGAATCCCCGAGAAGCCTGACTGTGATGGAATTGACTGGATTTGGATGAACGAAGCTGGGGATGAGGTACAAGAAGTCGAGGACTGTGATTGGGATCGGTAAGTTTTACAATTGTTCTGACTTTATTCTGGGCTTCGGATTTTAATTTAGTTTCCAATCAACTTTCTTTGTTTATATCAGTGTGATCGAGTCGCTTTATCACAATAATGTAGCCTACGTGTGCCAATTATCTTTGTTTGGGACCATGGCATGGTTTTGAAGACTTGCAAGAGATGAGACAACGGTTTGACTCTCGGTAGCTTTTGAGCTAGGCTCCTAAGTCGTGGTTCCAATGCCATTCAATATTCTTGATTCATGTTGTTAAACCAGTCAGGGATTCTAACCTAAAATCATCTAGCCTAGCAGACGACAATTTGAAAAGGGAGAGTTGAAATAGTCTTGCGTTCAAGTCTACTCTCATTTAATTACTGAGTTTTAATTCCTTACAGAATTAAATTGATTAGGCTAGAGAACATTAACTAATTAGGCCCAATATCTAGGACAAGTAGGCTAGAGTACAAAACATTTTTAACTGCATATTAGCCTACAACATATTTTATCAAGTAGGTACGGTACAAGGAAACTGTTTATCTGTTTGAATGGTTTTTTTTTATTATTATTGATTAAAGCAGACTATATATAGTATAGTTATTATACATTTTGTTTACTGTAGGCCTAGGATCCTTTATTTGGTTTGTTAAAATTTTTATTTTCATTTTGTCAACTAAAAAGAGTTATTATCAAATTGTAAACCTAATAATGATTTTCTCAAAGTTTCAGATAGTGTTGTAATCATGTTGTAAACTATGTAGTTATCATGTTGTCAACTAAATATTGTTTTTATCATTTTGTCAACTAAATAGAGTTGTTGTTATGTTGTCAACTAAATTGTGTTTTTATCATTCTGTCAACTAAATAGAGTTGTTATCATGTTGTCAAATAAATAAGAGCTTTTATCTTGTTGTCAACTAAATAGAGTTTTTATCACGTTGCCATATAAATAAAGTTTTTATCATGTTGTCAACTAAATAGAGTTTTTATCATGTTGTTACTAAACAAAGTTGAAATCATGTTGTCAACTAAATAGAGTTTTTATCATGTTGTTACTAAACAAAGTTGAAATCATGTTGTCAACTAATTAGAGTTTTTATCATGTTGTTACTAAACAAAGTTGAAATCATGTTGTCAACTAAATAGAGTTTTTATCATGTTGTTACTAAACAAAGTTGAAATCATGTTGTCAACTAATTAGAGTTTTTATCATGTTGTTAACTAAATAGATCATGTCACCAACAAAATGTAGTTTTTAACTCAACTAAATAGAGTTTTTATTATATGTTCAACTAAATAGGGTTTTCATGTTGTAAACTAAATAGGATTGTTATTGTGAATATAAGAAGATACAGAAACACTTAAATGACATCCATGATATCTGAGATAATAAATTTATATCATTTTAATCATTAAATTTTATAGTTTTATATTTTGACAATCTGTTGCTTTGTAAAGCATAGGCTTTGATTGTGTTATGCCCAGAATAGAAAATCAGCTGCAAGAATGTTGATTTAGTTAAGTTGATAAAATCTGGCTGGACTTTCAAATTGACAATGAGTGTTTAATAAACATCTTTAACCTTCTGTTATGAAAATTGTTAAAGAATCTGAAAGTATAGTGTTGAACTGTATGAACTACGTAATTTATTTATTTTGTATATAATGTGAAGAGTTGAAATTAAACTTTAAATATTATGGTTAGGATTGTTTAAATATTATGGTTAAAATCATAAAGGTTTTTTAAATTCTTACTAACTTATAGCCTTGGTCAGGGAAAAAGAAATTGCCAATTTTAACTTGACTATAGTCTTGGGTCTGGGAAAAAGAAATAGTCACTGATTTAATTCTGGAAAGCCGATCAGAACAAATGAATTTATTGTCATTAAAGGGATAGCAAAGGGGTTTTTCTAATTTTTTCATGTGTATTGGAGACACATTATAAAAGAATAAAATGATACCCCTTGCGACCATGCCTCTTAATCCTTGGGTTAATTGTAAAAATGATAACTACTGCCCCTTAATACCTTACGTGCTCATTGTAAAAAATAATATACTTATGCCCTGAAAGCATTCATGGCTCATTGTTAAAAATTACACCCCATGTAGTCATGCTCTTTAAGCTTTAATGACTCATTGTGGAAAATAACCCTTACCCTTTAAACACCATTGTCGGTGGTAACCCTTTAATTGTGCTTGCTGGTATCAGCAGAGTTAGTTCTTTATTGATGGCTAATTACAAGATTATTGATAGTGCCCTATTGACAATTCACATCCCTGAGGGTGTGAACTTTGACCCCTGAATTGATGAAAAGGGTCAGTTTGGTGTAATGAGTGTTGTATCAGTGAAAATTAAAACCAGGTTTTGGTGTTAGATTGTTAATTATATTATAACAGTTTGGTGTAACATTGATTAGGTCATGCCCAGGGCGTTGACCCTACTCTAGTTTATTTACCAAAACCATTCAAAACCCTTTCTGACATTTCATTAGTTCATTAGTCAAAATAAACAAGTACAGGACCCTTTCAGAGACTTTCCTAAACTTCACATTTGAGTTTTTGAAGAGCGTTCTGTATTAAGTTGTGTATGGTGTTCCAAATTTTCAATTAAAATAATGTTATATTTTTGCCAATAGTATAATTATTTTGGGGAATCTTTTATTAAGAAATGTCTCTTTATTCATGATGTCATACTTTTGATAATTAATTATCTAATTCCGGGAGTCCACACAAATTTGTTTTTGGAAAATCCACAAATGTTGATAATTATCTCTTTCATTGAAAATCTATGTAACATTATTAGGAAATACAGTTAATTTAATTGTAGAAATTTCCTGGCAACAGGAAAGTCTTATTTCCTGCATGTGTAAGCGAAAATAATGTCCAGGGGTATTTATGTCCGGGTTGGACATAATACGCTAGATAGAACTGTCCTTTATTTTGTTATGGACACTAATCACTAGTTCAAAATGTCCATTGGACATATTTCACTAGTGCAAAATGTCCAGCGGACATTTTCCACTGGCGGACATTGTACACTTTTACACATGCAGTCCACATAGCCTCTAATATTTAGTTTGGAGAATCGACATAGCAAAATGTGATATTATTGTTGGAGTGTCCACACAGCTTAAAGAATTTAAATGGTCTTTATCTTTATCTAATAGAGTGTGCTCATGAATATCAAAATTTATCAGTATGAGTCCAAGTATTTTTACTAATTATCTATTTTTAGACATGATTAACGATTGTACATCTAATATGGGGAAATTTTAATAAATCAAAGATGTTAAAGAAAACCTTTAAGTAAAATGAATGTTGATTCTGCTGATGTTACCGTCATGTCTGATAGATGTTCCAAAATGATTAAATTAATTTAATTCTTGTGAGAAATTTTTATTTAGACTGTCTATGACTTTTATAATCACTAATATCTGGTTTTGAAAATTGCAATGTAATAGATTTGAACACAAAAGTAAGCTTGCTCATTGGCATAAAACAACACCTGCCCTCCTTCAATTCGTGATCACTAATTATATATTAAAGGGACTGTCATAGAGAAAAAAACGTCTTGGATGTTGTTATGAACCCCGCTATATGTGTTTTCTAGAACCACTCCCAATTGCACCCACTATTTCAAGCAATTTATTTTTAATAGAAATTGAGTTTTGCAAACTGCTCCATTTAAAAGAACTAAACAATTAGTTTCCCAGTTTAATCAATATTTTCAAAGATAAAAAGTATTTTTATAAGGATTGGGAAGAGGGAAATCTATAAACCATAGTAAATAAATGTATTTCCTCAACCTGCCAGATTGTCAAACAAGAAGTAGAAAAAATGATTAATGCCAGGGACACTATGACATCAAACCTGCTGTGTGTTCGTATGGACGGACATGTCAGTGACGTCTGACACAAGCCATTTTAATAAATAAACAATACATAAATGAATTAAACATTTATTGGTAGACCAGCTAAGAATGAAACAATGAATAAATGAATGAATGATCAAGAAGGATGAGCATACACTGCATTTGTGAATAGTAAAATTTGTGACTAGTTATTGCAGTATGACAGTTTTTATGCCATAATTCAAGCCAGTGTTTGGACTTTGACAAGAAATGTTAAAGCTTAAAGAGTATTGCAAACAATATTTTAAAATAAACAAAGGAGAAGAAAACAACAACATTAAAACATGACAATGACCAGGGCCCAGTTCCTAGCCTTGTGCTTAAGATCAATTTCGTGCTTAAAACCCTAAGTCGACTTGAGTCTATGCAAGAATTAATAGGAAAATCTCAAGTCGAATATCGGACTTGGACTTAGTTAAATGCTAGGAACCGGACCCTGGTTCTGGGTCAGAAAAAACATAAATTTTAGATAAATAAATACCTGATTGGTATACATCTTTACAAGTGGACATGGCTGGACATACATACTGGTTTAAAAATAAATGCTGAGAGATAGACATTCTGATTCCCATCGAACACTAACCTGCAAGAAAAAAAACCTAAAAGTGCCAGTACCTTCTGATGAATAGTAACTTTTACTTTTCAAACACTTGAACAAATAAAGTAGTATTTTACGACCCACTATTATTCACCTATTGGGCTAATGCTATTCAGTGCGCAATGAGAGAAACTTTGCCAGGACAGGGAACTCTTGGACAAACAAGTTTTGTTGACTGTTGAGTCATTTTCCATTAACATTGATGGAACAAAAAATAACTACACTAAAGCAGCTACAAGGGCTTATCTAATCTTTTTTGTTATTTAAAATACATTCAGAAAATCTACAATTACAGACCCTCTTTTTTATCATTCAGGAATTTTTAATAAAACCAGTCTGAAGCCCTATATACTTTCCACAATTTACATGAGTTATGGATTTACATTAGTTGATGACAAGTTCACTTACCATAGTTAATGTTAACTCTCTAAATGTCTTAACACTGTGACTAATTAACCCTTTAAAATCTAACAACAGACATAAGTGTGATCTGTTCACAATATTAACTAATACCTGTACATTACACAACACCTTTTTCTTTGAGCTCAATCCTATCAGTATCTGAACATTGATCATTAATTAACCCTCTGGGGCTAGTGATATGCTGATATGCTGATCTGTCTGAGTCAAATTGTTTTGATATCAACATTCTTGTGTATTTGACCAATGAAGTTGAATATAACAGTTCCATTTTGCTCATTTAACCCGACCAGAACACAAAAAGCACATTCATTACATTGGAATTTGGCTATCCAATCTAATATAGAGGTGTTTGATAAATAAATTCTATTCCAGACCACAAATAAAGAACTTGTTTCAGTCTGTGACAGAATTAATCCTTAAATCTGCAGGAAAGCATGTGCATTGGCATACTAACACCACATGGGAGTTTGTGATCGACAATTGTGTGTGATTTATCATCAAAAATTGAAGTAATATAACCCTGTTGAATTTATAAATTTATGATTTGTCTAGTTGAGAGGCTTAATCATCCCTTGTCTGCCAGGTTAGTTAACATTTCTGTAAGTTGCTGTGTCACAAAAGATTTTGGGTAATTTTGATCCGAAGATTAATACACCAACAAAGGAATCTGAATGTAATCTGATCTGATAATTTTCAGGTTTTTTTCTTGACCTATGCACAAATCAAATGCTAGAAATGCAGCAAAATTGTCATTATTCTGCACTGAATTGTATTGTCACTTTTTTTATTACTGAGAAAATATTCAACTCTGCGTATCACCCATGAGCTGTTTTTTGCGTTTCTGTATAAAACACTGGAATTTGAGTATTTTTAGTATCTGAATATTGTTTGTGAATATAAAACTCAGCATAGAGAATGGTAATAATTTAGTATGACTCGACCCAGTAAAACAACCCAATTTACTTCCTAATAGTTATATTGTTCTAACTTTATTAGGTCATTGGTCATGTGGTACATTTGTTTCCGATTTGGTAGTTAAAGTGGGTATACCACTTAAATATTAGAATGTAATGATCAAGCGGTTCATTTGGCTCCAATTTGACAATGCTTGACAAATCAGTACCGGTAATATTGTTCACAGCTCACCTTCGAACCTTGAGCCTTCAATTTCATTATCTATATTTCAAATTCAAAAAGAGGACTGGAATTTTAGTCAGACTACACCACAGAAAGTGACATTCCTAGTTTGAGGTATATATGATTATAATGCGATTTTTTAGTACTTCTGAAGTCTATTTACATATATTCAATACCCATATATTCGACTGTTGCCCTTTAAGTCAGACTGTTATCATTGTAAGTTATCCTTCAGGGTATCTTTGTTTCCAATGTTGTAGATAAAAGAGCTGTACCATTTAGATAGATCCTTTGAATTGATAAACTTGAAGAAAGTTTCCATGGAGTTGGTGTCTAATTGGATGATGATTTTCCTCTAATAAAAAACATAAGTTCAGAGGCTACAGAGTGGGGAAGCCATGTCCATGGCCCCTCCACCTTTTGGCCCTAAATTTTGTTTTTGTTTTTACAATTATTTTTTTTATAATTTCCGGAAACTGAAAATTGAGTATCTGAAATCCAAGGAGTTTTGGTGGTGGGGGTGGGGGTGAGAGTTTTCAACCAAGGCTCCCCCACTTCCGTTTTTGTTGTAAAAACTGTTGTGACCACTTTTTTCAATCCCACTAAGTCTTACATTTTGAGTACTCTAATGCCAATTTACCTGAAATGATCAACTGAAATTTAAAATAATGGTAATCATTATCAATTCCACTAAGAAGTAAACTAAAAAAATCTACACAGCTATATTGGAAGAAGTCTGGCCTAAATGTTCAGAACAACTGTTTTTATCAAGGACAAATTCATTCAGAAATAAGAAAGTTTCCGTCTGGCTCCTATTATATTTCAACTCAACTGAAAGTTCCTGCGTAAAAAAAAAATCAGGAACATATTGTTCAGGGAGAACATTTCTATATCTGGTGTACAAGACAAATGAAGTTCACAGTTTGTTGACATGTTTGATGCGGTTAGGTATCGTTTTGCGGAACATTCTAAAAAATTCCGAAAACCTAAAAGGTACATGTATTTCTTTCACTATTTTGTGTTTCGTGTGATTTTTTTATATGTATAGTAATATTTATATTGTAATAATATCAGTTGTCAAATCTTTCATTATATTCCATCTATAAGGTTTTTGAAAAATGGTTAGATTTTAAATTGGGAAAAAAATTGAATAGAAATGTAAAGTTCAGTTAAATAATGAAGAATTTTCTTATAAGTTCATTTCATTATCTTGTTTCAATGTTGGTTTTGTCAACATTTATAGGAGAAATTTAAACTTAAAGAGAATCAATCACTTAAAAAAAATTTACTGCCTGATAGATCATAACTTAAGCTAAGAAATGTCTTATTGGTAGTTGAAATTGGGCTCTGAAAGCTCTCTGATTTGATAATATTTCCATAATAACTTACGTTTGGCTAATAAATCTTAAACATTCTTCTGCTGTTTTCTGAGGTTGATTGATTTTGATTTATTGCAATCAAGAAATATTATTTTCTCCATGTAATTGCAGTGCCGTCTGCCAGTTTGGTGTCCTAATTCTATACAGCAACAAGATTAAGTTAATCTCATTAGGCTAATCTAGATTATTCCCAAACTATTCAGACAGATAGATAATCCTCTTTGAAAAAATTGGACTAGGGTAATTATATCATATTTATCAAGTCCATCTTAGTAATAGGCCTGACTGTATAGTATGGACATTATTGGACATAGTGTTTTATTATTGCACATATAGATATCTGTTTCTTAAGAATCTATGTGCCTTGCGTTTTTTTTTTGGAATAGACAGGATTGTATCATTGGAATTTCAGTGGGAGAAAGTCATTCAGAATCATTTATGTAAGATATCTTGGTTGGAATTACAAAATTGGGATATAAATGTTGTGTGAAGTGAAAAAATACAATTTACAACCTTATTCTTAGCCATTACTTGTGGGTTTTTGACTGAAATATTGAAAATTAATTTTGATGTAGGAAAAAAAATATCAGTCTGACTAAAAATAACACTTTAAATCAAACAACATATCAAATTTTTCAATTCATATTTTGATTGTTGATAAAGATATATACATTACCTAGAGATCTATTGTCGTATTTTAACCCTAAGGTCACACTTTAGGTGCATTGCCCTGAGGACATGTTCGCCCTGGATTTATCTCTTTGAAATATTTTAACCAACCTTCAACCCTGAAGCATTTTCGGAATATTTTTTATATAATCTGTTGAAAAATGCACTTGGAAATGTGAAAAGGTACATTCTTATTAATTGGTTGATAATTTTATGAAAAAGGAATATTTTTAAAAGTCAAAATGGTGGAAGATGTACAAGGATGGCTAGGACAGGAAGAAGAACAGAACCTGTAAGTGTTGTTTCACCAACTAAAATGGTGTTCAAAATTCTGTGTTATAAATAAAAATTTGATAGTAATATTCACATGGCTGGTAAACCCCTTGAGACATTCTCTGACTTACAAGTCACTTTAGGCATATATTTTTTTATATGACGTCAAGATGTATTGCATAAAATGAAGGCCATTTTGATGTCGGTTGGTACATCCTACTGTCCAACCAACAGTGTACCTTTTTGGATTGAGTTTTACATCAGTACCTTTTGTACACTCAGCAATGTTTTGTTCTTTTTCATCATTTTTACTACTTAGTTTGGCCATTATGCTTTGCCTTTGAAGTTCCCTTCTTTAACACTGGACATTTAAAAGGCATCACATTGCAAATGATGAGAAAATTGAGCTTTTAAAGGGATAATAAAGTGGTTTTCTAAACTTTGTATGTGTATTGGAGACACTGATAGCATCAATTTGCGTCATTCCAATTTCCATTCCGACATCTGCAGTTCTTGCAATTCCACTAAAACTTACGCGTTTTATGACATCACTGACAGTGATCTGCATAGATATCAATAGTAGTTTCCAGTAGATCACTCTCAGTGACGTCATAAAACAAATTAGTTTTAGTAGAATTGCAAGAACCACAGACGAAGGAATGTTAATTGAAATGGCGCAAATTGATGCTATCAGTGTAGAAATACTCTTAACACTCCCTTTAACACATTGCAAATGATGAGAAAATTGTCATACCACCTCCGGGTTCTTATATCATATTGAATGTTTGACTGACAAATTTGGAGTAGTGGTTGAAGAGTTAAATACATATGTTTTAAATATTTCTAGTGTTTGTGGATGTCACCAAAAAAATGTCAAAAATTTTCTAACAATTTTAAGTAAAGAGGTATTGCCACTTCTTTTGTTTGAAATTGAAATTTAATTGATGTAAGAAAGAAAGAAAGAAACAACCTTTAAGTTAGAATCCTTTCTACCAGCTGGTCCTTGATCAAACCTTTTGGAATCATTTCCAGCTGGAATAATGAGTGAAAAGGACTTATTCAAAGTCACCATCAATTTTTACTTGATAACAAAGTTTTAGACTCATTTTAGAGCTTTGAATAAACTTTTACGGTTGTAAATATTGTCATCTTTGTGGGATGTACTCTTTAAAATATTATTTGAATGAATGAAATGTTTATTTTGGTCAGTTAGTACATATAGTGACATTGTTAAAATTTTACTAGTATTTACTACTAGTTACAGTAATTGATCAAGGTTAATTTATGGGACATAAGAGCACAAAAGCACTGGTCAGTTTTAGTAGTATCGCAGAAACCAACAATGTTTAATGTACATTGAAATGATGCAAATTGATTCTATCAATGTCCAAATACATGTAAAAAAAATCTTAAACCTTTTTACAATCCCTTTAAGATGTGCTCTAAATATACATGAACAAATTTCCAGTTGACTTGAGCTGAATGTAAACATAATCGTATTACAACATTTTTACTTTACTCTTAAGATGACGCAATTTAGAAATTTTCCATTACGTTTAATTTCCGTGAGTTGATATTCAGTTAACTGCATAATAATTCATCCACACAGTCATCACATGTTTCACATACAAAAACCTTGAATTGTGCAAATCCTTTTAATATAATTGTAAGCGAAAATAATGTCCGGGTTGGACATAATACACTAGATAGAACTGTCCTTAGTTTAGTTATTTAATTTAGTTATGGACATTAATCACTAGTTAAAAATGTCCATTGGACATTTTCCACTGGCGGACATTGTACACTTTTACATAATAACTTTATAAAGTCCTGTTTTATTGACTGTTTATCTGATTGAGCTGGTTTCTGTGTTTCTGAACAGTAATGGCAAGGTTAACAATATTTTGCTGTGTAAACAGGACTTATATCAACATTATTTTATCATTATTATCCCTTTTGAGTTTATTGCTACCCTAGATTTATTATGACTGGATTAAGATAGTATTTATCTGCAGTTGACCTTGACAACATCCTTTTTACAGTGGGCAAAATAAACAGTTGAAGTAGGATGTCAACACCAATATAAAAATTATTAACCATAAAATCACAATACAGTCATGATGTGATACCCTGTTGAGAATAAGGCTCTGTTCACACAGTAATTTTTTCATTTATCAAATTCTGTTCATACAATTATCTTCTCATGCACCAAATCCTGTTCATACAGTGATCATCTCATGCACCAAAATCATGTTCATATAGTGATTTCTCAGGCACAAAATCCTGTTCACTCACACGGTTATCTTCTCATGCACCAAATCCTGTTCACATAGTGATCTTCTCATGCACCAAATCCTGTTTACACAGCAAACTTTTCATGTACCAAATCCTGTTCACATAGCAATCTTTTTATGTACCAAATCCTGTTCACTCAGTGATCTTCTCATGTACCAAATCCTGTTCACACGGTAATCATGGCATGAACCAAATGTTGTAGAAAGAGTACCCAAATCCTGTTCACACATTCACCTTCTCAAATCCAAATCCTGTTTGGTGAGCATCTCCTGTATCTAATCCTGTTCACACAGTGATCATCTCACTTACCAAGTCATGTTCACACAACAATCCTCTCATGCACACTGATCATCTCAAATTATTTATTTGAGGCAAATTAAATTTGAAACTTGAAAATATCGCTGTAGAAACACAGCCTGAATGAAACATACTAATAATTAAATTCAGAAAATTGCACTGAGCAAAAACAGAATTTAGTGTGCATAAGAATGTGTTTGAATTTGACAATAATGTGTTTTAGATTCACATCTGTAAAATTTTTAATACAAAATGGCATAAATGAGTTATTAAGTTCCGATTGTAAACAGGCAAGTCCTGTGTTTTTTAGATGCATTGAATAAGTTTTTAGATATAGGTGAAATTAATGATTTTATTTAGATGACATATATGTCATGTCCTCAGAAATATAAACGTTTGGTGTGTGACAGTCCGTCATTTCATTTCGTTTCATTTTAATTTAAAAAGTTGATGGTAACAGGTGCATGATGGATATTAAAACTTGTATTTCTAGACTTGATATTAATTTTAAGACATTAAATGAGATTGCGTGATGACGAAAAAAAAATTAGCACTCTGTACAACAAGTGTGTTTTGAGTCATTAAATACCAACTGATTTTGAGGTCCCTTATCTCAAATACCGCCAAATATCCTCACAATTATTTCATCTTTTGACGGAAGAGTGTCTCATCCACAGGTCTTTGACGTTCTGTCATAATAATAAAATAGGGTCAATATTGAAAAATAGTGTCTACGTAATAATATAACAGAAGTTGTCCAATGGCTTACAGGGCACGAATGTAAACAAAGCTAACCCGTTTATTTGTTTGTAAAAGGCTATTGCTTTGATTTTGAGGTTTTATTGGGCGGGGAAGTACTTACTTATGCCTCCGGTGTACTTTTTAATACATATTTATCACGGAGGCGTCACCAATAGCCACTTTTGTCCGTTTTCCAAAATGTTTCGACTTCCATGAGTAAATCTGCCATTTGCATATTGAGGGGAGGTAATGTTATTGAATTAATATCCTGATTTTGTCTCCTTGTGATTTTTAAACCAATGGTTTATTTCTTATTTCAGCTCAGCACCAGTAAAACATTTCACCCATGAATTGTCAATACGAGGTCGTCTGAGAAGACTGTTGATTAAAAACCCTACCACCAGTAAGTATAGTTTTTTTTTAACATTTGGCGCCGTGGGCTCAAAAATTTCCCTTTAATCTGGAAGCCAACATATTTCATAATACAGTGAGATTACGAAATTATGCTAAATTTTGTGCTGCAATAACTTAAATGTAGAACATTTGTCAAATATGCACAAAAAAAATTACGCAATGTTCAGATTTATGGATGGGTAGCAGACGTTGTTGATAACTATTTAGCTTGTCTACCCATAATAAAACATTCTGTATTTAAATTCTAAAATAGACATTTTGATGAGAGAAAGCTTTTTAATGACAGAGTTTTTAATTTTTCATTAAAAAATCCGGGCATGTTAGGTGCACATTTTACATAAAGACACAATTTAATAGGCATATTTTATCCTACTTCTGCAAATTATCGGCTCATGATAAGACTGTATGCAGTGTTCAATACAGTGGTGTTTCTACGGGGGGCCATGGCCCCAGAATTTAGGCTGGCCCGGTCTTGACCACCCCACTTTGAAATTTCGTATAATGTAACATACGGATAACTGGTGCTGGTAGCCCCCCCTGACAATTATTTGGCCATATCTCGGCCACCTCACCTAAAGATTCTTAAAAACGCCCCTGGTTCAATAAGGGAATTTTTCAATCAGTTGGTCAGCAAAGTATTTTTTGCCACCTAAGAATGATTCAATCCACTAAATGACTCATACTCAACCAAAATTTTATGTGATTACAGAAAGTCCTTGACAGTCGATGAGTCCTTGTTGAGGGTAGGGCTGGGTACTCTCAATGATACAAGTACCTGTTATATCATACAATAGTCCGAAACTTGCTGACTTTATTCCCAGCCTTTGATAGATATTTGGACAGATATGGCTGGGGGAGAGTCAGAAAAATTAGGCCACCAATTTCTTAAAAAAAAACTTTTTTGGAACCGCAGGCATCACATAAATGTTGTAGAGGGATACTAATGTTATGATTGAGCTACAAAAACATTTTAATATCTTTCCAAATATATTGAGGTTTGGTGGATTCGAGGTATACAAATACGTTTCAAGCCCCTGCACCCGCAAAGGTGCAAAAAATCACCAATTTTTGGAGCTTAAGCTTTCTAACTCTCTCCCGGCCATATCTGTCCAATTAGCTATCGATGGCTGGGCATAGAGTCAGCAAGTTTTGGACTAATCACACAAATACTACAGTGTACCACTCTTAATACTTCATATCAGATAAACCTACTCTCAAACTATTCCAAGTACCCCAAAATCTTTTTCAAACTAATTTAAATTGTACTTTAAGTGAAAATATCACACTTGTATATTGGGTATTGTAAAATGTAACAACTTTGAAGGAGTTTTGACCTTGAATATTATCAAATTACAACTTTCAATTTAAGATAACAAGCTTTAAAGATCTTGGGCCTGTTTCACAAAAAATCTATTAATTACCCTCATCATGCACTGCAAGGCTTTGTCAGTTTTCATTACCAGTAGGCCAATTAGGTTGAAATAAGTATGATATAAAACTTTTCTTTCTATTGTAGGGTTATGTAGCACAGTATTTGATGTATGTGTGAAATGTTTAGTGTGTATTTTGTATGTTACCAGAGTGTGTCAGGATGATCATAAACAATATTCCTGGTAAGTGTAGTCTTATTTATCCAGTACTAGATATCTTAAGACTTGTAGAAAGACCCTAACATTTCATTTAAAAAAAAAGTAAAGAATATATGCCTATTGCAAGTTACAGGCTCAACGTCACTGACAGTGATCTGAATAGATATCAATAGTAGTTTTCGGTAGATCACTGTCAGTGATGTCATAAAACCCGTTTAAGTAAGTGGAATTGCAAGAACCACAGACGTCGTAATGGAAATTGGAATGGCGCAAATTGATTCTATCAGTGTCCCAGATACACATACAAAGTTTAGAAAACCACTTTACAATCCCTTTGAGTAAATAACCTTAAAAAGTACTAGAACTGCACAGAAATTGCATAATTCATTCAATTGTACCCCTACCTAACATTTATCTTTCATTTTCTGTATATGGGTTTTGTATATATAGTATAGTCTCACTAAAAAACAAGTTGTCTTTTTGACTTTCAAACAACTATAATTATGGATACACTGGGATTTGAGGGCTTTAATTTTGAGAAAGAGTTTTGAACATTATTACGGATTAGATTTGCAAAAAAAAATTCCAAATTCTGAGACTTAAATTGAATAGTGAACATATCCCTTTAATAATTGATCCAGAGAATGATATCTGACTTTTATCATGCACTTAAAACTGAATATAAGTTTTCATGTTTTCTCATTAAGTGGAGCAAGTCACAACCAGTCGGGAACCCTGATCATTGATATTTTTGTTTATATTTATGTTATTATATGTAACCTATTTGCATATCCTTCTTAGGATTAGCTTTCATGTTTTCTAGTAAGATCCTAGTCAGGCTAAAGTAGGCTAATCAGGGATGGTTAGGGTTCCCATCCACAATGCATGTTATCTAATCTTTTCGTAATTTTTTTTTTTAACACAGAAAGGCAATACATTTGTCCTTAATATTATCAATACATAATTAAAGTTATCGTGACATTGTGCCAGGAAAGTCAAGCAAAGTGAGGGTATCCTTCTCTAGATATCTCAATGCACATACATGTATCTCTTATCTGTTTATGGTTTTTATTTGATATTTTTGTGCAATTGTCAGGGCTAGTTAGAGCATTTGTACCTAATGTTAATAATTTTCACTAGTGCATAAGTAAACTCTTTGATGCATTTATTGAGATCACTTTTTGGAATGAAAATCTTGATGAATGTTGAGATTGCTTAGATTTTAATCCTTTCCTCATCAGTAGGCTCAGAACAATGGGAAGTAAAACTCCTTTTATTTAGGTTTCAATGTTTTGACTCTAAAAAAGATACTTTTAATAAGAAGACTAAAAAAAAACCAACCCTCATTTCAAATAAAACAACTTCTTAAAAATCTTGTCTACCAGCTGATCTTGGACCAAACCTCTTGGAATTAATCATTCTGGATTTTTTTTCGGACCCATTAAGAACTAGGTCAACTAGAATAATGAGGAAAGATGACTAAACAGACTTTGAGTCATAAGTCGATTAAGATTAGAATCCACAACCAATATTTATGTAACTAAAATTAAATGAAATTATTAGCCATTTATTTACAAAAGCCCCTAAATTGACCAAGGTTTAAGGGTTCATTTAGGCTTATATTAAATAGAAAACCCATCTGATAACCTCTAAGTCTCTGGGTTATTTACGGTTGATCAAGATTGTTTATGGATGTCAAATGTCAGTGATGGATGTTAACATGTCAACAAAACATTGGTCATTTCACCTTTTAACATTCTCATTATTATTTTACTAATTAATGGATTAAATTTAATACCCCGAGATTAGTTTACATCAGTTGATAAAGAAAAAAACATATTTTACACACATAATAATAAGATGACTTAAATTCTCAAGGATATTCGTGCAAAATTGTGGTAACAATATTAAAGGAATACAACCTCTTAGAATGAACAAAAAATCTAAATTTTCAAATTTTATATTCATTTTTTATATTCAGTTTATATTCATCAAGGGACTTGCCTGGTTGCATAACTATACATCAGATTACCTAAATAATCGGATAAATCCAGAAAACAATGTTTATATACAATAATTGAAAAACCCTTAATCAAATTTAAGGCGTTTATCAATTATAACCTGTTATTATGTGGAAATTTACCTAGTTTCATGGGTTTTTTGCATTCTGTTTGTATACTTTGGACACTGTTGATGAATATATACTCTGATTGACCAAGTTTGAGAACTTAATTCTTTTGTTTATTCTAAGAGGTAGTATTGCTTTAACAGAATAACAACTACATTTTCCCTCTGATTCTTTACAAAACATAGTGGCAACAATATTACAACTTAGGTTACAAGCTAGTTTGTGGCAACAATATGACTTAGTGTCTGGAAAGTCCTTATACCACCAAGTCCCTGGTCAAACTTCTGGTCAAAGTTTTACCAGAAAAACAACAGATACTATTTATCAGCTGGTTCTGTGTAAAACTACTTTTACAACTTAAAGAACCTGGGGCCTTATTCTCGAAAACTAAACTTAGATAAAATCCAGATTTTACGAAATACAGTTATCTGATTGGATATTAAAGCTATATTTAAAATCAATTTTAGAGATTGTCCAATCAGATTACTGGAACACTAAAATCATTGTAAGTTAAGTTTTCGAGAATAAGGCCCCTGGACACTTAAGGATTTCTGGGGTCGTTTCACTGACCTTTTTAATTCGAAAATTTTAGACTGACTGACTTAAGTAAGAAAAAATCACAAATTCGCATTAAACTAAAATACTTGCACCAAGAAATCTTTGCATAACTTATGACATTTGTACTATGTAACTTAGGCATAAGATTTACGTAAGTCAATTTTTTTTCACACAAACTTATACAATTTAGTGAAAAAGGGTGTATCTTGATTTAGTGATATTTTTCTCTCCTCCTGTTAAGGTTGTTTGATGTAAACACAATTGACTTGAATAGAGAAGGTCATTTATTAACTTTAACAAATGACGTAAATAACATAATAGAAAAACGTAAATAACATAATAGAAAAACATAAAGTACAAAGATATGATAAACTAAATACTACTTGAAGATACTAAACAAGTCAATAAACATCAAAGATGTGGGGGGAGAACTTAGAGCTAAGAAATTCCAGATTCTGAGACTAAAGGCTAGCGCACACAGGAGCTCTCAGCTGAGCGAAATTTCATTCATGCCTCGTAGCTCTCATGTGCACAGAGTTTACATAAGGTTTTTTTCATTGGAGGAAATTATCTGTCGTGTTTGATAATTCTGGCCCCGAATGAAACTTTTAACTGAAGGGCATGCGCTAGCACTTGATTAAACAAAAATTGCTGTGCCCATTGGTGAATGTGAGTTTGAATCTGAAGCAATTATAGAAGACAAGTTGGTTGATGTATGGCTGGAATATCCATAGCTTACGCGAACTTGCAAGATGTTCTGCATATTCTGAATCATTCAAAGGGTTTTTGACGTCTGACATTTTGTCATGTAATAATGTCATGTGATCTAGTTAATTTTAGACGTCTATGACACAACTCCATGTCTACGAATGGTCTAAGCTTAGCATGTGCGGGGAAAGCGACGAAAGCTGCGAGCTGAGATTGGGAGACACAAATGAGATTTTGCTCATCTGGAAGCTCTCATGTGTGTTAAGTTTTGATTGGTCAACGTATGGTGAACATTTCCCTTTAAAGTTCTATTTTACAAATTTAATATTTCTGGATTAATCTACACGCCTGTTTCATTCATTTTCACTCTTGGCCTTCAGTATTAATGTGTTTATCTCCATTACATTTTCTATATTTATGTATTTTTAGATCCCCAAAGGTCACCAAAAAAATGTGCTAACCCTTATTTTCTTTCACACGTTAAAGGAGCAACCCTAATATTTTTTTTTATCAGATTTTCAATTTATTAATTTAGAAAAACACAATTTATTTTTTCCCTTCAACCGTTTATTGCTTATTCATTTATTAACCAGTCGTGTCTTATTAGAGCACTATAAATGTCGGGTTGTGAATTGAGTCAAAAATGTAAAAATGTAAGTGCCGAAACCAAATGTTACATAATAACATTCTAGAAAGTGACACTTACACTTTCACTGTTTTAATTTAAAGTTGAACAACCTTTCAAGATAAATATTATGTTTTCATTGGAATTTATAATTTGACAATTTGATATTATTTCTTTTAAAATTTTGAATTTATTTGCATATTGAATAATATTTGGAATTTGATGCGATCAAAATTAGACTTACAAATAAGCTGATTTGTATAATATTTTAGAAATTGAATTGCTGTATTAATTTTCAATCATTCATTTTACAAGTCATTCAACTCTATAATGTTAATTTATATCTTGTGTTTTCTTACTGAATGTTACTAATCTGTTTAACAAAAGAAAAATGATATGTGAAAATTCCAGAATAAGACATAGCTTATTACAAACAATGATATAATTTTTACTTAAATATATAGACTGAAATTATAGACATAAATTGTATAATTTTGTATTGAAAAAGTCATTTTATGATCGTACTAATGATAATTTTCTTTTCTTGGTAAAAAAATGAAATTAACCCCTTGGTATTTCCTCAGAATATTTAATATGAAATGTTTAATAGTTTGTCTTTTGGTTTTGCCTACCTTATAATACTTATTAGAGTAAATATAAAAATGACCTTTAAGAATATTACTTAAATGTACCTTTAGGCTCTATATTGAATATTCAAATAATTCTATAATTCAGCTGAAGCGTAAGGTGTTAAAAGATCCATTTAAAGATGAAAATCGGAAAAAAAATTCCCCTCAATGCACATTGCATAGTGTTGCCCTCAATGAAATCCAACTGGAGCAAAAAAGTAGGACGAGAAACTCCTGTTTCAAAATATTGTTTTGTTTGTTGATAATTTGAAAAAGTAAGTCATTATGCAGCATGTTAAAAGATACACTATACACAATATACAGGTGACTTTTAAACGACCTTGGGCGAGTTTTTTAATGGGGAAATTTTACCCCTAGAGTGAAATGAATATGGTAAAAAAACGTGGTTATTGTGAGAGGATTTGTATCTGTATAGTGTGGTTTTGTTTGTAATGCAAAATTTTTACTAGATACACATCACAACAAGGGTATTCTATATCTCTGGGAATTTTTAACTTAAAGGGCCTTCTTGAGGTTTTTCTGACAATTATTTTTTAGATTAAAAGTAAAATCACATTTTATGAGAAGTCAAGCTCTGTCATATTTCTTCACAATTTTTAAAACTGAATATTTTATGATTAAAGAATAGGTAGCTCAATTCACCAAAGTTTTTAATCTAGTAACTAATATTCTTTTAGATTCCAGCTTTTTTATGCCATAATATTCTGGTTTGATTTTTGTTGATAAGTATATCTTTTGTGTGTCTTCAATATATGTTAAATTTGTCTTTTCCCCCTGTTTCAGTTATGGAGAAATTTGTCCTAGTGCCATCAATAAATCCAGCCCTGTATCAGAAGGTTTCTCCTCCTCAAATATCCATTGGTAAGTCTGTAGATTTTATCTGAAACACCTCAATGATGATCATTCCATAGGACAAGAAAATGCATGTGAAGCAACCGTTGACATTATTATTGCATCTCATTGGCTTTATCTTTTTGTTCTTGGGAGTTCAGGATGCATGACATTTAAGAGGTTCTTGCAAAAGACTTAGAACATAAGAGGAAAACTTTCCTCCTGCCTCTTATATTTTCTGTCAATACGTTTGATTTCAGGGATTTGTTTATGATTTTTTTTATCATAAATATAGTATTTTTTTTTTCTCAGTCCAATTAATAATTTTTCTGATAATTTTGCTCCTTGTCCACAAAAACACCAACAGAGGCACTATTTATATATACATCTGATTATGTTATAGGCATGTATTACTATGGGTTCACAGACCCCTAGCATTATGGATTGTACAAGTTGTTTTAGCTGTTATCACTCTAGTGAAGGCTTCTCTACAAGTTTACTGTCATACAAAGGTAAAATTTGTTTTTTTAAATCTTTATATGGTATTTGGAAATCCGTTGAGGTTTAAAGGGAGATAATCAGCTTAATATTACATATATTAAGACTTCATTATTAAATGCATTGTACAAGGCTGAAAGCTCAGACTCTTACTTAGGGAAAGTTTTGTATAACTATTGGTAGATATTGCATTCTAATTCTGAAAAGTGTTACCGAAAGTTGTATCCCCTGGCAACCACATATTTAGATAACTACATCCTGTGTATCAGAGTTTCTTTACATAGCCATATGAGACAGAAAATAGTATGTTTTCGGTCAGCGTGTTCCAATTAATCACGCTAAATCAGCCCATTGAGCTTGACATACATCATTAAAATTGGAGCAAGTCGGTCTCCCCCCCCCCCCCTCCTTTTGAGTCGTGGTCCTCTATGGCTATGTTTCTTTTCTTAAAAACAGTTAAAAATATGTTGAGTATTCATACACGAATTTAGAAAAACTGTCATTTGCTTTCTTTTTCAGGGAACTCGACTAGAGAATTTGTTATATGATGGATTTTTAATGGAGGTAGCCTGTTCTCTCCCTGTTATTTTAACTGTAAGTTTCAAAGTTTTCATTTTCAAAACAAAATTAGTTAGGTCATAAAATTATATAATTTATAAGAACACAAATTTCTGAATTTGACAACTCAATGTTTGTGTCCGCACAAAAATGAAAAATATGAAAAATAATAGGCCTATCAGAAAATTGGTTTCTTTACAAAATGTTTTCATTCCTGTATATAAATATTTTGTTACTGTGTTGATCTGATAAAGATGGCATCATCAATAAAATCACTAAAGTATTATTTTATTTTAATGCTAACAAAAGGATGCCTGATTTATATCAGTAAGTACAGTTTTGCCTTCACAGGTTGATTTTGTATTCCAGAATCTTCTGTATTGACAATAATGGAGATCTGGTACTTTTTCTCAAAAAAAGTTTTCCTAAAGGGATTGTAAAAAGGTTTTCTAAACTTTGTATGTGTATCTGGGACATCAATTTGCGCCATTCCAATTTCCATTTCAACGTCTGTGATTCTTGTAATTCCACTAAAACTGCGTTTTATGACGTCACTGACATTAATCTACCGGAAGCTACTATTGATATGTATGCAGATCACTGTCATAAAACATGTTAGTTTTAGTGGATTCGCAAGAACCACATACGTCGGAATGGAAATTGGAATGTCGCAAATTGATGCTATCAGTGTCCCCGATAAAAAGTTTATAAACCCACTTCACAATTATCCCTTTAAGTGTAATTGTTAAAGTATTGTAATTTTCACCCCTTATTTTAACTAACTTTTAGTTGTTCTGATCATTTCTTTTATACTTTTGTATCATGTGTGAAAGATATTTATTAAAAAAACACAGCAAATGTTAATTTTTCATTTATTATATAGATTTGATTTATTTCAGTGTTGTTACTCAGTTTTGTTACAGAATATGTTTCTACCTGTTTTTATGAATTGTTGGCTGGGACGAGGGGCTCTGGCTAGGTTATTTGTAAGTATAACTGTTTGAATCACTATCAAATTTCATCTATAATCTGAAAAATTTAATTGTTCATTAATAACTGGAAAACTAGAACCAGATCAAAATTGATGGGTGGGAAATTTAATCAGAATTTGATTTTTTTGGATTTCATAGCCTTCAGAATTTAATTTGAATTGATTCTCATTTTCAGAATGACCTACATCTACGCAAACAACGATTTCAAACTATCTCTGTAACACTATCACAGCAGATGATGTTACTAAATATAACTCTGTTATGTCTCGTTTTTACCACGTAAGTCTTTCTTTAATTAAATAACAAAAATATCAAACTTTCTTAAAGAATTTTATAATTGTCTAATTGTTTAATTGAGGGTTTGGCAGATAACCTTCACTTCGTAATAAAATCGAGCTTCGTAGAAAAAATACTTGATACACTGTCTACTGCCACTCGTATCAACTTCGGAACTAAACTAATGGCTAGATAAGCTTGTATACTATACGTTAGTCGCCATTTTGAATAAATTATAGCTCAGCCAATCATAATCATTCTTCGGAGAGTGTCGTCTTCTTTTGCGGTAAAAACAACCAATCAAAATCTCCAAACACGAGTTTTTTTTTCCGGCACATTTACCGGGCAAGATGGCCGCCTATTATGGCTGAGTCATTACATAATCTCGAACAAAATATCTAAGGTTAAGCTGAATGTAACAGGTCCTATATAAAGTATAAAAGATGCTGAAGTAAAGCTGAAGTGAAGCAGACTTCAACCCTGTCTAAACTATACATAAATGATGTTATTTTATTTCAGTATTTGTGGTATACAACATATACAGAGAGGTAGTGATGAGACATCATTGACTATGTTTGAATCATTATATTTTGTGATAGTAACGTTTAGTACAGTTGGATACGGAGATATATCTCCAGATATCTGGCTCGGACAGTTGTTTATGTTTGTTATGATTATTGTAGCTTTTGCCTTCATTCCAAGACAGGTAATTTTTTGTTCTGATAGATCCACATCTAGAATTTTTAGTTTTAGTCTGTTTGTAAACTTTTTAAAATTGACACAAATGTTTGGTTTGGGGAATCCTCTTAGCTTATGCTCTTAAGACTTAAACTGCCTTTATTTTACTGACCTTAAGTTAAAGATAAGAGTCACTCCTGAACATTTTGGAAATTTGATTGGCAAGAGCAAAGAACTCTAGCTCTATTGTTCTAAAATAGTTGTGACATATGAAGCGTTCCCTGGATGTATCTCCTTTTTTCGACTTATGGGTTGCAGTTTCAAATTTCAAGTAATCATCCATCATTGTTATATGAACATAAAACATTTGGCGTCTTATGTTTAAAATCTGTTAAGGAACCACACTTAAATTAGTCTAGTTTTTTATTCATGTTCATTTTTTTCTGAAGGTAATAATAATCTAACCATGATTTTTGCAGTTAGAAGAAATTGGGTCAACCTGGATCCAACAGAAAAAATCAGGAGGAGAGTATAAAAAAGGAGATTCGTCTCGACATCGGCATGTTGTAGTTTGTATGAGGTTTCCTAATACAGAGATGGTGATGAATTTCTTAAATGAATTCTATGCACATCCTAAACTTGAGGTAAGTTGACGCCATTTTGTTTTGTTTTTTATGGGTAAATTTGTGCTCATCCAGGTTCAAACCCGCAATTAACAAATTTACAAAAATCGAACCGCAATTGAAAACTTGAAAATAATGTTGATGTTAAAACTGTCCAAAAACAGATCTTTTTGAGTTTCAATTTCAATTCTTGCCAATTGTTTTTTGTTTTTTTATTTTTCAGCAACATACAGTAGTCCTAATCTCACCTAATGAACTAGAAAATGACATGCAAATGATATTGAAAGATCCAAAATGGGCCAATCGTGTGGTCTATATTCGAGGATCAGCTTTAAAAGACGTAGATTTAAAAAGATGTCGTATTAACCAAGCAGACGCCTGTTTTTTCTTGGCACCAAAAAATACTGGCGACAGAAACAAAGCAGTGAGTATTCATTAGACAAATGTCAGGACTAGAGAAATTATTATGGTGGAGATAAAAAAAGATTGATCCTTGATTTCTGGTTTGGATCAATGCATGAAGTTTGATGTGTAGATTACAGTCTTGTAAATCAGTCAATTGGGGGTTGGATGTGATTTCTTGGCATGAAACAAAATGGTGATGTAAAGCAAATATCTCCAGTTGTTGCTTTTTTGTTTTGACTGTTTCAAGATGTCAATGTCAAATATACATCAATTTATATTGTTGGTACAGTAGAACTGTAACTTTTAGTGGGGTTCAAGTTAAAATTTCTTGCATGATTTTGCAAAATATTTTATCAAAAATTATTTCTTTTCTTCAGCCAAATAAGGTCAGGAAGCATGATATAGATATATTCAGTATATTATTGTCAAAACATTATTTACTGAATTGCTGAGGAAAGGGAGGGAGGGAGAGCGCTGGCAGTTTCAGGAGGAAATACTTGGAGGACAGCAGTGATTAGATCGCAATACTTCAAATTATAGAGTTCATGTATTATTAAAAAAAACTCATTGTAGGCCTTGAAATCATACCTCTATATATATGAATTGTCTCCCTTGTTCCTATTAATTTATGAACCGTTTGCTTTTATTCTTGTAGGATCAGCACACTATACTCCGATCCTGGGCCGTCAAAGATTTTGCTCCAAAATGTCGTCAATATTTACAATTATTTAAAGCTGAAAACAAAATGCATGTTAAATTTGCCGAGCATGTCGTCTGCGAAGATGAATTTAAATATGCATTGCTAGCCAATAATTGTTTATATCCTGGATTATCTACCCTTGTTACGTTACTGCTGCATACATCCAGGGGCAGGTAACTACAGTTAGTCAATGATATTTATGCACATCTAGTGTAATTAATCTGGTGAAACTTGTTTGGTTTTCTCAAAGGATAGCTCAGGTTGGTCTGCACTTTCAGAATTTGCATCTGTAAGATTGAGGCTTTTTAGCGAAAGTAGAAATTTTTATTTAATCATAGCATTCTGTATGAGTGCTTCGGTCATGCAGACAGCAACGGGTCCAATGAGATGCTTGATTCACCAGTCAACCCAACAATCCAGTGTTGTGCATAAATGTCTTTGATTGGCTGTTAATTCATACAAGAAAAAGTATTTTAAGCTGTTTTAGTTAGTCATTCATCATAAAATGTTAAATTATTTGTTATTTCACTAGAATGTAATTTTCACTTTTTTAAACCTAAAAAGTTTTATTAATTATTTCCTTTAAATTGTACACAACCATAATGGACTATAAAATTATAACACTATGTACCTAACATTTCAAATTTGATTAGTGTCAAAATTGCACAAAATCAATATTTCAGAGAAGGAGAAGTGGCAAATGAACCATGGCAACAGATTTATGGTCGACATTCTGGAATGGAAGTTTATCATATCCAACTCAATAAAAGTTCTTTCTTTAGAAAATTTGAAGGAAAGAAATTTACAGAGGCCTCGGTAGCAGCACATCAAAGGTAATGAATAATTTTGTGAATACTTGTAGCCATTTTTTAAAGAGATCCTCAAAGGTCTAATGCATTTGGATTTTTTTTTACCTATTCTTCCAACAGCGGTAAAATAGAAAATGCCCAACATATAATTTCAATCATAAAGCCCTGTCTACAACATGAGATTTTTACCTGTCAAACATCAGTTCATCAGACATCAGACTTTTTAGCTGCATGCGCAAACATTGGCAGACAAACTGGCCGTCCAGACTGTTTGACTTTTACAAACAGACACCGTGAGACAAAATCTTCTGATGTCTGACAGACAAAATTCTCATAAGTAAAGTCATTGTACAAGAATACCAACTGTGTCTACTTTCATTTTTTGTTTCTGTCTGTTATTCTTCTAGTTTTTTTCTGTATGTAGATATGGAGTTTGCCTGGTAGCTGTACTGGATGTCAATCGTTCAGAACCTAGACTACAACTCAATCCTGGTTCTGATCATATCCTGAAAGGCTCTGATTTCTGTTTTTATTTGGGAATGACACGAGAGGAATACTCCAAGATTAACGCTTGTGCTGAAACTGAGGCTGTTGATTCTACTAGAACTAAAAATATTGGTTAGTGTGATTAATATTTCCTTATTACTGGCAGTCATGGTGGTTCATCATATCAGGCACTTTCTCTCTAACTTAGAATATTAGAGGCTTAATTTTATCACACAGGTTCACATCCGTGAGCCATTTATTTCCTTAAAACTGTCTTGTCCCTCATTGTGCACTGCACAGTCAATTATATATTGTAGACATTTCCATAAAGCAGTGATTCAATTTAATGAGTGGGGGCATGTAAATCAGTGGATTTGAGTTCCTTGCTAACAGGGTCCAGGGGCCTTATTCTCGAAAACTGATCTTAGATAAATTCCAGATTTTAAGAAATACAGTATTCTGATAGGATAATGATACTAAATTCAAAATCGATTTTAGTAACTGACCCTAACTGGAACAATAAAATCATCTTAAGTTAAGTTTTCAAGAATAAGGTCCCTGGGGCATATACTCTCAAGAAATTATGTAAGGGGGAGCCATCCTAGAGGATGTAAATATCTAATTATATATTATAGAACTAATTGCTAGTGAGATACAGAAATGGTTACAGAGTGAAGAAGAAGGAGATGTTGATGAAGATGAAAGTTTATTCAGTACAATCACTAGTCAAATTGGTAATACTATAACTAAACGTCTTCAACATAATAATGATGGTACGAGACGCTTTCTTTTTCTCTAGTTGATGAAAAACATTGAACAAGACGCAACTGAACTTATCCATTGTGCAAGCCATGTTGATATGAGGCAAAGTTTAGTGGTTGTTGCAGAGTGAGGCATTTTACTCAATTGTGCAATGACCTTGCCATCCATTTTCGAGACCATAATTTTGATAAAATGTCCATGACCTGTCCAGGGTCTTGCCAATTCTAATCTATCTCTTGGTTTCTTCGCACAGATGTGAACCTACCAAACACAAAAATGATAACGTATAGATATTTCTATTTTTAGTATCGACTCCTCTCCTATCATCTCCCGAAAAAGAGAAAATCCCTCTCAGTAAATCTGTGAGCTCATCAACAGCAGCTAAGGGTACAGAAACACTGGAAAGGTTCACACAGCAAGAATCTGGAAAAATTCTACAGTTTTACGACATGGGACAGGAAAGGTATGATCTGGATTTTATTGTTGATGGTAATTAGATGATATAAAAATCGAATCTTAGGTGAAAATGTTGCTCCTCTCTTGCTAAAAGTAGGCAATTTGTTTCCTTATGAAAAAGTTCAGTTCAGGTGGTTCAGTTATTTGCATATACTTCAGTACTGGACTAGCATACTAGGTAACCTCATACATGTGTATTAAAGGGAGATCATCAAAACAAAATTGTTCTTAAGACAGAGTTGCCTGCTCTTGCCCATTTGCTAGGCAAGTCTGCCTATCATAGCCAATTCATGATATTCATTTCTGGGAAGCTAATGAACATTGACAAGTTGAAAGCTAGCTTGTTTGCTAACATAGGTTAGCTCAATTCTATCCTGGATTAGTTTAGTGTGTTATATTTTTGCATCCCAGTCATTTGAGACAATTAATAAAAGCCTGCAGGTTATGGTTTCCCTACTGATGTATGTGTGCTCATTAATGAAATTTTCTGTTTGTAGTTTTATTACTGGTCCACCACCAAGTACTCTGTATGTTGGAACCAAACGAACATCATGTCACTTACATCGAGATTGTCGTCCATCATGTTGTACCAAGTGGGGAGAGGTCTGTTGTCTATTTTATAACTTCCCTTCAAAGATATATCCATAGGATCTATAACACATCACTTAAATCCATGAGAAATTTCTAAAATCTATTGGGCTCTAACATATAAATATTAAACAAAGGAATAATTGATGACTTTGTCACTGTGCAAATTGATTGTGCTAATTTTGATTTCAAATATAACACTGACTTCTATCTATGAGTCCACAAAGTATTTTTGACATTTTTTTATCTTCAAGGTTTGTGAACATTGTACATTTAAAACAGCAAAAGATGAGCGTTGGGACCAACAGTTAATTATTCTAGTCGCAGGATATGGTAGCACCGGAATTTATAATTTTATTGTACCCCTACGTTCTGATTATCTTAATGTCAACAATCTCAGTCCGATTATATTACTTCTAGAACAAGAGTAAGTAACTCTAATTAAATCTTTTTGGAAAGTAGACAAACTACACCCCTTTCAAAGAGTTGATGGTGAAAGAACTTAGAATCAAAAGGCTTATGTTTTTTGTCTTGAGGGGGATTCAAGCCCATAGCATCTAAAAAAAAAACCTGTTTAAGGTTATGGTTTTGATCCTGAAAATAGCTGGGACATTAATGTTGATTCATGTTGCTTTCTGAGCTTGTCATCTTATGCCCTATTTGTCAAATCTTTTTTTCAGACCAGACAAGATGTTTATAGAAACCATTGCACATTTTCCACTGGTGTATTGGATGCAGGGCAAAATGACCAAGTATGTATTTATGTAGAAAATTTAGTAATTAATATATTTTTGTAAAATTAGGCTTTTTAAATATAGTCACACTCTCACCAACATGGATGAATTACTCTTTCCATTTAGATATGAAACTTCAAAAAAGCAAACATTTTCATAGGTGCAATCAGGTGATAAAAGTAGGATGTAAGACAACACTTACAGGGACGGATACAGGATTTGACGTTAGGGGGGGCGCAGAATAAAATTTTGCCGAGCGGAGCAAGTCGAAAAATTATTTGAGGTTAAAATAATCAAAGTTATTGAAATATTCTTCTAGAGTGGGTGCACTGTAGATAGATATCTTGCCAAGCGAAGTGTGGCGAGAAACATTTGTGGTAAAATAGTGCGGACAACCCATGCTTTGCAAATTTTAGGGGGGCACGCCCCCGCCTAAATCCGCCCCTGACTTAATCCATCCAAAACAATATATCGATGTTTGGAAAGGAACAATTCAACTTTGTTTCAGGGAAGCAACTCTTGATTATTCAAATGTCTCCCTTTCAGTATAGACGATTTACTAGTGGCTGGTATAAACAAGGCTACTCATCTAGTGGTAGCTAATAAAGAAAATGACTCTGATATCCAGGAAGATGTGTTATCAGATGCTGAAACCGTGGTTACAGTTCAAAAGATAACAAAGTTAGTATACTTTATAATTTGGTTGGTTGGTAGAATACAGATCAACTCTCACTTACAGAAGATGTGTAATAATTTTGCTTTGTATCCTATTTATTAAGCACTGATTGGACAATAAACCAAGACTTAAGTCTTATCATGTTAAAGATCCCACTGCATCTGGCATTCAAGGGCTTATGTTGTTTCCCGTGCGATATATCCTTCATTGCACACTATATGGCATTGTCGATTTTCATTAGCCCAATAGGGTGTTGGAATTTCATGTAATTTCTATTAAATTTAAATGACAATATTTTGAAGTTTACTTTCCACGTTTGATTAGGAATACCAAATAAAATTTACTGATTCTCTAATCATGGTTTGGCCCAAAAATATATTGTGTCATGTGAGGCTAGAAGAAAATGGTCCAAACACAAACAATTAAAGCACTTTGCTCAGTTTAATTTACATATTTTTTTTATTAGTTTATTCCCAGCAACAAATGTGATAACAGAATTAAATGATGCTTCCAACATGCGATTTATGCAGTTTCAAGCACATGATGCTTATTCTCAATCTATATCCAAGTTAGAGAAGGTAAGTTGTTATTTTCACTAGACAAGCTAAGTACCTGTTATGTCTAGGTAATCAAGAATAAAGCAAGACTTTTGTGTTTAGGACACTGTTGATCTCGTGTGATCTACAGCCTTAGATTATGGCTGCTGAATAAGTTGTAGGTCTGAGTAAAGAGGTACACATGCTAAAAGTTCTGTACCACTAAAAAAGATGATTTTTTCTTATCAAATGTTCACAGCCCATCCATAAGTTCAAGACTTCTTTTCCTTCCAGCTTGTTTCTTTTTCAGAACTTTTATCCAGGAATTGACAAAAGTTGTCTTGTTTTGGACGTCATGTTTTTGATTTGTTTTTCAGAGATTAAAAGAAGAAACCAACTCCAATCTGCCTCACCTATTCCGTCTTCCATTCACGTCTGGACAAGTTTTCTCAGCTGGAATGTTGGATAGACTTCTTTATCAGGTCTGTTCTTATTAATTTTGATACAACAGGTCTAGGTTACTGAATCTCAATAAAGCTATATACAACTTTATATCCAATTGTAATGACAAATGAATGAATTATTGAATATTACTTATTGAATGATGAATTATTGAATATTACTTATTGAATAATGAATTATTGAAGTTTCTAACAAAAAAAAAGAAGCGCAAAAATACCAATTATGGAAATGGCTGCAGAGGTACTCAATATGAAAAAAATTTAAATAATAAAAAAAAATAACAGCCATTTCAGTTTATTCTGGTTTATCTGGTAATAAATTATAATTTCTATATCTTTTTCAGACGTTTGTAAAAGGTTATCTAATAAGTTTTGTGAGGTTGTTATTGGGTATTGATGCTGAACCTAACTCAGGACATTTATCTAGCGTAAGTGGGTCTTTAACTATCTGTATTCATTTTCAACTCAATAATATCTCATAGTATAAAAAGTCCCTTGGTTCAAAATTCAGAGATCTGACTTTGAAAAATATGGAATGTAACACTTTTTCTTTGTTAACCTGTCCATGAAAATTTATATACTAGTTCTATTCCAGATTTATTATAGTTCTTAACATTATCATGAATTTATAAAAAAAAAAAATTGCATTCTTTCTCTCGAACAATACCCTTTTGTATTATTTTCTACTATAAATATTGCAGGTACGAGTTAGAAGAGCAACCCTTGCACAATTCCCAACGTACAACGATCTATATCAGGGTTTATGTTCTACCACAGGGGAAATCCCAATAGCTATTTATAGAACAGAGAAACGCCCCGCTCTTTCAGTGGCTGCTCTAGAGAAACTAGAGAATGAAGAAATAGTAAGTAGTCTTAAAATTTGTTCCCTTTTTCTTCTTGTTTGAGATACAAACATTTGACAAATTACAAAAAATTTAAAATAAATCTAACTATTGACTATTCAGGTGAATGGAGCACAAATCTAAATCTTTTTTTAGTGAGCTTTTTGTAAAGCTGACCCATATTGGTTGATATAAATAAATTCAAAAATAATTTTAGTGATTGTAAGATGATTGAAAAACACAATTCCTCTCAAATCACCTTTTCGTTATGAGACTACCACATTTCCAAGAGATAAAAATAGTGTTTGTAAATCACAAGTGAATTTTATTGTAAGCCTTCTTAATAAATATTAACTCAATTCAAAAATGTCTTAAAAGATTTTCCATCAAAGTTTTTTTTCCCCTTTATAACTTTAATTTTCACTAAAAAATAATAATTATTCATTTCAGTTATTGAATAATAATTCCAAACATTTTGGCATCACATCTCGTCCTTCTATCCCTGCTAAATTATTTGCCCAGTGTGACACAGACTTTAACAGGCCCAGTGAATTGGTTTATAGTAGAATGAAGAGTCTAGATCTGAGTGATGATACACATTGTAAGTATTTATTTTATTTTGGTCTGTAGGCTTCAAGGATGATAATAGTTACCTCCCATATAACAGATTGGCTAGGCCTAGCTCAAAACTAATCTATAGTTCAGGCTTTCTCAATTAATTTTTGTAAAGGGCCAAATGCATTTTTTTTTTTTTAAATATAAGGGCCAAACTGAGCTTAGCTAGCATAGCGATCAGAGTGTTTTAGTGGAAGATGTCACTTATGAGGGGCCAATCTTGAGGGCGTCGCAGGCTGGACTTGGTCTGGCATTTAAAAAGGCCTGCTATAGTTAATAGGGAAGAATGTTAAAGAATTTCCTATAACTTTATAAGTCTCAAGAGCCAAAGAGATACAAATCTGTTATGTTTTAGTTATAGTTTAATTCATGAACACGATCAGAAATGAAATGCAATGTCATATACGAAAGTATTTAAATATTGGCAGTTGAATTGATTTTTTTTTCTCTAATTTCTAGGTGATACTCCATTAGATGGCAATATTTTATCTTATGTTATCGTCAATCCTTCACCAAAACGTAAACTCAAATCAGGAGATATGATGTAAGTTAACCTTAATTGTGAATACACCTTCTGAAACCAGTTAGTGATGTATAATTGGGGAAGGCATTGCAGGGCTTAGAACATAAATAAGCCCTGTGTGATACAAACTGTGCAAAATTAAACATCCCTGAGTTGGAAATAGTTAGAGAGCAGACTTATGTTTCTTTCCTTCTTTGCACACTTTTTGTCTGTCATCAATGGTCTCAGTCGAAAAAATATAATAAAAAACACAAATTAAGTGCATGAGAATGGAATTATCTGCACCAATTTAAAATGATCAGAATTTAGTCAGAACGTTGTAATTAAATGGATTTTTTATTTTGACTGTTGAAAGGTTCATGACGTTTTTTTCCTTATGATTTTAGCTATGTAATTCAACCAAGTAGTATGTTTGCTGTTCCCAATAAACTAAAATGGAGGTCACCAAAAATGTCAAGGAAACATTTTGTTGTGAGTCCAGCCTCCACTCCAGTGCTGGCAAGAACCACAAGAATATCCTGGAATCTCAGTCCAGATCAGAGAAAAAATTCTAATTCCAGCACCACATCAGGGGTCAAAGGTGAAAATGAAGGACGCTCCCGATCCAAATCTGAATCTCAAGTTAACCAAAAATAGTTTATATTTTGTCAACTATACTCATCTGTGATTGGATAGAGTTTAATCATCACTCTATTCTCTTCTGTGATTGAATCAATATTAACCAATATTAACCAATTACCTATCAGCTTTCCAATTGGAGTTATACAATTGACTATAAAAGATTTCATTGGATGAAATATATACGATTTATGCTGAGACTCTTATATTGATTAGACTGTTTGATAATATTGTCCAATGATACGGCCATACGGTATTCTTGATTGGAAAAATCAAACAACAAGAACATTTGAGAATCTTTCTTCTGTGTATTATGCAACAACTGTGACTTCACGATTTATTAAAATAGTAATTAATAACAATTCAGGAGAAATATCCAAGGTTAGAGATAAAAAATTGTGATTGGATGATGTGATAGGCAGCAACAAATCAGAATCTCTCTTTCTGTTGGCCATAGAAATAAAACCATTTCCTAATACATGTAGTTACAATTTACAAATGAATAGTTAAAAATTAGACCCTAGCAGAGATTTTAATTTTGCTAACGTATTAAATTTCTCTACGCACATTTATTTCATATCAACGAACAAAAGTGTAATTTTGTCCATGCATAATATTTTCTCTGTGCTATTTTATTGTTTTACATCCATTCCAATAATTCCTGTACATATCATTCATTGTTATTGCCATTCCAATTTCCATGTGCCTTCAAGATGGTGTCGCTGTCAAGTGAAATTTATCTCATTGTGCACTGCATGATGTTGACTGTGTTCAGAACTGCTAAAAAAGGGGAACTTGTGAATAAAATAGAGCAAATGTTTATTAATGTTTATTTGCTTCATTTTAAACCTTTATCTAAGTAATTCCTAAGCAATACAAAATTTGTTAAATTTGATGATCTGATCATTTTGTTTTTCTTGACGTTATACTCTTTCCCTGATGTTATTTTTGACCATCATTTTAAGTTTTATTATTAGTGCCTTGAAGATTGTTCAAAGAATAGAAATTATTACAAAATATATCTAGTCTGTTGCAGACTTGTCACCTCTCTTAATGAATATGAAACAATATTCACACCTAATTTTACAAATGAGCCTTTCCAATCATACATATACAGTTTCATATTGATTCAATATATGCATGTGTTGGTAGAGTTCACTAAAAGTTGAGGGATGTCAAATTGTTGATTGGCCCACTTTATCTGGCTGTGGTAACTGAATACAGTTCCAAATAAAACCAGTTCAATGCATTCCAAGGATACTATTTTTTGAAAGCCAATTCTAAAAGGATTTGACAAGTCTGTTCTGATGTGTTCAAGTTTTGATGTTTTCTTTTTCAAGTTTAAATTTTTTACCAATTTTTACTAAAGCATTTTTTGTAGTAGTTTTAGTTTTAAGAAGTACATTTTTAAATATTTTGGGTTTTTTTTCCAAGAGAAATGTCAGATTTTTATTACTACAACCATTTTAAAATATAAAGTTCTACATTTACGAACTACACCAGTGCTTTTAATGGGAATTTTAGTTTCATGTCACTTTAACACCAGGAAAATTCACTGAGTTCGAGATTTGGAAATTTTTAATCTCTCTTTCCATACCTATGATTAAGCCTGAGGACATGTTCCTTTAGCAACGGTACGTACTGGTATACCATTTCTTAAGAAACATGCCCAGTGGATGGTTCAGGGATATGTTCAGCTCTTTATGTGTTGTAAAAAAAAAATCTCGCCCTGAAAGTAATTCTGAACCATGTAAATATATTTTAAAAAAAAAATAATCAGAATGGTACCTCAAAAATAAAAAATAGAACTTCTCTAATTTTATGAATGGTTTGGTATACCTCCAAATTTTGATTCCAAAAGAATAAGCAATGACAGTTCTGCCAAGGATAAATATATTTTTATAATTGTGTTCTTGATTTATCATCAAAATGATTTTGTATTCCAATATTTTTATACTTTTATTATTTTTGTTTATAATTGTACATTGTTAATGATAATTGCATAGAATAGATATTTTACTAAAAAAATATACAGAGCTTTTGTTTTGGAGGGTAAAGATTTTCACCCTTTGCAGCCACAGGTATGAAAAATAGCAATGGCCATCGTAATACGGCCACTTTGGTAATGGCAACCAATTCATCCGGGAGGTTGACAAGAGTTGTCAGTAAATGATAGATTCTGAGAGCGGCATTTTCATTTTACAGGAGTTTTGTTACAGTTTTCTTTTTCTTTATGTTATTAAACGTTAATATGTCAAGTTTCATTGTGCTAAGTCAGTGAAATATGAGCGAAACAAGGAAAATAACTGAATTTCAATAGCTTCCATTCTAAAGTGATTAGGAACATTCACACCAAATTTCATCAAAATCCATCAAAAAAACAGCTCTCTATTGTGTTCACAACATATTTTCAAAACCAGGGGCAATAACCCATCAAATATTTTTCGATTTTTCAATAGGTTCCATCCTTCTGTGATTACGAACACTCACAATAAGTTTCATCAAAATCCATCAAGAAACCAGCTCTCTATCATGTTCACAACTTTGAGAAAGTTAATGCGTTTAATGAAAGTTAAGTTAATGTCCTTAAAGAACAAGGGCAATAACTCATAAATTATTTTTCGATGTTTCTGATTTTCAATAGGGTTCATCCCAAGGTCATGAAAAACACTCACACCTAGTTTCATCAAAATCCATCAAGAAACCAGCTCTCTATCGTGTTCACAACATATTTTCAGAAACAAGGGCAATAACCCATTAAATATTTATCGATTTGTCTGATTAACAATAACCTTCATCCTTTGGTGATTACGAACACTCACAACAAGTTTCATCAAAATCCATCAAGAAACCAGCTCTCTCTCATGTTCACAACTTTGAGAAAGTTACCGGCTAAAAATTTATGCGTTTTAAAGAACAAGGGCAATAACTCATAAATTATTTTTCGATGTTTCTGATTTTCAATAGGGTTCATCCCAAGGTCATGACAAACACTCACACCAAATTTCATCAAAATCCATCAAGAAACCAGCTCTCTATCGTGTCCACAACATATTTTCAGAAACAAGGGCAATAACCCATTAAATATTTATCGATTTGTCTGATTTTCAATAGGCTTCTACCTTGGGTGATAATGAACACGCACAGCAAGTTTCATCAAAATCCATCAAGAAACCAGCTCTCTATCGTGTTCACAACAATTGTGTACAGACAGACTACAGTGCCATCTTTTGTACATTACGAATCTTTACCCAAGGAGATATAACTATACATAAAGTAGTCGTGAGCAAGGCCAAACCCCCACCCCCCCTCCCCCCCCCCCCCCCCCCCAATCACACTCTAATCTCAGAAACAGGATAGCTTTTGTAGCTTAGCTTATCTTAAATAAGTAGCGTTCACAGCTCAACGTCAAATCCATAATTATCCACGGTTGATAGTTAAATAACGACTCGAATATTTGTGAAACTGACCCTTGATTGTACTTTTCAGGCCCGTAGGAACAGGCCATAATAATTTTGACATAAATGATTGAAGCAATAAAAAAAAAAATTCAAGATAAAACAAGAAGTTACTGGTATGTTGTTAGGGCCAGTAAAAGAAAAATTGCTTTATATATACAGGAGCAACATTGAATTCAGTACCACCACCCTTCAATATGAAATTGCTTCTTACGGGCCTGCTTTTAACAACTTTTGTTTATACCAAATCTACATATCCCATGCCATAAGAAAATATGCCCCGAATTCCCCTAGCAAGGGATCCAACCAAGTCCAAGTGCGCCCACTCATCTAATTGAGTCTTTCTAGTTGAAGGAAAAATCCACCAATTAAAGACGTGACCTGAATTAACATTGCCTCGAGGAATTAATAAATTGATAGTATTTTTACTGATTTATTACGAAAGATAACATATAAAAAATATAAAAATATTAACACACTACATTCAGTCACGTATCGATGATGATGATGATTAATTAAACATGAATTAATTATAAATTAGGCTAAGACTTATATAAAAAATATACAAAATATTAGAGTTATAAAATTACATTAATATAAATCTGGGGAAGGAGGAGCATAAAAATTCCATTCAAAATGTTTTGTCGTTTAGATTCCCAAGTTTCAGAAAACATTTCGTTTTTACCCACTTCCCCCCACTTTTTCTTCAGCGCCCAGTACTCCCACCAACCCTAAATATCTATTATGTCATGACGCCTGAAATTTCAATATTCTCCCACATTTAAGAACTTTCCAGTCAAATATAATTCATGGTTTCGTAGAAATGATTGTTGATATTAACGACCGGAAGGGTTCTCGGATTAATAATATGGCGCATAACAGATTCTATTATGCGCTTGGAACTCAAGTTTACAATATCACAGATTGGTTTGCTATCAGCTCCCCGTTCAGTCAAGTGCGAGATTGGACAAATAATATCCATTCAAACAATTGTCCACCTTTGGGACACCCTCTTGTTGGACAAAAACTAATCAAATTTCTTTGAACATTTCTGCATGCGAATACCGAAGCATTGGGACTTCGTTACATATGTCTATGGATTCACCAGCACTGCCAATGCTTTTACCTCAGAAATGGATTAGGACCGGTGTACTGCTTCCGAGCTGGTCGGTCAGCAAATCCTTGAGCACCAACATTGGCTTCAGAAGCTGTATCACTACTCAGAGTGCCCCGAGTCATCGGACTCTTAGAGTTTGAATTGCCAGGGTTCATCATTGCAAAAGGATTGCCATTGCTGTATAAAGAGTCAATGAATTCTTTCACTTCGGGACTTGGTGTAGAAGGGTTTGAATCTTCGGCATTGTTCTGGTTATTGCCTTGTTGCAAATTGTTCAGCAAGGATCCAAAGACATCTGCCAGAATCTTCTGATCCAACTCGGGATCTTGTCCAAGTATCGAGGGAGTCTCATTGGTTGTTTCCGTTGTTGGGTCTGGGCTTGATCCAATCAAAGACTGTGGTTCATTCAAGATGTATCCGGTTTCAATGCCGTCCAAACCTGTACCGAAGCCATTGTCGACACCACCGTTACGAGAGTAAGGAGAATCACCGCGGTTAGGTATATCGTTTATGTCAATGGTAGTTGTTGGCTCTTGAGTGGTTGTAGGGTAAAACTCGTCAAGATGATATTTTGGTTTTGCTTCTATTTCTGGAATAGGTGGGTCGGTGACGATTGGAATAGGGTCGGGCACTTGATCTGGTTTGCTTTCCGGGTAACTGTCGATGACTTTGATTGGTTTAAAAGTAACCGGAATAATTGGACTTTGGCTATTAATTATGTCAGGTGTTCCAAGTGTAGGAGGGTTCACGATGACTACTGGTGGATCCTCATCCTTGGGGTTGAGAACTTCAATAACTGGACCTTGTTCAACTCCATAGTCGGGGATAGGGACGTATGGTGGTGGTTGAACTGGTCCAACTGGAAATGGTTGAGGTTGAACAACATTTGGTACTATTGGATTTGATGGTGGAACGTAGACTGTGGGTTGTTGATTTTGGTTGTAAAATGGAACAGGATCGGGTTTGACGTATGTTGGTGGAAGTGGTTGAGGAATTTGATAGAATGGATTTGGCTGCGGTTTTGGTTGCGGCTGTGGTTGCGGTAACTGTTGATAGAATGGATTTGGCTGTGGCTTTGGTTGTGGTAACTGTTGATAAAATGGATTCGTTTGTGGGGGTCGTCTAAAGATGTAACCACCTGAATTTGAATTTGAATCTGAATTGGAGTTGGAGTTTGAGTTATCACTAGGCCAACCTTGCTGTGGGTATTGGGGGTTCCTCCACTGGGATGGTTGCTGATACTGTTGTCTCTGTTGTTGCCATGGTTGAAATGATTGACGTGTCTGTTGATTTTGATTCCATCCGCTACGGAAGAATGTTCCACTAGAACCACTGAATGATGACTGTGTTTGACCGATGATTGATAATATGGTAATGGTTGCTAATGTTATTTTGTTGAGTAGAAACATGTTCTTATCTGAAAAGATAGAATTATAACATGAATTCCTCCCTTTCTGGAATGAAGTAAACTTACTTTACTCTTATCAAGCTTTACTTAATCAAGCTATTTTTGTAAGAAAGATTCTCGAAGATGCTGTCCAGCTATTGTTTTTTTGTCAAACCTTATTGGTATTATCACGGCTTATCCATGAGAGAGTCTTTCAGACCATGGCGTATAGCTGTCCCTTTCTGAAGGTTTAGACTACCAAGATTAAACAAACTTAAATTAATTACTATGAAAATAATCCTCTTACCTTTAATCGAGAATGTGAAATCCGAAAAGGTCTTCTTCAATTTAAGTTCCCCGAGAAGTTTCTTAGATGATAAATCTGTGTCTGATTGAATACATTCACGAGATTCCTTCCTTTTATATTCGTCTGCTGCTAGAATGATTACGTCTGTAACGTCATCCATCACGTTTTGTTCGCATTTTTTAATGATTAATGATCATCTGAAATGAATATGTATTTTTCTGACCTAAAATCCAAACGATGTTATCGGAATGCTCTGGGCTATTGTCGTCAGTCTGTGATAGTCTATAAAGAAAAAAAACCATGTCGACCTTTCTAGATCTCGACCTAAATATGATTAGATTTTAATCAAGAAAGTTCCTTTGGCCGTTTTCGATGACCTCTTGCCACTGTCGCCAGTGATTTTTTGTTATCTACAAGATCGTGGCTGTTGTCTTCAGTTAAAAGAAAACAATAAGCCAACCAATTTGTACCATTCTAGATCTCGATCAGGATAAGCTTATGACCTTGTCTAGAAAATCTTTCTGGTGGTCACGCCAGTGGTGAAATGGCTAACTTCACAAAAATGTTCTATAGTTCATTCTGTGATCTGACCTTGGAGATTATGGAGTGAGCAGTTGCACAATTGCGAATCTCGAATAGCTGAATCATTTGTTGACAAAATACCACCTACACCATCCTGTTTCTATAACTTCGTAATGTAAAAAACAAAATTCGCTGCTCGAGGCCGAACTAGTCATTTTCGATAAAATTAAATGTAACGTCACGGTAGAGAACACTGACGTCATAACTGGTCATTTTGGGACTGTCTCTAAAAATCCCGTGTTGGTCAGAACCAGTGGACAATATCAATTCCCGTGGTAATTACATGTCAAATAAAAGTTGGCCTACGGACCAGTGGCCTGTTGACCGAAACACTGAATGACCAGCACCTTCTGGGGAAATAAAATGTTAATTACATGTTAATTGCTGTATCGATTAACCAATTTATACAAATGTCATTGACGACCTTGTCCTAAGTATGTCAGTAGAGCGTCACTTTTGCATACCTCAAACTAATTTTTTTTTCACTACTAGGCCTACTAGTATGTAGTAATATTTTGTGACTGGTTAATTCATGAGGTAGGCCTAACTTAAGATTGTGTTGAACTGCATGTTCTGTTCCAGTGCTTTTCAATAGGAGCCCTTATGCACCCCAAAAGTGAATTCGAAATGTTAGATACACTACTGGTGAAATTTAGAAAGAGGGGAATTGAGGGTTAATTACAATCAAAGGGGATAAAAGAAAATTTTCATGAATTGAGTTTTCAGACTCATAGCATAGCTTTATCAGACCTGAAGCAATCTATCAGAACACAGTTTGTATCTTGTATATTGTATATTGAATGGGCGGCTAGAAATGGTAATCAACGCTCGTTTATTAGGCTATGACTAGGACTATCGCACAATCCCAAATTATTGGGCAATTTTATTGATAGCAGAAAATTATTGACGTGGCTGGGTTAGGTAAACACTCCTCAAGAGCCTATGCTTTAATAGAGAATGCTGTCTGGAAACGCCTCTGAGGCCATCATAATTATCAGATTTTCCTTTATGTATACTAGTAATTCTGCTCTGGCCTGTGTTCCTTAAATATAACTTTTAAACTAAATACTAGACGAGCATGTTTATATTCTGGAAGATGGAAGACGATTGTACTATTGTCTGTTATACATCTGATCCTATGTTGTAGCCTACTATTGTCTGTTATATAAATCTAGACATCACTATGCCCTGTCTCATTTTGGAGGGTGGTCCTAAATATGTTGTTCTATTGTCTATTTTAGAAATCTAGACATCACGGTACAGTGGTCCTGTGTTGTTCTAGTGTCTGTTACAGACATCTAGACACCATTTATACCACTGTCTCATATTTTGGAGAGTGATCCTATGTTGTTCTACTACATGTATTGTCTATTTTAGAAATCTAAACATCTGCACTTAACACTGCGTTATATTTTGGAGGGTGGATCATTGTTGTACTATTGTCTGTTATATTTTGCAGGAGTGCACTGTGTTGTACTATTATCCGTTTTCAAAATCTCAACATCACTTAGCACTAAGTTATATTTTGGGAGGTGATCCCTTGTAAAATTGCCGGGTTAAAAACTGGGACTAGAAAAGAAAAGCGTGGCTTATGAGGAACATGAACAAGGCCAATATATTGTAGGCAAATTTATTCTATACATAGTCTTGATAATTGAAGTAATATCAGATTCGTTTTTGAGTAAGTTTTTCGTTAATTGCATTTCGCAATGATCTGTGTATATAATTGCAAGCCGTATATAATACGTCTATCTATTCAGTCACTAGATAAATGAGCATCATCATTCATCAACAAAGTTTATTATATTATTTATATAGCCTGTAAGTGTTGACCTATTTGTATATGTAGTTCTGTATAAAGAAACTAAGTACTGACGATCCGAACCGCAAAACGAAACTCGAAATCCAAAAGGACATTTTGACGAAACATAGGTAACAGCTTAAGAACTTTTCACATGAGGAATTATATCAATCATACATGAGTAAGTATATCATAATGAAAAGTGGTATCCGATGTCTAGAAGAGTAAGCATACCCTGCTTGGCGCCACACCCGTCCTAGCTGTTAAACATCCACAAAACTACAAAACAAAAACGTTAAAAAGCGTGGTGTTCGCTAGACTTGAATGAACATTATTGCTATGGTAATTGTATAGGCTACACTCATACTTGTATAGCCATTTTGTTTAGATACAGTACTATACAGTACATACAGTACTAGTATATATTATTAGGCCTAGTTTAAACATGTTGAAGTATTTATAAACAGATACACTACCGTAAATAACGTTGAGGTGGGCTACCCGTGTACTTCTTGTCACATATCAAAGTACCGGTAAGTTATTAGGTTATATAACACCGCGATTGCTTTTAAGGGATACAATGTCATAAATAGGCCTTTATTGAATCAAGGTAGGATCACGGAGTATTATTTTGTCCGGTTTAAATGAACTCGGCGGATTAGTCTGCCATTTCTCATATTATTCAGCATATTATTAACTTTGGAAAAACTGCTGTGTCATGGTTTCTATGATGTAATTTTGGTCAATATAACTAACGTAAGATTAATACTTCTAAGTAGCTTATTATTCCCGCCTAAACTGTAAACAGATCTGACCACAGTGACCAGAATCTAATCCGAATGATACAGCAAATTGAAGCGAATACTATAAATGTTCGACTGAATGCTCTAAAGGTTAGTTCGTGAATTTCGGTAGGCTACTATTAGATTGCTAGCTCTAGGCCTATTTATTTGTAGGCCTAGCCTAGGCCTACCTTTAAAAACTGAAGGCTATTGATGTTGGAACTCTACTAAAATAAGACGGTTTCCTCGCACGGTCGCTAAGCAGCTATACTCAACCTTCAGAAATCCTTGATGCCATTGGAATTCTAAAACTTTACTGTATAGGCTTATGTCAACTCTTTTGGACAATAGGTAGGCTAGCCTACGTAGACGTAGACCTAGCCTTTTCTAGTAAAGCTAGGCCTATATATTAGTATGGAGTTGATGTGTGGGTTTTCTTTTTTCAGATAATTAAAACCAGTTCCTGACAATTCTGTTATCCCCCTATAGGCATAGGTGATTAATAATGGCAGCAAATAAATTGAAAGTAGTATTATTCCTGGGATCTGTTCGAGAAGGTAGACTTGGATTACGAGTTGCAAATTTCATGAAGAAGAAGTTAGAAGAGACAAATCATGATGTTGTGTTATTTGGTAAGGATCTGTGAAGTAAAATCAAATGAAAAGATGCAATTGTTAGGCCTAGACATTGCCTAGCCTATTATGTGATCCTTTGCTTTAGCTGAGGAGGACTCTGAACGATTCTCGGCCCCTGCAATGGGTACAAGTTCCATCAATCTGATCTTAGTCAACTGTCAGGCACAATCTGCATGCTAACAAGATTTCATTTGGAAATAGGCCTACAGTTACGTTTTTAAGATTTAGTTTGTCATAATAGAAAAATTATACTTCAGATCCGAAAGAAATGAAGTTCCCGTTGTTGGAGAAGCCGGTATTTTTCTACCAGGACAAGTCTCAGCTCCCAAAATGGATGATTACAGCAGAACAACAGGTTAAAGACGCCGATGCTTACGTTGTTGTTTCTGGTAAGTAGTATATCCTTTAGGCCCTACGTCTAGCAAAAGATCGGAAGTCAATCGATGGTTCAAGAATTGTAGGCATTTCCAGTATGTTGTCCAGTCACTGAAGGTTGCTTTTCGTTTCAGCTGAATACAATCACAGTATCCCGCCAGCTCTATCGAATATGATGGATTATTTTGGCGCGAGTTGCTATAGTTACAAACCCAGTGGTATCGTCTGCTACTCGGCAGGTAAGTGCTGTTTTAAAGAATATTTGAATGACAGAGATTCGCCAATTTGGTATGATATTTTGGTTTGAGATTCTGACTTAACTTTTCAATTTTTGATTGAAGTTTTGGATATTGGCAATAATTCTATATATTAAATGGATGCAAGTTAAAGAATTAAGGGAGATAACTCGTTGTACAAGTTAAAATAGTTATAATATTTATTCTATTACAGTCTAAGTCTATTTTGGTCCTGTGTCCTTTTGAATTAAGAATAAAAATCCAATCAAGCAAGACAATTCAGATAATCAAATTCATTCGAATGGCAAATCGAAAATTTGTAAGGGACTCCTTCAAAGGGAAAGGCCATCAGATCAAGAAATGATGAACAGATGAATTTTATCTTTTCATTTCAGGTATATTTGGTGGAATGAGAGCTGCTATGCATCTTCGGTGTATGCTAGGAGAATTAGGATGTTTAAGTGTATCCAATATTTTTGGAATTCCTCAAGTCCAGAAAGCTCTTGATGAGGAAGGGAAACCTTTGGACCCACATATGGACTCTGGTGCCCTCAAACTTATAAGTCAGTTAGATTGGCATGCTCATGCTATGAGGAACCACAGAAACAGTGTTGGACTTGCAAAATAGTTTATTTCGTGTCATTAGAACAAATAGTTAAAAGATCTAGAACTTGATTAACAAATTTCTTTTTTATTGGATAAGTGGACCTACAATTGTTAAGTTGAACATGAGGATTATTGTAAAACATTTGGATCATTTTATTAGCACCACAATTTGGTGAAGTGGGAACAAGATGCAGCAAAGTCTCCAAATAATGATGATGGCTGAATTGGATTTTTTGTTCGAGATTAGGATACTACACAGAACACCCTAACCGTCCTGATCATTTTCATAATATGTGGAACATTGCCAATGATATACAATTATAGGTGGAACTAAAAAGTCTCAATGAGAATGTTTGGACTGAGTGCCATTTATCAAATTCGCAGTTTATCTTATTCATGGTAATTCATGGTAATTCATCATTTATTATTTAAATTATCCTCAAATTAGATGAATCTCAAACAATCTTTTTGTGTTCATCAGCCTTACTAATAATTATTGTTGTATGTATTGTTTGAATTAATATTTATCTTTTATAAAATTGAAATTTTTCTTTTTAAATAAATATGTAAAAGTATGTTTTTTGTGACTCATTTATTTCCAATATTATTTGTGAAACCAAAGTCAATGTAAATCATTCAAGTTTATAATGAACAACAATTAATTATGAAATCTAAAGATTTTTATTTAAAGGAGAAATTTGACTAGCACCAGTCTCTACACAAATAATAATAAATACAAAATAAACAAAAACAAAAAATATAAACACATGGAAATAATAAATACAAAACAGAAACATGAAAATTAACAGAATTTAACAAAAAATTGTCATATTAATTGTGACTATTATAATTTTGACAAAAAGCTTCAAATACAAACGGAAATTCTTTCAACAATTTGTTAGATGTAGGAAATCATGGAAAAGTCCGACAAGGAGTGTTAGTTCATTCAATCACAAATGAAGCACATGAAGAGACATGGGGCGTTTAAATTCAGCTACAGGAGAAGGGAACACAGTAAAGGGAATTTGTGGATAAACATTGAATGCTTGTGAATTAGAATCTTGGGATTTAAAACTTACAATTATCCGTTTATTTTGCATATATTTTAATTGTAATCAACAACTATTTTGGAAATAACAGACTTGTTTCCTAAAAAATCTTCTGATCGCTAATTATCAGATGTGTAAAATATCATGTTGTAAAAATAAGTTAAATATTTCTTGTGAAACTTCAATTCCTTATATAATAATTCCTAAGCAGAGCTTTGCCCATCTCTACCAAATTCTTTATCACATGAAATTTACTTAATATGATCTAAAAATTATAAAAAAAAAATTTCAAATGCAAAAAATATTAATTTTCATAATTAATATAAAAATACTTAAGCATTAAGAACATAGCATTAAGTTAAATCATCAAAGACTACCGAAATAGTCCTTTTTTTATAATGCACACAAATACGTCCAGTCACATGGCAAGGTTGTATACTAATTTGAATAATGATACAGTAGTGTATGGATTTGTTCAACTCCATATGCAACAATGGTTTGGCAAAAGATTTTAAAGTCTGTTTAGAAAGGGAGAGAACTCACAAAGTGCTTATGATTTAACTATACAAATAATCCTTAATGATGTTTTAATGAACAAGAATAATATATATACAGAACTGAAATATATTCATACCATAGTAATCATACTACAAGTCTTTGAACATCTAATTTTATAGTGATTCTACATCTTAGAATAAACTCGTCCTGTGGCTAATATTAATATTTGATACTCATCATTGGTTAAATGGGCATGTAACCCATATTTAATCATTCTTGAAAAAGTGACAATTAAACTATAATATTTTGATAATGAAAAAAGTGAAGAGCATTCATCAAAAAACATCAAAAGGTCTGGAAACCTAAAGTTAGAGTTATTTCCTTATGAATACAACAAATTCCCAGTTGTTTGGAAATGTTTTTATTAATCACACAAGGTAAAAACACTGATGAAAATTTAGCAAAATTAAAATTTTCTGTTCATTCTAAGAGGTAGAATCACTTTGATATATTAACAACAACTAAAGGCAATTATCAGGTCCAGTTTCAACTAAATATCTTTCAAGAAGGTTTTTGTTTTGCAATTAATGGTAAGGTTTGAAAAATCATACTAAACAGAAAAGCATCACCAAAGCAATGCCAGACAAATTCACAGGAAGCACAAAAAAGCAAGGAAAATGGCAGAATGTACACATAAATTTGATCAGAAAATTAAAAAATTTAACAGTTCATTGGTCTGTTTAAAGCTGGAAAAATTCATTTAAACAACAGAAAATGGAACTATTACGGTAATATCAAGGTAATATGAATGGAAAATCTTTAAATAATTATTAAAGTATTTGTTTGTTATTGCACAATATAGTCAAAATGTTCTAAAACGCTCAAAATTTTGAGATCGGATCAAAAATATTATTGATGTCTCAACACCAAATTTTGATCAAAGCATTATTATACAGCATATTCCAAAACTTTTAAAACTACAGCTAAATATTCATAAAACTTAATTAGATTAAGATGACCTATTCTGATATGGCTTGTAAATTTAACCAAATCAAAATGCCACGATCTAACATAATTCAGGATCTCAAAAATAAAAGGTAAAAGGGAATTATGAATGAAATAATCTTTAATGATTATTGATAACATAATTATGCTTTACATAACCTTATCATAATTTACTGAACAGTATTGAAGCTGGTCAAAATATTCCCTTCAAGCTAAAATCAAAATGATATCTTCATCTGTATAACACATGCAAAATTCACAGATTTGGACATGAGATCCTTAACATCAACAGGAAAAATATTCAAAATACTCGGGTCCAGCCCTGGCTAAGTATCACCAATCTCCTAAAACAGGAGTCCATTTTGTCGCAAAACAACTGGAACAATTCATATTCGCCACAACAATAACTTTCAAAAACAACCACAATAACAATAATCATTTCCATGGTAACACATTTCTCCATCACTTTTCATAACAATTTCTAATGATGCTTTTTTCAACCATTATGCAAATCAGACTTTGATCGCACTAGGAAACTGATATTTAACCAAGTCACTGCATGGTTTGTGGTCCATGTGATGTTTTAGAAGACAGAAAATAAAAAACAGAAGCAGATCCTGTCTTGCATAGCACTTGTCATAATAAGTGTTTCCTTAGCAGATTGCTACACCATAAAAGAATTTCCTGATTCAAGTATGAAGCTCAACCTTCAATACCCATTCACAATCCAGTTTTCATATTCTATTCATGTATTGCCTTTCCCTTCTACAATTTCAACAACTTGGCCCATATTTCTTAATATATTTTTATGACAAACATTTGTCTGAAATATGGTATTTTGCATTAGGAAATACCACACTTATGACAGTTTTTAATATATTTGTTAAGAAACAGAAGCCCAAGTAGTCAACATCATTCAGTATCTATTTTTAAATAGCCCCCAAGCTTGTTCCATCATCACATTGAATACTTTTATTTTTGCATGTCATTCACAATCCAGTTATATAGTCCCCTTTAACAGCATCACACTAAAGCCTCAATAGTTTGGCTATCGTCAATCTCCATTTGAATAAATTCACGATTTTCTTCAATGGAAGGCATGGGTGATCCCCCTTGAGCACCATTTTTTCTGAAAGGACTAAGTCTGGGCGTAGCAGGGGAAGCAGATACAGAAGCTGATGATCCCGATGGAGTTAATATAACGTCACTTGTCTTCCGATTTAACATCACAAAAACAAAGATGGCCAACGCCACAAAGACTATAGACCCGATTATAGTTCCTATCACCATGTCACTCCGTAAACCATGACCCTTGTTATACATTTTCTTCTCATGTAACCATATACTATGGAAGATAAGTCATTTATTATTAATAAGGTACAAAAATATGTCTATGCTTAGCCCAGTGGCTGCACTAGCCTCCTGGAACTGGGGGAAAGGGGCAGACTGACAAATTTGAAATATTGGTTGCAACACAACTTCTGAATAGAAGCTTAAATTTTTTTTTACACAGGCCATATTCAAAGATCAATATTTAGACTGTTAATACTTTCTTTGAAACTGATCAAAAATTCAATCTATGACAAAATATTTGAATACTTTACCTAATTTCAGACCGGTTAGAAATACCATTAGCATAAAACGTGTTATTTTTACCATCGACTACTACGTGGACCCAGAATTGACCATTGAGCACTGTGAGCTCTAGTTGATATTCTACATCTTCACTACTGATATCTGAAACACAGATTGCAATCTTTATCAGATAGTATAATTGTCTGTTACAATAGTAACAGGTGAAGAGAACATTTTCCCCCTAAACACTTTGTATTTTATTCATATTAGTCTTAAAAAATACCTCAGCTTCCCCCAAATTATTCAGATTGAAGAAAGGAATTGTAAAGGTTTTATGCAGTATGTCTTCCTTATTCTAATCAGCAACTGAAAAATTTTCTCAATTAAATATAGATGATACTGACATCTTTTAAATTTTTTTTAAATGTTTGACAAAGTTTTAGTTTTTCCTCGACCTTCCATCTGAATTCTGTCCGTACCCCTTCAAATTATGTATCACTATACCCCTCTCCCCTGTATCGGTATCCAAATTCTTTACACTTACTGTTATAAAGAGTTGGTGGTTTCAACCAAAAAGTTACAGTGTTATTTTCTGGGTCAGCTGTAAAATTCTCGATTCTGTCACGTGAAACAGGAATTACTGAGATAACTTTACGAATGAATGCTGTCTCAAAATATGAGAGGAATGTCCGATCAATGAGCTGGGTTAAATTATCTTGAGAGAAAAATATCTTGATGGGTATTGCTTCAAAATCTAAAAATAGAAAAATCATTCTTAAAATATTTTTGGTCCAAACAGTGAATCAAGTGAATACCAATGATTTATAATATTCAATATCAAATTTAAACTAATACATGACATTCTAAACAAATATGTCATAAGCAAAACACTGGAATCCGACAAGATCCAAGATTTAGTCTAGTTGAGTCCAACCAAGAACTCCGTAGTCATTGTCATGTGCCAACTGTAACAGAAGACCTTCAATAACAAACTAATGATCATTGTAAAATATCAATATTCAGATTTGCCTTCTATATATAATAATTAGCATCAAGATGAGAAAATTTGTGGTAAAATAGTATGTTATTTTTAAAGAATTTCAAAATCTCCTACCTGGGTTTCTAATTCTGTAGGTTGTGGACTGAGTCAGAGATGCTGTTGATGTTACTAGCTGTTCCTCTGAACATAAAATATCAGGATTGGAGGGACATTCAACTGATCCAGAAAACTTGGAGATCTTCAATGAAAAGAAGAAGATTATTAACATAAGATGATTTTAATCCAAAACTTTGAACTCTGGGGACCTGGGAACAATTATTTGAAAATTAGACAGCTGGTATCATAGGCGTACGAGCCAGGGGGGCTGGGTGTTTTTCGGGCAATTGTCAAATTTTTCGGGCAGCGCTCGAAAAAAATGTAAAATAATGTTTTTGTCAAGAAAAATATAAATCTTTCAAAAAATTAGAAAATCCTTCTGACCGCCAGAACAAAGTGCCTGAAATCCGGGGTTTTTTGCTGATCCTGAGGTAGGGTTAGTCTGAGCTTCCCAGTCCGTCTCAGGGAAATTTCTTCTTGGCTTCTGGTTGCGCTCGAAAAAAATGTAAAATAATGTTTTTGTCAAGAAAAATCAAAATTATTCAAAAAATTAGAAAATCTTTCCGACCGCCAGAACAAAGTGCCCGAAATCCGGGTTTTTTGTTGGTCCTGAGGTAGGGTTAGTCTGAGCTTCCCAGTCCGTCTCTGGGAAATTTCTTCTTGGCTTCTGTTGGCGCCCGAAAACTTGTAAAATAATGTTTTTGTCAAGAAAATATTTCAAAAATTAGAAAATCCCTCCGACCACCAGAACAAAGTGCCCAAAATCCGATGGTCTGAGCTTCCCAGCCCGTCTCGGGAAATTTTGTTTGAAGCCCGAAATTGGTAACTACATATTAATCGACAGACCAGATCTTCTATTTTATTTAAAAATCAGTCCAGATCGAATTGATAAGTCAAATCTTGCTTTTTGAGATTTGTTAAGATCTTGAGATTGTTTTGCTGTATGACTATGACTCCAGCTATTATTAAAGGCCTTTCTGTGTTATATACACATACCTAATGTTAATAGGTAGGATATAGCCAATGATTGCATTTAACTAATTCCATGCCTTACGCATTCAGTTCAGTATAATTTCATTTCAAGATTTCCATGCAATGAGACTGCAGATTGTGATCATTCAAATCTTTGCATTTCAATCTTCGTGACTTTATTAAATTAATTCTTGTGCGATCTGTGATTAAGCAGACCCGAATCTTTAACAGGTTGATAATTGCAAATGTCATCCAAACCAAAGTGGCCAATTTATATGAACTAGATTCTAGGTTCTGAAAGCTGAACATGAAATATATCGCAAAATAAGCTTCACTTCTCCAATGCAATTGATCTTCTTTCCATTATGTATAATCATGATCTGAAAGATTTTCTTCCTGAATTTTCAAACGTGGTAAAATTGCTGTGTACCATTCCTGCGACATTGTGCTCTTCCGAACGCTCATTCAGTGCGTTGAGAAGACTGAAAAGTTATCTGAGAAGCACCATGGGCCAGGAACGTTTGAGCCACCTCGCATTGATCAACATCGAACGATTTTATGCCAATGCTGTGATTGAAAATGATATGGACAGAATCATCGATGTCTTTGCTAGTCGCAAAAATCGTAAATCAAAATTTCTTTTGAACAGGACACCTCAATTTTTAGACTATGACTATTTTCGCTATCAGCAGTGTACGTGTTTTGCTTTGCTAGTTGATGTAAACTGTGAAAACACCATGGCCAAAGATTAATTCACATTCATTTTCGTGCTGTTCGTTAAGTACCTTCTGCGCAGATGTGGGATTCATCGGCAGACGACAGTCACATCAGTTTTGCACGTTTGTATTAAAATTGATATTCTTGATGTATGAATGATCACTTTTTCTTACACTGTATGTATATGGTGAAAATACAATGTTACCATTGTGGTTCAAATCGATTATCTCGGTGTTACTGAAAGTTGGTGGTGCTCTTAGGTGGTATCAATAAATTGGTCATTTTCGGGCATCATGCATATTTTTCGGGCAAAAATGGTTCAGCCCCCCCTAGAAAAATCAGCCCGTACGCCTATGGCTGGTATATAAGTTGTTATCCTTGTAAGTCCTTGCAACAAGATCTGGCTAGTTGGTTGATAGGATCCTTGAGAACTGGTTTTGAATATCAATTATAGCATTTTCAGGGTTGATAAGGAAACAATATTTTTATTAATTTAAGTCTCACCTCTATACTAGCACCAGGGAAGCAGTCTATCCACTCTGAATGGTTTATTTTAATTTGAACATGACCTGGTTCTGGACACCGATGTTCATAACATCGACCCACTGGCTCTAGGTCTGATGTATTTAATGTCTACAGAAATCAAAAAACAATTTAACTACAGTTCTTTCACATTTCATTGAATTCGACTGAATTTCTATACGTGAATCAGCTTAGCACCAGTAATACTGATTGTCTTAGAATTACTGAGCCAATAAGTTATATGAATTTGCAATGAAATATGTCCCATGATTTTTCTGAAACTCTCCATAAAATAATTAAATAGCAATATCAAGTTATGAAGTATGAGAATATAAGATTGTACTTTACCCTTGGATAAAGACTAGATGTAAAGCATCGACTAGTTTCAGAAAATGTTTCACCATAAACATTAGAATATCTGACTCCATATGGTTTGATACATTGGTCCTAAAATATATAATATAGATAATTGTTTCAGGGTTCTGTTTTGATCATACAACTATGAAAATGCAAATTATTCAATAAGTATAACAAATTGTTTTCAACGTAAGTTGTGATAAGAGATGTAGTTAGGCTTCAATAATGAAATATCACTTTGCTATTGAGGGTTAGATGGTTGATTCATGTCAACTGCTCGTAGATCTTCTGGACTGAAGATGACAATAGGACAAATTTGTAGATATGACAGTTATCAATTTTACCTGTGGAGTTGTTGGAGTGAATATTTTACATGGTTTTATATTGGAATCTGTTTTACATACACCTTTATTTTTACTTAAATAATGACAGCCTTGTACACTGAAAAAACAATATGAGTTTATTTATTGATCAAATGATATGGAGCTATACATATGACATTCTGTGCCTGTTTGGGCTAATGAGGCTTGGCAAATGTCATACAGTGCTCATTGAGGGACATTGATTTCCGGGACATTGATTTCCCAAATGTAGCAATAAGTAAAGATACTCACTTTCCATAACAGAAATAAGCAGTCTGAATATCACAGTATTGTTTTAAACCAAAATTACAACCACCATCTATAATAAATAAAATACAGATTGGATAGACTTATATTGTTATATGTGTGGCTAGGTAGTACAGCATATTGCAGGATTGCCCATGGATGTATCATCGTCAAAATAAGGAAGAGTCCATCTTTCATCAGTTTTCTGTGTATAAATATGAAATGAACATACCTTTTCCCCAATAATATCTATCAGCTTGACTGTAATCCACCTTGTACCAGCCTGAATCTTCAAACACTGCCAGGGTGATAGGGTCTACAACTGTTAACTCAGGCTACAACAAAAATAAAAACATTCCAGAATACCATGTTGGGCACCAAGGGATTTTTACATGTCTTTGCACTATTTATCAGTAAATTGTTACTTATTTCAAATGCTTATTACCACAGCTACAATTTGAAGCTGATATTCCAATTCACATAAAAATAATTGGTAAATTAAATTATTAGAATTAGGAATAATAAGATTTTTATTGGTTAATTTTGTTAGAGATATTATCATTGCAACAAGTGACAGATCATAGAAGCCATACACTTTTATTTTTGCTTTTGACTTTATCTTTTCAGTTTTTAATTTGAATAAAACAATAACTTACCATGGTGTTGTCTGATGTCATTAACGATCCTTGCATCATGGCAGAATCCCAGTGGGATGTAACAACGTCATTCTAAAACAAAACAAAAACATTCAATTAATCAACTTTAGGGCAGAAAACCTAATGAATTGGACACATTATAACATTGAGATCAAAAGAACAACAACCTTCTCTCCAGAGAAATATTCTTCAAAATAAGTACATGTTTAGTTGATGGATGGAGGGGTCATGTTGTCAATTTGAGATACACAATCCTATCAGGGCAATTTTTGGTAAACTCTCCGATAAAGATTTAAGATGCATGAGCACAGTAAGCTAAGAGATGAGGGTATGGTTCAGTTAACTGTTGTAGGTGTCTGTAACTTACTTCAGTTACTAAAGGTCCACCAAAATCTAACTCAGTATAACAAGAGAAATGTTGCTGTGTTTTTTCTATAACGTTCGGTGTAGCTAGACGAGTAATACCATCTACTGTTTTATAAACTGACTTGGATCTCACTGGACAATCCAAACCATTTACTATAATACAAAAATACATCTTGAATCAGTACTCACGAATAGAGACATAATTACAACTGAAATAATCAATTATTGACACTACAAATTTTCAATTTCGATTATTGATAATCAAATTTCATGATCGATTAAAATTCATAGTCAAATTTTCTTTTAACATTAAATATCTGTTACACGATTATCAGACAAGTCATAATCAATTATATCATGATGATCATAAAAAATTCTGGACATAACTTCAGTTTCATTTGTCTTCAATACCAGATATTGATAACAAACGTACACCAACAGACAAAGTTCAGAAGATCTATCAATTACAATATTTCGATTATTAATCGATTATTGATGCCTTCGATTTAAAATTCTCATTTTGGTAATCGATACCCAGCCCTAGACATAATTAGTCTTGAGGATCTACGAGGGTGGGCTGAAAAGTTCATAGCCTGACTCGGAAGGAGTTATGCCACAGTGATGAAACTTGGCATCCATTAAATTCAACATTTTCTGATACTAACGACACGGTTTATTTTTCAACATAGTCTCCCCTGCGGTCCACACACTTCTTCCAGCGGTGTTGGGGTGCTTGGATAATGGATGCCAAGTTTCATCACTGTGGCATAACTCCTTCCGAGTCAGGCTATGAACTTTTCAGCCTCCCCTCGTATAACGGAGCTATATTTGTCTGGCATTGGAGCTGAAAAATTCCTTAATAGTATATCATTGGACTTTTTTTATCCTAACGAGCAAATTTTAGAGGATTTTCTCATTAAGTAAACTTAATACAGTCCAACTGTGAAAATTCAAAGGAAACACCCCTGATCAATGTAGTATATCAATAGATATCAGCCCTCTAAGAGGGTGTAAAGATTTTAAACAAATCAATACTCTATATCAATAGAAGTCAGTCAGGTGGAAATATTGCCTGCCACTTCATCAATCAAACGCCTGCGTTTTCTATCAATCACATCACATTTTTTCTCCCCGATTTTCCAATATTTGTCGAAAAGATCAATAAATGATGAAAAAGGTTATACTAATACTTGTAGATGTGTTTTTTTTCTTCAAGAAAAGAAGAAGTGTTTGAAAAGACAATCAAGGGCCATTGATTTTTTTGGAAAGTTTGAAATAATCCCTGCCACATTTTATGACTGAGGGAAAATGTCAAGGTGACAAATCTAATCAGTTATGAGTTATGAACATAGCTTGCCAGGCAAGGTAATATACGCCCACTGGGCCACTGACTTTGACTTTAAACAAATATATTTGACAGTTACAAGAAAAGTGATTAAGAACATTCACATCAAATTTCTTCAAAATTTGTCCAGTATTGTGCCTCCTATAGTGTTTATGAGCTAAAAATTGAACATGTTTTCAAGAACAAGAGCAATAATTCATAGTAAATATTTTATTTGCTGATTTTCAATAGGGTTCTTCCTTGGGCAGTAATAAACATTATCATTAAGTTTCGTCAAAATCTGTCAAGAATTGTGACCTGTAGAGTGTTTACGAGCCAAAAATCAAACAAGTTTTTAAGAACAAGGGCAATTATTCATAGTAAATATTTTCCGATTTTGCTGATTTTCAATAGGGTTCATCCTTGGGCGGTAATAAACATTACCATTAAGTTTCATCAAAATCCGTCAAGAATTGTGACCTGTGGAGTGTTTACGGGCCAAAAATTGAACGCGTTTTTAAGAACAAGGGCAATAATTCATAGTAAATATTTTCTGATTTTTCTGATTTTCAATAGGGTTCATCCTTGGGCAGTAATAAACATTACCATTAAGTTTCGTCAAAATCCGTCAAGAATTGTGACCTGTAAAGTGTTTACGAGCCAAAAATCAAACACGTTTTTAAGAACAAGGGCAATAATTCATAGTAAATATTTTCTGATTTTGCAGATTTTCAATAGGGTTCATCCATGGGCAGTAATAAACATTATCATTAAGTTTCGTCAAAATCCTTCAAGAATTGTGACCTGTAGAGTGTTAACGAGCCAAAAATCGAACGCCTTTTCAAGAACAAGGGCAATAATTCATAGTAAATATTTTCCGATATTGCTCATTTTCAATAGGGTTCATCCTTGGGCGGTAATAAACATTACCATTAAGTTTCATCAAAATCCGTCAAGAATTGTGACCTGTGGAGTGTTTACGAGCCAAAAATTGAACGCGTTTTTAAGAACAAGGGCAATAATTCATAGTAAATATTTTTAGATTTCGCTGATTTTCAATAGGGTTCATCCTTGGGCGTTAATAAACATTACCAGTAAGTTTCGTCAAAATCCGTCAAGAATTGTGACCTGTAGAGTGTTTACCAGCAATTGTGGACGGACGGACCGACGGACGGACATGGGTGACGACAATATACGCTCCACATTTCATGTGGGCGTATAAAAATGAAAGATGCTTTACTAGCAACACCAGCCGCATACACTCGTATCTACTTCGGAACTAGACTAGTGGCTAATTAACCTTGTATACTATACGGTAGTCGCCATATTGAATAAATTATAGTTCTGCCAATCACAATTATTTTTCAAAGAGTATCGTATTCTTTTGCAGTAAAGACAGCCAATCAAAATCAATCTCAGAACAAGAGTTATCTTTCATTGCCCATTTACCGGGCAAGATGGCCACCTATCACCGTGAGCCATTACATAGTCTCGAACAAAATGACAAAGGTTGAGCCAAATGCAACCACACAGTGCAACTCAAATTTGATTGTCATCAACTACAGAGCTGACAAACTCAATAGTAAAGAGGTATTTTGTATTCAAAAAGAATGAGCATGTTCTGTCTTGCTAATGACATTCATCATGGTACTAATGTGGTGTCGCCGAGTTGACAAACTCAAAAGTCAAGAGGTATAAGGTGTCCAACAAATGGAACATCTAATACTTTAATTGTGATACAATAAGTCAAAGTCAAAAGCCATGCTCAATGTGTGATCCCTTTTTACTCAACTATTTCAGCAAAAAAACATTCCCTTAAGTGCAATTTGTTGCAGAACAGAATGACATAAGAATTCAGATCAATTCATGCATTCAATAAGTTACAGAACAGTCAAACATAAAACCAAATTTCATTTCAATAACCTGATAAGTTCTAAAAAGTAAGACTCTGTTTCATATCACGAAAGTAGGACAAAAAACAGTTATATTTAAATAAAACTCAATTTTATTTTATTTCCTCAATGTGGCATGAAAAATGGTTTTGATGGATCGAGTTTTCCCTAGAGAATTATTTTAGTTATAAATATTTTTTTTACCTGACAGAAGAGAAAAAATCCTGTCATTTATATTTTATAAGTTAGAGAAATACAATTCCATGTGATTCATCATCACTCCAGGGAAAAACACACAGAGAAAATGGATATTGTGACAGGGGTTGTGATAGCGTTGTAAACCATACCAATAATTTGTTTGTTAATACCATATTTGTAACAACTGGAACAGTAATCAATGTCTCGAAGTTGGCTATCTTTCTTTAATTTGATATTCATATCCTCTAGGTTGGCTAACTGCCATTATCATTTGACAAAATCAATACCCTTACCCTTTAAGCTGCTCACTGATAAGCAAAGTTTTATTTTAGATTAAGACAAACAAACAAAAATGCGTGTTTGCTTAAAAGACTTCAAGCTAAATTCAAGCTAGAATTTTTAAATGTTGCAAAAAAATACTCATTATGCCTACTACTTACCGGATTTGGAACAATCTTTGAATTTTGGAAATAAACTTTTAGAAAATCCAAGAGCATGAACAATTTCATGTAGTGCTGTCTGGAATATAAAATACAATGATAAGATTTAATCAAATTAATTCTACTTTCATTTATGACATCCTTGGAATTTCTGTCAAGTAGAGGCCACTTAATTGTCAAGGGGGTCTCAGGGAATTAAGAACTTTTTAACATTTTGTAACACGGAAGGTCAAAGCCGGGCCAGTCATTGCCCCCTGTAAAAACATCATTGAAAAATATCATCCGAGTGGGATTCAAAATCATTTACTTATCACAATCAAAGTTCAAAAGTCGTGTGATTATTTCAAACTAAAAAAGTAAAATCAAGGTTTACTTTATGAAAAAAGTTACTTATGTTTTTAACAATATTCATATAATAATCTTGATTTTCTAAGAGTATCTTGAATAATTTAATAAAGTTATGAATTATTTTGAAAGAATTTTGAATAAATGTTGACGATATCAAGATATAGAGATAAAATCGAGAGCCTTTAGACAGATTTATGTCTGGTTAATCAAAAATGATGTATAGAAAGATAGCGTGATTATTTAGTCTTATCGTAGAGCTAATCAAATTATCTTTCCTTAAATATTATTACGTTCATAATCTGTATTAAATCATATTTCAATTTAGATTTCAGTTTTAAATCATTTCAAGGAAAAATATTTTCAATGAGAATGAAGACGAAATTGTCATATTTTTGTATTGCCATTTTAATTTTTTAAGAACTAGACAATTAATGGGTATGAATGGCTAAAGATAACATGAACTTAGCCAGACTACTGACTAGTACCAGGATAGCCCAACAAATTTTGCCATTAACCATTTTTGGGTTGCTATATTTCGCAAATTTTCACCATGACAAAAGCCAAATTTATCATAACTTTTGGTATCTATTCAAAGCTGAACCTTTATCATATTCTATTATGTCTCTGTGCCCAACACGTTTTGGCTGGTGTTCACTTTTAAACCCACTATGAATACTTACTGTGTACAAATGCTGATCAGTAAAGTGTTGATGTTTAAAAAACATTTCAGGACAAAAATTCACCACACCTGCTATCGGACGGCCATTTTGATCTTCTTGACAACTGCTGGCATAACCATAAACTTCATTTGCCTGCAACAATGAAGCTATGTTTTATGCCATTTTAACTCATGAAAACAGGTTTTCAAAACTTTTTAATATTGATTAACACCAATTCAATTATCAGTCTGACGTCTGAGGTTCTTGCAATTTGACTAAAACAGTTTATGTCACTACTTCTTATGTCCTGAGACATTATTAGCAGCTAAAAATTAATTATGTCCCCAAAAAAACAACAATTTTTGATGCCTATGAAAATAATGAATTGACAATAGTTATCTAACCTGATGTTGGCAGGTGGCAGTAGTTTGTGATGTAATATATAATATAAAATCTGTGTCTGCCACCCCAGACCCTGGTTGGTAAACTTCACGTAAAGGTTTATCATATGTTTTATTATACAGGTACAACCCTTCTAGATGCATTTTAGGTATCTGAAATGGAGAAATGTTTAACCATTAATCAACTTTTTATCATCAAGTAGGAATTTTCCAATCATCATTTAAACAATGTTTCCATTTCAATAAATAGATGGTCTGTGCTTTGCTTCATCCAAAAAGTTTTCAAGTCCATGAATTTAACCAATCAAAAGTATCCTACTATAAAGCTATTAGATACAAGGGTGTTCATATTTACACATCCTATCATTAACAAGATTAGAAAGTTTGAAAATGACATGATTCAAAAAAAAAATCACAGTTTTGAATCCAATTTAACATAAAGCAGGTTTCAAGTGAAACAGAAGCCCTATCAAGAAATACGAGAAACTTGGATTTACCATGAAGAACTTACCCTGTAATGATCCAAACACAGTTCCCCTCCATAACCCTTCTTAGGTTTAAAACATCTACAAAAACAAATGAAAGTAAATTTTATTCATACCTTTTAAAAAAAAAATGTTAATTTGATGTGGTACGGTACTGTAGTGTGCAATGAGTGAATTTTTACTAAAACTAAATTCCATCCAGATTTCCAATTTTCCATCTTTACCATGCACATTTTTTTGTGTCAACTCTTTTGACCAGGAGTCTTAATTTCGAAAACTTTTAAAACCCAGATAAATTCAGAATTTCAAGAAATACAGCAATCTGATTGGACTCAATATAAAATCAATTTTAGTGATTAACCAATCAGAAGACGTAGAATACTTAAATCATCTTAAGTTAAGTTTTTGAGAATAAGGCCACAGAATTACTGACCAAGAGATTCTAAGTTAAAATCTCATAACACTTTTTGGCAAGGGAAAATATTGAGGAGAAAGCAAAAAACAATATTATTGGGCATGTGCTTTATTGAGTGCAACGGAGAATAGCAAAGACTGGATACATGTAGGTTTCTTTAATATAAATATTGCCCCAACAATACTACATAATATGCATGGGTGTCCACATAACCTACAGGAGGAAATGGATTTTCTTTGACCATCTGTAACAAAGACTTTGAGGTCGTCTTGCCATTATGCCCTTAAAATGCAAAGATGAAGAAAAACAATGGAATTAAATAGAACGTAAGAATAAAAATTTGAAAGAAAACACAAGTTTGATTATGAACTATAATAAAAAATATCTCCCTCAGGTCTACTAACAACTGTCTATTACCTCTATCTTTTACATTGCAAATCAATATCAATGATGGATAGAACGGAAATATCACACAGAGACACAGAGTAAGATGAATGTTACATTTCAAGGGATACAGTGCCCTAGTCAGTCACATAGTACTCACTAAAATGTAAAGGTATCATTTCACCTAATTAGGTTATGAACACAAAAACTGTGGGACAGTCAGTTTGTTCTTTACAACCATGGGGTATTTGCTTGATTTTGTCAAGTGTGTGGTGGTTATGGGCTCTAATCCCGATCGATCACTCTGTAAAATTCTGATGACTTTGATAAGTCATCATCCCTCGTAATTCCAGTGGTCCAAGCAGAATAGATACTTCGAAAAAAAGATCCAACCCTAAGGACCGAGTTCTACTATCTACATCTACAGATGGCATACTAGAATATTACACAGTTCAGTCTGATATTTTTATAAGCTGATAATAGTGCCTATATAAGTGAGAGTTAGCTGATATTTGATATTAGACTAATTTGACATTAGTAAAGCAGCAAATCAACCAGAGTTAGGTAATTTATGGTTTCTATAAACTGTACAACAGTGGACCACCCTCTAGAATATAACTTAGACATGAATAAGCTAATGTATGGTTTCTATAAACCCTTGGTTCCCAATGGGGGTACCGAATGGGGGTACCAGCAAACACCACAAAAAATGTGGAATGGATTAAAATATCAAACTCAACCAACAAATATCCATTTACTTTCATGTTGGCTCTTGATGTTACTTAGGGTGGGCAAAGGGGTACTAGGAGATTGCTTGAACAAAATAGGGGTATGAAGAGTCCAAAAGGTTGGGAAAAGAGGCTATAAACTGCACAATAGTGGAACACCCCTCTATCATGTAACCCAGAGTAAAGTAATTTATGGTTTCTATAAACTGTACAACAGTGGACCACCTCTAGAATATAACTTAGACATGAATAAGAAAATTGTATAAAGTGGGTATCTATCTTGAACCATTATAAAGAGATCTGAATGTTGATCTAGTCTGAAGAAAAGAAATGGTATTTCCTGTAGAAGAAACAGTCAGAATGGAAGACATATTGAACCAGTGTTTCACAGACGACTGGCTTGCATTGATTATCGCACAACAGTCAGTCTAAATGGTAAAAAAATAACCAGAATAAATCAGAATGAAGAAAAACAAATCTGAGATCATGGTGACTTAGAGCAGCTCCTTGGAAGCTAATTTGGGGACCATGGGGCATTTGTAAGGGAGCCTTTAGGCAAGAGGACATGTATCATTTTTTCACTAGCTCAACTTGTTTTAATTATATTTTGCTGTGTAAGGTATGTAGCTGGTCAAAAATATCTTGCCTACTGATGATATAAGGCACAAAAAAGCTACCCGTGCACAAAATCTTGACCTAGTTTGGAAATGAACATGGGGGCCATGGCTCTGGAAGTTTTATGAATTTAGGCCATGGTTTGAAAAAGTTTCGGAACCCCTAATTTTCTGTAAACAGCTACAGCTTAGCATTGATTATTGTTCAAAGTAGAACAAAATCCAGAATAGAGTTGAGAAGAAAGAAACAAAAGGGCAGTAGATATAACAAGTCAATGGCTACAATGATATATTGGACTTGTAGCAGAGTTTGACAGTTTACTAGCTGACATTGATTATACCATAACATGACCAGTAGACAAGACAATAACTGTTTAAGAGCAACTAGGAAAATGGAAAAGACAAAATAATAATAAGGATTTCAGAATTACTTTGGCAGACATGATTTCTTTTGTATGTAAGGAAATTACCCATTGTCTATTAACTAATCAGGAATTTTAAAGCGACATTAGAATAAACACAAAATCTAATTAACATCAGACTTGCAGGGGCGGATTTAAGGGACGGCTCCCCCAGCTCAAGCCCCCCGCCCCTATTTTTGGTTGTCTGATGTCAGAACCCTCTAAAAATTCGGTGCTTGCAGTGCTGTTGAATTTAAAGCATGTAACATTTCAGAGCCCCCCTTTCTCTATATCCTGGATCCGCCTCTGACTTAGTCAATACGAGTATAATATTTTCATCAATGAATTTACCTGATGTCATAACTGTACAACAGATTATCTGTAAAATGTGATAAATTGAAGTGTATCTCTTTAAGATATAATATAAACCTTATTGAAGATGAGAAATACATAACCACCAACCAAGATAAAACATCGACAAAGATATAACATTGTGCGGTGTAACACACCCTACTGAGATAATATTAATTCAGAACGAAAATTAGATTCCATCAAAAGTCGACCCAGACTACAACCACACACAATCTGTTAATAATATTTTTTTAGACAATTCACTGAGGAAAAGTCAGTACGGCAATGTGGAAATTGAACACAATTGCATAAATCCTAAACTTCACAATCACAAATTTGTAATATTAATCAAACATGTATGGCAAATACAGCCGATAGACAACTCAAAACAGAACAGTCACAAATGAAGTTAATCCATTGTGGTCTGAGGTCTGGAGTTTATTATCTTGTATCACCCTGACATATTGTTTGAGGAAGGTAGAACTTCAGTTGGAATGTTGTTAAAATAACAATACTTAGATAAAAACAGGTGTCTGTAGACAGTAGAGATTCAGTTGGCCACTAATCTAAAGTTTATAGTACTTATACTGGCTAGAAATGTCATGGCATGCTCACTTTTTCTTTTACAGGGATAAAGTTACTGAGATGAAATATGTTAAAATAAAATGTTAAAGTCCCTATCTATCTCATTACACCATAAGAGATGTGTTTCAAAAAAGGTTTCATACAATTTGCCAACCCAAAATACTGAAAATTATTTTTCATTGACCATCTAGATTCAAATTTCATGTAATTATTTTTATTGCCTGGTAGGTCTATATTAGAGATCAGTCAGTGGACAGCAGGATATGTTACAAAAGAGATCAGTCAGTGGACAGCAGGATATGTTACAAAAGAGATCAGTCAGTGAACAGCAGGATATGTTATGAATGAGATCAGTCAGTGGAAAGCAGGATATGTTATGAATGAGATCAGTCAGTGAACAGCAGGATATGTTATGAATGAGATCAGTCAGTGGAAAGCAGGATATGTTATGAATGAGATCTGTCAGTGGACAGCAGGATGTGTTATATTAGAGATCAGTCAGTGGACACCAGGATATGTTATATTACAGATCAGTCAGTCAACAGCAGGATATGTTATATTAGATATCAGTCAGTGGACAGCAAATTGTTATATTAAAGATCAGTCAGTGGACAGCAGGATATGCTATGAATGAGATTAGTCAGTTGACAGCAGGATATATTATGAATGAGATCAGTCAGTGGAAAGCAGGATATGTTATGAAAGAGATCAGTCAGTGAACAGCAGGATATGTTACGAAAGAGATTAGTTAGTTTACACAGGATATGTTATGAAAGAGATCAGTCAGTGGACAGAAGGATAATGTTACAAAAGAGATCAGTCAATGGACAGCAGGATATGTTCTATTAGAGATCAGTCAGTGGACAGCAAGATATATCTTAATAGAGATCAGTCAGTGAACAGCAGGATATGTTATACTAGAGTTCAATCAATGAACAGCAGGATGTGTTATATTAGAGATCAGTCAGTGGACACCAGGATATGTTATATTAGAGTTCAATCAATGAACAGCAGGATATGTCATATTAGAGATCAGTCAGTGGACAGCAGGATTGTTATATTAGAGATCAGCAATCGAACAGGATATGTTATATTAGATATCAGTCAATAGACAGAAGGATATGCTATATTAGAGATCAGTCAATAGACAGAAGGATATGCTATATTAGAGATCAGTCAGTGAACAGCAGGATAATGTTATATTAGAGATCAGTCAGTGGACAGCAGGATATGTTATATTAGACACCAGTCAGTGGAAAGCAGGATATGATATATTAGAGATCAGTCTAGTAAACAGCAGGATATGATATATTAGATCAGTCAGTGAACAGCAGGATATGTTATATGAGAGATCAGTCAGTGGATAGCAGGATATGTTATATTAGAGATCAGCCATCAAACAGGATATGTTATATTAGAGATCAGTCAATAGACAGAAGGATATGCTATATTAGAGATCAGTCAGTGGACAGCAGGATATGATATATTAGATATCAGTCAGTGGACAGCAGGATATGCTATATTAGATATCAGTCAGTGGACAGCAGGAGATGCTATTTAAAGTAGCCTCTTTGTAATAACGTAAATTAGAGATCGGTCAGTGAACAGTAGGAAAAACTATATTAGTTATCAGTCAAAGGACAGCAGGATATGGAGCGTCTTTGTAGTAATATATATTAGACAGTGTATAAAGATATTAGTTAATTAAGTCTACTTGAGTAAGATAATAAGACTATTGTTGAGACAGTACTAATCACTTCTCTATCAGATCAAAGTCTTCAATAGAATCAAACACATTATTCTTTATTTATATATCATATATTGCCATAATATTCATTATACCTATGTCAAGCTCACAGCCTCATATAAGCAAATGTAATTCATGAGTTAAATGAATTCTTTTAAAAGTTGTTTAACCCGACAAACATTTTAAGTTTTGTGGAGGTATGTTAAAACAGCCTAAACAGAAAATAAATATTATATTTACTTATACTGTAAGTGATTCACAGTCTTCCAGTTCATAATGTTTAAATGTATCAAATATTTTCTTTTGTTTATAACAGTTTGAAACTATAAACAATCTACTAGTTTTGATGTACCAGGTATTTAGTGATGAGTTGTGTTTAAAAACAGTTCACCCTACAGAATGGTGTTTCAAATATAATCACCATCAATAATCTACTAATTTACATGCATTCAGTGATGAACTGTTAGAAATCTATTCACTATCAATAATCTACTAATTTAGTGATGAGTTGGTTTTAAAAAACAGTTCACCCTACTGAGTAGTGTTTGAAATCTATTCACTATCAATAATCTATTAATTTAGAGATGAGTTGTGTTTAAAAACAGTTTACCCTACTGAGCAGTGTTTGAAATCTATTCACTATCAATAATCTATTAATTTAGAGATGAGTTGTGTTTAAAAACAGTTCACCCTACTGAGTAGTGTTTGAAATCTATTCACTATCAATAATCTATTAATTTAGTGATGAGTTGTGTTATAACAGTTCACCCTACTGAGTAGTGTTTGAAATTTAATCACTATCAATAATCTACTAATTTAGAGATGAGTTGTGTTTAAAAACAGTTCACCCTACTGAGCAGTGTTTGAAATCTATTCACTATCAATAATCTATTAATTTAGAGATGAGTTGTGTTTAAAAACAGTTAACCGTACTGAGTATTGTTTGAAATCTATTCACTATCAATAATCTACTAATTTAGTGATGAGTTGTGTTTAAAAACAGTTCACCCTACTGAGTAGTGTTTGAAATTTAATCACTATCAATAATCTATTAATTTAGAGATGAGTTGGGTTTAAAAACAGTTAACCGTACTGAGTATTGTTTGAAATCTATTCACTATCAATAATCTATTAATTTAGTGTCAAGAATCAGTATCAAGAAAAGAGCTCAAGCAGAATACTCGCAAAAAGAATCAGTTAGATTAGTTCAATTGTCGAAGGACAATCCTCAAAAAATTTGGCAGCAAATCAAGAAATGTCGAACAGGAAATGTTCATAATAGTATTCTCAAAAACATTGACTTTTTTAATCACTTCAAAGATATTTTTGGTGAACCACCTCTAGATATTTCAGATGATTTTAAATTTTCTATTAACGATCTTGGTGATATTAATGAACTTGATTCTCCAATTACTATTGATGAAGTTTTTAAAGTGATTCGTGGGTTAAAGAGGGGTAAAAGTAGTGGGGTGGACCAAATACCATGTGAATTTCTTATTGAGACAGTTGAAATACTTGCACCCTTTTTAACAAAGTATTTTAATATTATTTTTGATAGTGGTATTTATCCACATTGTTGGTCACAAAGTTTACTGGTACCAGTTCCTAAGAAAGGTGATACAAATATTGTTGACAACTATAGAGGCATAACAATTATTTCAAATCTTGCAAAACTTTTCTCTTCAATCTTAAATAATCGTTTAACACAATGGGCTGAATCTTATGATATTTTACCAAATGTTCAATTTGGATTTAGAAAGAAGCGAAGTACAGTGGATGCTATTTTTGTCTTACATGGTCTAGTTAATAAAAATATTCAGAATGGTAATAAATTGTATACAGCTTTTATTGATTTGAAGAAATGTTTTGATAAGATTGACCGTAACTTATTACTATATAAACTTTATTGTCTAAATACAAGTAAAAAATGTGTTAAAATTATTCAATCATTATATAATACTGTTAATCTTTCTGTTAAATATAAAGGTAATTTATCTGAATATTTTCATTGTCATCTTGGTGTGAAACAAGGTGAACCGTTATCTCCTTTACTGTTTTTACTTTTTGTACAGGATATTGAATCTAATTTATTTTCACCAGAACTTAATGACTTCAATTGTAATGTTATTAATAGGAAACTTTTATTTGTACTTTTATTTGCTGATGATACTGTTTTGTTTACAAAAAGTGCAGAGACTCTTCAGATTTTATTGGATAAATTTTGTGAATACTGTACAAAATGGCGTATGCAAATTAATGTTACTAAATCTAAAATAGTTATCTTTCGCAAAGGTAGGCAAACCCCTGATGTTTCTTTTTCAATTAATGCAGAATTATTAGAAATTGTAGATTCGTATGTTTATCTTGGTGTTTTATTATATTATAATGGCCACTTTAACCAAACTCAAAAACGTATATCAGACCAGGGAAGAAAAGCGTTAATAGGTTTATATAAAGTCTTTAATGATTTAGATTTAGATATGGATGTTAAATGTCAGTTAGATTTATTTGATTCTCTTGTGGGTTCTGTCTTAAATTATGGGAGTGAAATTTGGGGGTTTAACATTTGTAAAGATATTGAAACTTTGTATAATAATTTTTTACGTCATATTTTAAGATTAAGATTTAGTACAAATATTAGTGTTTTATTAGGAGAATTAGGTCGTTTCCCCATGTATATTGTAAGACAATTTAGAATTTTTAAATATTGGCTTCGAATACTTAATAATGATAATAATTTAGTTTATGATATGTACTGCAATATGTTATCGGATTCTATTCATGGTAAAAAAAATTGGGCTTATTCTATTAAATGTCATCTTTCGGAATTGGGTCTTCAATATATTTGGGAAAATCAGTTTTCATTAAATAAATATTCTTTTTCTATTATTAAACAACGTATTATTGATAATTTTATTCAGGATTGGCATTCAAATATAACTAATTCTAATAAACTCATCTTTTACAATCATTTTAAACTATCCTTTTCATGTGAACCGTATTTATTTTTTATAACTAATAAACAATGTACAAATATTTTAAGTTTATTTAGAAGTGGCAGTCTTAAGTTAGAAATTGAAACTGGTCGTTACTCAAAAACACCTAGAAATCTCAGATATTGTAAATTATGTAATAGCAACCTTGTTGAAGATGAATTTCATTTTTTATTAATATGTCCTACATTTCACCTTACAAGACAAACTTATCTACCTCAATATTATTTTCAATTTCCTAACATGCACAAATTTTATGTCTTACTTAAATGTACTGATAAACAGCTAACTATTAATTTATCCACCTATTTGTTCCATGCCTGGAAATTACGTCAATCACTTTTATTATAAATTATTATGTTTAATCTTGTTTTGTGTGTATTTTTTCTTATCAATATGTTTCAAATATATGCCAATAACTTCATATAGTGTTTTGTAAATATATTATTGCTTTGTAAGATTACTGTAAATTACAACTTATATGATTTGATTTTATTATGTATAAAGTTGTTTATATTATGTATATATTATGTATCAATATGTTGGCCATAGTAGAAATACTAGTGCCTTAAATAAAGTAGTGATGAGTTGGGTTTAAAAACAGTTCACCCTACTGAGTAGTGTTTGAAATCTATTCACTATCAATAATCTATTAATTTAGAGATGAGTTGTGTTTAAAAACAGTTCACCCTACTGAGTAGTGTTTGAAATTTAATCACTATCAATAATCTATTAATTTAGAAATGAGTTGGGTTTAAAAACAGTTCACCCTACTGAGCAGTGTATGAAATGTATTCACTATCAATAATCTACTAATTTAGAGATGAGTTGTGTTTAAAAACAGTTCACCCTACTGAGTAGTGTTTGAAATTTAATCACTATCAATAATCTATTAATTTAGAGATGAGTTGGGTTTAAAAACAGTTAACCGTACTGAGTATTGTTTGAAATCTATTCACTATCAATAATCTATTAATTTAGTGATGAGTTGGGTTTAAAAACAGTTCACCCTACTGAGTAGTGTTTGAAATCTATTCACTATCAATAATCTATTAATTTAGAGATGAGTTGTGTTTAAAAACAGTTCACCCTACTGAGTAGTGTTTGAAATCTATTCACTATCAATAATCTATTAATTTAGTGATGAGTTGTGTCTAAAAACAGTTCACCCTACTGAGTGGTGTTTGAAATCTATTCACTATCAATAATCTATTAATTTAGTGATGAGTTGTGTTTAAAAACAGTTCACCCTACTGAGCAGTGTTTGAAATCTATTCACTATCAATAATCTATTAATTTAGTGATGAGTTGTGTTATAACAGTTCACCCTACTGAGCGGTGTTTGAAATCTATTCACTATCAATAATCTACTAATTTAGTGATGAGTTGAGTTTAAAAACAGTTCACCCTACTGAGTAGTGTTTGAAATCCATAATCTACTAATTCAGATTTTTAAGTGATGAGTTGTGACTAAAAACAATTAACTCTACTAAGTTGTGTTTGAAATCTATTCACATTTCACTAATTCGATGTTTACTGATGACATGTGTTTAAAACAGTTCATCATATAGATAGAAAAGTGTTTGAAATCTATTCACTATTAATAATCTAATAATTTGAAATCTATTCATCTTCAATGTATACAGTTCACTCTTAAAAGTAGGATCTGAAATTTTAATGTTGTACCCACCTGTTTGTATTGGGTCCATCACTCCAAGTTAATAAACAGGCTGATCTTTTTAATATCAGGTTTTCTTTCACAGGAATCACTGGAATAAAAAATATTGACTTTAAGTCATATCATATCATAATCATCATCATTATAAAACATCTTGTTTCAAATTTTGGCATTGACCTAGCCCAATAAGAGTAGGCTAAAACTGCTGTCCTCGCAAAACTTCCCTTATTGCTTACCAGTGCAAAAAACTAGGACATGAAACTCTATTTCATTTCATTGACTAAAATGGAACTGTTTAAAGCCTGTTTGGCAGATAACTCATATATTACTCCTTCTTGTTTTTTTTAGTAAAAATATACAAGTTTTGACCACAAAAGTGTACCATTTAAAAATAGAGCTAGATAATTCATTATAAATGTAAATAGAGCCTATTTTCTTAAAGGGATATGTTCACTAACTATTCGATCAATAACATTTTTGTCTCAGAACCTGGAATATTTTAGCTATTCTAATCCATAATAATGTTCACAACTCTCCCTCGAAATATAAGCCTTCAAATCTCTGTGTAGCTATAATTATGAGCGATTGGTAGTCAAAAATACGACTCGTCGTTTAGTAAGACTATGTCTTATATAGAAAACACAAATACAGAAAATGAAAGATAAATATTTAGGTAGGGATATAATTGAAGGGATTATGTGATTTTTGAGCAGTTCTAGAACTTCTGAAGACTATTTACATATATTCAAGGCTCAAATCGACCCTCGGGAATGCTGAACATTCCCCAAGGGACAACTACCGGTAACCATTTTTAAGTTTTCAATGTGATAGATACATTTTAAATAGTCTATGTTATCTATGTAATAAATAAGAATAGAGCTGTTTAATACAGACTCATAGTATGATAATGTTTAAACTACTCAATAGGGAATTGATACACAGAATATATTCTACAAAACCTCACTAGAATTTCATAATGGATATAGAATTATTGAATTCTAAATTAATTGAAAGCTCAAATCAGAAATATATACATCAATTCAAAAACACAACAAATTAGTTGGGAATAGTACAAGTTGTACAACAATGAACCACTATAACCCAGAGTTAGGTGATGTTTGGTGTTTCTTTAAATATTAAATGGTACCACAGATAACCACTCTATTTAATATAACCTAGAGTTAGAATAATATCTGGTGTTTCTTTAATAATACCACAGAGAACCACTCTATTGAATATTAACTATAGTTAGGCACTGTCTGGTGTTTCCTTGACAGTCAACAGTTCTGAGTGAAGAAGCTTCAAGAACATAATCCAGAATAAGGTGTTCCAGTAAATAGACTTAATAGCACAACAGTAGACCACCCTCTGAAAATTATCTCAACATTAGGTGATGTCTGGTGTTTCTATGGACAGACATCAGTACAAATCAAAATTTTTTTACTATCTTCTAGAAATTAACCAAAAGTTAATAGATGTCTGTTGTTTCCATAAATACATACAATAGAATCAACCCCTGTATAAGTAAGCTACCAAGATTAAAATAAAACCTCAAGTCAAGCAATGTCTTTTATTTCAGACAATAGTACAGCAGAGGATCAACCTCCACAAAATAAATCAAAGTTGGCTGGGTGATGTCTTGGTTTTTTTTCCACAGTAAAACAGTGGACCACCCTATAAAATATAATCTGGATTAAGACAATATCTGATGTTTCTGTAAGCTAACAATAGTTTTTGTTCTATGTGCAAAGATTCCATACTATAATCTTCTAAGTGAAGTTATTGACTAGTTTTATTTTAATCTTATAGATTATCGACAAGTTTTTGGAATAACGGACCATGTCAGTTTTCTATTGATAATAACCTATAGATTCACTATCTTATTCTAAAGTTATAGATTTAAAATAACAGATCATGTCAGTTTTCTACTGATAATAAACTAAAGATTGGCTCACAAAAATTATAGATTTGAAATAACAGACCATGTCAGTTTTCTACTGATAATACCATATAGATTGGTTCACTATTTTATTCTAAAGTTATAGATTTAAAATAACAGACCATGTCAGTTTTCTACTGATAATACCATATAGATTGGTTCACTATTTTATTCTATAGTTATAGATTTAAAATAACAGACCATGTCAGTTTTCTACTGATAATAACCTAAATATTGGCTCACTATTTTATTCTAAAGTTATAGATTTAAAATAACAGACCATGTCAGTTTTCTACTGTTAACCTATAGATTGGTTCACTATTTTATTCTAAATATAGATTTGAAATAACAGATCATGTCAGTTTTCTACTGATAATAACCTAAAGATGGGCTCACTATTTTATTCTATAGTTATAGATTTAAAATAACAGACCATGTCAGTTTTCTACTGTTAACCTATAGATTGGTTCACTATTTTATTCTAAATATAGATTTGAAATAACAGATCATGTCAGTTTTCTACTGATAATAACCTAAAGATTGGTTCACTATTTTATTCTAAAGTTATAGATTTAAAATAACAGACCATGTCAGTTTTCTACTGATAATAACCTAAAGATGGGCTCACTATTTTATTCTATAGTTATAGATTTAAAATAACAGACCATGTCAGTTTTCTACTGATAATAACCTAAAGATTGGTTCACTATTTTATTATGAAGTTATAGATTTGACATAACAGACCATGTCAGTTTTCTACTGATAATAACCTATAGATTGGATCACTATTTTATACTGAAGTTATAGATTTAAAATAACAGACCATGTCAGTTTTCTCTTGATTATAACTGATGACCAAGCCAAAGATTGGAGACAAAAAATCAATCTTATTAAAAATAATCCCGGAATAGATGTTAACTTTTGACCCTGAAGTTTAGACAAGAAAAATCTATAGGACAATCAGCTAGGAACGGCCATTGATTTACGATAGTTTAATCAGATTCAACTTAAATTACAGTACCAACAAACATTGTGAATCAAACTGAAATTCTTTCAGCCATACTTATTTCTATTATATAGCAAGGATTTAACTTGCTGCTTTTGCTTGAAATAAAAAAAAAGAAGTGCACTGCAGAGTGTGCAAGGGTAATTTTGCAAGAAGTGCCATTTGCCATATATTTTTTAGATGTTCAACTGTCAAGGAATCCTAATTTTTAAAACTGAAATTGCCTCTACCTATTGCCTATTGAAATTCCACAGATTCTAACAGGTTCTTGTTGAGTGGAATGAAGTCATACACTTTAAAGGGATTGTAAAGTGATTTTCTAAACTTTGTATGTGTGTCGGGGGACACTGATAGCATCAATTTGCACCATTCTAATTTCCATTCCGAGGTCAAGAACATTTAACTTGCAGGGGAAATTTATTTTTAAGTATAAGTCCTTTTATGTCTTTCTTTATTGCTTAATCTGATTCAGATAAAGCAGATGCTCACTGTCAGCTGGTGCTCTTTTAAACTGTTAATTGTCAGGAGATCTATAACATGCAGTCTGAAGTCTGAAGCAGACAAGGGTTCAGTGCCTCAATCTCCTTTGGGCTAGAGAAATACATTGAACTTGCTGGGACCTCCTCACTGTCTTGAGCTTAAATTTGTATGTACTAATCTTCTGGTCTGTTATAAATAAGCAACATTTGCAAGGAAGGACAATGATAACCGAATAAAATAAAGAAAAGTAATTAAAAAATTTCATGTTTCAGCTTCTTATTCTTATAGGTCAGCTTATTTTTTTTTATAAAATTTAATGTCAAACTCTCCTAAGCCAGACCAATTTCAAATTCTACAAAGCAGATAATCTGAAGTTTCTATCTATGAATTTTGTGTCTAGCTTTCAATAAGACATAGACCAGTAATTCTTTTCATTTTGTTTCTATAAAATTTTGTGTCTAATTCTGGACGTCTTTGTTTGACAACAATAACCTAGTGGACTGTAGCCGGTAAGTAGATTTTATGATCACAGACGTCTGATAAATCATTAATCTATCTTTATATTGTTTTATTTGCTACACGACAGAGATATTTGTATTCTTCATACTGTCAGACTTATTCCATATTGTCCGTCAGAATTTTTTTTGTGTTTGGTCTATTGTCTTCATAGAACAAAAACTCAATAGTTACTGGGTTCTTTGAGAAAGATGCAATACTGAATGCACAAGCAAAATTATAGAAATTCTTGTCTGGAAAAGAACAGTTTAACCTAAAGAAATCTTTGACCATGGATTCATCCTTCCCTGATCCTTAAAATCCCTTTGACTATGGATCACATCCTTTTCTCCTTCTTAAAATCTTTTTGACCATAGATCACATCCTTCCCTGCTCTTTAAAATCTCTTTGACCATGGATCACATTCTTCCCTGCTCTTTAAAATCTCTTTGACCATGGATCACATCCTTCTCTGCTCTTTAAAATCTCTTTGACCATGGATCTCATCCATCCCTGCCCCTTAAAATCTCTTTGACCATGGATCACATCCTTTTCTCCTCCTTAAAATCTCTTTGACCATGGATCACATCCTTCCCTGCTCCTTAAAATCTCTTTGACCATGGATCACATCATTTCCTCCTCCTTAAAATCTCTTTGACCATAGATCACATCCTTCCCTGCTCTTTAAAATCTCTTTGATCATAGATCACATCCTTCACTGCTCTTTAAAATCTCTTTTACCATAAATCACATCCTTCCCTGCTCTTTAAAATCTCTTTGACCACGGACCACATTCTTCCCTGCTCTTTACAATCTCTTTGACCATGGATCACATTCTTCCCTGCTCTTTAAAATCTCTTTGACCATGGATCACATCCTTCCCTGCTCTTTAAAATGGCTTGTGTGTCCTTCTGATACTAATACCCTATCCCTGCACATTACCATTACACCAGAACCTTACACTACACCTGCCACCTTCCCCTTGAACCTTTCCTCTACACTTTGCCCTTACACCCTTCCCAAGACCCACCCAAGACCCACCCAAGACCTCTTACACCTTACAAGCGGCCACCCGCCACCTACTTCGCCCTTTGATCCAGATCAATAACCTGAGAGGATGAAATATGATACACCTAAAAGCTTTTAGAAAAACAAATACTAGAAACTATTGTTAATGTAATACAATTCCTGTATTATCAGCTTTTAGCAGAATTAATATGACTCTTAGGCGGCTTTTATTCAAGGGCAGGAGTGAGCCTAGCAAGATCAATGACTGAGATATGACATATGAGAAATACAATTAATGATTTGACACTGGAGTGGGACAGGGAAAGGGATAAGGGGTGTGTAGGAGGGAAAACGGGGCTTTGATACTACAAAGGAATTCCTACAGCTCACAGCTGCAATAAATAATTCAAAACACCTATTGTTATTCTGCAAACAGAGCGTCACATGGGTAAATTGAGGTCATCAACTTGGCATTATCCATAACAAAGATTCATAGCATAGCTTTCAGAGAGTCCCAATAAATATGTTTTGAAACATTGCACTCCATGTAATCCATGCAACCCTTTAAAGAGAGTCAATATTCCTAATTTGTTTTTGTCAACCCAACAGTCAGTCCTGCTTATGCATATCCAATTTGACTTTGACATTTAACACAACTTTCTGAAAATGACATAGCCAATTACATTTTTTATGCACTTTAGCGATGCATTATTGCTTTTGGAGATAGTCCATTATAATAAGTATACCAGGTAAATTGCTTCCAAGGTTTAATGTATATACCAGTAAAGTTAATGGTAGACCAGAATAAAAGCTAATTACAGCCGTAAAACGCAGTGAAATTGATAGGCTATAATCAGTCATTAGGAGTGGTCTGATAACAATAGCGGGTCATTATAACAATCTCATATCAGCCCTGGTGATCATTCAATATCAACCTAACACTTCAATAACGCCAATTTATATTCAATCCTTTTAGATAACTTTTTATAACTACCTGGAGCTTTAGATCCATTTGTATAGTCACAGCGCGTGATCACTAGAACTTAAAGATTCCTTGACAATTTCATATCAACAAGGGGTAACCGAATGAAATTTACCTCATTGCACACTGCATAAGTCCAATCAAACTCAGTTAAAGAAATACGACCTCTTATATAGAATGAACAAAAAAATAAAGTTCTCAATCTTGGTCAATAGGAGTATATATTCATCAAGGGTGTCCAAAGTATATAACAGAATTCAATGTAATTTTTCAAAACAATTACAGGTTATAATTGAAAAACACTTCAAATTTGCTAAAGCGTTTTTCAATTATTGTATATGTAAACATAATTTTCTGGATTTATCAGATTATTTAGGTAATCTGTTGTATAGTTATGCCACCTGGTATGTCCCCTGACATAATTTGAAAGTTAAGATTTTTGTTCATTCTAAGAGGTTGTATTCCTTTAAATGCTGTTTATTTGTATAAAATACATGTTTAGTGATTTTATAATAATTGTGTAATATTAAGAACAGTTTGTATCTAAAAATGTTAGGATGCTGTGGAACAAGGCTAAAATCACTATCTCACAGCTGAAATCCATAGAGAGGATCAGTACCATGTTTATTTTAGAAAATTACTTTGCATTGAAACATTCAATTGTAAAAGTAGATTTTCATTGAGTTGAAAGCTTATCTATCGATCTTTAAAACCTGAATAAATATTGAGCGTTAGTTGTGTCAAATACAATTTTTATCAACTTGCAGAGGACCTTACACACAGATAAGAAATGTAATGATAATAAAAATGTTACAAAAACTCTCAGATTCCAAAACCAATCATTTTTTTCTGTAGAATAATTGGAAAGACAGCTATGGTAATTATTTTTTCAATAAGTTGGAAAACAGTATCTGAAATCATTTTCCTTAAAAATGACATATCTATTGAAAGAACAGTTCACAAACCTGGAAACCCACAGTAAGGTGATGACTGTTTTTTAAAACAGACTAAGTATATTAGAGGATCACACTCACTATTTTTTTTTTTTAAACTAATAATAGTAGGCCTACGGCCATAGATCACCTTCTTAGAAACAATTATAAACTGACAATGGTACAACAGTGGATCTCCCTCTATAACAGGTTTTCTCAAATGGTGGCCAGCGGGCTTGAGAATGGCCCCTTAAGAGTGACCCCTTCCGATAAATTGCTATGCTAGTTAGACTCTATATGGCCCTTATATTTTTTCTTTTGATGCATTTGGCCCTTTACAAATATTAATTGAGAAGGTCTGCTCTAAAATATAACTCAGAGCAATATAATTTAACTCTTATAAATACAATACAATACAACATTGGGCTACCCTCTGAATTATTTACTCAAAGGTGATGTCTGATATTTCTGCTAGCTAACAATATTACAACAATGGATCACCCTCTGATATATATTACCACAGAAAAGAGATGTCTGGTGTTCCTATAAACTTACAATGGTACAACAGTGGATCACCCTTTGAAATATTTGCCCACAGTAAAATGATTTCTGATGTTTCTGAATCAATGAATCAAAATATCCCATACCTGATAATATTTTCTGTATTTTGGAAGTTGCTTGATTCACAGCATTCTTAATTGCTGTTTTATTCTGTTGAGACAATTCGTAACTTTTTAATGCAAATACTGGATGGATTCGAATTGGTTTGTACAATTCTCTCGCAGCACGCTTCACCCTGACTATGTCTATGTCACCATAATTTAAATCTTGTATTAAATTGTTTTCTTTTGGAAGATCATCATGAACACATTTTGACATAGTTTTTGGAATGCTGAAAATTACACAGAATAATATCAGGAATTGTGCCATGTTTTTCATTCTTTATTAACAAAATTTGATGAAATTTCACTGCATTTGAATTGTTTTTGGCACTTGCAATTTTCTTCACACAAGTCATGTTGTTTTTTCATGGATAGAATTTCTCCAAAACTGTCTAATTTTCCTTAGAAACACTTCCAGGATGGTTCCATTAAATTCTTCCACAATTGCTTCCTAAACTGTGTTGTCAAGACAACAGCATATTCTTATTTCCATCTGTCTTTAAAGGCTGGTTTTGTTGATTTTTAAATTTCAACTTGTCAAAGTGTCTTAGATTATAAAATTTTCTGAATGTGATGGAATTTTAGTTCAGTTTTCATGAATTTTTCAGGAATTTATCTAAGAAATTCTTGACGACAGTTCCAAATATCAATTCCCTGTAGCAAATTCCTGAAATTCAAAATCAACTCCTTTAAAACACAATTTCACAACCCAGTATTAAAAATCTTATAGAATCCTTAGAAAATTAGCAATTTACGGCACCGAGTGTTGTGATACCGTGCTAACATATCAGGTAGATGGCGCTATTCTGGAATGGCGGTGCTTCTTCTCCTGGAATTCTAATCTAATTTAACTCTTTTTGACATTCAGGAAATATTGAGCTCCAAATCACTCATTTGCAATTTTGACGCATTTGCAATTAATTAGAAACGTAAAATATAAAAATTTCTAACCAGAAAGATCATTGGAATCAATTTCAGGATTTGTTATGATAAAACAGCTGTTACATAGTAGAAGGGAAAAAACTCCATTTAAAATATAGAACCAACACAAGAGTCGTCTCCCTTAGACCGTAAATAGAAAGTTGATTACTAAAGTGAAAGTAAAGGTAACTAATTCTTCAAGTAAAAAATAATGGATGAGAATGAAGTCAAGTTATTTTGTTCTGCTGGAAGAGGAACTGAGAAATTTGTTGAAAAGGAACTCAATGAAGTTTATTCTTCCAATGTCAAGGTGCGACAGGTGCTCATTTTTTCCCTTTTTATAACTTTTGTTGTCCAGAGATTGTGTTGACTATTTAAGTCAGACAGCATCATGCAGATCTCCTCAATCATAAAGAAATGGAGTGTTACATTCTACATTCCCATGGGCGGATACAAGGGGGGGCTCCCCCGGCTCGAGCCCCCCTATTTTTGGCCGACTGATGTCAGAACCTTTTAAAAATTTGCCGATTGCGCCTTTGGCTCTAGCGGTGCCGTAAAAATTTCAGAGCCCAGCCTTTCTCTAAATCCTGGATCCGCCCTGAGTTCCTGCACCTGATTGCGCTAGAGGACATGCAAATACTGTAGGCCTAGGCCTATACCGATTTAACTTTTTTTTTCAGCAGGTTAATAGAGTTACAGATGGGAAAATATTTTTCACCATCAATCAGTCTGAAGGTATAAACAGTTTGTTGAAATTAAAAACAGTGGAGAGACTATTTCTAGAGTTAAACTGCTTCAAAACTAGTCGACTGCCGTACGGATATGGTGAGTTTATGAATCATCTTGATGTCACTGTGAGACAGGGTCGATTTAATAGTTAAAACTGAATGTTTTAGTGAACAAATTTGCAAAATCTGACTATTTTGAATTCAAGTTTTTTGCAAATGATTTCTCCTGCTGTTGACAGAAATGGAAATACTTTGAATCAAGGGCGTAGATTTGTCAAAAATTTTGGGGGGGACCAACCAGCAAAATCCCCCCTAAATCCACGCCCTTGCTTTGAATGAAACAATGATTGATAAATTCTATTTGTTTCAGGAAAGGGTCAGTTTGTAAATGCTTTAAAAAGAAGATTGGTGAAAGAAAGTAAGTTTTTGAAGGCAGCAGACATTTTTAGAAATTTAAACCTTGCTGAAAATGATATCTCAATTAACAGTGATGCTCCTGCGACTAAAAAAGTGAAATTGGAAAATCCAGAATCAAAGAAGACAAGTTTCAGAGTGTCTTGTAAAATATCTGGAAAGTTTTCAAATGTATCATCAGCACAGGTATGTATAACTAAAGTTGAAATTTTGCTTAATAAAAGTACCGTAGTTAATAGCAATCGGCTAGATAAAGAGATCTGAGAAAAGCAGTCTCTGAGACATAACTAGAAAGTTGTAATTTTAACTTGATAAACTTAATAATATTAAAAGATACAAATAGATACCTTCTGTTATTTTCCTATTTATATCACACTGTCAGTAACCTTAAGAGAACCACTTAATCTTAAAAGTTGCCATTGTTTCTACAATATGTAGAATTGTTTTTTTATTGCAGGAACTGAATATAGAACTAGGAAAATATATTTCTAAACTTACAGGATGGAACATTGATCTCAAACATCCATTATTCGAGGTAAAATGTCCTCTTTTTTCATCTTTTTAAGCGAGTTTCCATATACCTGGGAAACACTGTATTGATGAGTAGGAAACAAGTTCCAATCTTTTCAAATGGTACTGCCATTTTTAACTTTGTCTACACCTCCTGTTTATTTTGAACACATTTGAATGCCAAATAAAGGATAGAAAACCTACCTTGTTTGATGACAGTAAATTATTCACTGATTTCGATAAGAAAAAAATATGAATTTCATTGAATGTAAATGTAGATTGATGTACCTGATATTTAATTTATAATTGTAGATCAGTGTACATATTAATGATGAGATGATTGTAGCTGGTATTCCACTAACCAGGTAACTTTTATTTTATTAAACTAAACTATGTTTTTTGAACTAATTTATCAAAAACAGTAATGTGTGCTAAAAATTTATATTTTCATATTCCTTTGAAGTAGGATATAGAAAAAATAGTTTTCTCGACTTTTGATAATTCATTATGGGAAATTATTGGATGTTAATGTTAAAAAATCCTGTAATGACCATAAAATTTTAGTGCACGTTTAACAGTAGAGGCATATGAACACCATCTACACATTGATGTGTTTACAGATTTATTTGATGTGATTTTGTTTCAGAGAGCCTCTTTCAAAACGAGAATATATTTTACATAGTGGTCTGAGATCACCAGTAGCTTGGATCCTGGGATACCTGACACAGATTCAACCTGGAGACATTGTTCTAGATCCAATGTGTGGAAAATCAACTATTTTAATTGAGGCTGCTAAATGTCTTCAGGTAGGCTTAGGTTCCATAATATTTGGATGACACTTGGCAATAGTCCAGAATTTTGGAGCTGAACTATTTTTTTTAACTACAGTGAAAACCCTGAAAATCGGCCATGCACGGGACCATTTCATTTGGCCGGTTTTCAGGAGTGGCCGATTTACCGTAACTTGTAACGCTGTCAACATTTTTCAGGATGAAATGTCAAATACACCATCATTAACGTCTATGAATAAGTGGACCAAATATAGGAATAACTTTTACACGGGCAATCGTAAATCATTTAATTACTTTCATTCAATGTGTTATTGTCAAGTTGTTTACAAATAAACGAAGCGTGAATCTGCGAGATGGATGCGTTCGATTTGTTGTTCCAGACACATCTTATATGATTTCAATGAAGGAGCACGACACGGATAAAGCACGGTGAATCGAATACACCCTCAATTCTTCTCGAATGTCGGAATGGTAATCAAACAAGTACAACGTGAGACATGTCGAGCCCTGCGCTTGCATGTAATCATCAAATTATAATAGAATTTAACACCTATTGATTGTAAAAGGCAAAAATTAATTGATCTTACTCAATTATCTATGACACCTTTGATTTTACCGATAATAGTTGTCCCAATAACTCCAGCGATCATGACCACGTGAGAACGGAAATGGCCGATTGGCCGATAGCATAGAGGTTTTTTATAGTGGATCTTGACCAAATTTATAGCAAACAGCGGCCGATGTGCGGTTTTCAGGGTTGGCCGGTTTTCAGGTACAAAATTCAATGAGTCATAGAGTGTTTAAATCGGGACTTTTACATTTGGCCGATATTCAGGGGAAACCGGTCTTCAGAGTGTGCGGTCTTCAGGGTTTTCACTGTATAACCACTTACAGCTAAAACAACCCCCCAGACATCACATATTTTTTCATTTCTGTAACAGAAGAGAGGGTTCCGCCTTCCCCTCCCCCACAAAATCGACACTTTTATATAGAAACACTAGACATTATATTACTATGAATTAAATAGAAGTTGGTCCATTGTTTTTTTTATTGTCTGTTCACACCAGAGATCACCTGATTTTGATAGGTACTGGTTTATGAGTCATTGGGTATATGTGTATATTATTTCAGCCTAATGCTGTTTATTTTGGTATAGATAGAAATCATCAACAACTGAAGACAGCTCAAGCTAATGTTCAATTTGCTGCTTGTCATAATAACATTCATTTACTATTGTCAAATGGTTTAGGTAAGTCATCTTAGAAGATAAAATACTGGTCTAGTGTTTATATTTGCCAGTCTTGTCTGACAAAGTTGTTTGGCTGTGATTAGTTTTGAGGACATATTGATCTTATGAATCAAAACTGCAGATGCAGTTCAGACTGAGACTGAATAAAGATGGGATATTGTGATTGAGTTTTTCAGTAAAGTATGTCTTTCAAAATTTTATGTGTTAATACTAAGGATTTTTAAATGCCTTTTCTGAAAAAGTGTCTCTGAATAATGATGTCTTCTATATTTAACAGATTTACCATTTAAAACTGAAAATGTTGATAAAGTTATCTGTGATGCACCTTTTGGTGAGAAACATAAAATAGCTAGTAATATTCATCAGTTTTATGATAAATTACTTCTAGAAACACACAGGTACGTTTATTTGAGGACATTAATTTTACATCCTTCTTTTCTGCCTAAAGAAGCCGAAGGGGATATGCTGTGCAGTGTGCAAAGTCTTTTTTCATTTTCCAACTTATGATGGATTTTTTATGTAGCTAACTTTGTTGGAAAATATTGTGTCCTATGTTAGTTTCAACTTATATCACTGTTTAGGATACATTTGTTATGTATTATCATAAAGTTTCAGACTGATGTCTGTGGTTCTTGCATAATTCAATTCCTTTTAATCTTAACCCATTTTGGTGTCACTATAGGGACTATTGTGATAAAACCCTTAGTTTTTACTGGAATTGCAATAATCAAGTATCGTCTAATTATATATTTCAGAGTTTTAAGACATGGTGGACGTTTTATTTTACTGACCAGCTCTAGTTTACATCCTTACATTGTCAGTCTTCTTAAATCTTTTCCTGAACATGTTAACAAATCTGAACATTTAGTGGATGGTGATCAACCTTCAACCGATGCTGAAGAAAGTACCAATGTGTCAAAATTATCTCATTTTGTATCAGAGGATAAGATTTGTGCAAAAAATGATTTTGAAAACACAAGCAACAGTTTTGTTTCTGTTCCAAGTAATCCCAACTTTACCTCGATTAGTGATATGCAAAATGAGACTTCTATTATAGACAAAAATGATGCAAAAAATTGCAATGAACGGACCTCTGAGTGTGACATAACAAATGTGAAGTCTTCATGTGAAACAGTTCTGGATACTTCTCGATGTGACAATATTGTGACAAAAAATCTAAAAGATTACAGAAAACAGGTAACTTATGAAGCAGCTATTGATAAGAACAGTGGACATATTTTAGGAGATGAAAATCATAAATTACTGTTTATTGAAGATCACTACATTAAGTTAGGAGAAACTCATGCTTATATCATTGTTGCGGAAAAAAGATAGATTTGATTCAACTTTTTTAGTAAGTGAAAAATGATTTAAATATTATGAGGTCTTGTTTCATTTGTGATGTGAATTGAATTAAAATTCTACAGGCATTAATGAATGGGTATAGGCAGTTCAATTTTATTTTTGGCTTTGGACATCTAAAAACTGTCATAGTTTTGGAAATATCGTCCTCACAGAAAAAAGCTCTTATCAATCTACTTCACATTGTTTGTTCCAGAAATATTGGAATGACACTCCAATTCACAACAGATGTACATTTTAAAAGACCTCCAGCCTCCCAGATAAGATAACCTCTTAGCATCCGAATCCTGAATTTGCCTTTGTTGTGCTTTTATACTCAATTGTACCCTGCAGAATTTAAAATAAACAAGAATGAAATTATTTCCATTTTTAATCAACAAATATAAATCAATATAAAATCAACAAAAAAATCATCAAAAACTATTTTATGGATTTTGAAAATTCTGTGGTAAAGAATGGACAATTGTTTCCAATACCCTGCTATAAAAGGTGACCCCAGTAAGCCTTCTGATAAAACTTAGTCTGAGCTATCAATAACAATTATCTGCTAAATTGTAATTAAACGCCTACATATCCTAATTATAATGAAAATATAAAGCTCCATCTATATTGCACTAAATATATCATGTACTGTACTAATACTTAGGCCCTGCTCGATTACAAAAAATCTGAAAGTGGTTTGGTACGTCAGAATCGTGTTGTAAACGAGTGTAAATTTACAAAAATCCGAAAACAGATTAATTTTGTAAAAACATTCGTATTTGGCTAGTGTTTCCGCTGAACGACGCCATATTGAATCCGTCGAATCCGCCCTACAAGGCAGATTCACGGATTCGATATCCGGATTTGGATTCAGGGTAAACCGTTGTAACCGAGTGACATGGAATTCGAAATCCAGATTCAGATTGGTTGTAAACGAGTAGGGCCTTATATAAAGTACAAAGGAGATCATTGATTGGTTAATACTAATTAATAATTTGAATAACTATTAGCAATTTAAACTTTACATACAAGAATATATTAAAAATCATTCAGGCACAAAAAGGCATTATTAGAAAGTGTCCAGGCAAAATTGGCAGATTACAGACGTAAAAAATCACAAATAGAAAAATTGTTCAGCTCCATTTACAATGTAAACTGTAAAAAGTTGTGCCATTTACTTTTGTTAGTCATAAACGTTCGTTGTCTAGAAAATTCCCCCAATTCAAAGGCAAAACTTTTTCTTTTGCTGCCCCTAGCTGCTCTTGTAAATTCTTGAAGCATTGTGTAGTACATAATATAGTAGTAAAGCACTACGAAATTGTAAAATTTTGATATTAATTAACTAACCCAAGAGTAGCATACATAAATACTGCTCACATATACACCTTTTTAAAACCATAGAATTGCATTATAAATCAAACTGTTGTTGAGCTTTATCGGCCACCATTTTAGCTATAGATAGAGAGGAGGTAGCAGCAGGGGACGGAGCGTTACGTATGTGTAATATATTATGACCTATATCACCCTCTCCACTGTCAAATACGAAATCTTCCACTAAATTTCCCTCATTGTCCAATGCTTGAGCTCTCACACCTGTTGGTCCTCTGAAATAAAATAAAATCTTACTTAGAATATAATGGGGGCTTAAATTTAATAATCCAATCTATGAGATAAAATAATGAAATTTGGTTGATTCATAAAATTAAATTTAAAGTTTTTCATTGATAATAAATTGTCTAAATTTATTTTTTTTTCCCAAAATGGCCAAAGACATCCTAATAGTCTAGCAATACTTACTTTATAACATCTTCTCTTTTTAAAATTGGGACAAATTTCTGTAATCTTTTAACTTGAGCACCATAGAATATTCCACTATACATTTCTCCCATACCGTACAGTAGATGTTTAAATGCTAATTTACGTAGACCCCTAGAAAATAATAATAGAAGTATGATCAGTTGAGACCTGTTTTCAATAGAAGTATGATCAGTTGAGACCTGATTTCAATAGATGTATGATCAGTTGAGACCTGTTTTCAATAGAAGTATGGTCAGTTGAGACCTGTTTTCAATAGAAGTATGATCAGTTGAGACCTGATTTCAATAGATGTATGATCAGTTGAGACCTGTTTTCAATAGAAGTATGGTCAGTTGAGACCTGTTTTCAATAGAAGTATGATCAGTTGAGACCTGATTTCAATAGATGTATGATCAGTTGAGACCTGTTTTCTATAGAAGTATGATCAGTTGAGACCTGTTTTCAATAGAAGTATGATCAGTTGAGACCTGTTTTCAATAGAAGTATGATCAGTTGAGACCTGTTTTCTATAGAAGTATGATCAGTTGAGACCTGTTTTCTATAGAAGTATGATCAGTTGAGACCTGTTTTCAATAGAAGTTTGATCAGTTGAGACCTGTTTTCTATAGAAGTATGATCAGTTGAGACCTGTTTTCAATAGAAGTATGATCAGTTGAGACCTGTTTTCTATAGAAGTATGATCAGTTGAGACCTGTTTTCAATAGAAGTATGATCAGTTGAGACCTGTTTTCTATAGAAGTATGATCAGTTGAGACCTGTTTTCAAGTTCACTTCCAAATATAATTCACTACAGCTATAAACTTTTCATAAACCTCTATCAAATAACATTATCTGATCAATAAATATTAGAATATTGTTTGATTTGGACCAGACAAGGGCAATAACTCAGAAAACCTGTTTTCAAAATAATTCATATATCATATCATATCATATATCATTACACTTATACAAGTTCAATATCAAATTAAACTTGTAATCTTTATGGAGTTAAAAAATCCATAAAAATTCAACAACTGATTTATACAACTGATCGCATCATCTACAAAAACGCCCGAACTAAACCCCGGAATTTTAAACAAACGTTCATGGAGAAAAATGCTCTAGAATACATACCGATATGCCAAAGCGTCATACAAGTCTTTCACACTGAAATCTGTGTAGGAATACCCCTCTCGTTTAAATGCTAGAACAGCATTAGGACCCAACCACACACTACCATCCATCCTGGGGGTAAAATGAATACCTAGAAATGGAAATCGTGGATCTGGAACCTGAAATACAAGACAAGATCCGAAATTACTTTAAGATTAATGCAACAAAAAATAGACTTGAGAAAAGCATTTTAAACAAAATTTGGATAGATTAATTGTAACAAGGCCTAATATAATTCAAGATTTAGTAGAATGGTTGCTTCAAGCTCACTGCATACAGATAGATAAAGCCATCAAAAAGTGTGAATAAATGATCATGAAACATTATGTCACTGAAATGCACAGCTTCAGAAGTTTCTGGATTATTTGCTAGTCTCCAGACTGATAAACTGTTAAAAAAAAGTCTAACTTACTGGATAGATATTGCCTCGTACAAGATTACTTTTCTCTGGTTTTAACATAAGGTATTCACCACGAAATGGAACTACTTTTGGTTGAGGGTTACAACCAGATTTCTCTGCTATTCTGTCAGCTTGTAATCCTGCACAGGTTATAACATATTTACCACTTACTTTCTGATTCTGCGATAAAAATGCCAAATTGATAAGAGATTATTAAACAAAATTTCTTTCAATAATATTTGCCATTGACATTTAATGCCTTGGGCACAATCAAGATTCAAAATAGATCCATTTTATTTATACGCCCACATGAAATGTGGAGCGTATATTGCCGTCACCCTTGTCCGTCGGTCCGTCCACAATTGCTTGTTAACACTCTACAAGTCACAATTCTTTACAGATTTTGACGAAACTTGCTGAAATTGTTTATTATCACCCAAGGATGAACCCTATTGAAAATCAAAAGAATCGAGAAATATTTGATATGAATTATTGCCCTTGTTCTTTAAAACGCGTAAGATTTTTAGCTTGTTAACAATCTACAGGTCACAATTCTTTACGGATTTTGATGAAACTTGCTGAAATTGTTTATTATCACTCAAGGATGAACCCTATTGAAAATCAAAAGAATCGTAAAATATTTAACATGAATTATTGCCCTTGTTCTTTAAAACGCGTTTGATTTTTAGCTTGTTAACACTCTACAAGTTACAATTCTTTACGGATTTTGATGAAACTTACTGAAATTGTTTATTATCACCCAAGGATGAACCCTATTGAAAATCAAAAGAATCGAAAAATATTAGATATGAATTATTGCCCTTGTTCTTTAAAACGCGTTCGGTTTTTATCTTGTTAACACTCTACAGGTCACAATTCTTTATGGATTTTGATGAAACTTGCTGAAATTGTTTATAATCACTCAAGGATGAACCCTAATGAAAATCAAAAGAATCGTAAAATATTTAACTTGAATTATTGCCCTTGTTCTTTAAAACGCGTTGATTTTTAGCTTGTTAACACTCTACAAGTCACAATTCTTTACAGATTTTGATGAAAGTTGCTGAAATTGCTTATTATCACTCAAGGATGAACCCTATTGAAAATCAAATGAATCATAAATTATTTAACATGAATTATTGCCCTTGTTCTTTAAAACACGTTTGATTTTTAGCTTGTTAACACTCTACAAGTTACAATTCTTTACGGATTTTGATGAAACTTACTGAAATTGTTTATTATCACCCAAGGATGAACCCTATTAAAGATCAAAAGAATCGTAAATTATTTAACATGAATTATTGCCCTTGTTCTTTAAAACACGTTTGATTTTTAGCTTGTTAACACTCTACAAGTTACAATTCTTTACGAATTTTGACAAAACTTACTGAAATTGTTTATTATTACCCAAGGATAAACCCTATTGAAAATCAAAAGGATCGAAAAATATTAGATATGAATTATTGCCCTTGTTCTTTAAAACGCGTTCGGTTTTTATCTTGTTAACACTCTACAGGTCACAATTCTTTATGGATTTTGACAAAACTTACTGAAATTTTTTATTATCTCCCAATAATGAACCCTATCGAAAATTAAAAGAATCGAAAAATATTTAATATGAATTATTGCCCTTGTTCTTTAAAACGCGTTAATTTTTAGGTTGTAAATACTCTAAAAGGCACAATTCTTTTACGATTAGATTTTAATGAAGACCTATTGAAATAGTTTATTATCACGCGATAAACCCTATCGAAAATCAAAAAATATTTCATATGACTTATTGCCCTTCTTGTATAAAATAGGTTTTAGTTTTTAGCTCATAACAGAGAAGGATTTTGACTAAACTTGATGAATGCTTTACCCTTAATGAAATCGTGAAAAAAATTGTTTGGACGACACCTAATTTAAGTTCTGAACGAAATGTAGGCCTCTGACTACAGGTTGAATATTTGATGGTTGCTGTTTTCTGCCAAATGTTCTTTTTCAATCAAAGCTTCCAGTGGGCGTATATTACCTTGCCTGGCAAGCTATCTTATGTTACTTCATCATCCAGTTACCCACGAGGATTCGACTCCAGAAATAATGGGCGATAATCTACAAACTGCAAAGGTTTATAATCTAATAATAAATTTCTTTTTGTCTTACTTGTTGTTTTCCTGTAATACTGACTGGATAATCTAAATTATCAGATTTTGTGGTCTCTGTTGTCATGTCAAACTTGTCAGCCTCAAACCCTGTGTAAATAGTTCCACCATGTTTTTTAAATGATTCACCATAATGTTTGGTGACTACACCCCAATCTACTATACCAGTGTGGGGAGAGTGAATAGCTTTTAGACCCTGGAAAATAGAAACATGCATTTTGCTTTGGTTGTTTGATTTTTCTACTGCCTCGGTTCTGAGCAAGAAATTGTTCTTAAGCATGAGGCAAGGAACCCAGCCTGTGTCTCTTTGTTTAAGCTGACTTGTATTTAACTGCATCAATCAAACTTCCATCAACCAAGATTTGAAAAGTGCATTCAGTTTAATTGGCTCTGTCATTCTATAAAATTTTGAGAATGATCCAAAATTGCTGTTTACTCTTATTTCCCATTTTTTAATTTGGCTTTATAAGACTTTCTCTTTTTCAAGATAGTTTATCAAAAAATCTACTTCATACTTTTGTTACTCACCACACAATTTGGTTCTATGTCTTTAATTCCTTCAGGTCCCACCATTTTTAAATCTGGTACACCATTTTCCTTTCCCCTCTCAAATAATTTGTCGAGACGACTAACTTCATCTGGATCTGTTGCAACTATCAGCTACAATTAAAACCAGTATTTAATCATCATGTCATAAAATATTTCTCTTTAAATTGTTTATAACCTACTATAATCCATGATTAGGTTTTAAACATTCCACTACAGGTTCAGAGGTGTCCAAGGTCTCATGACGCAAAAAAAAAAAATTTCCATCTTGTTTTACTACCTGTTTAGAATAGCCTGATCCTGAAAAATTAGTATTGAAGATGCTCTCCTTTAGAAGCATTGGCCAAAGTCACAAGAAAAGAACATAAATTAGACAAGACACGTGCTGGGAGATACCAGTTTTGTTTTCACATCCAGCATTCAGGTGGGCGCCATTGGTCAGCTTCCAGTCTGTTTCTATGCCAAGTTCTTACCTTTCCACATTTATTATAGGGTACATTATGTTTATCACAGTATTCATATGCTAGTTTCAAACCCTCAACACAAAGTTTAGCTTTCAGTGAGCCTGGTGTATAGTAAATACCAGCATGTATCACTCCACTGTTTCTTCCACTCTGGTGAAACGCTGAAAATAAGGTGACAAGGTCATGGCCAAAGAATGAGAGAAAAAAAAAATTATATTTAACAAAGAAAACATCTTAGGTTCCCATGAGGATCCTTTATCCCAGCTGGTCCTTGACAAAACCTCTTAGCATTGATTTCCTGGATTATCCATACCTATTTACAGATGGGTTGACTGGAATTATGAGTGAAAATGAAGGTCATAAAATGTTCACACTCCGATTGCAAACAAACTTGTGACCAAGAAAACGACAACATGTTTGCATAGAACTATTGTCAGCCGAAAGAAATTTAATACATGTCCTAAATTTACAAGCTAAAAGAACTAACTTTTGGTATTGCTCAACACAATATAAGTGCAGCTAGGGGTAGTTCCAATTACTATATATTATACCTATAAAAACTGCTTGTGATGTTTTAGAATGTCTTTGGATTGTGCATATATTTTTTTGCTTGACTATCCCTGCATTATCATTTATCAAATCTAAAAACAAGAATCAAATATTCAGTACCAGTATATTGGAAGGAAATTTGCTAACCTAAAGAATCTTCCTTTTCTACCACAGCGAATGATAAATTTGGGTAGCGAGTAATAAGTTCCAGGGCTGTTGCCATGCCAACAATTCCTCCTCCCACAACAATAACATCATACTGATTGGCTCCAGCACTGAAATTACACATCAAAGACCAGCATTAATAGAAAAAATATTCAATTATTCATAAAAGACTATATTATAAGAATAACATGGTACTAATAAAATATATAATAGCCTAATATTGGACTTGCTCAAGTATGGAAACTACTACATGCCAGCATAATGAGCATATTCTATAGAAACTCTCTGTCAAAGAATCTATAACTTGCAAATCATGTAGCACGTAGGTTATTTTATAGAAAGTCCATCCTATTAGAATCAGATGATTATCAGGTATGTGAACTCTTCATCAGAGATGTAAAGTTCAGATGTTGCAGATTTGTTTAAATATCCTAGAAGAAAGAGTTCGCCCTCCTCTACTGCAAAAAATGTATAAAAATTCTATCAAAACTTATCCCAAGAAGAGAAAAGTAAAGGTTTAAATATGAATCTGAAACATGAATGAGATCACTATACATTGTGTCGGAAGTAGCTAGCAAGACAGAGAACACCTGATGCTGCTCTGCAACTGGATCTCAGCATACATTTCATATAGTAAACATTTTTAGGGATATAGACAGAAAGCAACGTAAAAACAATAAGCTCACTGGACAGGAGTTACAAATAAAAAAACGGTGAGAAAATTTCTAAAGTAAACTTTTCACACCAGAAATGAAGAGATTTCTTTCAGGAATGAAAGCCTAAACGATATTTCTATTTATATTTTTTATCTCCAGGGCAACATAATGGGTCACATTTCTTTCAAAACATCATTTAATATACCTTATCAACCTATTTCATTATTTTTTCAGAAAATAGAAAAAATTTCAGACATTTTCCTGGTATCAGGTTAAGATTATTTTTCTTTTTGAATCTTATCAAGTCAGATGATTATAGAGAAAAGAAAAATGTCATTTCTTAACTTTTAATGGAATTCCATTTCAAGATTATGTTTTCAATTTTAAGGAATTTCTTACATATACGGTTTAAGGGCAAATGATTGCTGATTTTTTGGGGTTTCTTGCTAAGAACCAGAGAAGAGTATTTGTTTCAAATATCAAATAACCAAACATTTCACTTGAATGCAATAACACTAGATTACTACAATTTTATTCAGTCTGTTGTGTACAATATTTAAAAATATTTTTTTTAAATCAAGAAATATGTTTTTGAAAATCAAATTTGTTTGAATTCTTAACTTTTTTTTATATTCAGTTGTCTGGACCAAATAGCCACAATGCCTACAGATTACATCATTTTATAAAATATTAACAGTTCAGTTTTTGACAAATTAAAAGTGTCACTTTGATATCATGTAAAAAATTAGTGAAGTGATTATGCTTTGAATTCAATAATCTTTCCTAGTCCACATGCAACATTTTTGGGTACTTTTATTTCAAGAGCTAGATTAATGTAAGCATTAAAATGACCATCCTGTGACAAAGAATTTTAGTTGCCTTTTTAAAGTGTTGCCTAAGCAAACATTATAGTAGGTAGATTCTACACAAAATTATAAGATGAAAGCGCAACATAAAGTTATTATAATCCCTAACCCAGCTGTATCAAATACTAAACTAACAGTCTAATGATGTAACATAAGATTTAGATGACTAAAAAACAAACACAGCCCTCTTTTTATCTTTCCATTGTGGATTAATTTGGCCATTTGACATTTTCCGCAATTCTCCACGTGGTTTTACGATGTAAACAAATCAAGCTCCACCCACTTATCAAAATGACAGATTGTAAACAAAGTAATTCGACCAATCAAATTACACTACATAAACTCAGTTGAACAATGAATTCTCACCCCCTTATCAACACCATTATTGTGCTGTCAGCATCCTCACGAATTGCACGTGCCTTACCTTGTGGTTACTCCTCTCTCTGCGTGTTTGTTAACGGAGTATGTTGAAAGTAGTGCACGATTTTTCTTGAATAGAGCTGGAAATGGAGATATATAACGGTGAACTAATCGACGGACACTTGCCGATGAAGCCATTATTATCAGATACCGCGAGATTCTCACTTTCAGCGAGATTACCGAGCTTATCATTAGGCGAGCAGACGTCTTGTAAAATTGGAGGGAAAACCACCGAAAAACGTGGATCTCAAGGCTCGGCGATGGAAGAGGAGCTTAAATGCCCAGTTTGTAGGAGATGGTATTCTAAACCTTTACTTTTACCTTGCTCTCATTCCATTTGCACTGCTTGTGGAGTGGCCAGTCAGGAACCGTCGCAGAGTTTGGTTCCACAACATGGCGGAAATATTGTAGACGACCAAGCATCAAATTATGGTCACGGAAATTCTGACAGTGACAGTCTGCCAGAAATTGATAAATTGAGCATGGTCAGTGAGGCTGATAGTGGGGTGGTGTGCAATAGTAGGCCTGGAAGTTACCTGGGTACTCCTAATGTCTCAAATATTTATAATGTTTCAAATTTGCAAAGTTGTCCATATGGACTAAGATGCCCAGTGTGCAGTAAAATCGTACTTTTGGATGATTTTGGAGCTCTATCACTGCCCATTAACAAAGTTTTAGAAGCCATCATAGAAAAATATACTCAACCGAAAGAACCTAAAAAAGTAGATGTTCCTTGTGAACTGTGTATTAATGGGGCAGAAATTGCAACAACAATGTGTGAACAGTGTGAAGTATTTTATTGTGACACTTGTCGTGATGGATGTCATCCAGCACGTGGATCTTTAGCTAAACATAATCTAGTAGACCCCACTCAGGGACGAAGTCTTATTGAATCAAAAAAGAAAAGAAAAGATGTAAAATGTAAAGAACACTCTGAAGAAGTTTTAAATATGTTTTGTGTTGGATGTAAAATACCAGTTTGTTACGTCTGTTCCCAAGATGGACGCCACATCAATCATGATGTCCAGTCTTTAGCTTCAATCTGTAAACAACAAAAGGTAAGGACAACAACTTCAAGAGTGTGTCAGTAGAAGTAGAAATTTGCATGACTTAAACTAGATGTCACTATTTGATGCACAACACAAATGTTATTAAATGAAGTTATTATTTTGCACATTTATATGTCTACAGGACTCTGCTTTATTAGCCCAGTAGGAACAGAAGTATACCAGTTTACTCTTCACAAATATTCTAGCACATTTGTTTGCACTTGACACAGCTGTGCACATTTCAGTTTAATACAATTAGCATGATATAAACTATATCTGAAATTCTTCAAGTCCAAGTTCCAGTGATTATCAAGGTGACTTCATAATTTTTAGTTGGACATTTATCAACTTGCCAGTCATGTACGGTAGAAAAGATAACTACATGTACTTGCAAACTGTATAATTTACAGGCATCAAAACAAATTTGCTCCAACTGGAAAGAACTCAACACATATATTAAAGTATATAGCACAGTTACATGTGTAAGAAGTTACTTGAAGAAGAAGATTAATGAATTTGCAACAAAAGGGACGTTCACTTATCAGCCAGCAATCATACAAATATGACAGTTTACAGTTGGGTCTATTCACAAACAGACAATTCATACAGTAAAAGTTAACTCCCCTGACGCAACAGTGTTAAATGGTGCATTACAGTTTGCTCCAACGGACTTTGCCTTAATAAATGACAAGATGAAATTGTATTGGGGCCTATAACCAAATGCTGTAGAATTCTCTTTGGATGCACTTTTTGGTTTAATCATCTATACAAATGTGCTTGTTTATGCATTGCTAAATCATTAAAAGATTGAATCAACTGGGGAGAACATCTTAACTTAATGAGTATAAATAAAGCTCTAAAGCATGATACACAGAATGGTCAAAGTGACTTTTTTTATTCTGCAATATCTTGTCATTAATGATTTCATTGGGGATATTCCCCTAAATTAGGTCCAGTCTCTTCATAAATTTTATGATATGAAGCAAATTATTTCTGTAATATATCTAGTCAATTTGGAATCATTTATATACACCTGTGCATTGCAGGATTTACATGGCTGTTACATCATATCAAAGAAAACCTGGTAATATATTAACTTAATTATTCCGGCCAAATTGCTTATCAGTTGACCGTGGTTTGATGCAACTCCTTATGAATGTGTGTAATTATTATTTTATTAGATGTATTACATAAACTGCTGCTTTGATCTTCTATCTTGTGATTCGAACAGGACAGGTCTGGAACCTGGAGAAGGATAAATATTTAGACAGGCTTCTGGTCGTAATTATAGTGAAGCATCAGAGAGATTAGTATGAGCAATTATGATTAATTAAGAATAATACTGATTACTCTAAGAGTATTTAATTTTATGCAATGCTATACTTTGAAGATATAGCTATTTGATGTGGTGTCAACTTATTGGTGATCAGTGATTAGATAAGAAAAATATTAATTCATTCATTGATTAAACATATGTTAATCACAAGGTTCCTGTCAATTTAAGAAATATAACCACTTCACAATAATAAGAATACTATCAACTATTCTTCAGTGTGTTTTAGACAGTGGCTACAGAAACAAAATATTTTCTTGTCTTACAGACACACACAGTATCTACATTTTGAACTACAAAGCAATCATTACCTTACCCTGTGTAAAGCCAATGTTGCTTCATCTACAGATGATTATAAGATTTGATGGTCCTTGAAGGAACATTACAGTTAACCTTTAATGAAAAGCATCGACATGTGTGAAGATCATACAAAGTAAACTTTATAGAGGTGTTTGTTTAACATCTTGGTAATTTTAGACCTTGCCACACTTCATTAATAAAGAACAGATAAAATCTTCAAACAGAATACCCTAAATGTGCAACATTGTTGTTGATATGAGGTTAAGGGTTGTTGGATGTCAGCAAGAATGAGATGAGTTCTGCAAGGATTTGAGGGAATAATATCCATCCGTCAGGTTTATCAAATTCACAACTTAATGTTGAGAGCACACACTGCTGCTCTACTACAAATGCAGTTGATATGTATGTCAAAAATAGAAAAAAAAGGTGTGATACCAACGATTTTTTGCTAATACCGTATCTTGACACAGCAAAACTTGGCCTTGACCAAAATTAAGATCCAGTGCTTGAGTAGAATATGTTTGTATTCAGTATCACCTCACAGTAGGAACAGGATAAATGGTTTGGCTGGAATGTGTGTTCAGTTCAATATTATACTTGCCTTCATCATGTTTTCATCAATGATTTTTGATAATGGACTCTTAAGCAACACTTAATAATGGTTTCATAAATATATTTTCATAAATGTTTCATAAATGATACTTGATTAAAAATACTTGAATGATCAATTGGAAAGGAATATGGGTTCAATTCAGTATTTACACACAGCATGAGCTGGCTTTGAATGTTATTTTATAAAGGATACTGTATAATTGATTGTATGGAATGTGTATTCAGTATACCACACAGTAGGAACTGACCATTAGAATCTTGTTTTTGATTCTTATCTTATTGAAGCAGATAAAGGGTTATTTATTGCAGCAATATATAGTACTAAGTAGCATCATAAATTACTATCTGCTTCTTTAGATTCAATTGTTTTGTTTTTTTTATTTAGATACCCATGAAACTTTCTAGAAATGATTACCCTTTATGAATACCTTGATATTAATGCAACTGGGTTTATCATCCATTTGAAGAGTTTTAGGGAGGCCTAAAAGGTACATGCTATTGGAGATTACAATGACTCATTGTCTAATATCCAACATCAACCCATTACAAATGAATTTACTATTATTTCACTCCACTTTCTTGACAAAAAATATCTTGACTGATAACCTTACATCATCTGGTTTTCGATATCAAACGTTTTTAATCTCCTGCTTAAGGCTGATACATTTTTTTTACCTCCTTATTGCTGTGAATCATGGCTTTTATTTAATTTGAGATACTGCAGATCACATTTGAATTTGATATTTTGGTTCTAATTTTCCAAATCTTTTGATGAATAGTTGGTTGTGTGAATTTTATATAAGGAAAATAACACTTTAAGCAAAGCATGGTTGTAAAATTTCTGTAAAACTGATTTATTTTATGAAACACATATAAACCTCATATTATGGTTTGTTGCCTCAATTTGAGATGTTGCAGTTGCAGATTACCTCAGAGTTCATTGGATGAAAAAAGTATTGACTTTTTTTATTGGCCAGTATGGCTACGATTCAGTCACAAAGTGGTGTTAGGTGCTCAAGAAAAAGTGGTCATTACTTGAGTTTAGTGGTAACAACAAATGTAGCAAATTATTACTGGTGAAACAAGTTTATGAGATAGAGAAACAAATAACATCAGATCAGATGTTTAAAGAGAGTAAGCATGATCTGCCATTAATGATACTCACCTTCATGAATATTGTTGGTGTTTGTTCAGACAACTCAATATTAGGGCTGGGTCTAATAATTGAAATAATCGATTATCAAAGCTACAAATTGTTTATTTCTATTATCTTTTAGAAGATTTCCCAATTAAAATATTTTTGATAGGTAACCTGCCTTCGATAATCGATCTCAATTTGGAAATCGATACCCAGCCCTACTCAATATACATGTATTGGTATAAAAGTCGAAAGCATTACCAGATGATCATGAAGAGTAAAGGGGTCATTTCACCGAGTACGATCTGAAAAAATCGTACGCGACTACGCGCGACTATGATCGCAGCTTGGTTTTCTCATAGTCGCGGGCAGAATCCGTGCGACCTGATCCTTTTTTCTGTGTACGCTCTATGTTCGATGTTATCTCGTTCCACCCTCGATGTGTACGATTGAACTGCGTCCTATTTACGCTCTGCACACGCTCTACTTGCGTCTATCCACTCGATCTGTTCTCGCTCAAGAAGACTGAGCCTCGCTTATCCCCGTTCTAGCCTCGATTGTCTCTCGACCAATGCGTTCTTTCCTCGATCTTGTTCGCTCTTTCGACGCTCTTTGTGCGACTTTAAGGTCGAAGCTCAGTTTTTTGACATGTCAAAAAACCGAGCTACGATCTCTTCGTCGGGGAGACTATTCCTCGACCACGTGCGACCACGAAAGACCAAGGTGCGACCAACTCTCGGTCAACCGTCGACTGTGTACGACCTTCGGCGACCAAATCACGATCTGAGATCGCAGCTCAGTCTTCAGGCACGATTTCTTGGTGAAATGACCCCATAAGCATGTCTTGTTTTTAGTGATATAATTAATTAATAACATTTTCAGTCAAAGAATCTTGGAAATATCAATTTGTATTTCACTAATTCTCAGGATAAGCTGATCTGAAAAACTTTAAATGATATGTAAAATTAATTGCTATTCTAAAATATTATTGAGAAAGTCAATGTTGGGATTAAATTGGAAATATTTTCAATCATATCAAAGATTTCCTTTTCATCACCAAGCAGGAATTTTGAGTAAAGAAAAAAAATATTGAGGTTGCTTTTAGAAATGTTATTGAAATATGTTTATATTGAAAATAACTTGCCCATATGAAATAGCCTTTGGGAATATTGTGATATGACTTCTTAATTAAATCCTTCAATTAAAGTAGAGTTATACTCTACTAGAGTTGCTGTGAATGCTATCAAAATTCAGGAAGTTCACTCTCCAACCTTTCTGAAAAGTTTGAATTTGATGAATTAATCTACTCTTCTCAAAATAAACAATGCTACTAAATTTATTTCAGTTTAGGTTCTTAGTAGTTTGGTTATGTCAAGTACACTTTCTTTTCGATAGTGATATTAAAAGAGCCACAAAGTGCTTACAGAATGAAGAAAATAATTGTTATCATACATGTTTTTTTCCTTGTATCAGTAATAGAATACTTTATCTGTTGTATTAAAGATTTGTGGCTTAAACAATGTTTGTGACCAATAGAATGTTTTCTGATGCTTCAGAAAGCATGAGCATGTTATGTCTCTAGGTAATCTATTTGAACTTTATTTTATTACCTATTACAGCTGTAGTTTGTGCCATATAGTAAAGTATTTGTTCTTGTAGTAAAGCCTGATCCTATATTTATTTGAGTATTGAAACATAAGATGGCTTGATGAATGGTGGCGCCCGTAAGTCTTGTTTATTTCATGGTTTTATCATTGATTTTAACCTGGCGATGATTCTGTTGATAATTTAAAACCCATTGTAGTAACAAATCTATTTTTTAAAATAACTTTCCCATTTGATATTACTGCTGTTTATTTTGGCTGTACTTGGTGACTGTGACAATATCCATTTAAAACCTATTAGGTCAGAATAAGTATATTTTTGTCTAGTTTACCAAGCTAACTGATTTGTAAAGTTTATAAAGCTCCAAACAACTATTAACTTAAATTACATAAGAAATCTGAATGCTTATCAAAAATCCATCATTTGGAATTATTTGCAATTGCAAGATCCACAGGCTTGTATACTTAGTCTTTGTTCTACTGTACTCTATTATTACTTTGATTTATCAAATCAAAAAATTGAGTGTTTTCCAAATAATTGTAAATATAAAAAGGCAAATAAAATATCTTCAATGAATTTTGTCACCTTTTTAACTGACGTACCTGATGTTCAACATACACTTTTGTATTAAAACTTGATTTAATTAAAGTCAGATTCCCCCTCTATTAATTAACATTCTTAATGATTTTAATTCTACATGTATTTGATCTCTTGTCTGATGTGTGAATAAAATGCTTTAACATGTGTTTGTAGTTGTTAACATCAGCCTGCAGGTGGATGAAATGCACATGCTTGATCAGTGAAATGGAAATTATGACCAATTGGAATCAGGTGCAAAAAACTGGTCTTTACATGTATTACATTATAGCTGTGTTTACACCTGAAGTGTTTTTGCATTGATTTCTGTCTGGTGTTACTGGGATGATACTCCCTGTTCACATTTTTCACACAGATATTATAAAAATCTGTATAAGCATGACCATTTTACTAAACAGAAATCACGTCCAGAGGATGCCAGCATCATACACACCATAAGCTGGTGATTGAGGTATTTTACTGCACAGAACTGGAAAATTAAAGATAGGAGATTAAAAATCTTGTTTGTCATAAAACAAAGATCAGGATTGTTGACAATTTCGAGTAGGTCGCCAATTCATCTAAATCACATTAGTATAAGTAATCTCACACATTTTATCATTGGCAGATAGCGCAGCTTATATCTATTACAGAGACACCATAAATTAGTGTACATAATGTAAACACTAACCTTGCTTAGAACAGCTATTGTGCATGCTTGATAAAGATCTTTTACAATATTTGGTGCTATTGGACTAATTTTTACCTACTTTATGAAGCAATCCACAATTTGCATTTACACAAGTACGATTAAAGACCTTTTTTCAGACAACTTGAATTAATTGTAATGTAGATGGGCAAATTTAAATCTGAACAGACAGACTGTGGTATGGTGTAAAAGGGGCTTAAACCTTATCACTTTGTTTTGAAGGAAAGTATATTATATAATGTGAGGAAGCATCTTGTATATAGAAGAATCACAAAACCAATTTGTTATGTCTGAATAGTAAATCATTCACTATTCTTGCCTTTTGAAAAGTAAATGTACAGTCAGAATGCAGTTAGGAAAATAAACCAAGGCTTTATAAGTACACAAAATCAATATCAGTGCGTGTTTATCCGGTCGAATTTCTTTGTCTTATTATTTGTATTTTGTCTCAAATTCCTTGAGTGTTGATTAACAATCCTGAACACAAAACAGTTGAGTGTAGTATAAATGTGTTCGCAGTAGTTTTGAGAGTATTATTTTGTTGCCAGTGTTAAAATTTAAACAAATCTAGAGTATCAGAAACCACAAGCAAACAAAGTTGCAGATTCAAATTGAAAGCTTATATAATATACAGAAAAATTGGATGTCAAATTTCATTTCATTAGTACAATAAAGTGCAAAAAAGATGTAAAGGATGTAATAAAACTCTTTTTCATTTCATTAGTCCAATAAAATACATAACACTCGAATTTCATTTCAATGTTACAGTCATTTGTTCATTTATTGATAGCTGAACTTAATTAAATGCATGATGATCTTGACTTGTTGAAATTAATAAAGACATGTTTAACCAGCCCTGTAATTATAAAACTGCTCAGTTTCCAGTTTTTATTTGATCTGTGCGTGTTTTGATCCTTATCAGGGCGGTGGTATTTGTTCAGTGTGAAATCTGATCTGAAGCAATAAAAGAAGGAATACTGGATAATGATCAATTGTCACATTTTACTGGTTATCAAGTCTTTAACTTTAATGTGTTAAGTGTGCAGACAGTTTAACTTTTGTAGGTATCAAATTTTTTCATAAATCGATACCGTTATCAGATTTAAATGTTGATGAAATGAATTAGTCCAGTACAGATATTAATGTACATCCAGGTAGGATTCATAACATTAACATGAAGAGTATACTTCACTTGAGGGACAAATAGTGATTGAAACTGCTAAAGTAACTTCTGGGTCTCATTGCTGTGCTGATACATACTGGAATTGAAGCTTGGCTTTATAGCTGCCTCAGATGATCCCACATAGTGATATCATCGTATCATGTCAGAGTGCTCAAACTAGCAAGATAGCTGCTATATTGTGTTCATGACAGCTTTTATACATGAGTACTCTCTGAAAGAGATAAATCACAATCAGCTCCAAGGATGTGAAAAGGTTTGTAAAGAGGTTTACTGAATTTTATATGTGTATCTGGGACACTTAAAGCATCGATTTGAACTATTCCCACAAAAATCTGTAGTTCTAGCAAGTCCACTTAAACTTAGTATTTGATGACATCAGACCTGTGATACAAGCATATTTCGTGGGTGTGACATCATCAAACACAGGGAATCACAAGAACCATATACATGTAAATCTGACTGAAATTTGGAATGGTGCAAATTGAGGCTATCTGTGTCCCGATATACATAAAAGAATTCATAAAACCTCTTAACTATCCCTTTAAATAAAATCTGTAAAATTTTTATATAAAAGAAAAGGTTAATAAATTGATGTTGATTTGTGCAGGAATCAAGCTTCATAGAATCGCTAGAATAAAAAAAAAGTATCTTCGATCAAGTAAAATGTCGAACGTCCAATTTACTTTTCAAACTGATGATTTGAGTGTCGTAAAATTACCTCTTGATTGATTTTGAATTTAAAATGTCTTAGATTTATTGATATTTATCAGAATTTTATTTTACCGGATATTACTGGAACATCTTTTAATTGAACAAAAAGAATATAGTGTGTTAAAATCTAAAACTTGTTGGCAGCATGCAGAACTTATTCAATTATTTAATTGTTTTACAATAAAACTTGTCAATAGTATAAGTTATAGTAAATATTAGCATTTTCAGTATTTGATTTTGGTTTCACATTTAAATGCATTGAATATTGACCAAAGATAGACTGGTGGAAATATTGTCAACTTTGAATAAAATTGGCAAAACCTTTAAGAGTCAATCAAACATATACCAAACTTCTATATTTTGCACAAACAAAATCAGCTGATTCCATTGTTAACATTCCTGTATCTCTGGAAGTTTGGGAGACAAATGTTAAGACTAGTCTTGAGGCAGGTTGTTTTTTCACACACTGTCTATGAAAAGGGAATGTCACATGTCTTGCTTTCTTATAGTTTGAATATTATTAGTTCAATTGTTGTCTGCCGGAAACACACATGTTATTAGAATGTTACAGTCAGATAGAAAGGTCGCCAGGGACAACAAGAGATGGCCATGTTTGTTTTAGTGATTGGAAACAAACATTACAGTTGAATTAAGAGAGAAAACTGGACAATTGTTAGTTGGAATTTAAAATTATTGCCCAACTATGAAAAGACAGTCCATTATTGGATTAGTTGACTCAATTATGCAAACTGTTCAGGAGGAAATGTGTCGAGACAGTTAATGTTTCCACGTTGATTTAATTGTCTTGCCCTGTCTCACCTCCTGGTCAGCGCCATATTGAACTGGTTTAATGTGTTCTGTGACCCTCGATTCTGGAACTGGAATGAATTATTCTGGAATCTTTTCATTAGTTTTAAAACTCTTGAGGATTGACAGGAACTGTACTGTAGATATTCAACTAGTTTCCATAATTCTGATAAAACTTATGGGTTATATTCCAGATAAGGGTCACTTTTATTCTATGAGCAGTTTATGAAATTTGGAACAAAACCCGATATAAAAAAAAGCAAGTCTGTCAACTTGTCAACTTCCATGATTAATCTAATTTCACACTTTTATTGGCATTTAATTAGCTAATAGATATTAATCTAGACAGCCCACAGGGATTTGAGATAGTGATCTGGTACCCCACAGGGGCTTGAGATATTTAGCCCTGAAGTTAACAGTAGTTTATATGATAATGTGAAAGTTAAGCAGGCCCCTGGGTAGAATTTAAAATCAGATACAAGATTTGACTGTTTAGATCTTGTCAGTCTTCAGACTAAATCATCCCCAGAGAAATTTTGTCAAAAATTTAACTTCATCAAGTGACTTTCGATACCTTTCAGTTAAAGGGATTGTAAAGAGGTTTTCTAAACTTTGTATGTGTATCAGGGACACTGATAGTATCAATTTGCACCATTCCAATTTCCATTCCGACGTCTGTGGTTCTTGCAATACCACTAAAACTAACACGTTTTATGACGTCACTATTAGTGATCTACATAGTTATCAATAGTAGCTTCCGGTAAATGATTATCATTATCATCATAAAACGTGTTAGTTTTAGTGGAATTGCAAGAACCACAGATGTCGAAATGAAAATTGGAATGGCGCAAATTGATGCTATCAGTTTCCCTAATACACAGACAAAGTTTAGAAAACCTCTTAACAATTATTCCTTTAAGGAAAATATTTTAATTTTTCATCATGGAAATTTCAATGGGGTAAATTGACCTCAACCTGATAAGTTGGTAAGTCATTGTATTTATTTCTCTCCATTAAAACTTTCTGGTTTGTCTTGAGCTAATCCCAATCTTCTGATATACACGATCTTCTTCCTGATATCTATTTCTGTGAATGGATGAATAACGTAACACAGGCAGTTGAGAGACAATAGCAAATGAGATTCTTTTTCTCTTGCTAGGTTGCTAGGGATGTATTGTGTTTATTTAAATAAAACAGAAAGCATAAATAAATCGGGAGGAATGAGATCACATGATATTTGATGATAAATAAAGTTCGATGCAGTGTCTCGTTTATGTAAATTAACCTTTCAGATAATTAGACACTGGTTACCGATCGGTTTATACAGGTTCCATTTGCAAATAAACAGAAAAGATAATGTAACTTTTTGTAGAGATAAGGATTGTTGGAAGGTAACAGCCATTCGAAAGAGGGCATTGGCTCAGTGTAAAAGGGGTGCACTGCTTACATATAACAGTTTTCAGATAATAAAACCAAGATATTTTGACTGATATTGACAATCACTAAGTGCATATGGGTAACCTATACTTCACGAATAGAGCCAAATCAACAGCCCTGATTTTGACGATATTAGTAACTTGGCAGGTTACCTTTGTGAACGGGCTAGACCTCATAGAGCTGTTGTTTTGGTTCTTGGAAGCCATGTTGTTTGAAAAAAGTATTTGTACGCATGCGCTGTGACTCAGTAGCCTGGGCTAACCCATCAAATTGTGTTTATATGAATACCAGACTGGCCCTGTTAGCGAGGCTTCCTGGGCTATATATATAAATACATATAACCAGGCCCTTAGAAAGGCTATCACTGCTATCTATGTTTATCAATAATTCTGTACAGTGTGACCAGTAAATTGATTTAAACTTTCAAGAATTTTCCATTGTCTGGAGATTGTACAAGAAACACATTGATTTTTGGTGCCATCGAGTGGAAATTAGAAACAAATTACTACTCTTAACGTCACAACTGAATGGGTTGTTAAAGTATGTCGCAATTTTCTCAAAGTTATTAAGTAGAAATTAAACCTGTAAGCTTATATATAAAAGAAAAAAAAATATACTTTTGTATTATGTTTTTTTTTTAAAGGTTGTAAAGCACAGATCTATAAACTAATAGCACATTAAAAAAAAATCAGTTGTCTTGCAGTTTAAAAACTCTTCCTTATAAAAGGTTTACTGCAGGTTCTTGGTGGGAATAAAACCTTAATTTCATATATTGTTTTGTTTGAATATGATTTATCAGGGGTGGATCCATGGGAGGGCTCCCCCAGCTCGAGTCCCCCTATTTTTGGCTGACTGATGTAAGAACCCTCTAAAAATTTGGCACTCGCAGTGCCGTTGAATTTGAAGCATGTTATATTCAGAGCCCCTCCTTTCTCTAAATCCTGGATCAGCCCCTGTTTATATTATTTATTTTGATTTTATCAATAGAATGATTTGATTCATTTTAGTCTTAGTGTCAATGGATAAGCCTTAAATAGTAGAAGGTCAAATGGATCTTATAAGAAGTTGCTATAAATGTTTTCACAGAATGGTTTGTTTTAAATCAATATTTAAGATGACCTATATTGTTGTACTTTGTATCTAAAATTCTGTTTTTTCTATCTTTTCAGAATGAACTATCCCAGAATTTACAATCTTTATCAGAAAAAGCCAAATCAGGAACAGAATTTATACAAAGATTAAAAACAATGGCTGAAAAAATAAATGTAAGTTTTAAAGTTCTTATTGGGCAACTTTTTGTTGTTCCATTGCCATTCCAAAACCTCTTGGACTCTAACCTTGGTATTTTATCTCTTGGTACAGATTATCCATCAGAGAGCTTTACAGAGCCAGGCTTAGGTAAAAACCAAGACCAAAAACCATGTAATTCTTTAGAGAAGTATCAATTATTGAAAAATAGCAACACCATTTCAGATGTTGGTCCACTATTTATACTTAAGTCGTGTGATATTTTGTGAAATTTGCAGTCAAGAATCATGTCTGCCATTTAAAATCTAATCAAATCATTGTAGATTATCTGGGTCCTAGCTTTTCTGGCCTCTAGTCCTTGATTCATATTGCTAATATTCCCCCTGGAGAAAATATTCTGTCCTGTTCCAAATTGTCAGGATGAAATAATGATTTTATTGGCGTCTAACTGGCGCCTGGCATCTAATTTATGGGTAATAAATTTTATCCATGGGATATGTTCCAGTCGAAAACTGTCCGTAGGGTCAAATTGTCTCAAACTCAAGTAAAAATCTGAAGACAATTCGTCTAGGTGTCTTTCAGTAGTTCACAATACTTTTGTGACAAAAAATTAGTGATAAAACTCAAAACTGCCATCAGTGGAAGACTGAAAAAAATATAAATCAACTCAATTCAGTTGTCCTTGTTATTGCGTAAGGCAACATTTGTCTCATTGCAGACGACAGAACACAAACTGTGACGTCTGTGTCATAATTAATATCTGATTAATCAACTGAAGAATCCCAGAGAGTTTTAAAGGGATAATATTAATTACTTTATGAAATCATTAGAGATGTCACATTAAATCAAAATCTGGGCTTTGTTTTCACATGGTTCTTTTTGGTTTTTGTGGTTTTTGTTGTGGAACCAGTCCATAATAGAATTTTCGGAAATAGACTTTTTTTTTGTCTCCTATCTACACCATCACACTACCATATCATCTATTGTTCAAATATCCTTATTACATGTAAATAAAAATAGAGTTTGGGTTATTTTCACAAATATTCTCAGGAAATAAGAAACTGAACTCTGTTATCATTAGGGGTATGGGTATTGCCTATATATTTGATTTTCAATTTAGAATCACGTTTTTTTGTGCATTTCTATCCCCGATAAAATCATGCAGTTAAATGAATTTCCGTCTTTGTGTATTTTTGCGTATTTTTTGTCATACTTTTGATTTTCAGTATATGTACATTTCTACTCTTTTGATATCTTGGGTCCAAAATGGATATAACATGTTGTTTTAAATTTGATATGGGTGGGCTACTAGAATTTCTCAATATTTATCTGAGAATTAACAGGTAATATTAGTCAGAATGATAAGATTAATGAAAAACATGATATAAAGCAATAATTTTTATCTATCTCAAGTTTATGTGGGTGATAAAACTTTGTTAATTATGGATAACCTGAATTTAATGCCAGGCGTCGTTATCAAAACTATTCTGACAATCAAAAGTAAACTTGAATGTAAAAATTTACTTTTATAGTCTTAGTAACTTTCCACTGACTGAAAAAGCTGGCTTTAAGCTAGCTTTCGTGTGTTTCCACTGGGCAAATTGACTTAACGGCAATCAAAGGTTTCCGCATTCAGCAATTTATCTGGGGACAAATGAAAACTAGCTTTTTCTCCTTCGGCAATAGGGGCGCGCTCTCTATCTCATTGACTATACTGCAAGTTTTGTTGATTGCGTGCTATCATTAATGTTTGACTTTGTGATCGAGGCTAAAGTCGTTTGGGATCCAATAAACACAATGTGTTTGGCAATAAATCTAGCTGTAAGCTAGCTTAGAGCTAGCTTGACTTTACAATTCTTAGTGGAAACGCGGTTATTATCATTTATTAAGTATTTCTCATTGATGTAGATTCCACAAATTTATACCCTAGAATTCAAGTAAGGCTGTCAAAATAAAGCGTATTTTTATTTCAATCATCTGGCATTGCACTTTTAATTTGAAAAGTTTTGCATAATCTTTAACCTTAATGTTGTATACTTAAATATTTACTGAAAAAATTGAAAATTCAATTTTATTTGCCAGAATATAAAATGGATGCCAAGTTTATGTACAAAGATAGTGGACCACGGCCATATACGCCTAACAAAAAAGCCTTAAATTTAATCAGGATCTAACTAAACTTTCTCAAACCTTTTGATTTAGGTCCAATAACATCCATTTTAAGTTTCAACAATATTGGTTGAAAACTGAGATAGTAATAGCATATTCAAGACTTTGGGGCAAGGGCAATAACTCTGCTTCTGACAATCGAAAATAGCTCAAATTCGAACTTGATCTTTGTTTTCTGAATATGTATATACATACCGAATTTCATTTGATTCCGTCAAAAACTCTAGTTTACTTACTGTATAGAGATTAAAGGGCGAAAACTCCTAAAAACTGATAAATGAGGCCTAAATCTTGAAGGAGCGTTTACGAGCAAATGTTGACGGACTTAAGGCAATGAACTTGCTCACTTTTCTGAAACTTTTCAATCAGGACCTAAAGTATTCTGTTATGTTCCATAACTAATATTGTTATTTTGGCATGTATTCATTATCAGTGATAAATTATGGTCTAAAAACTTGAATCATTTTCTCTCTGGATATTTTTGCAAATTACATATCAATATTTGATCAAAGCAATTCAGAATTTTTCAGGTTCAGTAAGTTTGAGTATGAGATAAAAATTGTGTATTCGCCTCCCAGTTCCAGTAATAATGATTTTATTAGGTTAAAAAGTACAGACATTTTGCGAACTTCCTGTTTTTTAGCACAATATTGAGTTTTATAATGAAAACAGAAGTTAAAAGCTTGAGTAGCTTTATAAAGATAACATCTTAAATTTTTTTTATATTTGAGCAGCAGTAAAAAAAGGTTTTCATGAACTTATTAAAGGTACAATTTAGATGACTTTCAACGAATAATAGTGCATCATTGTAGTATAATTTACGTTTTGTATTTCTGTAAACTAACAATAGTGAACTGTTATGTTTATGATGTATTATTAACAGACAATAGGGAACCACTATTTCTGGTGTTTCTTATGTCCACTTTTGTAATCTTTCAATATTGGTTATTTTCAGGGTAACTGCAGTGAATTTGAAGCAACAGTCATTGCTCAATGTGATGCGCTAATTGAAAGAATAAAACTACGTAAAGTTGAACTACTGGCCAGTGTTAAAGAAGAAAAAGACATGAAAACAGTGACTATGAAAGAACAAGTGTCTGATTGTACAAGTCTACTACAGCGTACAACTGGTTTGTTGCAGTTTTGTATCGAAGTTTTAAAAGAAAGCAACCAATCATCTTTTCTACAGGTAGGTCAAGGACATCTTTCCTAAGTGTGAAGGTCATAACATATATGATGTCCAAAGACAATTCTTCTACAATTTCCACGAAAACATAATCTTTCTAGCTATTGAATGGTGATTTTAATTTTGTCTACCAGGGCAAGCAGTGATGGCGCAGGTCTCCTGGAACACAATTAAGGCACAAACAGGGGACTGACTATCAGTTAATCATTTGTGTGAAAATATTGTAAGATAGATCCTTTAAAGATTATTTTATACCAATTTAGGCATCCAAATTCTTTTTGTAGTGTTCAATAACTGTCAATCAAGTCAATCAATCAATCTATTTTATTGAAGAAACATCACTCATGTTCGTTGATAAATATCATGAGAATTCTTTTAAGTTTTTGTAGTACTCTAATTCTATTGTTTCAACATTGCGTTCAGTTATTACAACAATTCCGTTATCTGATGTTTCAATTATTATAACAATTCCGCTATCTGACTGTTTCAATTATTACAACAATTCCACTACCAGCCTGATTTTATACCACAGATTTTAACTTCTACTTTAATTGATAAGATTACAGGATTTGAGAGAAATTGAAATGAAATTGTGAAATATTAGTTTGACCTCAAGTCTTTGTTTCTGACCCGGCAACTCAAATTATTCGGCAAGTCCATAATTAATGTTGTCATCTTAGCGACGTCATGACAACTATTCTAACTGACATGACATCACTTTGTTATGATTTTTTTCCTAATGTGTTTCCGTGGTAATTAAAATTTTACTCCTAGTTGTTATTCAATATAATTAATTCAGCTGAGATTCGATAATTTTCATTGGAAGAGAGTAACGCTTTGTGATAGATTTCTGACCATTTGTGAGTTTTGTTGCCAGCTTTTGGAAAAAATCTCAGCTTGAACTAATTCATGTACTGTAATAATGATGGTTTTAACCATTGAATGTAATAGTTTCCTGTGATTGTTTGATTTTTACATTGATTCTGATTCTTTCTTTAATTTTGACTCTTATCCCCAAACAAATAAATTAAAAAAATTTAAGTAATGATTAGAAAACTCTATCCCTTTAAATACAACTTTATGATATTATTCATGCCACTCAGTTTCATATGGTACTAAATTGTCCAATGTAACATTAAAACTTTTAGATTCATAATTTATAGTCATGTCTTCAGTGAAGTAGAAAATTATATTTCCTTAAACATTATCTTTACATTAAAAACTACATTATGTTTTTTCCCTTTATTCTGAACTGGGGTGTATTAACATGACTCAGGGGGTGGGGCAGTAAACTAGGTCATACTAATGGGAGTAGGGCAATAAACCAAATTATTACATGGCTAAAAATAAGATTAATATCAGTTGGAAAAGTAATTTAAATTAAAAAAAAATAATTTGTATTTTGTCTGACTGAAATTTTTATCAAAGCACATCGAGAATAAAACTGATATTGCTTCAAATACATATCACTTTTGAATACACAGTTGAACTAAATTTCACAGTAGGATATATTACAGGAATTTGAAATTAACCTCTCCACAACACCTTGAACATGATTAGTGTGAAAAGAATATTAGTCTTGTTTCAAAAATCATGTGATATTCCCTCAGCATTGCCTTATCTAGGAGCAGAATTTTAAAGTAAAACCCCAAACATAAAAATAATGTTTTATAAAACAAACTTCATTTTGCACTTAGACTGTTATATTTATTGGCATGTATTTCGAAGTTTAAAAACATTACATATTTCTAAAGTGTATTTTTGATGTTTCTAGTATATTATTGATGTTTTAAGTATATTTTTGAAGTAACAAGTTGCGTTTATTGAAGTTTTTGATATGAAAATATTTTCAAACACAAGTGGTTGTTTATAAAATAAGGAAATGGAACTTTTTAGTGTTGTGTAATAGTTTTAAAGGTTAAATATATGAAAACGAGTAATAAGTGTCTAAGAGCTTTTAAGGATACAATTCGGAGATGAAAATTTATTCCATATTGAGGTAGAACTAACTGTAGGCAATCACTGCACTAAGTTTATTGGTTGGTAGATGGCAAGTTAAGGTCTGCTTCCATCATTCATTTAAAAAGTTTTTGCTTAGTTTTGGAAGCCATTAGCACAATAACACTCCAAAAAAAGCACTGTAATACCCCCAAATCTTGGATTTCATAAAATTTATATGTATATTATATAATATGGTAAATGAATCTTTAAACAGTGAAACTGCTTTAAACCAACTCATTTCATTATCCTACATTTCTGACAAAACTCAAGCACCTAGCAACTGATTCCAAGATGGCTACCAAATTTCAAAATGGCTGCCAGATTAAATCTAGAAAATTGTTTCAAGTAGTTTTTGATTAATGTCTACTTGAATTGATGTAGCATTATCGAGGTGCAAGGAAATTACATCATTGAATGGTGTCTGGGTTTGTTTAATTTCTGAATATTATTATTTCCCTTTTAAAAGAATTGTAAACCCCTTTTGTCAATCTCATCCACTAGGAAATAAAATTGGAAATGCAGGGGAAATATTAGTTTTAATATGTCATAAATCACTTTTTCCATTTATTCCAGATCTCAAGTGGACTAATAAACCGTGTGTCGGAAGCAAAGGGAAATTTTAATAAAGAAATGGAATTTGCTCCCCGAATTTCACCAGAATTTGAGATGACTCTTGACAATAAACCCTGTCTTAGAGCCATAGAAAATATGAACTTTTTTCAAATGAAAGGTGAGTTTGAAGATAAATATTTTTTAGTAATACCTCACATAAAATTAAGAATAAAAAGTATTGATTCTGCCATTAAAGATTTTCTCTTTTTCATAAATATTTCAGACTAATCATATTTTTCAACAATTTGAATTCATAAGTTGGCTCATTGTTGAATTTAGTGTGCTGAAGTAAAAATTTGATGAGTTCAGTTTTCTTGTGTAATTTTGACCTCATGATACAAGTCCACTGTTGTTTGCTATGGATTTTGTTAACAGTTGATCTTCTGGAAAATCATTTAAATTGTGATAAATTATATTTTAATGACCTTGTCTGACCTTGAAACGTCTTGTGTCGGTGACATTTTATTTTACCAGACGTCAGTTTCCATGACGTCTCTAGATCTTGTCCTGGTTTCATCATTAGATTTTAAATTTTACTCATTTTACACGGAACCCTGTAGGCTTTATTATCTCCCCTGAAGTTTGTTCTGTGTTTAAAACTGAGTTGTACAGAAACTGGTCTAGATGATTTGGTTAAAAGTTTGGTAATCAGTCTCACCCTCATAGTTTGATGATCTCCCTTAAAGTTTTTCTAAGTTTAATGTTGAGGTGAGCACAGACATTTCTTGCAAAATTGTCCATGATATTGCTGGATTTTGTTCCAGATTGATGATCAATCCTAAGTTGGTAGTTTCAATATGTCCCAAGAAGAACAGCCTCTGATGCTTTCTACATCATCAGTTAATTAAAATTGGAGACTTTAACATGAATTTTGCAAAATTGTTAATTTCATTTTTAGATTTTCTTTACAAAAAGATTTTATACACTATACATTGGAAAAAAACTTACATGGTTATTTGAATGGAATGAATGAGCTGAATAAAAAAATTTGGTTTTTATCAAAATTAAGATGGTTGGGTTAATTAGAGATGAAATTGTTTTAACAAATCAGCTGTCAGTTTAGTTAATAGTCGAATGTTTTTATTGGATCAACTCCAAAATCTTTATTTACACTACACCATTATCAGATTAAAGTAGATGTGTTATAGAATGTCTAAATATTGTACATGGATCTAACATGACATGTTGAGTATTAAATCTTGTTGGAGACTGTCAGTTAAACATGTCAGCTTAATAAAACTTTTTTGTCAAATTTCTAATATTTTTCTCATGTTTTTGTCTATGAAAATAGTCTATGGTATCCAAAAAAGAAGTTTCTGTTTTTACTGTCAGTCTTGCTGTCACTTGTTCATTTGTCTGTTAAAGGAATTGTAAAGAGGTTTTCTAGCCTTTTTATGTAGACGAAGGACACTTCCAACATCTATTTCGTACATACAAAATATTCATTGGGTGCCCGTGGTTCCTGTTATTCCAGAAAGAATACAACGATATGACGTTATTAGATAAATGTTGTTACAGCGATATCATATAAGTCATAGCGTTGTGACAACATGTATTTATAATGCCCTGTACCTGATCATCCAGTTTGATTTTTTCCAAGATTGTGACGTCACTTCCTGTTAATTTCTTTCTGGAATAACAGGAACCACGGGCACCCAATGAATATTTTGTATGTACGAAATAGATGTTGGAAGTGTCTTTCGTCCACCTAAAAAGGCTAGAAAACCTCTTTACAATCACTTTAATAGTGGTCTGATGAGAAGGGTAACTGAAATTTCTTGCGTATCTTTTTATTTAAAGGAATACATAACATGTTAGCTAAATATTTATTATTTGAATTTCTAAACTATCATCCACATAATTACCAATGGTTGAAAAGTAAAATGTAAAATCCTCAGAGACCAACTTGTAGGCCTTGGTGGATGTATTTAATATAAATTTTTTGAACCAACTATTTTTATACTAAAACATCAGAAAAACAAATTATTTTTACTCTTCCCCAAACAAACTGAGATTAGAACTCTACAGGGACTGACTTGACGTCTGTTTTCTTTTTTCTATAAAGTTAACCATCCATTTTGATTCATCTTTTCACTCCACAGAAATCATTCTAAATCTCCAGTGATCAGTTGAAAGCCTGGTTTGTGTTTAAATGTTTTTATTCAAGTTGTTATAGCAACTGTTTTTAATCAGAGAAACAACAAAACTATGATAAGATCTTCTGATATCACACTATGATAAAATCTGACGAAAACCACGAATGTTGTTTTTATTAAGTAGTTAGTTATCTCCCTTGATTCTACGATTATTTTAATTTGATACTAAAAATAGATCGTTATCAGCCTCTTTCTGGTTCACCAGATCAGATGCGTCTGTTGATTGATTGGTTGGTCAGTAGGGTGGTCTGTTTTCATGTTCACAGAGGAATGGTCAGTGGTTGTCTTCTGATAGGTAGCCAGACTAAATTAGTCTACATTCTGTTTTAGAAAAATTGTTCGCCTATTGTCACGCCTGCAACATGGATCGTACTATTCATATCTGATTCTGTTAACTAAGGCAGCCACAAAGTTTCTTATATGATTTTCTGTTTGACAGAACTAACTTTTGGTGCGGTATTTCTTTTGGTGTGATTGTGTTGTGATGTGATATTTCTCTTGGTGTGATTGGTTTTGATGTGATATTTCTCTTGGTGTGATTGGTTTTGATGGATTTCTGGTAAAAAAGAAAATCCAGTCACTCGAGATACATTCCCTCTTCCATAAAATTTCTTATTTTATTTTAATACTAAATTTTATTTCTATTTCTCTCTCCTTATCAGATGGAATAATTGGTGAGTAATGATTCAAAAAGTGTGAAGTTTTATAAGTTGTTTTTATTAACATATTTTTTTCAACTTTAGAAGTGTGATTAAATTTAACAATTATTGTTGCTTTTTTTTCCTTCTTGTGCTGTGAACAATTTTTTTAATTTGAATGGACATTTTGTAGTGCTTGGCTTTGTTTTTGATATATCTAATTTGACCATATTTTTTTAACTTTTTTAACAACTTCAAATAAATAGAACAGAGCAGGTACCATTTTGCAGTCATCGACATTGGTACTGCCATGCTGTCAAAGGGCTTACATTGGTTCAAAAAGTGTTCATTTCTTGAAATTTCATGAATTTGCATGCTTTGATAAAGTCTCCCGATTTTTTACCCCAATCTCCCGACTTTTCATGGCTTGTCTCCCGATTTTTTCCCCTGAGCTGTACACCTGTATGACTTTAACAGCAGCCTTTCTAAAGGGTAAAAAATGCTTAAATTTTGCATAATGAATTTTGTTCTGTTGTGTTTATTGGCTTTTAACAGTTTTTAACTGTGCAACAGCATCATTTTAAATAGACTAAGCAAACTTTATATGTTCCAAATTTGTCTATACATGGATATGTCTCGGGTGTCCCAGAAAAAACGTCCCCAAGTTTGACGGGAAGTATCTCAGCTGCTAATGAACCAATCTCTTTCACAATTCTCACAGATTTACTTCAACATGTCTTTGTCAGACCCTGAAAATATGAGAGTCATCCAATAAAAATTGTACTTGTGACCTTGGCCAGTGCTTCTATAGGAGAGTGTCTTCTATAACACCCAATACAAGTACAGACAATTTAGCTGAACAGAAACTAAAAGGCAAGATGGTCGCTTTTTGGGAGAAAATACCTTTAGATGAGATCCGTGAGAGCATTTCAGGATGGAAAATGAATGAAATTGGTGGTCGATATGGTGAAATTCACTGTGTGAATGGACACAGGTTGAAATCTGTAGTTTGCTCTGATATTGAATTTTTTTACATGCTTTTTAGTTCGAGGCAGTTCTTGTAAAATTTTTGTTCGATGACTCTCATATTCTCAGGGTCTGACAAGGATATGTTGAAGTAAATCTGTGAGAATTTGTAAAGAGATTGGAGCACCAACAGCCGAGATACCTACCGTCAAACTTGGGGACGTTTTTTTTTTAAGTTTGAAAAATAATCTCAAATTTTAAATTTCATGATATTTATGTTTTAGCACCAGGAGAACCGTATATTTTACCAGAAGAATGTAGTGCTGAGAATAATAGTGTCACTATTGTATGGCAGCCATTTTGTAATACAACTATTGTGGAAGCCTATACTTTAGAATTAGATGATGGAAATGGTGGAGATTTTAGGGTAAGTTTTTGGCTTGGATTGATTCATTGTTAAGACATCAGTCAGAATATATTTCTCTACACTTTCCTGCGGGCACCTTCCCTCATTTCAACACTGCAAATCTAAATTTTAACCCAAGATCAATTTCAGTTTAAATCAGTAAAATCAGTTCAAAATGATATTTTAAAAAGCCAATGCTTAGCTAAATTTGCATTTTATCAGGTGATTAAGAGAAAAATTAGTCTACCATATCCTGTAAAAGCATAATAAATTGATATTACAAGTTTATCAAGGTAAAAACATAGAAAAATACCCTTACCAAAACTTCCTGTAATAAAATAGATGTTGATAAAAATTATAAAAACATTAAAACTCCATTAAATTTGTTAGTTTAATAAATATAGTTAAATTATAATAAAGTTTAAAATTTACAGGTAAAAAATCTCGTTAACTATTTACACCTGTCTTTATTTCATCTGATTTTTACCTCATATTTTTATCTTTTAATGATAACCTCAACTCTAGAGAGACCAGAAACTGATTTTATTCATTGAAATGTAAATTTCTGTTATTTAGTGCAAAAATGAATTTTTAAATTCGAAAAAAGTCGGCAGTATTCTAAAACATGAAATAAATATTTTCAACCTTGTAAAAAAAAAATTCAGAGTCAACTGACTATTCAAATTATAACTCAATTTAAAAAATAAAGGTAACCTTGTTACAGACAAATTGGTGAATCCAACAAACTGCAGAATCACTTATAGTAATGTGATAAAACTCTAACTTGAGCATGAAGAAAAATAATCAGAATGGCGCCAGTCAGACTATTAGACTTGCAGACTTCTACAATCTCAATTCCTGATTTTAGTCTTTCTATTCTAAACAATAGAATTACTCTTCAAGCTTCATTTAACTAAACACTAAAAAATTATGGTAACTCTTTCTTTGAAGAATTTTTAGAATACAATTGATTTATTCTGGCACTTTCAGGAATATATTTTTTTGAACTGAAAACATTTGTTTGTAAATACTGCAGTAGTAAAAACCATTGAAACATTAACCGATTAGCCTGATTCTATGAGTTAATGATTAAAAGGGGTTCTTATTAGTGGGGATAAACATAGATAGGGTCTTCAAGGTTGGACAGAAGTCCAATTATAGGCTGAAAAGTCTTGAAGTAAGTTGATAGAAATTGGCAGAGAATCATGTTGTAGAAGCTTGTTTGATATTTCATATTTGTCGTATTGTATTGCAGGTAGTGTATGTGGGAAGAGAAACTATTTGTACTGTAGATGGACTCCATTTTAACAGTATTTATAACGCTAGGGTTAAAGGTCATAATCATGCTGGAGAGAGTCCATACAGTGAGATCGTCTCGCTACAAACTGCTGAAGGTGGGTGTCGTTACAGATTATTTTTTTTTTTTCAAGGGCAGTAACTCTTTAACAGTAACTGTTCAGATATTAATTTGTTTCAAACCACTTAGAAGAGGCATGTTATTTTGGGCAGATATATATATTTTGATCAGGAAACTGAAATTAAAGCAATTAGTCACGGCAAGATGAAAACTGAAATAAGCTGCTTATTTTTACCGTCGTTATAATTTTGTGAGTTTTTTGTTTACAAAATAGGGGCCTTCTTCTCAAAAACTTAACTTAGATAAAATCAGAATTTTAAGAAATACAGTTATTTGATTGGATAATGTAACTAAATTTAAAATCGATTTTAGTTTTAAAATCGATTTTAGTGATTAACCAATCAGATGACAAGAATACTGAAATCATCTTAAATTAAGTTTTCGAGAAAAAGGCCCCAGATCCCTTGCTTTTTGTCATAGTTTTATATTGTTTCTTTAATTTTCAATTTACGACCATGTTTTCTGTATTTTTTTATTGTCTATTTGATGTCATGTTTGACCAGGATAAAGTTTTATTGAATCTTGGCGACGTCTTTTATTATCAGTATTTAAGAGTTCCATTGTCTGGTATAATTTAACATTATGGCGCCACAATATCATCGAACAATGACCACTTTAATTTATTCTGGTAATCAGGAAATCTTTTCAGCAAAATAATCTCAGTTTAAAGTGGAAGAAGCCATTTTAATTGTAATATTGGATGTTTTTAATCAAAGTTTTTGTTTGCTGTCTTTGTATCTAAACAGTGATAATAGCATTCTTTAAACTTAGTGGAACAATTTTTAATTGTCTTAAAACAGAATAGAAGGCTTGACATATAACTCACATTTTATACCATTTTAATTGTCCATTTTTATACACCCATGTGCATTGTTTTGTTTTATATTTTCTAGTGGCTTGGTTTAGATTTGATCCTGTAACCACACATCAAGATATAATATTGTATTATTTTATATTTTCTAGTGGCTTGGTTTACATTTGATCCTGTAACCACACATCAAGATATAATATTGTATTATTTTATATTTTCTAGTGGCTTGGTTTACATTTGATCCTGTAACCACACATCAAGATATAATATTGTATTATTTTATATTTTCTAGTGGCTTGGTTTACATTTGATCCTGTAACCACACATCAAGATATAATATTGTATTATTTTATATTTTCTAGTGGCTTGGTTTACATTTGATCCTGTAACCACACATCAAGATATAATATTGTATTATTTTATATTTTCTAGTGGCTTGGTTTACATTTGATCCTGTAACCACACATCAAGATATAATATTGTATTATTTTATATTTTCTAGTGGCTTGGTTTACATTTGATCCTGTAACCACACATCAAGATATAATATTGTATTATTTTATATTTTCTAGTGGCTTGGTTTACATTTGATCCTGTAACCACACATCAAGATATAATATTGTATTATTTTATATTTTCTAGTGGCTTGGTTTACATTTGATCCTGTAACCACACATCAAGATATAATATTGTATTATTTTATATTTTCTAGTGGCTTGGTTTACATTTGATCCTGTAACCACACATCAAGATATAATATTGTATTATTTTATATTTTCTAGTGGCTTGGTTTACATTTGATCCTGTAACCACACATCAAGATATAATATTGTATTATTTTATATTTTCTAGTGGCTTGGTTTACATTTGATCCTGTAACCACACATCAAGATATAATATTGTATTATTTTATATTTTCTAGTGGCTTGGTTTACATTTGATCCTGTAACCACACATCAAGATATAATATTGTATTATTTTATATTTTCTAGTGGCTTGGTTTACATTTGATCCTGTAACCACACATCAAGATATAATATTGTATTATTTTATATTTTCTAGTGGCTTGGTTTACATTTGATCCTGTAACCACACATCAAGATATAATATTGTATTATTTTATATTTTCTAGTGGCTTGGTTTACATTTGATCCTGTAACCACACATCAAGATATAATATTGTATTATTTTATATTTTCTAGTGGCTTGGTTTACATTTGATCCTGTAACCACACATCAAGATATAATATTGTATTATTTTATATTTTCTAGTGGCTTGGTTTACATTTGATCCTGTAACCACACATCAAGATATAATATTGTATTATTTTATATTTTCTAGTGGCTTGGTTTACATTTGATCCTGTAACCACACATCAAGATATAATATTGTATTATTTTATATTTTCTAGTGGCTTGGTTTACATTTGATCCTGTAACCACACATCAAGATATAATATTGTATTATTTTATATTTTCTAGTGGCTTGGTTTACATTTGATCCTGTAACTACACATCAAGATATAATATTGTGTTATTTTATATTTTCTAGTGGCTTGGTTTACATTTGATCCTGTAACCACACATCAAGATATAATATTGTATTATTTTATATTTTCTAGTGGCTTGGTTTACATTTGATCCTGTAACCACACATCAAGATATAATATTGTATTATTTTATATTTTCTAGTGGCATGGTTTACATTTGATCCTGTAACCACACATCAAGATATAATATTGTATTATTTTATATTTTCTAGTGGCATGGTTTACGTTTGATCCTGTAACCACACATCAAGATATAATATTGTATTATTTTATATTTTCTAGTGGCATATGGTTTACATTTGATCCTGTAACCACACATCAAGATATAATATTGTATTATTTTATATTTTCTAGTGGCATGGTTTACGTTTGATCCTGTAACCACACATCAAGATATAATATTGTATTATTTTATATTTTCTAGTGGCATATGGTTTACATTTGATCCTGTAACCACACATCAAGATATAATATTGTATTATTTTATATTTTCTAGTGGCATGGTTTACATTTGATCCTGTAACCACACATCAAGATATAATATTTGCCAACAATAATCAAAGTATAACATGTAATAGTTTTGAACACCGAGTGGCTCTGGGAAATGTTGGTTTTTCTAAAGGTGTCCATTATTGGGAGATTAGAGTTGATCGTTATGACAGTCATACAGATCCTTCTATTGGTATTGCTAGATTTGATGTTGATAAGAATACCATGTTAGGTAAGTACTATAATCTGTTCTCCAGACATCAGTGAAAAGACAGAAGACAAGACAATTAACTGGGGCAACAGTCTGTGTAGTCAAAGATCCCTCAACACTTGGAATGCAAAAAAAATACACTCATACTGCAGTCTTCACATGTCAAAATTTCTCACATTGCACAATGTTTATCTTTCCGTTTATATTTGTAGGTAAAGATGAGAAGGCATGGAGTATGTATATTGATAATCAGAGAAGTTGGTTTATAAATCACGATGAACATACAAATCGTACTGACGGAGGAATTCAACCCAGTGATACGATTGGTCTATTACTTGATCTCAATCAACATACTCTCAGTTATTTTATAAACGACCATCCTCATGGACCAATAGCATTCACCGATTTACACGGAGTTTTTTTCCCAGCAGTCAGTATCAATCGTAATGTACAAGTGACTTTACGATCTGGACTAGAGCCTCCAGTTGATAGTGAGGCTAGTGAGAGTGACGTAGATTAGTGTTTCTTTTATAGGTTTATTTATTTATTTTATTTATTCTATTTACAAATAATAAATATTGTAAACAATTTGTTTTAATTTTTACCATCTTTCCATTTTAAGTTCAGAAGAAAATTTATTGCCTTATGGCAGGTGCCGATGACTTGAATCCACTTTCAGACAATGAAAATTTCTGATGCCATGCTCACTGATTTCAGATGTCATAGTGACTCCAAAAGTCCAAATGACCAGGGTAACCAAAAGTCATATAAAGTTTTTGAGTGTGGCTGAAATCATAATAATGCCTAAAGAAATTTCAAATTGTATTGATGCATAATGTTTATAAGGAAGCTAGAATAGAATAGTTCCGTCACTATGACCGACTTTCCAAGGAGCATTCATGTAACATAATAATAAGTCGTGGCATGTTCTTCACAGGTGCGTCTTCTACTTGGATATATACATTATACGATTGTCATGAAAGTGTACAAAATAAAAAATAGATCAATAGCAGGTGTCATATATTAGAAAGAGAGATCTCACATCAAGAATAAACAACCAACTGGAAAGCAAAACATAATTACAGACCAAATTTAACTCTCCAACTGTTCACATTGTTTAGGCAGGAATCTTTGATTTTTAATTAAGGCACACAGTTCCCCAATTACTTACTGATTTTTATACGCCCACATTGAAATGTGGTCGTATATTGCCGTCGCCCCTGTCCGTCCGTCGGTCCGTCGGTCCGTCTGTCCACAATTGGCTTGTGAACGCAATAGAGACCACAGTTTTGGTTGGATTTGAATGAAATTTTGTATGTAGGATTATATTCATAAGATCTCGGACAAGTTCGAATTTGGGTTTGATTCGACTAAAATTCATGGAGTTTTACACCCAAAATATGTTAAAAATGGCTTGTGAACGCGATAGAGACCACAGTTTTGGTTGGATTTGAATGAAATTTTGTATGTAGGATTATATTCATAAGATCTCGGACAAGTTCGAATTTGGGTTCGATTCGACAAAAATTCATGGGGTTTTACACCCAAAATACGTTAAAAATGGCTTGTGAACGCGATAGAGCCCACAGTTTTGGTTGGATTTGAATAAAATTTTGTATGTAGGATTATATTCATAAGATCTCGGACAAGTTCAAATTTGGGTTTGATTCGACTAAAATTCATGGAGTTTTACACCCAAAATATGTTAAAAATGGCTTGTGAACGCGATAGAGACCACAGTTTTGGTTGGATTTGAATGAAATTTTGTATGTAGGATTATATTCATAAGATCTCGGACAAGTTCGAATTTGGGTTCGATTCGACAAAAATTCATGGAGTTTTACACCCAAAATACGTTAAAATGGCTTGTGAACGCGATAGAGCCCACAGTTTTGTTTGGATTTGAATAAAATTTTGTATGTATGATTATATTCATAAGATCTCGGACAAGTTCAATTTTGGGTTTGATTCGACTAAAATTCATGGAGTTTTACACCCAAAATATGTTAAAAATGGCTTGTGAACGCGATAGAGACCACAGTTTTGGTTGGATTTGAATGAAATTTTGTATGTAGGATTATATTCATAAGATCTCGGACAAGTTCGAATTTGGGTTCGATTCGACAAAAATTCATGGAGTTTTACACCCAAAATACGTTAAAATGGCTTGTGAACGCGATAGAGCCTACAGTTTTGGTTGGATTTGAATAAAATTTTGTATGTAGGATTATATTCATAAGATCTCGGACAAGTTCGAATTTGGGTTTGATTTGACTAAAATTCACGGAGTTTTACACCCAAAATATGTTAAAAATAGCTTGTGAACGCGATAGAGACCACAGTTTTGGTTGGATTTGAATAAAATTTTGTGTGTAGGATTATATCCATAAGATCTTGGACAAGTTCGAATTCCGGATCAATTCAACAAATATTTACGGAGTTTTACACCTAAAATGTGTTAAAAATGACTTGTGAACATGATAGAGACCACAGTTGTGGTAGGAATTTAATAAACTTTTGTGTGTAGGATAATATCCATAAAATCTTGGACAAGTTTGTTTTCCGGATCGATTCAACAAATATTTACTGAGTTTTATTAGTTATGAAATTAGATGCTTTATATTAACAAGATATTGGATGAATTCAAATCTGAACACCATCCAACAAAAATTAAGATAGTAACATTCCTTGATATATTGACAATTTATGTAGTGTAAGTGGGCGTATATTGCTAGGCAACCACTTGTCTATATGAGAGATCACTCAAGTTTTTTTTTTCTGAGGGTTTATTGGGGGAATTTGACTTGATTCAATCAGTCACTGTAGCTGCCCCAGTTGGACACGTTATTTTGGATATCATGTAGTTCTAAGCCTTTGTGATAGCCTACACTTGTCAGACTGTCCCTAATGGAGATTTCATATGCAAAATAAACCAATGCTGAACGTTTATGTGTATACTCTAGATTGATATTTGAGAATGATATTTTGTTTAATTCTCTGACCTCTGTATTATCATCTCTAAGTTTCCCAGATGAAGTTTCCATGTCAATGTTTATTCAGTTCTTCTATTAACATCTCAATTACTACTGGAATTTCAATCGTTTCCACATGAATTCTTATATCACAGATATTTCTCGAGGTAAAATTTCAGTCAACCTTGTTGAAATTGCAGTCATGTACTTTAGTTGAAAATGAGGTGCATTCAATGGCATAAGAAGCTGAACTTTCTGTCAGCTAAGAGGAGCGAGTTAAAACCTGATAACAGAAGTCAAGATCTCGCTTCATTCATTCATACTTCAATGCTTAATTCATCCAAATCATAACATCCTTTTGGAGATTAGAAATTCGATTCTAAATGTGTCAAAATATGGTAAATCTCAAAGGAAGCAGAATCGGAAGTTAATTCAAAGACAAACACCACGGAGCACCTGTTGCTGTCCAGTGGGACAATTTGACACTGGTTCAGTCAATATTATTATAGCATTTTGTTGTGGAAACTGATACTTAATTTGACGATTCAATTATATTCCCACAATCATATCAAAATAAATCGTTGATGAAAGAGAAAGTGTTCAAAGAAATAAAACAAAATAGTGTTCGTGATAGATATTCTGGGCTGATGCATAAATATATTTTAAATTTAACCATTGATTTAAGGACATTTTCTGACTTCTGACTTCCGAAATTTGGCGGAGGGAGGCGATAATTTTGATGTTGTATCTAGTATTAGATTCAGGTTTTGTGAAATCAGAATTTTCTTTTTTTTTTCAAAGTTTGAAATTCAATTATCAAATTTCACGATTCCCACTGATTAAAATAACAATTCTGAAACAATTTCTGAACGCAAATGAAAACTCATGTTTAACAGTCATGCATTTCATTTGTGTATGTTCATTCAAGAAATATCTTTTTAAAAGCCATACTAAGGCAGGTTGTAAGAGATAATTTCAACGTGTGATTTTTATCAGACGTGCCAGAAAAATAAATCTAAACGTGTTGAAACTTTGTGTATTTAAGTTCGGAACTGAACCATAAAATGTCAAATAATTCACCCGAAAAACTGGTTCCAGCTGAAGTCGGCGAAAAAACTCGACAAAAACACATAAAAAATGTTAAAAATACCGAAATTATCTCACTTTGGAATCGGCCTGTCTTGAGAGCATGTCTTAAACGATTGGTATCTTTATTTGAAAAATGAAAGTAGAAAACCTTGAAGGCTGTTCCAGTCGCTAATCCAAATCTCGAATCGAAACAATGGCGTAAGACTAAGACATTGCAAGAAAACTATTTACCAATGCACATAAGAATACCATTCTTCCATATATAGCCAACATTTAATATTTTCCTATTATTCTAGTCGAAAACAGTAATATTTTTTAATAAAAATTCACTAACGTACAAGACAGTAGGACATAGACATTCATTTAAATTTCATACAATTAATCGAATATAATTATTATTATAAACTCATTCCATTAGCCAAATAAGGTACAAAACATTAAAGAAAATTTACTCCATTTTATTTCATTTATCCAATAAGAAATAAAACAGTCAAATCCATTTCATGTTCAATTTTCCATGCTAAAGGAAACATGATGTCAAATCCATTTCATGTTCAATTTTACATACTAAAGGAAACAGTAAGATGTCAAATCCATTTCATGTTCAATTTTACATGCTAAAGGAAACAGTATGATGTCAAATCCATTTTATGTTCAATTTTACATGGTAAAGGAAACAGTATGATGTCAAATCCATTTCATGTTCAATTTTACATGCTAAAGGAAACAGTATGATGTCAAATCCATTTCATGTTCAATTTTACATACTAAAGGAAACAGTAAGATGTCAAATCCATTTCATGTTCAATTTTACATGCTAAAGGAAACAGTATGATGTCAAATCCATTTCATGTTCAATTTTACATGGTAAAGAATAATAATGACGTAAAACTCCACCAGATAGACCTTTAAAGGGCAAACCGTACATGGATAGCTTAGTAAGTAATAGTATAGTAGGACGTAAAACAGCATTAGTTTAGTCTGTACTTTATTTTATCTGTGTGGTTCATCTGAAGAAAACATGAAGTCTAGAAACTATTACGATACATTGAGTACAAACTAATAAATAATTTTTAAACGGCAAATCCTGGGTATGCGAGAGACTGGAATGAAAAAGACGAAATAAAGACAGCGGCAAATTAAGATAAGATCAGGAATTTCTGATCCTAATAAAGATAGAAACTCGACAACCATCTTCCCAATGTCTAAGTATTAAATAAAGAACTTGCATCAGATTAAAAAAAACACCGATGAGAGAATCCTATGACTGGGGATGATGCTTGAGAACTTGAACACTAGCAGAATGACAGACGTTTCTCTGATGAAAAAAACACCGTCATCTCCGTCAAATTTTACCAATTTTCCAAATTCTTGCGGTAACAGACCGTAAACATATACGTCGGTATCGGCGATAAAAGTCACATGAAAATTATTAGCTGTAAAATTGGGGCTTCTGTCTTCAAAATTGTTCGTCTTGCCATTCCGTTATCCTTAATAATTCTGGCTTCGACCATACAGCTAAGATATTTGACCATCAATTATTACATATCTTTAAATTACATGTACATGTATTTGAAATATTTCATGATATCTAAAAGGTATACTACATTTTGGAATTTTGAATTTCATTTACAACTGTGTCGATTAGAAAGAAAAGTATAATCAATACCTACTACAAAATTAAATTAGAAAAAAATATGCAAAATTATATTTTAACGTGACATGAATAGCAATTTGAAGATCGTCGACAAATTTGTATTTAATAAACTCAAACCTAACATCTGTGGTCCTGGAAATACTAAATGTGAAAACTCTTACACAAAGGGTATACAACAATAGTTGATTATCTGAAAGTTACAAAGAACGTCATCAGAAAATGTTTGACCCTATTTCCAGGTTCTGTCAGATGGTTTTGTGCATTTGAGGTACCTACATAGGCTACCAGATGTAAAGTTTCAGAGTCTCTGACAATTTCTAATGATGCAAGTTGACGCTGTACAATTTCTCTGTGGTGCGGGATAATAGACGTGATAGAAAAAAAAAAGAAGCGAACACACCATTTGCGGTTTGGACACGGTTCCTGGGGACTCATCATGGTATTAGCTACCTTCAGTTTTAACTGTATCGATAATCTCCACCATTGGCCTACTGGTCATATTTGTACCTCTTCTATTCTCAAAGCTACACCCTTGGTCCCTGGATCGAGAATCAACGTAATAACCTCAAAACTATAACTATACATGTAATTATATACCTTTTATAAGATTAACTATATTCTTTTTTGTTATTATTCAAATCTCCCATATTTAAATGATTGATTTTACAAAAATCAATGACAGAAGGTGACAGGGGTTTATTAAAAATAAAGGATTTTCCAGGGATCGATGAACCCCTACTGACAACTGTTACAAATCATACGAAATTATCATGTCTAATTCGTTAACAGATGTGTCCCACGACGTATTGGATTTTGTTCGGGTTTTTTTTTTCAACCAATAAGATCGGCAATTTTTTCTTACAAATTACTCAGACCTTTTATTATTGCTATACTTCAGCTTTCACACAGATATAAGACATAAATGAGACCGCAGTAGTGGAAAACGCCACCCACCGATACATGACCATATTATAATATTGAGCACAGATTAACATGTTCGGTTCTAATAAAGGAGAACCTATCTGTATACTAGTATTCAGAAAAAACGTTTGGATAGTTATATCTCAACCAGTATGAATTGGTACTAACAGTCTATCACGAAGAAGTCTGGTACCAGACCAGAAAGAGTTTACTTTGATAAACAACTGATAAGAATTCAAATAAGTTTTATTGGTCAGTTCCAAGACGTACCAAGTATCTATTAGTACTGGACAATCATTCATCGATTCAATCTACATGAAAACATATGACATCTTTACATATAAATCACAAGGAGAAAGATCGATAATCTAAATAATAATTTTAACCCAATTAGTAAGATTATTAGACTAAAAATCCTCACAATGTATCTCATTTCTACGGAGCCCCTTAGGCGCAATTTTCAACACTTTTTATTATTATTTCGTTATAACGAAATATACTATGTTATTTCGTTTAAAGGTATTAGTTATTTCGTTAAAACGAAATAGTTATTTCGTTTAAACGAAATACACTATGTTATTTCGTTTAAACGAATTAGTTATAATTATTTCGTTTAAACGAAATAATTATTTTGTTTAAACGAATTAATTATTTCGTTAAAACGAAATAACATATTATATTGCGTTTAAACGAAATAGTTGTTTCTTTTCAACGAATTATTATTTCGTTTAAACGAAATGATTATTTCGTTATAACGAAATAATATTTCGTTTAAACGAAATAATTAATTCGTTTAAACGAAATAATAATTTATTTCGTTTAAACGAAATAATATTTCGTTTAAACGAAATAATATTTCGTTTTTACGAAATAATCAATTCGTTTAAACGAAATAATTAATTCGTTTAAACGAAATAGTATTTCGTTTAATAGAATTAGTATTTCGTTTAAACGAAATATATGATATTATTTCGTTTAAACGAATTAATTATTTCGTTTAAACGAAATATTATTTCGTTATAACGAAATAATAATAAAAAGTGTTGAAAATTGCGCCTAAGGGGCTCCGTACATTTCATACAAAAATCACAATGCAAGATATAGTTTCTTGTGTCATGACTAGTGCTTTTAGGTCTTGTGTCAGTGATATGCAGCAGAGCTTCGTATATATGTGCTACTGGCTGTACATGTGAACGATTCCTTGGCAATTGGAAAACGAAAAAAGTATGCTGATACTCATGCCCTTACATAATTGAACACTGTATGCATATTTCAGCAATTCATTCAGGTGCATAGTTAGGACGTAAAACTCTCTTTCATTTTATTTCTGGCCCGCTTTCTTCCAACAGATGGTTACTGTGAAGGTAATGAGGTTATCAAAGAAACTCACAGATGTGTTACTGCATAAAAATTACATTATTCTGGCACCTATTGGTCTATAGACATATGGTTCAAGCCAGTATAGGTACTGACCGATATTTTTCTCTGTCCATTCCAATCTTTAGAATAATCTACAAGTAAAGGAAATTGCTATAAGCCTCATTGCCTTCGATTTACATTTGTCAACATTCTTCTTCACTCTGGTCACAGAAAAACGACCATTATTTGTCGGACATGATCTTGGTTACCCTCTTTACTTCAATAATATAGCGCTCAGGGTTTCAGCTGATAACCTCGTATGCTCTGTCTTATTCTTGAAGAAAATTTTATGAATTTTTACTTAAAAAGCATAAGATTTGAGCATTTCCATGTCCATGCCCTGAAATACTTTCTCGCTGCGCATTGTACACAGTAGAGTAATCTGTTTTTAAGCACAATTCAGCATTCATGATATTGAATAGATTTCAAACACTGTTCAATTTAAATAATTAATAGATTATTCACAGTGAATAGATTTCAAATACTACTCAGTAGGGTTAACTGTTTTTAAACCCAACTCATCTCTTAATTAGTAGATTATTGATAGTGAATAGATTTCAAACACTACTCAGTAGGGTGAACTGTTTTTAAACACAACTCATCTCTAAATTAATAGATTATTGACAGTGAATAGATTTCAAATACTACTCAGTAGGGTTAACTGTTTTTAAACACAACTCATCACTAAATTAATAGATTATTGATAGTGAATAGATTTCAAATACTGCTCAGTACGGTTAACTGTTTTTAAACCCAACTCATCACTAAATTAATAGATTATTGATAGTGAATAGATTTCAAACACCGCTCAGTAGGGTGAACTGTTTTAAACACAACTCATCTCTTAATTAATAGATTATTGATAGTGAATAGATTTCAAACACTACTCAGTAGGATGAACTGTTTTAAAACACAACTCATCTCTTAATTAATAGATTATTGATAGTGAATAGATTTCAAACACCGCTCAGTAGGGTGAACTGTTTTAAACACAACTCATCTCTTAATTAATAGATTATTGATAGTGAATAGATTTCAAACACTACTCAGTAGGATGAACTGTTTTTAAACACAACTCATCTCTTAATTAGTAGATTATTGATAGTGAATAGATTTCAAACACCGCTCAGTAGGGTGAACTGTTTTTAAACCCAACTCATCACTAAATTAATAGATTATTGATAGTGAATAGATTTCTAACACTACTCAGTAGGGTGAACTGTTTTTTAACACAACTCATTTCTAAATTAGTAGATTATTGATAGTGAATAGATTTCAAACACTACTCAGTAGGATGAACTGTTTTTAAACATAATTCATCACTTAATTAGTAGATTATGGGTAGTGAATAGATTTCAAACACCGCTCAGTAGGGTGAACTGTTTTTAAACACAACTCATCTCTAAATTAATAGATTATTGATAGTGAATAGATTTCAAATACTGCTCAGTAGAGTTAACTGTTTTTAAACCCAACTCATCACTAAATTAATAGATTATTGATAGTGAATAGATTTCAAACACTACTCAGTAGAGTTAACTGTTTTTAAACACAACTCATCTCTTAATTAGTAGATTATTGATAGTGAATAGATTTCAAACACTACTCAGTAGGATGAACTGTTTTTAAACACAACTCATCTCTTAATTAGTAGATTATTGATAGTGAATAGATTTCAAACACCGCTCAGTAGGGTGAACTGTTTTTAAACCCAACTCATCACTAAATTAATAGATTATTGACAGTGAATAGATTTCAAATACTGCTCAGTACGGTTAACTGTTTATAAACACAACTCATCTCTAAATTAATAGATTATTGATAGTGAATAGATTTCAAACACTACTCAGTAGGATGAACTGTTTTTAAACACAACTCATCTCTTAATTAGTAGATTTTTGATAATGAATAGATGTCAGACACTATTCAGTAGGGTGAACTGTTTTAAACACAATTCATCACTAAATTAGAGATTATTGACAGTGAATAGATTTCAAACACTACTCAGTTAGGGTGAACTGTTTTTAAACACAACTCATCACTAAATTAGTAGATTATGGGTAGTGAATAGATTTCAAACACCGCTCAGTACGGTGAACTGCTTTTAAACCCAACTCATCTCTAAATTAGTAGATTATTGATAGTGAATACATTTCAAACACTTCTCAGTAGAGTGAACTGTTTTTAAACCGAACTCATCACTAAATTAATAGATTATTGATAGTGAATCGATTTCAAACACTACTCAGTGTGAACTGTTTTTAAACCGAACTCATCACTAAATTAATAGATTATTGATAGTGATTAGATTTCAAACACAACTCAGTAGAGTGAACTTTTGTTAAACACAACTCATCACTAAATTAGTAGATTATTAATAGTGAATACATTCCAAACACTTCTCAGTATGGGGAACTTTTTTTTAAACACAACTCATCACTAAATTAATAGATTATTGATAGTGAATAGATTTCAAACTCAGTAGGGTGAACTGTTTTTAAACACAATTTACAACTGAAAAGCTATTTAGCTGCAGTAGTTCTAACTCTTGAATGAAAAAAATCTTGGTAGAGATCAGTGTCCAAGATAAATCAATCCCTGTAATGAAACCCAGTTTGATTTTTGTTTTGGAAAACCCTTATAAACACCCTCCCATTCCTACACAGCCTTCGAGAGTTATACCCCTTCCACTTTTATCACTTGATCTAATCTACTGTTTTATTTAATAAATTCCAACATGCCTTTTTCTACTCAAAAGAACTTCATTTGTTTCTAAACTGTCTGTTTATGTTGAAAGCCAACATGGTTTTGTTGTAAACAATGTATAAAAGTCTGTATCAGAATGTCTGCACTGTGTTACACTGGAGCGATACCGAGTCTATCTTTTGATTAAATTTCACAAAACATATTTTTAATGTACCCATTTCACCCTTGTACTTGGCATCCTATACTTTTCATTTCTTTTAAATTGCAGAAGAAGTTAAAATCAGATTTGCAGTGTATATCACGACAAACTGGGTAAATGTCTACCGAAGAAGTTCAGATCTGAGATAAAACAATTTCCGCCTTTTATTAAATTTTTATTAAAGATTATCTGCTACATTTTTACGAAAAAAAAAACATAGCTTAAGGGAAAAGTACCTTGTAACTTGTTTAGTGGTAGCCTTTTTTCACGAAATTAAATGTCGAATTCCAGAATATATGCCAACATACAAACCCTGATCTGAGCCAAAAAATGAAAATATCTTCATTTCTCATTCGAATATATTCCAATGATATGGTACTGTAAGTGTAAAGAGTTTAGCATAATGTCCTTGTGATGGTTTATAATTTCAATGTCCGTCCTTACAATTACAGGAAGGTGCCAAGGACAGAACATTTCAAATTCAATTTTCGGTCAGAGTAAAATAAATTTACAAAGTTATTTACACTCTTTCAAAAGAAAAATATCCTTTTTAATGAAAAGAACAGCCAGATTAAATCCCAGTTTAAATTGTTAATTATTTGGCACAAGAGTTTAACTACTTCCCTGATAATTCTGAATGAAAAATGGTTGAGATAAAAATTCGAGACGGGAAATATTTTAGAATCTTTTTAAATCTTTTTTGTTCTAAATTCTAGATTTTTTTGATTAGATTGTTTTATGTTCAGTCTTTGTAAATATTTACAACTGCCAAATTTTTATAGCAGATAATTTCTTATATCTCCATGTGATAAAATAATCTGCAGTCGATTTCACCAAACTGTTATGTCAGTCCAAATAGCAGAATACAAAATCTGGCAAAGAATATACAACGATACAAGATATTAGCTAATTACGAGTCAATTAGGAACCGCACAGATTAACTTTTGTACTCAGAAGTCGTTAGGATAACCGGCCAATCGATTTATATAAGTTTTTGACACAAAACAATAAATTAGAAACAAAAATGAAAGAATCCATCTTTAATTGTTTAGTGAATCTGAAATTTAGTCCCGTTATTTTCACCCGTGCCATTTTGCAAGAAATGTTCGGCTAACTGTGCGTTCTCCATTTTATGGTCAGAAAAGAAAGATGCTATTCTGAAAAGCAGAATAATTTAACAGTAAAACTAGAACTAGAAGTAAAAGGCGAGAAGGTGCTCTGTTTTGTTTCCTAGTAACCTAGAAAGATAACTACACGTCATCACTCTTTTACTTTCTGATAACTGATACATCATCAATAATATAATTTACTTAACTCAGTCTAATTTTCTGTGTCAAATACTTCTAGCAAAGTTGGACCAAGATAAAAAAAATCCCCAAAATCGGGAAAAATATCATTAAAATTCGGACAATAAGTTGGTTTCCCCCCCCCCCCCCCACCTTCCCGTTGAATCATGGGCCCCTACGGCTATGCCCCAGACACTCCACGGAGTTTGTTTTAAGCTCTTGCATATAGTTTGCATCTCAATTCCGACAGTTGCTCCCCCCTTCCATTAATCTGTCTACTCTCTATTTGAACCCCGAGTTCCATGAGACTGGTGCCGCCACTTAAAGCCTGGTATCATTAAAGAATAGGTTATTGAGATTTTAAGGACAATCCGGGTACACTCTGAGAGAAGGGTGTTTATTTTTTAATGAACCGAATGCCACTATTATTCCAAGTTTATACACGTGTTAGTTAAGAAGGGGGAGTTTTTTTTTTAAGTTAAAGTTATTTAAAAACATCCTGAAGATGAAAGCAAGGGTGTGGGTGGGGGAGGTTCTGTATTTTTAAATCTTCTCAAAATATTGTAAGTTAAATTTCGTTTTTGATGGGAAACACCCAAAATTATGATAAATGAAGTGGTGTAATGGAGATGATAGTCCGTTGTTAAAGGGATTGTAAAGAGGTTTTCTAGCCTTTTTAAGTGGACGAAGGACACTTCCAACATCTATTTCGTACATACAAAATATTCATTGGGTGCCCGTGTTTCCTGATATTCCAGAAAGAAAAACAGGAAGTGACGTCACAATCTTGGAAAAAATCGGACTGGATGATCAGGTACAGGGCATTATAAATGCATGTTGTCACAACGCTATGACTTATCATGATATCGCTGTAACAACATTTATCTAATAACGTCATTGTGACAACATGTATTTATAATGCCCTGTACCTGATCATCCAGTCTCACTTATTTCAAGACACTGACGTCACTTCCCGTTTTTCTTTCTGGAATAACAGGAACCAGAATTGGAATGAGAATTTTGACTGCACCAAATAGATGTTAGAAGTGTCTTTCATACACACAAAAAGGCTAGAAAACCTCTTTACAATCCCTTTAAGTTTAAGTTTATTGGGCAAATATTTTCTGAAGTAGGTTATGACAAGAATTTTCTACAAATGCAGTTTTAGGACTAATGAAATGAAATGGTTGTATTTATAATATTGAGCTTATTAAATGAAATGAAGAGTTTTAAATTCTATTATTCTACTAGCTTAAAGGGTAATATTCAGCATTTTCGAGAGTCGATTTGAGCCTTGAATATGTAAATAGCCCCCATAAGTACTATAGAACCGCACAAAAATCGCATAATCCCTTCAATTATATCCCTACCTAAATATTTATCTTTCATTTTCTGTATTTGTGTTTTCTTTATAAGGCATAGTCTTACTAAACGACGAGTCGTATTTTTGACTTTCAAACGCTCATAATAAAATTATGGCTACTCAGGGATTTGAAGGCTTATATTTTTATTGAGAGTTGTGGTGCGTGAACATTATTATATGGATTTGAATAGCTGAAAAATTCCAGGTTCTAAGACAAAAATTTTATTGGTTGAACATATCCCTCTACTGCACAAAAGCCACATTTCATTTATATAGCGGAAACCTCCGACCCATTCTTAGTTCAAACATAACTTGGAGAAACGTTATATACAGTTATATGAAACGGTTTTAACAAGAACAAGAAAATAGTAAAAATACTATCAAGGTAAAAAGATTGAACATATTTAGTAGATTAGTATCGGTTTCTGTTTATTTTTTCTATCAACAGAAGGAAATTGTGTGTTTAAGTTAGAGGTGTTATAACATAAACTATATTCCTAACTAGCTTCAATATTTCTACCCTTACTCCAGGTTGGATCATTGCTCTTTTAGAGTAGTGAGATAGCTCTATCCGGAGCTAATGTTGAAGCACCAGATAGCTTTATATATAGGTAGCTAGGTTGTCATCTGATAAATCACAAAATGAATATGAAATGAAATGGAGTTTTACGTCCTGTTATTCTGCACCTATATGGGTTAATGAGGACGGACAAACGCCATGCAGTGTGCAATGAGGGAAATTTTGCCAGGACAGCAGCATTAGCCTTCTCTTATTTTCGATTTCCAACTGCCGATGGAACTATAATGTGTATAGCCTGTAGCACACGGGCCCTCGGTTTATTGTCCCATCCGAACTGATACATCAAAAAGAAAGCTCAGTTGGTAGGTAGTCCTATTGAAGATAGCTTATGATAGTTAATTTGTATCATGTTTTAAGTTGGTCACCCACCACCCCCCAAACCCCCCCACCCCCACCCCCACCCCCTCTGAACCATTCTTCCTACCATCTTATACAACATCGATATCTTTTTACCTGAGTATCTTACACCTAAAGTATTTTTACATTCAACATATACTTTTACCATTTACCTTCAAGATTTTACTTTGGATGTTTACTTCAAACGTGTGATTTTTACGGCCGAGATTTTCTAGTTTGTTTTTCTTGTAACCAATATTAGAGTACGTCTGATAGGTAAAGAAAAGCTTTGGTCAGAAAAAGAAAATGAGCTTTCAGAGACAGTTTAGTAGACGATCATCACAAACAGGTTACTTTAGTCTTGGCATGTTAAAGCGTACAAAGCATATCGTTGCAATTAATCACAAGAAAGTGCTGTGATAGACGAGAGATAAGGAATGAATGCCCAATTCCTGATGCTTCCGCATGAGATTTTGTATATCAACTAAACAATCGGCACCTAATACAGAGAGTCCACGTAGCTGATTATTAATGGTTGTCTTCTGACTTTATTATAAAGCAATATTTAATAATACATAATGTACATATAAATTAAATAATGATAAAAAATATATTTCCCACTTCATTTCATTTCAAGTTTGAAATATCCGTCAGACTCTAAATGAAAATGTGGTTCCTCTCCATGCATGTGTGTTTCGTCTTGAGATCTTGACATGACTGTATTGTTTAAATAGAAATCACCAATCCACTTGAAATTGTCAGCCATTGTCAGATTGATTGGTAAAGAGTATCAGAAGGTCAAGCTCTGTCCTGGGAAATTTTGGCATTTTCTCTCATTTCAGGAAAGTCGAAATATTCTGGTTCGACTTCTCAATATTCAAATGCATGGGAGATTGGAACAAAACAGCATCATCCCTCATCCTTTATCTCAAATATCCATCGACAGTTGGGAAATCAAACAGACATGACATAAGAGTCGACTAATGCCAGTGTCCATTGCCCTTTTCGTCCATTGCATGGTGTGTTTTTCGTTCTCATAAGCTTTTTAACAGGTGCAGAAAATTGAAACGTAAAACTTGAGTAACTCATTTCATTTTTTTTCTATCCTAGTGTATCAGTAAGCTACCATCAGTGGATCAAGGTAAAGTTCTAACGTAATCTGCTGGTGGGAATGATGATAATTCATTACATAGTAAGATGAAGATTTACAAGTTATTCACAGTGGTATGGTAATCAACTATTGTTTGTACCTGAATATAGTACTTGATGAGATTTTCAGATATCTTGTGTTTATAGACCAACCGTGAGAAATTGTATTTGGTGGTGGCGCTAACCTTCTGGAATTGAGGGCACAAATAAGGGACAGGCTGGTCACTTTGAAGGCAATACTGTCGGTCGGTTTCAGATTCAAAATACGGAAGAATAGGTGCAAACTTTCTTTGAGGGTCCGAGGGGTATAACGATATAGATAATATTTTGGAATTCTTTAACGTGGGGATGCAAATGGGTGGGTTTACTCCCATCGGTGCCTCTTGGATCATACAACTTGCTAACTTATACCTTGCACCGTTGTGACTGTTAAAATTGGGTGGGTATCACAGGAACTACATTCCTTTAAATTCCCCTTTATATTTATCCCAAAGCGAAAATCATAGCATCTATATTCTATACTTATTTCTATACCAATTGCGGGAGCACTGAAGGTAAACCATAGTAATATAGTAATCAACTATTGTTTATGTGTGAATTAAGGCTCTGATGAGCTTTCCAGATACCTATTGTTTATAGACCGATATTTACCGTGAGAACCAGATATATTGAAACCTTTTGATTCTTACTTCGTTGTTTGTTTGGAAAACAACGTTCAGCATGAGAGTCCTTAGATCCACATAAGGTTTAAGATATGATCCAAGATGTTCACAAATGATCAGACCAAATAATCAAACCAACATCAAAGAAATGAAATGAAATTGTGTTATATATATGCATCCACTGGGCTAGTGAGGATGTACAAATGTCATGCAATGTGCAATGAAGGGGTCTTATTGTCTAACACAAACGCCAAGACTTCCAATCGAAGCAATAAAACTATACCAACAACTAACTTATGGTCCCAATGCATGTCGGATTACACAGAGTACACTGTATAGTTTTCATATCCGCCTCTTCTGGAAGTGAACGTTAGCTTGTCATCTACCAACCAACTAACCAACCAGTTCCAAGGTGCCGATCAAGGGGTCTGGCAGAGAAGTGTCCCACACTCTTTCACAAGACAAATGACTTTATTGCGAAAATAATAAAAAGAAATGAACAGATGTTGCAAAAGAGTTTAAGAGATGGCATTGCTAGCAAGCGGTTTACCCTCAAACTTAAATACCCATAAGAGAATTGGTAGGTTATACTGTATGGCTGTGTTTATGATTAAGATATTGTCAAGATAAATTGGTTATACATTATTTAAATAACCATAATTATAACACCAATATTAACTATTTCTTAAAATAATAAACAATAACTATTACACTAATAACCAAATAACTGAATATTAGTTTTTAATTGCTACCATTCCAACATGACAGGTTTATATAGCTGCTGTCTTTATTGTATGTAGCTCTCTTTGAAGATTTTTTTTTTTTAAAGGGGAACAGTCGGCATTTTGGGCGGTTGATTTGGGTCCTGAAATTATCTAAAAAAAAAAAATACTTCGTGGATAATAATGGATATTGAAGGCTCGAATTTCGACCGCGAGCTATGAACACTATAACTGATACCGTTTCTGAGACTAAAGTGCGATTGATCGGTGAACGTAGTGCGTTTTTGTTTCATTAAAATGAAAAGTCTTTTATTCATTTCGAACTATCAAGATTGGGGTAGGCGTGGTAACATTTCCCCCATTGAACACTTAATGGGGTTGCTCGGCTTCCATATCTCATACTAGTGCAGAAAAGCAGGATGTATACCTCAGATTTATTTCAATTTTCAATAAGAACCAGTATAGTTTCGCATTATAAACAAAGAAAAAAATGGTTATTGTTCATTTTTTTGTCATTTTGATCTTTTCTTCATTAGCCAAATTTCAGCCATCTTGAAAATACTTCAATTCCAATGATTCATTATCATCTCGAAACATGTTTTACTGAAATTAATCTTTTTTCTTCATTTATTTGCATATTACTGCACATCGTTTAACAATTACCGATGATATTTCATATCATATTAATTAAACATTACTTTCATTAGTAAAAATTAGAAAACACTTCACAAACTGTGCAAACATCATTAGTGCATGATATTGAATGCACACATGCACACACAAGAGAATGCACCAAGGGATGATGAACGTGTAAGATAAAACACATGGTATAACAGTAGGGTTTCTATAGTCATGATATTTGATCGGCTTATTACAATCTCATTATAATTTAGAATGTTTTACAAGTCTAAAATGATTATTTTAGTTTTAGAATCTCTAGGAAAAATACCATTATTTATTTAAGTACATAACAAGGAGAACCCGACATGTTATACTTATCTAAATCAAAGGAGAAAACTGACATCTACTTATCTTTCTCACAAAGAGAAAACCGACATATTCATATCAATATCACAAGGAGAAATCCGACATGAACTTATCTCTATCACAAGGAGAAGACAGATTTGTACTTATCTCTCTCACAAGTAGAAGACCGACATATTCTTATCAAAACCACAAGTAGAAAACCAACAAGAACGTATCTCTCTCACAAGGAGAAAACCGACATATATTATCTAAATCACAAGGAGAAACCGACATGCACTTATCTCTATCACAAGGAGAAACCGACATGCACTTATCTACATCACAAGGAGAAACCGACATGCACTTATCTACATCACAAGGAGAAAACCGACATGTACTTATCTATCTCACAAATAGAAACCCGACATATTCCTATCAATTCCATAAGGAGAAAACCAACATGTACTTACCTCTCTCATAAGGAGAAAACTGACATACCTATCAATATCACAAGGAGAAAACCGACATGAATTATCTTTCTCACAAAGATAAAACCGACATATCCCCCCACAATGAGAAAATCGACATATTCATATCAATACCACAAGGAGAAATCCCACATGAACTTACCTCTCTCATAAGGAGAAAACTGACATACTTATCAATACCACAAGGAGAAAACCGACATGAATTATCTTTCCCAAAAAGATAGAACCGACATATCCCTCCACAAGGAGAAAAACGACACGTACTTATCTCTAACACAAGGAGAAAAAAAAGACATGTGCTTATCTCTCTCACAAGGAAAAACCGACATTTTCATATCAATACCACAAGGAGAAAACCAAATATTATCTAAATCTTATTTAAATATCACATACAAGAGTTGGCGAGGCAAGGGTGAAAGTAAATGAGGGCCGACTCTCAAAGGCACCTTTCCTGGCATCAGAGGTAGAGGTAGATTCTAACCCACAGCACATAATATCCTAAAAGACAATCTACTGAGCTATTTGTATAATTTCTATTAAAACACAGAAAGTCAATCTATAAAATATTACAGCAGGTGTTGATGTATAAGAATCAAAGAGTTTTTACCTGGAAATCTAATTTACCATTTACCGTATTTATTTTCTTTCTTAATTAACCTACTCTATCACAACATTTTATCATACCTTTACTATCTCACTCTACATTTTAATATACATGTTTCATTAGTTCAATAAGGTAAAGACCATTAGGTCTTAAAGCATCATTTTATTTAAATTTTCCGACGTAAAAATACATCTATGCAGACAAATGCAGTACTCCTAAAGAAAATTTAAAAAAGTGCATGTAATTACATCATGTTTTAAACGATATCGTTTTATTAATTAAAATAAAGATATATTTTGTGAAAAGTGAGAAAATGGAGGCAACGAAAACCCTAAATAACCCCCCCCCCCCAAAAAAAAACAACCCCCAAATACCACGCACCTATCGGTGAAAATTCTATCATATCACCCATTTGTTCTGAATTATGAATTAGGTGAGTATTATGCCACTTTGCTATCAATCTGATATCATATTAAGTTCAATGTAATATTAGAACCAGGTAATTCAGGTAAACCAAGTGAAATTTGAGAAGTAAATTAAGAGATGAAGATAATAATGATATTATTTTAACATAAAATATAAACTATCAAATTAGTTCCACACTTGTCAATACCATTATTATAGTAGCAGGAATGGTGCCAGTTTGTCTGCAACTCTTCTAGTCTTTTACAATCGCTTTTCCTGATTTTCTACTTCAAAGACCAGCAATTGTTTCCTCAACTGGAACATCGCTTCATAAAATCTCGAGGCTGATCAACTCAGAGAGAAATGAGTGTCGTGCAGTGACAGTGGCACCAAATACGAGATAAAACTGTTTTTTAAATTTCGTTCTTGCTTCATTCCTGATAGTCTGTAAGATAATATCCTGATATTCTATTACCATGGCACCGTTTTAATTTTGTTATCGATCATCACACTGAGTATCAATAGCCCAAGGTCAACAGCTGGGTGTAAAACTCAAGTAATGTGTAGAACATCAATTTCATATTAAACTGTAAACAAATTCAAGGTGCAAGAACATTAACAAATTTTGACTACCGTATATCATTCTGCACTTGGGCTTGTCAACTCATTTAATTCCTTTTAAGAGAATGTTTATTTGGAAACTCCTGGTACCCATTTGATGTGCGGGAGGGGCTCATGAAATTTGTAGACAATGCAATTTTCAGTCAGAACAGAACAAAGAAATTTTTTGTACAAAAAAGATTATCCAAGATTATAATGTGATAATTCGAGTGAATTAAAGACACTTGGATAAAGACTTAATAGTGATTAGATTTTAAACGAATTTATCCTTTATCATGAATATTTATAGGGTTTTTAATTGGCTATTTCTATCGTAAATCACTTAGCTGTCTTAATGAGATTTCAGATTGTATTAAAGATTCATTGTTACACACAAAATCAATTAAATTTCCTTACAAAACCATGGAATTCGCTTTTTAAATCTCCAGTATGGGACAGAGACTGAGAAAGACCTATTTTATAGGGTGATTCCAGGCCCGTAGCCAGGTCTTTATATGGGGGGTGCTTACAGCCTGGAAGCGGAACTAGCTGGGGCGGATCCATGTCTTTCAAAAGGGGGGCGTAGCTTAAAATGTTAGCCGAGCGAAGCGAGAAAAAAAATTTTTTGGCTTAAAAACATAGATTTAGTATAAATTGTACTAATTTAACTGTTTTTGACGTGGACCATGTATGTTTGAAAGTAAACGTTAATGGGTTAGATATTTTTGATTTCGTATTCTCCCCATTCTTAAAAAAAAAGACAAAGTAAAGGGGGCGTACGTAGTTCAAAAATAAATTCAGTTCGAAAAAAGCGGAACTCGAAATTTTTCGGGGGGGTGCGTTCGCACCCGACGCACCCCCCCTGCCTACGGGCCTGGATTCTTTTATGACATACTTTAGTTTTTACAGAACCGAACAGAAGGATATGTAAACTTTTCTTTTCATTCGCCAAATAGGCCTAAGGTACAGTTCATTAGTCTCATAAAGTACAGAACAAAAGGACATAGAAGTTCATTTAATTCCATTTTGTCAATTAGGGTACAGATTATTAGGACATTCTTCATTTCATTTCATTAGTCTAATAAGGTACTGAACAGTAGGACATAAAAGTCCACATCATTCCATTCGTCCAGAAGAGCACAGATTAGTAGGGCATCAAACTCCATTTCATTTCATTAGTCCGGAAGAGTACAAATTTATGAACATAATACTTCATTTCATTTCATTAGTCCGGAAGAGTACAGATTAGTAGGACATCAAACTCCATTTCATTTCATTAGTCGAATAAGATACAGATTAGTTAAACGTAAATTCATGTTTCTTTTATTAGTCCAATAAGTCAGGACAGAAGGACATAAAATCCACATTTCATTTTCTATATTGTCCAAAAAGTTACAGAACAGATCAAAGGACATAAATTATATCCATAAATACGATATAGAACTGTAGAACAAATCTATTTTGTCCCATTTTAATCTTATTGTTCCAAGTGTTCATCTTTTTATGCCTCTTATGAAATACCAAATACGGAGACGTTCAATATTTTCCTACAAACGCGTAGGCCTACTGTAAAAAATGTTTCTATAGCATAAATCGCACATTTCTAAAGCTAATGACATTATCGACAGTTTGCTAATTAATAACATAATTAAGCTAATCATCCAACATAATTTCATTTTTTAATCGTTAGATCACCAAATTAGACATTCTTTATAATTTCCACTTATAATCTGAATTTTTATAACGACACAATAGACACTTCATTTGCATTAAAGAAAATCTCTTTAGATCAACTTTCACTGCTACCCTAATGTTTCACGTGATCTCGAAGAATACTCGTTGTTGTGTTGCTAATTTTCACTCAAAATCAAGATTCTGGATGAAACAATGATCAGATGATTTGAACAAGAAAGTTGTAATAAGTTACAATAATTATTACTCGCAGATTTCGTCTAATTGTCAAGCTAAATCCTAATTTTTGTCTGGTGAAACAATGGTCACGTCACTCAAACCAGAATTTAAATGTGCTCCTTAACATGACAACAGGCCACTTAATGTCCCTAATCTGCAGTTCAAGCATCATCATTATGTATGCACTTGGTTTTTGGTTAGAGAAGAACAAAAAAAAGGTTTCAGATCGTTATAGAGTATTTTTTTAGGATACATAATGTGGACTGTTTTAGAATTCAAGTACGTTCCCGACGAGACTTTTAACATTAAACCATAAACCTTAGCAAATTTATCTCCTTGTTCCTGGAATACCGGTAATGTAAATGGCTAAGGTTATTTTCAGTCGAGTTGTCATTCCTAATAATTTCAGGATAATTCCAAGACAATTCCAGTCATTTCCGTCTTCACTTCAATACATAAACCTTTTCTTTCTTATTCTAATAACACACATTTCTTTATTCTATCTTAACTGGACTACAATGAAATGAAGCTAGACTACAATGAAATGAAGCTAGACTATAATTAAATTAAGCTAGACTACGACTACAATGAAATGAAGCTAGACTACGACTACAGTTAAATGAAGCTAGACTACAATGAAATGAAGCTAGACTACAATGAAATGAAGGTTTACATCCTAGTTTTCAACACCTCGTTGTGCTCATATGTCTCGTTGTATGCAAAGTGGAAGTGTTACATAAGCGGTATTTAATTCTGCTAATCAGACCGTTCGACCCACAGCAAAGCCCCCCCCCCCCCTAATTTAAACCTTGCCCCCCTAAAAAAAATCTCAAGTGTTATTTTTAAAAGATACATTAATTTATATTACTGAGTCAAGGGGTGTCTTTATAGCAGGAAATGTTAAGAATTTGCGTTTTCAGATTTCTGATTCTCAAAATTTACCAGTGTTCGTCCCACAGTCCCTTAAACCTTAAATTCATCAGGAATCGCGTTTCCGGGAGTCAAATTCTTTAAATTTTCTAAAAGAGATCCCCGACTTCAGGAAATCGCGTTTCGAGGCTTCCAATTGACGTTCTCGGTTCTCGACCCTATTCAAATAACCTTAAACCCTGTCTGAAATTCGCGTCTAAATCTCTTCTTTCTTTTTTTTTTTAGACAGGATCTCTTTGACTCTATAGAAATAATCTTGAACCTTAAATTCGCTGGGAAATATCAGGAATTTTTTACATCTTTTTCTCGATTTTGCTATGTTTTAGTCACACAGTTCCCCTACAAGTAAACCTTAACACCAGGAAATGTCAGGAAATCGCGTTTTAGAGAGTCAAATTCTCAAAAATTTCTAGAATAGACTTCAGGAAATCGTGTTTCCAGACTTCCAATTGGCGTTCTTGACAGCAAAAAAGGTGTAATTCTCAAAATTTTCTTAGTGACATACCTCAGACCTTATTCAAATAAGCTTAAACCCTAAATTCGCCAGGAAATGTCTTTAATTGGCGTCTAAATCTCAAAATGTTTTCAGAAAAGAACCCTTTGAACCTATAGAAATAATCTTGAACCTTAAATTCGCTGGAAAATATCAGGAAATGTCATGATATCGCGTGTCAAATTATCTAAAATTTTCTAGGGGTCCCCATCCTTCAGAAAATTTCATTTCCAGGCTTTCGACTGCACCAATAAATGTAGAAATAACTCTACAGATGGCACTGTAATGGCGTAACAATGCATTGCAATAAAACAAAGTTTTCCATAAAAGGTGGGTAGGGGACAGGGGTGTTTTTGGGTGGATATCTAAACTGCCCCCCTTGATTGGACGTTTGCCCCCCTAAAAGTACTTGGCAGGCTACGGACCTGACCCACAGGGACAACATTGAAAAAAAAAACCCGATCGTTTAAGCAGGAAACGAACTCTAGATTATCGAATGATCGGATGCAGAACTAGTGCATTTATATGACGTGAATTCAAAATGAGAGAAGTGATTAGCTTATTTCCTGACATGAGTAAGAAGTACATTATGATAAATTCTGTTGTATAAAATAAAAGTGTTGTACACCATATTGCACACCACACGCCATTAATCAACCGTGCAGCATAATTGTCTACACATTCATATAACAACTTCATAGTATTGTTTAATATATTTCATTTTCTATGCAATTCCACAATCGACCAGAATATTTGCTTTCAAATCAGTAAAAGATACAAAGGCGTGAAATGCACGCGCATGCTATTGAGTGTGCTAGAAGTTATAGAGCATGACAGTAACAATGGTATCACGTAACAAAGTCAATAACTACGGCTCAAAGTCTGGTCTAATGACATACAATATTGACAATGATGTCATACACATTCAGACGAACTGGGTGCATAATCATTAACCAAAGTGTGAGCCATTTACAAAGCAATAACATTTTCATTCATTTAGAATTTTGATATTAGTTGCCGTGATTCGTCCCGTCGCCCCTGTTACTGTTCATGTCATTTTCCTAAATTGGCATCATCTTCTTGTATGGAGTCAGCTTCGGATAAATATCAATATCGCAGACGTTGAGAAAGGAATTGGCATCTTAATCCAGGTTGGTTCCTAAAAATTGTGAAATTCTTCAGTATTTTTGAGGCGTGCACTCCCAAGTATACAAATCTCAGGCTTTGGGGCGTTTCACACCATACGCTGCTGTTGTCGGAAGTTGAAAGATTTACTACTCTTGATGTATTAACCTTTACTCCCTCGTATAATTAATTAACATTAATTGAAATGTATTATAATTTATTATAAACAGAGATTAACCAGGGGGAGGGCGATAATCTAATGTATTAGCTGGGAAACCAAACACCATGTCTATTTATCCCATTATTCCATGGTGATATAATATCATCATAATATTATAATCCTGCAGATTTCCAGGAACTTTCATTTAAAAACAGTTTTATCTGATATTTGGTGCCACTGTCACTACACGACACTCATTTCTCTCTGAGTTGATCAGCCTCAAGATTTTATTAAGCGATGTTCCAGTTGAGGAAACAATTGCTGGTCTTTGAAGTAGAAAATCAGGAAAAGTGATTGTAAAAGACTAGAAGAGTTGCAGACAAACTGGCACCATTCCTGCTACTATAATAATGGTATTGACAAGTGTGGAACTAATTTGATAGTTTATATTTTATGTTAAAATAATATCATTATTATCTTCATCTCTTAATTTACATCCCAAATTTCACTTGGTTTACCTGAATTACCTGGCTCATATATTACATTGAACTTAATATGATATCAGATTTATAGCAAAGTGGCATAATACTAATTCATAATTCAGAAAGATTCCTATATTACAGGCGATGTCTAGATCACTCTGAGTAATACCGTTATATTCGTTATCGATAAGGATGAGTTCAAATTTTAATATATTTTTGTTGAGATGTACACTGTTAGCATCAATTTGCGTTATTCCAATTTTCATTCCGACGTCTGTGGTTCTTGCAATGCCACTTAAACTAACGCGTTTTATGACATCACTCCCACTGAACTACCGGAAGCTACTAATGATATCTATGCAGATCACTGTCAGTGACGTCATAACACGCGTTAGTTTTAGTGGAATTGCAAGAACCACATACGTCGGAATGGAAATTGGAATTGAAATTGGAATGGCGCAAATTGATGCTAACAGTGTCCCCGAAACACATACAAAGTTTAGAAAACCTCTTTACAATCCTTTTAAAAGATATTTTCTATGCCGGAACACTTTAACTTTAATCTTTGATGAATAAAGTTAGTTTGCATGTTTAAACCGAAATGTTGTATCAATGATTAAAACTTTGAGAGAGGGGGTTATTTTCATATTAGTCTATCTCGATGTAATATAACGAAACGACGTATCAACGTTTTATACCGAGTTACCTTTAAACTTTGAAAATGATATTAATTTGTCAGACTAGACAGTGTAAGTGAAGGTTGATATCTGGTTTTATAAACCAAACCTCCTATTATAATAATTACTATTTGATACAGGGTTAGAATTATTTACCAAGGTCAACTATAGAAAATGTCACCATCAAAACTTCATGTTTCCTCTTTCCGTCATCATCGTACGTTCAATTACTATACTTTTCAGTTACTCTGAATATATCTTGCGAACAATTTTGGACATGTATGTGTTCCTTTAAGAAAACTAGTGCCAAACGGAAGAGTAAGCATACTCTAGCTTTCATCCTATTCTAGTTAAGTTACTATAAAAAGAGTTCCATATCCAGACCTCAACTCTTAAGACTCCAGATGCCTCGTCCTAGTCCGATACGTAACAAAGTTACCCCCCTCCCCTCTCCCCCCCCCCCCGCCCCCATATCACCATCGCCCCCTCATAAATCACGCACGGTGGGTAATAAATCATATTTGAGATCATTTACTAACAAATTATCACCAAGTTGTGACTGTACAACACGAGATATAAAATATGGCTTTTAAAATTTATGACTTGATTAACTGACAAACCCATGCTGTTTAATGATTTTTCAGCACCCTTACACAGTCGGTAAGTTCAGGAGTTTAGGCGCTCATTCTAAGACATTCTCAATGTATCATTACGCTGTGCTGTGTGTCTTGTGGAGGACCTCATTCCTTTAAAGGGAAAATGTAAATGTAAACTGAAAATGTATTATCTGTACTTATTTGATAAGTGATAAGAGCTCCGTTTTAGCTAATTGAAATCCGACTCCTTATACAATTAAACATGACCTCTTCAAGTTTAAACTGTCGGACAATTTCTTATATTGCAAATATAGAACCAAACTTCTGTTTTTAACCCAAATGTGTTACGGATGCTGCAGTTGAGATATATCAGAAAGAAAAATACATATCCTTCCAAAAATACCAAAAGTTGTAGGCATACGCAGCAAAATTGTAAACCTGCCTTAACAAAGTAATCAGAAGAAAAGTGTGCTAGGGGAATTCATACAAATAGGCATCAATTTCTCTAAATAAATCATTAAAATTAACAACAAAATAATTGGCTGACAAATTGATAAAAAATAACTGACTGTCAGTAAGGATGTGTTTCGAGAGCTAGTAATAAGCCGATCAAATATCATGACTATAGACACCCTACTGTTATACCATGTGTTTTATCTTACACGTTCATCATCCCTTGGTGCATTCTCTTGTGTGTGCATGTGTGCATTCAATATCAGACACGGTGTATAAAAGACATGCACATGTTGATGCAGGTGCTGTAACGATCATTGAAGAACCTAATTGTAACTTGTAATGAATGTCGAGTCGGTAATGAAGTCAAATTATCCAACACGTTTCCAATTTTTTATGTTAAAACTTTCTCTTAATGGTTCAGTTTCAGGGAATAATTGCTGTTTTGAAAAGCAAAGTAAGGTAATAAAAATAGGGTAAAAGTTTTCCCAATGAAAATATAGAAATGAAATGAAAAAAGTTTTACGTCCCACGTAATGAGAAAATGGAGCAAAGTTTTATATCAATTTGAAATGAAATGGAGTTTTACGTCCTACTTTTGTTTTATTGAGTGGGCTGACAAGGAAGGGCACACATTGTTCATTGTTTAATTTTACCAGGGCACCGGTATTAGCCAACCATTTTGCGATTTCCAATTATTGTCGGGGGATTGGCAGCACGGCCCGTAGCACACAAATATTTGTGTTGTTGTCTCATCCGAACGATCTGAAGCTTTTCCTTGTCAGTCCCTCCGAATTTTATCACTGACAGGGTGGTATCAGATTTTACAGAGTGGTCCACATTCCAAACTCACTCTTTATGTTTTGCTGATCTAAACACTTTCTGAACAATTCCAACCACTTCTTTTCTACTTGACCTGGAAATTGACCATTCTTCTGGATAATCCATAAATTAGAGAATGTTATTATAATTCGAACAACCAGACCGCTATTAATGTAATATAGTTCTATAAACACCAATACCATGAAGAATTTAATGTAGGTTTATACCTGTAGAATGAACCAGAATTAATTTTATTATTGATATATTGAAGAACTGTAGACTATCTGGAGACTAGAACCAGGCTTTGCGAAGTATTTAATCAAGATCTGTTGGGAGAATGCTACTCAAGGAACGACGGAACGATTTTGATTTATAATTTTAACCGGCAGACATTGTGTTTCGGCATTCTGGGACTCATACTAGGTTGCTGGAGTTGAAGTTTGGCTGTATAGGATGATAGTCAGAGTGCTCAAACTAATTTTTAGAAGTCTAAAACAAAAATGATCTTCTAAAAACTACATTTTTAAGTGTTCAGAGCCATTCCATTTTTCGTGCAGCAATCAGAAAAAATTAGTCCGAAACTTGTTGACTATAGTAGGGTAGTCAGCAAGGGGAGGGGAGGCTGGGGAAAGATTCAGCAAGTTTCGGACTAAATTTCTAAATGAAGTACCAGTACCAGCACCATTTGGGAGAAATTACAAAGTCAAGATCGTCTTTATTCACGGCTTTTGAATAGATCAATAATATTACTCATATATTCCTCAGTTCATGTACGCGTTTAATAAAGAATTGTAGAAAAATTACGTCGCCTTGTTTTATTCCCTTATTCGAATTATTGTCAGACGGTCTTTGTCTATATTGTATTATCCATTTAATTAAATACGATATTGATCATGTCTATTGTGCAATTAAGATTAAAGACACAACGTAAAGGGGCATTATGTGCAATTCACATTGTGCAGATGTGCAATCAACTTTAAGGTAATTTTGAATTGACGGTACTGATACTCAAAAGGCTTTTTATTTTTCAACAGATGGCCAAGTCTTAAAATATAGATTTTTTTTACCTTCAATCATGATATTTTCAACAGCCCTGTTAAGTCTTGAGATTTCAAATCAAAAGATTATCAGGTAAAATTCTCAAGTGATCGTGTGTGATTAATTGGAGGTACGCTTTAAATATGGAAAGATCTTAGAGCACATTATGTAAGAAGGATGGAAATCTCGGGGTAGGGGGAAGCTTAAAGTGGGCTAAATCACTAAGGTAAATGAACCGTACCTTAATCCTAATACCTGACTTTTGGGGTTAGGGATATAAAATATAAACTGAAAATATCCTAATTTCTGGGATGGGTTGAGTCTGTGAGGGTACAAAAATGGCTGCCTACTTGTGTGCAGTAACTGATGGTACACCCTGGCATCTAGTAGTGTTGACTTGGAAGGTACACCCAGCAATCTAACATCTGGTTCCGTTCGTTGAAGAATGGAAGGGGTAAACCTTAAGTGAAAACTTGAAAAAAATGGTTTAAAGACTTACTCATAGATTGATGCAACGCCCTTAGTCTACATAGTAACATCTGGTGAAAAAGGCAGGGGGTAAACTTCAGATGGGAAATTTCGACTAAAAACTTCAACATACTGTTTTCAAGTAAACAATAAACGTAAAAACTTGAAGGTAAATGGTAAAAGTATATATTGAACGTTAAAAAACTTCAATGTGTAAGATATACAGGTAAAAAATGCCAGGTAAAATGAAGATACCCTACCTGGAAACACCTGGTGTAAGTTGGTAAAGTCTGTTTAATTTTTATTTTAATAGTTTACACATTTTACTAGAAATAATATACATCTCGGTTATACCATAACACTTCTCTAGCAATTTACTGATACCTTAAAACTCATTGACTCACAGTAAAATTATCGTAGAAGCTTTTAGTAGCAAACGAAATGGATCTACTTATCCTAAATAGGGCCCCTTCCCCCTCTCCTATTCGTTTTCGTCGTGTAAAAAATTTAGCTATTACCAAGAAACAATGGAAATTCTTAAATCTAAAGTTTAAAATAGCGACCAGGACAGATGGGTGTTAAACCCCATTCCACTTCATCATTCCAATGCTCTATTTGTTTAAGATAAGATATTCCTGTCAGTTATTGTTGTTTATCATATCTTAATGAGAAAACTGAAGAACAAATAGCCGACTGACTCCATAGCAAATCATAAAAATAATTATTTCACATATAATTATATCATTTAGATAATATTTAGTCTTCACTTGAAGACAAAACAATAATAATTTTAATTTATATCCTACAGTGGATTCTTTAGAAATGATGGACCAATGGTAACAAAAGGCAATTTCAAAAATTGATCTTTAAAACACAACTTCAAAAGTCCTCAAATTCTAAGAGTGACACAAAGCTAATGATCCTAAATATATTTCTTCTTGTAGACAAAACAATAATGATTTTAATTTGTATCATGCAGGGGTTCCTTGAAAAACAAGACCGAGGATCTCGAACAGACCTGAAAAGGGAAAGGAAAACACCGTGTTAGAGAGCAGCCACAAAGAGCACCCGTGTTGTTGTGAAAGAGCCAAAGTTGTGCTAATATTGATTTCAGTTAAAACCTTATAGGATTTACATTTTGGAAATTCATATGATATGCATATTAAGTAATGAATAAGGCAAAAAGAGGGATATAATAATGATCTGTGATTCGTTCAAGATCTCTGGACAGTTGGAAATCATGTATAAGTAGAATAATGCAACCAGGGCAATATTTCTCTTCAGTGCACACCATTTGAATTGCCAGTCTTCAAAAGCCAAATCGTAAAGGGGAGGGACGTGGTAACATTTTTCCTTCCATCTTATTGTTCACATTGTTTGATTGTAATCTGGGTTTATAGTTTTGTTTCATTCTTTAACCCCAACAAGGTGCTGCACCTTATCTAGGTTGTCATCGTGGCTCCGAAAGTCTCGTTCCTGCAGGTTTTCTGGTATCAGTATATTAAACCCAAGTAACATTATGGCTAGAGTCTAGACTGTCGATACGGCTATCTGTATTGTTTTTAGATAATGGTAACCTTCTCAAAATAATCATATTTGTATATTTTTCGTCTTTCTTACAGTCTGACTGGTTTTAATTGTTGTGTACTGCTCTAGTTCACTGTCTGTTTAGTACTCTTGAATATTTTAATGTTTGATCAAAAGTAAATCTTTTACAGAGAAAAACTTACTTGCTACTGTTCTGTATTGGTCTAATAAAATGAAATTGGGTTTTATGATATGTCATACTTTTCTGTCCTTATATTAGCCAAATGAAATGAAATAAAGTTCATATCCTACTTTTCTGTCCTTATTAACCAAATGAAATGAAATGAAATAAAGTCCATGTCCTACTTTTCTGTCCTAACTATTGAACTATTGTTTGATATTTTATTGGGCTAATGAAATGATTTGGATAATGAATAATGAAATGAAATAGATTTTAAAATAAAGGGGATCTATATCCTTCTGCTCTTTTTGGGCTACTTATATGACTTATAGTTGCAGTTTTACTAAAATATTGATGCTTAATGTAAAGTTACAAATTGCGGATGTGAAAATGTTGGGTAATCTATGTAAAATTTGTCTTTGACTCTATCACATAGCTAAATGAGTAATTTTAAAAACAAACATAACTCATTTACATCCCTGAAAATGACTAATTACATCACTTCATGTAATTTTTCTTTAAAATTGAAGTTAAACATGGTTTACAAACTATTTTTAAAACTAAGACAGCCGTATGTCTGTTAAAATACTGATTTATCTTTTTAACTTGTTTTTTCTTCCAAAATTTAAAATTAATTATTTTGACAGGTTTGGATATTTCTGAAATGTTTATTTATATTCTAGAGATTTCAGGAAAGATTTTTGTTATTATATGTTTATATTGAATGAGGCGAGTAATATGTAATGTCAGTCTGAATTTTTAGTTTTAATGGCAAATAGGTTTTTTTCCTTATAATATCCCTACACTTGGAAGATAATTTAATCTTAAGGTGCTTAAACAGTCTGAAAGTGAACTAAAGCTATTGCACACTGTTCTGGAAGTGGAAGGGCACTTGGTTGAACATTTTCAAAACTCACCTGTCACCTTTACCCCCACCACAAAAAAATAAATAAAAATAAGGGCCAAAAAGTGGGAGGGCCAGGGCTGTAATTCTACTATGTTATTTCTACTATTTTTGTGTATGTTACCATGAACTACTCCCCCAGAATAACACAGTTTTAAATTGGTAAAGATGTGGAAGAACTAGGCATCATCCAGTGTATTTGAAGTCCTGTTTATCAAGCCCCTGGTAGTCCTAGGCCACGATAAGCACTAGAATGCACGATTTGAGGCTTCTCTTTTCTCTGGGATGAAGGAAATGCTCAAACAAATGCATTCAAACGAAGTTTTTGAGTCTATGAATAGATGGAATTGCTTCATTTTGATCTCATTATGGTCATGCTGGCAAAAACAATTTCGCTTTGAAATGATCTTATAGAAAACATCTTTTGAAAGCCTTGACCATAACATCATGATGAAAAGGAAAAAAAGAAAAATAATTTTTATGACTTTTATTACTTGTAAAGAGAATAAATAAAGAAAATAAATAAATCTATAAATAGTAACACTAATCTACGTCACTTTCACTAGCCTCACTATCAACTGGTGGCTCTAGTCCAGATCGTAAAGTCACTTGTACATTACGATTGATACTGACTGCTGGGAAAAAAACTCCGTGTAAATCGGTGAATGCTATTGGTCCATGAGGATGGTCGTTTATAAAATAACTGAGAGTATGTTGATTGAGATCAAGTAATAGACCAATCGTATCACTGGGTTGAATTCCTCCGTCAGTACGATTTGTATGTTCATCGTGATTTATAAACCAACTTCTCTGATTATCAATATACATACTCCACGCCTTCTCATCTTTACCTACAAATATACAAAAGACCATCTCAAGATTCTCAACAACTCATTGGATAAAGAAATCTAACGATCTAACGATCCGAACCGCAAAACAAAAACGATTTAATGTATAAGATGAGAAGAAGGTTCACCAACTCAATCCACTGAATTAGAGACAGCTTACATTTTCTTTAAAACAAAGTATCATCATCAAGACAGCAAACTTTTTCAAATTTTCATTTTCATAGAAGCAAAGTGAGCAATATTACATAACAAGAGTGAGATATCAATAAGTGGTCAAATTAAAAATTGTTTTTTTATTACAAAGATTCTTGCATTGAGGTTCTATTACTTACCTAACATGGTATTCTTATCAACATCAAATCTAGCAATACCAATAGAAGGATCTGTATGACTATCATAACGATCAACTCTTATCTCCCAATAATGGACACCTTTAGAAAAACCAACATTTCCAAGAGCCACTCGGTGTTCAAAACTATTACATGTTATACTTTGATTATTGTTGGCAAATATTATATCTTGATGTGTGGTTACAGGATCAAATGTAAACCAAGCCACTAGAAAATATAAAATAATACAATATTATATCTTGATGTGTGGTTACAGGATCAAACGTAAACCAAGCCACTAGAAAATATAAAATAATACAATATTATATCTTGATGTGTGGTTACAGGATCAAAGGTAAACCAAGCCACTAGAAAATATAAAATAATACAATATTATATCTTGATGTGTGGTTACAGGATCAAATGTAAACCAAGCCACTAGAAAATATAAAATAATACAATATTATATCTTGATGTGTGGTTACAGGATCAAACGTAAACCATGCCACTAGAAAATATAAAATAATACAATATTATATCTTGATGTGTGGTTACAGGATCAAATGTAAACCAAGTCACTGGAAAATATAAAATAATACAATATTATATCTTGATGTGTGGTTACAGGATCAAATGTAAACCAAGCCACTAGAAAATATAAAATAATACAATATTATATCTTGATGTGTGGTTACAGGATCAAATGTAAACCAAGCCACTAGAAAATATAAAATAATACAATATTATATCTTGATGTGTGGTTACAGGATCAAATGTAAACCAAGCCACTAGAAAATATAAAATAATACAATATTATATCTTGATGTGTGGTTACAGGATCAAATGTAAACCAAGCCACTAGAAAATATAAAATAATACAATATTATATCTTGATGTGTGGTTACAGGATCAAATGTAAACCAAGCCACTAGAAAATATAAAATAATACAATATTATATCTTGATGTGTGGTTACAGGATCAAATGTAAACCAAGCCACTAGAAAATATAAAATAATACAATATTATATCTTGATGTGTGGTTACAGGATCAAATGTAAACCAAGCCACTAGAAAATATAAAATAATACAATATTATATCTTGATGTGTGGTTACAGGATCAAACGTAAACCATGCCACTAGAAAATATAAAATAATACAATATTATATCTTGATGTGTGGTTACAGGATCAAATGTAAACCAAGCCACTAGAAAATATAAAATAATACAATATTATATCTTGATGTGTGGTTACAGGATCAAATGTAAACCAAGCCACTAGAAAATATAAAATAATACAATATTATATCTTGATGTGTGGTTACAGGATCAAATGTAAACCAAGCCACTAGAAAATATAAAATAATACAATATTATATCTTGATGTGTGGTTACAGGATCAAACGTAAACCATGCCACTAGAAAATATAAAATAATACAATATTATATCTTGATGTGTGGTTACAGGATCAAATGTAAACCAAGCCACTAGAAAATATAAAATAATACAATATTATATCTTGATGTGTGGTTACAGGATCAAATGTAAACCAAGCCACTAGAAAATATAAAATAATACAATATTATATCTTGATGTGTGGTTACAGGATCAAATGTAAACCAAGCCACTAGAAAATATAAAGAAGAAAAATTTGATAAAATTAAAAACTCCATCTCTAGGTTTTTAAAAAGTGCTGTTATCACTGTTTAGATACAAAGACAGCAAACAAAAACTTTGATTAAAAAATCCAATATTACAATTAAAATGGCTTCTTCCACTTTAAACTGAGATTACTTCCTGAAAAGATTTCCTGATTACCAGAATAAATTAAAGTGGTCATTGTTTGGTGATATTGTGGCGCCATCATGTTAAATTATACCAGACAATGGTACCATCATGTGACTATAAGCCTGATATTAAGGACAAAACATTGCTAAGTTTCAATGAAACTCAATCAAAAAAATCAAAAACACACTGAAAACATGGCTATTTTTGGCAATTTGAAGCAATACCAGTAACTGAAAAGAGCTTTCAAAGCTAAAGAAACTGCTTTTAAATATTTTTTAACCTCTTGTTTGTATGTAAAACATTATTAAAATTTTTTTTAGTATCAACTTAATAGATCTATGACAAATAAAATTTAAAGATACAGTACACACCTTCAGCAGTTTGTAGGGAGACGATCTCACTGTACGGACTCTCTCCAGCATGATTATGACCTTTAACCCTAGCGTTATAAATACTGTTAAAATGGAGTCCATCCACAGTACAAATAGTTTCTCTTCCAACATACACTACCTGGAATACAACAGCAAAAAACTTAATATTATCTTGTAGAAAATGTTTGGCTCAACAAAAGTTATACTAAGATTATTTAACAGTAATGGGTTAAGAAGGTCTCCCTGTATTATACCTTCATCACAATCTTTAATGTAACTAGTGTTTAAGACACTTAGAAATGATTGAATTGAAAAAAGCTGAATTAGATGCTACAAACAGAATCCTGAAAATACAACATCCAACAGAGCATTCCCAATGTTTCAGAAAAATTTCTCTTCTTATTGTTGCCAAAATAAATCAACTGTATTCTGAAAATTCTTCAAAGAAAGAGTTACCATAATTTTTTAGTGTTTAGTTAAATGAAGCTTGAAGAGTAATTCTATTGTTTAGAATAGAAAGACTAAAATCAGGAATTGAGATTGTAGAAGTCTGCAAGTCTAATAGTCTGACTGGCGCCATTCTGATTATTTTTCTTCATGCTCAAGTTAGAGTTTTATCACATTACTATAAGTGATTCTACAGTTTTTCGAATTTGCTAATTTGTCTTTTACATTGCTGCCTTTTAAGTTTACATTTACAAATAAGTTATGACAAGAAAATAGAATTAACCCACAAATTGTTAAGAAAAACTTAACATAAATGTTTGTCCTTTAGGACTCTTTTCACAAGAAATTTTCCATTTAACAATTTTCTAAAGTATGGAATTTAACAAAAAAATTAAATTTTTTACTTTTTTTTCCCTGCATTCTACTTAAGAATTCAAATCTTGCAGGAATAGTTTGTATAACTTTTATTAACTCATGAAATAAGTTTCTGGTCCCTCTAGAGTTGAGGTTACCATTAAAAGATAAAAATTTCAGGTAAAAATCGGGTGAAATAAAGACAGGTGTAAATAGTTAACGAGATTTTTTACCTGTAAATTTTAAACTTTATTATAATTTAACTATATTTATTAAACTAACAAATTTAATGGAGTTTTAATGTTTTTATAATTTTTATCAACATCTATTTTATTACAGGAAGTTTTGTTAAGGGTATATTTCTGAGCTGTTATCTGGATAAACTTGTAATATCAATTTATAATTCTTTTAAGGTCACATTGCGGGATTCGTTTGTTTACAAAATGAAATTTATGGGATTTCGGGACAAAAGGTATTCTAGCTTAATCTCAGATGTTTAATTAAGTCAAAAAACTAAAATTCACGGCTTTGGGTACTCAGATGACTTCGATGCAGCTGGATTTAAAATCGGGATCTAATAAAATGATTTCCATAAATAAAATGCTAATGAGATCAAGCGGGGGGGCGTGTTAGTTAAATGACGTCACACTCCAATCTCCAGTAGCACGTGTTAGTAGTGGGCGGAGCTTGTGTGTTATTGACGTCTCCCTCAATCAACTCGGTGTTGAAATGTCAACAATGAAAATTTGCTTCAAATGGCTGTAGAATTGGAACCATGAAAGGGAATCGATTTTTTTTTAGTTCAATATTCATTTCTAAGTGCTAACTTTAAAAAAAAAACATGAGAAGACTTTTTCTCAATGTCCAAGTCTGGGCTTATGTGGCTTTAAGGGATATTGTAGACTTGTAGAATTTTCTCTTTATCGCCTGATAAACAACAAATTTAGCTAAGCATTGCCTTTTTAAATATCATTTTGAAAAGATAACGGATTTAAACTGATCTTAAACCTTAAATTTAGATTTACAGTGTTGAAAAGAGGAAAGGTTCCCGCAAGAAGTTGGACAGAAATATATTCTGACTGAAGCAAGGTTGCACAATAAAATTGATCGTGTATGGGCCGTTTTAACAGTGAATCAGTTTAAGCTAAAGACTTACCCTAAAATCTCCACCATTTCCATCATCTAATTCTAAAGTATAGGCTTCCACAATAGTTGTATTACAAAATGGCTGCCATACAATAGTGACACTATTGTTCTCAGCACTACATTCTTCTGGTAAAATATACGGTTCTCCTGGAGCTAAAACATAAATATCATGAAAATTAAAATTATAGAAAGTAAAAAGCTAGAATTCATGGAATTGGCAGTAAAAAAATTGAAATTTTCATATCATGAATATCACAAAATGGGCTTTTGATTTCATACCAACTTTATTGTCACCAAATCGATTGCGCATGAATAATAAGCGTTTCATGTGAATATCAAATTATCAATAAAAATTTCTAGTAGCAAAAAGAAATATTAGCGTTACATTTTCAAGGAACAATACTAAGTTAAAAGCTAACAACCAACTTAAAACAATAATCTAGTTTCCTAAAACACTGCAAATAAAATAAAATCAACTAGAACACAACAAACTTCTATTTGCACACAAAGATATCAAAATTCAAACATTTTGAAAAATTTGTTATATTAAACAAAAGCAGCATTGTTTGCTAAAAACAAAAATTCATGGGAAGAAGAGATAAAAAATATAAATTGGCTAAAAAGGTCAAACAATAAGCACTCAAAGATGGGGTTAGGACATCAAATTTGTGTTAAATTCAAGCCACACTTCTAAAAATTCAAAATAAGATGTTATTAAAAATTGACTTTTTAACACAATTTGAATTATTACTCACCAATTATTCCATCTGATAGAGGAGAGAGAAATAGAAATAAAACATAGAATTAGAAAATGAATTGAAAGATGTTTCCAGAAGATCATTCTACAGAAGCTATCACAAAAATGATTCAAAAAAACTCTACTGATAACCTATGTCCCTATCTACCAGAGGAAAACTGAACTTCATTCAAACTAGCAGAAAGAAACTTAAACAAAGTTTTTAAACAGACTTGGGTCAACAATAAATGAACATTAAGTGTGAAATGAGTTTGCACAAAATTTGGTCCAATCTAGCTGACAGTGTAGGACATGGACTGGGATTGGACAAAAGGCATAAAAAGTGAAAGAAATAAAAAGCAAATGGGAAATATCAGTAACACCATTCCTCTATGAACATGAAAACAGACCACCTTACTGACCAACCAATCAATCAACAGACGCATCTGATCTGGTGAACCAGAAAGAGGCTGATAACAATCTATTTATAGTATCAAATTAAAATAATCGGAGAATCAAGGGAGATAACTAACTACTTAATAAAAACAACATTCATGGTTTTCGTCAGATTTTATCATAGTTTGATATCAGAAGATCTTATCATAGTTTTGTTGTTTCTCTGATTAAAAACAGTTGCTATAACAACTTGAATAAAAACATTCAAACACAAACCAGGCTTTCGACTGGTCACAGGAGATTTAGAATGATTTCTGTGGAGTGAAAAGATGAATCAAAATGGATGGTTAACTTTATAGAAAAAAGAAAACAGACGTCAAGTCAGTCCCTGTAGAATTCTAATCTCAGTTTGTTTGGGGAAGAGTAAAAAATAATTTGTTTTTCTGATGTTTTAGTAAAAAAATAGTTGGTTGAAAACATTTTATATTACATAGATCCACCTACAAGTTGGTCTCTAAGGATTTTACACTGCTTCCATAGAGTAATAACAAAATTTCATGCTTTTTTATTTAGGGTATTAGTATTTCTCAACTTTACCCTGTCATGGACATTTTTTAAGATATTTTTGCTAATTTCATTGGTTAATGATTCAGTACCTTCCTCTTTAAAAATTTCAACATAAAAAACACACCCAAGTATTACAGTTCTTTCAATACAAAATGAAACTATATTTTTTTTTACAACATGGTAGCCTATAGACTCTCATGTGAGCACCATTGGTAGACAGAGATATAATGTAAGTGACAGCAAGACTGACAGGAAAAACAAAAAATGTTTCGCATCTTTCATTTTTGATTGAACAACCAGACAAAAACTTTTATTTTTTACAAGAGAATGGATACCACAGACTATTTTCGTAGCCAAAAACATGACGAAAATATTAGAAATTTGACAAAAAGGTTTTATTATGCTGACATGTTTAACTGACAGTCTCCAACAAGATTTAATACTCAACATGTCATGTTAGATCCATGTACAATATTTAGACATTCTATAACACATCTACTTTAATCTGATAATGGTGTAGTGTAAATAAAGATTTTGGAGTTGATCCAATCAAAACAGTCTACTAATAACTAAACTGACAGCCGATTTGTTAAAATAACTTCATTTCTAATTGACCTAACCATCTTCATTTGCATCAGCCATGTTTCATTCCATACAAAAAAAAAATTGAAAAAAGAAATTGAATAGGAAAAATAAGTCAATCATTTTTCTGTTTATTTGAGTTAATGAAATTTTTGACCAAATATAACTTGAAAGCTTTTGGCAACAGATCAGCAAAGGATTTGAAAACTCTCCACTTTCAGTTTTGTCAACATTTTAACTCTGATGATGAAACCTGCATCAAATTTGATCTTGAATGAGGCCAAATAACATCTTCCATGCTGTACAATTTAATCTCAAATAGTTACAGCCCACCAAAGTTTCAGTTGAGGTTATAAAACTATCAAGGCAGTGCTGAATACCAAGTTTTGAACCATGGACTGCCTATCGGTTCAAATCTCTATATGAAATGCAGGCTGAACTTCAGGGGAGATAATAAAGCCTTCCAGGGTTCCGTGTAAAATGAGTAAAATTTAAAATCTAATGTTGAAACCAGGACAAGATCTAGAGACGTCATGGAAACTGACATCTGGTTAAATAAAATGTCACTGACACAAAACATTTCAAGGTCACACAAGGTCATTAAAAAACAATTTATCAAAACTTTTGTACATAAATTATTCTCCAGAAGAACAGATCAAAAACTGTTCACAAAATTCATCAGCAAAAACAGTGGCCAAACTTTACTTATGCTATTAACTTATAATTTCCATTCATTTGCATTTAACTTTTTTCCTACTTCATTAATACATGACAAAATCTATAGACAGTCAACAGTTGACCAATATTATTGCAAATTACAGATTATTAAAGCAGACCAAATAAAAAATATTCAAATATCATCAAATGTCATTAAAGAGTTTATAGATAGCCATACCTGTACTACACAAAGAATTAGCTGGATTAGAAAGTATATATTTTTAACTTGATGTTCTATTACATTTTAATATAAAAATGTTTATTAAATAATAACTGAAAACTACTCATATTCAAACTCACCTTTCATTTGAAAAAAGTTCATGTTTTCTATGGCTCTAAGACAAGGTTTATTGTCAAGCGTCATCTCAAATTCTGGTGAAATTCTTGGTGCCAATTCCATTTCTTTATTAAAATTTCCCTTTGCTTCCGACACACGGTTTATTAGTCCACTTGAGATCTGGAATAAATCGAAAAAAATGACTTAGTATTAATGAGACCAAGCGAAAAAGGATGAATATATAAATAAATGAATTTGATGATTAATGAATGGATGAATTAAGTGTTAATGGACCAAGCCACAGAAGGTCATTTGGAATCTAATAAAACTTAAAACTTTTTTCTCTGTCTTAGTTCGGAAAATTTTGGCAAAACCAACACACGCAACCACTTTACCCTCCTTTTATCTCAACCACTTGTGTTACATATCTTTATATAAAAACTCTGACAACTTCAACATCTAAACACAAGATATTCTCTGGTGCCAGATCGTTTTAAAGTACAAAGGATGTTTTGGGTCTGTAATCTTAATTTCTTCATTTCACATGAAAATAATCTTTGATAATTCACAAACTTCAGAAGGAACAATTAATCAAAAACTACTTGTAACAATTTTCAAGATTCTATCTGGCAGCCATTTTGAAATATGGTAGCCATCTTGGAATCAGTTGCTAGGTGCTTGAGGTTATCAAAGTAGTATGTTGATAAGAAAATAAGTAGGTTTTAAGAGCTTTTTGTGGTTGATGACTTCATGGATCTAATATGTTACAACCAAGAGATAAAAACTGACATAATATATATCCGGTACCTACATTACAATTCAGAAGTCCAAAGATGGTGACAAAGTGGACCACTCTCTATCAAATGACCCAGAAGTAGATGATGTTTGGTATTTTCTAAAAACTGATTATTACAATTTCGAGACTTTATCATGAGTGTCCAAGAGTTAGGCGATGTCTGATGATTCTAAACAGACAATAGTGCAACAAGGAACTTCCCTCAAGAATATATATTTCAGACTTAAATGATTTCTGCAATAACACCTTCGATCATATAATGCAAAGTTAAGTTGAATTCATTTTAGCACTCACTGAACAGAGCAAAGTAATTAACAATCTGAAAATTCCACAGTATAATGTTGTAAGCCATGAATGTTAAAATGGATCAGAATTTTATATTATCTGAAACCCTGTCAACACCCTTCTTCTACACCCTTGTCTTTATCTTCAAGCACTTGGTACATCAGGGTTCAAATCTCTAAACTAAGATATCACAGTTCCTAGCCAATTAATATAATCTTAACCTGATTTCATAGAATCAAGTACACATAAACCGCGTTTCCACTGAGAATTGTGAAGGAGAGCTAGCTCTAAGCTAGCCTAAAGCTAGCTTTATTGCCGAACACGTTGAGTTTACACTGAGTTTTTGTGGTTCCCGAACAACTTTAGTCTTGATCATATAGTGACACATTATAGACAGCACGCGATCTACAAGACTTACCATTTACTCTACTAGTTAATTAAGAGCGCACGCCCCCTATTGCCGAACGAGATAAAGCCGGCTTTTTTGTGTTTCCACTGAGTAAATGAAAGCTGGCTTTCATTTGGCCCCCGATAAATTGCCGAACGCGAAAAGCTTCAATTGCCGAACCATAACGGTTCGACAATCTGTCAGTGGAAACACAAAAAAGCTAACTTAAAGCCGGCTTTTTATGTCAGTGGAAACTGTAGAAAAAAAGTATGCACAGGGCTTCTGGTTTGTGTGTATGTGACAGGCATGTCTGACTATAGCTCTAGACTTCAAGATTTCTTGTTTTGATTTTGGTATACCTAACCTTCACATCTGACTAAAGTTCTAGACTGTTGATTTAGTTGAATTTGGGCCTACTTAAAAATTGTATGGATGTAAAAAAAACAAATTTCCATAAGCATGTTTCATGATAGATAAATGAAACATACAAAAATATCTTAAAATCTTTTATCTCAATGTTTTATAAACAACTACTTGTGTTTAAAAATATTTTGATATCAAATTTTGTTTAAAACAACTTCGAAAATATACTTGAAACATCAAAAATACATTACACTTAAAACAAAAATTTAAAATCAAGAGCCAAGAAGCATACATTTCTGAGTTCAAAATCAATGTAAGCTTATCTCTGTTTCAGAATAGACTTGAAATTACATAACCAAACAACTTTAAAACAAACACAGACAAAGCAGCAAAACCATACAAGAACGCACCTGACCTAGATAACCAGAATCACGACACAAGGAGACATTTTAAAGCCGAACTACTTTTCTAAACGGTAAACACATGACATTGCCATACAAGTCAAATGACGTTGCGATATAAATTTGACCGATTTAGTTGGGCGTAGTAATTTAATGGACTCCAACTAGGTTCGGGTCTGTTATTTCTATGACGTAAGAACGACGCGATAGTTTTGGATGCCACAAAACTAGAGGCACTTAAATCATATATTTATGGTAGATTCAATGAAGTAACAGAGAACTGTTATTTGATATAAGTAAATTATGCAAAAGTATTTAATATATAAACCCAAAACACAATTGTTTCAAAAAATTGTCAACAAAGTTGGGTAGTATCAAAATTAATAAATTTAATAACTTTAGAGGTTTATCCATATATCATTGTCCTATTAGCCTATTTCTTATACAGACCCAATTGAGATTTTATGATAATTTATCACCTTTTTTGACATACTCCACTTCCCCTCTCACTGAGTTGACCTAATTTACAGCCCCACCCTCTGAGACACAATAATTTACTGCCCCAATTCATCCCATATTAGCCTACATGCTGATAATAATGTTTTATTAAGATTATCAATGAAAAGCAATTTAATGCCTGACTGAATTCATGACTAGAAAAATACAAAGATTATTTTAAATATATTGACACATTTTTACATTTGTAACAATTGGAATTGCCAGTCATGTCTGACTAGAGTTTTAGATTGTTTATTTTACCAGTACTCTTTTTTCCAGTCTTGTTTGACTAGTACTCTAGACTAGATCTAGACCTAAGGCCTTCTCAAATGGCAGCCCACAAGGCCATTGAGAATGGCCCCTCAAGAGTGATCACTTCCGCTAAAACACTCTGCTCGTTATGCTAGCTTAAAGCTCTATTTGGCCCTTATATTTTATTTATCAAATGCATTTGGCCATTTACAAAAATTTATTGAGAAGACCTGTCCTAGACTGCTACTAAAAATCAGACATTTCTAGAAGATCAACAAATCTAGTGGTTTTCATCTCAAGACTCACAAATTGTCAAAATTCACAAAGTGTTACTCTCTTTCATTAAAATTTTAGAACCTCAGCTAGATTAATTATATTGAATAACAACTAGGAGTAAAATTTTAATTACTGCGGAAACATATTTGTAAAAAATTGCAGCAAAGTGATGTCATGTCAGTTAGAATAGTTGTCATGACGTCGCTAAGATGACAACATTAATTATAGACTTGACGAATAATTTGATTTGCCGGGTCAGAAACAAAGACTTGAGGTCAATCTAATATTTCACAATTTCATTTCAATTTCTCTCAAATCCTGTAATCTTATCAATTAAAGTGGAAGTTAAAATCTGTGTAGAATCAGGCTGGTAGTAGAATTGAGTAATAATCAAACAGTCAGATAGCGGAATTGTTGTAATAATTGAACGCAATGTTGAAACAATAGGATTGGGGTATTTCAATAAAAATCATTGCAAGCCATTGCTATTATGAAATATATTAAGAGTAATTTGATTTTTGTTCTTTTAAATTGTTGTGGAAATGGTTCAACATTAAAAAAAACTAAAATTTTGACACTATTTTCTCATGCCATGGCAACGACTGTACTGAATTGAAGAGATCTTCGTTAGACTTAAAGGTAAAGTATGTAAGAAATGCAAAAAAAAAAAGGACCTTAAACTCGATGTCATTAGATCAATATGGACAGAACAACAGATAAACTCAATTTATTGGCTCAATCAGATATATAACAGTAGGATGTAAAAACTCGATTTCATGATAAGGGGATAATATATATTTAAGTGGCATGTTTAATTCAAAATCATTGGTTTCTTACAATATTCATGTCATAAATATTACTGTAATTAAAACTCATTAATCATATCTCTAATTATCTTAAATCCATCTTTATGGTTATTTAATTATGATCTAATTAAGATGCTGGTATAATTAGCTAATTAGACATGTTAATTTTCTGACCCTCATCAATCATTGTCTGCATGTTAATTTGACAGGATAATAATATCAAATGGAAGACGGGCAATCGAAGGTAGGCAATGCTATGCAGTGTACAATGAGGAAAATTTTGAAGAGAAAGCAACTAAGTAGCCTACTTTTCTTGAGGTAAGTAAGTAATTGTCTTAGCTTGCTGAGTTACCCTCACGGAAAAGAGTGAAATGAAAATTTTCTGTCCTTATTCGGACTCAAATCAGATATCCTAGACCCCAGAGGTGTCAATTTACAGACGCATTGTAATGACCTTCACCCAAAATTATAATGGCCTTGACCTACCTGTAGAAAAGATGATTGGTTGCTTTCTTTTAAAACTTCGATACAAAACTGCAACAAACCAGTTGTACGCTGTAGTAGACTTGTACAATCAGACACTTGCTCTTTCATAGTCACTGTCTTCATGTCTTTTTCTTCTTTAACACTGGCCAGTAGTTCAACTTTACGTAGTTTTATTCTTTCGATTAAAGCATCACATTGGGCAATGACTGTTGCTTCAAATTCACTGCAGTTACCCTGAAAAAACCATAAACACTCTTATATATTGTAAAATATAGGACTTGGACCTTATGTCCATTTCAGAAGGAAGGGCAAACTATTTAGGTCCAATAAATACATGAAGATTTACTAAACTAAAAGATGTTAATGATTGGAGAACTTTTGATTGTAATAATGAGGACAGATCCTATTAATATGGCTTCTGAAAACATCAAATTTTCATAACTTTGGGAAGCCCATTTCCCCTTTACATATTTTTTTTCAAAGTAAACTAAAGCCCATCATTAGTTTACAAATCTACTTAATCTAGCTATTGTCTATTCTCTTCCAACTCAATATTGTGAAAATCGATCAGAGTGAAAATCAATTTTGTCCACTCAGCAAGTTTCACTAGTATTACTCTGTGGGTTGTGATAATAGCCTGACTCAGGGCAATAAGTAAGTTTTAATCAATGTATATTCGTGTCATGTATTTCCAGATAAATAAATTATCTACTATTTATTGATCAGGACTTCTGGTCTGGGATTTAATTTTTCTATTAGATTTATTGAGAATAGTAGTCGATTGTGATTAATTTACTTGTTCATCTCGCTCGTAAACTTGTTACTGTTGACAGGTTAGATATTATGATGTGGGCGTATAAAAATTAGGTTGAGCTGACCAACCCATAAATAAAATCATTAGCCATGGGAATCTCTGAAAGGAATGCTGAGCAGTGGTTGTTTTATGAATCATGGGCCAATAGGGTAAAATCCCTCTCCCAGGCCCATCATTAGAAATGCCACTGATGAAGCTATATATTTAAAGGAAATAGCTTTCAAATTTACTTGAACTGCCGAAAAATTGCACAATTCCTTCAATAATTATCTTTCATTTTCTGTTTATGTCATAGTCTTACTAAATGACAAGTCGACTTTCAAACGCTGATATTTATGGATACACAGGGATTTTAATACTTAAATTAACTTAAAATACTTAAGAGAGTTGAAACATGGTCAAGCACTGAATTTGGCATCTGATATTTCATTCCGAAATAGGACTTGAACCCTGTGCCTAGCCTAGATCAATATTTAACCGTAACTGTTTCCTCGGTGTCAAACTAACTTGACAATAATTTGATAAATTCAAAGATTTACTGACAACATACAAAATATCAATTCTAATTAATTAGTTAATTAAGCACTTGTATAATATCAGGATAAATTGATGAGCTGTCATGGCACCGGCGCCAGACTGACAGACGCCTGACATTTCTAGCCTCAAGGGTCCAAATTATTTTATAATATATCCACAGAACCAGTCGATGTTGCCATGCTTGCATCAGCAAGGGTATATTTCTAATAAGAATCCACATAGACATATCTTACAGAAGATTATCATAGCTTAACCTTTTTTTTAATATCTATTATTTGGGTTTGTACATTTGTCACTATTAGCTTGTATTGCTTATTGAGTATTTAGACTTGTCAACTAAACATCCCTTCAGAGAGTCCACATAGCTAATGCCATTTAGTAATCTTATTTTAGCAGATCTAGCAATCAATTCTTTACTAGAAAGCATTTAAATTGCTTAAAAAATGTAATCTTATTTTAGGATGCAACAGACAAGGAACTATAAATTTCAAATGCCAGAAGGTCTGAGACAGTATGGCGCTGTTCTATCAATATCCTACGAGCAAATTTACATCAAGACCAATATTGGAACCAATATCCTACGGGTACAGTTTATTACCAATAAATTAGATGCCTGACGCCAGTTTGACGCCAATAAAATCATTATTTTATCCTGACAATTTGGAGCAGGACAGAATATTTTCTCCAGGGGGAATATTAGCAATATGAATCAAGGACTAGAGGCCAGAAAAAAACTGAGATCTGTATAATTTGATTAGATTTTAATATATCTTTTTAATTGAAATGTCAGATTTGACAGTGCCCTAAAAATCTTACGATAAGAATGTTGCAAGAGTGGAAAATTACATTGATTTTTGGAGCCCTAGGGTCAATAATGGGAATATCTTCAAAAATAAATGAATTGTTTGGTCATGCCGAGAAACAGACCAGGGCTTATCCAAAGCACAGTTCATATATTAAACTTCAAAAGCCATCAAAATCAATGAGGTAAACATGAAAAAGGTTAAAACTTACATTTATTTTATCAGCCATTGTTTTTAATCTTTGTATAAATTCTGTTCCTGATTTGGCTTTTTCAGATAAAGATTGTAAATTCTGGGATAGTTCATTCTGAAATGAGAGAAAAAACAGAATTTAAGATAAAAGGTGCAACGATACATATTATCAATATCCAATGATGTAATGTTATTCTGATACACACACAGCTTTATACCTTTTTGCTAAGAAAGCTGCATTAGAATAGCATAATGTGGAAGCTCATGGTCCAAGACTAACAGAAAGTCATACCTATAAATTGGTTAAGAACAGCTTTTAAAAAAATAACTGAATTTGTTTTTTTACACATAATTTTCCTGGTTAAAAAATAGTCTGTCAGTGTCAAGGTTTTATTGTTCTGATTTAAAGGTGAAAGAGGAAAGTGATGAATTTGACTCCATTATTCCATGTTTTCTTACTTATAATCATCTAAATTACTTTTATTTCCTCAAAATACTCATTTACTGTCTAAAAACTGACTTTTATCACCTAAATTTCTCTTCTCTTTCACCTAAATCACCACATAACAGTCAAAATATCTCATTTTACCAAGTAAATTTGTAATACATACAGACAAAGAGAAAACATGTGGAATCTTTGTATATTTATGCACATTGTTTTTAGACATGACCATGAATAGAGGAAGATGCTTAGTAAGTTAAAATCAACTTAAAAAATATCTAAGATAGACTGCCACATGAGCCTTGCTTAGTGCAAATAGAAAATACAGAGATATAACTATCAATTGAATGAATGGTACTGTTTTGCAAAAACATTAAAGTTCCTTGCATACAGAACTGGAGATTATTTCTCAATCAGATGTCTGAATGCTAAATGACTTAAGTGACAGTTTGCATCAATTCCTATCATATGACATGAAATATTTATATTACTGTATAATGAACAGTTAGAATTAAAGCTAATGGCAAAAATTTGAAACACCAAAATACAGGAGTCATAACTTAATGTAAAGTTATTCATTAGAAATGAAATCAGCTTAAAGCCACACAGCATTATCGTATAAAAAAACGAAACTCTAGAAGAATTCACAGAATTTACTAAAATAACATTCAAACTGCAGGCCAATGATTTTGAAAGCTAAAATAACACATTAGAGGCATTAGCGTATTCAAGCATCAAGTCTAATTGAGATATGGCACTGAAAAACACTTTTTAATATCAGTACAAAGCCATTCTAGTCCATAATACTTCGTTCAAATCAATATCTGACAAAATGATGCAACCACCAGACAGTAAACAGAGAAGTTAACACCTAATATCAGGGTATATTGTATCAAAATAGGACATAAATGCTCCTTCCAGATGTCAAAATATCAAAATTCTCATCATTTTTTGAGAAAAACACGATTCTGAAATATGTTAATACAAATATCAAACTTATTTCTGAAATTAACACCTAAATATCCGATTTACTTTGCTTCCAAAATATTCAACATTTAAAAAACAGAACCATTGTTGAAAGCAACAGTCTACTGAGTTGCCATTTAGAAACGGTTTGTTCATCTCAGAAACTAAAAATATATCAAAATAGTAATTATAGCTTACTGTGTGGCTGACATGGACCTGCTAAGATGATCGAAAATGGTTGAAGTTTCTCCAACTCCCCAAAGCACATTGTCTAAATAGTTGTTTTCTCAATTCAGAAATAAATGCAAAGCTAGAGCATTTATCAACTAATCAAATTCTTCTGGGGCAAAAAAAAATACAACAAACATAATTTGAGCTAGTTAAAATAGTATTGTTTCAACTAAATACATGAGAATTCATGTGGGAACCAATGCATAAACAAACATAATTTCAGCTTGCTTTCTCAAAATATTGACTTCACATTGTCTGAGGTTTTCTTTCTTGAAAATAGCAACAAATTCAAAACTAAAATGCTACAAAAGAATTCAGCTGGGAGCCAAAAATAAACAAACACATGAAAGAATTTGAACCAAAAGCCTAGAAATTTCCACATCGTCTCAACAGATTTCCACAAAATAAACACAAACTCAGAAGTAAATAGGTATCATCTTTCTACACTGGTGCATCACAATTCAACCAGGAACCAATATCAACAAACATGTCTGACTTAAGTTCAAGTTTCAAGATTGTCTGTTGGTACATCAACCTTTGGGCAGAGTTTCTAAATAGATTTTTTCAAAAAAAAAAACAAACCCAGAAATAAAATGGGTTTCATCTTTCAGCATTGGTGCATAAGAATTGAACTGAGAACCAAGATAAACAAACATGAAATGATTCCACCTTAAATGTTTAAAGGTACCATAATCATTTTGAATTTTTCAAGGATCTCCATTGAGTTTCTGCATTCAACACAAAGAGTGCCAACACTAAGGACCCCCATTGCCATACCTGTGTGACTGACTTGTTGCTATCAAATATTCTTTGTTTAGCAACATATTATGAAATAAATTTTAAGGATTACAGAAACAACCCATGAGATTTATCTTTGGAAAAATTTTGGTTTACAATTTTATAATTTGAATAAAACTTTTTCAAGTGCGAATTTTAAACTCAAATTAGCAACATGATTAATGGAATAATGGATTGAAAACTCTGAAATATTTATCTAAATCAAAAATTCTTTCAAAAAGAGTCTCTAATATTCTATGAATTATAATGAAATTTTAACTTTTTGTATAAAATTTTGCTTACATAAACAATTTTAACAATGATGCATTTAGAAATATGAATTCAAAAATTTTGATTAAAATTTCAATTGGAATTTGAATAATTCTAGAGGCTGAATAATAAATTTTTGTGTAAAATTGTTGACAATTTGTCTGGAGACTTGAATCTTTGTTTAATTCAAAGTTTTAATTTAATTTAAACTACAGAATTTCAAAAAGAAACATGCTAATTGAATTTCTAGCACAAGATAAATAAAATGGCCCGATCTAATTGTAAAAGGAAATTTTTGTTTTTGAAACATGTTTAAGATATAAGATTTAGTATCTGAGGTCTGCTTCACAAAAACCTCTCTTAGCACAGCATTACATTTAGTTAATCCAAAAAGACATCTTGACGAAACATAGGTAACAGCTTATAATGAACTTTTTACATGAGGAATGAGAAGTATTTCATAATGAAAAGTGGTATTAAGTTTCTAGAAGAGTAAGCATAACTGCCTCTTTTGAAAGGATTGAGTATGCCCCATATTTTAATAGATAAATTCTATTCGAAAACTATAGTTGTGTCTGAATGAAACGCATCAGCTTCAAATGATCTCAAGCAGTCAAATGTAATAAAATGATTCCACCCTACAGATTAAATTATATACAAACAGCCTGGTATTTTCAGTAGAATTTTGATAAGATTGTGATAAAAAATAAAGTTCCAAGTTTAATTGGCGCCAATAAAAACCCAGGAGAAAGGAGGCTAGAAGTGATGGTAATAATGTATGTACACTAATTGGTCATTAAAATAACATAAAAACACAATCTGTAAGAAACACCAGATAACACAAAGATTACAAGGTATCAAGTATTTCATCAATTCACAAATTATAACTTAAGTAAATTGGATTCTTTTAGCAGAAAATATATATAGTTAATGGTCAAGTTAAAAGAATTAAGAATTTTTTTCAGACGATTCACAAATGGCAAGTGTATGCTTACACTTCTAGACACCTGATACGACTTTTCATTATGGAATATTAACTCATTTATTGATATACTTCCTGATATGAAAAGTTCATTGGCTGCTAACAGTATTGTCAATATGTTAACACAATTTTCGATGGCTTTACAGTTATGATTGTTTGTGCTTGGGTTTTATTATAAAATATTGGTCTTATTTTTTAGCAGCAGGTTGTAAATGCTAAAGATCTCACTAAAAATCAATAAACTGGCGCTTGCAAATTTCCTTCACTGTTGCCCTTGTTGTAAAACAAATACATGTAGAAAAGTAATACTATTAAAATATTTTTCATTTTATTTTGTAGCACCATATTTTTCTTGTCTATTATAATTGGATCTAGGAAGCCTGATAGTTTTAAAGTAAATATCACAGTTTCACACACAACCTTCGTGAGGTTTCTATTAATTTGATATTTTTATAAATCTTTTGACATTTCAGATTTTAACTTTATAAATGTCACAGATTGTGAGTTAATTGAAATTTAACAAATTTATTGAAAAGTGATTGCCTTTTGAGCTTGGATATTATATATACTAACAGTTAAAAAGATTAGCCTCAAAGTTTCATCATGATCATGAAAATTTCAGCCACAACATCATAGATTAGACTGCAAAGATGGTCTTTCAAAAGTTTTTGAAAATATTTAGACCTTTTGAATTCAAATGTCAGAAATAAATGGTTATAAAGAAACAAAAATAAAGTGTAAAAAAAAAAGGAAATTCAAGAAAAAGTATTTTCCTAATATATTTGTCATAAGTTGTTTTAAAATTCAAATTTTATGAGAAATTGTAGAATAAGGACTAATGTTTTTATGTAAACTTATTAAAAGTTTTTCTTTCTCTAAAGCAAATATCAGAAATTGTGAGAAAAGACTGAAGGCATTGATTAAAGATATAAAAATGAACACAGCGAGAATGAAAGGTTTATATTACACAAGAAGGACACTTTTTTTCTGTAAATAAAGTTTTCAAGGGTATATCTCTTTCTAATGCAAATATCAGAAATTATGTGAAAAGTATAAAACTAAAAATAAAAGTGAGAATTAAAGGTTTATATTACGCCAGAAGGACACTTGAGTTTTTTTACTAAGAAAGTTGTCAAGGGTATCGTTTACTACAGACTGTGTTTTTATTTGGAGATGTTTTGATGTGAACCACAGATATCCTTAAAGCTGTGATGTGAAATGGTTCGTACTGATTAGCCTGTAGCTAGTGGCTAACTTGTAAAAGGGATTCAGTCATACGAGATAGTATACTACCTTAGGACAACAGATAACTGAAAAAATCCTAGATCAGCTGGCAAAGAAAATCCTGTCTTTGAACCAAATTGAATTCTTGTCTTTAATGTATACCATTATAATTAAAAGTTAAACAGTCCCCATCTTCCAAAACACAAGACATGTATTTATTTCATTAACAACTGATGATAGAGTTATCTCACCCTATCTTGTCAATCAACATTTCTGCCAAAAGGCAATATCTACAAGAAAACTGCATGTTCTGACACACTGAGAGACATGATTTGATCACGAAAATGATCCTAAACTAACATAAACTATTTGATTCTAAATGTAAACTGTTATTTCCGACAAATTGCACCCCTTTAAAAGACAATGACAGGACTTTAAAACCACATAAACACAAAACTAGCAGCTTTATAAAATATGTATAGTTTCACTGACAAATATCAGAACAAATTTACAAAATGGATGAAGGACACACATGAAAATGTAGGAAATTACATCTGGTAACTATAGAAATACTAACATTATTTCAGGAAATGAGGATGTCGGTTTGAGCTGCTGGAACTTATTCAATACCACCCACAAATCTACATATGAGGCCTTCCAGAAAAACATTGAAAGAAAAGCCAAACAAAAGATGTGAACTGATTTTAATGTGTATATCTAGGTATAGCCTTAATGCAATCATTTTCACTATTTTGGGATCAAAACAATGAAGTTTGCTGACTTGATTACAAATTCTGAAGAGATTTTCATATAGAAGCAATGCTGTTTTAACTTTCAACCCCTTTTAGTATTCAAATTTTACCTTTGTCCTCCATTTGCACAAATTTTAGAAACCCATTACCCCAGTTTTTTTTTTAATAAAGTTACATCCCTGAAGTCAGCTTTCTTCTGAATTCATCAAATGTTAGTCATTCTGTATATCACCAACCACTGATAACAAACTGTACAAATGTATCTTGTAGGACAGAAACATGACTGTATAATTCATAGTATGTCTGCAAATTCCCATAAGGCATATTTGACCTTCAATAGAAATGTAGACAAGGTCACAAGAACCACCTCCTATCAGACAAGAAGATAACTAAATTCAGATATACAATCCTGAAAACCACATTAGCATCTGTGGTGCTCATTTTTTTCAGTTACATCAGACTTTTAATGATTTTTAAGTATGAATAAGACTCATGTATTTTGAAGTTCTCTGCCTTTATCTTTGTAAACATCAAAGTTTCTTTCTAATTGCACAAATTATCAAGTAATAAAATTTTGAAACCCTGTTGAAATTTAGGTGTTGGCCGCACAAGCTGAAATTCTATGAACTAATAAATCAAGTATCAACACTCAACAAGTCTTCATGCAATTTGTTTTTTCTCTCATGAAATTTGGGAGTTGGCTCAGACATAGGGATGAAATTCCGACATTTTAAACCCAGGGAATAGAAAAAAGCTGTATTAATTCATTATCACTTACAGTTTTAAGTTTCTTATAAAAAGCTTTAAATCACCCAAGCAGTTTGTTATCGGTGTTGAAATTTGGGAGGACCTAGCACCACAATATGGCCCTAACGAGACAAGTTATACTATCAGCCAATAAAATTTTCAATCAATTTTCCATTCGTTAACCTTTTACTGTGATGACAGGAGGCAGTTCCTCTCAACTTTCTGAATATTTCCCCTGAGTTCAAACATGTAGAAGATACTTTAACATATTAATAATCGAGGTAGTGCTTTCAGAAATTCACACACATTTGAATACACATTAATAATAAATAGTGTACCTATATGGACACCCCTGTACTTTATATTGAACTCTTCCTCACATGCAAACTCTCAATAACTCATGAAAATTTCATGCATGTTTAGAAGAGTTCATTTACAAAGTTGTGGGTGTCAAGCCAATTATCATGTGCACTTTGTTTTCTTCCTAAGGATGGCTTGCTTAATAACCAAGGGGTCCAGAGTTCAGTCATAGAGATGGACTTGAAAAAGCATCTTGACATTCATAAATCAAAGACATCCATGAAAAAAGATCATCAACAGTCAGAAATCATGAAGAAGACCACAGAAACCTTATCTTAAAGGTTGCTACTACCAAAAATGAAGTGAACTATAGGTAGAAATAACAAAAGAGATAAACATTGTACTATCTGGGTGGTTACTATACGATAAAATAAAATAAATGTTTTACACCAACTGATATTTCTATTTGATTATTATATATATATCTACCATTCCCTTTCTAAAGTTCATCTTTGACAGCTATACTAACTTCAATAATGTTACATAAACATTGCAAATATTTTGATTCCGGTAAGTAAAAAGTTGTATTCGCCAACAGACATTGATTTCTTTGTAGTTGTCTAAATATTTACTGAAAGATATATTTTTTAATAAAAACTAGCACTACATTTACTCTAGGTTGTAAAATTCTTGCTCCTAATCAGCAGGTTGGCTTACTCAAACACCTTAAACGGGCATGTTCAGCATTTTTGTAGATCGATTTCGGCCTTGAATTTATGTATATTGTCTTCAGATTTACTGGAGCTGCTAAAAAATTCATAGTTTTACTAAGTCATAGTCGACGAGTCGTATACAGATATTTATGGATACACAGGGATTTGAGGCTTAAATTTTTGAGGGAGAGTTAAGAACATTATTACGGATTACATTTTGTACTGTTGAAGGATTATTAACGTGCACCTCCTGCAGCACAACAGACCTCTGTTTATTGTGTCATACAAACAACTAAGATAACATGTAACGTTGACAGTGGGGGACCGGGGTTGAAAAATTAGAAGATATTATCTCGATCCATGCTGGAAATACAATACAAGTGTTGGAAGTACGGAATGAACTCTAGTCATTGACAAATAGAAATGCTTTTCAGCCCATGTACACCACTGGCAAAGGATATGTAACAGCTTATAATCATTCTTATCAAATAATTATCTATGCAAGAAAATTAACAGCATAATGATCCCAAAATATATATAAGCAACAGGTGTATGCATGCAGTCATGTGTAAAATAAATGCATGTTTAAAAGACAGGTTATTTCATATTTAATAGAGTGAACACTTAATAATTGAACACACCAATTATCCCTGATATTGATCATTACATCTGTATAAAACCATGTTCCTTCAGCAACGGCTATCATTACATGGTATAAAACATGTGCATGTACACACCAAAAGCATTCATGCACTAATCAACATGTGCCTGTACACTATATAACGTTCAAGCAATGCACTTGCTCATGTATGATTAGATACAATAAATCAATTGTATGATACATGTGTGTCCACAATGTACGCATTATGGTGGAAATGCAAGTGCGTGCTGTGTAACAAAACTAGACATAAAAACGTAATCAAGAAAGAGAATATTTCATATAAAAAGAAAAGGAATGGAAAATGTTTTTATTATTGAACCTAATATCAACCCCTCAGGCTGTGTGCACTATTACCAATTCAGGAAAAGCATGTGCATTCCAAACAATCATGCATTGTTGTCTAGCAAAATTAAATTTTGCAACTCAATAAAAATTTGCATGTTAGAATAATATGCAGACTCATTACATGATTTTGAAATGAAAATAATGACATTGCCTGAAGGCTTCATCAATAATTTTTTATAAATTAAATGGCTATCAATTTTTTGGGAGTTTTCGAAAGAAAATGATTATAGTCATTAAATATTTAGTCATCTTCAAGTCAAATTAATATTTGATGTGAATTTTCTGTCATAATATTTCATTTCAAGAAATACATGAAATATAATTTTCATCTCACTGTTCTGTACCTATAAGGCAAAGAATTGAAATACTGTTTTCTATTCACTCACTAATATAAAAAAATCGAGATTTGTGTCCTACTGCTAAGAAATGGAGTTTAATGTCCTATTCTACAATAATAAATTAAATGTAACTTTGTTCAGTTTCATTCAGTGGAATTTTTCTTGCAAAGAGTGTGTTTATCAGCTAAACATTTTGGTTGGGAAGGTGATGAAAATATCTACCCCAACCCATATAAACATTTTTCTTTCTAGACAAAATTTCCTATAGTTCAAAATTATGATTTGTTCATAACCATTCTAAATAGCAGAAACAGACAGTTTTCTCATATTGACTAAAATAAAGGTATTGAGAACAATAATCATCAAATTTACCAAACGTTATCCACTAATACAATTACCAAAACTCTCTAGAACCATAATAAAACTTGTTGAGCCATTAAGATGGGGAACTGGGGTCGTTTTTAATTATATAAATCATTTTAAAGTGTTAAAAAATGTCCCTAAATTAATCATCAACTCCTAGTTTGTCGATACGAAATAACACAAGACTTCTAGACCTGCTAAAACATGACTCATTATGCTGTACAATTAACTTAAAATACAATTAACAAGCTTTTATAATTAGACACCTCATGTAATTGGACAATTTTGAGAATTCTCATTAAGATGTGTCAGATATTCAAGGATGAACACTCAATGACAAGTTGAAATCTGAAAACCTCCAGCCGCATTCTGTCACTGAATATACCAAAAATTGATAAAAAATTAGCATCTGACAGAATTTTAGTGTTAATTTCCTATATTAAACTTTATAAAACATACATTAAAGGGGAGTGTTCAGCATTTTCGAGGGTCAATTTGAGCCTTGAATATATGTAAATAGCCTCCAGAAGTACTAGAACTGCACACAAATCCCTTCCCTACCTAAACATTTATCCTTCATTTTCTGTAGCCTATGTGTGTTTTCTATATAAGGCATAGTCTTACTAAATGGCGAGTCATATTTTTTACTTTCAAACGCCCATAATTATGGCTAAACAAGGATTTGAAGGCTTATATTTTGTGGGAGAGTTGTGATTATTATTATCGATTAGAATAGCTAAAAAATTCCATGTTTTGAGACAAAAATTTTATTGGTCGAACAGTTAGTGAACATATTCCTTTAAAACAAGTCCACTTTATATTTTATGATATGAAAAATAACATATTGATCAAAATTTCTCAAAATGTAAATCAACAGCCTGCCACCAGATGTCCAACAAGAGTGAGCATGCCTTGCCATGCTTCAATAAAAAGTAAGCTTTTTTTTTTGAATGTCTGCTAACGCGATGATTGATAGCCCATGAATTGCAGTAAAATGAGATCGATGACTGAATCACAGGGGAGTTAATTAAGAGATTTTCAGAACCGAATTAAAACCAACTTGTTGAATGAGTCAAGATTTTTTATATCGTGCAGCCAAAAAAATTCCAGATTCGCAGTAAATATTGAAAGTGACAACACTGGTTGAAATTCATCATTTCTGACAACTACTAATCATCCAATCAAAAACTCTCATTTTATAACTATGGTGAATCATCAAAAAATAGTACTTTTCACCATTCCTGTTTGGAATTTGTTGATAAAAACATCGGTTATTTAAATCCTCAGTCAGTTTGAGATCAGAGAAATATCTTGTAATAAAGTTAAAGGGATATGTTCACTAACTAATCGAACAAAAAACTTTTAGTCTCAGAACCTGGATTATTTTTAGCTAATCTAATCCGTAATAATGTTCCAAACTCTCCCTCAAAATTTAAGCCTTCAAAACCCAGTGTATCCATAATTATCAGCATTTGAAAGTCAAAAATACGACTCGTCGTTTAGTAAGACTATGCCTTATATAGAAAACACATAAACAGAAAATGAAAGATAAGGTACGGGTATAATTGAAGGGATTGTGCGATTTTTGGGCAGTTCCAGTTAATCTCAAGGCTATGGACATAAATTCAAGGCCAAAATCGATCCTCGAAAATGCTGAACATTCCTAAGTCAGTAAAATTGATAGAACCAATATCATAATCTGTATCCAGATTGCCAGAGCTAGAATTCTGACTAAGTATTGCAGATTATCCAGGACATTAAATTCACTCAACTGTGAATATAATTGATATTTCCAAATGTTTCTGTTGAGTCATGAAACTTGTCCAATTCTAAATCTCATAGGTGGAACAAAAATTGTGTCTCTGAAATGTTTCCTTAGTAAATTTCTACTACCTTCATATTCATAAAGAGCCAAATCATTACAAAGAAAATTCCTTACTCTCACCCTGTAATAGTGTCTTATGTTGGATTTCACAAGCTGCGATCTTAAGAGTTAGAGATTTCCCTCATTGCACACTTCAACACATTACCATATTCTTGAAGCCCAATAATAAAGCTTTTCTGAACTTCAACAGCAGAAAAAGAAAAGATTAAACAATAAAACTTACAGAATTCTGTGACAATTCAAAATTTGCACCTACCTGAAAAGATAAAAAATAAATAATTAAAAATCAAAAACCTAAATTTGAATGTGATCAAATGGACAGACATGCCATCTTGCGTCCACTATATAAGGATTGTATGTTTAGACTATGTCAACATGTATATATCATCCTTATTTTCACGGAATCAAAAACTTACAAACATAAATAAAGGTAGAGAAATCAGCACCCTGCCACTAGAATTATGAATGTTGTTTTAACGAAATACAAGATGGCTAACGTAAGTTGAGAAAGTGACGTAAAAACTTGAAAAATTTCATCTTTACTGAGGGAGAGTTACCTGAGCCTAGATAATGGTAATTTAAAGCAAAACTAAACGACAGAACAGACAAGCTGTCTCCTAGACAGAGAAAAATTAACGTTAAACGTAACATTACCTACAGACAGTAAGGTGAGCAACGAGAAAAATTTGTAAAAAATTTCTTTTTGGCATTTTTTGTTTGTTATCTAACCTCTGACGTGCGAGAAAAATACTGAGAGAAATCCAATTCATACTAAAAGGTAACTCAGTGTTTCTTGTGTTCAAGTATTTGAATGATCAAATATGAGTTCTTAAAAAATATACTCTGGATTATTGTCAAAATAGTGGTAAACTACTGTTCTTTTGTCAGGGTTATGTTTCAAATGATAGTTCAGTTTGTATCTTTTTGAGCAAGGTTATCATTGTTATGTACCAACAAATGTGCTAATATGCTTAAAGGGATTGTAAAGAGGACTTCTAAACTTTGTATGTGTATTGGGGACACTGATAACCTCAATTTGCGCCATTCCAAGTTCCATTCCGACGTCTTTGGTTCTTGCAATTCCATTAAAACTAATGCATTTGATGACGAAAATTTATCTGCATAGATATCAATAGTAGCTTTCGTTAGATCATTATTAGTGACGTCATAAAACATGTTACTGGTAGTTGTAGTGGAATTGCATAAGAAATGGCGCAAATTGATGCTATCAGTGTCCCCGATACACATACAAAGTTTAGAAAACCACTAGAACTATATTGGAAACATTTATCGGTGGTGGTCCACTATTGTACTGTTTTCTGTTCATATAGAAACATCTCAAGGTCTAGAGGGCAGTTATGTCATCTTAATGACTACCATTGCCTTTAAGCAATTTAAAAGGCTGATCTACAGCTCCCCACCTAACAAACAGATTTTTTACTTCCTAATGAAAATGTACCAATTTTCACTACCAGAATGTTGGAATCTCAGCTGCCATTTCCCCTCCCTCCGTTTGATAATCATTCATGAAATAACTGATGCTATTTATAGATGGGTATTTGGAGAATCAGACCACAAGACAATCCAAGTCTGGTATTTTGGGAGTAAATTGACATATTGGCATCCAACTGATTCTTGATTTCGTAACGAAGCCCAAGGCAGTCAATTTTGATATATCAAAATCTTTAGCTATTTAAAAGTTTTGCAGGACAGCTGTTCTTGGACTATCTTTTGATAACCAATTATTCAATTCTTATAAAATACTAACTTTCAATCTTATTGATCCTTTTATCATAAAGCCACCCACAGACGAATCCACAATATCAAGTATTTGTTTAAACTGTCTAGATAATCTAGACAACATGTAGATAAGATCAATCCAGGCATGTATTTAGTATCAATTTATTTTATAAAAAATTATTCTGGTTCCCTAAACCAAGATTAAGGAAGTGGGTTTAAAGTTCATTTCACTTCCATCCCAGTAAGAAAACTTCCCAGTGTCAAGGTTGCTGTTATGCTAATCCTATTTCACAATTTTCATTTACAATGCTGTCGTCTCCAGAATTCAGTAATTGAAGAGTAGACCAATAAATTATACCACGATTAACTCAAGACTGTTTTTCACTTTCTTCGCCATTAAACCTATTTTTTCAGACTTGTTTTTAATCTACGGAATCGTTGTTATTATTCGGCAACGATCTTTAAATTATTTCCCTTAACAAGTTTTATTGTTCACGTCTGCCTTGACTTGAATTTCTTTTTCCTTATTTGGCTTCTTTATACACTGTGATAGAGACCAGTGACATTATGTTACCATCCATCTGTTGCTATAGTAACATTCTGGAAAGATTAAGTAATTTCCATGTCCTCTTAAAGAAATAAAAATGTTGTCAATCAAATATTTAGAGATTTACAACACATTAAAGATGACATCTTGTAAAAATGATCATCGAGATATCATTAAAGCGACTGAAAGAGGTTTTCTAAATGTGTACCAGGAACAGTGATAGCATCAATCTGCACCATTCAAATTTTCAGACAGATGCATGTGGTTCCAGCAATTCCACTAAAACTAAGTGTTTGATGCGGTCACTAATTGCAAAATAGCTTGTGTCACTTAGAGATTAGTAATGCGATCAAACACTTTATGTAAGTGGAATGGCTGGAGCCAAAGATGTGTGACTGAAATAGGAATGATGCAAATTGATGCTATCAGTGCCTCGATCCACATCAAAAATCGAGTAAACCTCTTTACAATCCCTTTAAGAAATAACCAAATATATTGCTTTCACAATCTCCTTAAAACATAAGTAAGTTTTATTGTTAGTAATTTTTATGTTTATTTTATGTCCTGAAGATCAAAACAATAAAACAAACCAGTCATTGATAAATATAGCTGACAGAAATATTTTATTTCTAACAATGTAATACCTATCAATATCATCAAAATATACAATAATAATATTTATATCAATATCAATAGTAAATAAACAACAATATATTGTTGGACAAGAATATTTATGCAAGGGTACACCTCCAAATTTAAAGGGGAACAGTCAGCATTTTCAATAACTTTATTTAGGTCTTGAATTCATGTAAATAGTCTTCGAAGTGCTAAAACTACTTGAAAATTGCATCATCTCATACTTCAAACAGAAACTATTATACATAAGGCAAGTCAAGTTTTTAACTTTGAAACAGATTTTTATAAATTTGAAGGCCCGAATTTCAACAGTGAGTTGTGAACACTATAACTGTTTAGCTAAGCTAAAAAATGTCCTTTTCTGAAACTAATTAAGATATGATCGGTTGAATGGTTGGTGAACATGCTCCTTTAAACACTAAACGTTTATATTCTGCGGGTGAATTTATAGTAATTGAAACAAACCAGGTCTATGTTGTGATTATAACTACCTTAAACTACCTTTAAAAACAGTGGTCAGGATTGCTTGTTTATTTTCTAAAGCTAAATTATTCCCGTCTGACTAAATCAATGTCATCAATCAATATAAACAGGTAAACAAAACAATAAAATGTTTGATACAGAGTTTTACATCCTATTTGTCTACAAACAACAATAAAATAAGAAGGGAGCAAATTCAAAATTATGGAAACAAATGTTAAATGTGAAGTCTTTTGTCTTATTTATCAACTCAAGATTGGGCTAATTAATACAGAAAAAATGCCTCTAAGTGTGCAATGAGAAACCTTTTTTAAGGACATGCGAGGACAACAGAATTAGTTACTATTAATCCATACACGTTGTTTGGTTATAAGATAAGTATTTATGCGATGATTGCATGACAAATTTAAAGTAGGCTATGTCTGACATCCTGTGGTATTTCAGTGACCAATTACATCCTGTGGTATTTCAGAATGGAGTATGTTATTTCCTTTGGCTCCTGGAAGTTCCAGAAAATATTAAAGTCGGTTAATGTCATAGGATTAGAAACTATTCAAGAAGAAATATATTTAATAAACAGGATATTAGATGAGATCTGAGGTCAATTAACACCTATATTTTCAACTCAACAATCAACTTGGATGGTATTTGTCAATAACAAGAAAGACAGACACCGAAAACGGTATCAGAAAAATAAAGAGAATTTACATATGTTGATAAAACAAAGGCTAGAATGAGCATCTTATAGGGATTGTAAAGCGTATTTCTAAACTTTGTATATGTATCGAGGACACTGATAGCATCAATTTGCGCCATTCCAATTTCCATTCCGATGTCTGTGGTTCTTGCAATTCCACTAAAACTAACGCATTTTATGATGTCACTGACGTCACTACCGGAAGCTACTATTGATATCTATGCAGATCACTGTCAGTGACGTCATAAAACGTGTTAGTTTTAGTGGAATTGCACGAACCACAGACGTCGGAATATAAAAATTGGAATGGCGCAAATTGATGCTATCAGTGTTCCCGATACACAAACAAAATATAGAAATACGCTTTACAATCCCTTAAGTCCACAATTTGTCAACTTAAATATGGCGTCGAAAATTTTTTAAGCAGTCAATCAGTCTAGTGTCAGAATATTTCATCCTCCCATCATTTGGAATTTTTTCAATGCTGAAAGACCCTAATTACAGACCTCATTTTAATAAAGTCAATAAAATAAAGTCGAACCATTGAAAACATTGACGGTATGTTTGGAGACTTTTATCTCACAATCCTATTAGATATACTCCTACTGTCAAAAACACCCTAGAGGCTCAATTATATACCTCAATACATTTCTATAGAGTTACTCCCCTTGTTTGACAGTTGGCGTCTGCCTAGCAGTAGGGAGTCTGTCTGTACCTTTATTACCACGGTAACCCTTATTTAATATGACAGCTTTTCCTCTAATGATATTCACCTTCTTTTTATTCGGGGCTTTTCAACCTTTAACCATTGACACATTGATTGTTGAGCTATTTCTCGCTGAGCGAACTTCAAAAACAATATCTCACCCTAAATAAACCTTGTTGTCCACTCTACATAATGAAAGAGTTTCCTGTGTTTATACACATAATAAAAAGTAGACAACCAAAATATTTGGCCAGCCAGTTTCACTGTTTATTTTGTAAATTTTACCAAATATGATTAGAAATTATTTATTTGATTGAATGCATGAATGAATGAATGATTGGATGAAGGAAGAAACTAATCTATGAATGAATAATATGGCTGACACTTTTCTCCCAGATTTTACCTCATTGCACATCACACTGACCTCAACTCAGCAAAGCTTTGTAAAATTGCCAATCTCATTTTTTACAATTGAGGGAAATAAAAATTATGTCTATTTATGGAATCTCCTGAAGGCTCTAAGCTACTGAATTAAAAAATTTCTATTTCGCTGACTATCAACAATACGACTATTACCAACTAAAATCTGAATTCCCACTGGCAGGAAAATGAAAGTAGAATATCATGTATTATTCAGTTTAAATATTAGTTTTCCTTACCGTTACTTTTATGTTTAAAATGTCCGAGAGGCTGACAGGAAAAAAAATCAACTGTATATAATGTTCAGAGACTAAGGTCATGTGGACACTGCCACCGAATATCCTCTCAGATCGAAACAAAATGTAAATGGATGTTTGCATCAACTTTTGTGCACTTGTTTGCGCTAACGTGGATAGAGAAATGAATATTACTGTATGTAATGGTTTTTATGCTGGCAATCTACTTTTGGTTACTAAATTACAAGAGATTGAGATTTAAATCATATTTCTAAAAAGTGAAAAAGATAATTGAAAGTGAGCTGCAAAAACTGGAAAATCAAATATTCAATATTATATATAGACGACTGAATCCCTTGAACTTCTGGCCACTGGCTAATTCTTGTTTGTTTAACCAAGTCCATATAGTGAGTATAATATTAATACCACATCAAAGGTGTATTATAAATAAAGTATAGACAGTCCACTACTGTACCTAGGGCAAGTCTACTGTATATTGTGTTAGGTAAACAATAAATATTTTATTCATCAATTGACTATCTTCTGTCAACTGTGGCTTAATATTTTGTACTGTCCACATGAGCAAGTTTTTTTCATGGTAAATTTGACCAATCAGCCTGCTGTGCCGAGCTCTGTTGTTTTCCAATGGAAACTATGCAAGCATCAAGCACTTCCATTTTGTTTTGATTATTGATATACTATTAGCACATCTCAGCACTGAAAAAAATACTGTACAGCAGCAATGATGTAGAATGTCTAACCAGCATGTTAAAAACATATCGAACACAGAGACAAAGACTAGTGAGGGTTAATCACATTCATGATCCGGAGCATCAGGAACACTAGCTGAACATTGATAACTGGTTAAGACATCATGGATGCTCCCAAGATCAGATCTGAACATCAAGCAGAACAAGCCAAAGTCAATCACATAAACAGCCCTTAATCAGCCATTTATGCCGTTATTAAGATAAATCATGTTTTCAATAATTAACACAACTTGTTAATTAGTTATTGTCACAAATAGTCACAATGAAACAAATTTGTTTTTAACTCAAACTTCAGAGATTTGGCAAAAATTTACACGATAAGCCATGTTTTACGCCTTAAAGAGTTAAAGAGTTTTGTATGTAAATTTAAAGTTATTTCCTATTTTCACCAACAAAAAGTCATCATAACCGGCATATTTCATTTGAAAAGAGATCAAAAATAAGAATCACTGTCTAATATATTGTAGCTTCCATCGACATAAGATTCAATTGACCGCTTTTTTCAATCATTTGGCAGACAAACCTTATCATTAAGCAGACGACAATCCATATTGCTATCATATACTGGTGCCATTATGAATTACGTTTATGATAAGTGCTCAACATGAGATTTAAGAAATATTCATTATGTCATATTGACTCTTGAGAAAGATTCCAAGCTGTGGCGCCTGAATGCCTTGCAGACAATTCAACTCTCTATATATTGCATCCTAGCATCCTGGTGCCATTCTAAATTAATTCTAAGATAAGTGTTCATCTACAGAACAGGCGATTTTTTACAATGTCAAGATAACTCTTGTGGCAGATTCAAACTCATTGCTGACAGCAGTAGCCCACAATTTCCATCTTTCAAACTATTTTTTACCTTCACATCCTGCAGTACACATGTTGGCTCAATTTAGATCGAAAATTGTGTTTAAATATTAATCACACAAAAATTCAGTTTTGGCTAATCAAGTTAAAATTTTAATTAAACATTTCGAAATCTTTCATTTCCAATGATAACAAAGTTGCAGTTTCTATTCATATTGGATTGCAAAAGGGGGCAAACTGCATTGCAAGTTTTTAATTTGTTGTCGACACATATAACAAAAAAATAAACGAGACCTTATGAAGAGATCTTAAGGAGTCAAGACTCGAGATCAAATTTTGTATCAGCATCTAACATACTGATTACCCACAAATCCCTTAAAGTAAAACACTTGTATGTTGTGTATGTAGTAAGACCATGTATCATGACAAACCAGCCCCATAGTCAATACGTGTATTATATCACTCACTTTGTTATAGCATTGATTACCTGTGATGCAATATAAACAACACATTAAAGAGCACAATAGAGACATAAGTAGCAGTTCCTAGCACCAATAAAATGTACAAGATGGTGAGAAAAGTGTGAAGAAATCGTAAAATGTTGTCAAGTGGGTTCTGAAAGAGTGTCTTGTTATTGACAATGTTATCAAATTAATTGTTCATATTGTGTTTAAAGTCTCGAAGATCACAGTACCAAATTGAGGGTCAATTGACCAGGGCAGGGAGGGTTTAAAAGAGCTCTATGGAGTTATTAACACTTTAATAAGATAAGGACTTTTGACAAATTTAACAGTTATGAAAAGTTACATTCTAATGTTGTGTAAAAAGTCACATAAGGGTGAGGACCAGGATTTAAAGGTTCCAATATACACGAAGAAGACATAAATGGGTTGTTAAGAAGGCTTAAAGGAGGGAAAAGGCTGCAACTTGTTATCAAATTTGCTTTACATAATACAAATAAGGGCTGAGATGAGAAGTACCTAAATGGTAGACATAAAATTTGGTAAATTGGTATTATGACAAATAAAGATGGCTGTTTAAATTTGACAGTTAAGGAGCAAGTGCCCAGATTGTGTGAAAAACATGTTGATTTTATGTAACAAGTGAGATACAAGGGGTTAAAAGTAACCAACTTAGAGTGTGAAGACATCATAAATGGTTGTCATGATAGGCCTATGTGTCCATGGTAAAGTAGGAAGCCTAGGGTTTTGAGGAACTAAAGTTACAAACCACTGCTACCAATAACTGTAAGTTCAGCCCCATTTCAAATTGGCTGTCCTGATGAGGATTATATTTCTGAAACATGTCTTCATCTCTTACAGAAGAGCTTTTTATCATTTGGAATACAATCTATTTATTTTGAGCCTAGTGTTAATGAATTAAGTAAGAATTGTAAAAATGGTGACAAGGAAACCAAGCTGAGTATCAAGTATAGTATTAGATAATATAATAAAAGTGTTGCCATGGTAACTGTCTGTAGTTATTGTAATATAATACTGTCATGTATTCATTGGCACCAAACCCCTTATGCCATAAAAGACAACAATAAAATCATTCGGAACAATGCATCAAAAATTCGTTTTCGAACACATCCAATCCAACATAGAAAACTATTAACACAAACAACATACAACAAACATCAAAGAAAAGTCAAATAAAGAAAGCAAAAGAGAGTAACAAAAACATAGTCAAAATACAGAAAAAAATCAGAAATCAAATGAAGCATACATCATTTTGTACCCAGTACATTGTTTTATTGTCATAATATTTAATTCATCAAAAATCTTATTTGATGGTAGTGATATCAAAAGCATGAAACAAAAATTGAAAAATGCAGGGACAATACATCATAGGAATAGAAAAGCCGTTTACAAACTTTCAAGCTTGATTATCAAATCTAAAGTAAAAGGGCACATCTGTGTGTTTTGGATTTACAATGATTTACAGGATTCATAGTATTGTTAACATTTTATTGACAATAGCCTTGATGACCATATGCATTTTGGATGTAAAGTCCCCATCAGAAAACACTTTGCAAGACTTCCTTTCATATTTCTTTAAAAAAAAATGTTACCAACATCACAATGTTCTTTTGACAGTGAAGTTTCTTGTAAATTCTGATGCCTTGTTGGCTTTAATCCTAATTGATATGAGCTCAACTTGTGTTTCAGATAAAAAAAAAACCCTCATCAGTCCTACTGGATTGAAAATGAGGGTAAAATGGGATTTGGATAGTGACTTCCCCCACACATAATAACTGCCCAAAGGGAAAAAACACAACTCTTTGTATTGTAACACAATGTCATGTCAGTTGACAGATCAAATTAAAATAAAATTATAATCTGATTTATTAATAATCAATCAATTTCAATCAATAAATCAATCAAATGTGATCAAATTACTTAACCTGTCTTATCTTGAAATATTATTTTGTCAAATTATTTAACACTATCTACTTTTATCTGAGAAAGTTTTATTTTCCCAAATCTCATTTTAACCTTGTGAAACAAAAATATTAAGGGGTATCAGGGGTTATATCCTTGAAAAAAAAAATTAATTTATGACTACATATGAGGTAGTGATTAGGGTGATTGAAAAGCAACAAGTTGCTATTCAAATAGAAGGCACTGGCACAGGGTTAAGGTTATGTTTACAAACTTTGTGATGCTAATATGCAATAAACAAAATCAAAGAAGAAAATAATAAATGGTTGTCCTATAAATCTTCTTGAACCTAATAAATAAATTTAAAATACTGATTATTACTGTAAAAGCTAAAATATTGTTGAAGCAATTCACTGTGGACAAAATAATATTAGGCTGATTGTAAGCCAGATTCTGTAGAATAAGAAAGAAATCGATTAATAACTATAGAAAATACATGTTTCATATCAATAAATAAGATATAACGGCAGTGATATTCAATTAATTTGTTAAATCAACCTACATCGTAGGTAGTGTTAGTGTTGAATCACAAATGAGGAAATATTTCAACCACAAATGAGGAAATATTTCAACCACAAATGAGGAAGTATTTCATAATTTAGAATAGTGGTATCAGAAGAGAAGATATGTGCAGGAATTGCTTTGATGATAATAAAGCACAAACCTAAGGAATTTGATAAGATTTCTTTTGTTTCAAGGATTACATCAGAAATAATTTCGCCCTTAAAAACATCAGAACTCTTCATCTTATAAGAATAGAAAAGTATTCAATAAGGATAAAACTGACTAGGCATAATCGTTAAATTACAAAAATACAAATTTTCCTGTCCCTAAAACACATAGATTGGGAAGTTACAAACTCAGTCCCCCTGGCACCCAGTCTCTTATGTCTATGTCAATATCTAAACAGTCAAATCTTGTATCTGATTTTAAATTCTACCCAGGGGCCTGCTTAACTTTCACATTATCATATAAACTACTGTTAACTTCAGGGCTAAATATCTCAAGCCCCTGTAGGGTACCTAGATCACTATCTCAAGTCCCTGTGGGCTGTCTAGATTAAAATCTATTAGCCAATTAAATGCTAGTAAAATTGTGAAATACGATTCAAGTAGATGACAAGTCTGAAGAAGTATTGCTTTAAAATATTCACAGATTGACATTTTTGTACTGTACAAAATTACAATTCCTAATGTTAAAAGATCTTAGCAGTTCCCAAGTCTGCAAGGATATTTGAAATTTTCAGTGTTATTTTTATTATGGTTGCAGTGCCAAATTCCAATCCACAATGATATTCAGATGAATGACTGACAATTTGGGAATGTATTTGAAAAAAAAAAAGGATGGCTAAAATTGAGTTCTATCAGCTGGTAAAGCAAATAATTAGACAACTATAGCCCATAAAGAAAATCATAAATATCTGCACAATTAGTCTTCACACATAAAATAATTAGATCCTGAAGGAGAATTAAGCTGATGGCACCCAGGAAGATTTAAAGATATATGTAAAGTGGCTTAGTAAACCTGCCATCTATCACACAGATAAGGTTGATGGGTAGAAAGGATCATAAAATTGACACAAGATGTCAAAAATTAATAGTTTCACACCCAATAATGATAAGACATGTTTCTGATAGATTATTATAATTTAAACTAACAAATTTCTCTGTTTTCCTGGTAACTGTGCTCCAGATTTCAGATAAGACATACCTAGTAACAGATTGTACTCCCTGACCATTGTCCTTCTTGCCCAGACATCTTGACCTTTATTTTATGTATCTATGTGCAGGAACACCTGTCCTAATTTTTACATAGCCTTACAGTAAATGGCCTCAAATCCTGACAGAGTGTACTTTAATTAGGTTTTTCACCCTGATAAATTTCTATGTGGTGCCACTAATGAATGAAATGTACAATATATGAATAGGAAGTCCTCCTTGTAAAATTTCATTGAAAATTAAAAACTCCAAATTATTAGCTTTTCCAAGTGCAACGAATTGGAAGGAATCGTATCATTACAAATCTCTTATCTTTCTGGGACAAATGGCACACTTTTAAAAATTTAGTTTTCTGGAATAATTGTGAAATACCAGACAGAATTCAATGAAAGCCAAAACTCTGTATACTAATGGAACTGTTGGCTACGATCTAGTGATAATTTATTATTTATGGCAAGTATGGAAACTAGTAAATGGTGAAATTTGAATATCTGCAGTTCCTGTCAATCCTCATGAGTTTTAAAACTAGTAAATAGATTCCAGAATAATTTATTCCAGTTCCAGAATTGAGGGTCACAGAACACATTAAGTCAGTTCAATATGGCGCTGACCAGGAGGTGAGACAGGGCGAGACAATTAAATTATCGTGGAAACATTAACTGTCTCGACACATTTCCTTTTAAATTGTCTGGATAATGGAGTCAACTAATTCAATAATGGATTGTCAAGTCTTTTCTATGGTCAATAATTGCAAACTCAAACTAGCAATTGTCCAGTTTTCTCTCTTAATTCAACTGTAATGTTTGTTTCCAATCACTAAAACAAACATGGCCGTCTCTTGTTGTCCCTGTCGACCTTTCTATCTGACTGTAACATTCTAATAACATGTGTGTTTCCGGCAGACAACAATTGAACTAATAATATTCAAACTATAAGAAAGCAAGACATGTGACATTCCCTTTTCATAGACAGTGTGTGAAAAAAACAACCTGCCTCAAGACAAGTCAGAGATTTGTAAACATCTGGACAGCCTCCCATACAGCAGGCTAAATGAAATGATATGGAGTTATGTCCTACTTTTTTCATCTGATTCAGCTGGATCATGTCAAGTGCATTGAAGAAATCCAAGTTCTAATGATGTCAATTGAATCAGTCGTCCTTGTTGAAAAGTTTGATCCATATTTGATTTTGATCTAAAAATGTTTTGCATGATGCCACCAAGTTTGAAAATTTGACACACTATACTCCAACAAGGTTAACCATTCTATACAATTTAAAGAAGTTCTGTAATATCCGGTTCAATAAAATTCTGATAAATATCAATATAATTTAAGACATTTCAAATTTAAAATCAATCAAGAGGTAATTTTTTACGACACACAAATCATCAGTTTGAAAAGTAAATTGGACGTTTGACATTTTACTTGATTGAAGGTACTTTTTTTATTCTAGCGATTCTATGAAGCTTGATTCCTGCACAAATTAAGAGTTTCAATAGAAAATATTTTTAAAGTGGAATAAATAGAACTTTAAAATTGTTAAAAATTAATGCGGCTTGGTTTACCATACCAAATAAAATTTTTTTTTTAAATGAGGAAAAATGCTTCGGAAGTTAAGTGTCAATTACCTATCTATGTGAAATTTGAAAGTTCTTGGTTGAATGGTCTTATAGGTAGTACTTGATTGGGGAGTTCTGAAAAAGGTTCCATCTGTTCCAATGCTGGCTTCACCCGTTTACATTTTTTTGAATGGTTTTTGTTTTTTTCTACATGTAGAAAGAAATCATAGCTTATTTTCAAAGGCCTATTTAAAAGCAGACACGTTTATGTGAAAGCAAATAAAAGAACATTTTGAAGCTTAATTTGAGGGTGATTATGTAAAAGTGTACAATGTCCGCCAGTGGAAAATGTCCGCTGGACATTTTGCACTAGTGAAATATGTCCAATGGACATTTTGAACTAGTGATTAGTGTCCATAACAAAATAAAGGACAGTTCTATCTAGCGTATTATGTCCAACCCGGACATAAATACCCCCGGACATTATTTTCGCTTACAATTGAGATGAGTCAACAAGAGTTTGTAAACATGATGGCCAAATAAAATCATATTTCCACAAACAGACTCAGATACATCAAAGAAAAGTTACAGTTATGGAGTGTGAAAATAAGAATGGAATAAAAATTGGTCATTAAAGACAAGCAGACATGATGGCACCATGGCAGAAAGAAATAAAGACTGTCAGACATGCTGGCACCATGTTACAGAGAATCAGGTATGGTTTTTCAATAGATATTCCATTGAAGTTGGTTCCTTATAGAATCGATGGTACTGGATAATAGAATTATTACAGTAGACATGTTTTTCCAGTAAGGAGTGATTGGGAGGATGAGCTCTCATGTTTTTTCAATAGTTATTATTTTCTATTCCGTTTTACTACTTTGTAACATAAAAATAGCGATGGCCATCGTAATACGCCCACTTTTATAATGGCAGCCAATTCGTCTGGGGGGTTGACAAGAGTGATCAGTAAATGAAAGATTCTGAGAATGACATTTTCTCTTTTAACAAGAGTAAAACCATGGGTTCAAGTTTCCTGGAAAAAACAAATATGTCACTGAAATATGCATAAAACAAGGGCAACCAACGTTAAGGTTCCATCTTAAAATGATTAAGAGCAGTCACATAGTTGATGATGAAAAATGAAAAAGCAAGGGCAATAACCCATGAAATATTTTTCGCTTCGTCAGATTTTTAATAGGCTTAATCCTTGGGTGATTATTAAAACTCACAGCAAGTTTCATCAAAATACACCAAGAAACCAGCTGTCTATCGTGTCCACAACTTTGAGAGTGTAACGGGCTGAAAACTTAATGTGTTTTATAAGTCAAGGGCAATAACTCATAAAATATTTTGTCGTCTTTTCTGAATTTCAATAGGGTTTATCCCAAGGTTAATACAATCAATCATACTAAGTTTCATCAAAATCCACCAAGAAACCAGCTCTCTTTTGTGTCCACAACATATTTTCAAAAGCAAGGGCAATAACCCATGAAATATTTTTCGATTGGTCTGATTTTCAATAGGGTTTATACTTGGGTGTTTATGAACACTCACAGCAAGTTTCATCAAAAGCCATCAAGAAACCAGCTCTCTATCGTGTCCACAACTTCGTTAACGGCTGAAAAATAAACACGTTTTAAAGAACAAGGGCAATAACTCATCAAATATTTTTCGATGTTTCTGATTTTCAATAGGGTTTATCCTTATGTCAATACAAACACTCATACCAAGTTTCATCAAAATCCATCAAGAAACCAGCTCTCTATGGTGTCCACAACATATTTTCAAAAGCAAGGGCAATAACCCATGGAATATTTTTCGATTGGTCTGATTTTCAATAGGGTGCTTACTTGGGTGTTTATGAACACTCACAGCAAGTTTCATCCAAATCCATCAAGAAACCAGCTCTCTATCGTGTCCACAACTTTGTCAACGGCTGAAAAATTAACGTGTTTTAAAGAACAAGGGCAATTACTCTTCAAATATTTTTCGATGTTTCTGATTTTCAATAGGGTTTAACCCAAGGTCATTACAAACACTCATACCAAGTTTCATCAAAATCCATCAAGAAACCAGCTCTCTATGGTGTCCACAACATATTTTCAAAAGCAAGGGCAATAACCCATGAAATATTTTTCGATTGGTCTGATTTTCAATAGGGTTCATACTTGGGTGTTTATGAACACTCACAGCAAGTTTTATCAAAATCCATCAAGAAACCAGCTCTCTATCGTGTCCACAACTTTGTCAACAGCTGAAAAATTAACGTGTTTTAAAGAACAAAGGCAATAACTCATCAAATATTTTTCGATGTTTCTAATTTTCAATAGGGTTTAACCCAAAGTCATTACAAACACTCATACCAAGTTTCATCAAAATCCATCGAGAAACCAGCTCTCTAACGTGTCCACAACATATTTTCAAAAGCAAGGGCAATAACCCATGAAATATTTTTCGATTTGTCTGATTTTCAATAGGGTTCATCCTTGGGTGTTTATGAACACTCACTGCAAGTTTCATCGAACTCCATCAAGAAACCAGCTCTCTATCGTGTCCACAACTTTGTTAACGGCTGAAAAATTAACGCGTTTTAAAGAACAAGGGCAATAACTCATCAAATATTTTTCGATTGGTCTGATTTTCAATAGGGTTCATACTTGGGTGTTTATGAACACTCACAGCAAGTTTTATCAAAATCCATCAAGAAACCAGCTCTCTATCGTGTCCACAACTTTGTCAACAGCTGAAAAATTAACGTGTTTTAAAGAACAAAGGCAATATAACTCATCAAATATTTTTCGATGTTTCTAATTTTCAATAGGGTTTAACCCAAAGTCATTACAAACACTCATACCAAGTTTCATCAAAATCCATCAAGAAACCAGCTCTCTATGGTGTCCACAACATATTTTCAAAAGCAAGGGCAATAACCCATGAAATATTTTCCGATTCGTCTGATTTTCAATAGGGTTCATCCTTGGGTGATAACAAACACTCACAGCAAGTTTCATCAAAATCCATCAAGAAACCAGCTCTCTATAGTGTCCACAACAATTGTGGACAGACAGACAGACAGACGGACAGACAGACGGACAGACAGACGGACAGACGGACAGACAGACAGGGGCGACTACAATATACGCCCACATTAATGTGTGGGCGTATAAAAAGTACTGAAACAAACCATCTGGCATTCTAACACTGTTACTGGATAATAGAATCAATACAATAGACTTGATTTACTAGAGGAGACTAATGACTAATGATCACTGCAATATATTTGTCGAATAAAATTTGCTAGTTTGTTGTGGTCTCTATCAGACCCTCAATAAAATTGGGAGTTATTAAGATCATTTGGCATGTCTGATCGAAGACTTGTCAGATAGTGTTCTGGTGATCACAATAATTGGCAACCTAGTCTACCTTGTAGGTCAACCAATAAAAATCTTTTCAATACAAAAAATTACTGTTGCATTTATTATCAAGGGAAAGTAAATAGTCTCTATTCCAGAAATATTTCAATTTTTTTTAAACATAATCATTAATAAAGCAATAATAATACATCACGATAACCTTCAATCAATAACGACCAATCATAAAACAGTTTTTCTTCGACTCATAAAATATCGACCAATCATAAAACAGCTTGTCTTGTCAATGTAATTTGTCACGATTACGCTATTCTGGTTCCAGATATACTTTACGCTGTTGTGATAATCAGGTCTAAAATCAATATGTAATCTTCTTAGCTCTCAGTAGTTACCTTTTTACAATAGCAATTTCTGGGATATTTTTACATCTTGGTAGTTCTGCATGGCAATTAGTTGGCTGCATTGTCCATATAACTGACAATTTCCGAAATTTTTACAACCTCCATTTTTGCTCAGCCATTCATTGTACATTGCACAAAGCACGGCAGACGGCTTACAAAAAAGGTTGACAAATTATGATCAGTCAGCAAGTACAAGTCAAAACTCTTACACTTGACTCTAATTGGTCATAATTTTCATTTCACTGATCAAATAAAACCATCATCTTTAAACTTAGCATGTGCATTTCACTCACATTTCATACGCCTGCTGGCTCATGTTTACAACTACAAACACATGTTCATGTTCACGCATTTCATACACATCACAACACCCGACTGGAGATCAAATGGAATTAAAATCATTAAGAATGTTTAATTAATCTGGAGGGGGAATCTGACTTTAATTAAATCAAGTGTTAATAAGATCATAGTGTTGGTTAAAGATGGGGTTACCTAGTTAAAAAGGTGACAAAAGTCATTAAAGATGTTTTATATGCCATTTAATATCAATAATGTGCTTAGAAAACCCTTCATTATTTTTATTAGTACAATTAAAGTAAACTTTACACATAAAAGAACAAGTTTTTGAAGAGTTATAGCCACATTTTTTGATTAACCAAGAAAGAGTTAAATGGCATTTAACATTAATTCAAAGACTCAAAAACAATGAACAAACATGTCACAATCACAGATTGGTTGAACTAGACAAAAATATATTTATTTGTTTTTTGATGGTTTTTAAATGAATCTTGTCACCTTACAGCCAAAATAAACAGCAGTAATATCTATATAGAATGGGGAAAAGTATTTTAAAAAATAGATTTGTTACTACAATGGGTTTTAAATTATCAACAGAAACATCGCCAGGTTAAAATCAATGATAAAACCATGAAATAAACAAGACTAACGGGCGCCACCATTCATCAAGCCATCTTCTGTTTCAATACTCAAATAAATATAGGATCAGGTTTTACTACTAGAACAAATACTATACAAAATCATTACTAGAGCAGTAACATCAACTATAAATATTCTACTAGCCACAAAATCGTTGCTACAGCTGTATTGAAATTTGTTAACCCCTAAACTGTTTACCAGAGCTGTACAAGAGCATAAGCTTCACGCATTTGAGCAGATTAATTTTCACTAATAGAATATAGACATAAAATTGTCTCATTTATTCCTTTACTAGTAACTTTAAAAGGACACTTTTTGTGAACATTTTCATTTTTAAGAAAATCCTAATGCATGGTTCATATTGTACACAGATTCCAATAATTGGACATCAGGTACATTAGGCTATTGTAAATGTCATGATGGCAATGTGTTGTGTTTCAGATACAAGTTCATCATCTGGACATCTACTTTTTGAAAAATAACTAGCCTTGCCTGCATTCAAGTCGTCTGGTATTATGAAATGCACTGTTTTAAAGGGATTGCAGAGAGGCTTTCTATTTTTTGTACGTGTATTAGGGACACTGATTTAAACCATTACAATGTTCAATCAGAAGTCTGTGGTTCCAGAAATGCAAGTTAAACTGAGTGTTTATATAAACATATTACTTTACAGGAGACATTCACAGGTGACATCAACAAACATTTAATTCAAAGTAGAATTGCTTGCAACACAGATCTCTGATTGAAAATTAGAATGGTACAAATTGATGATGCTGCAAGGATACACATACAAAATTATAAACCTCATTAAAATCCCTTTAATAAAGTTTTGTTAAATTGCCTTCAATAACATCTTTATACAGTAGTGAGTAGACACATGACAAAAGGTTAATAAGCCGTTGCTAAATATCTATAAATATGAAGAAATCAGATAAATAATGAGAGAATGATGAGTTTATTATTTTGACATTTTACTATTAATCTGTGACTATCAGAATACCTATCATAGTACTAGATAATTACTTTCATAAACAGTTTGTATTCCACACCCACTTTCAATATCAACCCCTTATCACAAGGGCAATTTTAATGGGTCTTAATTCTCCACACCACTCCTTTTTCAATATCCAATATCATTAAATGATACCATGGTCACAATTTAAGTACCCTTAAAATCACAGCTCATGTTTGGTGTGGGTTGTTACTGTTTATTCAGCAATTGAGGGCTTTAAGATTCAAGCGGAAATCAGAACTGCACAAAAAAGGCTTATCCCCTACAAATATACCTCTCACTAAACATTTGTCTTTCATTTTCTATATTTGTGTTTTTGTCATGGTGTTAGCTAAGTTACAATTTCAAACACTGATAACTATTGATAAACGTACATGCATTTGAGAGTCCAATGGATAGTGAACGTTTCCCTTTAAAACCTTCAAGATACTGGAAAAACATTATAGTTACCAGCTTTTAAAGGGATTGTAACGAGATTTTAACTTTTTTTATGTGTTTTAGGTAGGGATAAATTCTCAAGTATTAATTGTGCTGTTATACTAGGTGAGATTCTTTCCACCCACTGTTTGACGAAAAGTATGTTATGAGGATAGTAAATGAATTACGCGTCAATGAGTCTAGACCGATAGTAGCCAAACGACCAGGTGATAATCTTTAAATAAAGAAACGTTATTAACATGTTAATCATCCAGTTACAAATCATGTTGATTCAACTTTTCACTTAACACGCTGGTCAAATATTTCCCTCACCTTAACTGTCCCTGGTCAAATACTGTACACACCTTTACTACTTGCATTGGCCAGTGGAGGGTTAAAATGATCATCTTTTGAAATGAACTAGTGGAGGGTTAACACAGGGCGTTAAGGTTGTCATGTTTAACAAAAAGATTTTTCCAGTAATCAGCGGAGATTAATTTTGGCGCCTTACTAAACATCACAGAGTCACCTTGATCACCCCAGAAACCTGAAGAATTTACCACTTTGTTTTTACCTCTTGTGTCATTTAGGACAAATTTGTAGCAGTAAAATCCATGATCGTTGGTTTAATTATATTAGCCAGCCAAGACTGACAGGCCAGTTCAAATGTGGTGAACATTTCTTGGAGCAATTATTAAAACTATGCCTTCACCATAGATCAGAATTTTTGACAGATATTGTCAGAATATTAGAATTAAGATCTAAACTTGTGAATAGTAAGATTTCAGAGGTTAAAATGCAATACCAGGTCTTAACTACACATATCAATTTTAAAAAACCAATGCATGTACAACGTATATCAAATTTGTATAAAAATGTACACATGGGGTGTTTATTCCAACATTTCCATTACTATTAATATTCAACTTCTATGTACATTTTTCAATCAATCTAACTGGATTTTCAAATTAAATACTACATTATCATGCAATAGTATCATGCATCATGATGAGTTGTGCACAGTAGTGTATGTGACATGGTGCAGAAAACTGTTCAGGAATTCCAGAGTAGAATAAATGTGTAAATAGCAAATACACAGGTATGATTCTTGGTATGGTACAGTGTGATCCTGCACAGTATGCAGCACATCATCTTTGACCTTAAGTTGCTGACTTCACTTCATATGCATTTTTTACTTTATAATTGCAACACCTATGTTAAAGCAAGCAATGCTAATTTTTACTACTGACATGCTCTTGAAGTTGTTGTCCTTACCTTTTGCTGTTTACAGATTGAAGCTAAAGACTGGACATCATGATTGATGTGGCGTCCATCTTGGGAACAGACGTAACAAACTGGTATTTTACATCCAACACAAAACATATTTAAAACTTCTTCAGAGTGTTCTTTACATTTTACATCTTTTCTTTTCTTTTTTGATTCAATAAGACTCTGTCCCTGAGTGGGGTCTACTAAATTATGTTTAGCTAAAGATCCACGTGCTGGATGACATCCATCACGACATGTGTCACAATAAAATACTTCACATTGTTCACACATTGTTGTTGCAATTTCAGCCCCATTAATACACAGTTCACAACGTACCTCTACCTTTTTAGGTTCTTTCGGTTGAGTATATTTTTCTATGATGGCTTCTAAAACTTTGTTAATGGGCAGTGATAGAGCTCCAAAATCATCCAACAGTACGATTTTGCTGCAGACTGGACAGCGTAGACCGTAGGGATATGTATGTACAGTTGAAGGAGTGAAAATATTTTCCACGCTTGGTGTTCCTAAATAACTGCTTGGTCGACTATTGCATACAACTCCACTGTCTGCTTCACTCACTAAGCTAAGTTTATCCATTTCCATTATGCTCACAGTGTCAGCTTCTGAGGGACAATTGGTACCATTTACCCCTACTCCATTTTCAGATGGACACTGATGAGCCCCAGTTCCCCCTACTGAACTGGACACCATGTTTTGAGTCGGTTCCTGACCAGCCACGGCACAAGCAGTGCAGATTGAATGAGAGCAAGGTAAAAGTAAAGGTTTAGAATACCATCTCCTACAAACTGGACATTTTAGCTCCTCTTCCATCGCAGAGCCTTGAGATCCACGTTTCTCAGCGACTTTTCCACTAGAGACTGCAGAAGAATCCAAGGATAAGCTTGGCAGTCTGGCGGCTAAGGAATACCTTGATGTATCAGACAACAATGCCAATGGCTTCATGCTCGGCAGCTTCTCGGAACCGCGACTGGCACCATTCATTGCACTCTTAGACTCCATTCTGCAACGATTCCAAACTCTAATTAAACCGGTAAGAACTTCCCCGTGGTATTTAAAACATAGTTCAACTTTCAATAAAATCCACAAGTATGCACTAAATAATCCTGAAAATGTGCAATTCACGTGTAATATTGAGTGTGTAACCGTCAGTCACTCAGTGTAGTAATCTCTACACTGGTTTCAGTTTCTCATTGTCCTACAATGTATAACAGTATTGATATTCTACCTAGTCTCTCATTGGTTGAAACATCATGTCAGTCACTCATCAAATCAATAAGTAGGCGGGATTTGATTCTATTAATAGCACCCACGTGTCTAATATCCACGTGTGTTTACAACTGTACTGAAAGCTGAAAACAGAAAACACAGCATGTATTATGTGTTTTAGATGTACATGTATTCATTTTTTTTTGTCTTACCATTAACTATAAGACATTTCATTTTAAAACCAGGATCAACTTTTGATGCATATCTAAATATCAAAGAATCACATGAACAAATGTGTGACAATATTAGTCAATAGATGTCACTATAGAACAGAGTGGTATCAGGTGTTTGAAAGGTTAAAGGGATATGTTCACTAACTGTTCGACCAAACAAACTTTTAGTCTCATAACCTGGAATTTTTTAACTAATCTAATCCTTAATAACCCTTAATCAAAATTTAAGCCTTCAAATCCCTGTATAAGGTGTGGGTATAATCTAAGGGTTTGTGAGATTTTTGGGCTGTTCCAGTAAATCTGAAAGCTATTTACATAACTTCAAGGCCAAATCGATCCTCGAAAATGCTGAACATTGCCCTTTAAGTATACATTGCTTTACTCATGGGTTCAATCTAGGAAAAGATACCTTTGACAGGGGCTGATATATGAATTGGCTAAAGCTCCCTTCTTGGCGAAATTTCCCTTATTCCACACTGCATGGAATGGCTAATCTTCATTAGTCCGATCAGGTGCAGTAAAGTAAGAATTAAACTTATTCCATATGTGTAATTGTCTTACTAATTCTCAAAAGGGGACTTATGGAAGTACAGCAGAACTAGTTAATATGATTTTAGACATAATTTGAAAATTTTGTTGTTTGGATAAGAATTTGAAACCAATGTAATTTTTCAAACAGAAGAAAATCAAACTGCACATTAAGGTAAATATTTCTAATTTAAATAAGAAAACGTAAAATTTTAAGATTTTATTGTATATAATAAATAATAAGAATATGGTACAATATGAGTTAAGAGGCTAAAAATTATCACAAAATATTCTTAAAACATTTCCTCAATAGAAGCACTGACCACAGGGCTTAAAATTCCAGATATATACAACTAATGCTTCTGTTTAGTTAGTAATAAAGCTGAGAATACTTCTATATCTTTGAATAAATTTGTTTCCAGTTTTCTAAAAGTTTCTAGAATTCAACTGGACATAAGTTTGATCTACTATTAAATATAGAATTAGACTCAGCATTTCATAACATGTCTTAATGCTGTTGGATCCTAAGTATGGCAAAAATTGGGAAGATTTTTTAAATGTTGACAATTATGCGAAAAGATGAAAATAACCAAATCACAGCAAACTGACATTTGGACAATCTGACATAGAACATGGTTGACATCTGTACAAGAAGTAGAAGAAAATGATATGACAAAAAATCTGATGACATGATGATGAACCCTGGTGTTTCCATGACAACCTCAAATCTTTCAACCCTGATAAGTTAAGAATCATCCCAAAGTCAATATTAAAATGATCTCCATTGTTTCTTGTGCATACACATTGCTTTAATACAGATGCTTACTTAAAATTCAAGATTTTGCAATATACCCCTCCCTAAATCCCACCCAATCAATGTTTAACTTTTTAATTTTCCTCTTCATCTTCTTCTTCCTCTGCTTCCTCCATATCTTCTGCAGCCTCGGCTGCTTCCTGTTGGGCAGCACGTAAAGCAGCCTCTTCCTCTGGAGTGGGGTCCTCAGCCTCAGTGATTTCTGGACCACTGGGAAACTCTTCCTGGACAGCTGGGGGTGGAACTGGACTGAAATTATCTTGAGCATATTTGTGACCATATCCAATATAAATATTTTCAAATTTCCTGAAAAGAAAATGGGAGAAATGGTTGAGATATAAGCTTATTATTGTTTTTCTAAACAATTAGAATATTAAATTCAAAAACCGAGAAACTTTTTTTTTTTAATGATATTGGACTATGCCATGCAGTGAACAATGATGAAAATTGACAGAGGCTTTAATGTCCATCTGTTGAGGAGCCTTGGTTTATAATTTCTGCCAAACTAAACACTCTTTCCATGTCAGCAGTCAGCAGTATAGCTTCAATATTGTTGCAAGGATTAAGTTGATATTAGTTCATACTTACTTTTCGAAAGCGAAGGCATGAGCACCAGGCCATAAATTACAGTGCATGACAGCTATAGAATATTGAGGAATGATATTGGAGGAAAGTTTTGGTGTCCAGGGTGACATGCCTCCAACTTCATCATCTTCAGCAATGGGGGTGAGGAGTGGCGGTCCAACTTCTGGTTCTGGCTCATCGGGTTCCTCCCTCTCTTCTTCTTCATCTTCATCTTCAAAGTCATCTTCTGACTTTTGGACAGGATTCCACCAAGAACAACGACCCTAGAATATCAAATTTAAAACATTGATGATACTGTGAGTAGATTTTCCAAACAATTTCTTGATCAAAAGTATGGAAAAAATTAATCTTAGGCCTACAATTAAAACTTATAACACCTTTCTTAGTTTACTTTAAACAAATACAAGCACTTGTAAAAAGGCGCCAGTGAGAGAAAGACAATTTCTAACATCAAGGATCAAGTAAGAAGAACAGAACCTGTAGCTCACCTGCGGTAAAATATGTTGAACATGATGAACCCAGTTAGTTAAACTAGGGTCAGCTAATTCCCTCACAGTAATACCTTCAAAATCTAAATTCTCTACAAAATGATCTCGGGCTGCAAAGAAAAAAATCATTCACAATTAAACCATAAATCTTTTTAAGCGTAATTGCAAATGAGAGAAATCATAGACTGAAAGAAAGACAGTCAATCCCAAAGGAAACCAGAATTTAAGGCATTTTTACGCACTTAAATCTGATTCGATTACCTTAATCAATGTGACATCACAAAACAAATCAGAATTTGTCGACAGGATAAATGTAAATTGAATATTTTCCAAGATGGCGGCTTACTAGCTGCCCCACCCCACCCCAAACAGAAATAATAAATATTAATATTTAATGCCCCTATTGACAGACTATTGCCTTTTTTGGACATACATCTCGACTGAAATGTATCGTAATGACATTCTATCATTTTGTGTATAGATGACACGTCAAAATAATACAATATAAGGGTGTTAAACCATGTATTCCTATCTTAGAAACATAGTAAACATTTTAGACGCCATTACTAAAGCGGAAGTTAAAAAAGTAATTATGCTCCAAAGTTGATTTACTCGATTAAGGTATATCGATTCGATTAGCTGCTACAATAAATGCTCTGATTACCATAATCAAATTCGATTTGATGCAGGATAAATGGTTTTTAGACCTAATCGAATCAGATTAACCCAGGATAAATTCGGCTTATATTGTAAGTAAAGGGAAATAACTCTAAATAAGAGACTACAGACTACAAAGTATCATTTTGCCATATGCTCACTCTTCATTATAAATTTATGTAAATAGTCTGATTTATGTGAATAGGCCTATGCTTCGATATATTTTTTGGGGAAAAAATTCTAAATAAACAAAAGCCAAGAATTTTCAGAATTTTGGGAATATGGGGCCTTTTTCTGAAAAGCTGAACTTAGATGAAATCCATATTTGGGAAATTCTTTTTATGCAAATCTTGGGTTTAATTTTCTGATAAAATTGGTTAAATAAGTTGGCTATTTTTTAATCAAATTTTGAAGCTTTACCTTCTCCCTCTTCTTCTTCCTCTTCCTCTTCATCAAACTGGTAAAATCCAAGAGGTGAGATGTGAGTTCCGGCACTGATACGAGCAATCTGAGCTCTTAGGTAGTTGGATTCATTACCAGTAAATGGAGGATAACATACAACCTGAAAGATGAAATATAATAATTCAATATGGACTCTTAAAGGGATGCTGAATTGATATACCTAGATATCAAATAATCATGAATTCCAGTGATATCAAATTTCTGACAGCCACAAAATGTGTTATAACGACAAATTTCTAATAAGATAGTGATAGTCACACTCTGAATTAACTTTTTAACATAATAACCATAACAAATTTTGTGAACACTGCTTCAACCCTGCGCCAGTGCCTTCTGTTGAATAGTAACTTGTTGCTTTCAACCACTCTAACCTCTAATTTATGAAGAAAAATATTTAATTTGTTGCACGTTTGAAACAAGAGAAATGTTTTGTTTTACTTACAGGTGCATCAAGTCGACCTGTGAAGAATTTCTTGATTTTTCTGGCCACGGAAATCTGAGTAGGGGTCACTGCTGGTAGTTTTATCCATGGTTTACCAGCTGAAAATAACAAAAACACAAGGTCCAAAAACTTGAAAAGCCATACAAGTAGGTTGTCAATTATTCTGTAGAGTTCTGAAGACTCATAAGTTCTATTTATAACTAAGCATATAAACTTGAAATTCCTTTCAACCTTCAATTTCCATTCAATCCACTTAAGAGATCTCTCTAGTTTCTCATAAGTTTTGCTCCTGCTTATCATAGAAACTTTAAGGCAAAAACTCAAAAGAAACTTACGTTCATTACACACAAAGTATGTTTTTTTATTGACACCAGTTCTGTTATCTTCTTTTGGTGGAAGAACTGGTGTTTTAAATTCTGGTTTAGGAATGTCGTCTTCTTCAGTTTCTTCTACAAAAATTAAAAGAAATATTCTGAAATATTTGATGGAATGATCACTAGCTCTCAAAGAAATAAGGTCAGGTCAAAAACCGGCTTTTAATTTCTAGAAAAAGTCGGTTGTAGAGCGGAATTAAGAATTTTGGAATTTTACAAACTGAATATCTTACCTTCTTCTCCCTCTTCAGCATCGTCTTTTTCTGTTGTGTCTTCTTCATTTTGTTCTTCCTGTAACACAAAAGTCTGTTGATCAAGTATTGCCATTTCAATATTACTGTTCTTATATATCCCACTTCGCATGAAATGACATTACTTATTTGACAAATGAAATCCACTAACTGTGAACCTTGTTCAGTTCATGAAATAAACTGATATTTTTAAGTATAACTGTTCTGCATGTTATTGAGATGAAATATTGCTATATGTTTTATTTTTCTTTACTGTTTTTCAATGAATTAAATGGAATTTTAAGCTCAACTCTTCTGGACCTTATTTTGGTAAATGGATTGTTACCCCTGCATCTTAGAGTAAAGAAGAAGAAAAACTTTTAAAATTTGTTTTTTACCTCTTCTTCTTCCTCTTCTTCTTCATCACCCTCACGATATTCCACCTCAGCAACGTAATAATTCTGTTCTGTTCCCAGTATTTTACCCCAGAATCGTACATGTTGGAGGGGATGATTATCAACCAAGTTTTTCAACGCCAACCAGACACGAATAACCTCCTCTCTGTTTAAACCAATAGCAGCTTGTTCAAAATAAAAGGACAATTCCATGAGATTGGGAAGAGGAGTTTCAACTTCTTCATCTGGTTGGGCTTCCTCTTCTTCTCCTTCACCTTTCTATAAAAACAATTAATTAAGCATTTGAAAAAGGATTTGTTTTAAAATAGCGCTGAATAAACTTTTATGTTTAGTTTTTTCCATACCGTATTAATACTGAGTTTCTGGGAAAGAATCATGCCAAGAACCAGCTGGTAGAAAGGTTCTTCTTACACTTAAGTTTTCTTTATTTCAGGGTGATTTATTTCCTTATTTGTTAACTACAGTATAATAAATATGGTTTGTTCAAACTTACTGAGAATAATTTCTTCTGTAATTGAGCTAGAGCTACTTCTGTAGATTTATCAACTTTGTTTTGTACCGTATCAGTTTTAGATGTGAATTTTGATCGTTTGGTATCATTGCTAATATCTTCTATAATATCAGCTACGTTATTTGGCCTCTCATCTAATACTCTATTTAAAACTTTAGATAAATGGTCATACCTAAAAAAGAACATAAATTTTGTTAACATTAAAAGCGATCTTACTTAAGGTCTTCACAAGTTGGGACAACAATCATTTAGATGACTTACAATAGATACAGATCCAGCAGCCTATTTGTTACTCATTCCTAACCTTAGTCTAGCCCGGGACAGCCATTTTGTAAAAGGGTAGATTCTTGATCTGCGGTTTGCAATTAATCTTCATGAATCACTGACAATGTACTCCAGTGCTGATACCCTTTTTTGTCCTTTTGTCTTTCGTCTAGAAAAAAAGCCTATGCTATAGGCTATATCAAAATAAAATGCTCTGCTACATCAAAAATGCATAAGAGTCAGGACGTAGCATGTTTCAATCAATAAGTAAGTGCTAAAAAATTTGATCTACTTACAAATTCATTCCAGTATTTGTACTGGCTGTGAGAAGGTAAGATTTTGCCTTGACAAATTCATTTTCTTTGGCACTCAGTTGTGTTGTGCTTGTGATTGGTGTGTCTGGCTTGACTTCTTCATTCGTTGGAGACGTAGACATTTTGGACGTTGAGATGTGTGACCAGATGATCAGCTAACTTAAATTGTGAGGTTTACTTGCCGAATATTGTATCAGATCAAAGCTACAACGATTTTATCACATTTGTTTCAGTCAGAAAAGTAGACCGTTTCCCTGGTTGTAATGTTGCTACGGTAAACATAAACAATAGACACAAAACGTCACTTCCTTTATACCGTACACACAAACGGTGACGTAGTACACATGAGGGTGCGAGAAGCCATTTCCTGTGAAGCTTATCAAGTTCAATTTATCTTAATTTCCTACCGTAATTAAAGTAATTCATGTTAATTGGCTAATGTTTAGTATGGCTTGTATTCTCTTAGAGCACCGATTAACAAATTAATCGAAATAAATCTCCAATTTGAGCATAAAGAGGGTGTCAAAGTTGTGTTTATGTTTGTTTACACTTTATTTTTCAACCTTTCACTCTCTCTTCTACTTGCAGCTTTTTTTTCTACTTGGACTCACATTGCTTGACTGTCAGTGTCACACGAATGTCAGACTACTAAATTCATGACTATAATTTTCAAGGTTGAATATGACATCAATGATAACTCAGCTTAGATAACTGCATTCCATTTGTTCTAAATCTTGATTGAAGTGTCCAATTGACCACTTGATTATGAATACCAAAGAGATGACAAATGTATCTTATTAAGTTTGACAGAATGTGACCTTAAATGTTAAGTACATTACTCACTTAAGAGAGTTATTTATAAGTCAGAGTGTTCAAAGTGTCTAACTCTGATACATGCGCAACATTAGGAAATTAAACAACACAATTTATAGTCAAGATATTCCAGACTTTTCTGTACCAGAACAGAATTCATATGATTTGGAGATTCTAAAAATATATTTTTAAGAACAGTGAAAGTTGGGGTATTTGGTGTTCTCTGATTCTTTCTGTGTATGACTAGCTGGATAAAAGACAGAGATTACAAACAGTGTTCATGAAATCATTTTGTTTATTGATTTGAAATTACATCATTGTTGTAGTTTATATTGTGCTAGTACCTTCTATTTAAGAGCTATTGTGCCAATATTAGGTGGAAGGGTTAGTTTATTCGCTAAGCCAGTAAAGAAAAGTGAGATAAGACTGTGCCAGTGCATAATTGTGAAGGATAATAATAATCTTTTGAGTGAAAAAAAGAATTCAACATATTAATGAGACCGTCATCAGCCAATACAGACTTATCAAGATGATATGATTATGAATGTCTGTTAATTGCAACTGGAATGTCAATTGTATAGCTGGAGTCTGAACCATGGATAAAAAGAGGATGTTGTCCAACTCAAAAAAGAAAGATGGCGGGTTAAATGAAGGAATTGCTGGACGCTATATTAAAAGAGATACACCCCCTATGTTACGAAGTAAGTTTCAGTTTTAAGAAAATACAAGGCTATGTCGGTAGTGTTCTTTCAGAAATTGTTTACCAAAATTCAGATTCTTTTCATATGATTTGTGGTACTCTTAACCTGTCAAAAATTTTCTTTTGTTTAATGCTGTATCACTTGAAAACCTTCCTTGACAGTTTAATTTTTTTTTTTGATATTTTGTCTTTAGATTATCATACACCCGTGAGGGCAAGTAACATAACACCTCGAAGAACAACTAGAAACCCTGCATCTTACGTTCCTCAGCAGACTCCAGCAACTGGTGGTAACTTTCTACAGACTGGTGTTCCCTCTCCGATACGTCTCACATCCCCAGCTCAACCTCCTGTAAACACTGGCCAAGTCACAGATAGACAGATACAAATGTATCAACAATCACATTCTAGCCCCTCCCATAATTTAACACAGGGTCTACATAATCTTCGACATTCGTCTCCACAAAATGTTTCTACTGCTATATCCAGAACATCAGGAGTGACATTCTCTCAACCTTCAACTGCTCAAAAACCTATATCAAGTTCTACAGCTAATCCTAATGTCTCCTACCACCCTAGTACTACTTTTCAGTCTACTCCTGTTCATCAACCAACTGCAACAGTGAAGCCAGGTAAAAAAAAATTCCTGCTCATGAAGTTTCGAAATTTGTTCAAATTGTTAGTTTGGAAAGCAAGGTCTGCATCACAAAGTACAATGAAAGCACTGACCCAGGCGTAGTATTTAAACAATGTCCAAGTTTGCTTATTCATTTAAGAAACACTAAGAAAGCTAAATGCCTTGCTGTCTGCATTGAGATTACAAATTTTCTCTTAAAGACTAAGAATTTAGGATAAGTTACTTTTCTTCAATATGTTGATATGTAATTTGGAATTACTTTTTGCATTTTAAACTTAATTAAACCAAATTCTTTCATTTTCAGAAGAAAATACTGAGGGTCTGTCTCAACATTCTGGGCTGGGAAACTCGGAATACTCAAATTTACAACAACAATATGACGACAATTACCAAATACAACAGTATCATCAAGAAATACGGAATTACTATGCTCAACAAAATCCTAGTGCTAACAAGACTAATTTACTTGGTTCACCATTAGATAACCCTTCACCAAAACCAGGAACTTCAAGTGATAAATCGAGTTTACTTTCAGCCAGTGACCGCTCAACGCCGTTAACAAATTTATATTCAGAAAGGAGCCCAGCAAGTAGTGCAATACATGCCATAGAACCAACGCATCCTGTATCCGCTTTATTGTCAGGTGACAGAAATCAACCAATCAGTGGTGTTAGAAGAAATAAAGCACATCCGTCTGCTACTGTTGATCACCATGGTGATATGTTAACCCCTTCTGTCTCATCAGCTAACCAAAGTAAGTATTCATATTTAACAATAAATTAAACCCTATTTAATGAGTAAATTTTGTAATATTTAATTTGTTAATCAGAAAGCCTTTAAAAGCTACTTTTCTTTCACTTAGAGAAATTGAATTCATAAAATACATGTATACAATTTTATCCAAGAATACTTGAGAAACATAAGAATCCATGAATATAATCACCCTTACTCTAAAGGATAAAATTGCAAATTTTGGTGCCCCAGAAAATAAATATTTGTACAGTAACAACTTTAATGTCTTTTTTTCAGGTAATTTTCTGAGTAATCCAGGTGCAGAAGAGTTACCTCTACCTGTTGGTTGGTCAGTGGACTGGACATTACGGGGTAAAAAGTATTACATAGACCATAATACCCAGACCACTCACTGGAGTCATCCCCTAGAAAAAGAAAGTCTACCCATGGGCTGGGAACGAATTGAAAGTAAAGAACATGGAGTATTTTATGTCAAGTAAGTCATTTTAATGAACTGCAAATTTTCGTCAGCATCTTCCAGGGGAAACATCGGTAGGGGCATTAATTGTGGCTACTGTTTTGAATAAGAACCTAAACTTCATAATGAAGCAATGACTCCTGTCTTGTCTTCCTCAGTGACATTGTCTTGCATTCGGTCAACACTCTAAAGATCATTATTTGTATGGATATAAGTGGTTTCTGATGTGATTTTATTTAGATGAATTCATATTTTGATTTATGTTAAATTATTTCTTACAGTCATATTTTAAAAACAGCTCAAACCCATCATCCTTGTTCAACGTCTGTACCACGAAGTATTGTCATTAACCAAGAAACCATGACAACCCAAACATCATCAGCTGGAGAAGCTGCATTACCACAGCAACTAGAATATCAACAACCACGTCAAACCAATGTTTTAGTTCCAGCTAACCCATACTTAAAAGAAGGTCAGATATATTTTTTTTAACACGGGTCGCCACAAAATTATAGTTGAGCCTGGATGTTTTAGTGGGATAGATGCATGATCACTATTCTGCTCCCTGTTTGATTTTAAGTTGTGTACAGATTTTTTAACTGGTACCCCTTTCTCATTGATGGAAGTGTGCAATAAAATTTAAAATGAGAAAGCAGGCTCATGTTACGTTTCCTTGCAAAATGTGACTCATATGACACTGAATAACATTAAAAAATATAAATTTTATCTCTTGATGTTTTAAAAATTTTAGTGACTCCTGGTTTGCATTTTGAATGAATTTAAAATTGTATCATCAAAGCAAGTGATAACAATTTCTGACAACCAATTTTTTTACGCCTAAATTTTTGATTATTTTTAGAAATACCACCATGGTTAGTTGTGTATTTTAAAGCTCAACCTGAACATGACCATAAATTAAAGGTAAGACAGAACCCGATGCTAGCACTGTCAGGTTAAATTTTAGTCATACCAGTTCCAGGAAGTAACACTCATTCTTTATGCCGAAGTTATGTTTATTTAATACTTTGATGCTTTTCTCTTTATAGCTTCTGACCTTACAAATATAAAAAATATAAAGATCATAATCACTTGTATGAAAATAATAATTGTGAACCCATTATATCGGGTCTATTAATAAAAGATAAATTTAATTCTCCCCAGATTTTGTACTCGAAATAACGAGTAAGACTGTATTATGCTTTCAATTTTCTAAAAAAAAAATTTAGTATGAAGTATTCAGTTAATTCACTTAATACACCAATCAATTATTGATTATAACTTGATTTCATTTCAGTGGAATTTACATAATACATCAATCAATCATTGATTATAAATTGATTTCATTTCAGTGGAATTTATTTCGTTTGAACGAGCTGGAATATTTCGATGCGTTACTAAGAAGGATCTATAAACAGGAACTTGAAGAACTTGTGATGTCATATGAACGTTATAGATCAGCGTTAAATCGGGAAAAAGAACGACAGAAACAAGAACAACAAAAGCAATTGACTCAAAATATTGAAACAAAAGTATGACAGTGAATGTCCTTGATATACTGTGACCTATAGTGGTCTTGACCTTTGTTATCAGTTGAACATTAAAGATTTTGTCCTGGACATTTGGTATCCGGCTGCATTTTGTGTCCTTGATTGGTGTTTTAGGTACCTGGAGGTTAAATATTAAAACTACTGAGTGATCCTAAGTGTTTTGGATATATTGATCTTCGTTTGTTGTCCTTCGACCTTTGGATGTCAAGATTTTGCAATAATCTGTGATGAATTTATTTATAGATCAAATTTTTAGAGTTATTACCTTACATGGAGTGCTTTCATTAGAAATTGTTTTGAAAATTGTTTATCACAAAGAATTTTTAGTGCTATATCTGTAGTGCCTTGTCAGTTGCCTTGTTTTAATGAATTAAGCCATTTTGACTAATTGCCATAGTTTTTGTGATAATTTTATGTTTATTAACATAGAAAAATCATTCCATTTTTATCATTATAAATAAAACATTGAATCAGGTTTCTGGATTGTCTGCTTTCATTTAATGTAATTAGTTATAAGGGAAGGATGGAAATTTTCACCCTGTTAGAATCTAATATAAATATAGTGCAAAACTACCAGTTTACAGGGACACGTTCACCATCTAATAGTTTCAGAAAAAGGAACATGTTAGCTAAGCTTATCAATTATAGTGTTCAAAACTTGTAGCAACCAGTCAAGGGAATGATCAAAAGTGGCTGCTTTCTAAGGGGTACATGTATGGTGAACACAGTTTTGAATGATATCTCTTAATCAACCAAGACCTGGTGCAAACCTTTCACATCACGGAACAGATTATCATGAAAATAAACAATGACAACATTTTTGGGGGGGAAACTTGAATGAATTTAGAAATGCATAATAGTATTGAAATTTTTTTATTTTTTTTAGTATTTTGTAATAAAATATATTTGTATACATTTAATATGAAGATTTGGCTTTAATATAACAATGATAATAATGCTAAAATTTCACATCACGGAACAGATTATCATGAAAATAAACAATGACAACATTTTGGGGGGGGGGGGGGGGGGGGGGGGGAAACTTGAATGAATTTAGAAATGCATAATAGTATTGAAAATTTTTTATTTTTTTTAGTATTTTGTAATAAAATATATTTGTATACATTTAATATGAAGATTTGGCTTTAATATAACAATGATAATAATGCTAAAATTTGATCAGAATTGTACATAAAAACATCATAGAAATATAAAATACAAAATTTTGGCTAAATATTTGAGCTTATTCATAATATAATAATACCATGATTCAGTATGAATTTTAGAGAGTGCACATAGATAATAATGCTTTTTTAGTCATACAAAAGTAATAAAAAACATAGAACATTTAATTTTAACATAAGAGAAAAGTAGCTTTAAAGGGATTGTAAAGCGTATTTCTAAACTTTGTATATATGTATCGGGGACACTGATAGCATTAATTTGCGCCATTCCAATATCCATTCTGATGTCTGTGGTTCTTCCAATGAAATTGGAATGGCGCAAATTGATGCTCTCAGTGTCCCCGATTCTCATACAAAATTTAGAAATACTCTTTAACAACTGCTTGCTTCAAAATTTTGATATAGACCCCCTATATAAGAAATCTACAACAAAGTTTTTCCAAATCAAGAATATGAAAATCAAAGAACATTATTGACAAAAAATGGATGAAGAAAATATAAAATGAGATCGTTGATAATACTGGAGAGTTGAAATATAAAGAATTGAGCATATTTATAAATTCTTCTTACATTATTTCTAAATATAAAATAAAGATATAAAAAAATACCTATACATAAAATATAAATTCATCAACGAACAATTAATTTTTAAACAAGATGGTAAATGTGCATATTCTGTAATGATTCAAATCATAAACACAAACTTAATTATAGCCTATAGGTTGGGATGGACTGATAAATAAATTATAAATAGTCTTTTAGGCAAATTTAAAGGGAAGGTCTGATGTATTTGGAGAATTTTTTGTGGTTGCTCAAATAGATGAAAACTCTATCTCTTACATTACCAGAAAGTTTTGACTGAAAATATCTTGAAATATAAAGAATTGAGCATATTTATAAATTCTTATTACATTATTTCTAAATAAATTAAAGATATAAAAAAATACCTATACATAAAATATAAATTCATCAACGAACAATTAATTTTTAAACAAGATGGTAAATGTGCATATTCTGTAATGATTCAAATCATAAACACAAGCAGAATTAAGCCAAATGAATGAAAACTCTATTTCTTATTATCTGAAGGGTTTGACTGAAAGAATCTTGCTGTTAATTTTTGCACACAAAAACTATTTTTGAAGTTGAAATGTAGTAAAATGTGCTATATTCTTTGGTTGATATTGGAAAACTTATGGAAGTAATGAACTGATTTTAAATGCATTAGCATTTATTCTACCTCTGACTGTGATAGTGAATTGAATCTCACCCGCTAGTGCACATTTATCTTTATATGACTATACCAATATACAATATTTACCCGCAATTTTTTAAAATATTTTTGTAAGAGCACTAACAAAAGCCATATTTTATTACATAACAAAACAACATTAAAGAATTAGTATAAAGAGGTTTTAAAAAAAAAAATGTGTCAGAACAACTGATGGCATCAATTTGCACCATTCCTAATTTCAATCAGACATCTGTGATTTCGGCAATTCCACTTAAACTAAGTGTTTGCCATTTGTTTACTCTTTTTTTTGTGTTATGAGCCTAAGTTTGAATTCAGTATGGCTGACTCATGAATAAGATCTTTTCTCGTAAAGATAGTAGACACTGAGTTATGGCCCCTTTATCCTCACTGTTTTAGTTTGTTTATCACGAACAACTGGTTGTGAATCAGATGATTCAGTGCTACCCGTATTGGACTGGACAATATCAGCTACTTCTGATCTTTCAACCAGATAAGACTGGAAAACAAAAAATAAACTTTGTTTACATTTAAGATCAATTTGATCAAAATATTTCAATTGTCCTGAACACTTCACTATAATATAACTCTGTCCAAGAAAACTTTTTGATCTTTGATTAACCAGTTCTAAATGAAATAATAGTTACCTCAATTCGTTTTAATTTTTCATCTATTTCTACTTTATCAGCAGGCAGGTCTAAGATTTTACGACATTTCTCATAAATATTATCTATGGACATATATATCACACCTAAATTGGTTCTCTGAAAAGAAAATAGATTTACACCTTAATATAATAAAAATAAATTTTCTAAGGAAATGAAAATATTGGCATTATACAAATACCATAATTCAATTGAATAGAGCTTTGCTTCCTACTGTTCTGTGCCTTATTGGACTAACTTAATGAAATGGAGCAATTTGTACTCTGTACCTTCTTTTTTAAAGCTCCTTTTGATAAAAGAAATTCTTGCTCTTTCCGTTGATTTAAAGTGGTTTTAGTTTCTTCTGCTGTTTTAAGATGAGCAAGCTTGCTGTTGAATGAAACTTTTCGTTTATTGTGATCCTGTCTGATATTTTCTAACTTGGTCTTCTTCAGTTCATACTGAAATAAAACAGTTTTGTCAGCGAATTGATTTTTCAAATTCTTTGATGTTTCCAGATGTAATTCAGAGTAAGGTGATTCTGTGTCGTCACATTTATCCCTAAATTAAAATGCTTATTGCTTTTGGATATAATGCTTGGTGTTTGCAGGTATACTTGCATGCAACCTAAAGTTTCCAGGGTGTAAATGTTTTTAGGATGATCATGTTTTCAATTCTAACAGTAACATTGGCACTAGTGCACCACCCTGACTTTAACAATGCTTGATAGTTCAGAAGACAACCTTGTCAGAAAAATCACCACAAGCAAACAATTCAGTCTAGTTATTATAACACATTAAAGAGGTTTTCTTAACTTTGTATGTGTATCGGGGACACTGATAGCATCAATTTGCGCCATTCCAATTTCCATTCCGACATTTGTGGTTCTTTCAATTCCACTAAAACTAACACTTAATGACGTCACTACCAGTGATCTGCAGATCTGCCAGTAGATCACTCGTAGTGAAGTCATAAAACGTGTTTGTTTTAGTGGAATTGCAAGTACCACAGACGTCAGAATGGAAATTGGAATGGCGCAAATTGATACTATCTGTCCCTTAAACACATACAAAGTTTAGAAAACCTCTCAACAATCTCTTTCACAGATGTTCTATACATCTCAATATAAAGCATTATTAATAGGCAAGTACTGCCAAGTGCCAGTAAACCAACCTCATCCTCCATATGACCTAAATTATCCACAATATCTTTATTAGCTTCGTATAATGTTCGATGTCTCATCATTAAACCTTTTACTTTATCTTCTGATGATGTGATGTAATCTGAAATAAATAAATGTTGTTAACCATCTATGATACCATTCCACTATTTTAAATATATAAATAAAGGGATATTGCATTGTCAAATTTAAATAACAAAATATCACTGTAAGCTATGTTGACTATAAAGGGTTTCTTCTTTACAAATGCAGTTGAAGAGTAGCATCATATTTATTGGAAGAGGCTACAGGCCTGGGGCCCTTATTCTCGAAAACTTGACTAAGATAAAATCCAGATTTTAAGAAATACAGTATTCTGATTGGATAATAACGCTAAATTTTAAAATTGATTTTAGTAACTGACCAATCAAAGAACTGGAACACTCAAATTCCCTTAACTTAAGTTTTCGAGAATAAGGCTCCTGCTTTGCAAGTGACACATGCCTTAGCACTTGTCACTTCAGTTAAAGGGATTGTAAAGAGATTTTCTAAACTTTGTATGTGTATCGGGCACACTGATAGCATCAATTTGCGCCATTCCAATTTTCATTTCGACGTCTGTGGTTCTTGCAATTCCACTATAACTAACGTACACGTTTTATCAGTGTACCCAATACACATACAAAGTTTAGAAAACCTCTTTACAACTCTTTAACTCAAGAGTTTAATACTATAATAGGTTTAAAAAAATTACCTTCAGGCATTGCTTCCACTACAGACAATAAATAGTTTTCATATTTTTTATATTGAGTTAATAATTTCTGTAAATATCTGTGTCTACAAAAAAAGAGAGAGAAAAATCAGAATATTTGCATTTCAGAAATTTCATTGAATATATATATCTGCTTCATGAAATGTTATTAAAAAATCAGTAGATGCAAATGTAATGGTAACTTTTTGAATTTTGAAGCTGCACTATGTACACAGAAAAAACCTGATCTTGCATCTAATGGCTCTTAAAAAATTAAAAATTTTCTCACTCATCCAAAACCACTCCAGTTTAGTTGTTCGAACACATACCTTTGTTTAACCTTTTCTAATTGTTCCTGTAATTCTTCTAATTCAGATTTCTTTCGTTCTCTTAACCTTACTTCTTGTTGATATTTCTGTATTGCTCGTCGTTGTTTTATTTCGTTTTCTTCAATAAATTTTTCAAACTTCGCCACTCGATCTTTCATCTAAAAGATTTTATTGTGTGTTCCATGACTTTCTAAACTAACATATAAGAAGCTGTAGGGGATCTGTTAGCTTATCTAGGAGTATGAGGTTATGATAGTTAAAAATTTTGACATTTAGAATACTAATCAGGATTCCAGCTCTGGGTAAGAGACACTGTCATGAAAAAGATCAAAGCCTTGGTATAACTCAATTCTACATTATAATTAATGTTATTGTTTTTTTAGAAAATTGACCTGAAAAGCCTTGACTTACAGACTGGAGAGTAAGAGGATTATAAACAAGGGGGATAATTCCCATTGTAATCTTATTATCAACTATAATAACAGACTTATTGACTTGCATTACGGGCTTGATGATAGAATAAAATGTATATGAAAGTTGGGACTGTTAACAATCCTGATTTTCTAGGTCTTCTGACAGAAATAAGGACAATGGGAAAAAATAACAACATTAAAATAATGCCCAACCCGTTGCTGTTTCTTCTGAACTTCAATCCTTCTCTTTTCACATGCTTCCATACGTTCTTTAAATTCTCGTCGCTTGGCTTCAAGTTCACCATCTACCTTATCTATCTCCACCTCCTGTTTTAACAGGAGAGTTCGTTGATGTGTGTTGGAACTAGACTCCAGAAGTCGATGTCCCTTTTCTTTAACGACTGGAATTTGTACAATATCATCTTCATCATCTCTAAAATATCAGAATTACAAATTATTTTACAAAGAAGATACATTCTCTAAATGGTTTTTGAACCTTAAAATTTAAAACAATGATGTGTTCTTATTGAACCAGGTATTATAAATGAAACTGGGCATTCTTGCCCTTCTAGAACACCTGATTCCATACCATGACTATTTCAATGAGACATTCAAATTCAGATTAGACAAAAGCTGCAATTAAGACAGTTTGTAACAATTCATTAATTATATTATGAAAGAAATCTATCACACATTTTATGTGTATTACATGTAGTAAATATAAATTAACAAATAAATAAGTTAAAAATGCTAGCACTCAGGGGCAGATTTAGGGGGTGGCGTGGCGGGCGTGCGCCCCCCCTAAAATTTACAAAGCATGGGTTATCCGTACCATTTTACCACAAATGTTTCTCGCCAATGTTTCTCGTTTGACAAGATATCTATCTACATTGCACCCACTCTAGAAGAATATTTCAATAACTTTAATTATTTTAACCTCAAATAATTTTATTCTGCGCCCACCCTAACGTCAAATCCTGTATCCGCCCCTGGCACTGGTTGTGGATTTCAGAATATATCTTGCCACGAGTGGGATTTAAACACTAATTATTGCATGGCAGAAACAATCCAACACCCTATGATTGAATTATTAATATTTCTTCTTAAAACATATATATAACACATTTAATGATTATCATAATAAATGTAAAATTTTTACAATTGTTAAAATACATAATTAGCTATACCCTGTACCATATTCTCCCAATGTGTATTAGGGGTGTCCAATGTTTCTAATAATAGTCCTAGCGAAACCTCCATTAAATTTGCTTATTATTCACATCATCAGAACACTGTCATATCATTGGTCCAAAAATAGCAACTCTTTTCCCACCCTATATTTTTTATTGTACAGTACTGACATATAAAATATAAGTGATGTTCCTCCTCGGGATATCCTTCAAAAAATAATTCGCCAAATCATTGTATGTGTGTTAATTGTAGGCCCCTATATATTTTAGTTTATTATGAAGTTGTTTAGTTCCTTAGTTAATGATCTTGAATTGTAAATACTGTAGTTGATATTTTCATTTATTTCAATAAAGTAAAGCCATGATTCCTTGCATAGGCCTACTTCACTATTTTTAGCATTACTACAATGTTGCACAATGAAATACATAAAAAAAGTTGCTAAATATGATATGAACTTAATATCAAGGCACTTTAACCATGTATAAATAATTAAAATAATGTTTACACAACTTTTTACCTGGCATGTAATTGAGTCACGAAAACGTTTCTTTTCGGTGGATCCAGATCCAATTTATAATTTTTAGTCGCTGCCATACTGAATTCTCTCAGTCCTAAAACCCAATTAAATTATTGAGAAAATCGCCATTGTTATTTTGGACCGTATAAAATACCGATATTGGCCGCCATGTATAAACAAATCTCATGAGCTTTCTTCACCTCCTTGGAGATTGATCACGTGATTACAGTCGGTCATGTGACTTGGCCTGTTGGGCCGTTATGAAGTACCGCTATATACCTCTATACATATTGATTTATATTGGGTAGCCTACATAATATTATACTAATTGGAAGTACCTCTAAATGGAATTTAATATAGGCCTACATAATATATTCAAATATGGGACACTTAAATAAAATATCTTCTATTTTCATCGCACCTTCTGATTCCATGTTCGAAATCTGTTGTTCCTGTTGTTCCTGTAACTCCAGAAAAAATGGATAGATAGTGAGGTCATCACTGCACATCTCCTATTTGAAACGCCTCTGAAGTACTTTTTCCAACAAGATTTCGTAGTTCTTACTTAGTCGAATATAGTGGAGAAAAATATGATTGCCAAAATTAAAGAAAAAAAATTCAAATTCTCATGTTTATTTTAAGCCTTTGAATTTCTTTTTTTGTAATATATTTATACATTTTTCTATCAAAAGGTCATACTGCTTTGCTTATTACTGTGTGTCCCCACCTTCAGTATTTTATCACACTCCTCTTGCTTACAATGTTATCATTATGCTGAAAAATCCCTTCAAAATCTTCTCAATGTTATTTTTTAAGCAAGTTCATTTTTTGTTACATAAGATTGACATTTTTTTCGCATATGAAACGAATCAGAATTTCCTGGCGCATCTTTTCAACACAAAATGGTGGTGAAATATTATCATAGGAAGCTTAGAGGACCAATCAAACATTTTTTTAGTGTCTGGAACGGCTTCGAAGGGGAGATAAGTTATTCAAAGTCAAATTTCTGTGGTGAAATAGGCACAAACGTGTCCATTGTTCACAAAAAATATTTGTATGACCGATTAGATCACGAGAGTGTTTGGTTTTTTGAAAAAAAAGAAAATTTTTTTTTTTTTTTGAGGGTCTCGATCCCGGGTCCCGCTGGTTGTGGTTCCAGCACGCTATCCACTTCGCCACAGCGGCTTGGGAGAAACGGCGCTAGGGTTAGCCGTAACCCTAGGTCCGGAGGGGTGTAAACGCGTTTTTTCTCGAAGGGCAACCATGCTTTAGCACAGAAAACTGTCATAACTTGATCGAAAATAGGTTTTTCGCATATGAAACGATTCAGAATTTCCTGGCGCATCTTTTCAACACAAAATGGTGGCGAAATATTATCATAGGAAGCTTAGAGGACCAATCAAACATTTTTTTAGTGTCTGGAACGGCTTCGAAGGGGAGATAAGTTATTCAAAGTCAATTTTCTGTGGTGAAATATGCACAAACGTGTCCATTGTTCACAAAAAATATTTGTATGACCGATTAGATCACGAGAGTTTAGGTTTTTTGAAAAAAAAAAAAAAAAAAATTTTTTTTAGGGTTTCGATCCCGGGTCCCGCTGGTTGTGACTCCAGCACGCTTTTTTTTTTTTATCTTGTAAATATTTATTAAACATTGGTTATCATAATATACAATACAAAATATTAGAATAATATTACATACTTATATCACAGTTATCATAATCATTAAAACAAAAACAAAATTATATATCACTATCACAGATAAATTTACATAATGGAGTTAAAAAATTAAAACATTAATTCATATGAAAATACATATGTATAATTATCTTCAAAAGTTAAATGAAAAAGTTTATTGGCAAACAGTAAATGTACGGTTAAAAACACGTGCTATTTCGCGTATACCGTTATAAAAAGTTAAAGGTGAGTTATGTCGTCTGCTAAAAAGGGTACATAACTCTTGAATAAAACAAGAACATATAAAATATATAAAACGTTAAAAAATTAATTAAATTCGATACCAATAGTATTATCAAGTTGTATATTTATAAAAAACGAAGGCAAAATAAACTTTTGTATAAAAACATGTCTTTTGTACAGGGGTTTAATATATAAAAGAGATTGTCCTAAAATATGTTTGTAAAGTTTAACTAGATCGACATTACTGTTTGGATTGTCAATGCAGGCGTTTCTTCTAATATAGATGGTTTGTCTAGCACAAGATAAAATAAGATTTAAAAGTTCGTTTGGTTGTGATTTGTTAAAAGTTTGCAATCCAAATAACATAAAACATATAAAATCATCATGTGAAAAATTAAAAGGAAGAATATCACCTAACATTTGTTTTAACAAAACTATAAAAATACTCCAGCACGCTATCCACTTCGCCACCGCGGCTTGGGAGAAATGGCGCTAGGGTTAGCCGTAACCCAGAGCCCTTTATAGAGAGAGTTTGGACAACGTCAAAATGGCCGCCATATTGAATACCTACTATCGAAGCGTGACGTTATACGCTAACGTTAAAACAGCAAAGCGGGGACGTTATTTTTCGGCATTAATCAACTGGTATTCAAGTTATTTTGATTTTTTTGCATTAAATAAATATTCTTTTTATTAATTCTACTAAACAAATGTAAATTTATTGATTTAGCACTCCCGAATAATGACTCTGAAGCAGTGAAGAATTTCAATATTCCCCGTCTTTTTCTAATGATGATTTCGTAATTGCTGTAAATTTCTCCTGAACACTTTTTATGTTTCCTTATATTGTCAGAATATAATATCATTTCCCCCTTTGTTCATACCTATACGCCCTCAATATGGATCATATAGGAATATAATAGGATACTGTCGTCACTTATGCCCGTCTGTTTGTCTGCCGTGTTCAAATGTATATAATCACAATTCTCGACGCATTTTGTCGAAACTTTGTAAAATTATTACTCAAGGAAAACCCCTTTCGAAAATATAGAAGAAAAAAAAATCACAAATATAAATATTAGTTGTTGCTCTTTTACCACCTACGGGCATAATCCTTAATGGATTTCGACAAAATTTGTGGAAATTCTCTATCAGCACCTTAGGATAAACCATTTTATAAATTCAAATAAACAAAAATATTAATATAAGTTATTCTTGTTCTCGAAACGAGTTCCGTCTTCAGCTCACCAACACTCCACAAGGCACAATTCTAAACGGAGACGCGCATAGACTAGGAACCTCACTGTTCGTCTATTTAAGTTAAAGATCACTCGACAGTTGGAAATCGAAAATGAGTAGTCCCATCCAGCTTTATACCTGGCAAAATTTAAATTATTTCAATTTGCACGGCTTTTGCCAGTCCGAATTATGCAAGTGCCAAACAGAGGACGTTAAACTCGATCAGTCGAGGCAGTTCAGCACCCCCCCCCCCCCAACCTCCCCGTCCCCTCTCCTCTTAGAAAACTTTGTGAATTGGTACGCATTAATGGTGACCTTAGTAGAGTTATTGCTACTTTAATTATGCCGAGGACACCAATGGCGTAGCTAGGTTTTCGAAACTAGGGGTGCAGTGGTTAAGATGAACCGACAGAATATATTGACATTGCGATGGGAGCGAATAACGAGTGGGTGAGGCCAAGGCACAATTTGGGGGCCCAGTGGGCAAGCTGGTAGATTTTATTTATTTTGACACACTGTAGGAAGGCTATATTATTTTTTTTTTGATGTTTATGTCTGCAGTCATTCGGCTCAACCTCACCGACGGCACCTGTTGAACAGACAGATATCAATAATGGGGGAACAATGACACCCCAGACCCCCCTCTAGCTACGCCACCGGAGGACACCTATTGGAAGCCTAGAAACATGATTTTCTTAATTTTGGGGACCACCTCTTGTGCATTAAAATTTAGATAATTTGACTCCCTTAAACGCGCCTCCTGACATATCCTGACGAATTTACGGCATATTAAGAGTATTCAAAATTTCTGACGAATTTACGGTATATTAAGAGTATTCAAGATTTTTTTTTATAATCGCAAAAGCGCATGATTAACAATTAACATAAATTAGCAAATTAAAAGTTTATTAGATTATTGGTAAAATAGGGTCCGAGTATATAGGTCGGAGAATTTAAGGCTTATTTGTATATGGACTGCGGAACCACTCCTGCGGAAACGCATTTTCCGACATTCCCTAGCCTGGGTTTTCAAATGGTTTTCTAAAGTGTCCCCGATTACCCACAAGGAAATGACCATGGCCCCTGAATTGTCTGCGGAAGGCATCGAAAACATGCAATCATACTGAAGTGTGACCCAGAGTTATTGTGGTCAGTGGACACTGTGTGCATATCCACATAGATAATTACATATGTATGGTACTAGTATTTTCAGGCAACAAAATAATTTTATCAAAATTGGGCAAGGCTGTGCATAGCTAACCCTAATTTGCTTCCTACCGATTTAAACCCTCTTTGCACCATTTGCAGGTAAGGAGAAACTTAAAACTGACCTATTAAACCTCCCTAAGATCATTTTTTCGGTACCAAATTGCGTTGGACGTGTGCGCTACGACGTGCTCTTTCATTTGGTATGCGGAAGTCCTATATTTGAGCAAGCTTTCACCCTTTCCTGAGCTAACCCTAGTTTGCATTCCAAAATCAAGAGTTACCCTTAGGGTTAACCCTAGCTAACCCTAGGGTTAGGGTTGGGGTTGACCCTAAGTCTCGGTAGCCGAGTGGTCTCCGTAGCCTTTTGTCAACTTTGAGGTCCCAGGTTCGATTCCCACTTGCAGTATTGATATTTTTTTTTATTTTTTTCAAGTCAAACACTGTCTCCGGAATCATTTTCAGGCAACAAAATAATTTTATCAAAATTAGGCAAGGCTGTGCATAGCTAACCCTAATTTGCTTCCTACCGATTTAAACCCTCTTTGCACCATTTATAGGTAAGGAGAAACTTAAAACTGACCTATTAAACCTCCCTAAGATCATTTTTTCGGTACCAAATTGCGTTGGACGTGTGCGCTACGACGTGCTCTTTCATTTGGTATGCGGAAGTCCTATATTTGAGCAAGCTTTCACCCTTTCCTGAGCTAACCCTAGTTTGCATTCCAAAATCAAGAGTTACCCTTAGGGTTAACCCTAGCTAACCCTAGGGTTAGGGTTGGGGTTGACCCTAAGTCTCGGTAGCCGAGTGGTCTCCGTAGCCTTTTGTCAACTTTGAGGTCCCAGGTTCGATTCCCACTTGCAGTATTGATATTTTTTTTTATTTTTTTCAAGTCAAACACTGTCTCCGGAATCATTTTCAGGCAACAAAATAATTTTATCAAAATTAGGCAAGGCTGTGCATAGCTAACCCTAATTTGCTTCCTACCGATTTAAACCCTCTTTGCACCATTTATAGGTAAGGAGAAACTTAAAACTGACCTATTAAACCTCCCTAAGATCATTTTTTCGGTACCAAATTGCGTTGGACGTGTGCGCTACGACGTGCTCTTTCATTTGGTATGCGGAAGTCCTATATTTGAGCAAGCTTTCACCCTTTCCTGAGCTAACCCTAGTTTGCATTCCAAAATCAAGAGTTACCCTTAGGGTTAACCCTAGCTAACCCTAGGGCTAGAGTTGGGGTTGATCCTAAGTCTCGGTAGCCGAGTGGTCTCCGTAGCTTTTTGTCAACTTTGAGGTCCCAGGTTCGATTCCCACTTGCAGTATTGATATTTTTTTTTATTTTTTTCAAGTCAAACACTGTCTCCTGAATCATATTCAGGCAACAAAATAATTTTATCAAAATTGGGCAAGGCTGTGCATAGCTAACCCTAATTTGCTTCCTACCGATTTAAACCCTCTTTGCACCATTTGCAGGTAAGGAGAAACTTAAAACTGACCTATTAAACTTCCCTAAGATCATTTTTCGGTACCAAATTGCGTTGGACGTGTGCGCTACGACGTGCTCTTTCATTTGGTATGCGGAAGTCCTATATTTGAGCAAGCTTTCACCCTTTACTGAGCTAACCCTAGTTTGCATTCCAAAATCAAGAGTTACCCTTAGGGTTAACCCTAGCTAAGGGTTAGAGTTGGGATGGACCCTGAGTCTCGGTAGCCGAGTGGTCTCCGTAGCTTTTTGTCAACTTTGAGGTCCCAGGTTCGATTCCCACTTGCAGTATTGATATTTTTTTTTATTTTTTTCAAGTCAAACACTGTCTCCGGAATCATTTTCAGGCAACAAAATAATTTTATCAAAATTGGGCAAGGCTATGCATAGCTAACCCTAATTTGCTTCCTACCGATTTAAACCCTCTTTGCACCATTTGCAGGTAAGGAGAAACTTAAAACTGACCTATTAAACCTCCCTAAGATCATTTTTTCGGTACCAAATTGCGTTGGACGTGTGCGCTACGACGTGCTCTTTCATTTGGTATGCGGAAGTCCTATATTTGAGCAAGCTTTCACCCTTTCCTGAGCTAACCCTAGTTTGCATTCCAAAATCAAGAGTTACCCTTAGGGTTAACCCTAGCTAACCCTAGGGTTAGAGTTGGGGTTGACCCTAAGTCTCGGTAGCCGAGTGGTCTCCGTAGCTTTTTGTCAACTTTGAGGTCCCAGGTTCGATTCCCACTTGCAGTATTGATATTTTTTTTTATTTTTTTCAAGTCAAACACTGTCTCCTGAATCATTTTCAGGCAACAAAATAATTTTTATCAAAATTGGGCAAGGCTGTGCATAGCTAACCCTAATTTGCTTCCTACCGATTTAAACCCTCTTTGCACCATTTGCAGGTTAGGAGAAACTTAAAACTGACCTATTAAACCTCCCTAAGATCATTTTTTCGGTACCAAATTGCGTTGGACGTGTGCGCTACGACGTGCTCTTTCATTTGGTATGCGGAAGTCCTATATTTGAGCAAGCTTTCACCCTTTCCTGAGCTAACCCTAGTTTGCATTCCAAAATCAAGAGTTACCCTTAGGGTTAACCCTAGCTAACCCTAGGGTTAGAGTTGTGGTTGACCCTAAGTCTCGGTAGCCGAGTGGTCTCCGTAGCTTTTTGTCAACTTTGAGGTCCCAGGTTCGATTCCCACTTGCAGTATTGATATTTTTTTTTATTTTTTTCAAGTCAAACACTGTCTCCTGAATCATATTCAGGCAACAAAATAATTTTATCAAAATTGGGCAAGGCTGTGCATAGCTAACCCTAATTTGCTTCCTACCGATTTAAACCCTCTTTGCACCATTTGCAGGTAAGGAGAAACTTAAAACTGACCTATTAAACCTCCCTAAGATCATTTTTCGGTACCAAATTGCGTTGGACGTGTGCGCTACGACGTGCTCTTTCATTTGGTATGCGGAAGTCCTATATTTGAGCAAGCTTTCACCCTTTCCTGAGCTAACCCTAGTTTGCATTCCAAAATCAAGAGTTACCCTTAGGGTTAACCCTAGCTAACCCTAGGGTTAGAGTTGGGATGGACCCTAAGTCTCGGTAGCCGAGTGGTCTCCGTAGCTTTTTGTCAACTTTTAGGTCCCAGGTTCGATTCCCACTTGCAGTATTGATATTTTTTTTTATTTTTTTCAAGTCAAACACTGTCTCCGGAATCATTTTCAGACAACAAAATAATTTTATCAAAATTGGGCAAGGCTGTGCATAGCTAACCCTAATTTGCTTCCTACCGATTTAAACCCTCTTTGCACCATTTGCAGGTAAGGAGAAACTTAAAACTGACCTATTAAACCTCCCTAAGATCATTTTTTTCGGTACCAAATTGCGTTGGACGTGTGCGCTACGACGTGCTCTTTCATTTGGTATGCGGAAGTCCTATATTTGAGCAAGCTTTCACCCTTTCCTGAGCTAACCCTAGTTTGCATTCCAAAATCAAGAGTTACCCTTAGGGTTAACCCTAGCTAACCCTAGGGTTAGAGTTGGGGTTGACCCTAAGTCTCGGTAGCCGAGTGGTCTCCGTAGCTTTTTGTCAACTTTGAGGTCCCAGGTTCGATTCCCACTTGCAGTATTGATATTTTTTTTTTTCAAGTCAAACACTGTCTCCTGAATCATTTTCAGGCAACAAAATAATTTTATCAAAATTGGGCAAGGCTGTGCATAGCTAACCCTAATTTGCTTCCTACTGATTTAAACCCTCTTTGCACCATTTGCAGGTAAGGAGAAACTTAAAACTGACCTATTAAACCTCCCTAAGATCATTTTTTCGGTACCAAATTGCGTTGGACGTGTGCGCTACGACGTGCTCTTTCATTTGGTATGCGGAAGTCCTATATTTGAGCAAGCTTTCACCCTTTCCTGAGCTAACCCTAGTTTGCATTCCAAAATCAAGAGTTACCCTTAGGGTTAACCCTAGAGTTGGTGTTGACCCTAAGTCTCGGTAGCCGAGTGGTTTCCGTAGCTTTTTGTCAACTTTGAGGTCCCAGGTTCGATTCCCACTTGCAGTATTGATATTTTTTTTTATTTTTTTCAAGTCAACACTGTCTCCTGAATCATTTTCAGGCAACAAAATAATTTTATCAAAATTGGGCAAGGCTGTGCATAGCTAACCCTAATTTGCTTCCTACCGATTTAAACACTCTTTGCACCATTTGCAGGTAAGGAGAAACTTAAAACTGACCTATTAAACCTCCCTAAGATCATTTTTTCGGTACCAAATTGCGTTGGACGTGTGCGCTACGACGTGCTCTTTCATTTGGTATGCGGAAGTCCTATATTTGAGCAAGCTTTCGCCCTTTCCTGAGCTAACCCTAGTTTGCATTCCAAAATCAAGAGTTACCCTTAGGGTTAACCCTAGCTAACCCTAGGGTTAGAGCTGGGGTTGACCCTAAGTCTCGGTAGCCGAGTGGTCTCCGTAGCTTTTTGTCAACTTTGAGGTCCCAGGTTCGATTCCCACTTGCAGTATTGATATTTTTTTTTTTCAAGTCAAACACTGTCTCCTGAATCATTTTCAGGCAACAAAATAATTTTATCAAAATTGGGCAAGGCTGTGCATAGCTAACCCTAATTTGCTTCCTACTGTTTTAAACCCTCTTTGCACCATTTGCAGGTAAGGAGAAACTTAAAACTGACCTATTAAACCTCCCTAAGATCATTTTTTCGGTACCAAATTGCGTTGGACGTGTGCGCTACGACGTGCTCTTTCATTTGGTATGCGGAAGTCCTATATTTGAGCAAGCTTTCACCCTTTCCTGAGCTAACCCTAGTTTGCATTCCAAAATCAAGAGTTACCCTTAGGGTTAACCCTAGAGTTGGTGTTGACCCTAAGTCTCGGTAGCCGAGTGGTTTCCGTAGCTTTTTGTCAACTTTGAGGTCCCAGGTTCGATTCCCACTTGCAGTATTGATATATTTTTTTTTCAAGTCAAACACTGTCTCCTGAATCATTTTCAGGCAACAAAATAATTTTATCAAAATTGGGCAAGGCTGTGCATAGCTAACCCTAATTTGCTTCCTACTGATTTAAACCCTCTTTGCACCATTTGCAGGTAAGGAGAAACTTAAAACTGACCTATTAAACCTCCCTAAGATCATTTTTTCGGTACCAAATTGCGTTGGACGTGTGCGCTACGACGTGCTCTTTCATTTGGTATGCGGAAGTCCTATATTTGAGCAAGCTTTCACCCTTTCCTGAGCTAACCCTAGTTTGCATTCCAAAATCAAGAGTTACCCTTAGGGTTAACCCTAGAGTTGGTGTTGACCCTAAGTCTCGGTAGCCGAGTGGTTTCCGTAGCTTTTTGTCAACTTTGAGGTCCCAGGTTCGATTCCCACTTGCAGTATTGATATTTTTTTTTATTTTTTTCAAGTCAACACTGTCTCCTGAATCATTTTCAGGCAACAAAATAATTTTATCAAAATTGGGCAAGGCTGTGCATAGCTAACCCTAATTTGCTTCCTACCGATTTAAACACTCTTTGCACCATTTGCAGGTAAGGAGAAACTTAAAACTGACCTATTAAACCTCCCTAAGATCATTTTTTCGGTACCAAATTGCGTTGGACGTGTGCGCTACGACGTGCTCTTTCATTTGGTATGCGGAAGTCCTATATTTGAGCAAGCTTTCACCCTTTCCTGAGCTAACCCTAGTTTGCATTCCAAAATCAAGAGTTACCCTTAGGGTTAACCCTAGCTAACCCTAGGGTTAGGGTTGGGGTTGACCCTAAGTCTCGGTAGCCGAGTGGTCTCCGTAGCCTTTTGTCAACTTTGAGGTCCCAGGTTCGATTCCCACTTGCAGTATTGATATTTTTTTTTATTTTTTTCAAGTCAAACACTGTCTCCGGAATCATTTTCAGGCAACAAAATAATTTTATCAAAATTGGGCAAGGCTGTGCATAGCTAACCCTAATTTGCTTCCTACCGATTTAAACCCTCTTTGCACCATTTATAGGTAAGGAGAAACTTAAAACTGACCTATTAAACCTCCCTAAGATCATTTTTTCGGTACCAAATTGCGTTGGACGTGTGCGCTACGACGTGCTCTTTCATTTGGTATGCGGAAGTCCTATATTTGAGCAAGCTTTCACCCTTTCCTGAGCTAACCCTAGTTTGCATTCCAAAATCAAGAGTTACCCTTAGGGTTAACCCTAGCTAACCCTAGGGCTAGAGTTGGGGTTGATCCTAAGTCTCGGTAGCCGAGTGGTCTCCGTAGCTTTTTGTCAACTTTGAGGTCCCAGGTTCGATTCCCACTTGCAGTATTGATATTTTTTTTTATTTTTTTCAAGTCAACACTGTCTCCTGAATCATTTTCAGGCAACAAAATAATTTTATCAAAATTGGGCAAGGCTGTGCATAGCTAACCCTAATTTGCTTCCTACCGATTTAAACCCTCTTTGCACCATTTGCAGGTAAGGAGAAACTTAAAACTGACCTATTAAACCTCCCTAAGATCATTTTTTCGGTACCAAATTGCGTTGGACGTGTGCGCTACGACGTGCTCTTTCATTTGGTATGCGGAAGTCCTATATTTGAGCAAGCTTTCACCCTTTCCTGAGCTAACCCTAGTTTGCATTCCAAAATCAAGAGTTACCCTTAGGGTTAACCCTAGCTAACCCTAGGGTTAGGATTGGGCTTGACCCTAAGTCTCGGTAGCCGAGTGGTCTCCGTAGCCTTTTGACAACTTTGAGGTCCCAGGTTCGATTCCCACTTGCAGTATTGATATTTTTTTTTATTTTTTTCAAGTCAAACACTGTCTCCGGAATCATTTTCAGGCAACAAAATAATTTTATCAAAATTGGGCAAGGCTGTGCATAGCTAACCCTAATTTGCTTCCTACCGATTTAAACCCTCTTTGCACCATTTATAGGTAAGGAGAAACTTAAAACTGACCTATTAAACCTCCCTAAGATCATTTTTTCGGTACCAAATTGCGTTGGACGTGTGCGCTACGACGTGCTCTTTCATTTGGTATGCGGAAGTCCTATATTTGAGCAAGCTTTCACCCTTTCCTGAGCTAACCCTAGTTTGCATTCCAAAATCAAGAGTTACCCTTAGGGTTAACCCTAGAGTTGGTGTTGACCCTAAGTCTCGGTAGCCGAGTGGTTTCCGTAGCTTTTTGTCAACTTTGAGGTCCCAGGTTCGATTCCCACTTGCAGTATTGATATTTTTTTTTATTTTTTTCAAGTCAACACTGTCTCCTGAATCATTTTCAGGCAACAAAATAATTTTATCAAAATTGGGCAAGGCTGTGCATAGCTAACCCTAATTTGCTTCCTACCGATTTAAACACTCTTTGCACCATTTGCAGGTAAGGAGAAACTTAAAACTGACCTATTAAACCTCCCTAAGATCATTTTTTCGGTACCAAATTGCGTTGGACGTGTGCGCTACGACGTGCTCTTTCATTTGGTATGCGGAAGTCCTATATTTGAGCAAGCTTTCACCCTTTCCTGAGCTAACCCTAGTTTGCATTCCAAAATCAAGAGTTACCCTTAGGGTTAACCCTAGCTAACCCTAGGGTTAGAGTTGGGGTTGACCCTAAGTCTCGGTAGCCGAGTGGTCTCCGTAGCCTTTTGTCAACTTTGAGGTCCCAGGTTCGATTCCCACTTGCAGTATTGATATTTTTTTTTATTTTTTTCAAGTCAAACACTGTCTCCGGAATCATTTTCAGGCAACAAAATAATTTTATCAAAATTGGGCAAGGCTGTGCATAGCTAACCCTAATTTGCTTCCTACCGATTTAAACCCTCTTTGCACCATTTATAGGTAAGGAGAAACTTAAAACTGACCTATTAAACCTCCCTAAGATCATTTTTTCGGTACCAAATTGCGTTGGACGTGTGCGCTACGACGTGCTCTTTCATTTGGTATGCGGAAGTCCTATATTTGAGCAAGCTTTCACCCTTTCCTGAGCTAACCCTAGTTTGCATTCCAAAATCAAGAGTTACCCTTAGGGTTAACCCTAGCTAACCCTAGGGCTAGAGTTGGGGTTGATCCTAAGTCTCGGTAGCCGAGTGGTCTCCGTAGCTTTTTGTCAACTTTGAGGTCCCAGGTTCGATTCCCACTTGCAGTATTGATATTTTTTTTTATTTTTTTCAAGTCAACACTGTCTCCTGAATCATTTTCAGGCAACAAAATAATTTTATCAAAATTGGGCAAGGCTGTGCATAGCTAACCCTAATTTGCTTCCTACCGATTTAAACCCTCTTTGCACCATTTGCAGGTAAGGAGAAACTTAAAACTGACCTATTAAACCTCCCTAAGATCATTTTTTCGGTACCAAATTGCGTTGGACGTGTGCGCTACGACGTGCTCTTTCATTTGGTATGCGGAAGTCCTATATTTGAGCAAGCTTTCACCCTTTCCTGAGCTAACCCTAGTTTGCATTCCAAAATCAAGAGTTACCCTTAGGGTTAACCCTAGCTAACCCTAGGGTTAGGATTGGGGTTGACCCTAAGTCTCGGTAGCCGAGTGGTCTCCGTAGCCTTTTGACAACTTTGAGGTCCCAGGTTCGATTCCCACTTGCAGTATTGATATTTTTTTTTATTTTTTTCAAGTCAAACACTGTCTCCGGAATCATTTTCAGGCAACAAAATAATTTTATCAAAATTGGGCAAGGCTGTGCATAGCTAACCCTAATTTGCTTCCTACCGATTTAAACCCTCTTTGCACCATTTATAGGTAAGGAGAAACTTAAAACTGACCTATTAAACCTCCCTAAGATCATTTTTTCGGTACCAAATTGCGTTGGACGTGTGCGCTACGACGTGCTCTTTCATTTGGTATGCGGAAGTCCTATATTTGAGCAAGCTTTCACCCTTTCCTGAGCTAACCCTAGTTTGCATTCCAAAATCAAGAGTTACCCTTAGGGTTAACCCTAGCTAACCCTAGGGCTAGAGTTGGGGTTGATCCTAAGTCTCGGTAGCCGAGTGGTCTCTGTAGCTTTTTGTCAACTTTGAGGTCCCAGGTTCGATTCCCACTTGCAGTATTGATATTTTTTTTTATTTTTTTCAAGTCAAACACTGTCTCCTGAATCATATTCAGGCAACAAAATAATTTTATCAAAATTGGGCAAGGCTGTGCATAGCTAACCCTAATTTGCTTCCTACCGATTTAAACCCTCTTTGCACCATTTGCAGGTAAGGAGAAACTTAAAACTGACCTATTAAACCTCCCTAAGATCATTTTTCGGTACCAAATTGCGTTGGACGTGTGCGCTACGACGTGCTCTTTCATTTGGTATGCGGAAGTCCTATATTTGAGCAAGCTTTCACCCTTTCCTGAGCTAACCCTAGTTTGCATTCCAAAATCAAGAGTTACCCTTAGGGTTAACCCTAGCTAACCCTAGGGCTAGAGTTGGGGTTGATCCTAAGTCTCGGTAGCCGAGTGGTCTCTGTAGCTTTTTGTCAACTTTGAGGTCCCAGGTTCGATTCCCACTTGCAGTATTGATATTTTTTTTTATTTTTTTCAAGTCAAACACTGTCTCCTGAATCATATTCAGGCAACAAAATAATTTTATCAAAATTGGGCAAGGCTGTGCATAGCTAACCCTAATTTGCTTCCTACCGATTTAAACCCTCTTTGCACCATTTGCAGGTAAGGAGAAACTTAAAACTGACCTATTAAACCTCCCTAAGATCATTTTTCGGTACCAAATTGCGTTGGACGTGTGCGCTACGACGTGCTCTTTCATTTGGTATGCGGAAGTCCTATATTTGAGCAAGCTTTCACCCTTTCCTGAGCTAACCCTAGTTTGCATTCCAAAATCAAGAGTTACCCTTAGGGTTAACCCTAGCTAAGGGTTAGAGTTGGGATGGACCCTGAGTCTCGGTAGCCGAGTGGTCTCCGTAGCTTTTTGTCAACTTTGAGGTCCCAGGTTCGATTCCCACTTGCAGTATTGATATTTTTTTTTATTTTTTTCAAGTCAAACACTGTCTCCTGAATCATATTCAGGCAACAAAATAATTTTATCAAAATTGGGCAAGGCTGTGCATAGCTAACCCTAATTTGCTTCCTACCGATTTAAACCCTCTTTGCACCATTTGCAGGTAAGGAGAAACTTAAAACTGACCTATTAAACCTCCCTAAGATCATTTTTCGGTACCAAATTGCGTTGGACGTGTGCGCTACGACGTGCTCTTTCATTTGGTATGCGGAAGTCCTATATTTGAGCAAGCTTTCACCCTTTCCTGAGCTAACCCTAGTTTGCATTCCAAAATCAAGAGTTACCCTTAGGGTTAACCCTAGCTAACCCTAGGGTTAGGGTTGGGGTTGACCCTAAGTCTCGGTAGCCGAGTGGTCTCCGTAGCCTTTTGTCAACTTTGAGGTCCCAGGTTCGATTCCCACTTGCAGTATTGATATTTTTTTTTATTTTTTTCAAGTCAAACACTGTCTCCGGAATCATTTTCAGGCAACAAAATAATTTTATCAAAATTGGGCAAGGCTGTGCATAGCTAACCCTAATTTGCTTCCTACCGATTTAAACCCTCTTTGCACCATTTATAGGTAAGGAGAAACTTAAAACTGACCTATTAAACCTCCCTAAGATCATTTTTTCGGTACCAAATTGCGTTGGACGTGTGCGCTACGACGTGCTCTTTCATTTGGTATGCGGAAGTCCTATATTTGAGCAAGCTTTCACCCTTTCCTGAGCTAACCCTAGTTTGCATTCCAAAATCAAGAGTTACCCTTAGGGTTAACCCTAGCTAACCCTAGGGCTACAGTTGGGGTTGATCCTAAGTCTCGGTAGCCGAGTGGTCTCCGTAGCTTTTTGTCAACTTTGAGGTCCCAGGTTCGATTCCCACTTGCAGTATTGATATTTTTTTTTTTTTTCAAGTCAAACACTGTCTCCTGAATCATATTCAGGCAACAAAATAATTTTATCAAAATTGGGCAAGGCTGTGCATAGCTAACCCTAATTTGCTTCCTACCGATTTAAACCCTCTTTGCACCATTTGCAGGTAAGGAGAAACTTAAAACTGACCTATTAAACCTCCCTAAGATCATTTTTCGGTACCAAATTGCGTTGGACGTGTGCGCTACGACGTGCTCTTTCATTTGGTATGCGGAAGTCCTATATTTGAGCAAGCTTTCACCCTTTCCTGAGCTAACCCTAGTTTGCATTCCAAAATCAAGAGTTACCCTTAGGGTTAACCCTAGCTAAGGGTTAGAGTTGGGATGGACCCTGAGTCTCGGTAGCCGAGTGGTCTCCGTAGCTTTTTGTCAACTTTGAGGTCCCAGGTTCGATTCCCACTTGCAGTATTGATATTTTTTTTTATTTTTTTCAAGTCAAACACTGTCTCCGGAATCATTTTCAGGCACGAAAATAATTTTATCAAAATTGGGCAAGGCTGTGCATAGCTAACCCTAATTTGCTTCCTACCGATTTAAACCCTCTTTGCACCATTTGCAGGTAAGGAGAAACTTAAAACTGACCTATTAAACCTCCCTAAGATCATTTTTTTCGGTACCAAATTGCGTTGGACGTGTGCGCTACGACGTGCTCTTTCATTTGGTATGCGGAAGTCCTATATTTGAGCAAGCTTTCACCCTTTCCTGAGCTAACCCTAGTTTGCATTCCAAAATCAAGAGTTACCCTTAGGGTTAACCCTAGCTAACCCTAGGGTTAGAGTTGGGGTTGACCCTAAGTCTCGGTAGCCGAGTGGTCTCCGTAGCTTTTTGTCAACTTTGAGGTCCCAGGTTCGATTCCCACTTGCAGTATTGATATTTTTTTTTTTTCAAGTCAAACACTGTCTCCTGAATCATTTTCAGGCAACAAAATAATTTTATCAAAATTGGGCAAGGCTGTGCATAGCTAACCCTAATTTGCTTCCTACTGATTTAAACCCTCTTTGCACCATTTGCAGGTAAGGAGAAACTTAAAACTGACCTATTAAACCTCCCTAAGATCATTTTTTCGGTACCAAATTGCGTTGGACGTGTGCGCTACGACGTGCTCTTTCATTTGGTATGCGGAAGTCCTATATTTGAGCAAGCTTTCACCCTTTCCTGAGCTAACCCTAGTTTGCATTCCAAAATCAAGAGTTACCCTTAGGGTTAACCCTAGAGTTGGTGTTGACCCTAAGTCTCGGTAGCCGTGTGGTTTCCGTAGCTTTTTGTCAACTTTGAGGTCCCAGGTTCGATTCCCACTTGCAGTATTGATATTTTTTTTTATTTTTTTCAAGTCAACACTGTCTCCTGAATCATTTTCAGGCAACAAAATAATTTTATCAAAATTGGGCAAGGCTGTGCATAGCTAACCCTAATTTGCTTCCTACCGATTTAAACCCTCTTTGCACCATTTGCAGGTAAGGAGAAACTTAAAACTGACCTATTAAACCTCCCTAAGATCATTTTTTCGGTACCAAATTGCGTTGGACGTGTGCGCTACGACGTGCTCTTTCATTTGGTATGCGGAAGTCCTATATTTGAGCAAGCTTTCACCCTTTCCTGAGCTAACCCTAGTTTGCATTCCAAAATCAAGAGTTACCCTTAGGGTTAACCCTAGCTAACCCTAGGGTTAGAGTTGGGGTTGACCCTAAGTCTCGGTAGCCGAGTGGTCTCCGTAGCTTTTTGTCAACTTTGAGGTCCCAGGTTCGATTCCCACTTGCAGTATTGATATTTTTTTTTTTCAAGTCAAACACTGTCTCCTGAATCATTTTCAGGCAACAAAATAATTTTATCAAAATTGGGCAAGGCTGTGCATAGCTAACCCTAATTTGCTTTCTACCGATTTAAACCCTCTTTGCACCATTTGCAGGTAAGGAGAAACTTAAAACTGACCTATTAAACCTCCCTAAGATCATTTTTTCGGTACCAAATTGCGTTGGACGTGTGCGCTACGACGTGCTCTTTCATTTGGTATGCGAAAGTCCTATATTTGAGCAAGCTTTCACCCTTTCCTGAGCTAACCCTAGTTTGCATTCCAAAATCAAGAGTTACCCTTAGGGTTAACCCTAGCTAACCCTAGGGTTAGAGTTGCGGATGACCCTAAGTCTCGGTAGCCGAGTGGTCTCCGTAGCTTTTTGTCAACTTTGAGGTCCCAGGTTCGATTCCCACTTGCAGTATTGATATTTTTTTTTATTTTTTTCAAGTCAAACACTGTCTCCTGAATCATTTTCAGGCAACAAAATAATTTTATCAAAATTGGGCAAGGCTGTGCATAGCTAACCCTAATTTGCTTCCTACCGATTTAAACCCTCTTTGCAGGTAAGGAGAAACTTAAAACTGACCTATTAAACCTCCCTAAGATCATTTTTTCGGTACCAAATTGCGTTGGACGTGTGCGCTACGACGTGCTCTTTCATTTGGTATGCGGAAGTCCTATATTTGAGCAAGCTTTCACCCTTTCCTGAGCTAACCCTAGTTTGCATTCCAAAATCAAGAGTTACCCTTAGGGTTAACCCTAGCTAACCCTAGGGTTAGAGTTGAGGTTGACCCTAAGTCTCGGTAGCCAAGTGGTCTCCGTAGCTTTTTGTCAACTTTGAGGTCCCAGGTTCGATTCCCACTTGCAGTATTGATATTTTTTTTTATTTTTTTCAAGTCAAACACTGTCTCCTGAATCATTTTCAGGCAACAAAATAATTTTATCAAAATTGGGCAAGGCTGTGCATAGCTAACCCTAATTTGCTTCCTACCGATTTAAACCCTCTTTGCACCATTTGCAGGTAAGGAGAAACTTAAAACTGACCTATTAAACCTCCCTAAGATCATTTTTTCGGTACCAAATTGCGTTGGACGTGTGCACTACGACGTGCTCTTTCATTTGGTATGCGGAAGTCCTATATTTGAGCAAGCTTTCACCCTTTCCTGAGCTAACCCTAGTTTGCATTCCAAAATCAAGAGTTACCCTTAGGGTTAACCCTAGCTAACCCTAGGGTTAGAGTTGAGGTTGACCCTAAGTCTCGGTAGCCAAGTGGTCTCCGTAGCTTTTTGTCAACTTTGAGGTCCAAGGTTCGATTCCCACTTGCAGTATTGATATTTTTTTTTATTTTTTTCAAGTCAAACACTGTCTCCTGAATCATTTTCAGGCAACAAAATAATTTTATCAAAATTGGGCAAGGCTGTGCATAGCTAACCCTAATTTGCTTCCTACCGATTTAAACCCTCTTTGCACCATTTGCAGGTAAGGAGAAACTTAAAACTGACCTATTAAACCTCCCTAAGATCATTTTTTCGGTACCAAATTGCGTTGGACGTGTGCACTACGACGTGCTCTTTCATTTGGTATGCGGAAGTCCTATATTTGAGCAAGCTTTCACCCTTTCCTGAGCTAACCCTAGTTTGCATTCCAAAATCAAGAGTTACCCTTAGGGTTAACCCTAGCTAACCCTAGGGTTAGAGTTGAGGTTGACCCTAAGTCTCGGTAGCCAAGTGGTCTCCGTAGCTTTTTGTCAACTCTGAGGTCCCAGGTTCGATTCCCACTTGCAGTATTGATAATTTTTTTTTTTTTCAAGTCGAACACTGTCTCCTGATTCATTTTCAGGCAACAAAATAATTTTATCAAAATTGGGCAAGGCTGTGCATAGCTAACCCTAATTTGCTTCCTACCGATTTAAACCCTCTTTTCACCATTTGCAGGTAAGGAGAAACTTAAAACTGACCTATTAAACCTCCCTAAGATCATTTTTTCGGTACCAAATTGCGTTGGACGTGTGCGCTACGACGTGCTCTTTCATTTGGTATGCGGAAGTCCTATATTTGAGCAAGCTTTCACCCTTTCCTGAGCTAACCCTAGTTTGCATTCCAAAATCAAGAGTTACCCTTAGGGTTAACCCTAGCTAACCCTAGGGTTAGAGTTGGGGTTGACCCTAAGTCTCGGTAGCCGAGTGGTCTCCGTAGCTTTTTGTCAACTTTGAGGTCCCAGGTTCGATTCCCACTTGCAGTATTGATATTTTTTTTTTTTTTTTCAAGTCAAACACTGTCTCCTGAATCATTTTCAGGCAACAAAATAATTTTATCAAAATTGGGCAAGGCTGTGCATAGCTAACCCTAATTTGCTTCCTACCGATTTAAACCCTCTTTGCAGGTAAGGAGAAACTTAAAACTGACCTATTAAACCTCCCTAAGATCATTTTTTCGGTACCAAATTGCGTTGGACGTGTGCGCTACGACGTGCTCTTTCATTTGGTATGCGGAAGTCCTATATTTGAGCAAGCTTTCACCCTTTCCTGAGCTAACCCTAGTTTGCATTCCAAAATCAAGAGTTACCCTTAGGGTTAACCCTAGCTAACCCTAGGGTTAGAGTTGAGGTTGACCCTAAGTCTCGGTAGCCAAGTGGTCTCCGTAGCTTTTTGTCAACTTTGAGGTCCCAGGTTCGATTCCCACTTGCAGTATTGATATTTTTTTTTATTTTTTTCAAGTCAAACACTGTCTCCTGAATCATTTTCAGGCAACAAAATAATTTTATCAAAATTGGGCAAGGCTGTGCATAGCTAACCCTAATTTGCTTCCTACCGATTTAAACCCTCTTTGCACCATTTGCAGGTAAGGAGAAACTTAAAACTGACCTATTAAACCTCCCTAAGATCATTTTTTCGGTACCAAATTGCGTTGGACGTGTGCACTACGACGTGCTCTTTCATTTGGTATGCGGAAGTCCTATATTTGAGCAAGCTTTCACCCTTTCCTGAGCTAACCCTAGTTTGCATTCCAAAATCAAGAGTTACCCTTAGGGTTAACCCTAGCTAACCCTAGGGTTAGAGTTGAGGTTGACCCTAAGTCTCGGTAGCCAAGTGGTCTCCGTAGCTTTTTGTCAACTCTGAGGTCCCAGGTTCGATTCCCACTTGCAGTATTGATAATTTTTTTTTTTTCAAGTCGAACACTGTCTCCTGATTCATTTTCAGGCAACAAAATAATTTTATCAAAATTGGGCAAGGCTGTGCATAGCTAACCCTAATTTGCTTCCTACCGATTTAAACCCTCTTTTCACCATTTGCAGGTAAGGAGAAACTTAAAACTGACCTATTAAACCTCCCTAAGATCATTTTTTCGGTACCAAATTGCGTTGGACGTGTGCGCTACGACGTGCTCTTTCATTTGGTATGCGGAAGTCCTATATTTGAGCAAGCTTTCACCCTTTCCTGAGCTAACCCTAGTTTGCATTCCAAAATCAAGAGTTACCCTTAGGGTTAACCCTAGCTAACCCTAGGGTTAGAGTTGGGGTTGACCCTAAGTCTCGGTAGCCGAGTGGTCTCCGTAGCTTTTTGTCAACTTTGAGGTCCCAGGTTCGATTCCCACTTGCAGTATTGATATTTTTTTTTTTTTTTTCAAGTCAAACACTGTCTCCTGAATCATTTTCAGGCAACAAAATAATTTTATCAAAATTGGGCAAGGCTGTGCATAGCTAACCCTAATTTGCTTCCTACCGATTTAAACCCTCTTTGCAGGTAAGGAGAAACTTAAAACTGACCTATTAAACCTCCCTAAGATCATTTTTTCGGTACCAAATTGCGTTGGACGTGTGCGCTACGACGTGCTCTTTCATTTGGTATGCGGAAGTCCTATATTTGAGCAAGCTTTCACCCTTTCCTGAGCTAACCCTAGTTTGCATTCCAAAATCAAGAGTTACCCTTAGGGTTAACCCTAGCTAACCCTAGGGTTAGAGTTGAGGTTGACCCTAAGTCTCGGTAGCCAAGTGGTCTCCGTAGCTTTTTGTCAACTTTGAGGTCCCAGGTTCGATTCCCACTTGCAGTATTGATATTTTTTTTTATTTTTTTCAAGTCAAACACTGTCTCCTGAATCATTTTCAGGCAACAAAATAATTTTATCAAAATTGGGCAAGGCTGTGCATAGCTAACCCTAATTTGCTTCCTACCGATTTAAACCCTCTTTGCACCATTTGCAGGTAAGGAGAAACTTAAAACTGACCTATTAAACCTCCCTAAGATCATTTTTTCGGTACCAAATTGCGTTGGACGTATGCGCTACGACGTGCTCTTTCATTTGGTATGCGGAAGTCCTATATTTGAGCAAGCTTTCACCCTTTCCTGAGCTAACCCTAGTTTGCATTCCAAAATCAAGAGTTACCCTTAGGGTTAACCCTAGCTAACCCTAGGGTTAGAGTTGAGGTTGACCCTAAGTCTCGGTAGCCAAGTGGTCTCCGTAGCTTTTTGTCAACTTTGAGGTCCCAGGTTCGATTCCCACTTGCAGTATTGATATTTTTTTTTTTTTTTTCAAGTCAAACACTGTCTCCTGAATCATTTTCAGGCAACAAAATAATTTTATCAAAATTGGGCAAGGCTGTGCATAGCTAACCCTAATTTGCTTCCTACCGATTTAAACCCTCTTTGCACCATTTGCAGGTAAGGAGAAACTTAAAACTGACCTATTAAACCTCCCTAAGATCATTTTTTCGGTACCAAATTGCGTTGGACGTGTGCACTACGACGTGCTCTTTCATTTGGTATGCGGAAGTCCTATATTTGAGCAAGCTTTCACCCTTTCCTGAGCTAACCCTAGTTTGCATTCCAAAATCAAGAGTTACCCTTAGGGTTAACCCTAGCTAACCCTAGGGTTAGAGTTGAGGTTGACCCTAAGTCTCGGTAGCCAAGTGGTCTCCGTAGCTTTTTGTCAACTTTGAGGTCCCAGGTTCGATTCCCACTTGCAGTATTGATATTTTTTTTTATTTTTTTCAAGTCAAACACTGTCTCCTGAATCATTTTCAGGCAACAAAATAATTTTATCAAAATTGGGCAAGGCTGTGCATAGCTAACCCTAATTTGCTTCCTACCGATTTAAACCCTCTTTGCACCATTTGCAGGTAAGGAGAAACTTAAAACTGACCTATTAAACCTCCCTAAGATCATTTTTTCGGTACCAAATTGCGTTGGACGTGTGCACTACGACGTGCTCTTTCATTTGGTATGCGGAAGTCCTATATTTGAGCAAGCTTTCACCCTTTCCTGAGCTAACCCTAGTTTGCATTCCAAAATCAAGAGTTACCCTTAGGGTTAACCCTAGCTAACCCTAGGGTTAGAGTTGGGGTTGACCCTAAGTCTCGGTAGCCAAGTGGTCTCCGTAGCTTTTTGTCAACTTTGAGGTCCCAGGTTCGATTCCCACTTGCAGTATTGATATTTTTTTTTATTTTTTTCAAGTCAAACACTGTCTCCTGAATCATTTTCAGGCAACAAAATAATTTTATCAAAATTGGGCAAGGCTGTGCATAGCTAACCCTAATTTGCTTCCTACCGATTTAAACCCTCTTTGCACCATTTGCAGGTAAGGAGAAACTTAAAACTGACCTATTAAACCTCCCTAAGATCATTTTTTCGGTACCAAATTGCGTTGGACGTGTGCGCTACGACGTGCTCTTTCATTTGGTATGCGGAAGTCCTATATTTGAGCAAGCTTTCACCCTTTCCTGAGCTAACCCTAGTTTGCATTCCAAAATCAAGAGTTACCCTTAGGGTTAACCCTAGCTAGGGTTAGAGTTGGGGTTGACCCTAAGTCTCGGTAGCCGAGTGGTCTCCGTAGCGTTTTGTCAACTCTGAGGTCCCAGGTTCGATTCCCACTTGCAGTATTGATAATTTTTTTTTTTTCAAGTCAAACACTGTCTCCTGAATCATTTTCAGGCAACAAAATAATTTTATCAAAATTGGGCAAGGCTGTGCATAGCTAACCCTAATTTGCTTCCTACCGATTTAAACCCTCTTTGCACCATTTGCAGGTAAGTAGAAACTTAAAACTGACCTATTAAACCTCCCTAAGATCATTTTTTCGGTACCAAATTGCGTTGGACGTGTGCGCTACGACGTGCTCTTTCATTTGGTATGCGGAAGTCCTATATTTGAGCAAGCTTTCACCCTTTCCTGAGCTAACCCTAGTTTGCATTCCAAAATCAAGAGTTACCCTTAGGGTTAACCCTAGCTAACCCTAGGGTTAGAGTTGGGGTTGACCCTAAGTCTCGGTAGCCGAGTGGTCTCCGTAGCTTTTTGTCAACTTTGAGGTCCCAGGTTCGATTCCCACTTGCAGTATTGATATTTTTTTTTTTTTTTTTCAAGTCAAACACTGTCTCCTGAATCATTTTCAGGCAACAAAATAATTTTATCAAAATTGGGCAAGGCTGTGCATAGCTAACCCTAATTTGCTTCCTACCGATTTAAACCCTCTTTGCACCATTTGCAGGTAAGGAGAAACTTAAAACTGACCTATTAAACCTCCTTAAGATCATTTTTTCGGTACCAAATTGCGTTGGACGTGTGCGCTACGACGTGCTCTTTCATTTGGTATGCGGAAGTCCTATATTTGAGCAAGCTTTCACCCTTTCCTGAGCTAACCCTAGTTTGCATTCCAAAATCAAGAGTTACCCTTAGGGTTAACCCTAGCTAACCCTAGGGTTAGAGTTGAGGTTGACCCTAAGTCTCGGTAGCCAAGTGGTCTCCGTAGCTTTTTGTCAACTTTGAGGTCCCAGGTTCGATTCCCACTTGCAGTATTGATATTTTTTTTTATTTTTTTCAAGTCAAACACTGTCTCCTGAATCATTTTCAGGCAACAAAATAATTTTATCAAAATTGGGCAAGGCTGTGCATAGCTAACCCTAATTTGCTTCCTACCGATTTAAACCCTCTTTGCACCATTTGCAGGTAAGGAGAAACTTAAAACTGACCTATTAAACCTCCCTAAGATCATTTTTTCGGTACCAAATTGCGTTGGACGTGTGCACTACGACGTGCTCTTTCATTTGGTATGCGGAAGTCCTATATTTGAGCAAGCTTTCACCCTTTCCTGAGCTAACCCTAGTTTGCATTCCAAAATCAAGAGTTACCCTTAGGGTTAACCCTAGCTAACCCTAGGGTTAGAGTTGAGGTTGACCCTAAGTCTCGGTAGCCAAGTGGTCTCCGTAGCTTTTTGTCAACTTTGAGGTCCCAGGTTCGATTCCCACTTGCAGTATTGATATTTTTTTTTATTTTTTTCAAGTCAAACACTGTCTCCTGAATCATTTTCAGGCAACAAAATAATTTTATCAAAATTGGGCAAGGCTGTGCATAGCTAACCCTAATTTGCTTCCTACCGATTTAAACCCTCTTTGCACCATTTGGAGGTAAGGAGAAACTTAAAACTGACCTATTAAACCTCCCTAAGATCATTTTTTCGGTACCAAATTGCGTTGGACGTGTGCACTACGACGTGCTCTTTCATTTGGTATGCGGAAGTCCTATATTTGAGCAAGCTTTCACCCTTTCCTGAGCTAACCCTAGTTTGCATTCCAAAATCAAGAGTTACCCTTAGGGTTAACCCTAGCTAACCCTAGGGTTAGAGTTGGGGTTGATCCTAAGTCTCGGTAGCCGAGTGGTCTCCGTAGCTTTTTGTCAACTTTGAGGTCCCAGGTTCGATTCCCACTTGCAGTATTGATATTTTTTTTTTTTTCAAGTCAAACACTGTCTCCTGAATCATTTTCAGGCAACAAAATAATTTTATCAAAATTGGGCAAGGCTGTGCATAGCTAACCCTAATGTGCTTCCTACCGATTTAAACCCTCTTTGCAGGTAAGGAGAAACTTAAAACTGACCTATTAAACCTCCCTAAGATCATTTTTTCGGTACCAAATTGCGTTGGACGTGTGCGCTACGACGTGCTCTTTCATTTGGTATGCGGAAGTCCTATATTTGAGCAAGCTTTCACCCTTTCCTGAGCTAACCCTAGTTTGCATTCCAAAATCAAGAGTTACCCTTAGGGTTAACCCTAGCTAACCCTAGGGTTAGAGTTGGGGTTGACCCTAAGTCTCGGTAGCCAAGTGGTCTCCGTAGCTTTTTGTCAACTTTGAGGTCCCAGGTTCGATTCCCACTTGCAGTATTGATATTTTTTTTTATTTTTTTCAAGTCAAACACTGTCTCCTGAATCATTTTCAGGCAACAAAATAATTTTATCAAAATTGGGCAAGGCTGTGCATAGCTAACCCTAATTTGCTTCCTACCGATTTAAACCCTCTTTGCACCATTTGCAGGTAAGGAGAAACTTAAAACTGACCTATTAAACCTCCCTAAGATCATTTTTTCGGTACCAAATTGCGTTGGACGTGTGCGCTACGACGTGCTCTTTCATTTGGTATGCGGAAGTCCTATATTTGAGCAAGCTTTCACCCTTTCCTGAGCTAACCCTAGTTTGCATTCCAAAATCAAGAGTTACCCTTAGGGTTAACCCTAGCTAGGGTTAGAGTTGGGGTTGACCCTAAGTCTCGGTAGCCGAGTGGTCTCCGTAGCTTTTTGTCAACTCTGAGGTCCCAGGTTCGATTCCCACTTGCAGTATTGATAATTTTTTTTTTTTCAAGTCAAACACTGTCTCCTGAATCATTTTCAGGCAACAAAATAATTTTATCAAAATTGGGCAAGGCTGTGCATAGCTAACCCTAATTTGCTTCCTACCGATTTAAACCCTCTTTGCACCATTTGCAGGTAAGGAGAAACTTAAAACTGACCTATTAAACCTCCCTAAGATCATTTTTTCGGTACCAAATTGCGTTGGACGTGTGCGCTACAACGTGCTCTTTCATTTGGTATGCGGAAGTCCTATATTTGAGCAAGCTTTCACCCTTTCCTGAGCTAACCTTAGTTTGCATTCCAAAATCAAGAGTTACCCTTAGGGTTAACCCTAGCAAACCCTAGGGTTAGAGTTGGGGTTGACCCTAAGTCTCGGTAGCCAAGTGGTCTCCGTAGCTTTTTTGTCAACTTTGAGGTCCCAGGTTCGATTCCCACTTGCAGTATTGATATTTTTTTTTATTTTTTTCAAGTCAAACACTGTCTCCTGAATCATTTTCAGGCAACAAAATAATTTTATCAAAATTGGGCAAGGCTGTGCATAGCTAACCCTAATTTGCTTCCTACCGATTTAAACCCTCTTTGCACCATTTGCAGGTAAGGAGAAACTTAAAACTGACCTATTAAACCTCCCTAAGATCATTTTTTCGGTACCAAATTGCGTTGGACGTGTGCGCTACGACGTGCTCTTTCATTTGGTATGCGGAAGTCCTATATTTGAGCAAGCTTTCACCCTTTCCTGAGCTAACCCTAGTTTGCATTCCAAAATCAAGAGTTACCCTTAGGGTTAACCCTAGCTAACCCTAGGGTTAGAGTTGGGGTTGACCCTAAGTCTCGGTAGCCGAGTGGTCTCCGTAGCTTTTTGTCAACTTTGAGGTCCCAGGTTCGATTCCCACTTGCAGTATTGATATTTTTTTTATTTTTTTCAAGTCAAACACTGTCTCCTGAATCATTTTCAGGCAACAAAATAATTTTATCAAAATTGGGCAAGGCTGTGCATAGCTAACCCTAATTTGCTTCCTACCGATTTAAACCCTCTTTGCACCATTTGCAGGTAAGGAGAAACTTAAAACTGACCTATTAAACCTCCCTAAGATCATTTTTTTCGGTACCAAATTGCGTTGGACGTGTGCGCTACGACGTGCTCTTTCATTTGGTATGCGGAAGTCCTATATTTGAGCAAGCTTTCACCCTTTCCTGAGCTAACCCTAGTTTGCATTCCAAAATCAAGAGTTACCCTTAGGGTTAACCCTAGCTAACCCTAGGGTTAGAGTTGGGGTTGACCTTAAGTCTCGGTAGCCGAGTGGTCTCCGTAGCTTTTTGTCAACTCTGAGGTCCCAGGTTCGATTCCCACTTGCAGTATTGATAATTTTTTTTTTTTCAAGTCAAACACTGTCTCCTGAATCATTTTCAGGCAACAAAATAATTTTATCAAAATTGGGCAAGGCTGTGCATAGCTAACCCTAATTTGCTTCCTACCGATTTAAATCCTCTTTTCACCATTTGCAGGTAAGGAGAAACTTAAAACTGACCTATTAAACCTCCCTAAGATCATTTTTTCGGTACCAAATTGCGTTGGACGTGTGCGCTACGACGTGCTCTTTCATTTGGTATGCGGAAGTCCTATATTTGAGCAAGCTTTCAGCCTTTCCTGAGCTAACCCTAGTTTGCATTCCAAAATCAAGAGTTACCCTTAGGGTTAACCCTAGCTAACCCTAGGGTTAGAGTTGGGGTAGACCCTAAGTCTCGGTAGCCGAGTGGTCTCCGTAGCTTTTTGTCTATTCCAGATGAGTGGAAAAAGATAATAGAATCTGAAACATATTCCAAAATGGCCGCTCCCAAACCTTGTCTGATACTTAATGATTGTAATATTGGTTTCGAAAATCTCACTACAAATTTTCTGTACAGAAAATTACTGGAACAGAAGATTGTTAAGCCCACTGGGTTCATATTTTGGGAAAATCAGTTTCAAAAGGAACTAAATTGGTCTGTTATATGTCGAAATGTATGTGACTCTTATAAGGATTGTAAAAACATTGACTTCGATCTACGCATTATACATAATATTGTATGGACTTGTCAGAAATTGAATAAAATTGGCAAAATAGACAGTGATACATGCCCAGTATGCCTTGAGGAGTCAGAGACATTAGGCCATATGCTTCATGAATGCCTAGACCTATCCTTAATTAATCAACTCCTTCAAGAAATGTTGTCTGAAATTTTAAAACGTCCCATTAGCAATGATGATTTACTTATGTTTATGTTATTTGGTCCCCCCTCAAGATGTAAATCTCAACATTTTAAATTGTGTAATATTATTCTTTCATGTGCCAAGAAATCTATATATTGTAGAAGAAACAAAATGTCTGATCAACCAAATGCAAATATAGATCTGATTAATCTATTTAAGAGAATACTGTGTCAAAATCTTTATTTTGTTAAGCAGTATTATAAAAATAATAATTTGGATTTTAGGAAAGATTTTATATACCCCTCATTATTTTTTACTATAGAATTTGATGGTTCCATTAGTATAGATCTGTAAGTCTAATCAGGATAAGTTTTGCTTGTCTCTTTGAGTATGCATACTCCTTACTAAGGAGTTTGTAATTTTATTCGCTATATTTATATTAAAGTGTCTTTTAATGTGTCTTTTCGCCTTTCGATTTTCGTAAAAGCCACATTTTGTTAGACAGCTTTTGGTATCACGTACATGTAAGTTATACTCAATATATTAATGTGCTGATAGTTATATGAGTCCAATTGTACAAAACACACTTTCATTTTAAGCTTTTAGATTGTAAATAAATCGTATACAAACAGAAATTAAAAAAAAAAATGATTTTAGAAATGTAAATAATTTACCTGGCAAAAATATAGTTGTAAATAATGAAATTCATTTTCAAGAATGAACATGTATGTAATTATTTTCTGTGATTGTGAATAAATATCTACAAGAGAAAAAAAAAAAAAACGTAGCTTTTTGTCAACTTTGAGGTCCCAGGTTCGATTCCCACTTGCAGTATTGATATTTTTTTTTTTTTTTTCAAGTCAAACACTGTCTCCTGAATCATTTTCAGGCAACAAAATAATTTTATCAAAATTGGGCAAGGCTGTGCATAGCTAACCCTAATTTGCTTCCTACCGATTTAAACCCTCTTTGCACCATTTGCAGGTAAGGAGAAACTTAAAACTGACCTATTAAACCTCCCTAAGATCATTTTTTCGGTACCAAATTGCGTTGGACGTGTGCGCTACGACGTGCTCTTTCATTTGGTATGCGGAAGTCCTATATTTGAGCAAGCTTTCACCCTTTCCTGAGCTAACCCTAGTTTGTATTCCAAATTCAAGAGTTACCCTTAGGGTTAACCCTAGCTAACCCTAGGGTTAGAGTTGGGGTTGACCCTAATTTTCGGTAGCCGAGTGGTCTCCGTAGCTTTTTGTCAACTTTGAGGTCCCAGGTTCGATTCCCACTTGCAGTATTGATATTTTTTTTTTTTTTTCAAGTCAAACACTGTCTCCTGAATCATTTTCAGGCAACAAAATAATTTTATCAAAATTGGGCAAGGCTGTGCATAGCTAACCCTAATTTGCTTCCTACCGATTTAAACCCTCTTTGCACCATTTGCAGGTAAGGAGAAACTTAAAACTGACCTATTAAACCTCCCTAAGATCATTTTTTTCGGTACCAAATTGCGTTGTACATGTGCGCTACGACGTGCTCTTTCATTTGGTATGCGGAAGTCCTATATTTGAGCAAGCTTTCACCCTTTCCTGAGCTAACCCTAGTTTGCATTCCAAATTCAAGAGTTACCCTTAGGGTTAACCCTAGCTAACCCTAGGGTTAGAGTTGTGGTTGACCCTAATTTTCGGTAGCCGAGTGGTCTCCGTAGCTTTTTGTCAACTTTGAGGTCCCAGGTTCGATTCCCACTTGCAGTATTGATATTTTTTTTTTTTTTTTCAAGTCAAACACTGTCTCCTGAATCATTTTCAGGCAACAAAATAATTTTATCAAAATTGGGCAAGGCTGTGCATAGCTAACCCTAATTTGCTTCCTACCGATTTAAACCCTTTTGCAGGTAAGGAGAAACTTAAAACTGACCTATTAAACCTCCCTAAGATCATTTTTTCGGTACCAAATTGCGTTGGACGTGTGCGCTACAACGTGCTCTTTCATTTGGTATGCGGAAGTCCTATATTTGAGCAAGCTTTCACCCTTTCCTGAGCTAACCCTAGTTTGCATTCCAAAATCAAGAGTTACCCTTAGGGTTAACCCTAGCTAACCCTAGGGTTAGAGTTGGGGTTGACCCTAAGTCTCGGTAGCCGAGTGGTCTCCGTAGCTTTTTGTCAACTCTGAGGTCCCAGGTTCGATTCCCACTTGCAGTATTGATATTTTTTTTTTTTTTTCAAGTCAAACACTGTCTCCTGAATCATTTTCAGGCAACAAAATAATTTTATCAAAATTGGGCAAGGCTGTGCATAGCTAACCCTAATTTGCTTCCTACCGATTTAAACCCTCTTTGCACCATTTGCAGGTAAGGAGAAACTTAAAACTGACCTATTAAACCTCCCTAAGATCATTTTTTCGGTACCAAATTGCGTTGGACGTGTGCGCTACGACGTGCTCTTTCATTTGGTATGCGGAAGTCCTATATTTGAGCAAGCTTTCACCCTTTCCTGAGCTAACCCTAGTTTGCATTCCAAAATCAAGAGTTACCCTTAGGGTTAACCCTAGCTAACCCTAGGGTTGGAGTTGGGGTTGACCCTAAGTCTCGGTAGCCGAGTGGTCTCCGTAGCTTTTTGTCAACTTTGAGGTCCCAGGTTCGATTCCCACTTGCAGTATTGATATTTTTTTTTTTTTTTTTTCAAGTCAACCACTGTCTCCTGAATCATTTTCAGGCAACAAAATAATTTTATCAAAATTGGGCAAGGCTGTGCATAGCTAACCCTAATTTGCTTCCTACCGATTTAAACCCTCTTTGCACCATTTGCAGGTAAGGAGAAACTTAAAACTGACCTATTAAACCTCCCTAAGATCATTTTTTCGGTACCAAATTGCGTTGGACGTGTGCGCTACGACGTGCTCTTTCATTTGGTATGCGGAAGTCCTATATTTGAGCAAGTTTTCACCCTTTCCTGAGCTAACCCTAGTTTGCATTCCAAAATCAAGAGTTACCCTTAGGGTTAACCCTAGCTAACCCTAGGGTTAGAGTTGGTGTTGACCCTAAGTCTCGGTAGCCGAGTGGTCTCCGTAGCTTTTTGTCAACTTTGAGGTCCCAGGTTCGATTCCCACTTGCAATATTGATATTTTTTTTTTTCAAGTCAAACACTGTCTCCTGAATCATTTTCAGGCAACAAAATAATTTTATCAAAATTGGGCAAGGCTGTGCATAGCTAACCCTAATTTGCTTCCTACCGATTTAAACCCTCTTTACACCATTTGCAGGTAAGGAGAAACTTAAAACTGACCTATTAAACCTCCCTAAGATCATTTTTTCGGTACCAAATTGCGTTGGACGTGTGCGCTACGACGTGCTCTTTCATTTGGTATGCGGAAGTCCTATATTTGAGCAAGCTTTCACCCTTTCCTGAGCTAACCCTAGTTTGCATTCCAAAATCAAGAGTTACCCTTAGGGTTAACTTAGAGTTGGGGTTGACCCTAAGTCTCGGTAGCCGAGTGGTCTCCGTAGCTTTTTGTCAACTTTGAGGTCCCAGGTTCGATTCCTACTTGCAGTATTGATATTTTTTTTTTTTTTTCAAGTCAAACACTGTCTCCTTAATCATTATGTCGCTCACATTTTGGAGGATTCAGTAAATAACAATTGACAGTCGAAATTTACAATAAGCATTACAGAAGACTGGACGACGTTAAACTAGCATAAAATGTAATACAATATTCCAACAGAAGTAGTTTAAATGTTAAATTAAGTTGATAATTGAAAAACAATCGTCTGCTGTAATGTTAAGATAATGACGTCTAGGTAAGCAACATGGCGGCTATAAATCACGTGATCGTTGCTAACCAATTGACGTCAAGCATAGCCGAAGACCAAATTGACCTAACTCTCCATAAAGGGCTCTGCCGTAACCCTAGGCCCGGAGGGGGGTAAAAGCGTTTTTTCTCGAAGGCCAACCATGCTTTAGCACAGAAAACTGTCATAACTTGATCGAAAATAGGTTTTTCGCATATGAAACGAATCAGAATTTCCTGGCGCATCTTTTCAACACAAAATGGTGGCGAAATATTATCATAGGAAGCTTAGAGGACCAATCAAACATTTTTTTTAGTGTCTGGAACGGCTTCGAAGGGGCGATAAGTTATTCAAAGTAAATTTTCTGTGGTGAAATATGCACAAACGTGTCCATTGTTCACAAAAAATATTTGTGTGACCGATTAGATCACGAGAGTTTAGGTTTTTTGAAAAAAAAGAAAAAAAAAATTTTTTTTTAGGGTTTCGATCCCGGGTCCCGCTGGTTGTGACTCCAGCACGCTATCCACTTCGCCACCGCGGCTTGGGAGAAATGGCGCTAGGGTTAGCCGTAACCCTAGGCCCGGAGGGGGGTAAAAGCGTTTTTTCTCGAAGGCCAACCATGCTTTAGCACAGAAAACTGTCATAACTTGATCGAAAATAGGTTTTTCGCATATGAAACGAATCAGAATTTCCTGGCGCATCTTTTCAACACAAAATGGTGGCGAAATATTATCATAGGAAGCTTAGAGGACCAATCAAACATTTTTTTAGTGTCTGGAACGGATTCGAAGGGGCGATAAGTTATTCAAAGTAAATTTTCTGTGGTGAAATATGCACAAACGTGTCCATTGTTCACAAAAAATATTTGTATGACCGATTAGACACAGGCCCGGAGGGGGGTAAACGCGTTTTTATCTCGAAGGCCAACCATGCTTTAACACAAAAAACTGTCCAGGTCGATTTCCAGACTTATCTGTGCAAAGTTCCAAACTTTCTAAATGAACAATGAATAAAAATCCCGTATGCACCATCAAGAACCCCAAATGTTAATCGAAAAATATTCTACTAATATCGTTGCCTAGTCCTGGCAAAACTTTTTGTTTAGCTCTCTGATACATTGCGCATGACGTTGCTCGTCTCTAAACCCATCAAGTGCAGAAACATGGGGTTTAAAAATACACTTTATTCCATATATCCAGTTATTCCTGTAATGTAGACCAGAATAAAGAAGATAAAAAGATTGGGGCTAATCTTCAAGTGAATTCTCAGATAGGTCGATAAGACATTCTAACCTTCACGTTTTATACAACTAGGTCAAACGTTTCGACGTTGAACATAGAAATGAGGGTATGTAATTTTCAATACCATCTTTGGGGTTCATTTCACTTCTACAAATCTATGTTCACAGTCAGTTTTCCTTCCGGAACACTATCATGACGCCATCTAATATCAACTTTCCTTCCCTTTCCGACATTCCGTCCTAAATGTAGTTTGGAAAACGTTAAGGAGTTTTAGATTTAATTACTAGAAAATAAGTTTGACCTGTCACATGCTATAACCACCACAGAGACTATCAGTATCGCCAGACATTTCAGAATTTATTAATCAAAACTCAAATAGCGTCTTTGAAACAAGAAGGTCGTGTTGGCAAATTCTGAGCAACAGAATTTGTTGCCCAAATAGATGGGCAACATCCATCTAATTTAATATAACTTACATACATACAGTAAAAGCTTTCGTTTTTGTTTTTTTACACTTGAATGTCTTACAGGTTCTATATCTGGCGGTGTTTATTGGTTGTATCTGTAATTCTATACAGCACGAGATTCACAGACGAGATGATGACGATTGTAACTTTTGTATCCAAGTTGTCCGTAAGCCACTTCCGGTTTGGTTTGAGTTTGTGCAAAGTAAGTCAAAAGACCAATGCCTAATGAGACTACGTTTTCGTCATCACTTAACAGAACCAGAGGCTGATATTGGTATTTCTTGAAATCCAATCATGTTTGTCTGTGATACATTAGTCGTGATATTGTACTTCCGGTTGAGCCCTTTGATCGTTACTATATATTCGATCTTCTTCAAATGTTGATTTTGGTACTTTTGTCAAAGTATTTATAACTGTATTTTAGATGCAACTATAAAACCTGAGGAGACCTGTACCACATTCTGTAGTCAACTTCCAGATATCAGATCAGCTCTGGTCTGTGATTTATACTGCCCTCAATATCAACTACATAATTTTATAGATTTTGTAAAAGGGTAAGTAGGCCTATCACTACCATCCTGCCTCTACCCCCTTCCCACCCTAACTTCACCTTATAATGGTTGATAACGTAATTAGATTTATTTTATTTTTGACAGTTCTTACAATGACCCTATCTACTACTGTCAGCAAGCTAAAGAATGTTTTGGGAGTGATCGTGGTATGGTTCATGTTGTTAACGCTACGGTCTTCCCTAACAATGGCAGTGAAGGTAGGTCAGATGTTTGTTCTATCTTATTTGACACACTACGCATAGATAACACCTAGATGCTGGTGGCATGAGTGTTCCGGATAATTAGTTGCAGTTCATAGAAAATTCTATAAAGCCTCTGCCTAAGATCATACCAAGGCAAGATTATGTCTACCATAAGACCGTCATCGTAATACGAAATGATCCTTTTCTCGTAGTTTACAGATTTCTAGAAGTACGTTTTGAGATCACCAAAGCAATTAATCCTGGACAATATAAAGTTATGGTGAAAACTGTCGATGGCTTTCCTGTTCGTAAGTTATTAAATAGTAGTGTACTACTTACTAAACATTAATAGTAACGTTCTAAACCTAGCAATCAATGTCGATATTTATGGTGACGTCATTACGCAAGAACAGTCTATGTCATTTTCTGACGTTGACGAAAAAGATAGCTGACTATATTGAGTCCCGCTTCTACATGCATAGACATAGGCTGCCATGGAAGGAATCCAAACAGAACGCACAATGATCAAGACTCAATTTGGAGTATTCTTGAAAACTCTTTTTGAAAGAATGGCAAATCTGTGAAACGAATGCCAATGGGTGGCAAAAATCAAATTATATCAAGCAGAGTATAATTGAATTAAATGCGATATTCGGCCATTAAAAACAAATTATGTTGCTTTTGATTCAGATATGCAAAGTATTAACACTGTAACAGATCCAGGGTTATATGCTGTGCAGTTCACCATACCAACATTCAAATCGGCATCCTGTCATCCTAAGGTCAAACCGTGTGAGACGTGGGTACCAGGTCACTATGTTGTAGACTATAGTAAGTACCATTTACTCTTGTATTCAATCTGGCTATCAAACTGCCATGTTGTGTAGTCATTGACATCGTCTAAATATTTGCTTGACTTATCTCATTATAGATCTATTTACAGTTGTAAATCAGAAAAGTGTATGGACTTATCTAATGTATTGAATTTTGTTTCAGAATTATGTGGGTACGAGTGTGAAAGTAAGGCACCAACAAGAGAAGATTATTTCCAGGGTCAAACAAGTTTCACCATTGAAAAACCACAATAAGAGTCGGACAGATCATAATATAACAATAGGTTGTTTTAATGTCAATGACCATATCAAACAATCAGAAGTTTGAAATAAGTAATGTAATATTGACTGTCAATTAACTTGACTTAGAAAATTAAACGTATCAATAACTATTAAAGTTTTCTCAGAAAGGTTGTGCTTGGTCGTGAATTCCATAACGAAACCATTCAATCCGATCAAGTGACTTTGCGTGATCTGCCATCGAAATTCTAGCTTACTCGAGTTTACCTTGTCAGAGGATGCAAAACCAAAAGCTCGTAGACACAAGAGTGCTTAAAATTGTTCAAATCAAAAGTTTTGTCAAAAGTCTGAAAGAAAAAGAGTTTGCCATTGACATCATTGCACTCTGCGCAGTGTTGTCCGCTTAAGTCCAATCAGGAACAATAAAGTAAGACGTAGAACATTTTTAATTTCATATTTAGACTGAAAATTAGGTTAGTAAAGATATAGGCTAGTTCAAAAAGATAGGCTAATCGGTGTCGAGTACACCTGGCTAGTTCCTTTAACATCACGTGGCTTTATCTTTCAAATTTAAAATAATTCCTGACTATTCTAAGCTTTTTAATCAGTTTATCACAGAACAAGATGAAGGTAAGGTCAATTGAAATACATGCTTACTCTGGACTATATTCTGGGGGAAAAGTTCCAATGTTATAGGCTAATGTTCTTCTAACGTCATGCATCTTTATAAAATATAAATTATATTTCCAATAATGGTGGTCCACTGTTATGAGCATATGGAAACAAGCTGATGATTTCCAACAAAAATCCCTGTATTTAACTTTATGACAAAAGTATTTTCATAATTTTTCAGAGCGTATTGTTAGTTTTGGGGTTAATTTCGGTACCAGCCGCTGTGGGGTATTTGCAACCACTGAAACCTCATGCCAAATCTCAAGTTGTATCATTACCACAGCATATGAAAGTCGGCTTAGATTTATGTCCAACGTGCATCCAATTCACAGGAGAAGCCATCAACGAACTTCTTAACATTGTACTGAGTAAGTAACTTCTTCAATATTGTACCGGGTGTTTTTTGCAAGGCAGACTGACTACATGGGATCTTCAGTGACTGCCTTCCTAAGCTGGACTGCAATGAGTTATTTCTTCCATGTTTCAGCTCTGACCTCAAGATAAATGTTATGGCATACAATCCTTGTTTGTTTCAGATTTGGGCGTTGTTGGATCATGTGGTAAAGTATGTTCACTCCTGGAACAAAAGACCGGAAGTGAAGCTCTAGGCTTAGTTTGTGACCTGTTGTGTGACTATGTCGGTATTGATGAATTCATCAAATTGATCCAAAAGTAAGTTTAAACTTGGGTTTAAGGTTATACTGATTCGAAACTTTCGAACTCTAATATATGACCACCATCTTTCGGATATTGTACTGGGGTTGACAATACGAGTGTTTTACCCGAAATTATAGATCCTTTTTACTCTGATGATGGTCAACTTACAGCAGATGGTTGGTAAATAATGGATATATTTTTCCAGGGCCGATTTGGATCCTTTCTACTTCTGTGAATTAGTTAAAGTTTGTCCAGTTTTTGAAAATGGTGATGCAGAAATTACCGAGCTATCAGTTACACCAGTCAGTGGACCTCAAGGTATGTCATTTGTGTCAACATGTTCCTGCAAGAGAAGTTGAAGCCAAGAAGTTTTAGATGCATATCTGCCTTAATGAAACTCACCAGTGTCATGCGCACAATTTTTCCGACGACTCAAAAAAAACGAAAATTTGTTGATTAGTTGGCTTCCCCACCTTCGAGTTCTTTTATCATATAATGATGCTTATTGGATTTTCATTGTATCTGTCCGCCACATCCAATTCCGCTTTTAAGAAAAATATTCCGCCGTCTGAGGCCACGTCAGATCTTACACTTCTGATATCATGACATGTAAGATTTGGATTTCTAAATTAGTATAATTATTGCTAAATCTCTATCTGATAGATTCTCTGTTGTAGTAGCAAGCATAACTTTTCAGTGGCGCATAGCATTTAAGCGTGTCGAAATCAATGTTCAAATGTTCAATATTTCGTTGTTTCAGGACCAAAGACAATTGCCTTCTCCTATACTTCCAAGAACGGAACTGGAACTGGTGAAATAATTGTCGTCGTCGAAACTGTTGATGGATTACCAATTGGTAGGTTTAAAGTTTCTTACATTTAATGATACGAATTGGAATTGTTCGTATGATATACAAGTAAAGTCATGATCATGACAATGATCTGGAATTTGACCAAAATAATTGCACTAGTTATATTATAACCAGTCCCAATACCATATTATTTGTTACAGTAAATCTTTAACTATGTACCAGTCTTCACAACCGCCAATAAAAACTTAATGATTTTATTGTGTTTCTTTCCAGAAAATGGATTCGTCCATGATCAACAACCAGCCGGATCTTATCCTTCACAATTTAATCTGAAAGCCGAAGTAGATCCAAATTGTGATCCATCACAAGGATTCTGTGAACAATGGTTGCCTGGTAATTATACCGTACGAGTTGGTAAGTTATATAATTATATTCCTTTGGCACGTTTTTGTTCAATTATTGCATAGAACCGAATGTCTCGTTTCAATTATAAAAAGGACGACTAATAGATCAAGCTTATCTTTCTAAATTCTATAAGCCGTTACAGCAAATTTTTAGATGTAAACTTGTTATTGTGAAAAGTGAAATGGGGAGTTCATTATCAGAATGAGCAATATCAGCTAGTAAAGCTAATATTTAGAAGACTATATTCCTTTAATCTATATATTGATCATATTGTATTTCAGATGTATGTTATGGTGAATGTGGTAGTGCTCATCCCCACAGTAAAATCTACGACAGAAAACAGACACAGTTTATCATCACAGCTCAGTAATCTCCTAATAAAATATATTTCATAGTTTACACTCAATTTTAGTATAGGAAATAAAAATGCCATATAAACTAATGTATGAAATATCAAAATATTGTAAGATTCTAATTAAAAAATCTTAGAATATATCCTTTATTACAATGTGAACACAACTCAAAATATCTGATCCTAATGACACAAAAGACGACAGTCTGAAGTTAGTTATTGTCAAATTGTGGCGGAGGAACGGGACTTTGGGTTTCAATTGATATTGAAAGCCGAAATCGAGTTTTTTCATTGGTAAATCATTAAATCACGCGTCTATATTCCTTAATTTCGAGCCGTGTACATCCCACTCTCACAGGTTAAGTTCACGCAACAGTACCGTGCAATATATATTCGTACATAGAAATGGTTAAAACTGGCAGGCAAACAATGTTCACATCCAACTCAAAAACATAGAGCATTTTTCAAACCATATGATGATGTATGTAACGTGTCCATCTGATTAACAGATTACACTTGACAAAATGGAAGTTTTCTGTGGTGAAAGCGAAGCGAAAAGTTCCATACTTCCAAACACAACAAAAGAGTGAAGTGTACTTCTCAATCTTTTAACAACTCCTCGTTTGTATTGGTTGAGCCCTTTCCTCCAAACAAAGAAATCCTTTTCACAGTACCTTTCTCCCAGACAGCTGGTGCCGAGGCTTTTGTCACTTTCTGGGCTGGAAAACAAGAGAACAATTCAATGTCAATCGAACAACAGCAAGTTGGCAAGTTGACATTTTTCAAAGATTACTAATACTTTAGTCATTATGGCTTGTTCGTATAGATAGACCTACATGTCCATTAACGACGTCCTGAAACGGAATAACCAATCAAAGACAGTCATAAAAAGGCTTAGAGATTAGAATTAAGCAACAAGGTCAGTAAAATATATTGATATTCGTATTTAGAGTGGGTCCGCATTAGTTACAGACATACTGGCTCTATTCTAGACTATATTTGACATTAAAGTTTTAAGAAAAACGTTTGAATGGTACTTTCCGCACCTCTTCACGTTAAGAAGCAGTGGCGGATCCAGGGGGGGGGGGGGCGTAGAGGGCGTACGCCCCCCCTTTACTTGGTCTTTTTTTTTTTTTTTTTAAGTTAGACTGTATTACGACATAAAAAATGTCTTACCCATTAACGTTTACCATAAAACATACATAGTCCACGTCAGAAACCGTTAAATTAGTACAATTTATACTTATTCTATGTTTTTAAGCCAAAAAAAAAGGTCAAAAAAATTTTCGCCTCGCATGCTCGGCTCAAATTGTGATATACGCCCCCACTTTCCAAAATCCTGGATCCGCCCCTGAGAAGAGTATTTTTTTTAGGTTCGGTCATACACCATTTACGTAACGTCTACGGGGCTATATAATTTAAGTTTTTTTCAACGAAATCAAACTTTGGTCGGGTATGCAACCAAGTGTTCAAAAATCACTGACAAGACACTGATAAAACTAATGCCCAATCACTAATTATGGAGATCAGCGTTGTTACCAAAAATGGAAAAGGTAAAGATTAAAGTCGTTTTGTAAACCGATTCGAAGAGTTTTATATGTCGATTAGGTAGATCTTCTATTTTGACCATTTGCTAATCGGTACATTGGTGACCTAATCGTCCCAGACTGGAGGTGGTTAGCCGATTAGGCCTAGATTTGACTTTTCCGAGATGGTGACATGTGGAAGTTGCTAATGTAATCAAAATAACCGACTTTCATTTGTTCAGTGGAGGCAGCCATTTTGTAAATCACCGATTCGAAGTTCGCATTTGTATACATCGTACTAGCAAATCGAATCGGAACTAGAGCCGAATTTATCCTGGGTTAATCTGATTCGATTTGGTCTAAAAAAAACATTTATCCTGTATCAAATCAAATTTGATTATGGTAATCAGAACATTTATTGTAGCAGCTAATCGAATCGATATACCTTAATCGAGTAAATCAACTTTGGAGCATAATTACTTTTTTAACTTCCGCTTTAGTAATGGCGTCTAAAATGTTTACTATGTTTCTAAGATAGGAATAAATGGTTTAACACCCTTATATTGTATTATTTTGACGTGTCATCTATACACAATATGACCTTGGGACAAAATGTCATTACGATACATTTCAGTCGAGATGTATGTCCAAAAAAGGCAATAGTCTGTCAATAGGGGCATAAAATATTAATATTTATTATTTCTGTTTGGGGTGGGGTGGGGCAGCTAGTAAGCCGCCATCTTGGAAAATATCCAATTTACATTTATCCTGTCGACGAATTCTGAGGCATTTTTACGCACTTGAATCTGATTCGATTACCTTAATCAATGTGACGTCACAAAACAAATCAGAATTTGTCGACTGGATAAATGTAAATTGAATATTTTTCAAGATGGCGGCTAACTAGCTGCCCCACCCCACCCCAAACAGAAATAATAAATATTAATATTTTATGCCCTTATTGACAGTTTATTGCCTTTTTGGACATACATCCCGGCTGAAATGTATCGTAGTGACATTCTGTCATTTTGTGTATAGATGACATGTCAAAATAATACAATATAAGGGTGTTAAACCATTAAAATTTATTCTTATCTTAGAAACGTAATAAACATTTTAGACGCCATTACTAAAGCGGAAGTTAAAAAAGTAATTATGCTCCAGAGTTGATTTACTCGATTAAGGTATATCGATTCGATTAGCTGCTACAATAAATGTTCTGATTACCATAATCAAATTTGATTTGATGCAGGATAAATGGTTTTTAGACCAAATCGAATCAGATTAACCCAGGATAAATTCGACTCTGATTTGTTTTGTGACGTCACATTGATTAAGGTAATCGAATCAGATTTAAGTGCGTAAAAATGCCTTAGACATGTTATATATAGTCTCGAATAATGACGAAGGTTGAGCCGAATGTAAGTTATACTGTGGCAGAGAGACTGGAAGTTCCGGTATAATTACATCGCGTTTAACATGGCTTTTAAATTAATATGACTTCTGGCAGAAACCGGAAATTAAGGGAGTCCCCAAAATTCAACGCATGCGTGCCAAACATAAATCTTGTGTTTTTATTCCCTACCTTACAGTTCTATGATCTGTCTTACTAGCGATAGCTCTTTGGATGAAGGTCGGCTGGTGTGGACTTCAATAAAGACAGATGTTTCTGTCTAATAATACCGGTATACCAGTCAATTTGACTCAAAATAACTATCAGAATCTAGAAATGAGTCAACCATCAGCCAATGAGGGGTCAGCATTTTTCAGATTATACTGCCTGTGCAAGCAGTTTAATTAAAATCAGACCCTAATTTCGAACGAACGAAATTAAGGTCTGATTTTAATTAGACTACATGTGCAAGTTGAAAAGTTTTTTGAATGTTTGCGATTATATTTATGAGAATTGGAATATCAGTCTGACAATGCCACTGTTAGTCTAAGAATGTCTTTGCTTTGATAGAAAATATAATTTTTGTAAGTTTACATTAAATGAAAATACATTTCTCCCCTAGAAATTTCAACCTGAAAATTGTCCCCTGTAAAAACAAATTTTAAAGACATAAATTGAGTTCCTATTTATATTTTCATCAAAGCAAAGACATTCTAAGACATACAATACTAATTTGAAGCTTTTATTCCAGTTCTCAAATTATGACAAAAATTCAAAAAACTTTTTAACTTGCACAGACAGTAAGTACGTATTTGTCACTCAACGGCAGGTTTTATCTGACTACGTATTTGTAAGAAATTTGGTTACGAATTACCTGAGGATAAACGATCCCAAGTAGGATCGTTTTTTGACTGCTGATTATCATAATATTTCCATAATGTATATCCAGCTACATTCCATGCAGCCAAAAAGTACAAAATCGATGAATATTTCCGGAAAAGTCCGAAAGGTGTCGAGGTATTTCCATATCGAAACCTCTGCTGATGTTTTAACCTCATGGTACTCACGAAGACTGGATAACCAGGATGAAGTAGTCTAGATCAAAAGGACTGACTTATCCATTCGACTCAACCAATGAGCTATTCGGCTCGACCTTCGTCATTGTTCGAGACTATGTTCGAGACATAATGACTCAAACATGATAAGCGGCCATCTTGCCTGGTATTTGGGCAGGAAAAGACAACTCTTGTTTGGATAGTTTTTAATTGGCTGTTTTTTTCGCTAAAGAAGACTACACTCTCTGAAGAATGATTGCGATTGGCTGAAGTATTATTTATTCAATATGGCGACTACTTTATAGTTTACGATGTTATCTAGTTCTGTCAGAAGTAGATACGAGTGACCTTATTAGTCCACAACATCCAGTAGATAAAATCACTGGATAATCACGATATAACGAAGAATGAAAATGGCGGTACAGTTATACATTGACAATTTGGACAAAGTTTCCAAAGCGTCCTGTCATCTTCTGCCATGTGAAATTCATTGCAATGCTGAGGCAAATGTTTCGAGATATTTTGAGTCGACCATCAGAACTGATTCTGATGGTAGGTGATGTTGAGAATTAATATTCATCTTTACTTTCATTTTATTGAATACGGACCACAATTAAATTCCCCATGTCAAATGTTTCTTCAGGGTCCATTGAAAAGATTTTTTTTAACAGATATATTTTGTACATTTTTGGCCCAAATGAAAGTCACACTAGAGCTCTGTACCTATTTCCTTTCAAGGATTGTCTAACCAATTTGAAGTTTACTATTAGTAAATATTGTATCTATTGTTATATTTAGGGTTGACAGCCTCTATGCATGGTCGTCCTTTAAATGGAAAAAAAGTGACCATACCGGAAGGTTATACAGGTAACTTTCATCTTTTCTTATTTTCAGAAACATATCCTCGATCATCCCAATATAACTTCTATGAAATAAGTCCACGTATATAGGTATAGCATCAGATACTATCAGAAACATGTAGGCCTACTGAGAAATGTATGCTGGTAGTTCAAGGGGACATTTCATGAATCAGAGTGCCTCTCTTTGTGAACACTAGTAATCTTTCAAATGCTACTACATATCAACATACCACACCTCTAAACCAGAATTGGACATCAAAAGCTGTAGTCAAAGTGGTGATTCCTTTGTGAATTACAGTTATCACTTTAAAACAGTACCTTCTCAGAGGCAACAATATATATTAAGGTGATACCACCTCTTAAAATGAATAAAAAATTTAAGTTCTCACACTTGGCCAATAAGAGTTGGTTCCATATTCATCAAAGGTGTTTACAGTATATAAACAGAATCAAATAAATCATAAAACTAAGTAATTTTCCATAAAATTACAGGTTATTATTGAAAACGCTTAATATTTTGTATATCTTGTAGTAATTATAATAAAAAGGTAGTTTTCTGGATTTATCAGATTATACAGACACCAGATATGTTGCCTAATGAATATTAAATCTTATTCACAAAGTTTGAGAATTTTGCTTTTTTGACCATTCTAAGAGATTGTATTCCTTTAAGTAACTGCAAGCAAAGCAAATATTTGTAGGTTTGGTAGTTGGTGAATTAAGAAAACCTGCTATGGAAGATGAAGACAGACAGTTTGACATCAGATCTAAAATGACAGAATTTACTTACTGGAATCTTGATAGAGTAACAAGTAAAGAGGATAAACTATCTCAAGCTTTACAATGGATTGATATAGCCAATATTGTAAGTATCTACTAGATCAGTCAAAGTCCTTGCACTTGTACCAAAAGAAAATAGATATGTTTATGGTATGTTTGCGAAGCTTCTGAAACACCTCATGACATTGGATTGTGTGAACTCAACTTTCAGAATATCTTCATGGAATTATGTTATTTGATATATTATTTTACAGATTCATAGTCCAGTTAGTGAAGAATCGAGTCAAAAAAGTGTGACAGGAAAATGATAGATTTTTGTGTATTGAGATGTTACAAATGGAAACTTCCTTAAAAGGGACTCAGTGGTAGTTTCCTGAACTTTTTATGTGTTTCTTTGACAATTTTTCTATTTGCATCATTCTAATTCCAGTGTCTAGAACTTTTAAAATCTAGAGAAACTTCATCAAATTTTGACGTCACTATGTCAAATAATATTCAGGACAAACAAAACCAGTCTTTGAAAGTAAATAAGACTGATGCAGATGAAAGTTTAGTATGGTATTTTTGAAGAAATGGACAGGAATGCATGAAGTAAATGAAATTCCATTAAAGATAATTAAAACTTTTTGCATAGTGAAAAACATTAATGTACAAATGTGAAATAAAAAATACAATAAGTTACTTTCTTATTAATTATAATGTACATTAGATAAAGAAATTATGCAATAAAAGCTCTTTAATTTTAGCTATTTTTTTTAATATTTTTTTGAAAAATAAAACATTTGTTACATTGAAGATGATTTAACAAATTTTAAGGAAAGAAAATACAAAAAATCGGAGTAGGATTAAAACCTTGAACAAGTGTTTTTGGGAAGTTAAAGTAAAATCGTAGGCTTGTATATTTGTTCTACTCAAAAGAGAATATTTATGGTCTCATTGCCCTAAATGTACATTTTTGTTGATATAAATATCCTTAAATACAAATACAGTGATCTCGTGTCAACAATTGTAATGACCACAATGAATCGTATAGCACTATATTATAAATAAAGCTTTGACAGAGTAATAAAGTGTAAGAGGAAAAGCTGGCCAGAAAATATTTTGTTCTTTACCTAGTCTGAAAACTTGTTGATTAAAGGGAAAAGTTCAGCATTTTTGAAGATCGATTTGGGCCTTGAATTTAGTCATCAGATATACTGGACCGGCCCCGAAATCAACAATCCCTTCAATTACACCATACCTTAACAGTTGTCTTTCATTTTCTGTATAAACGTTTTCTATATAAGGCATAGTCTTACTAAACAACAAGTCTTATTTTTTGACTTTCAAACGCTGATATTTATGATACACCTGGATTTGATTGCTTAAATTTTGAGGTAGAGTTTGGAACATTATTACGGATTAGTTTAGCTTAAAAATTCCAGGTTCTGTGACTAAAACATTTTTGGCCCAACGGTTAGTGAACATATCCCTTTAATGTTTATCTATAAGTAGTAAAACTTTCTTAGCTAGGTTACTTTTTAGTTTTAATAACTTTGGGAATAATAAAAGCCAATATATACTAAATGCTTAAACTGGATATCATGATGAAATGAAATTTTTTTGAAAATCAGGAAAATTTATAAGCAAAATGAAGTTTAAAAAAGAGCCATTAGGTTTGAGCTTAACTAAATTTTGAAATAAAGAGCCCTGGTTCTACAAATATCACATAGTTAATTATCATTACAGCTTTTCCATTATGTAGTTCCTCCTCCCTCTGATGGCTGCATGGACATTTCTAAAGCAATTCTTAACATTTCATCTTCATTCTCTTCTTCTGAAATGCAATGAACACAATTTATTTTCTCCTCACAACTCAAGTTTATTCAAAAATAGACACTGGAAATATCCAATGACCTGTTTTTTTTTTAAGAGGTAATATTATTGTTTTACAAATTTACTGTTGAAATTAATTAACTAATTACAGAACAGTGCAATAAATATTCGTATAAAATGGAATGTTTTCTATGGACTTTGTTCTACATGCTTATTAAAATTTGCCATTGTACTCCTGGACACGTACAACGTTTCCGATATGTAGGTGATGGTTTGCCATCTTCGTAATAATTTCCAAGCAGTTTCTTTTACCTCCTTGCTAAATTCTTTCCCCTTACGCCCCATCTTGCTTTCGCCCATTCAAATTTGTTTACAAAGCAGACCACAACAAAATCATGTGACAAATGAAACTATGATATAAGTAACTGCCGACATTCCTAACCTATTTATAAACCACGTTATTACCCTATAAGTATGTAGGGTTGTAGCGTTAATCTAATCACGCTGCCATTTTGTACAAATATTTATTGCACCACACTGTATATCATGGAAAGAATATAGAAGCTACAAATATTAAGGAGCTAGCTTTGAATGTTCTTTGTGCTTTACAGTCCTGAGTTAGTTACGAAAATTATGAATTTTTTTTCACTTTCATAATAATATTCCATAGCTATCAATTAGGCCTATTTCAATGAATTGTCATTGTGTAAAAATAGGATTAGAAAATACTTGAAATTTTTCCAAAAACATCCTTAAAAGTCCTTGAAAACAAGAATGAAATATCCGCAGGAACCATCTTGCAGCATAAGGTGCAAACAGACATCTATTGGTTTTTCAGGAGTAGATTTTAGTTATGAAGTTTTCTAAATTTATTAATCCAGAATTACCTGTAGATTTTGACTGGCAAGTATTTGGTTGATTTGTATTTGATGGGTTAATAGGACTTGATTCTTCTGTGCTTGTAGGATCAGTGCTTTGTTTATTATAAAATTCTAGTCGTTTTCGACGAACTTCCTCAATTGATGGAGTTTCAACTACTGGTTGGTTTTCTGCACCGTTTGAGGGGTTCATCTCTGGGTAAGGTTCAATCACATATCCTAAAAAAAAAAACAGTTCCATGTTCATTATTTAATATTTAAGATATTCCTTAATCATAAAGCAACAGCAGATATATTAACATAACATATCCAAACAGTAAATTGAGGCAACCATTCTCAATTTCTCATAGTTGGGTGGACAAAACCCAAACACAATTTGATATCGAGGTTTCTGAAGGCATACATTCAGCAATGTTCCTTCAGCAACGTTAGACATTGGCATTATCTACCGTTGCTGGATTGACGGGGTTTTCTCGTTATTAACAACTAATAACCTCGTTTAAAAAACCCTACGTCACATTTTATTTATCCAATAAGCGATCTCGTTACATGTTGATTGTAGGTCAGAATGATTTGCAAAGCGAGTTCGACTAGACAAAAGAGTTAATTTCTCTTAACATTTTACCGTAATAGGGAAAATCTAGGCAACCTCAACACTTTAAAAAATTATTTCGGATTGAAGGAAGCTTTGCTTCATTGTAAAGCAGACAAAATCTTATACTATCCTCCACCTTGGTATTAATTCGGCCTTGACCTTTGAGACTTGACTATCACACGGTGAATTTGCTACAAGAAATCTGGCGCCTAGTCATTCGAAAATTTTCCCGCAATAATTTGTTACAAGGAACTGGTCAAACAATAATTGTTTGACCAATCAAAATTGATGAGGAAAATGTCTTATCATAATAGCAACGGAATAATGTAATGAAATGAAATGATAGCTGTTGCTAAAGGAACATGACATTCAGCCTTCTCTTACTTTCTTACCTTCCATACTCATTTGTAGAGCTCGTTGTAGAGTTATGTCCTCTTGATCTGCTGCTTGTTGACTCTGTTGTAATACATCTTGTATATCGCTACTGCCATCTTCAGACAGGTTGTCTGGATCTACTAGTAGGCTTGGTTTCACTGTCTGTACTGCAGGTATTAACTTTAATAACTGATCAGCCTCACAATCTGGTATTCTGCCTTTTATGATAAATATTGAATAGCCTATAATAAAGAAACAGAAGAATTTATATTGTATTAAAATATAGATAGCCGAGTCATTATATGGTCTCGAACAATGACGAAGGTTGAGCCGAATGGAGATATCTGTGTGTGACAATGTTAATAATGTTTTGACAAATGTTCAGAAAATCATGTCTGTCTTAGAATACCTCTTTGACATTTCTCACATTTATCTGATTCTCCACTGCAATTGATTCAGTTTGTCCCTCATCAGATCTTACCTTCTTGCTGTAATTGTGTTAAGAATAAAGAAAGATAGGTATCAGATATGAGTTCAGGACCAGTAAGTAAAGAGTTTAGATTAAACCACTGATTTCCTAGTTTTCGTATTGCAAACCAATGTTGACGGAAATTACAGATAAAGGCCCGTTGATTTCTGAAAGAAAATAAATTCATTTACATTTTTAGTTTTTAACAATTATATCAATGAGGAACATTTTTATTTTCAAGAGTAGATTTGGGTCTTGAATATGTCTAAAAAGTCTTCAAAAATACTACTGCTAAAAAATTGTATAATCTCTTCAAATGTACCTCAACTGGAAAGTTTTTCACTCTGAAATGCAGATAACTATGGAAACACAGTGATTTGAAGACAATCATTTTGACAGTAAGTTGTGAACACTATTACTAATAGTTTAAAAATTCCTGCTTCTGAGAGTAAGGCATGATTGATAGAAAAATGGTGAGCATGCCCTTTTGAAATCGACAAATATTTTTTTATTAATAAAACTAGTAAATTTCAGTGCAATAAAATTGCATGGAGTGTTTAAACCTTCTAAAAGAATACTGCCTTAGAATAATCACAAAAACAAAATTCTCAAAATTGGTCAGTAAGAGTTACTATACTACAGATTACCTGTATAAATCTTATAAATGAAAAAATTACGTTAAATATAACAATTGAAAAACTCTTTAATTTTTTAATAATAACTTGTAATTTTTATGGATAATTACTTAGTTTGATGAATGTTTTTATACTTGCAAAACCACTGATGAATATTTACTCTTATTGGCCAAGGTCTTATTTTGACCATTCTGAGGGTGCTATTCCTTTAATGAACAAAACAGTATATAAAACTTACGTAGGATTATTCCTAGCTTCTGTGGCCTGATCATTTGGACTGTTATATGGAATCATATCCAAACCCCATACTTTTAAAGCATTGGATATCACTTGTACAGAGAAAAAACCACTGTCATCAAAATTACTCGATGGTTGCTGAAAATATATATCACCAAGAATTATAGCATTATGAATACCAGCATTAAAATTGTGAAGATTCGGAAGAAGATTTGTGACTGTATATTTGTTTCTCATAATAAATATTCCGTTTGGAACATACAGTATTATACTAAATGATCTCAGGAACTCTTATCATAATATCTGGGTTAGGGTTAGGGCTAGTATTATATAATAAAAGTTCCAAATGGAACAATTATTATTACATAACAAATGTTCTTTGGAACAGTTATTATAGTGGAAATTATATATCGTCACTTGAATCAAAAATCCAAATGAAAAAAATAAGCAATGATACCTTTCTGGAAGAGAAAAAGCCAGTTGACAATCCCAATTACTAAATTAGCCTTGGCTTTGGGACTCATTTTATTATTATCATAAGGATAAGTTGATACGCCTTTATACCATGATTAAGTCCATCTAAGACAATATATTGAATTAAAACTGGGTATATAACAACCTGTAAAAACTGCTGATATTCCTGGGTATGAACACCTCCCTCTGCCATATATTCTCTCTCTTGAACATCCAGTCTCTCAGCAATCTGTGCCAAATCTACGGCCGAGAAATACTGATCCTGTAGTAAGGCATTTAAACAGTGCTGGGCACACAATGACCCTTCTTGCTGTAATAAAATGGGAAGAAGAATTTAACAACATAAACATGGACAATTTTACATAATTCAACCAAGAATGCAAGCATTGTCTGTCTGATACCTACCGTACACTTAAAAATGAAAAGAGGTAAGTACTAAGAATTAGATGTCAAAGTTATTGTCAGTTACTATTCAACAGAAAGTACTATTAGTAACGGCACTGTTAGTAACTTTACTTGTTTGCTTTAGGCTGTATTCTAATTTCTATGTGAAGAAAAGATGCAAAATTTATAGGCCCTATCTATGCAGCGGCATGTATTACTATTATTATTATATAAATCAGTAAATGTAATTGTACTTATTCTTTGCACACTGGCAACATTTCACAATTGCACCAGTCAACAGATAAGGCTGAGAGTAGAGAGGGGAGCAATAGGTATAAAGTAATGTGTACGTATTTGACAACAACAATTGAGGAAGGAAGCATACATATAATTATAAAAAAGATCAGAAAATAAAAATTCATTGAGATTGATGCTTCCAACAGTCATCTTCTAACAGTAATAGTGAACATACTTGTAATTTATTTAAGTCCAGAAAGACATCATAAGCTACATTACCTTTTCGTGAAATATGTGCTCCATTTACTTAATTAATAATTAACGAATAAATGATTTAGTTCTATATTTTTCTTTCTACTGTAAACAAACGCCATTGAAGGGAAATAACTCTATTTGAATGAAAAATGTTTCAGACTACAACCCATAGAGAATAGGCCTACAGACAACAAACAACTTGGATAGACGACTCTGGGACAGTTTATGAGAGTTATCGGTTTCTGTTTTGTTTGGGATTATCCAGCCGTTGTCACGCCCTCTTCCAAAGTTTCGCAATAAACTTTTTTTCTCACTAATAAAAAGTGTTTTGGTGAGGGCCAAACGACATCAAAATGAAGATTCCAGATATTCAGTTATTTGTGCAGGCATTGCTATATTTGACTATTTTTTTCCTAGGGTTTACAGTGTCAGTGCCCATGGGACTTTTTCAGGTTTGTTCATTTCCTTAAGTTTTTTTCAGTGCAGAGTGGTCCGTTGTACTGTTGTTGACAAAAACACTGGTAGAGCAATTATGTTGTGGCAAGGTATTTCAACACATGACACCCCTCCAGCATTGCCACAAACAAACATGTAGAAGGTGGTTAAGCAAGCTTGCACTGTACCTTTCTTCAATATCTATCGGTGAATTTGGCTGCAACATGTTTAAATGGGAACAAGCATCGTTACTAATGGGCACACTAAGCAAATAAGGTAGCTTACTATTGCCTGCCATCTTGGTAATTTGCTTCAATTTGCTCTCACTCACTCGTTCACCAATCAGCTTAATAATGTCTGACATATTAAATATTAATCTCAATGGATGCATCAAATCGTTTGGTCTCAACTTCATCAATAACTCAAGCTCCTTGTATAATTGTAGTTGGATTTTGATGGGAAGTGTATGTTGTATGCTGATATTGAATGGAGGAACGCAACATATTTTGCTATGGGACAAGGAGAAAGTATCAACTGCCATTTTGTGATCTATTTTAATGTGTTTGCCTGTATTTTTTTTGCTTTGGGAATGTTCATATACTATGGGTATGCAGTTATAAAAAGAGACCCAAATATAGGGTAAGAAATCAGTAATATTTTCCTCCTGATATTGACTTAATTAAAAGGCCTATTTATCAAGCTATCCTTGGTTTATATTTGTGGATAAAAGAATAAAGATAAATATTTTACGTTTGATATAGATTCTCATGTCACTCATCCATTCATTTAGTTAGTGTGACATTTTTTTTTCACTTGAAAAAATTTATATTCAGCAATGTTCGGATAGGGTCATTTATTTTTTTAATAGCTATTTCCATGTCAAAATCTTCCATAATTTGCTTTATATATTTAATTAACCATAGAGCAGAATGGAAGTCAGGCATATCGTGGGTATAAAAGAGATATCTTTTTTTTTTAAAATCATGTGATTTAAATCGCGACCCTGCAGTATTATATAATTATGATTACATGATAAAATTTTGATTACAGAATATAAGTTAGGCCTACTTGTTTTAGGATTTAAAAGACAAAATTCTGCTTATTCACTCAATTTTGTTTTTATTTCAGATCTCAGATGTGGGTGATGCCATTTGTATTAATCTGTGCGGTGATGTGTGTAGTGGAGTTTATAGCTGCATGTATTATCAGTGTAGGATATAAGAGCCTATGTAGTAAACTTGCAGATAACACTAACAAATGGAGGTAGGCCACATCTTTATCTACAGAGTTTTCATTTATTTGGTTACAAAAAAGGTTTCATATAGATTAGTTATTAAATTATACAGCTGAAAAATTATACAGCTGAATTGCAACTATCTGTAACACTTTGAAGAAAGCAAATCCAGTTTCCTGCAATTCAGCAAATTGAAATGTAATTTTTTTACTTTTTAAAGTTGTTCGAAAGTAGCACAAATTACAAAATTTCAAAATGACTTCAATGGAAAACACATCATACCCTATCTTACAACTGCGCAGGTTAGTCAATATACAGTTATTCATTGTTTTCATATCTTGGTGAAGCCAGCGCAGATCCTCACCAACCAGAACAATATTGTTGAAAATTAATTGGAAAACGTGAATGCAAGTAGAAATGTATCTTTTCAACTGCTTAAAGGGGAATTTTCAGCATTATTGAGAGTACATTCTGGCCTTGAATATATGTAAATAGCCTCCAAAAGTACTAAAACTGCACGAAAATTGCATAATCCCTTTAATTAAATCCCTACTAAATCATTTATCTTTCTTTTTCGAACTACATTTGTGTTTTCTATATAATTAATGCATAGTCCTGTGGCTACACGAGGATTTGAAAGCTGAAATTTTAAGAGAAAGTTGTGAACACTATTACTGATTAGCTTAGCTAAAAAATTCCAGATTCTGTGAGACTAAGGTTTTATTGGTCAAACAGATAGTTAACAAATCCCTTTAAAACAACCTTTAGGATGTTGTGGCTTAAAATTATGGAGGTATAACGTTGCCATTATTGTCGATTGTGTCGCAACGATAAAATACCAATGTCGTAATTACAAAATGCATTTGTCAATGCTGCAAAGTACAATTGTCTATGTGTAAAAATGCAAAATGTATAGATATACTAAAAAATCCAATGAAATACAGCTAACAATTTACTCTTTGCATTATGCATTTTGTATTAGGCACTATTGAATTATACATTCTGCATTAGTCACTTTGCATTACGCACTTTGTATTATCAAACCTTGTAGAATAGACTTTTACACAATAGAACATATACCTTATATGGAATGATGACGTATATTCATTTGCATACGTAAAAAACGGCGGAGATGTACGGAAATTAATAAATTTGCATGCGCATTGATGTTCTTGTTGACACTTAAAGATGGGTTCTCCCTTAAATATAAATTTATCTGTATTAATTCAAACTTGGGAATTATTTCAAATTGATAGTTAATATAAGGCCCAAGTACTTCTAAAAAAAAAAGGGGGGGGGGTGCAAACGTCCAATCAGGAGAGAAATCTAGGTAACCGTTCTCTAATCGAAAACTTTGTGAATTTTTATGCTTTGCAGTGGTGCAAACTCTATTGAGTTATTGTTACCTGTATTGCTTCAAGGGTGCCCATTGGAAGTCTAGAATATGATTCTCTGAAACGTTATTCCCTGAGGAATTTAAGGTTTATTTGTATAGGGAATGCAGGATCACAAGAAGAAAATGTCAGGAATAAGACGCCTGGAAATGCAAATTTCTGAAATATCTGAGAGATCTAGACTAGACAATGTTGAGAATTAGACGCCATCAAACGCAATCGAACTGATATTATAATTATATTTGTATAGGAACGCATGGAAACGCTAATTTCTGACATTTTCCACCGAATTTAAGGTTCAACATTATTTGTATAGGGTCTGAGGAATTTAGCCTAGAAAAAGTTGAGAAATAAACGCCCACAAAATATGAAATTTCCTGACGAACGTGTAGGTTGTGGGATCACCGAAGGAGAATTTTGAGAATTAGGCGCCTGGATACTCAAATTCCTGACATCTCCCACCGAATTTAAGTTTCAAAATTATTTGTATATATAGGGTCTCGGGTATGTTGCTTAAAAAATTTGAAAATAAGATGCCCATAAACATTTCCTGACATGTCCCGTTGAATTTAAGTATCAGAATGGGGAGTAAAGGTTGTAACTTTGTACTAATGACAAAGTTACGAAAGCAGTGGGAGAAAAATTGCGCTTGCGGGCGTCTAGTACTCAAAATTCTCAAGGTTATATAATATAGGTCCCTCAGACGTCTAAATCCTGATATTTTTTTCTTGTACCCTATAAAAATTCGTCAGGAAATGACGTTTCACGGAGTCAATTCTTTAAATTTTCTAGAGGGGCTCCCTAGAAACCAGACTACCAATGGGCACCCTTGAACCAATACAGGTAGCAATAACTCAATTTGAAATAATACAGAGATATTTATCTTTAAAGGAGAACCCATCTTGTCAATGTCAAAAAGAACTTGTATCAATGCGCATGCATATTAATTAATTTCCGTACATTTCCGCCGTTTTTTGGGTATGCAAATGAATATACGTCATCATTCCATATAAGGTATATGTTCTATTATGTAGAAGTCTATTCTGCAAGGTTTGATAATGCAGAGTGCGTAATGCAAAGTGACTAATGCAGAATGTATAATGCAAAAGTGCCTAATGCAAAATGCATAATGCAAAGAGTAAATTGTTAGCTGCATTTCATTGGATTGTTGAGTATACTTATACATTTTGCATTTTTACACATAGACAATTGTACTTTGCAGCATTGACAAATGTATTTTGTAATTACGACATTGGTATTTTAACATTGCAACATAATCGACAATATTGGCAACGTTATACCTCCATATAAAATATCTCTTGTTTTTGCGTAACTATTTTATAGATTTATCTTGTAATATTTTGTAGACTGCTTGCTGGATATGTTTTCTGTGTTGGGGTGTCCAGTGTGTTCTAGGTATTATCAGGTTTGTGCGGAATCGTAGATTACGTTCTGGAGCCTTCAATGATTCAGTCAATGCTGACACAGCTAAAATTGGAAACGTGCAGCCAACAGCTTAATTTAGATTAGGTAAGTTAAGTAGGCCTACTATGGATTTTATCACATCAGTAAAAGAGTTAAAACACCAACACACAGTGTGATGCAAGCATATTTCACAGGTGTGATATCATCAAACACTTTTGCTGGAACCACAGACATAGATTGAAAATTGGAAGGGTGCTTATTGATTTCATTAATACCCAATGTCCTAATACACATACAGATTTTTAGAAAACCTTGATATAATCCCTTTAAATGAACGTTTCTTTATTTACTGCAAACTGAAGTATTCAAACTCTGATTAATTTCTTTATTTCAGTTAGTATTAGATCTGGTCCAAGACTCAAAGAAAACAAGGATGTTCAATCAAAATACAAAATCAAAAAAAAAATGTAAAACCATGTCCTGAAGCAATAAACATGTTTATTTGATAAATACCATTATCAGCATATCAAAATAATATATTCCATGAAAGTGCCTTGCATTACATTCCAAACATGCCTTGTTTAAAAATTATAAACTATATTCTGTTAACTTTTTTTATCATGTTCCTCGTTGTGTATATTTTGCTTTTTTTTTGTATTATTTGCCTGTTTTCTTGCTTGTTGTGTTTTAATCATGTTATAAGTATAATCAAGCAAAGACATTTGTGCACATCAGACTCAAAACATTAACACGAATGTCGAACATACAAGTCAATTTCTTTTTTTTTTCAACCAAAAACTATAAAAGACTTCTGGCTATCTCTTTAAATGGACACAAATGTCCACAAATATCTTTGCCTGACATAGCATATTATTAAGTTAATAAGACAAGTTCTTTAATCTTATTAGATAATAAGCATTTAGGCTAAAAACTTACAGCATTTTAGAAATTCCATTTCATTCAATAGTTATGTCATATGTAATATGTTATCTAAAAAAGGATTTCATATTCTGAATGTATCCTTTATCATGCTTCGTCATGCTATAGAGCTCAATTTCAACAATAAGTATAACTTATCAGATTAAAAATATGACATCTAGTTTGTCTGAAATTGGGCCCTATCTGCAGGTAGGCCAGTGGAAATATTCAGATGAATATGCTCCGCTAGTCTCTTGTATTATATTTGTGTATATTTTCAATTTTAGTAATCAGAACTACGTATCTAAATTTGATTATATTTTGAAGGGATAGAGTGGTCTTGCTTGGTTACAAGCGAAAGGTGGGTGTTATGGTTGTGAGTTTTGATATCCATCAGGGTGTAAAAGTCTGGTGAACTTGAAAAAGGCATCTTTACTCATAATTCCAGTCAACTCAGCTGTTAATGGGTACGGTACGATAATTCCAAGGGTTTTGACTAATAATCCTCTTGGAAACAAAAATTGTTATCCTTGTATATTAAAAGCTTTTTATTTTGCCCACTGTATGGTATTATTTAATTTAAATTACCCTTTTCTGAAAACAAGTTTACTTCTTCAATAGGAATAATGTTCTATAGTTGTAGACATGTTGATCAAACCATGATATTAGTTAGCTATAATGAATTGAAAACTTAATGTTATATTAATTCATATTAAAGGCTACAATTGACCAATTCTAGATAAACTTACATTAGAGACATTCACACGGAGAGACAAATATGCTTAACAAAAGGAAACCCCCAAAAATCCAGCGCTTTGCTTGTTTTTTTAAATTATGCCCAAAGATACTTTGATAGTGATGACTACAGCCTCCATTCCATTCTTTCCAAGAGCTTTGTAGATATCTAATTGAAAGCTTTGTAGATATCTAGTTGAAAGCTTTGAGATATCTAGTTTAAAGCTTTGTAGATATCTAGTTGAAAGCTTTGTAGATATCTAGTTGAAAGCTTTGAGATATCTAGTTGAAAGCTTTGTAGATATCTAGTTGAAAGCTTTGAGATATCTAGTTGAAAGCTTTGAGATATCTAGTTGAAAGCTTTGAGATATCTAGTTGAAAGCTTTGTAGATATCTAGTTGAAAGCTTTGAGATATCTAGTTGAAAGCTTTGAGATATCTTGTTGAAAGCTTTGAGATATCTAGTTGAAAGCTTTGAGATATCTAGTTGAAAGCTTTGAGATATCTAGTTGAAAGCTTTGTAGATATCTAGTTGAAAGCTTTGAGATATCTAGTTGAAAGCTTTGAGATATGTAGTTAAAAGCTTTGAGATATCTAGTTGAAAGCTTTGTAGATATCTAGTTTAAAGCTTTGAGATATCTAGTTGAAAGCTTTGAGATATCTAGTTGAAAGCTTTGAGATATTTAGTTGAAAGCTTTATAGATATCTAGTTGAAAGATTTGAGATATCTAGTTGAAAGCTTTGTAGATATCTAGTTGAAAGCTTTGAGATATCTAGTTGAAAGCTTTGAGATATCTAGTTGAATAGGTATACACTTGTATCCCTTTAAATAATTATTCTACCTTAAAATAATTGCATAATATTAGTTATTTTGTTATAATTTGATATAAATTTATAAATCAGTAGCTTGTAGGTGGTTCTCTTCCTTAATTGGTGGCCCTGAATTCCTCAATTTCTAATTATTATGAATCTGTTTTTTTAATATGTGTCTTTATAATATTAATATATTGTGCGGACATCATTATTATCTGTAAAAAGCATTATTTGTTTGTATTACTTTGTTTATTGTTATTGTTTATTAATCATAATATTAAATATTTTATTGAGAAAACAAACAAACATATATATATAATAATGTTAATCAAAAATCAAATGATATAGGCGGTTACACTTCTGACGGTTATTCTCTTAACCTCTTAACCAACGAATTCATCTGAAACTAAAGTCCTGTACACACTGACAACATGTCGGCCAACATTTCCCCGAAAACCTTGGCATCTCAAATTTGGTCCTGTACACCACGAAAACAGTTCGATAACTTGTTGCCGAATGTTTCCGAATCCCCCTAGCCCCAGTCCCCGGTGCCTACAGCCCTGATTAAATGTATGGAGATACAATCAAACAAGGAGAGACATGGTCCCTTGGCAACACTACTACTAATCTAGGAAAGAAAGAAACGTCTATATTTCACAAGGATAACAACTAAGGTTACGTTAGGATCTTTCTCCCAGCTGATCCTCGGAGACAGGTAAGATCGTATAGACTCTGGATTTTCAACTTGGGGGACATGTCCCAGACTGGGGACATTTGCACATTCTCAAGGGGACACAAACTGATCTATAGATCTGAAAAAAATATGTGATATCTTGTGTTATCTTGTCCACTGCCTGCAATGACCACAATTTAAGTTTGTATTGAAACGAAAAATGTTCTGTCTATATCTTACTAAGAAATTGCATGTTTTCTATGACTTCTGCGGACAATTTAGGGGACATGATCATTTCCAAACGCATTTTTGAGGACATTTGAGAAAACCAGTTGAAAATGGGAAACTGTCCCAAGTAGTGTATTCTGACAATAATGTGCAGTTAATGACAGAGTTATGGTTTAAATGGCTTGAATCTTTGTGACAGTTATTATTAAACCCATTATTATCATTCCCATAAATTATACCAACATCTCAGTTTGTTTTTTGGGAATGATTACATTTCAACTACACTCTAACCATGTTTGTTACCTGACCTCTAATTACAGGTAAGACCATTTTTTCTTTTGTTGAAGGGTATTGTTGTTGGGTACATTGTGCCAAAACGATTTAGTTGTATGTCCTTAGCATTATGCTAGTATTCTTGTCCAAAACATAGTACACCCTCTATGGCAGCGAAATCTTCAATATTTCAAATTTGATGATTTTAACTAAAAAAAAATGGAACTCTTCAGATGACATATAAGTCGTCATCGGTTTACTCCCTTACACAAAGATCCAGAACGTTTTATATCGCCTCCGCCTATTGGGGAAAATCTTTGGCGGAGAGCGTAGATCGCTGCTTGGTGGAATGGGGTTGTTATTTGTTATGTTTGTCCAAAATTTAAGTGGGAACCAGGATGATTCAAAGTACGTAGCGAACGTCCCGGTCCCCTTATAAAAAAAATGTATAAATTTGGTGCATTCTGATAGGTATTTTGGGATTAGAGTCGGGACGTCCTACTCCTACGTTCCTCACATCCCCCTAAATCCCCGCCCTTGGTTCTCATGCACCTTGATTTTTGTTGCCTATTTGTGTTGCTCAGTAGCCAACCATCTTGTATTTTTTTTCTTCAGATCATCATGGTTACAGTGAAAGTCCACTTGATATTGGTTTTAATTGTTATACATAGTTATCATTTTCAGTCTACTCTGGCAGCTGATAAAAATATCATCAAAGTTTTAAAGATGCTGCAAAACCGACGACCTCAGTTGCCAAAAGTTATCATCCCTAAATCAGATTTAGGCACCAACAATATTGGAACACCGGCTTTGGACATAGCCTCATGGCATGTGAAAATTGAGCGATCAATCATGAAACGAAATCTGGATATTTTACATCGCCTGGCGTACAGGGAAAAAGTTCTTCGTTCTAAAATGAAGCAAAGTGACTTGTTATTGAAATCTGTGTTATTTAAACCAATTTTATTAAGACCAGTTTATTTCATGTGCCATGGAACCCATCGGAAACTTATCCAGGTAATGACAGTCAAGGACAATGTATTTTTGGTTTAAAGGGGAACATTTTCGGGTATTGATTTAGGTTTTGAATATAATAATTATTCTGAATAATAATCATTTTCAAGTGGAATTTTGTCGTTGAGCGAATTGAACTATAACGAAATAGCAAAATTCCTTGAAATATACCTCATGCTATTTTCATATTTAATTTTTTATACGCCCTCATCTCTCTATCCGTCCGTCAACATTTGTTCGTAAACGCTCTAAAAACTAGAGTTTTTGGTTGGAATCAAATGAAATTTGATATGTGTATACATAATATTCATAAAGCGAAGATCAAGTTCGAATTTGAGCTATTTTCAATCATTAGAAAAGCAGAGTTATTGCCCTTGCCCCAAAATCTTGAATATGCTATTAGGCTATACTCTCTTAGTTTTCAACCGATTTTGATGAAACTTAAAATGGATGTTATTGGACCTAAATCGAAAGGTTTGAGAAAGTTTAGTTTACTCCTGATTAAAATTGAGGCTCTTTCAAGATTTATGCCTCTTTCATCAGTTTTGAGGAGTTATCACCCTTTAACCTCTATACAGAAAGTGCTTCTATCAACATCTATTGCTGGTAAACGCTCTAAAAACTAGAATTTTTGATAGAATCAAATGAAATTCGGTAAGTTTATACATATTCAGAAAATGAAAACCAAGTTTGAATTTTAGCTATTTTTGATCGTTAGAAGCAGAGTTATTGCCCTTGCCCCAAAATCTTGAATATGCTATTATTATCTAGTTTTCAACCATGCAATTTTGATGAAACTTAATATGGATGTTATAGGTTTAGTTTAGTTTACTCCTGATTAAATTGGCGTATATGGCTGTGGTCCATTATCTTTAATTTTTTTTTTTTTTCGTTCTTGAAAAATTTACGTCTGGTTGTCTGGATTAACAAAATTTTACTTCCAACATGGCTAGAGTGTTTAATTTCGATTCGAAATTTTTAGCTACTAAAACTAACCTGGATTTGCAGGTTTGAATTTCAACGATAAACCATATGCACACTATTAATGATTGGAATAGCTAAATAAAGGATAGACCGAAATGTGTCTTTTCAGCCTCTGAAACGGAGGTCGGCTGGTGTAGAGACAGACAATAAGCCCTCTTAATTATTGTGGACTTTCTTCACCCAATGTGAGGGTATTTAAACTTATTTATATTTCTGAGATCTACCTAACTCTGATAAATTCGTAAAGATGGATATTTTTTTTCCCATTCATTACAACATTATTTTTTTGATGACCCTATGTTGCTGCGCACGTAGTCTTTAATGGCAGACAAAAGATTAGTTTCATTAAAAGAAATGTCAAATGGAAGATAATGATGGTAAGAATGAACTACAAAAATATCCATCTTTCTGAATATATCTGAGTTATAGGCAGATCTGAGGTAACTAAAAACCCCGCACCTGTGGATATGAAGGGATACCCAATTAAGAGAGTTTTTTTTTTCTGACACCAGCCGACATTCGCCCAAAAATAGCTATCAGATGGCAGAATAGATATAGATGTTTCGGTCTATGCGAAGGTGAGGCAAGATCACGGGTAATAATTTATGGCCTGATCTCTGTGTTTTATGTTATTTATGACATGATGTACCCGACATTAAAAAAACTGTAAACTTGATTTATATTTGTGAAGTCTATATGAAACACATATCCATATACCATAACATTCATAATCATATTCGTTAACATTTGCGCCGGAACCACGGGGGTAGGGGGGGGGGGCGACTGCCCCTCACCTGAGGGGGCGAGGGGGGCGAACATGTGCCCTTTTTGTCACGGAGACACGGACAATTTTCATAATAATTACATCCGACGGAGGCAAGAGACGGAAAATGGGGATTTTATCTTGACTGGGCTCACATGCCCCCAAAATAAGAGGCGGCCGATACTATCAACCATGCGGCAGCCCAGAGCTGCAGTCAGCTGGTGTTCACGGACCCTCTACATACCCCCCTTCCACCCATTCCTTTCCCTCTATTAACCATAAATCCAAGGAGCCCGACCAGCGCGTTGGATCCAGAATGTAGGTGTACATGTACCCGTATTATATGGTATACCTAAGAAGTGATCTAAGAAGCTCTAATATACAAAATTTTCAGCCAGTGGCGTGGTGGCCGGGGGGTGGGGGGAGGGGGGGCACCCCCCCCCCCCCCCAGCGAATGGAAACCAGGGGGCGCCGACGTTGCAAGGGGGCGCCAAAAGCCCTTCGAAAAAAAGTCGGTCGTTAAGAAATAATAATTATTTTCGAGCTTATTCTTTTAGTCCCAATACAACTCGGGCCCTTCCCGTTATTTTTGACCGAATAATGTCAGAACACTCTATAAACTTGCCTTTAAATATTTACTATGAATTATTGCCCTCGTTCTTGAATTGTTTGTGGACCGGATAGAGAGCTGATTTCTTGATGGATTTTGATGAAACTTGGTGTGAGTGTTTGTAATCACCCAAGGATAAAGCCTATTAAGTTGTGATAAATGAAGGGAGTGCGCCGAAATGTTACATTTCATTGCTTACAGTTATTCAAGGGAGACAACTATGAGGGTCTCTCATAGGTCCGCGCTCGCTACAAGCGTTCACTATGAAAAATGGTAAAATTGCTTTTGTACTTCAAAATTAGGTCTTTCCGGTCTTCCTACGGACTGAATTAATTATTTTGGATCTTTGAATTTACTTCTGGGGTCCAAAGCCTAATTTCAATTTTAGAACAATGTTGAATTAACCCGCGTTTACTACAGTTAAAACGAAAACTTTAAGGATAATGAAGACAATAGTGTGAATGTTTGTAATCACCAAGGATGAAGCCTATTAAGTTAATCCACTTGAAAAAAAAATATGTTAACAAAACCCGTGTGATATAAAAAAATGTCACTCTCAGAATCTTTCATTTACTGATAAAATTTACTTATTAAACCTAAAAAAATTGTGTTTTGCGTTTCAGTATCGAATATTTTTATCGGGGCTGCAAGTGCCTGAAATATATCTAGATCGCACCTACAACAGTCTTAATTTTAAAAAATTTCCATGAAAGGAACCCCGTATTACCTCGTTCCTCCTCTTCGACGCGGTGTTCCACGGTCGAAGGGCTCCAGAGGTTTTACATGTGCATCAGTGCATTCATGCATTGTGATCCATACCTGAACAGAATACCTTAGGGTGTGGGTAAGTGGGTGGGGACCATGAGTTACAGGGAGCGACAAAAAGGGTTTGTGCCCCCCAGCCAATTTGGAGCCACCACGCCACTGTTTTCAGCCACGAACATCCCATATGAAACTTGATTGACAGGTGACACCATGGCACCATGCATATGCAAGGATAATTTCAGAAGACTCCGGCATTGATTTTTTTTTAGTTTTGTATGCCATTTAATGGTTAATGATGCTATATCACTCAAACCAAAGGTAGATAATATAATAAACTAATCATATGCAAAATTTCAGTCCATTTGAGTAAATGCTATGGAAAATAGTTAAGGTCAAAAGTTGGGACAATACTTTAGGCCCACCCGATATGTATCGTGATATTACAAACCAAGTTTATATATACAAGTCATCTTCTTCGTGTTTTTAGCATAAAGATGTCACTTCAAAAATACTGGGGTGATGTATACTAGTAGAAGATGTCATCATAAACTTAAATAACACATTGCAGTCTAACATATTGCTATAATGTGGCGAGGGTCCTACCCTCATACTGTGCAACTTCATCCTGGAGAATCCAAAGGCATTCAGGAATGTAAACGGGTGAGCTTGGATAGAAATACACACACTGCCACTCCATTCAAATTTCAAAAACATTCTTCTGTAAAATTTTATAAACAATTTATCATATTAAAAAAAATTCTGTCATGCCTCGTCGCTGAGCCAAAATGAAATGAAAGGAAGTTTTACGTCGACAACTGTTATGATCCTATGGAGACTATCACAGAAGGGTAAACAACCTTGTCGACGTCCGTTAACTGGTCTTCTGAAAAATATATAAAGAAGTGTCAAAGCATATGAAATGTATAATAGATCTATATGTCGGAGGTGTAAGGGGTGTTGTGGGGAGGGAGAGGCGGCCCCGGGGTTGTAATGTTATGAGTCAGGAGATGACCATAAAGCTTGGACTCTAAATCTTATCCCAATATATGGTTAATTTTTTCAATCTAGTCACGATGTCAAGGCTTGTCTTTCTGATACCTTGAAAATAGAGTACTCAAAGGAATGCTTACACTTATCGACACTCTACCTTTGTCGAATGAATCTACAGAATAAGTCGTTCCATGATATTGAAAGGCAATGCCCTACCATTTTTTTTCAATCTACATATTTAGAGAAGAAATATATGACATAAATACCTTGAAGCATTATTAATGGATGAAGTCAGATCCTAATTCTGTTCGTGGAAAATCATTTTGTGTTAAAAAGGACGTTCCCATCTAGAAAAGATAAGAAAAGAAAATACACAATTAACAATTAGTCTCAGCTTGCGACACTGTTCACGATTCTAATGAATAAAACATCTTTTTGTGGTTTTTGAGGCTACACAAATAAACGCTCGTATCTGCTTCCGGACTAGACGAGCATCGTTACATCGTAATACTCGTTTATTATTCGGAGATCGTTATATTGAAAACAGGCGCGGATCCAGGGGGGGGGGGGGGGGCCGGGGGGGCCATGCCCCCCCCCCCCCCCCCAAACGGTAAGATTTCACATCGTGAAACGCATCATATTACATGTCAGGTGGAAATTTCGGCGAATAAAAAGGGAAAATCCTATGTTTTTAAGCCAAAAAAAAGGTCAAAATTTTTTTTTGCCTCGCTGCGCTCGCCAAAGCTTTGATTACACACCCCCACTTTCGAGAATCCTGGATCAGCCCCTGCACATGGCCCTCCCCAAACTTTGATGCTGGATCCGCCCCTGATTGAAAAATAGTTCAGCCAATCAAAACCATTTTTCAGTTATCTGCCCCTGTGTTCAAATCAGCCAATCCAAATTAATCTCCGAACAAGAGTTCTCTGTTCTTTCTCCTTTACGGGACAAGATGTCTGCCTATCATAGCCAATTCATAATGTTGAAGTCTCGAACATTGACAAATAATGAGCCGTATTAAAGATTCAATGTAAGTAACTCACCGTACGTTCCAGGTTTGACTGTTGACGTGATTTCTTCTGCTGTTGTTTAGCTTTGAATTTTTTAATTCTTTCGTTCACTTGTTTTTCAGTGACAGTTTTCCGAAAAACATTTCTCATCAATGCGATCAAACCTGCAACATAGAATACATTTTGTATCTTTGCCATGGTTACTGCCTTTGGTCTTCGTACCCTGGCCAATGAGGATTGGTTCTATTCTGGCTTGTCTCTTACCCGCAACCTACCAATACTGAATTTTTATACGCCCACATGAAATGTGGAGCGTATATTGCCGTCACCCATGTCCGTCGGTCCGTCCGTCCGTCCGTCCGTCCGTCCGTCCGTCGGTCCGTCCGTCCGTCCGTCCGTCCGTCCGTCGGTCATGCCGTCCGTCCGTCCGTCCGTCCGTCCGTCCGTCCGTCCGTCCGTCCGTCCGTCCGTCCGTCCGTCCGTCCGTCCGTCCGTCCACAATTGCTTGTTAACACTCTACAAGTCACAATTCTTTACGGATTTTGACGAAACTTGCTGAAATTGTTTATTATCACCCAAGGATGAACCCTATTGAAAATCAAAAGAATCGAAAAATATTTAATATGAATTATTGCCCTTGTTCTTTAAAACGCGTTCGATTTTTAGCTTGTTAACACTCTACAAGACACAATTCTTTATGGATTTTGACGAAACTTACTGAAATTGTTTATTATCACCCAAGGATGAACCCTATTGAAAATCAAAAGAATCGAAAAATATTCGATATGAATTATTGCCCTTGTTCTTTAAAACGCGTTTGATTTTTAGCTTGTTAACACTCTACAAGACACAATTCTTTATGGATTTTGACGAAACTTACTGAAATTGTTTATTATCACCCAAGGATGAACCCTATTGAAAATCAAAAGAATCGAAAAATATTTAATATGAATTATTGCCCTTGTTCTTTAAAACGCGTTTGATTTTTAGCTTGTTAACACTCTACAAGACACAATTCTTTATGGATTTTGACGGAACTTACTGAAATTGTTTATTATCACCCAATGATGAACCCTATTGAAAATCAAAAGAATCGAAAATATTTAATATGAATTAGTTCTTTAAAACGCGTTCGATTTTTAGCTTGTTAACACTCTACAAGTCACAATTCTTTACAGATTTTGACGAAACTTGCTGAAATTGTCTATAATCACCCAAGGATTAACCCTATTGAAAATCAAAAGATTCGAAAAATATTCAATATGAATTATTGCCCTTGTTCTTTAAAACGCGTTTGATTTTTAGCTTGTTAACACTCTACAAGACACAATTCTTTATGGATTTTGACGAAACTTACTGAAATTGTTTATTATCACTCAAGGATGAACCCTATTGAAAATCAAAAGAATCGAAAAATATTTAATATGAATTATTGCCCTTGTTCTTTAAAACGCGTTCGATTTTTAGCTTGTTAACACTCTACAAGACACAATTCTTTATGGATTTTGACGAAACTTACTGAAATTGTTTATTATCCCCCAAGGATGAACCCAATTGAAAATCAAAGGAATCGAAAAATATTTAGTATGAATTATTGCCCTTGTTCTTTAAAACGCGTTTGATTTTTAGCTTAACACTCTACAAGACACAATTCTTTATGGATTTTGATGAAACTTACTGAAATTGTTTATTATCACCCAAGGATGAACCCTAATGAAAATCAAAAGAATCGAAAAATATTTAATAGGAATTATTGCTCTTGTTCTTTAAAACGCTTTGATTTTTAGGTTGTAAATACTCTAGAAGGCACAATTCTTTTTCAATTAGATAGTAATGAAACCTATTGAATTAGTTTATTATCACACGATAAACCCTATCGAAAATCAAAAAATATTTGAAATGACTTATTGCCCTTGTCGTTCCAATAGGTTTTAATTTTAGCTCATTAACAGAGAAGAATTTTGACTAAACTTGATGAATGCTGAACCCTTGATGAAATCGAGAGAAAAAAAATATTTGGATGACACTTAATTTATGTTCTGAACGAAATGTAGGCCTATGACGACAGGTTGAATATTTGATGTTTTCTGTTTTCTACCAAATGTTCTCTTTCAAACAAAGCTGCCAGTGGGCGTATATTACCTTGCCTGGCAAGCTATCTTCAATATTTTGTTTGTCAATGATTTCGATGAAGCATTGAATGAAAGAAACAAATAAATGGTTTCATTTTAAAGAAAATAGTGATCGGAAGTGGTTATACCCCTGACCATCTTTGGGCGTTGATATCAAGAATATTGGATACATCAAGGCTTTGTTTTATCACATAAATCATGTTTATTTTTTATCTGAAAAAATCTGTTGAATTCAGTTCATTTGTAGTGACTAGTGTGGTTAGCAACTGTGTTTGCTAACCTTATATTATTTTTAGAGAGTCAACATAGATAGCCTACAAATTGTTTCGTGGTAACTTTATTAATTATGCCGGGCGAAAGCGATAGCCGAATTGTGCACAAACCTGGTGCGATTTTGCCTTGAAATGTTGGTTTTCTCATCACACCCAAATTCTGATTCAATCGGAAGTTAGTGAAGGCTGACATCGAGTGGATGCTTGTGACTAATATCACCAGTAACATCACGTGGTTGATTCTAGTTATAGTCAGCATCATTTTCAGGTTCTAATTCCACTTCTGCAAGCAAAAACGCGACCAGTTATAGTCAAGAATAATCCACATTATAAAACCCAATAAAGAACAAAACATTAATAAACAGAAAAGTGTTTTTCATTAACCAATATATATAGTAAAATTAGTCAGAAATAAGATAAGAACAACAGTTCATTAACTCAATGAACACAAAACTTTTTCCACTTCAGCTTGTTGAAAACTTTCATTTTATTTCATTCGCTCAAAATGAAGAAGATAAGCAAGGCGATAGACCGGAACTTCCTGTCCCTCAATTAGTGAATTTGAGGGACAGGAGACTAAACTTGATTATATCTTGAAATCGCACAGCCAATATTCTTCTTTCTTTAAAAAACTGGCAAATTTCTTTTATGTTATGAGGACAGCTTCATAACAACAATTATTGGTTTATTTTGTCCAGAAAACGTTTAATATGAAGCTGACCTCATAACATAAAAGAAATTTGCCAGATTTTAGAGAAAAAACCTCCAAGAAGAAGAATATTTCAACGCAACCAATTTGGCTGGACGATTTCAAGATACATGTATAATCAAGTTTAGTCTCCTGTCCCTCAAATTTACTAATTGACGGACAGGATGTTCCGGTCTAGCAAGGCGATATCATTTACGACTTTCTTGGTCTTTATACAAGAAAAACCTTACCCACTTTATGTTTGTCTGTACATCCGAACAAGAAGACAAGAAAAGAAGGATTTTGAAAGAAATGTTTTTAAATTTCAAACTGATTTTTAAAGGAAGACGTCATGTGTCAAATCTTTTAAAATAGATGTTTCTTTCACTTGTCAAACTATGCATATAATATATGACAGTTATAAAGTCTAGCTTACATGTCTTATATCACTGTCATACGAAACTTCGCATCTTTCCTAGCTCCGTATGTGTCGCAGATAAAGACACGAACCTAATCACCAGCCATGACACCAACGATATTCGTTGAACGATAAATTATGCCTCAAATTTAATATTAAAACGTCTATAGGATATCAATAAGTTCTTAAATACTAAAAATATTCCCAAATTTAACCGTGTGTATTAACTGAAGAAGTTGCAGTACAGAACTCTTTTTAATAGCGGAGGCGTTTTTGAGTTACGAGACTAGAAACCGGAAAGACGATTAAAGACATTTCGCACCATTATGAGTTGTTTCGGTCCTGCTTAAATTTTTATTCTTTTTCACTTAGTGTGGTTAAAAAAAAAAAATTCTCTTCATATGTGTTTGTATAAATTGGTTTGAGTAGTGTGGCTTTGTTTACATGAAGTCGTTTCGTCTTATTTCTGGTCTCCGAGAGAATTTTTTTTACACGTGAACTATTTAAAACATGGTTGGTCAATAGGTCAGAGTAATATCTCCGATAGGTAGGATTTCTCTGTTGATCAGAATGATATCACTGTATGTAAATAGAGTTTAAAGGAATACCACATCATAGAATGATAAAAAAAAAATAAATTCTCAAACTTGGTGAATAAGAGTTTATATTCATTAAGCAACTTGTCTGGTGTCATAACTATACTGTATAATCTGATCAATAAAAAAAAACAACCTTATATAATATTATAATTACTACCAGATATACAAAATATTAACTGTTTTATTAGGCGTTTTTCAATAATACCCTGTAATTTAATGGAAAATTACTCAGTTTTATGGTTTATTTGATTTTACTTTAATTTATTTTTTACTATTTTGACTTTGCAAATTTATAAATGTGCTAAAAGAATCTGAAAAAAACTTCGATCCCAACCTAAATAGAAAATTCCAAAAAAGTCGACAACTTTGGAAATTTCTTTTTTTGGAAGGTTGTGAAACCGGAAGTAGTTACCAGACCTTAATTATTAACGTACCAGCTGATACCCTGACAATGACCTTTAATCTACTGAAGGTCAAGGTAACTCAAGGTCAAATTCACGAGATACAAGTCTTTGAAACTTATAGACTTTGAAAATGTACATAGTGATATATCGTCCGAAAAAGCTCGTAAAGTACATTTAGGTTCTGAAAAAAATAACTCTCTAAGTGAATTAGGTTGTCAATTTTGCTGTTTTCGGATAGCTATAAAACCGGAAGTTGATATCGGAGGTATAATATTAAAGTATCATCTGGTAGCCAAGGTCGATGATCTTTGACCTACTTAAGATCAAGGTCATCAAAGGTCAGGTAACGATATACGAGCCTTCAAAAATTAACAAAATTCAACCGGAAATTGCAAAAAAGCAAAATCGAAATTCAAAAATCCGCTTCTTAGTTTCTCTCACAATTTTTATGTTCTTTCATTTAATACCAAAATTTGGAAATTCGTAAAAATCGAAGTGTTTCAGGAAAATCAACATGGCGTCAAAAATTCCACTTCCGGGTGAAATATTCTTTTAAAACCGGAAGTGAAGTAAAAACTTTGACTCGGTCAAGTGATTAACATTTGTGGTAAAACCCTTTTATTAAAATAACAGATCATTCTGACAAAGACTCAACAAATTTTTAAAAAATCGAAATTCGTTGAAAAAAAATGTGTGCTACGAATTTTCGATATGTGATTTTATTTAAAGGGGAATGTTCAGCATTTTTTAGGGTCGATTTGGGCCTTGAATATATGCAAATAGCCTTCAGAAGTACTACTAATGCACGAATATCATATAATTGCTTCAATTATATCCCTAACAACATTAATTATCCTTCATTTTCTGTATATGTGTTTTCTATATAACGCATAATTCGTCTCCAAGCAAGCGGAAAATGTCCTACAAAGAAGTTGTCCGAACCATGTTTATTACTACTCTGGGGATCGGTTTCGATGTTCCGATGTTCCGCGATGACATTTTTAAATTTGGAGCCCCGGAGAACATATTTCAGTTGATTCTGAGAAGCATTCACCCTTTTCGTTTTATATTTAGTAGCTTACTGGGGCCTAATTGTGACTTGTCGGTGCCCATCCCCGACAGAAATCACTCCAAAGACAGGGCTGCGTTAATTTAATGAGAGATCATAAATATTAATATAAAATATTGAAGTGGATATATGATAATTCACTAAATCTGTTAATAACTATAAACTTTATAGTGGTATCCGGGTTGATCAATCCATAAGTATACTCTTTCAGAGAATACAATTGGGTATAATTTTTATAGTATTCAGAAACTTTATTATATTTTTCGAAAATTTCCCTAAAATATTTTCCACTTGTTGTAAACAAAACAATTAAAGGTAACCATAGAGCGTGTGCATTGTTAATTTATTGTGTCACCCAGTTTTGGGTATTTATTTCATGGCATATCAATGATATTGCTAATAACTGAATGGGTATCTAATGACATGTTTAAAGCGGTAACCGAAATTCGATACCGCAGAAATAAAATCAAATGCTCAAGGCATCGCGAAATGAGCCGCATAGCGTAAAGCATATACCTCGGTTCCTAACCTTTTGGATTCTGCGTACCCCTATTTTGTTCAAACAATCTTCTGGTACCAATTCGCACACTCTAAAAGTAACATTAAGAGCCAACCCCTGGTTGGGAACTGAGGGCATATAATTAGTATAACACCTCTTTCTATTTTCTACTGTACATAGGCTTTTGGAAAACTAAACGTAACATTCATATTTAGAAATTGACAGTGGGTGCGGTCAAATTCCGTGTTAACACTGGTGTTAATACAGAATTTAGACTGGGTCCCATGCAAATATTACCTTATTTGATTGATCATAGGCGTAGGAGACAGGGGGGCAAGGGGGGCAGCTGCCCCCCCAAAAAGTATGTTTTCGGGCAAAAAGTTCCAAAAAATCGGGCAATCAATAGGAAAACATTACTAAAATTCGGGCAGAAGTCGGTCTGCCCCCCTGTTGAGTCGTGGGCCCCTACGGCTATGTGACTGATATTGAAACACTTAATTATGTAAAAGATATACTGGTTTCGCGTGTTCACTCCCTAAAAGTACTATATTAACACGAAAAATAAGTTCAAATGTTGTGTTAAATTTATGTTAACACTAACACGGAACGCTAACACGAGATTTGACCTCATCCATTGACATGCTTTTACTTTTGATCGCTCAGGTGGATCTGGTTACTTTTTTAGCAACTTATAATAAGAGTTTCGGTCATCGTTGTGCCCAGTTTCATTAAATGCAGTGATTGATCAGATTCTTCATTTTCTGTTAGTCGCAGAATTCTAGGTCGATAATATCGAAATCAACAAACCATATTACTTTGTTATAAATGATAAATAATAAACACTATATATATAGAAATATATCAATTGTCTTTCTGAATATATTGTATTTCGAACGTCATTAAAGGGATTGTAAAGCGTATTTCGAAACTTTGTATGTGTATCGGGGACACTGATGGCACCAATTTGCGCCATTCCAATTTCCATTCCGACTTCTATGGTTCTTACAATTCCACTAAAACTAACGCGTTTTATGACGTCACTGTCAGTTATCTACCAATATGTCATCTACCGGAAACTTCTATAGATATCCGTGCAGATCTCGGACAGTTTTAATAGAATTGCAAGAACCACAGACGTCGGAATTAAAATTGGAATGGCGCAAAATGATGCTATCAGTGTCCCCGATACGCAGTTTAGAAATACGGAAATAGTTTATATACAAATTCAGTTGCAGAGTGCCACCATGTGTTTTGGAACGTTGGAATTGTTAACCGTTAACCTAATTCAACTGTAACCATTGGTAGGTGCGGTGGTTCAAATCCTGGTTTGTATATAGGCTCACTTAAAGAGATACATGCCAACTCTTTATATGAACAACACATTTTAGTTATCAAATTTGCCCAATAGGTGTATTTTACGGTGTCAAAAGTATACAAACAGAGTCCAATAAACCAATAAAACCAAGTTATTTTCCATAAAAGAACAGGTTATAAGAATGGGTATAATACTATTGTCCAGTCATTTTTTTATATTTTTTGAAAATTTCCCTAAAAATTTACTATTTGTTATAAACGAAGCAATTAACGAGAGAGCGTTTGCATGAAACCACCCAACCTACCTTTTAGATTCCAGTCCTGAAATTTCGAAGAATCTGATTTCAGATCTCTTTTACAATAAGCAAATTTTATATAGTCGCAGCTATCAAATGGCTTGCAATATTGTCATAATTTGACTTGAACACTTATCTTTATTCTTTGAAAATTGTGGAGGAAAAATTCTTGGTTATAGTCTGTATCTGTATATTAAACGCAATTTTGGAGTATCTTATCTTGATCGACAACTATATAGAAGTAATCTTTAGTCTATACTAATCTGAGCAGATTTTCTTGAATCACAAGATACCGTTTAGGAAATCAAAATAGTGCAAATTGAAGCTAAAGACCTAAAAGTCAGCTCATGCAAGTCGGCGTGGGACTGACTTGGAAAATCATAGAATTCGCTCAATTTCATTTGCTTGACCGACAGAAAATCGAAATCAACTAACCATTACTTTGTTAACAATCTATAAACATGAATGGAAATTATCGATTTGACATATTCAGACGCAGAATGCCACCTTGTGTTTCCTTGTAGAAGAGAAACTACCGTTAACCTAATTCAACTGTACCCAGATACAATAGGTGCGGCGGTTCAAATCCGGCTTCGTATGCTCACTTAAAGAGATACTTCGGGGTTTTATTTCTCCCAATCAGTTTGTGGTTAGGCTCGAAAAATCTTTTTTGCTGTTCTGGTTTCCTAATTGTCAAGGGCTTTGACCAGCGAGTAGATGGTAAACAGTATTCAGGATATTACAGAAGGTAGATAAAACCGATTACCGTAAATACAATGATTAAAATGATTAAGAACCACATTTTAACAAGAATCACATAGATTTCGAGAAAAGTTATTACCAGATAATTCTTGGTTACATCTTCACTTAATGACTTCATAAGATTCAAGCACTAAACCCGTCACCAGACCTATTTAAATCTATTGATCAATTCAAAACATAAATGAAAAAATAAATAAAGAGTTAGACAATAACGGTAATCAAGGAGATTATACAAATCCAGGGGCGGATACAGGATTTGACGTTAGGGGGGGGGGGGGGGGGGCGCAGAATGAGCCGAAAAATTATTTGAGTTTAAAATAATCAATGTTAGAGTGGGTGCAATGTAGATAGATATCTTGCCAAGCGAAGTGTGGCGAGAAACATTTGTGGTAAAATGGTGCGAACAACCCATGCTTTGCAAATTTTAGGGGGGGGGGGGGGCGCACGCCCGCCACGCCACCCCCTAAATCCGCCCCTGAAATCAATGATTTATAATTTACCACAATTATTGTTGATTACTCAATTGTTTCTTTTGTAAATGCTCAATCTAACTTAAAGCAATATAATCGTCTTGTTATATCCCTTTAAATATTAATATGGTTTCTAATAGTAACAAGTAGACAAAAAGCTAAGCATTGGTTCAGTAACCACATATTATAGTATAAAACAGCCTTTCACACCTAGACTTAAACTATTCTCCAACCTTTTTAAGGACTGGACGATAGTAGGCAATAATCATATCGATAGTTAGCATCAAAAAGATTAAGCTAGAGCATATTATATAGTATAATACAGGACTGAGGTTTTGCTAATTTGCAACATATACATCAACGGATTACTTGAACATACACCTGGTGCTAGCTACATTAAAATGGAAAATACCAAAGAGTTCGATATACATAGAGATTTTGAGAAAAGAAAAGCTTTGACTAAAGAAGAAATGTTGGTCAAACTCAACGAATGGGCGAAATCTGGTCAATATGAAAAGGTAGGTAGCTTAAATAATTTTTTTAATTTTTGCACATAATCGGACCTGTAGGGCCTGTAGTCAAATTGAACGCTTCAAAGAACCCTTAAGGGAAATTGACCATTATTGTTATTTTTTTATTCATCTGCATAGAAAACTAGATATGACCTGGTTTTAATCGATGCCAAAAGAAGTCGGAACTTCGTTTGGGCCATTGGATTGTCAACATCTAATGACATTCAATCTCATTTCGTCTGAACAATATACAATCTATGTCATTTTTATGGATGAGTGGATATGAGAGTTGGTCAACCTGAATTTGTTGACAAAGGTTTACAATATTGGGTGTAACAAGTAACAATAAAGCCGTGAAAACTTGTTTGGCCTTGTAATGCTTCGAAAATTATAGTTAAAGGGACAGTCTAGATTTTTTTTAGGTCAAATTTTTTTTTGCTCAAATTTGTGAAAACTACACACCAAAATCTCTAACTATATGTCCTGAATGTATCTGAAAGTTTAAAAAAAAATCCAGCCGTTAATTTTTAAACGCTATAAACATGCTAAACATTTAAAAACCTTTATGTTTTTTGAACGCTGATAGAAAACTACTGAACGGATTAGAGTAAAATAAACGCCTAATTGTAGCGAAATGTCCCTCCTGTGTATTGAAAAAGGTTTCAGCTAGAAATATCGAGCCTTTATTAAGTCAAACCAAAAACTAGGTCAAATTGCCTAATTAACGATAAGTACTCCCTGTTTCTAATTAATCCTTTTAAAACAAAATCAGTTTGATCAAGAAGATGCATAGATATAATAAACATACTTTAGAAATACTCTCAAGTAACATTTGCGATCTTTTTGATAATGGAAACTTTTTTGAAAAATTTGAAAAAAGCAGAATGGCCCTTTAAAACTTTCAGTAAAATTAACGGGCTTTCAACTTTAGGGGAACGTGCCCCAGATTGGGGACATTAAGACATTTTCCTGAAGACATTAACTGAGCCATAGGTCCGAAAAAAAATTGAAATATTTTCCACCGAGCCATAAATTTAAAAATTTGTTCAAAAACCCCTATATAGTTGCACACTAATATCATTTGACGTTGTCCAATCAATCTTTTACTTGGATTGTTGAGAGTGAATAAAAGTTTGCATTCTAAACCAAATGAAGTGACTATCATGTTTCGAAATTGTATGTTTTCTATAACGTCCTCTGACAATTTCTGTTTATGGGACATGGTAATTTCCTCATGCGTATTCAGAGACACTTGAAAACCAGCTGAATACTCATGATCTAGGCGGTGGTTTCATCTTCACTCACTGACTCACTCTCCTTCTTTTCATTGGTATTTACCTTTCCGGCACTGCCCCCCCCCCCCCCCCCCCCCCAACACACACACACTTTCGACCCATAATTCTTTTTCATCAATATTTTTTTGAAAGAGAGTGGCCGAAATCCGAGGAGTTTTTATATGGGGTGGGGGTAGAACAACGGGCCCACCAACCTCTAGGAACGCTCCGCGGCCCTGTATAACCCAAAATGAAGTTAATAAGAGTTGATTTCACAGTAGCATTTTTCATTCAATACATATTGATTCATATTTAAGGATATGCTGGTAGCGAATTGGAAGCCACAGAAAATAGCCAGTGAAGTATTAACACAGTTCTATGATCCTGAACAAGACGATATTAGAATTATTGACATAGCTTCCGGTACAGGACTGGTAGGAATGGAGGTAGGTTCACGTTAGAATATTCAAATTGCATGTCTCGTTGATCAAGAAGTTAATACATGACCAAAGCTCAATCAACACTACCAAGCATTCATATACTGAAAAAATGCTAGAATAAAACAATATTGTGCGCGACGCACAGGGAAGAAGTAAAAGCGAATGAATTTTGATATAAATACTCGTTACCATGAATTAATTAAAAAGGTTCAAGCAAGCTATCCGTAGCATAGACTTTTGGCTCTAATGCCCTTCCGTAATCCGTTACAATATTATTATACAATAATGTTTTTGTTCTAGCTTCTGAAACTGGGCTTCAGAAACATGGATGCCGTCGATCCCAGTGAAGAAATGATGGCTGTTGCCAGGGAGAGAAACATTTACCAAAATCATTTTACAGAATACATGGATGGTTCGCGATTAGCGTGCATTGAAACTGGTAGGCCTACGTACATTTTTACATCTTTAAGGTCTCTTTGGTAGAAAATGCAGGATACAAGGGATGGGAGTGGGGTGTTAATATCAATTCATTTGAGTAAGGCTTTAGGAAACATTTGAGTCTTAGTCTGCTTGCTTACTTTTTTCCACAATCCGTTTCATGTGATCAGATCATTCCATCACATTCTACACAATGTCGCCCATTAGCCACCATCTAATTAACCTTGATGTCATTTTAATTTCAGATACTTATGACGCAGCGTTTGTTGTTGGAGGTTTTTCTGTAGGTTATATGCCTACAAATGCTTTGTTTGAATTGATTAGAATGGTCAAAATTGGTAAAATAATATATTATCAATAATATGGCCCTATACAAATTTTGTTTGATTCAACAGCGAATAATAATATTATACATATTGTTGTACATACATTGGCGGTGCTAGACTTCGCATGGATCTAGGGTTCACTGATTAATAAGAGTGAGGGTCGGGGTTGATATACCAGATAAGAAGACTCCAGACTTGCATGACTTTCATGGGAATCTAAGGAAAAATAGACTTGAATAATACAAATATTGGGTGGTGGGGACGCTTGGTGTTTACCTCAAAACATTTTGTTTACAGCGTATAGTTCATCAGCACGAGTGGTGCAAAGAAAAAAAAAAGGTTATATTTTATATTTTTTGTTTTTAGGTGGCTTGATGATTTTGTCAGTATGGGAAGGATTTGATGACATGATAGAAGAATACCGAGACAGATTTGTTCCTCTCACCCAGAAGATGGAGAAAAGCGGCGAGTTAACCCTTCTCCGGAAGGATGTCATCCCAAAACCAAAGAATCAACCAAATGGCCTTAGATTGGTGTATCGTGTACATTGTTCAGAGAGTAGCTTTCCTCAGCTTCAACCTCTACAAACCAACAGTGAATTTTGAGACATTGGAGTTTTACATCCTACTAACAACATTATAAAGTATTATATTATTCATTGTTTACGCTTTCATATCAATATAGCTTATTTTGCTCATTGATGTTTTCCTTTGGTGTTCTCTGTGATATTTGAGTAAACAATCTTACTGGCTATAGATCAAAAATAAATCTTAGGGAAGCAGCAAAATTGTTACTTCCCTTGAGTAAGTTACATCTGAGTCTATACATGTATTATATATTTATATATACATGTAATTTATATTTAAGTAGCTATGGTTGTTATCACTTTTTTTGGTAAAATGAAATTCTTTTTACTTTTAACAGCTTTTAACAGTTATATAGCCTAAATAACTCGGAATAAAATGTTATGTCAGGGTTTTTTTTAGGAACACGATGACTGTAGCCTACTCTGTTCAAGACGACTCTCATGTGCATAACCCAGTTCCTCCGGACCAAAACTTGTTATTTTTACATCCCATTAAAAAGAAACCCAATAGTTCCAATTCTAATACATGTATTGTTATTTATTAACGTTTTACATGCAGGCAGAGTTATCAAAACAAATGTCAGAAAATGTCAGAAATAGTACATGTATATCCAGATATCTTGTGCTTTTTTACCTATATGCCTATATTATACATATATCTTATGAAGAGAATATTATTATACATTTTATGTATCATGTTATTGTATATTATGTTGTGTATCTACATATTCTATTGTGCCATTTGAGTGATACATAATAAATTTTATATTTTTGTTAAACTTTTTGTTTTTTTGTTATTTTTTGAAGTTTTTACAATTGCTCTTGTGTAATGATTTTTAATTCATTTCTCAATCTCTGTATGCAAGTTTATAAAACATTTTTGAATGTGGACACCGAGGCGTCATGCTGAAAAACCGAAATTTTACATAGCCGATTACATGGTGGTCTCTCAAAGTTGACAAACCGAAATATAACATGAAAATTGTTAGCCTTTTAAAATATGTTAAAGGGGAATGTTCAGCATTTTCGAGGATAGATTTGGGCCTTGAATTTATGTAAATAGCCTTCAAATTTACTGGAACTGTCCAAAAATTGCACAATCCCTTCAATCATACCAGTACCGTAACAGTTATCTTTTATTTTCTGTATATGTGTTTTCTATATAAGGCATAGTATTACTAGACGGAGAGTCCTTTTTATGACTTTCAAACGCTTATAATTATGGATACATCGTGATTTGAAAGCTTCAATTTCAAGGGAGAGTTCAGGACATTATTACGGATTAGATTAGCTAAAACATTTCAGGTTCTGAGACTAGACGTTTTTTGGTCGAACAGTTAGTGAACATATCCCTTTAAAGGAGTTCCAAGTTGAGAAACCTAAATTTAAAACAATATTCAAAATAATTAGCTCTCTTAAATTACAAGGTACACACCAACAAAATGTGTGTCCAAAGAATCAGCATACCCTGCCTGACGCTCAAAAGGTTATGATTACAGTGGAACCACATTTATCCTCACATTTCCGTTCCTGATAAAATCGCATGGTTTAACTGCATAGTTGAAGTGTGAGAAATCATAGCAAGAGTATATTGGAATTAAAAAATGAATTGTTAAAAATATAATGACTTTTTCAATATAAAGCACTTGGTTATTTTTAGTAACATGTCAACTGGTTATTATTAGCCAGTGTTTTCATTGGTTGTTATAAATTGCTGCGTCGTTTGATTGGTTTCCTAAAAATAGATTCAAATTGTTCCTCTATAATATACTTCAACATGGTTGAATTGATAGCAGACGATTTTTATATTCAGCATTTTAAGAAAAAGTTTCCTGATATTATATTCTATATCCAAAATGGCTTCTGCATGCGTCGACGTATATGTCAAACTACCTTCCGGAAAAAATGCCCAGTACGATTTGTTACCATGCGACACGATCACAACGCTGTGCAGTGAAATCGCAAAGCGAGAGAAACTGGACAGTGATCGCCTGAAAATCAAATACCAAGGCAAAGTTCTTAAGAAATCGTCGACTCTTGGGTATTTGGGTGTCGTAGCGGAAACGATTTTAAAGGTAGAGATCGCTCAACCTCAGGATTTAACTCTCAAAGTAGTCGATTTGGAGGAAACAAAACTTATAACCATTTCAAATTTTAAAAGAGCAAGTGACTTGATAACCGAAATTGAAAAATCGATAGACTTGAACAACAAAAAGATAACTACGGTGAGTACAATTTTTTATTGTTTACTACTTTCACTTTTGAAGAAAAAACTGTACTGGAATGGAACTCACGTTTATCATTTACAGATGATTATGCTAACGATTATTCAGTAAATTGTTTAAAGGGTTGTATAAATTTTGTATGGGTATTGGGGACATTATAGCATGTATTTTCACTACTCTACTGTCTGCTGTTCCATGGACCTTCGCAATCTGGAAAATTTTGAAAAAGCTTTACAATTCCTTTAAGATGAGAAATTGTCATCTTGTTTCCTTCCAATACACGAAAGCAAACTCAGTAACAGTAGCCTACTCATCAAATATTTAACCAAAATAATCTGTAACATCTTGTATCTTTTCAGAAATGTGGAACCAGAATTTCCAGCAATGGAACAGTTCTAGACGATTTAGGACTGGTCAATGGCGAGGTGTTGACTGTCAGTGATAATACCACCCCTTTAAAAGCCAACAGTGCGACTACATCTGATCCCAGCCTCAGTGAAAGTGACTTAGACGACATCAAGTCCAGCTTCAATGCCCAGGGCAAGAAAGTTGAGGTGGCATTCTCATTCGATACCACTGGAAGCATGTATGCTTGTTTGGACACAGTTCGACAAAATTTGAAACAGATTTGTACACGATTGATAGCAGACATTCCAAATATTCGAATAAGCCTGATTGCACATGGCGATTATTGTGACCAATCGACATACGTTATCAGAATGGTAGATCTTACATCAGATGTACAGGAATTGGTTTCATTTGCAAAGGATGTGCCCTCCACATGTGGTGGTGATAAACCGGAATGTTACGAATGGGTTTTACGAAAAGCCCAGTCTTTGGATTGGGCTGAAGACTCGGCGAAAGCTTTGGTAGTGATTGGAGACAGTCCTCCCCATGAATCAACCTATACAGACCAGAATATCGACTGGCATGACGAATTGGATGTTTTAATTGGAATGGGAGTTAAAGTTTACGGTGTGCATGCTGGTTCATGTCAAGAAAGCAAAGTGTTTTATCAAGAATTGGCCAATCGTTCAGGCGGTTCGTATCTTCCCCTGAGTAACTTCGATGTCATCACTGACATGTTTTTGGCCGTCTGCTACAACGAATCTGACGACAATCATCTTGAGGATTTCGTTCAGGAAATCGAAAATGCCGGAGAAATGACGGAAGCTAAAAAGGAAATGTTCACTAATCTTCAATCTGAGAAAAATAGTGAAAAAATGCCCAAGAAAGACGACAGACAACCAATATATGGTTGGTGGAATAAGAACAAAGAAACAACCAGGCTGGCATCACCTACATATTATTATGACCAACAGACTGATAAATGGAGTGGTCAGCCATTGACCAATGGTGTTGTGCCAACTAGCCCGGCCGTAGTTCCTAGGTCATTTGCTTCTGGAGTCAACATCAAAAGTAAAAAACCCAGGTCTTCCCTTAAAAAGAGACTTTCTAAAAGATCTTGTGTATTAATGTAAGGTGACAATAACATGATATTGGTAATATCTATACCGAAGGATTAACGGTTTAAATTGTCATTACTGAAATTGCACTTAATTGCATAATGTTCATTCATTATTGTGTTCTTTTAATACATGTACATGCAATGACTGAAATGTGTTATTTCGAGCATATGACCACCATATTCAATATTCATTGGACAAAAGAGTCGAAGCAACCCTTCACAGCCCTATGGAAATACAATGACCAAAATATATTAGAAGTAGCCTATCTTACTCGTAAACTTATTTAATTATTCTGTGATTTGAATATGAAATTTCTGCTCATTATAGTTTGTAAATACCTATGCTCTTTGTATCATATTTTGTTGTTTTATTGGCAATGACGCTGATTATATTTGAATGTATTATTGCAAAGTTTTTATTGCTCAAAATCATCATAATGAACATACATTGTATAATAAAAAAAAATATTCGATTTCTTTAGCTGCTATTGTTCGATTTAATGGAAATTATGTTCTTGAAACACTGTGCACAGTTGGAAAAGGGAAAACTGTCGTCTTCACGAAATCTCATCTGATGTCCAAGGTTGAGGTATACATCGAGTTCGCCCCATTACAAACAACGAGAGAGGGAGGGCTGGTACCGTTATAATCACTCGATGCATTGTTACCAATTCCAATCCACAAGCTATTGCCTTTTGATCCTACCACACGAATCTAAGTAGGCTTTATTTTAGTGTAATTATTGATACTGCAGTATCGTAGTTTGGTGGGCCCCCTAGTTGGTGTTCATGAATTAAAGGATCTCAAACATATATCTTCATATTGATCTTGATATCGTTATGAGGAAATAAACGCTGGTAGCCTATGTCATGTGAAAAGACAAATGACCCGGCGAAGCTGAAAACTGAAATTAATCTTTTTAACCGGGAAAGTATAAAATTTAATTACAGTAGGTCTACTAATATCATATCGTATCAAGACACAGTTATTGTCATCTCTTTGTTTTTATCGTCCGTATCCGATCTACTGTAGTCTTCTTTCATAAATAATAAACACAGAAAACACACACCAAATATACCAATTAGTAACCACTTCATCCATACTGTACCTAGAATATAACACATATAAATGTATTGGAGTTTTACATCCTATTTTTTTTTTTTTTTTTTTGCATATTTTGGCTAATTAAGACGAGCAACATCCTTATATGGACTATGTATTGCAACCTAGAACAGCGTTATCAATTTTCTTTCGTTATTGATAAGCAACTGTCGAAGAAACTGTAACGTGGTTATATCTCACACCAGAAGGATGCAGAAGACTCACTGATGCATCTCAGATACACTCAATGTAAAAGCAAATACTTAGCGTCAATGCTTAGCGTTATGAAATCAGCAAAAAGTAAAGTCATAGTTCAAGGGAAGTAAACTGGTAGTAAAAGTTGTCAAAAATGTAGGTAAAATGTTTGTTCAAGGGAAATAACTGATAATTAAAAAAAATAGGGTAGTTTTATCTAAATGTGTGTCAATGAGTTAATATTCGACTTAAACAAAAACATCTGAGACGATCAGAATATCCTGGTATAGCTGTGATTTTTATGTCAAATTCCCCAATCTTGCCAAGAAATCAGGGTAGAAAGAACACGTTCAAGCTCTGGATTCAGTATTATCAGCTGAAACTAACCTAGGCAAAACAGCCTTAATGCTCCTGATGCACACAAAAAAAACCTATCGATGTGTTTGGCCCCTTATTCAGCTTTGGTAAGTCCTATACGTACCTATGTTTGGTATTGAAAGAATACCAAGAAATATCAGTGATGCTATATTAGCCTGCATAGTCAGAACTAAATTAGCTATTCCTTCTGAGACAGGGTAAGCTATTTCACATGCCGCTTCATAAAACAGAGGACTCGTCGAACATAATATTACAGTTGAAACTATTATAGACACATATAGAGAGGCTGAAATACAAAATCAGGATTTCCCCATTATCTCTGTATGTGTAAGAAGAACATTTCCAACTATCTCGACCAATAAAGAATTTATCAGATATAAGTTCTTGAAAAAGCTGTCTTCTGTTGTGCATTGATACGTCACGATGGGTTCAATTGCAAGCAATAAAACGCTTCGATGACGGTTTTTTTTTTATTGAACGCTGGATAGGTGTTTCGGTTTAGTGAGCATGTCATGCTTTGAACTGATCACAGAAAACTGAAAACCAAAGTCACCATCCTGAAGCACATCGAACTGCAGACAAGCTCAGATTAAATACAGTACGTTCTTTGAAAGAACTTTAAATTGATAAATGCGATATATGTCCTCAATTGCTCAAGCCCAGATTTTTAAGATTAGCTTACCTTTTGAAGTAGGTAATATTCCAACCAAGGAGAGAGTCAACCAGATATATAATACTGTACTTAGAAAATATAACACTATTAGAAACACTTTCAATCTTCGTTTAAACAAATCAGCAAACCTACAAAAAATATCTACTTAGTATATATCATATGCTTTTTTTTTAAAGAATTTTTCGTTCTAGTAGAGATTAAGCCTTCAAATAAAAAACATGCCACAGATGATTTTTAACATTTCACTCGCAAAACTACTCTTTAGTTCTGATTAACTATCAATTTTTTTTAATGTTCGGACAAAGATTGTGGAGTTCATACCTGGCTATCACTATTCCAACTACCCAGCCTGCTACTGACGAATATAACCCAATCCAACCGGCATCATTCTGAAAATTAAAACAGAATCATTTTTCTAAATGAGATATAAATCAGTGAGGATCTCCACAACTGTCATTGTACCAAGCAATATTCTAGTTATAGTTTGTTTCGATAGTTCCATATGGTCTATTCCCATTCTGACCACAGAAAACTGTCATTGTACCAAGCAATATTCTAGTTATAGTTTGCTTCGATAGTTCCGTATGGTCTATTCTCATTCTGACCACAGAAAACTGTCATTGTACCAAGCAATCTTCAAGTTCGTCCAACGAAATAGTTCCGTATATGGTCTAGTATCATTTTGATCACATAAAGCTGTCAATCTAGCTTGTTAGTTTAACAGGTTATTTTTGTAGGGTCTCGTCCCATTCTGACCATAGCTCGTTCGCCTACAGAAACATAAATTGCCATTATCGAATATAAACCCATTCTTCCTTCCGTAGTATCCATGTTATACCTGTGATATTCCATGTGCTTTGAGGTTGACATTTAACATGGAGCCCCAAGCTTCCCTCATTCCAGTAGACGATCCATACAACACCGCAATAAACCAGAAAGTAGGCTTATGTCTGAAATTTTAAAACACCACTGCAACAATCCAGATATGTGCACGACAAGCGCCACTACTACACAGGTGAAAATTATGCCTGACTTAACAAATCTGCTGAAATGCAAGAAGCAGAGTTCTCCATAACGACCATCAAATTTCCTACATGACATCTTATCAGAAAGTCTTCATAAATAGAACAAGTCCTAGGTTAGTGGATAAATTGTGAAAAGGACACGCCATAAGCTGGTGATTGTGGTATGTTACTGCACATGAAAACAAATCAACAACGAAGTTTGTCATTTCACATTAGGTTTTATGAGAGATTACTGCGTTATATTTCAATTATGACCAATACTTTACAATCTTGAAAACTATACCTTATTAGTCTAATGATACCACTTTTATAGTCTAGTCTCTGTATGGAAGCGGAAGGACTGGGTGGTAGTGGAGGTTTCGCCGGAAAATAAATGATGACGATTAGAAATATAGCTATACACAATCCAGCAACTGAAAAATCACAATAATCTGTTAAAACTTGGAACTTATCTAATATCCCATTTCTAAACATACAGAGACATTGGTAGGAGGTGTCTCGAATAGTAAGCATTCACTGACTGGTGCAACACCCGCTCAATAATATTTTTAAAAAAAGTCACATGGTCAATTTATAAAGTTCAAGGGAGTTAATTTTAAATTCATAAAACTCATGAACTTTACACATTACGGGAGAGAACTCTGTCAAATGTAGTGAATGTAAAATATAGGCCAGAATCAATCCTAGAAAACCCAAAATGTTGTGCAGACAGACTAATTGTATCTAACCATCATTTCATTTCCTGATTGGGATGATAGAGATGGTCATGTCTCTTTGCAGTGTGGGACGAGGGAAATTTTGACATGACCGTGATACACAACTAATCTATTGCAACAAACTTACTTCCATATAAATAATCGTTGATATTTTGTCTTTCTGTTTCTATAACAGCTTCTGAAAAAAAACAGTTAAAAACGTGTGTACAACAGATCACAGGGCTGGTCTTTAGGAGGGTAAAATACATTTCTCTAATAAGGTTCTGCACCTAATACTAATGAAACTTGATTCAATTTTGAAATATTTTCCTATGATTAAAATATAATTACCTAATAACTGAGATGAATTGGAATCCAAACTGAAATGAAATGTAAGAAATACGAAAACTAATACATGTTATAATCAACTTTAAATATCTATGGAGGTATAACGTTGCCAAAATTGTCGATTGCGTTCCAACTTGAAAATACTGCAAAGTACGTCATCATTCCATGATTTTCTATTGTGTAAAATAGTCTAAATTATTAGCTGCATCTGTGTGGCATTTCATTGGATTTTGGAGAATACTTATAACTTTTGCAATTTTACACATCGATAATTGTACTTTGCAGCATTGACAAAATGCATTTTGTAATGACGACATTGGTATTTTAAAGTTGCAACACAATCGACAATTTTGGCAACGTTATACCTCCATAAATATCGGCGTAATATGTTCGATTTTTAGGGAAGGGGGGGAAAAATAATGGTATGCGGTGTCCATGTGTCTCGAAGCACCTCGAAGGTCCTCTCCCTATAGAATGAAAAATGGAAAAATTAATTTTATGCATGTTAATCATATTTCGGGATTGAAGGTTGAAGTCGGCATTTCCGACTCTGCTTTTCATCTTACCGTTTTTATTCTTCACAAAATCTTCCTCACCAAGCAAGTTTGTGGCCCCTTATGAGTTCAATAGAAAGACCACATGCCCTCCCCCCAACCAAGTCAACACCCTTGATCAAGATAAACAAATGTACAAGCCTCATAGATATGTCACAGTCCCAAATACAGGTTTTGACAAGTGGTATGAGGAAATAATGACGAATGGGGGCGTGGTTTGGACAAGATGAGTCTCACTCTGCTAGCTTGTTGTACAAGCTTATTCCTAAGTGTTGCTGCCATTATGTTAATTGTGTAGTTGCAAATGAGAGTCAATGAGAGATTGTTTTCGATTAAGGAATTTCTATTCATAGAATAGTTCGCAGCAGTTTTTATTAATAATACAAAGCCGGATCCTCTCCTATAATATAAAGGAAGTTAAATTGAGAAATTGGGTTTTTCCCTCTCTGTTTTGGAAATCACCGTACTAAAAATAGATATCTTATTGTTCAGACTACAGGCCAGTGCAAGTATCAGTGTAGTAATATCAGCAGAAATACAGAATTTGATACAACACAGACGTGATTCAGGACAAGTAAGTTTCAAATTCATTATAACGCAATAAAAAAGGACCACTGTCGCACATCTTTAGGGAGTATTTGTGGGATTTTTGGTTTCTGTTGATCTGTTGATTATGTAATAGGAAATACAGAACTGTGCACAGAATACCGATGTTGGGTGCAATCTATGTCCAAAAATATCAACAGTACTAAGTTATAATCTAAAGTCTAATGAAGAATAGAAAACAATGACGTAAAACTCGATTTCGTTTCAGAAAGATTAATTTTCAATCAATATGTCGAGAGATAGAGACCCTTACCAATTAAGAATTGAAGTTGCATATGAGGAAGACCTAATTGGATATGTACCACCGGAAGAGAGAAACACGGAGGACAAAACCTTACGAGAGTCAGAAGACCAATCGTCCACTGACAAGTCTGGGGCATCAAGCTCAACCGACGAGAAGAAAAGTGACACCAGTCCATCTAAGGATGGTGCCAAAAAATAACAAATTGTTTTTTGTTTTCTTTGTAAAAGTATAAGCTTTCATTATTTACAGTATTATTAAGTTAAATATCGACTCATTGATCAAATATGTGTCTGCTTAGTAGTAAACCTACCATCTACTTTTAGCCTTATTGCACTATCTTATTGTTGGTAATCTTTCTGCACTGCATAATGTTTATGGGTTTTGACATGAATGGGGGCGTGGTTTGGACACGATGGGTCATGTCAAACTTATCAAATTATCAGATATTAACACTTTTAAATTCATTTATGTCAACAAGTAATTAAAGAAATATGAAACTTCTTCTGCTATTTTTCTGAAGGCCATCAGTCATTTAAATTGGTGTCACTGGTTATCAGCGATGTTTGGCGGTCGTGAACTGTCATACCGATTGACTGAAAAGTCAGCCTTTGCACTAAAGCCATACGCTTTTGAATCTCTTGAATTAGCGCCCACATAAATATATATGAATTTTGTTTCTTTTTCTTGATTGCTATTTTGCCTCTTTACGTGTGTTTTATATGTTCATCTGCTTAGTAAGAAATAAAAATACAATTCAATTGTGTTGTGGTGGTGTTTTTTTATCAAGGAATTTTATTCCTACGGGAGACAACTTGAATTTTCTATAAAGTCTAAGTCTATGTACAAAGGGTAAAATTATTCTCAAAAATATAACTAACCATTCGAAACAATAAACAAACAAAAAACTCTTGTAATGACAAGAAAGGTGTGTTATGAAAACAACGGTTAGATCGGTAAGATCGTGTATACCGTTGCTAAAGGACATGTACTTACCTATTATTTGATGTTATGTTTGTCAAAGATTTAAATGTTTCTGGAACTGATAGTGGTCCTGAAATATAAAGTTTAATTTTGTGGCGAAAATTGAGACAGTACATTGAAATAGGGTAAATATAACTATATAAGGTACAGGAACCTCCAATATGTCATATCCAATAAATTGGTTTTGATAGATCAGGGGACGTAAATCTTGATGAATTATTATTAAATTTACCTGCAATACACGATATACCGACAGCAAACCACTGAAAACCAGACATGATCGCTGTTGCTGTAGTCCTTTGATTCGGTGGAAACCAGGTAGCAGATACAACAGGACCCATTCCTTTCGCGATAGGACCAGCTACACCATTTAACAGGTGTCCGGAATGAACCACCCTGTAATACCAAGATATTGTTGGTGAAAGTACAAGTTGTATTCAGGTTTTTGAATCCTGAGATGCTATTTTGGTACTATACTTCATTGTGCAGAGTAAAGCTCAGAGTAAGACATTGCCATGCTTTGTATCCAGTCCCCCTTTGTCTACGTATATCCTCGTCATAGATAGATGGTCTAGGCGTCTGAAACTATGTGCTTTAATAACTGGAATGATCCAGGGTTGCTGATTCTGATTGCTATGACATATGGATTGCAATTCAGATCGTTAGCTGATGCACACCATCTATATGTCAGGGTGATGGTGTCAAGAACTGTTATTTGGTTCACAATGTAGTAGGATAGCACCGAAATTTCAACTTGTCTGAGCAATGTAAAGCAAATTATTACCATTTGTTATAAGGTGGCTGAGTAATCGTACATCGTATAGCTGACCCGGCAGCAACTAGACCACTGGCTACCAACAAGGGCACTCGCAGTCCTGGAAACAAGATAAGAATTTTGCTTCAGATCTTGGTTAAGGAGTAAAAAATGCTTTCAAAATCCCAAACTTGGAGCAGAGCAGTAGCCCCATTTCATTTTAATGGGTCCCTTGGCCTACTGTAAATTATGTCAATGCGTAATAAACTTACGAATGAAATACGTGTAGCCTATAGGACTAAGCGTATCCCCTTATAGACGACAATAGGCATATTAAATTTTCTACCCTTTAAAAGTTATTGATAATCCAAATGTCTCAATTTTTTCAGAATTTTACAAACCTTTTGTCGCAATTAACCATGAAAATGGAATAACCATGGGTATATAACAGATTGGGCCCCAGTTGGCATAGAAAGCAATATCTGAATCCGTCCAACCATAGGCATGTTCACTTGTAGCCGCTATAGGACCCCAGAAATTCCACACATAAGCTTGGGTACCAGCCAGTAGGGAGTATATAGTTAAGATGTACCATCGTTTTCTGTAGACCTGAAATAAAGAGTAGGCCCTATCTACTAAATCAAAGCAAGAAAACACTATTTAAAATTTCAACACATAATGTAGGCTAGGTTAGGATAAGCCCAAGAGAGTATCAAGTTATGTTTTGAAGCATTCTGTCTACCAGAAGGTTCTTGAAAAAGCAACTTGTATAAGTCAAACAATAAATGTAGACCATAGAGTTATATATAATTCTAAGATGTAGACTGAAATAATGAGGTCACCAGACTTTTGCACGTTCATCAAGCTTGGAATCCATCACTGCCACCTATAAGGTTTTGACGTAACCAAGAAAATTACGTCATGATTCCATTATTTAACAGAGACAAAGCTTGGAGTCAGTTATAAAGATGCTGTAAACACCGATTCGTTTTTGAGGTGATGATATCTGGATTTTTATCAGAAAGATAGTACCTTGAAATAAGAGTTGGCCTAATCATACAATAGGGGCATACCAAGAACAATAATGCTAATTTTGGCCAAGATTAATAGCTTAGCCTAGGCTATAACTAATAATTAAACTAATCTTAGCCTTGCCTTATTCGTCAAAATAGAGAATCGTAATCATACCTGAAGCCCACTGTTACCCTTGTTTTCTTCTCTACTGACTGGAGGAGTTCGAATTTTACTCAATTCTTTATATAGTTGGTTCACCAGATCGTCACTGGCTGCTGGTGTGAAATCTGCCATGCTAGACGATCTAGGCAATGGTATATTGAGCTGTAATAAATTACAGAATAATTTTACAAGAATGTGTTTCAGTTTCAGTAAACAAACACATTAGCAGAATTGAGTGTTTTTAAAGAATACTTAGAATGATCCAAAAGAAAATTCTCCAACTTGTTGAATAAGAGTTTATATTCATTGGGCAACTTGTCTGGTGTAATAACTGTACTGTTTAATCTGATAAATCTCTCCATTATTCTACGATCTACAACTAAACCAATCTTTTGGCTCATTTGTTGCTTATCAGAGGTGTGTATGTTTTAACTTTAATGTTTATCCATTATCCGGTAAGGGACGTAGTTGATTGCCATGTGCCTTTCAGTAGAAATTAGGGACTGAAGACCAAACCTTTGGTGCAGGTTTTTCTATTTTCTTCTCGTTAATAGTTTCAAGGTTTCCAAAATCCACCATACTTTTAGATCTAGACAGTCGATCAATACCGGCGGAAAACCTCCGTAATACCGTACCATGTTGATTCTGAAAGGGAAATGAACTGATTTCAAGCGAGCCATCACCATTTTTGAAAAAAAAAAATTAATAGAAATTTCAAACATGGAATTAAATAAATATATCAAAGTTGTTAACTATACCTTACGATAATGACTAGTGCTAGAGTCATTCAACTTCTTGCCTTCTTCAGTCGGGGATTGTAACTGGAACACTGAAAACTCTACCATACTTTGAGATTTAGGCAGGCCCATTCTTTTTTTACCCTTCCTACTGTCTGACTCCATGTTTGTATGCTGAAATAAGATGGAAATAAGACGCTATCTGTAAGTCAATTTGTCGCGTGATTATGAGGGGCTCCCATATTTTTGGCTGACTGGACAGATGTCAGAACCCTCTAAAAATTTGCTGTTGAATTTGAAGCATGTTATATTTCAGAGCAACTTGAATTTCACCCAATGGTACATAGATTAAGACACAAATGCAACAAAAATCTATCATACCGTTTAACGCAAAACTATGAAGAGTCTAACAAGACACAAAATACTTTGAAACACTCAATGCAACATGCAATATACACATCAATGCAACACGAAATGAGACACCAATGCTACTTGAATTTCACTAAATGTTACTTGAAATAAGACAAAATTCAGGGATATGACACACGAAATACACATATACATATTCACCTTTGGAACTAGTATAGTTTGACACTCAATGCTCAATGCAACATATACTAATAAAAGAAAGAACAGGAATGTGGTACCATGTTACTTATTATTTCGGTATTATGATATTATCATGCTAATATTATCATCAAGTCAGTGCCAAATCTTTACCAACGCTGAATCTTATCATGTCATTTATTTAACGATAAAAAAGCATTTGTTTTCTGTGATTATGCTGATGGAATACACAATTTGCATTGAACATAGTTTTTGATTGATGGAAAATTGTGACCTAGAAATTTCATTAGATAACTATGATTTCATATCATGGGTGGCAAATATTGCATCTCAGATATAAACAATCCAAAATCTATATTTTGATCAATTTCGTAAAACTACCTCCTGGAACATAAATCAGGACCACACCACACCACACCACTATAAGACGTGAAAACCTGTAACCATGCAGAATAAAAAAAAGTCTTCAACCGCTTATTCGCTACAAGCTCACAAAAGCTAGTTAGCTCATAACTGTGCTGAACAGTACAATTCACATAATAATATAACAACATGATATTATAAATATTATAACATTATTATATCTTACCTTGAATGGAGAATCTCGTTATAAGAGGTTTGTTATCACTAAACATTATCAGAGACTTGAGTTAGTCAAATATTACAGTAAGACAGGTCGCCATTCCAATATCGTTAAGATTATCTGCTATGTTTTTTCTTTTAAATAAATAAATATTTAAGGACAAGTTAAGGTATAGGTCGTATTTGGAAGACAATTGATATGCACTACTAACGCCTGCATGTACTATGAATTTACGTAAGGCGTCGACTGAGATCATGATCTGCGTCTCCTATATTGAATTTTGGTTCCATTTCTTGCAATTTTTTATCTTGACAATGTATGATTGATATTTTCAATCCAACCTTTCACCCCATGTCAGTTTTTGTTGTGGTATCATCAAGAGCAACGGGGAAAACACTACGTCCCCAACTTTGTCGGAAGGTATCTCAGCTATTAAAAAAAAGATAACATCTCACAAAATATCAGAGCAAATTACCTATTTCAACCTGTGTTCAATTTGCCCTCCACCATTTCGACCACCAATATCGACAGTTTTTTCCATCCTTGGTTGCTGTCCCATATCTTATGTAAAAGTATCATCACCCAAGAAGCGACCATCATGCCTTTCAGTTCCTGTTCAGTCAGTATGTCCCACTAACCCCAGAAGAGAATTCCATGTGGCTAGGAGAGTCATTGTCATTACCAATCTAATTAAAATTAGATTACATTTCGTTTCGGTTATTTTTTGATTGTCGACTCTGGCCAGCTGAAAAAATTGGCTGAACAGGAACTGAAAGGCAGGGGGGTCCTCTTTTGGTAGAGGGAACCTTTAAATGAGATCCCTGACAGCCATACATCTCGGGATGGTTGATATTGGTGGCCGATTTGTTGAGGGGTTGATGGGTACGTTTAACTCGGGATGAAATGTGTAATTTGCACTGTATTGAAATTTGCGACATGCTATTTTATTCGGGGCAGTACATGTACAATTTTTAATTGATGACTTTAGTATTTGCAGTGTTGAACAAGGTCTTGTTGAAGAACATATGTTAGAATTTTGGAAGGGGTTGGATTACCAACGGCTGAGATACTGACCGTCAAACTTAGGGGACGTTTTTTTGAGACACCCGATATATACAGGTAAGTGTAAATTTAAATTTAACCTGGACCATAAAATATATTTTTTTTATAGAAACGTCGATTGGACAAACTCAACCCGCTCAATAAAAAATCACAACATATCACGAAGCAGTTTATTAAGAGAACTCAGGGCAAATCATTTAATGCCAAGTGTATATAAAAAATGTAAACCCTACATCTGAACGCATGGAACAACGTTTCTTGGAGGTCAAATCAATATGGACTGATGACCGGACAAAAGAACTTGTCCAACATGCCAAGTTAACATTGTTATTAACAGACGGGTCGGCGCTAATTGGTAAACGTTCATTATTGTTAATTGCTGTTTATGATATATTTAAATCGATACATGGTATCTGTTTACTCAGATCTAGAGACATTTACTAATTAAAACACAGTACTTTGTAAATCGATCAGCCAATATTTCATTCCAAACAGTTAATCCAAGTATTATCTAGTATAACACAAGGCCCTACAACGTGAATCAAATTTCAGAGCTTGGTATATAGAAGTATAGCGACATCAGCCTCCTTGATCTGGGGTAACGAACATGAGGCAAACTTATTAATGGATAAATTCCCTAATCCAGATTCCAAATGTGGATGAACCCAAGATGCATGCATTCTGACACATATTTTACAGCAAAAATGTATAAAACATTTTTCTGAAATTGCTTAGAAATGGGGGTACAGACTAGTTATCTGAATATAAGTCCTGTTTGTTATCAATCTGTCTCTTGTGCACCATTTACAGGACTCACAGAATGACTATTAGAATCTAGCTTCAGTCCATGATGTATTTTAATCAATTGCTAGTAGTATCTCATGTTCTGAGTTATATAATTTCCAATGGGTTATGCGTATATAGCGCCCTCTATTGGGATTATTTGAGTTAGCCAAACTTCGACTTCAGTATCAGCACTTTAGTAATGAGGCCCCGAAGTTAGATAATAAGATAATATCTAGATAACATTAGAACTTTGGATTCGACCTCGACATCTTTCGACATACTAATAGTAGGCCTACAATATAAGCATGCTCCTTATTTGCTTATAGGCCCTACCTTGTTGAGCACTCTATCTGGATTGTACCAGTGTCGTTAGCGTTATGCGTAGCTGAGAATATCTTGCTAGTTTGAGCACTCTGGCATGGTACGATGATATCATACCCCATCCAGATCTGAAAGTTCACATTCAGATTGTAATACCTATTTACACCATCAGAATTGAAAACCTCAAGGCCCACTATTTTTTTGAACAGATTTTGGAAAGTCGACGATGCACAAGCTTAAAAAAAGTATTTTAAAGTCTAACTTGGTTATATCTGACTAGCACTATCTTTCTGCAGATAACACAATAGCTAATTACACTTGAAATACAAGGAAGATATTTATTAAATAAATAAATAAATAAATAATAAAAAAAACACAATAACACAAAAAATATTTCAATAATAAAGTCAACAACACAGGAAAAACAAACGATTTCAAAGAAAATTCTGTAGCTATTTCTGAGCTAATAAGGATTGTCACTATTAAAAACTTAATTTATGAAATCATGTCACAATAACTGCTTTCAAGGACTATTTTGATGAATGATCTGCTAATGATATCATAAATGAAATTTATTGAACATTAAAAATCAGACTGGCGTTAAATGTTAAATATAGTTTAGGATTGTTTAGCTAGTTAAATTAGTTAAACAAGTATCAGATATAGCAACAGTTTTTACAACCAACGTATATTGTTACGAAACTATTCTGTTATCTAAGTCTATTATAAAACAATGCTTCATACTTATACAATCTGTTTTCAGACAGCAGCTGTCAATTTCACAAGTTTAAAATTACTTCCATTAAAACTGTCAAACTGTGATTAACAACAAACATGGTTTCATAACAAGGAATTTGATAGATTGAGATATAAGACACAAGGGAAAGAGGCAGGTGTTGGGACAGACCCTGCCCAACAAGCAAAAACATTGTCCATATTTAAACGAAGTTCCGCAACTTCGACGCTTCAGCAACCGTTTCTATGCACTAAAGACGTCGATGACTAGGCCTACCTATAACATACTTATACTGCACTTATGTCTATGAAAAAAGGGCTAGTTTCACAAAGCACATTGGTTTAGTAATTTGTTTACTTAGTTTGTTGCTGAGTATATTATTCATCTCGCTTCTTTTTCAATAAGTTTTCATATAAGAAGATCGGCAGCACAATTTTGTTGGTTAGCCCAAATGTTTACGAACATTAAAGCTTTTGACTCGATCTCGGCATCTTTCGATATACTAATAGAAGGCCTACAATATAAGCATACTCTCAATAATTGTCCACAACCATTCGCATGAACTGTGACACTCCATATTATCTGAACGAGACCATCTTGATTTCACTCAATCAAATCCATCAGGAGAAGAGAGGTCATGATTTATTTCTTTACTCAAATCAATATCGCTGAATGTTATGGGTGAATCTAGAGTACTTGGCGAATCGAGAGAAAATAGGGGACCATCTTCCTCATCGGGTGGCCATTTCACAACGCTTGGAAGCGCATTGCTAGGAGACACAAGGGGATCCGGATAAACTAAATAAAATGTCTCTCTTTCAATTGGACTGTGGACACCACTGTCTGGATCCTGATCTATGTCTATTACGGGTGGGACATTAAGATACATGGTTTTCGCCGCGAGTGAGGTTCCCGACGCTACTGGGGTAGTAGGGAACAGATCTATGTCGATATTTAAACATTCTAATGGTTCCGGAACTCGAAGAAACTGAGCAGGTTTTGCATTTCTGTCCAAAAAATTTGAATGTTCCTCAAGATTCGCTGAATTTTTACTCTTGGTGAATTCCTCTGAATGCTTTGACATGGAAGTCGAAGTACGCGAAATATCCATTTTTTTGGTTAACAAAAACTTTATTTCTTTAGAGGTTATTTCTGGCAGTTTGTCCTCATACACCACAGCTTCACGATAACCATTCAACAAATAAAATACAAGCTCTGAGGAACAAGCAGACGATTTGGGATTTTTGTAACTTCCGGTTAAAACTGAAGTAGCTGAATCTGAACGTTTCAGTCGGTCTCTTTTAAGTCGCAATGAACTCGAACCTACTGACGGTGATAAGCTCCGTCCACCGCCCCTCCGGCCCACGTCTGTATGTATAGCATGTCTGAGGAAAGTATCCGGCAAGGGGCTGGATAATTTAAAGTTCTTATTACGTACGAAAATAGTAGGAATGTCCAGCGACCAGGCAGTGACTAAACTTTCACAACAATAGTCGTCTGATAATGTATAGTTACTGAGTAAAAATATTAACGAATCTGCCTCATAAAGAACATCGTTAGATCTGTTGATGGGTGAAATATAAAACACAAAACTAAAAGATGTTAACTCGTCCACAATCTGAGATGTATAGTCGATTTTATGTTTATCTTGAAGTTTCCCAGATACACATACCCTCGACACTTTATGGTAATCTGTTGCGGTCTCTATTCCAATTTCACTCTCGTCTTCTGGGTCGGAATCGTGAGTTACGGAAATCAAAGGGACTTTTGTTTTTATTTTAGGTAGCACAACTGCGGTTTGTTTCGTAGGTCTTTTAGGATTTTCTGTCTTTTTCCGAGTCGGCTTATTTTCCGATTTGTCCAGGTACAGAAAGGGTTTTATAAAATCCCAAAAAGAATCTAAGGAATAATCACTGATGATATTCGGGTAAATTTCAAGAAGTCCTATAGCTGTGTCTAGAATTTTCTGATGTTCTCGTAACCAGCTAATCGCACCTCGATACGTCGGCCAAAACACATTATGTTTAGTCCGACGGGGAACATAGGGTAATTTCCTTTTCTGGCGTTTGATCACATATTTATAACCATCTACATAGTTTGAAGGGCTGTTGGAATGACAATGGTTATTCATTATGTTGACAGACTATATCTCGTTTTGTCATTAGGTATGTAAGACGGTGAAATAATTGGACAAATTATACCGAGCATTGACTTATATTATTTGATAAGCGGATTAGACGTCGTTAAACCAGGCGTCACGAGGTATAACATTATTCAACTCGGTCAATTCGGACAGAATTCTGTCGGTGACGCACGAAACAAAGATCAAGTGGAAAATTTAACCTAGATTTAGAATCATTCAGAGTCTTCCAACGTCAACGGACATGCCCAAATTGTGTCTCAACTCACTTCCCATGTTCTCTCTTATCCCTTGAATCACAAAACTGTTCATATTATATTCGGAGCACACAGTTTAGGGTCACAATTTATCACGACGGAAATTTTCCTATATTCAGAACTAAAGTGAGTGTCTGATCACAATTTATCACGACAAAAATTTTCATATATTCAGAATTAAAGTGAGTGTCTGAACACAATTTATCACGACTAAAATGTTCCTATTTCAGAACAAAAGTGAGTGTCTGATCACAATTTATCACGACGAAAATGTTCCTATATTCAGAACTAAAGTGAGTGTCTGATCACAATATATCACGACGAAAATGTTCCTTTATTTAGAACTAAAGTGAGTGTCTGATCACAATTTATCACGACGAAAATGTTCCTACATTCAGAACAAAAGTGAGTGTCTGAGATCACAATTTATCAAGACGAAAATGTTCCTATATTCAGAATTAAAGTGGGTGTCTGATCACAATTTATCACGACGAAAATGTTCCTATATTCAGAACTAAATTGAGTGTCTGATCACAATTTATCACGACGAAAATGTTCCTATATTCAGAACTAAATTGAATGTCGGATCACAATTTATAACAAATGATATGTACAAAGACCAGAATAATTCGAGTAGTTCCGAACGGAAAATAAGCCGTAACACTGATATCAAATAAATAATGTTGATAATATCACACAAATAATCTCTTTACATATATCTCGATTCTTTCCAGTATACAGGTTTCTTCTTCATTAGTTCAGCTGGCAGCTGCTGTGGCCTACACTCATTAACTTCTTGTTACGTTGATTCTTCCTAGAATAACAATTAACAGATCATTAGTTCATGTATTAAATAAGATTATAAAGTGCAAGTTCTCCATCCGTTCGACCAATCAGATCTTAGTCTTAGGAAATAAAGGGACTTGTTTTAGAAAATCAATATATGGTGTTCCAGCTCACAGTCGAAATTTGAGCTTAACATAACCGAAAATCGAATCTCGAAATCCATGTCAATATATTGGTGGCAAATGACATATATCAATAAATGAATAAATATACGTCTTATAACTTGACATTAAAGTACTGTACACACTGACAACATGTTCAACAACATGTTGGCCAACATAGGGGGTTGAGATGGGGTGGGGCAGACCGACTTGCCTGAATTTTAATGATGTTTGCTCACTGGGCTGATTTTGTGTGATTTTTGGGAAATAGCTACACGAAGACATACAATTTGGGGCGGAGAGTGGCAGCTGCCCCCCTGTCTCCTATAGTTTTGGCATCAATTACGTACGTTACCAAATATGTAGATATATGAACTGTATTTCTATGTGGATAAAAGGACAGAGCTGAATTCAATAAATCTTGATTAGTTGTTACGGAAGAAAGAGACATTGACCATGGTCATTATTGCAAAACTGGTAAATTATAGTAACTATATAACTACTGCTAATTAAAACTAACTATTTACTGTAATTATCATTGTTTGTTTTCTAATAGAAAGTTACAAAAACATGCCTGTCGTTTAGTAGTCTGAAATTTGCTTAATTATAATAGCGACTTGCTGGATTAGGGTCGGAAAGTGTCGGACTAGTCGTTCTGTTTTCAAAACGTCAATGTTGTTCAAGGGCGTGGATTTAGGGGATCACATTAAAATCATAGTAGGAAGTCCCTATTATCAACTCAAAACCTGGAAATATCTGTCAGAATGCACGAAATTGACGCCATTTTCCATTTTTTCTCTAGGGCGAGGACCTTATGTTTGGGCTTGCGGTTGCGGCGCTTCGCGACGTACTTGGACTCTACAACCCAAGCTGGTGCCCCCCCCCCCCCCGCACATATTTTTTTGAGTTGTTGATTGCTTCCTACAAAATCTTAAGATCAGTGAGAGTGAAATAAAGCGTTATTCATCTTAAAATGAAAACATTTCGTGGCGTTTTCTCACTTTGTCATCGTTTTTAACTGAGAGTCGTGTTATATCTATTTTCGAAACTGAAAAAAGTCACTTCTGTTCAGTTGTCAGTCTATAGAAAAACTAGTTTAACGCTGGTTTATATTCTAGGGAGTGATGCATTGCTGTTCATAATTTGTCATTTTAGAAACACAATGCATCACCCAACTCTGGATTATATTTTGTCTAAAGGGCGGTCTCCTGTTGTACTATAGTCTGTTTATAGAAACACCAAACATATTATATTATATTCTTGAAGGTATACTATTATCTGTTTATGGAAAAATCAGAAACATGAGCTGCCATTATACATCACCTTACACTGGTGACTCACTGTTTTACTATTGTCTGTTTATAGTAACATTATCTCTGGATTATGTTCTAGAGTGTAATCAAATGTTGTACTTTTTTGTCTGTTAATTGAAACATCAGAAACAACCTAACATCAGCTGTCATCACATATCAACTTACGGGTGACTCACTGTTTTACTATTGTTTGTTTATAGTAACATAAGACATCACCATACTCTGGATTATGTTCTAGAGTATGATCAACTGTTGTACTTTTTTGTCTGTTAATGGAAACATCAGAAACCACCTAAAATCAGCTGTCATCACACATAACCCTACTTTGGTGACTCACTGTTTTACTATTGTTTGTTTATAGTAACATAAGACATCACCTAACTCTGGATTATGTTCTAGAGTATGATCAACTATTGTACTATTTTGTATGTTAATGGAAACATCAGAAACCACCTAGAATCAGATGTCATCACACATCACCTTACTCTGGTGACTCGAAAGTATGATTCACCATATAGCCTTGTGAGGACCGGAGTCGAAAGATATATCTACTACCATTATTCATATCTATATTTAACAGACCGCTTAATACCCCATTAAATATTGGTGCGGTCCCGGACCATGAAAACACTATAAAGGCATCATGTAGTTGAATACTATACTAAGTTACTATAATAATCGTATTGTATTTTTTGTCCAATGGTATCAGTCCTGTACTATCAGTTATTATAATACATGTATGGGATATATAAAGCATAAAGCATAAAGATATCAGCCAAAATGCAAATGAATCGAGCATCACGTACCTGTTTATTGCCATCTGGAATATACACCTGATACAAGATCTCTGATTGTTTCTACACCTACCATTCCATTATTCATTAGTACTGACAATTGTCATGTCGTGGTCGTGTATTCATTTCCATGGTTACTATATCAATATCTATTTGTTAATGGACGGTTATGAAAAATTCACGCTCGATTGGTGTAACATTGAAAGCTGCCTCATTATCGTGTAAGAATCGCAATATTCATCAATTAATTGTTTTTGAAAACTGAGATTTTTGCCTTGAGTATAGTTGTTCGCTATTATGAAACATTTTTTTTCTTTCATAACAATCTATTGATGTGAAACAAACTACATAACGCCGAGTAATGTTTTTTAACTGAAAGCATGCAATTTAAATTACTATTTAGTAATAGATGTATTTGAGGTATGGTTTTCTATACGAACCATTAGACCTTCTCATATACAAGAATTATATTTTGTGGTATAAGCCCTATTTATTTTCAGAATTTTCCAAACAAAGATATTCTGCTTTCGTTGTTTGCATCAGCGAAATTGGTCTAACAATCAAATACGTTTCTTCTGTATGCCATGTAGATTAACCAAACGGGGTAACATATATCAGATGTCCTTGAAGAGTAAAAATGGCAAGACTACATAATTTCCATAGCAGAGCATGGTAGTGGGATTTCTAGAGCTGATTTTAATCAGGCTGCTATAATAAGAGATAATTTGTATATTTAATAATTCCGAGGTATCTAACTTGAAAGGAAACTGATGAACAGTGTGTGTATAACTAATGGATGATCGAGGTTGAATATTTACTGTTCTGTCTAGGTATATCTATCATTATCGTCTTTTCGATCAATCAGGATAAAATTTGATTTCATAAATAACACTAAGACCAGAACACTAGGACATAAGATTCCATTTTATTACATTAGTTCATTACAGTGAAGGAGATACAATTTTCATCTCATCAAGGGCGTGGACTTATCAAAGATTTTGTGGGGGACGAATCAGTCAGGACAAGTACGTCGGTAACCACCAGAGGCGCGAGCCCCAACAAGAGAAAATGGTGAACAGATTTGGTGCGTTCCGAACCATATTTCGGGGTTAAGTTGTTGAAGTCAGAATATAATTATCTATTAATTCTTCCAGTAAACTTCCTTACCAACCAAATTAAGTGGGGGACCAAGACACTTTCGCCCCTCCCCCTTTCTGAGTTAAGGGAGGGGTGGGGGGGGGACGTCCTCCACGCCCCCCCCCCCCTCATTCGACGCCCTTGCATTTCATTAGTTATAAGGTACAGATCATATTATATAACCTAAGCAAAGATCCCACCCGTAAATCAAATATCGAAATCAATGTTAACAAATTGGCAATATATCGGTAGCAGAACTTTTCATTTGAGGAAGTATAGAACTATCAATAAATGATAGTTATTAGGGGGTGAAAGCCGACAACAGGCCAACTTTCGAAAGCACGGGCACAGGCATCAGAATTTTTCTTACCTTGAGGGGGAGTATAAGATGTCAAATTGAAGAGTTTGTACGAGAACGACAGTAAAGTCTTCATTTTATTTCATTAGCCCAAAAGTTATAGGACAGTAGGAAATAATACTCTTGTTTTTTTTTATTTTTCATTAGCTAATGAGGTTCAGAACATAAAGTGAATGAACAACATTTTCACTTCATATCCTTGTACAATTTACTGTTCCTTGGCGTACACTATAATAGACGTAAAACTCCAATCTAATGTACAACCAACCTGATATAAACGGGAAGCAAAACAATTAGGATAGTCGCATGAGATTTGAATCATGGAAGTAAATTGATTGATATAAATTTATATCCTACATTTATAGACATTAATTGGATTTAGGAAACAAACGCAAATTCCCAGATGGAAATAAAAATACTTTCGTTTTATTTAATCATTAATCGTTTTTCAGATCCAAACTTAATGACTCAGATCCTTTATTGATATACATTAATAGATAACAACTGACCAGAAACAGAAATTTCAAGACTCGTTGACTTTTTTTTACTCCAAGTTAAAATTGAATAGAAAGCAAAAAAAAAACGTGAATGTCTCAGACAATTTCCTGTGTTGTAGCCTACATTGCATTTGCGTAATTTTGGAAATTGAAAGGGCTTTAACGAAATAAACACCAACATGACAATCATATATCCTACTCATCTTATTCTGAAAGATTCTAAAAAATATCAATTTTAAAATTGTTCTTATCAACAAGAGTAGTAGCCTATGTTTTTGTATTGACCCCTATTAAACAAAAATCAGGTTAATAAAATTAATCTATGTGCTATAAAATGTGTAAAAAAATCACTGTGGTATGAGTTTTATGGGAGACTACTCTCTTAAATGACGTCACCTTTTTTGTGGCATCTCGACAGTGATGACGTAGTGCACATCACATGTTCCAAGACGAAATTTCACCATATTTTTCTACAAAAATAATAGTGATATCACTAATGAAATTAGGTTAAAATGAGTCGCTTTCGCAGTGACAATGAATTCTGTGTAACTACAGGCAGAGATGGAAACAGAACGTTTGGAGGTAATGGCGACAGCTACCGTCCGAACGACCAATAGTTTTAGAAATAATCTGGAAGTGGAAGTCTGGATGAATTCGAATAATAATAGTATTTTGCATGTTGAAAATTTAAATGTGAAAACAACCTAGCTTTAGATCACGTAAACTCCAGTATCATTGACTTTGTTTAGGTTATATCTGTCAATTTAACTGATAAGGACTACTTATTTTTTGCTGGTGACTTGCAGTTGTAACTATTTCAAGAACATGAACAAAGACAAAGTGACTGTGACAAGGTCATCAGGAGATTGACTCTGACTGTTTTACTCTCTAGTCTACACTACATAGATTTGAAGTTTAAGCTCATATTTAGCCAACCTCTTCAAGAGCCCTTTGGAGGGCCACCCACGTTCTGAAAAGAGAGTGTATAATAGTCTTATTTCAAAATACAAAAAATAAACATACCAGTCACGTCTGCAATATTTCCTCATCGAGTTCTAAAAATTAAGATTTAAATTTACTATAGCCACTATAGGTAAGCTGAACAATAATTACAAGCTTCTCCCTAAAATGTTTGTGTTCATTCAGAAAGAACTGAATTACTATTTGTATATTTTGTCTTTTGTAGAACATGATGACAGATGGGCTCCAAGAACTCAGAGGGGACGTGGTGGGGGTGGTAAATACAGGGGACGAGATAGTTATGGTGGACGTAATAAGTCTGGTAAGTAGCATAGGATGTTGGGCTATGTTAGAATCAGTGGCGTTTCTAGGAATGTTTAGGTAGGGGGTCCGAGTTAAGTACAAATAATTTTCAGGGGGGGCTACCAGTACCAGGTATCTGTAGGTAACATTATACGTAATTTCAAATTGGGGGGACGCCATTGGTTAGAATCTCTTATAAAATAGTTGTTACCCTTCTTACTTTCCTTCAAAACTTATGACTATGCATAACTTTGTTTAACTACTTGACAATATGACAAAATCCATCTTTTATTAATGACACGAGTCACATCCTATTGAAGTACAGTTTCATGTAAAAAGTAAATAAGATTTTTTTTTGCCAGGTCGTGGTGGAGGAGATAGGGGAAGTTATAGAGGTGGCAGAGATTATTTAAATAGAAGGCCGAGGGGAATATCTAAACAAGAGAAATCAGTCCATTTTAACCCAAGAGGAGCTAGATTAGATGATGATGGAGATGAAGTGATGGGAGGAGATGATAGTTCTTCTTCTAGAGGCAGATCAAGATAGTAAGTACATTCTAATTTTTCACAGTTCATTGTTATTTCTGAATGATTTTTTAAAGGGGCATATTTCAAATGGATTTTTGGATTAATAAAGATATTATGTTTTATTACAGTATTCCATATTCAGCTCGACCTAGATCAAGACGTGGAGGACGAGAGAGGGGAGACAACAGAGGTCAGTATTCTTTCTTGCATATTTTTTCATAAGGCCGTTTGTTCTCAAACCTTTTTGTCACTGACCCCCAATTAATTCACATTCACCCAACACAATTTGATAATATATATGCTGCATCCAGTCAGCAAGTGTCTGAACTAGGAAAACTTTTCCTTGACCGCAGAACTTACAATCTGGATTTTAACCCCCTTGGAACCTCATGTTAATCTCAAAGGGGGTTAATTTAGTCCACCTTGAGAACCCTAGCATTAGGTCTTGTGCAATTGGCTATGTCTCCTATTCGCTTACCTTATATTGATAACATATACCTCATGTGCATTGGAGATATTTACTTTTATTATGAAAAATTTGGTATCAACCGACAATTTAATGGAAGTTGTTACCTATTCAAAATATATATGTTTCAACCCTTTGTTTGATTGGACATATTTATATCCCAAAGATACTTTGACAACTTTTATGTTAATTTATTTGAAGAATGTCTTGCTGTTTGTGTATTTGTAGGAAATACAGTTCGTTTTGAGCCTGTTAGTGACTGGTACAAAGTCATTGTAAGTAGATATTTTTCCCTAAATAATCTTTTTCTTATAATTTCTCAAAAACTGGCATCCCTTTACATCAGTGGTTCCCAATCTGAAGGTCATGGACCCCCCACATTGGGCTTTGGGACATTTGTGAACTGAATTTAAAAATCGTACCTATATCTTTGTAGAATTGTATCTGTAAATAATCTGTGATATGATCATTGGATTCCTACTTAGAAAATGAATGGGGGGTCACGGTTCTGTGAAATTCGTGATTTTGGGCCACGGCTTGAAAAAGGTTGGGAACCATTGTCTTAGATTGAATTTAAAGTCTAATGCAAACTACAAAGATGAGTAGGATTTTAATAATTGCAAAAGAGCCAGTTAGTAAATTCAGGAAGAATTTCTCTATTTTATGTTATCTGATAGCCAAATGAATTCTAGGTGAAAAGGACGTAAAAATATCTGGACATTTTTAAATATTTTTAACACTTCAAATTGTTTTGTTGATAATTTTCAGATTCCATATGGAAAGAAACATGACAAGTCATTATTATTGAAGACTCTTCTATCTTTAATTGATGGATCATTTGACCCAGTACAGGTAAGCCCTGCCTGTGATTTATAATAATATAATATATTACGATTCAGAAATCCAACAACACTAGTTGTTACTATTCTTTTATAAGTAAACATCATTTTTGTTCAACAAATGTTTGATGTCTGATATAGTCTTGTTGTTCACCATAAATTTGGGCTATCCTTTGCTTGCAGATATGAAAAGCAGATAAAGGCTTTATCATAAAGCCAAATCTAATGTCCTGTTTCATATACTTTCTATATATTGATTGTTTAATGGCTCTAATAAATTTGTTTTTCAGTTTCATTACGACTATAAAAATGCCATATTTCATGTCAATGATTCTGCTGCAGCCAAACAAATCAAGTTGGCTTCCAAAAAGGCCACATTACCGGATGGATTTAAGGTAGGTCAATGCAAAACTTTCATGGTGTAAATCAGATTGATTGGAAAATTTGATATATTTTTTCAAACTTGGTCAATAAGTTTGTATTCATTAGGCAACTTGTCTAGTGGCATAACTATACTACAGATTACCTAAATAAACTGATAAATCCAGAAAATTATGATTATATACAATAATTGAAAAACAATTTTGAGCGTTTTTCAATTGAAACCTGTAATTATATGGAAAATTGCATAGTTTTATGGGTTTATTTGATTCTGTTTGTATACTTTGGACACCATTGATGAATATATACCCTTATTGGCCAAGTTTGGGAACCAATTTTTTTTTGTTCATTCTAAGAGGTGATATTGCTTTAAATGATAATTGCTTAAAGATTAATATTTTCAGTAAACTAAGAAATCTATAAAGTTATTACTTTATGATAAATGATAATTTCAGTTATTGACGATAGTGACCGCCTCCCGTTCACCAGTTCCACCCAGTCTGAAAGATGATGTCAAAGAAAAGTTGAAAGTTGTAATGAGTTCTAGATACAACCCAACTACTAAACTTCTTGATCTTGCCTCTCTACATACTGATGAAAGTAAGTTGGTCTTCAGAAGTTAATTGGAAAGGAATATTATTATTAAAGAAAAAAATGAATTTCCGACTTTATAAAGAGACATGTCTTGCCAATTTCTTTGTTTAAATCATTATCTATTGAATAGGCAAATAGTTGATAAACTCATGAAATAAATTGACATCAGATATTCCACCAAAAAGTGAGTCCTCTCTTACTAAGTAAAGCAGTCACAGTGATTATTGTAGTTGGTATGGGGCAGCATAATGGTAGATTGTTGTTTTATTAAAGGGATATGTTCACTAACTGTTAGACCCAAGGCATGAAATAAGCGTCCGGACACGGACATTGTCGGGTACAATTTCGGCTCATGTCCGGTAGGGGTGGGCGGTATTGCAAATTTCAAATACCTCGGTATTTTATTTAATACTGGGTATAGTCACGGTATTTTTGGAATATTTGCATTTTTGCCAAAATAGCTCTTGGACCTTTTTATTTGTGCATGACGGAATATTCTATTATCAAAGAAGGGGTAAAAGGTGATTTTGTGTGAAAAAAGTCACATTTCCACTGAAATATCAACTCCCTATAGAGTTGGCTGACATTTTATGTTTCTTAATATTTTAAAATCTTATTTAAGATAGTGGTAATTTATTTATTTTTCTATAGAACGAAACAATGTTTTGATTATGTCAACAGCTGTCAACAGTACTATATATTTTTTTATAATCTGGTATGTTAAAGACTATCCAAGCAGGCACTAAATTAACAGGATTTTCACACCACAATGAATTTGTGTGGCAGACAGGCATGATAAAAATCAAAATAAGAATAATTGATTTTAACATAAGCTTAAAGAACACATATTTTCAACAATATCTTGACATTGACTATCAGATAATCAGTATCATGGTATTTTTATTGAGAATTCACGGTATTCCCGGTATACCGGTTGTTAGATGAGCCACGGTATTACTACCGGTATTTTTTTAGAACCGGTATTTTCGGTAATACCGAAATACCGCCCACCCCTAATGTCCGGTACAATGCCATTTGAGTCGGACATTTTGTCCGATACAAAATTAACGAAAGTTAAATATTTTCTCTTTGGGTGATCGTCAATTTTAGTCAATCTGATCGTTTTTAACAGACTGTAGAAGTTTTATGTCCTTCAAACATGTTTATTTTCATCCATCGCATTGACTTCATATCGTAAAAAGAACAGCATAGGAATGTCAGATAAAACGGCAACGAGTCAAAACGGTAACGAATTTTAAGTCAAAACGGTAATACATTTTAATAGTTAAAACAGTAACAGAACTACTAAAGCGGGAACAATGCATTTGCCAAAACAATTTGTAAAGGTTAATATATTAATGAAATTTCATATCTATATGTCATTATAATTTCATTTTCCCATTTTAACATTGACTCAAGGTCGCACGCGTAAGAATCGAGATTGAAAAAAGGTCGAATAAGACTACAGGGAGCGTCTGGATAATCAAGTAAAAAAACAATGAGGCGGTGTAGACCCAAATTAGTACAAATTTTTTCACGAATTTGGAAGTAGTTTTAATTATATAATTACCATATAATATCAGAATAAGACACGGTAATCATTTGTATAATATATTATGGTGCAATTCAATCACGTTTTTACTTTTATTTCAAATATAAGGTAAGGATTTTATACATTGATGTACTCTGACTTCCGACCCGGATTTTATTTTAGAAGCATCGTGTTAAAGTGGCACCGCCGGATGTTGATAAACTCCGCAGGATTGTCGAAACCGAAAGTAGAAAAAATGAAAGGGCGAAATTCATTGGTTTCTATAAATAAGTTTCTCTTATTGTCCAATCAGATAATAGAAGACGTTCTGTTCTTCAATTTTTATCGGTACCGCTTTCCTTTTTTACGGCTTGACCATTCTTTGAGAAGTAGCCTATCGGGAATATAAATAATGTCTTTTCCAGTGACATAAATTAATATTTGCTAGTTGTTAACCTATATGTACAGGTGAGAGAACGGCGAATTTCTGTCATATAACGCCGGTTTTGGCATACACTTTTATAAAGAAAATATGTCCGGTACAAATTATCCGATGTCCGGAACAAATAGATTTGTGCCGGACAAACTGTCCGGCCCGATTTGTAGAGTTATTTCATGCCTTGGTTAGACCAAAAAACTTTGAGTCTCAGAATCTGGAATTGTTTAGCTAATCTGATCCGTAATAATGTCGCAAAGTCTATCTTGAAACTTAAGCCTTTAAATCCCCACGTATCAATAAATATCAGAGTTTGAAAGTCAAAAAACACAACTTGTCCTTTATTAAGACTCTATGAAAGATAACTGTTAAGGTACAGGTACTATTGAAGGTATTGTGCGATATCTGGGCAGTTCCATTAAATATGAAGACTATTTACATAAATTCAAGGCTCAAATCGATCCTCAAAAATACTGAACATTCCCCTTTAACTTAACAAGAACATGTGTAGTATATAAGATGAGAGTAATATATAAGATTATATTTTGAACAGGTTTAACTAAAGATGAATTATACATGTCTTTAAGTAGAGCTAACGTCCTATCAGCTGTAACAGACATAATAAAACAACACATTCCTGAGGTAAACTTTCATTTTATCAATTTTTATTGGACAATAGGGTGTTAAACTCCATTTCATGATTCTGATAAGATTCAGAACAGAAGAGCAAAAAACTTTACCGTACATTGGGTGAGGTCAAATTCCGTGTTCTGGTGTTAATACAGAATTTGGACTGGGTCAAATACAAATATTTCCTTATTTGATTGATATTGAAACACTTAATTATGTAAAAGATATACTGGTTTCGCGTGTTCACTCCCTAAAAGTACTATACTAACACGAAAAATGAGTTCAAATGTTGTGTTAAATTTATGTTAACACTAACACGGAACGTTAACACGAGATTTGACCTGACCCATTGTTAGTTACAGAACAGCTATTTCATTAATCTAGTACAGCACAGAACAGTAATACTTCATATCATTATCTCAATAAGTACTGAAGTGTAAAAAATTTATGGCACTTGTTTAATTAGGTACTGTAGGCCTAAAATATGATAATTTTGATTTTCAGATGACTGGTTTAATATTACGAAATAATAAACTACATTCATTAAGTGGGTTAAAAGATTTGGTGGAAGCTACTCCCAATTTGAATAGTCTAGATCTCTCTGATAATAAGGTAAACAGATAGCATTAAATCTCTCAATATGAATTTAGAAAACCTCTTTACAATCTCTGGAAAGTTCAGTGCTCCAGCAATTCCACTTAAACTAGTTTGATGAAGTCACAGTCAGTCACACTGGCAAAGGTCTTCTGTGATGACTTCATCAAAGAAGTTTAAGTAGAATTTCTAGAACAATAGACTTTTTTTTGAAAAATTATATGGTGCAAATTAATGTTTACGCAAAATGAATTAAGAAAACTTCTTTACAATCTCTTTAATGTCTGTTTTTTTTCTTTTTGGATCTTTTCTAGCTGAGTTCCATTGCTGAACTAGAACACATAAAAGAATGGCCACTGGAAGTTTTAAGTCTGAATTTGAACAGGCTATGTGATTCATTTAAAGATCGTTCATCTTATATTAGGTAATAAATAATCAATACCACTGTGGAACGTGGTGGAGTTGGTGGTAGTGTGGTATTGTAGTTCTCTTTTTGACTATTCTTGTGTCTATGGTAACAGAAATACAAAATATCGCATGTTATCTATCAAAAATCATGTTACTTTAATTTTGGTTTGAGATATAATACTGCAAATTTTATTATTGGTAATATGTGAAGGATTCTTACAACCATAATATACTCGAAAGAAGTCAACATTTGAGCGTCTTTGGCAAGCAAATTAGAAAAAAACATTTTAAAAATGTAAGCAGATCTGAAACTAACTGACAAAATTCAATTTGGATGACCTTGACCTCAATTCTCACTATATTAAAATAATTCTATCAACATTTTAAAGTCATATGTTGGATTTGTCTATGATCAATTATCTATCAATCTTATGATTTGTTTGTAGCAGAAAAAATTAAATACCATCAATTTGACTTATTTAACGAAATCAGTTATAAATCATCTTCTGAATCAAGATATTAATTGATTAGGATTGCTCCTGATGTCCTGACCATTACCAGCAAAGTTAAAAGTATTTGTTCTATCAAATACTGATGAAGAAGTTGGCAGAACACTTGTTAGCAGCAGATTATAGAATCCAGTCAAGAAAGATAACTCTCATGTTAAATAAATCAGACAACAGCTATGATAATTGATAGAGAGTGTTCTCAAGTAACGCGACAGTTAACCGATGACGGGTAAGATTCTCCAGAAGGGAGGACAACCTAAGACAGGTGCTGTCGGGCTTGATAGAAGTGTATTTTAGACGCTAAATTCATTCTGGTGTCAAAGATATATGTTTATTTGAAAATTTGGAATGAAGGAAAAATGTTTATGAAGATGGAAGATGAGAAAACTTTGTAAACTGTTGGAGTCTATAGTTAAGAAAAGAGAATGGAGGGTCCTCTTTTTTCTTTGCGAAATCTTCTCTGAAAATTTATGTACAGAACATTTGATTTATAAAATTCTAAGACATTAGAGAGTGATTATTTTTATTCAGCTTTAGAAATATAAGACAAAATTTTGATATTCAAACAAAAATGTGTGGCTAGCCTAACCAGAATTTCAATAATCAAAATGATACCTGATAACTTACCTGAAATTCAGCCAATTGGCAAAATGGTCTTGGCAATATCATAGAAGATGTAATTGGTCATAGATAAATTCCAAAAGACTAAATTATTCAATTTTCTTTTGAACACGCAAGATGTTTTTGAAAATGGTTGATCAAAACTGATAAAGAGAGTGAGATAGATAGGGATAATAAGGTCATCCAAAATTGAATTAATCACAAAAACAGTCTATATCTGGGTCATTACTTGGGATGGTGTTTTGGTGGAATGATGGATGTAAGACAAATTGAAACTATTATTTGAGTTTATTTTTTGTCTTCAAATTTATTTCCAATATGCTAATATTTGATTGGTTTATTTTAGTGCTGTTAGAAAAAGATTCAGTAAAATTGTTAACTTGGTAAGTTTACCTTTGTTTAAAGTGTTTAATTTTAAGTTCAAAAACTTAATATACTAATTATGTTTAAGGGAAATGTTCAGCCTTTTCGAGAGTACATTTGGCCGTAAATAAGTGTAGATTGCCCCCAGAAGTACTAGGGCTGCATGAAATTGCATAATTCCTTCAATTATATATCTACCAAAACATTTATCTTTTATTTTCTGGGCATATTGTTATATATAATGCATAGTCAGACTAAATTGGAGTCGTACTTATGTCTTTCAAAGGCTTATTTATAATTAAGGCTGAAATTTCAAGGGACATTTATGAAAAACTATTACTGAGACTAAGATTTGATTGGTCAAACGGATAGTGGACATATCCCTTTAAAAGACAGTTCACATAGTTAATAATATTAATTTGGTATATTTTAGGATGGAAATGTGTTGCCGCCAACTATTAAGTTTGATTTAGATACTGTCGTTACATTACCTCCTACCAAGGTAACTTTAGTTTTACCATCTTGTAAATTTTGTATCAAGAATGTGTTATTTTGGGAAAAGTTGACTTGGAGAAAGAACTCCAATGGTTTAATGAGTGGTTGAATGGTTTAGGATGGGACAATATATTGACGTGCTGTATGCTTAGAGTCTTTTCAGTTCTGATATCAATTTTACATTAGGAAGCACAAAATATATGGATATACTATTTCTGACATTTATAAATGTTAATAAATGTCAGAAATAGTATATCCATATATTTTGTGCTTCCTTACCTATGATTTAATAAATGTCAGAAATAGTATATCCATATATTTTGTGCTTCCTTACCTATTGAGTTAATAAATGTCAGATATAGTATATCCATATATTTTGTGCTTCCTTACCTAAGCCTATTTCTATATGTCTTATAAACAGAATTTTACATTAGTTCTATGGACATATATACGAGATTTGTTTAAAAAGTATTTCTTTTTGCAGTGCGTTCTAGCGAACGCACTGCTTTGTTTTCATAATGACTGTTTTTTTTTTTTTGTCTACTTCTGGTCACGCTAATTCGGTATGAAGGGAGCATGCCACACACTATCTCGCATGTTTTCCTACGATAACTAACTGCTCGGTGTTGCGTGAATGTAAAATGACGGTTTTTTGTCTAATCGGAAATGACGTATGACGGAAAAATCCATATTATGTTTTTTACCATTTTTACCTCTGTTTTTCAACCGATTTTGATGGAACCTTTTTTGTTTATTTCTTTAAACGTTTGTCTACAAGGTAAAACTTTAAAAATATGCATTTGGAGAACTTTGTTGCTGACTTTTTGAAGCACTTTTTTGACCATTTGTTCAACTTTTGCAATTTTATTTGTATCAATATGAAAACTTACAGATACATAGACATTTTGATGGCGAACAAAATGACATTATCAAAAAAAAAATATCACTTCCGGTTTTGACGTCATTCGCTTGCAAAGTTGAAATTTTAACTTCCGGAATAATGAAAATATTCAAAAAAATCTTTTTGCATAGTGCTAGAAATAATCATTGACAAAATATGAAATGATAAAATTTGACCCAGATATTTCATATCAGCCGCCATCTTGAAATGAGTAATTTTTCTTTAAATCGAAATTCAGAATCAGGGAATCATCCGATTTGAATAAAAATGATGTCTAGGGAATCTTTAGTCGATTGCTAACAAAACATGGCGAGCCGATTTTTAAATTTTGATTCAGAATTTTTTTTATTTCCGGTTTAGAATTTTCGGAAATAGTCAAAACTTTTAAGGCTCATATCTTGTGACCTTGTGACCTGAACAAAAGTTGTTGCCCTTGACGAGATCTATCCAATGGCATAATCATTTTAGATGCCCAATGTTTACTTCCGGTTTTATGGCCGTCAGAAAATTGCAATTTTTAACTTTAAACAGCTCTGTCACGTGACCTAATTCATGTACGTCACAAATTATCTTCTATTATTATCACGCTTTATCTCCTGTTTCCAAAAATGTATAACACTAGATATTTCGATCAAAATTGATTTTTGGAATTTTGTTCTTTGTTCTATAGTTACTATGCGTGTTTTTTTGGCGGAAAAAAACACGTGTTATCTGAATTACGGATTTCATAAGATAGGTAACAATTTCTTCTTAAGATATGGAAGAACATGACTAACAAAGAAAAAAATATGATAAAATCGTAACCGGAAGTAACACGCTGGCCACCATCTTGAATAGAACATGTTTTCTTTAAATCGAGAGAAGTGAACAGGGTATCATCTGATTTGTATAATATTGATGTCTAGGGCATTTTCAATCTATGGCCAACAAAATGATGACAGCCAATTTGCTAATTTCGATTATGATGTTTGCCTATTTCCGGTAAAAAATATTCAGAAATGGCCAAAATTTTCAAAGCTCATTACACGTTACCTTGGATTTGGGTGACCTTATGACCTGAACAAAAGTTATTGCCCATGATGAGATCTACCCAACGGTGTATTCATTTTTGTTGTCCAATATTTACTTCCGGTTTTATGGCCATTTAAAAATTGTTAGTTTGAACTTTGAACAGCTCTGTCACGTGACGTCAGGTCACAAAATATCTTTTTTTCTTATTACGCTTTATCTCCTCTTTCAAGTGATATACAACACTAGATATTTGATCAAAATTGCTATTTGGAATTTTGTTCTTTGTTCTATAGTAACTCTGCGTGTTTTTTTGGCGGGAAAAAAACACGTGTTATCTGAATTACGGATTTAATAAGATAGGTAACAATTTCTTCTGAAGATATGAAAGAACATGACTAACAAAAAAATATATGACAAAATCGTAACCGGAAGTAACACGTTGGCCACCATCTTGAAATGAACATGTTTTCTTTAAATCGACATCCGATTTAAATAATTTTGATGTTTATGGCATTTTCAATCTATTGCCAACAAAATGAGGGCAGCTGAATTGCTAATTTCGATTATGGTGTTTGTCTATTTCCGGTATAAGATATTCAGCAATTATTGTAACACTTTTAAAGCTCATAACTTGTGACCTTGCCATTTGTTAACCTTGTGATCCGAACAAAAGTTATTGCCCGAAATGAGATCTATCCAATGGTGAATTCATTTTTGTTGTCCAATATCTTGTTTTATAGCCATTTGAAAATTGTCGGTTTGAACCTAATTAACGTACGTCACAAAAAAATCGTCTTTTCTTATTATGCTTTATCTCCTCTTGATATATAATAGTAGATATTTTAATCATTTTGCTTTTTTTTTAATTTGGAAATTTTGTTCATTGTTCTAAAGTAACTGCGTGGCTTTTTTGGCGCGAAAAAACACGTGGTTCCTAAATTGTGGATTTTTAAAGAGAGTCGACACATTCTTTTGAAGATATAAAATGACATAACATTCATAGAAAAAAAAAGGATAAAATTAGACCCGGAAGTAACTAGTAGACCACCATCTTGAAATGACCAACTTTTCTTTAAATCGATATAAGTGATCAGGATATCATCCGATTTACATAATGTTGATGTCTATGTCATCTTCAATATATCACTAACAAAATTGTGACAGCCGATTTCCTAATTTCGATTAAAAGTTTTGTCTATTTCCGGTTAAAGAAATTCAGCAATAGCAAACACTTTCAAAGCTCAAAACTCGTGACCTTGACGTTTGATGACCTTTTGATCTGAACCAAAGCTATTGCCCTCGATAAAATCTATCAAATGATGTTTTACTTTGTGTTTTCCGATGTTTACTTCCGGTTTAATAGCCGATTGAAAATTGGGATTTTTAACTATAAACAGCTCTGTCACATGACCTAATTTATATGCAGGACTAAAATGCAACCGTTCAAGGATGTTTAAATTGCGCACTGCTCAGTACCGTTATCACGGTTCTAGTTCTTTTTATTTCCAGGGAAGTTTTTTCAGTGATGAGAGTATTCAAGGACTAATTGTCAAGTTTTTACGAGAGTTTTATTCTATATATGACAGTGACAATAGACATCCTTTAATTAACGCCTATCATGACCAGGTAATGTTCAAATAAAATATGTATATCCTTTCGTCACTTCATCTAGGGAGCAGAATTTCTTTTCCATTTAGTTATATATCTATATTTGAGATTTGATACAGAAAGTTCACAAAATCAGAAAATACTAATAAGAATGTTTTATAATTACAGGCAGTGTTTTCACTATCAGCCAGTATAAATGGAGCTGTGGAATATAAGTTAGTATTATTTGTTTATATTTCTATCAAACTTTTACTGTGTTTAACGTAATTTTAGAAATTTGGTACTCATGCTTTTGACACATGTTTTAGACCAAAAATCCTCATCAGGTTTTAGTTTCGAAATTTTTCTAAGATAGGATTTCCAGAAAGGCCTAAATTGACCAAGAGCAGGCATAAATGAGAAAAATCTACTGTACTAATACGCTTGATTCATATCTAATTAAATAATGCCGTTTTTGATATGCGAGTTCTTCCAGAAAAGACATTTTTAATAAAGCTCATGACATTACAAACTGTGTTGATTTGATCGAGAGTTTAATGGTGCTGTTGTGTGTTTAGAAATTGAAACATTTAATGATATATTATATTATATTTTATTTTGTATTTTTTCCAGACAATCCAGTCTACAAGATTATATCCCAGAGAGTAGAAATATTATTAAAGGCACTAGAAATCTTGGTATGTTATATTATTTTTATCCTTATATTATATACAAATAATTCAGTATTTTGTATTTACTTTCTGGGCTCTAAATTATCTAAATGTTTGATTTCACAACTAATTAATCTTACTTAAAGCTAATTTTTTCCCCTTTTCTTGGTATATTCAGGTTCCCATAAAATTAAAAAAAAATGTATTGTGGAAGTTTAAATATATGCAAATAGTTCATTATCACTAGTTATTGACCGAACTGCATGTGAGAATGCTTATATCCACCGAATTGAACTAACTGCACTAGAATTAATGCAAATATGGAAATTGTTTTTGCTTACTAACAATATAATAAAATTACGCTGTTTTATTTTCTAGATAAAAATTATCGTCAGTTAAAACAAGGAAAGTTAGTCATTGTATCTCAGCTCTGTCTTCTACCTAAAACTAACCACGACCCCAATTCTTTTATTGTTGATGTTGGATTAGTCTCGGTAAGTTATCTTTATCATTATAGCAAACTTAGACCAATACAATACAGTATATTAGTATTTTATGATTTATATTTAAGATTTTGAAAGAATTATAGATATTGAAATGATTAATTCTATTTTGTTATTTCAGCCCAGTGTCATGTCATTTTCTGTGACTGGTGTTTTTAAAGAATGTAAGTAGGCCCTACATTATATCTTCTGTATTTATTAAAGATGGTTTCCTTCATTTTTGTTTCAAATTTTTGTTTTGTATCAAACTCTTATATAAATCGATTGGCCAGTTATCCTAACGACTTCCGAGTACAAAAGTCAATCTGTGCGGTCCCTAATTAACTTGTAATTAGCTAATTACCGAGGGAATCCCCATGTTTACATTTGCTATCGGCCCGATTTCCAATATTCAATTTGATTGGCTATTATTATTTATAAAAGAATGTGCCGATATCCTCTCGTGTATTTTGGTATTTCATTTATTTTCTCCAGCAACAGGAAATGATTTATTCAAATATTATTTTTCAAAAAGATAATTAATTAATCTAAATCAGTTTAAACTCAACATTTCTCCTTTTGAATAGATTTAGTTAATGATAATAAAATACGAAAATTAATTCTTATACAGCTTCAATCACACGACGTCTGTGATCAAACATGGAGTCTAAATTTAGCGTTTTGAAGCTGATGAAGTCAAATGAATTCCCCATGCCTTTTGACGTCCACATACAGCTAAATAACTTACAAATACATGGATTGTTCATTAGAAACATCAATTAATCAATTAGTAAGCTTGATATGACCCATAAAAATGCGAAAACCCATCTTTAAAAATTGAAACATCAATTTGGGGTAATCTAACCCATGGCACCAGACTTACAAGATAATTACAAGATATTCCAAACAATAGAATCTATATAGTCTCTCTAGAAAGGATGCTGAGTGCACAAACCCAGTTGTTAAGTGGGAACAGGTGTTCCAAAAAATTAAATTAATTAAAAAAAACTCCTCTAGTGACACTTGCCACAGTAATTTCTTACTTGTAATTTATTCCAGATTTATAACTTTTTTCTTCAAACTAAGCCTAAAGATTAAACATTCCTTGCTGAATAATGTGTTGTTGAATTTGTTGTTTCAGCTGAAAGTAAAGTAGATAAACCACCAATCAGAGCATTTTCTCGACAGTTTGTAGCAGTACCTAGTGGAGCAGGGTATGTCAAATTTACTTATTTTTCTATGGTACAAAGACAGATTAGATTTTTTGCTCTGGCTTTTGTCGACTGATCCGCAGAAGTGGAATGATCCATGATAGCTATTGCATGTCTTGTAGGTTTTTAATTGGACATTGAAATTCGGTTGGAAAATGCAGTTTTATCAATTTTATAATTGCTACCTTTGTAAAATATTGGCATGACAATGTATATATTCTATTTAATTTGATTTATTTCAGTATTTTGATTACCAATGACATGTTGACAATAACTAATGCTTTACCAGAACAACAACAGGTAAAACTATTACAAGCGGAACATTGTATCATATAAGATACCGGTATGTGAAATATCTGCAAGGGATTCTACATAGAGAAACCCAATTTGGATAAAATGGGAAGTTCCAGGACAGTGATCATGTTCTATGAGATCATTATATTTTTCGTAACTTTTTAACCCTTTGATAAGTGAAGCGACACACATGATGTCACAGATGAAAGGAGCAGTGAGACATATATGTAATGCTATAACGTCAAATTAAGTCACTCCCTACAGTATGACGTCATAATTAAACCCACTGCTCAAAGGGTTAAGTTTTTTTAATTGGAATTTCCATTTTGATTGTTCTTTCAGAATGCTTTTAAGGCGACGGGTCCCACACCATCATCTAGTCCAGTTCTAGCCAACCCTCCATCATTGCCTAATAATATGTCAATCACAGCACCACACTCTTTACCAAATGACATGTCAACCAGCAGTCTATCTTCCCTACAGACTACCATGTCTATAACTGGACCGTCTGCTAGTTCTATTTATACTCCTCAACAACAGCAGATGTTACAACAATTCATGCTGGTTTCTAAAATGAACCTACATTGGTCGGCAAAGTAAGTACTTATATATTGAATCTATATAATCAGATCTGAATTTGCATTGTGTGGCACTAATATTTTTAAGCATAGTTTATTGACACTGTATGTTAAAAAATATTGCAGATGTTGTCTATTTTGACAAAGCTATTGAATAAAAAAAAACTTATGTTGTAATTTAAATTTTCCTTTAACTGTAACATATTTTTTCCCTTTCGTTGTAGATGCCTTGAGGAAAATCTGTGGAATTATGAAAAAGCCGGTCAAATTTTTATTGAATTAAATGTAAGTATTAGTGGAGCTCTTGCTCACCCTTTTTCAGTTTGCACAGTTAGTCAATACCACAAAGCAACGTTGACTATGGTTTGATTTAATACCGCTGTAGGATTGGGATATAATAAGAGTAAAAGTTAATAATTCAGTTGGCTTATTTTAGATAATTATTAAGTAAAATGATAAATGACTCATATTATTCTTTTTTCTTTTCAGAAATCTGGAAAAATTCCTCCAGAAGCTTTTATTACATAAACAATAAAGTGTTTTTGAGTTCAAAATATATGATAAGTACTAATACTGTAATAATGATTATATCAAAAAGTGTTTTTATCATCTCGTCTGACAATCTCAAAAGTGAAATGTGAATATGTGAAATCATCAAAAATGCTTTATTTTGTGTGTAAATTATAGATAATCAGCCTGATAGATTAGATTTGAGTAGCCAAAACTTCAATATCACTAGTCAGACATGACTGGCATATATTAACATTTGACTTGTAAGTTCAACCAAGTTATCCATATTTAACAGGCCCGTAGGAAGCAATTTCATATTGGGGGGGCAAAATGTGCAAAAACTCATTCTCAAGGGGGTTGTGCAGAATTCAAGGCTGCTCCTGCCTTTATAAAGCAATTTTGCTTACACTGGCCCTAACAACATACCAGTAACTTCTTGTTTTATCTTAAAAAAAAAAAAATTGTATTGCTTCAGTCATTAATGTCAAAATTATTGCGCCCCCCCTGTTCCTACAGGCCTGTTTAAGGCAGATATTTAATCAAATAGACAAACTGTACTTTATTTTTATCTGAAACTGGAGAAAGGATAATGATATTGTAAGATACGGTAATGTTATTGTTACTGTCAAATCATTATCATTATTAGTGGAGGCTGAATTTTCAAGGATAACAAGTGATGAGCAAATTTATGAATTCAAGTTAAGATTTATATACATTCATAATTTTATGTTTAAATTAATTCCTAAATTGAGATAATCCATTAAATTTGTATTTATATTGAAATAAAATGAAAATTGAAAATGATGAGAATAAAACTGCAATTGTTACTAATTTTTGTTATTTTGTTATATTTTGTGTGAATGTATATATTTGTATAAAGACAAATTGTAATTGTAAAACATTTTAAGGAGTTGTTTACAAGGTCAAAAGTTTATGACCCTGAAACACTTCAGCCATGTTTCTTAAGAAATCTTGCGAAGCTATATGCTATGATTCAAAAGACCTCACTACAGTTAAAAATCTAACCCCAAATTATTTCTTTTTTCTGGTAAAATTTCATAATTGCACACTTCGTGGCATTGCTTATCATCATTTAATTCTTTTATAGTAAATATACTGAAAAATACACAAAGAGATCACAACCTTGAGCAAATTGGTTTTTTTTAGAAACATGGAGGCTTTGATAATTTTGTTTGTAAAATCTAAATGTGTATAAATGACTTTTAATTGTATAATATTTTGTGTGAAACAATTAGATTGAATATTTAGTGGTAAAGAATCACTTTTTTCTACTTTAATCCTTGGTTGTTTAATGGTTCTAAGAAACATTAAAATATTTTATTTGTCTGTTTTAGTTTAATCAAAGACCTGATCCTATAATTTGTATACGCCCACATGAAATGTGGAGCGTATATTGCCGTCACCCATGTCCGTCGGTCCGTCCACAATTGCTTGTTAACACTCTACAAGTCACAAATCTTCACGGATTTTGACGAAACTTGCTGAAATTGTTTATTATCACCCAAGGATGAACCCTATTGAAAATAAAAAGAATCGAAAAATATTTAATATGAATTATTGCCCTTGTTCTTTAAAATGCGTTCGATTTTTAGCTTGTTAACACTCTACAAGTCACAATTCTTTATGGATTTTGATGAAACTTACTGAAATTGCTTATTATCACCCAAGGATGAACCCTATTGAAAATCAAAAGAATCGAAAAATATTTAATATGAATTATTGCCCTTGTTCTTTAAAACGCGTTCGATTTTTAGCTTGTTAACACTCTACAAGTCACAATTCTTTACGGATTTTGACGAAACTTACTGAAATTGTTTATTATCACCCAAGGATGAACCCTATTGAAAATCAAATGAATCGAAAAATATTTGATATGAATTATTGCCCTTGTTCTTTAAAACGCGTTCGATTTTTGAGCTCGTTAATACTCTACAAGTCACAATTCTTTACGGATTTTGATGAAACTTGCTGAAATTGTTTATTATCACTCAAGGATGAACCCTATTAAAAATCAAAAGAATCGAAAAGTATTTAACATGAATTATTGCCCTTGTTCTTCAAAACACGTTTGATTTTTAGCTTGTTAACACTGTAAAAGTCACAATTCTTTACGGATTTTGATCAAACTTACTGAAAGTGCTTATTATCACCCAAGGATAAACCCGATTGAAAATCAAAAGAATCGAAAAGTATTTAACATGAATTATTGCCCTTGTTCTTCAAAACACGTTTGATTTTTAGCTTGTTAACACTGTAAAAGTCACAATTCTTTACGGATTTAGATGAAACTTACTGAACGTGCTTATTATCACCCAAGGATGAACCCTATTGAAAATCAAAAGAATCGAAAAATATTTGATATGAATTATTTGCCCTTGCTCTTTAAAACGCGTTCGATTTGTAGCTTGTTATCACTCTACAAGTCACAATTCTTTACGGATTTTGATGAAACTGGCTGAAATTGTTTATTATCACTCAAGGATGAACCCTATTAAAAATCAAAAGAATCGAAAAATATTTAATATGAATTATTGCCCTTGTTCTTCAAAACGTGTTTGATGTTTAGCTTGTTAACACTCTACAGGTCACAATTCTTTATGGATTTTGACGAAACTTACTGAAATTGTTTATTATCACCCAATAATGAACCCTATCGAAAATCTAAAGAATCGAAAAATATTTAATATGAATTATTGCCTTTGTTCTTTAAAATGCGTTGATTTTTAGGTTGTAAATACTCTAGAAGGCACAATTCTTTTGCGATTAGATTTTAATGAAACCTATTGAAATAGTTTATTATCACACGATAAACCCTATTGAAAATCAAAAAATATTTGATATGACTTATTGCCCCTCTGGTTCAAAATAGGTTTTAGTTTTTAGCTCATAAACAGAGAAGGATTTTGACTAAACTTGATGAATGCTTAACCCTTGATGAAATCGAGAAAAACAATGTTTGGACGACACTTAATTTAAGTTCTAAACGAAATGTAGGCCTCTGACTACAGGTTGAATATTTGATGGTTGCTGTTTTCTGCCAAATGTTCTTTTTTATACGCCCACATTGAAATGTGGTCGTATATTGCCGTCGCCCATGTCCGTCCGTCGGTCCGTCCGTCCGTCCGTCGGTCCGTCTGTCCACAATTGGCTTGTGAACGCAATAGAGACCACAGTTTTGGTTGGATTTGAATAAAATTTTGTATGTAGGATTATATTCATAAGATCTTGGACAAGTTCGAATTTGGGTTTGATTCGACTAAAATTCTCGGAGTTTTACACCCAAAATATGTTAAAAATGGCTTGTGAACGCGATAGAGACCACAGTTTTGGTTGGATTTGAATAAAATTTTGTATGTAGGATTATATTCATAAGATCTCGGACAAGTTCGAATTTGGGTTCGATTCGACAAAAATTCACGGAGTTTTACACCCAAAATGTGTTAAAAATGGCTTGTAAACGCAATAGAGACCACAGTTTTGCTTGAATTTGAATACAATTTTATGTGTAGGATTATATTCAAAAGATCTCGGACAAGTTCGAATTTAGGTTCGATTCGACAAAAATTCATGGAGTTTTACACCCAAAATATGTTAAAAATGGCTTGTGAACGCGATAGAGACCACAGTTTTGGTTGGATTGGAATAAAATTTTGTATGTAGGATTATATTCATAAGATCTCGGACAAGTTCGAATTTGGGTTCGATTCGACAAAAATTCACGGAGTTTTACACCCAAAATGTGTTAAAAATGGCTTGTGAACTCAATAGAGACCACAGTTTTGCTTGAATTTGAATACAATTTTATGTGTAGGATTATATTCAAAAGATCTCGGACAAGTTCGAATTTAGGTTCGATTCGACAAAAATTCATGGAGTTTTACACCCAAAATATGTTAAAAATGGCTTGTGAACGCGATATAGTCCACAGTTTTGGTTGGATTGGAATAAAATTTTGTATGTAGGATTATATTCATAAGATCTCGGACAAGTTCGAATTTGGGTTTGATTCGACTAAATTCACGGAGTTTTACACCCAAAATATGTTAAAAACGACTTGTGAACATGATAGAGACCACAGTTGTGGTAGGAATTTAAAATATGGACAAATATTTACAGAGTTTTATTAGTTATGAAATTAGATGCTTTATATTAACAAGATATTGGATGAATTCAAATCTGAACACCATCCAAAAAAAATTAAGATAGTAACATTCCTTGATATATTGACAATTTATGTAGTGTAAGTGGGCGTATATTGCTAGGCAACCACTTGTTAAACAAAGCTGCCAGTGGGCGTATATAACCTTGCCTGGCAAGCTGTCTTAATGAGAGTACCAATTGAATCTTTTATCAGAGATTGAATACACAAAAATTTGGAAAATATTCTTGATTCCCTTTAAATCACTTTAATTGATACTGAAGCAATTTAATCTTATGTTTATTACCAATTTCATCTTTGACCAAAAATCAAAACCCAAGGAGAAGAAAGTTAAAAACAAATTTTTAAATGATAGTGCACCTTTAATGTACTAAAAGTTTTAGTGTAGTAGCTCAATACTGATTGTAAACAATGGGAATTAGTCTTGATTACCAATTTGATCCTTAATAAAAGTTTAAAACTATGACCAAGGGATGAAAAGTGTTCACTCTATTGTCAGTCTTTTGTTTTAAAACTGTCGATGTAGAGACTAAGATATTTTACCCCTAGCTTGGGTGTGAGTAGAATTCAGGGGTTATAGTCAGGTTGACAACAACAGTGTACAGCCTCATTCAGTCAGCAGATGTCCCAGGGTTCACTTCTTGTTGCTATGAAAGCAGAAAAAAACATTTGATGAAGAACTGAAGACTTATTTATTTTAAAGTTGGAGAAAAAAGATAAGTATTCAGTTACTATAGTTTAATTTAAGGGTAGATCATTTATTGGACCTGTGCCTCAATTTGAAAATTTGGTCTGACTGTTTTTGTACAAAATTCATTTAGTTTAATTTTTGATATCTGAAAAAGGGCTAGGTCAAATAATTGAAATAATCAATTATCAACTCTACGAATTATTTATTTTGATTATCAATTATCAAATTTCATAATCGATTAAAATTCATAGTAAAATTTTCTTTTAATTATCTGCTACACGCTTATCACAGAAGTCACAACCCATTTTTAATGATGATAATCATACATTACCTCTGGACATTACTTCAGTTTCATTTGTCTTTGATACCTGATATTGATAATCAATCTCAATTTTGGTAATCGATACCCACCCCAACTGAAAATAAATGCTATATTTGTATTTGTAGGTCTGTATAGTTGCTGTATGCCAGGGGTCACATGGTAGTTTTGAATATTGGTTGATGTTTGAATTGTTTTGTACCTCAAAAATTATTTGGTAAGTACTCTTAAATTTAAGTTTTAAAATTTTTGAATTCATATCAAAGTAAGGAATATTCCAAATAAATAAAAAGTTAAATTTTTTAGTTAAGATTGAAATAAAAGACTGAATTAAGATTGAGAATAAAGTAATCCGAATTAAGATTGAGAATAAAGTAATCTGAATTAAGATTGAGAATAAAGTAGACTGAATTAAGATTGAGAATAAAGAAGACTGAATTAAGATTGAGAATAAAGTAGACTGAATTGAGATTGAGAATAAAGTAGACTGAATTAAGATTGAGAATTAAGTAGACTGAATTAAGAATATGAATGAAGGTTAAAAAGTAGGGCTATTTTAGAATATTTTGATTCACCCATTGGCTATTTTCACTTCCTGATGAACCTAAGTAAAGTGTGAATGTGTTTTTATCTATCTGATACTTTCTCTCCATCCAAATGCTTGAAGAGAATAAATGACTTCTTTAGGCTCTGAGGGAAGTCTGGCCAAATTTTCTCTTCCCAATTCAAGTCTTATTCCCCACTGTGGCTATAATCTGATGAGCTGTGTATCATATAAGACGTAATGAATGAATGTTTTAGATAAATGCCAAAGATTATTCTCTTTTTAGTAGCTTTCCTTTTCCTTTTCAAGAATCATAAAAATGTTTACTTTACAAATAAAAACATAGATTTGGCATTTCTTTTAAGCTCATCAGATTTATAAGGGTTGATTTCATGTGGACAGTATTTTAGTCACTGAACATGAAGTCAATTCCAAGTATGTGTGTATTTTATGAGGTCATCAGGAAGTTTTCTCTGTAAAAGAAACTTCTTTAGGATAAGGGGAGTTGTCCAAATTGTAGGAAATGGCACATATTGTTAAGTCTTACTTTAGGAAAACCCCCTCTCATTGTAGAGATGAGTTGGGTATTGTCATTTACAAAATTGGATGGTCGGTTAGCGTGCACTTCTGGAAGTGGTCATGTAGTAGGTGAGGGGACCATTTTGCTACATGATCCTCGAAGGAAGTGTCATGTGTCCTACGGCAAAGATTAGAACCTTATAGATCTGACATTATTCATTTTGTCAATTCTTTGAGAGGGATCAAATCAAGACTGAAGTGCCATGGTTAGGTTTGTCCCTGTGGATTTTATCAGACGGTAGGGTATTCCAGTGTCTAACTTTTAGTGACTATTTACAGAGCTGTATGGTTGAGGACGGGGGCTATATTCTACCTGAGATACTATTCACTTTTTTTTTACATTATTATTTTTATCCCCATTATTATTATTATTATTATCCATGATATATTTAAAATTAATACAAAATAATAGGCAATACTCATTATTTATTTTTTGTCCGTGTGGATTTTATCAGACGGTAGATATACCAAAAGTCACTGACCAGGTGCTATATTCTACCTGAGATACTATTCACAATTCTTTTTTGTTTTAATATTTTTATTTTCCCCATTATTATTTTTATTCCAAATAAAATTGTCATATTCCTACCTATTATGATTAGAACTTAAATTAAACAAAGTCTTTAGTTTTAGATTTAACTACTGAAAGCTTAAAGGATGAAAAATACGTAAAGAATACTCAATCTGTTAAAACTTTGAATTTAAATATGATATTTATAATATAATAGAGTAATGATAAGATGTGTGTAATGTGTTTTATCTTTGTAATATCTCGGATAGTAATAATATATTCTGTTAAGGCTTCCAATGCTGATAATAATCTCTATTAGAAAATTACATTCTCAGTTTTTGCTTTTTTTCTCATATTTCCATTGATTTCGCATTCTATCAATTAGATTATGAAAATATATTATATTAAATTTAAATTTTTAACATTGTAAAATTGTAACACCAACAAATTTTAATATAATGAAACCAAAGCACTAACGATCCCAACTGTAAAACAAATCTCAAAATCCATGTAAACACATTGGTAATACATTGATAGCAGCTAATGAACTTTTCATATGAGGAAGAATATCAATAAATGAGTAAATATTTCATAATGAAAAGTGATATTAGGTGTCTAGAAGAGTTAGTATACCCTGCTTGGCACCACACCTGTCACAAAATCAATTTTTAAGTTTAACTTTCGAGAGAGTTAATATAAGTTATTCCTGCATTGTTCTGAAGATTTAGTAAATATAACATGCAAATAATTTCCAACTGTAGATAAGTTATGACTGAATTTGAAAACTATAGATTTATGTTTGCATATAGAGTTGGTCATATTATAAATAATTATAATGTCAAGAACTAAATTTGTTGTGAGTGAATTTCTTGATGCCCTGAAACCATTGCGTTAAAAGTTTATTGTCTAATTCTACAATAATATTTTTGGATCATGTTATTGCAGAAAGTTCTAATATGTAATGAAAAGTGGGACGTAAAACTCCATTTCATTTCTAATGTGTGATAATTCGTTAATTACATGGCCTGGAGAAGCCTTAACATGTCAGGACTCCTTGTGTAGCTAGCTTCCTTGTGAGCGGAACACTTGAATCTGAGAATCTATTGAGTTTATTTATGCTGCCTGTTGAACTTTTCAGTAATTGTGTGAATGTGATTTTATACATAAATCTTTGTTTGAAGAGAAGATGACTTCTTTAGGTTATAAGGGAAGTCTGTCCAAATTTTCTCTTCCCAATTCAAATCTTATTCCCCACTGTGGCTATAATCTGATGAGTTGTGTATCATATAAGATGTAAAGAATGAATGTTTAAAGCTCATCAGATTTATAAGGGTTGATTTCATGTTGACGTTATTTAGTCACTAAACATGAAATCAACTTCAAGTATGAGTGTATTTCCAAGTTCAACAGGGGCTTTGTTTATGAATACAACTTCTTTAGGATAAGGGGAGTTGTCAAAACTAACTTTGGCTGTAACTGGACATATTTTAGTCTTATATATTAGGAATTCTCCTTCTGCAGCAATGGCTATCGGATTGATGATGTTGTTTTTTGCTAAATTGGATAGGGGATGGCGTCAACAGCGACCTGTATGGCCACTGAAGAACAAGCATGTAGTAGGTGTGGGGGCCACTTTGCTGCAGGGCGGTTCTGAGTAGGTGTGTCCATGAAGTCCTACGGTCGTAGATTAGATCTTCACAAAATCAAATGACATTCTATATTTTATACCTTGCTTCAGGGGGATCAAAACTAGACTAGTGCCAGATATTTTCTAAATTATACTCAGTTTTCATGTGTTCAGCTGACATGGTTCATTTAAATTGTCTACCTATTGACACTTTGTGTTGAAAAGGAATAATTTGGAGCAGAAAAATATAAATGTATGAGATTCAGGGCATTGAGAAATTCTCATCAATATTTTGTAAAATTGAATCTGTTAATTTTTTTTCAATCATATTAATGATAATAAAAACCAAGCATGAACGATCCCAACCATAAAACAAATATCAAAATCCATGTTAACACATTGGCAATAAATTGGTAGCAGCTAATGAACTTTTCGTATGAGGAAGTATATCAATAAATGAGTAAATATATCATAATGAAAATTATTAAATAATCTACCGGTAATTGTTATTAAAGTTATACTTGGTAAAAAATATTCACTAAAGAAATAATTTACCATATAAACTGTTAACTTGTTATGTTCTGAAATGTTTTTTGAATGAATTTATTTAGCTCATTATTTTCCTATTGTAAATTTGACCCCATCAGATTTATAAGGGTTGATTTCATGTGGACAGTGTTTTAGTCACTGAACATGAAGTCAATTCCAAGTATGTTTGTATTTTGTGAGATCATCAGGAAGTTTTCTCTGTAAAAAACAACTTCTTTAGGATAAGGGGAGTTGTCAAAATTGTAGGAAATGGCCCTTATTGTAAAGTCTTACTTTAGGAAAACCCCCTCTCACTGTAGGGATGAATTGGGTATTGCCATTTACAAAATTGGATGGTCGGTTAGCGTGCACTTCTGGAAGTGGTCATGTAGTAGGTGAGGGGACCATTTTGCTACATGATCCTCGAAGGAAGTGTTATGTGTCCTACAGCAAAGATTAGAAAACTGATAAATTGGATGGACGGTCAGCGTGCACCTCTGGAAGTGGTCATGTAGTAGGTGAGGGGACCATTTTGCTACATGATCCTCGAAGGAGTGTCATGTGTCTTACGGCAAAGATTAGAACCTTATAGATCTGACATTATTCATTTTGTCAATTCTTTGAGAGGGATCAAATCAAGACTGGAGTGCCATGATTAGGTTTGTCCCTGTGGATTTGATGTGAATCTGAATCACCCCTTGGCTATTTTCACTTCCTGATGAACCTAAGTAAAGTGTGAATGTGTTTTTATCTATCTGATACTTTCTCTCTATCCAATTGCTTGAAGAGAAAGAAATGACTTCTTTAGGCTCTGAGGGAAGTCTGGCCAAATTTTCTCTTCCCAATTCAAGTCTTATTCCCCACTGTGGCTAAAATCTGATGAGCTGTGTATCATATAAGACGTAAAGAATGAATGTTTTAGGGAAATGCCAAAGATAATTCCCTTTTTAGTAGCTTTCCTTTTCCTTTTCAAGAATCATAAACAAAATGTTTACTTTACAAATGAAAACATAGATTTGGCATTTCTTTAAAGTTCATCAGATTTATAAGGATTGATTTCATGTGGACAGTGTTTTAGTCACTGAACATGAAGTCAATTCCAAGTATGTGTATATTATGTGTACTCTTAGATAAATATAGATTAACAATTAAAGAATATTTCAGATTTCCTCATGAAAAGTTCACTAGCTGCTACAAATGTATTGCTTAATGCCAATGTGTTTACATGGATTTCACATGGAAAAAGCGAGGTCCCGTGTGCTATTTGCTGTGCACGTTAAAGATTCCTCGACAGTTGGAAATCGAAAATAAGAGCAGGCTAATGCCGCTGTCCTGGCAAAATTTCCCTCAGTGAACACTGCATGGCGTTTGCCCGTCCTGAATTAGCCCATATAGGAAAGAAAAGTAGGACGTAAAACTCCATTCATTTCATTTTATTTAGAGAGATATTTATAATGACAACAATATTTACTGGAATAAATGTTCTAGAATAAACTATGTAGACTCTCTGAAAGTAAAGTTGGGACAGGAAAGTCACAATACAAATACAAGATACAATTGTTATACATGTTATAGTAAAAGTTGAAAATAGAATATATTTTTGTGTTTTTTTTTATCTTTTTGAATATATTAATGTGAACTTATGCAGCTGTTGTGAGAAACAGACCATGCTAACTCTTTTCGAAAGACATGATAGTACTTCTCTTTTGAGGGGTTCACTACAATGATTGCTCACGATTTTGCCATTCTGTGAAAGAGTATTGCGATTAGTAGAATTATCTTGCTTGTACAGATTTTTATTGACAATTCATCTCGTACTGATGACAACACAAAAAAGTTTAAAACTTGTAGGACTTTAAAAAAAACATTTTAGAATCCAATATTGATAGAAAATCAAGTTTGACTTTGTTTTGGCTTGCAACGTAGAATGAAAAAGAAAATCTACAAATTTATGAAGATTTTTATTTTTTCGTTCCAATATTGTTAGAAAATGAAAATGTTTGATTTTGTCTAATTTTGAATCAGATTTGTCAGTTTATTTCGTTATTTGAAATTTTTGAAGAATTGTAGTTTACATTTTTTGGCAATTTAACTTATCGAATGATTCTTTCTAATGATGTCCAAAATGAAGTCAGGAATATTTATTTGGTACCGTACTGAACTGTATGGTGTATATTTATCATAAATTTATGTAGGCCTACTGCAACGTTTTATTTGTCATTGCCAGCATTAACCATTAACACTTAACCTTACTCACCCTAACTTTAATTACCTTCTACTTAAATTTCTGATAAATATTCACCATACAGGTCTCAAAATATTGACACGTTCAGATTTCCTATTCGTAAAATTTGAATATCCCGTAACCTAATGAAAAAAAATCGTATGAGAAAGAATCATTTGAAAAAAAAATTGTTCAAATAAATTATAGAAGACTTATAAATCTTTATTTTTTCATATAATGGATAATTTGACAATCTGTATACCAATTTTCAGTCAAAAAGTATATTTGAAGTTAAATATTAGAAAATCAAATTGTTGTTTTGGCTTGCGACGTTGAATGAAAAAGATAATCTGCAAATTTCTGAAGATTTTCATTTTTTCTTTCCAATATTGTTTGATATTGTTTTGGCTTGTGGTGTAGAATGAAAAAGAAAATCTACAAATTTCTGAAGATTTTTATTTTTTCATTCCAATATTGTTTTGGCTTGCGGTGTAGAATGAAAAAGAAAATCTACAAATTTCTGAAGATTTTTATTTTTTCGTTCCAGCTTTATTATAAGCTGAAAATATTTGATATTGTTTTGACTTGCAATGTAGAATGAAAAAGAAAATCTACAAATTTCTGAAGATCTTATTTTTTCGTTCCAGCTTTATTATAAGCTGAAAATGTTTGATATTGTTTTGGCTTGCGACGTAGAATGAAAAAGAAAATCTACAAATTTCTGAAGATTTTTATTTTTTTGTTCCAGCTTTATTATAAGCTGAAAATGTTTGATATTGTTTTGACTTGCAATGTAGAATGAAAAAGAAAATCTACAAATTTCTGAAGATTTTTATTTTTTCGTTCCAGCTTTATTATAAGCTGAAAATGTTTGACTTTGTTTTGGCTTGCAATGTAGAATGAAAAAGAAAATCTACAAATATCCGAAGATTTTCATTTTTTCGTTCCAGCTTTATTATAAGCTGAAAATGTTTGATATTGTTTAGACTTGCGATGTAGAATGAAAAAGAAAATCTACAAATATATGAAGATTTTCATTTTTTCGTTCCAATATTAGAAAATCAAAAACAGAACAATGAGATGAATTGAAATCAATAAAAATCTGGAGTTTCTGTTGGTTGTCATTCAGGGAATGCACCACACATCTTGTAAATTTTTAATAAATATTGTTTAAAAAAAAAAGAATAGTCAACATATATTGATAGTTAACGAACTGAATCTGTGAAAACTTCAAAGGAAAAGTATATGACCCTATGCGCTTTAATATTTCTATTATTTTTTTTTAATTTGTTTACTTACTATAATTGCAGGTTTAAGAAAGAATCAGAAATGAAATGAAGTTTTACATCATGCCATATTGGGCTTATAAAGATAAAAATATAGGATGAAAGTGGTGTGATATTATAGACCAGAACATCCTGTCCCCTCAATAAGTGAATTTGTGGGACAGGAAAACATGAATGATTATATGTTGAAATCGCGCAGCCACTTTGGTTGTGTTGAAAATTCTTCTTCCTTGAGGTTCTTTCTTGTATGTTATTCGGTCAGCTTCATAACAATTTTTTCGACAGAATAAACCAGAGATAATTCTAAATGTACATTGAAATAAAATATTTTGTCTTGGTCTTGTTTATTTACTCTAATAACCTTGAACAAATGGTCAATAAGTTCAAAGTAACATCTCCTTTAAATACATATAATGTCACTGGTACAATATAGCCAATTTCCAAGAGGGGGTACATTGACTAGCGAAGCAATCATAATCAACTTTAACAGTTACAATTCAAACAGAACGTTGACTTTAACAGTGCTTATTTGTTTCTTCCGAACCCCTCGAACCCTAGCTGGCTACGGGTGTGGTACCAGTATGCTCTGGTGATAGTTAAGAATGATGAACTTGCTACAAAATCACACTGATAACATAGTATTAAATATATCTACTCTCAAAAACACTAAACCATATAAATATTGGTGGCTTTAATTGTCCCTGCTAGAGGACCACATTATTTTATACGCCCACAATTCTTGATGGTTTTTGATGAAACCTTTTGAAAATCAGTAAAATATTTAATGTGAATTATTGCCCTTGTTCTTGAAAACGCGTTCAATTTTTAACGCATACACACTCTAGAGGTCTAAACTCAATTATTTTTGTTTAAATTAAGGCTGCCAGCGGGCGTATAATGTATAATATCTTGCCTGGCAAGCTATCTTATACTTTTTATGTGCCTTTCCATGAGAACTAAGGCTATTTTCTATTACTACTTCATACTGCATTTGACGTATTACGGTCACTAATTGAAAGATAGTGGACCACGGCCATATACGCCTAACGAAAAATTTAATCGAGATAAAATTAAACTTTCTCAAACCTTTCGATTTAGGTCCAATAACATCCAAAATTGGTTGAAAACTAAGATAGTAATAGCATGTTCAAGACTTTGGGGCAAGGGCAATAACTCTGCTACTAACGGTCGAAAATAGCTCATATTCAAACTTGATCTTTGTTTTCTGAATATGTATATACATACCAAATTTCGTTTGATTCGATCAAAAATTCTAGTATTTAGAGCGTTTACAAGCAATTGATGTTGATAGAAGCACTTACTGTATAGAGGATAAAGGGCGAAAACTCTTCAAAACTGATTAATTTTAATAAGGAGTAAACTAAACTTTGTCAAACCTTTAGGTCCAAAAACATCCATTTTAAGTTTCATCAAAATCGGTTGAAAACTAATTGAGTATTAGCATATTAAAGATTTGGGGCAAGGGCAATAACTCTACTTCTAACGATCGAAAATAGTTCAAATTTGAACTTGATCTTCGTTTTATGAATATGTATACACAAATAAAATTTCATTTGATTCCGTCAAAAACTCTAGTTTTTAGAGCGTTTACGAGCAAATGTTGACGGACAGGGGTGCCGACAATATACGTCCTCATAGAGAGATGAGGGCGTATAAAAACTGGTAGCTTGTTTTAATTAGCCAATAGTAAATTTGCACACTGCAAGGAACTGCTTTTAATAGAGAATGAGAGAAGTTATACAAAAAACCAAATCCACAAAACATGGAATCCCCCCCAACAAAAAAAAAACAGTTCGAGATATAACTATTTCTTTAAATACAACAATTGTTTCCCACAATCTGTCTATTAGCCCAAATAAGATGCACAAAGTAAAATGTTTAAAAAGCTTGTGTCAGGACTCTAGCTTATCAAAATGATATAAACTAGAAGATAAAGCAGTATAGGCTGTAGTATAAACAGGATCAATGGCTGTCTTCACCAAACTTTCTATTAGACCTGGTAACAATTTTCTGAAACAAACAATGTAAAATAAGAAGATACACAAAGTTACATTTGGTCTAAGATTCTCAAAAACCTAAGGTAATATCATGATTTTAAGCTAATAAAGGTGATTTGTAATTTTCAAGCATATATTTCTAGATTATAAAACCTCCACAAGATTTGGACTGAACTTCTTTTTTTTTAAATGGCTGATCAGTAATGGTCTTTTATCACCAAGTGTCAATAATATCAAGACCATGGGTCATTCAATTTATCAGTTCTGCTTGTCCGAGATTCATGTTATCAACATGTTCCAAATTGGGTGTATACAGAACTCAAAATGAAAGAATGAAATAGAAGAGTTTTGAATGTTACTTATCTGGTTCAGTCCCATTTGATTCAGAATAGTAACAGATGACACCTGTTCACAACTCACTCATTGAGTTTGATTATGGGAATTAATGAAAACAACTCACTGTGCACAAGCTGGGGCTCCGTTTATTTCTAGTAACCAAACTTTCAGATCATCATCCAATAAAAAATCAAAACCAAACAACTGGAAACTTTTATAATCTAACCCTGTAGTATCTATATTCTAAAAGAAATATTGAACAAATAAATAGTTTCACATCCATAGCCAGGGGGGTTTGTACGAATCCCCCCTTGAAAACAAGTAAGCACTGTTAGTTGAGTATGATTGCTTTGTGAGTCCATGCAACCAAATGCTGACTGTTTCCCTTTAAAATGATATATTTTTTACCTCTAGTATAATATTGAAGGATAATCTAATGATGTCTTTAATTTGTGGTATTATTCTCACATCCATAGTTTCACCTCGTGTTTTCAACAGATATCTACAATAAATTCACAGACCAATTTTCACTTTGTCATGTTATTCTGTCTGTTCATATAATTTAGAAATCAGTTGAGTGTTTCATCTACTGATCATATTAAATACGATTTAGAACAAATCAGTCAAATTTAAGCCACTACTGATTGGATAATTAAGTTGAGTTTTGTTATATACATCTGTGCTCTTAATGAATAACTGAGTCACTAAACAGAAGATTTAGCCAATGCTGTTTGGATGAAAGAGTGAGTTGGAAGACTCATTACAAAACACATAATAAGAGGTGACATTTTTGGAATAAGATGAAATAATTTTGAGAAATATTAACATAAAACTGCTTCTACAGATTTTTGTGGGACTTTGCTACCGCAAAGTCCCAGTTTGTTTTCGAAATGTCTATTCTTTTTTTTTTTTTTTTTGCAGTGCGTTCTAGCGAACGCACTGCTTTGTTTTCATAATGACTTTTTTTTTTTTTTTTTTTTTTTTTTTGTCTACTTCTGGTCACGCTAATTCGGTATGAAGGGAGCATGCCACACATTATCTCACATGTTTTCCTACAATCACTAACTGCTCGGTGTTGCTTAAATGTAAAATGGCGTTTTTTTGTCTAACCGGAAATGACATATGACAGAAAAACCCATTTTATGTTTTTTACCTTTTTTACCTCTGTTTTTGAACCGATTTTGATAAAACATTTTTTGTTTATTTCACTATTCTAATGTCTACATAATAGCTTTCAACATAAATGCACTTTTCGACATTCTCTGCTGACTTTTTGGAGCACTTTTTTAACCGTTTTTTTTAACTTTTGCAATTTTATTTCGATCAATTTGAAAACTTACAGGTGTATAAACATTTTGATTTCTAACTAAATGGTATTTTCAAAATTTTTATATCACTTCCGGTTTTGACGTCATTCGCTTGTAAAGTTGAAATTTCAACTTCCGGAATAATTAAGATATTCAAAAAAATCTTTTTGAGATGTGCTAGAAATAACCATTGACTAAATATGAAATGAAAAAATCTGACCCAGATATTTCATATCAGTCGCCATCTTGAAATGACTGATTTTTCTTTAAATCGAAATTCAGATTCAGGGAATCATTCGATTTGAATAAAAATGATGTCTATGGAATCTACAGTCGATTGCTAACAAAACATGGGAAGCCGATTTTTGAATTTCGATTCAGATTTTTTTTTATTTCCGGTTTAGAATTTTCGGAAATAGTCAAAACTTTTAAGTCTCATATCTTGTGACCTTGACCTTGAGTGACCTTGTGACCTGAACAAAAGTTGTTGCCCTTGACGAGATCTATCCAATGGCATAATAATTTTAGATGCCCAATGTTTACTTCCGGTTTTATGGCCGTCAGAAAATTGCAATTTTTAACTTTAAACAGCTCTGTCACGTGACCTAATTTACATACGTCATAAATTTTGTTTCGGTGTTACTATGCTTGATCTACTCTTTCCAATGATATATGACACAATGTATTTGAATCATAATTCCGCGTTCTAGAATTTGAAAATATTCTGCCAAATTCCATTGTAACTGTTCGTGTTTCGTTTGTCTGTCTGCTGGTATTCCCGCGTCCCTTTTAGTTAACCTGCTTGTATTCTGATAGCTGTGCGCCCCTTTTATTTGGTATGACTGCTTGTAGTTCTGCACCTCTTTTATTTAGTCTGTCTGCTGGTATTTCTGATTCCATTTTATCTGCCTTTATATACACCCACATGAAAATATGGACGTATATTGCCGTCACCCCAGTCCATCCGTCGGTCCGTTCGTCCTTCAACAATTTCTTGTACACGCAATAGGGACTAGAGTTTTTATCCGATTTGAATGAAGCTTGGTATATGTATTTATCGTGATAATATCTCGGATGAGTTTGAAAATGGCGCGATTCCAGTCGTCGGTTTATGAGTTATTGCCTTTGACTTAGTGAAAACGTTAAAATTAACTTGTGTATGTGATAAAAGCTAGAGTTTTTATTCGATTTGAATGACCTAATTTACATACGACACAAATTATTTTTGATTCGTATTATGCTATATTTACGCTTTCCAATCATATATGACACTATGTATTTGAATCATAATTCCGCGTTTTAAAATTTGAAAATATTCTGCCAAATTCCATTGTAACTTTTCGTGTTTCGTTTGTCTGTCTGCTGGTATTCCCGCGTCCCTTTTAGTTAACCTGCTTGTATTCTGATAGCCGTGCGCCCCTTTTATTTGGTATGACTGCTTGTAGTTCTGCACCTCTTTTTGTTTGCTGGTATTTCTGAATCCATTTTATCTGCCTTTTTATACGCCCACATTAAAATATGGATGTATATTGTTCGTCGGTCCGTCCGTCAACAATTTCTTGACACGCGATAGAGACTAGAGTTTTTGTCCGATTTGAATGAAGCTTGGTATATGTATTTATCTTGATAATATATCGGATGAGTTCGAGAAGCTAAAGTTTTCATAGTTAATCTTTTTGTCTACTTCTTGTAGTTTTACATCCATCCATTTTATTATCCCTGCAAACATATCTTGCAGTGCACTTTCTACTGACACAAAAAAGAGAGTGAGTAATTTGACAAGTACGCTTTTATATTATTATGTAAAACTCTTATCATTGGTTGAAAATGTGACATTTCATCCATGTATCGGGTGGGTTGCGCACTGCTCGGTACCGTCTTCACGGTTCTAGTTTTTTTTTTTTTTTCGATTTTTCCACAGGGCACACAGCTCAGGATTCAACTGCTTTAGAAACATTTCTACCTATGTTGACCTTCTCCTGTGGCGACCTCGTTAATAAATATAAATTGAAACAGTTTTGCAAAAGTGTAATTTGCACATTGCAACATTAGCAAAAACAGGTTTTTCGACTCTGGAAGCTACATTTTTGGGCCGATTTTGCTCGGGTTTTCATTTTTGAAATCTGTGACTAAATTCTGATACGACTAAAGTTAAAAATTTTCAAATTTCGAAAATTCGAAGCATAAATTTTTTTGCCGATTTTCGAAATTTTTTGACTAAATTTGAGTTTTTTTCGGATCAATCTGAAATTTTAATAAAAGATGCATGCCACTAATATAAACAATTTGACGTATTCAAAATTTTTGCGCCACTTCCGGTTAAAGGGGAAAATCGATTTTCACTTCCGGTTGAATAACTTCCGGTGATATTTATGAAATTCAACGAGATTTTGTTGAGCTGTAGCCAAAGTAAGTCTACAGTTAATTTAAAAATAAAATTCAACCCGGAAGTAGAACTTTGGCCGCCATTTTGATTTTCCTGAAACATTCCATATTTTATTCAGCCAATTTGGCTGAACCGAATTTCAATATTTTGGTATTAAATGAAAGAACATAAAAATTAGAGAAAATTCTTGGAAGTGGATTTTCGAATTTCGAATTTGCTTTTTAGCAATTTGCAATTGAATTTTTTTAATATTTGAAGGCTTATATCTCGTGACCTTGAACTTTGATGACCTTGACCTTTAGTAGGTCAAAGGTCATCGACCTTGGCTACCTGATGATACTTTAATATTTGACCTCCAATATCAACTTCCGGTTTTATAGGTGTCCAAAAATAGCCAAATTCGCAACTTTGTACTGCTCCTACATGTGACCTAATTAACCTAGAGAGTTCATTTTTGCATATTCTGAATGGGCTTCTTGAGCTCTTTCGAACGATATATCACAATGTATTGTAATGCAAAATTAGTTTTCTTTAAATTTTTGCAATTTTGAAAACCTTTACCCGATTTTTTGAATTTTTTGACTTTAATATATGCATAGTTTATGATCCATTACGTTTAGAGGCTTGAAAATTGAAACATAAGTGAACATAGCCCATATAAATGAATCCATCAAAAAAAATTAACATGGGCGTGGCACATCCGGGTTAAATTTTAATTTTGTTTACATTTTGTTGTCTGGAAAAAATCCATATAGACTACATTTTTTTGAAAAATGCTTCTGCACACACCAACAACATTACTTTAGCTATATTATATCATAATCTCAGCTATTTTGGCTGTATAGTTCAAAAAAGGGAACAAGGTTTATTAATTTCAAAATTTCCGATTATAGATTTTGACCTTTTTTGACATTTATGATTGTATATCTCGTTAACCAATAGATGTAAAGGCTTGCTAATTTAGCCATAGTAAGATATTATTAATATAAATAAAGCCACATAAAAAAATCTAACGTGGGCGTGGCACATCCGGGTAAAATTCTGTTTTTGTCAAAATTTTGATTATCAAAATAAAGTTACATTTTTTTTTTTTTCAAAAAATGAACTTGCATTCAGTTACAGCATTGCTTTATTAAGCTTATGTTAAAGGTTCATAGATTTCGGCTTTGTAGTTACAAAAAGAGAACAGAATTAAAAAAATAAAAAAATTCGTTTTTGACCTTGACCTTTGTTGACCTTGACCTTTTTAGGATCAAAGGTCATTGACTTTGGCTGTTCATTTATACTTTCATATTTGATGTCTAGGGTCAACTTCCGGTGTTATTACAGTATGCATAACCAAATTTTAAAGACTTGTTTCTCGTGAATTTGACCTTCAGTGACCTTGACCTTCAGTAGGACGAAGGTTTTTGATAAAGGTTTTCAGCTACTATGTTCAAATGTTAGGTCTGGTGACTACTTCCGGTTTCACAACCTTTCCAAAATTTAAAAATTTTAAAACTTGTCGACTTCTTTGACACTTCGGATTAACGTTCAGGGCCCATTTTTTAAAATTTCCCTTAGCAATTTGCACATTTGCAAAGTCCCACTCTGTGCCACATGTGGCTCTAGTCTAAGATTGGTTTTAAGTTAAACTTACTCATTGAATTCATCATAAAACATTTCATTTCCTTCTTCAAAAACGCCAAAATTCTTTGATTCCTTTTTCTGAAGACAGTGATTAGTTAAATGTGAGGTAATATGTGTTAGGTCTGAGACATCATAGCTTTCTGAGGCTGTACGTAAAACACCTTGATTATATAAATAGATTTGTTGATTGCTATCCAGTAGCACCCAGCATCTGTAGGGAGAATCAGAACAATTCTTAACTTAAAGGTTCACCAGTAACACAAGCTGATAAAACTAAATTTCAGTGACCCTGTTCTGTCCGGGTCCCCTACAACTGGGTAAATGACTTCATCAGCAGGGGTTTTCATTTATGAAAAAAGTGTCTTGTGCAGTGCACAGTGATGTTCTTTGACACAGTACAAACAAGCATATATACCCCAGACATCGAAGTCTGTTCACTTCTTTATTGAAATCATAATGTAATAATGTACATCACACAGGACACTAAAGATCATGTGTTCACATCTCAGAAGTCAGAAAATGTTCTACACAAAGGGAAGTAACTGTTACTAACCTAATGTCAAATTTTCTCTGATGATTGAGTAAAAAAGGATTGTGTAGATATTTCTGTATGATGTAAGATTGATGTTGGTGATCTATATAGTCCAGTAAATCTTGTATATTACTTGATATTTTTATACCATCTCCTATAACAGATTGTATAAACAGAAACAAAATGAATAATCTTACTTGGCCCAGGTTGTTTTCAATAGAATTTCATCACTGGACTCCATTACTGAACTGATACTGTTCTTACTAGTGCAAACACTAAATAGCCTATATTGCTGGAGTCAGTTTTTCCAAGACCAATCTTTCAGATATGATTAAGTGCTTTCTTTATCATAAAAATTGCTGAAATATAATAAGCACATACCTTTAGCACCTGAGGAACTTTTAGCAATCCAGATCTGTTTCTCAGCATTAGATAAACCATATTTTAACAGCTCTTCTCTGTCATCTGTTTTCATGTTCTGTTTAACAGGGGCAATTTTTCGATCCTGTTCAACAGTTTTTACTTCTGTGTCTAATGGGGACAAAGTTTTTATGATATGTTGTTCTTTAGGAATGATTATAAAGGATTCTGGAAACCATGGAAACAGATCCAAGTTTTTGCTTTGACAATGTCTCTTCATTTCTCTGAAAAAAAGCATTTCTTATTGGCACAATTAATTTTAATCATGAGTTTTGGACTTACACAAGTTTAGCAAATAAAATTAACTATGCAGCCTCCATTTGCACCATCTGACTATTTTCTGTTCACGAACATGAAAAATCACTTGGCTGGAAAGCGGTACTGGTCATATCTGCTGTTGAGGCTTTTTTTGGTGATCAGGATGAGAGCTTCTGTACCACCTGGATCAAAGCACCCCAACACCGCTGGAAGAAGTGTGGACCACAGGGGAGACTATGTTGAAAAATAAATCATGTTGTTAGTATCAGAAAATGTTGAATTTAATGCATGCGAAGTTTCATCACTGTGGCATAACTCCTCCAGAGTCAGGCTATGAACTTTTCAGCGCACCCTCATATTGCCATCAACCACAGTACATTTCAGTACAGTACATGAATATTCAAAGTTATCAAATAACCAAGTTATCTTTTAACAGTTTCTTACCTGACAAAAGGACATTTTCTACAGATAGATTCTGAACCTCGGTAATAATTCACTAGTTGTTGTAACCCTGGGGCCTGGCCTTCAATAGACGATAATAAATTGAAATGAATTTTACACTCTACTAACCCCTACTAATTAGGATAATGAAGACGAAGCAATGCCAGGTAGTGTAGAAGGAAATTGTGTTGGGATTGGCATTAGCCTTATCTTTATTAGAGTTCTTACAGTCAACAGATCAGGGGCAGTCTGTAGCAGGCTGTTGGCTACTGCACAAGCAATTTGCTACTATTTGATCAACGATCATATTTACCTAGAAGAACAGATTATGCTTGAGAAAAAAAATTTAATATAAAACTGCACATTTTCTTCTTCTCACAAAATTCACCCCTTTATTTGTAATTCACCCGCTTACCAAATTTCACCCCCTAACATTTCAAATTCACCCCTGGGGGTACATGTGGACTACGGTTGAGAAGCCCTAAGAGATGTTTCCATCATTTCTACTATGTGTATGCCTACATGAAATAAACCAGCTGCTCATTCTGAACTGTCAAGCATTAATATTTTACATGCATTACCTGTAGCCTAGTCTCTGTTAATTGTCTAATCAATACAATAAAAGACTCTTTTTCTATTATTTTTTCTATCATTTGCCAATAAATGATAATATCCTTACCTAGTCGTGCATAAGGAAGTTTATTTCTGTCTCCTAACATGAGATTAAATCTTAGACTATCAGGCTTGGCTTTCTTCCATTCACCTTGCCGTGTATTCAATAAATATTGTCCTAGAGCTCTGTAAACACTACTGTTAGCATCTCTTGATATAAATATATATCTGTTACCAGTATCGCTCATGATTATCAGATTTTAGCTAACCTGTTCAATTTCATTATGCCTTCAGGCTAGCTGAAACTGAAAGTAAAATATGGCAATGCCAATGACATTTTTGACTTGTGATTACTATACCATTGTCATTAGAATAAGTTGCTTGTAGGCCTAATGTGGACTGAAGAGACACCAAGTTATATAGTTTTATCAAGTGTCTAATTGAAGAAAGTAGGCCTGCATATTTTTTTTTAACACCATTGACGTTTTGGAATGCTATTTGTTATTGATTGAACTAAGGGAAATAACTCTATATTGTTTACATTGGAAACCTCACAGGAAGGTAATCAATTCCTATACTCAGACCACATCAACATTTACATTTATTGAATTCGATTCCATGACAAAAGATAAATGTATCATGGGCATCAACAAACTATAAATCTTGACCGACAGACAACTGGAATATATTCTTACATTTTCATGTGAGTGTATGAAAAGTCATGGACTCAAGTTCATTGGTTTTATTCATTTTTTTAAGAATGATAATATACAAAATGAAATCTTGTTGAAATGATATGTACATCATGAAATATACATATATGTCAAACTACACAAGATGAATGAATGACAATTTGATTATAATACTGACACAAACATTGTTTTTCCAAATAATATCGGGTTACAAGTTTGGAAAGTATTTATTAATCAGCTTGAAAATAATTATGAAAATGATTACACATGAATGATAAATGAATGAATGAAATGATTACAACAAATGAATTAATGAATGAAATGATTACACCATGAATGAATAAAAAGAAAAACTACTAAGTAAAAGCTACAACCAGATATATTAAAGCACTATGAATCCTCTATTCTATTAAAAGCTTTCATCTAACCTAAAAGATTCTGATAGGCCAATCTCTATATTTTGTTTTTCATTCAGCTTTATTAGCTATCATATTACTGTTTAAAATCTGGATTTTATCTCAGTAAAAGTTTTGAAAATAGGCCTGTTCTTGTGATATAAAAATGTCTAAACAAAATCTAAAATTTCAGCGAAATAAAAGAATCGGTTCAATACTAAAACATGAATGATAACATTGTTTTTTGACTAAAATACACGTGAGGTAAAGAGCTATTTATTTACAGGCAAAAAACTAATAACAATTGCACAAAAATAACAAAATGGAGGATAAAAATATCCATCTATACACAAAACTTAAAATAAGCTAAAATTTTATTGTAAATAAAATTATTCTATTGGTGACTAAAAAAAAAAAAAAAATTTCAGATCTGAAGAAATACCTCAATCTGAATATCTTAATCTGTTAATTTTCTAGTACATAGAGCAATTAATTGAAATTGTTTAATTTATGCGCATACATAATGAGTATATGAAAAGATATTAAATACACAGTACAATCCAATGTATTATCTCGATGAGTATGTTATGAAATGATTTGAGCAGAATTTTGGACTTTTGATATTTTTTTAAAAATAACTTACGAGTAAAGGATTAAAAAATGGAACTACCGTAGATTTCAAACATAACAATCTACAAAGACCCAGGTACCACATTTAGCTCACAGGAGATTTGGCTCAATGTTTTAAATTCATGTATACATTGATTTTTAAATTGGCACAAAGAATTGGGACAGTGCTCTTGGCTATTAGAAGATTTAAATTCTTAAGCTGGGAATATGATGTTCCATGTCACAATTTTTAGCTTGTCACTTTATTAAGCCCCTTTTTCACTACCAAATAAGACAAGAAGGGCTCTACTACATATCTTTTTTACTGTGACTATTTCAACAGTTGTATTGTAAGAAATAGTGTGCTAGTAGAGTTTACCCTTTCAGTGCTAAAAGAATTGACGAAATTTGAAGAATTATATCCTAATTGAGTATTTCTAATAGATATAAGGTATAATTTTATAGGGAACTCGCTGGCAGTATCTGGTCCAGGCAGCACCATATTTCTTACGACAGATAGAATCATCCCGTTGACAACGATGTACCAGTAATATCAGGAAGTAGATTGGGTAGAAATATGGCAGAACATGATGTAAACCTGAAATAAAAGATTACAAATAAGATGGTTAGATCAAAGGGAATTTAAATGAATTTTTCTAACACAATTTCAGCAATGAGGGAGGGAAAACAACAGCAAAGGCTTTTGCCTACTTTTTAAAGAAAATTTCAACTCTGTCCAACTCGCATCAGACAAAGTAAGGAAAATAGATTGAAATTTTTTTAAACTCATTATCTCAAATTTATTAATTGATTTGAGGACAGTAAAGAATAGTAAATAAACTTACCACAACATAGTGACCAGGCAGTAGCCATGAGTAAATCACCTAGATAATTTGGTTTACGACAGATACCCCACCATCCTGATACCAACAATCTTCTACCAGTTGATGTAGGCAGTGTTTCTAGATCTACACAAAATATCAAATTTCTTGTTATTTTCACTTAAAACTTTCATGTACACTAGTTTTTTTTTTATCATTTTCATTTTAAAATAATTTATTTCATTTTCAATTTTTTTTTAATGACCATGAAATTTTATTTCACCTGATAAAAATCAGTTAATATCAACTTTATTTTAACCTCAGTTAATATAATATTTCATAAATAATAAAATAAGGAATAATTCTCCAATACTTACGAGCTATAGCAGGATTGTGAGGATTTCTTCTGAAGGCATCTTTCTGAGAGTTGGCACCACGGAATATATAATATCCTACCACTGTAATGAAATATTATTCATTTGTTTAGGTACTAGTTTATACAAGATGTTCACTTCGGAGTTCAAACACAAAGCTAAACTTGGGCACTGCACATTTCTATAACAAGGCAAGTCATGCACACCCTTTGATAAAAAGTTTTCAAATTTTCACCACTTAAATTTCTGGAAATCTTGACAAGAAACAATACTTACCATTGATAACAGCAATAAAAGCCAGACAATACCAGTACATGTTATTCTGTGGATTCTCTAATAAAAATCTAGTTTGTAGACAATAGATAAATGGTACCCACACTAAATCACCAAATATCAACATAAAGCCAAACCCATCATGTACAATATCCATTGTGGTTAAAATAGCTTCCTAAAAATAGATCAATCATAAGCATTATTAAGAAAAAATTTATATTTCAGAAATCCATATTCTATAAAGTTAAAACGCTTGATCTCTCCAGCTTCCCAAAAATAAGTCAGAACCATAGATCACAAAATTAAGATTCAAAATGCAAATATGTGGGCATGGAAAAACGACATGGTTAAGAAATCTTACCTCAGCAAAAAGAGCATCAGCAACATAGAAGATCTGGAAAGCAGCACACATGGTGAGAGCAGGTGGAAATACATTATTATTATCTAGATAAGCTTTATAAACAAAAGCCATGTTAAATATCACCCATCCTATTAAACCTGGTCTTAGCTCACAGAAAAACTTTAAATCAAAACTACCAATCCTAGGGTTTAATTCATGTCCCATGAAGAAATCATACACAGGGTTTCCTGAAATTAAAATATATCCATATATCAATACAAAGTGGATGGCGATTCCTTTAAACCATAATAGACTATGCAAGATTTTTTTTCCCGTTTTTATACGTCCACATAGAGAGATGTGGGTGTATAAAAATGGAGTTAACTTTTAAATTCAGAAAGTTATAGTTACCTGTATTGCCTCCTGGAGCAAGTTTATCTTTAGGTATCAACAATGATTTGATATAAAGAAATAAACTAAGGAATACACTAAATACGGTGGCTGCTGTCATGATCTGGAAGAATTTAGTATGTATGATTGTAACAGGTAGTTTATAGTAGACTGCTACACCAAAAGCTACCATACTAATTATTAAAGATATAAACCCTGAAATATATAACAATATTATCATTACTTTTAAATTTTGGTGGAGGGGAAGGGATAATGTGAAATCTGGATGGAATAATCGATGCAATAACACAATCCTTGGATAAAATGGAACCCACAAGACCAAATCACCATTTTGGCATGCAGTCAAAAAATTAACCTTGTGACCAAAAGTGGTCTTTTTCAATAGCACTCCACCAGTTCAGTCATAAAATTGGATAACGCCTTAGAACATATTTTTACTACAGAAATTTGAAACAAATAGAATTCTTAATATACCTACCATTACATCTGTATTTTAATTTACGTCCAGATCTTAAAGGTTGACCCTCTGCTAACTTGCCAACTGGTATTATGGCTAATATTGCTTGAAAGAAAAACCATCCTAGAAAAATGTAGGTTGCTTCTAAATCAAAGAAGAATGATAATCTTGAAGGTAACTTGGGTATTTCCATAATGCTGCATCTTTTCTGAAAAATCAATATTGAAAAAATTATATGACCTCTTTAAATATTTCTTTCTTAGAGTTTTGCTAATCTTTGAAAGTGTACCAAGAATTTTTAACTTTAATTTTCACCATTCCATTTTACTTATAATTCCAAAAAGACAATGAACACGATCTAAAAAAACATTTTAGTCAAACTGTTTTGACTCACCTTATTACAAGCAAAATTGAGTAAATACACAGTAGCTGGTAGCAAGAAAATCAGGAAAAATGTTCCGATCAAACCACCAAATTCCTTTTCCTTAGTTTTAGGTACAACTTTCACTTTATCATCCGTCATTTTAGACTGGACTTCAGATTTCAATTTCACTGCAAAATTACTAACTGCTTCTCTCTGTAATAGAACATATAAATCATATTTTTTCAGCCAACAAACAGGTCAAGTCTTTAAAAGACTTTAGTAGGTTCAGATTTTTATTCCCTTGAAAGGTGTAGGCCTACCTGGATTGAGTTTAAGGCAACTACATGTAATCCCCTTGCATAAAATTTCCACAAGAAAATTGATTTCTGTTTTCTGCTTTTGATTGTATTATTATAATCTACCCACCTCCTTTTCTACAAGGGCACTAATTCTAGCTGACTGTCTAACTGGTGTAACATCAACTGGAGTCCTTGTTCGTGATCTAGATCTAGTCCTGGCTCTAAATTCTACTTTATCTACTGTATCTTCTACCACTGTTTTTCTTGGTGTCCTACTTCTTGGTGTTCTGATAGCAGGGGCTGGTGATTTACTAACTTTAGGTGTTTTAGGTCTAGCTGGTGATTTGCCAACTGATTTTTTGGCTCTACTTCTACTTTTACTCCTACTGCGTGACCTTCCAACAGCTTTTAACACTTTTCCTGGTGACTTTGATGTCTTCCGCTGAAAGATGAGGATTTATTTCATAATATTGATATCAACCAAAAATCATCTTCTGAGAGGGGTCATTCCTAAATGCCAACAACTAAGAATTTGTTAGAATAAAGCAGAAAGAAAAAATAGCTGTGCAGCAATATTTGGTGTTACAGAAATGGTGGGCATTAAATTTGAGTATTTAAGTGGATGTAAAATTCAGTAAATAGAAATGCTGTTATAATGAGAATTTACTATTTCCAAAAATATATGGCATAAAATGGCATGAGACAAGTTGTTGTCAATCAGAATAGATCTTCAGTTTTCTTGCAATTTCATTAAGGAATTTGTGTTCAAAATCACCTAATTAAATAATTATAGAGCTCAGGTAATAGAAACAGGTACATGTGTTCATACAATACACAAATACAAGTCTTGATTCAATTAACAAACCCTTAAATTACTTTCTTATACAAACCCTATTTACATACATATCACACTTACATGAGAAATTGAGCATGAAATTACTTTCAGAAATCCTAATAGAAATGGTCTGATCAGCTGATACTTATCACCATACAATTTGACCCTAAACAATTCTCACCCCCACCTGAACTCTGACCTTTAACTCATTTATAGTCTGTTTCATATAAGTATGTAAACGTCCAGTATGTGTCTGTGCTAGTTTACTATGGAATGTTCATCTTAAACTTGTAGTAATTTCGACCTTTCATGTCCAAATTTACAATTTCCATCAAATAAAAGGGGGTGTAATTAGGTGACACCCATGTCTAAAACTGCTGATAAGAAATGAAAATAAACACTGAAGAAATTGGGTTAGCCAGGGTCAACCACCTCTCGAGATGAATTTTAAAATAATTGAAATTTTCTAAACTCAAATCAAAATTCGTCCCCAAAATATGATCTCAAAACTGAATTCTTTTTTAAGAAAAAATTGTAAGAAATGAAACTTTAGGAAACATTTGAAAATTGAAACCCCCAAACATTTCAATTTATAAATTCAAAACAAGGAAATTGTCTTTATGAAACTTTTTATCACTGCAGATTTAGTTAAAAATATATAAACCGGAACTGATTGATTTATAGGTTTCACAAAGCAATGTCAGTAAAAAATAAGAAAGATATCCAACTTTTTAAAAGATATCTAGAATGAAAAATTGATAGAATCTATAAGATTCAACTGGTAAAAACCAAATGGAAAAATCGAAGGAAGTCAAAATAAGAAACTTCAAGTGCATTTTATTTTAACCTAAAAGCTAACAAGCTGAGTAGTAATAATAATTTCAGTATCAAATTTCATGATAAAGTAAATATTTTAATGGATAATGACTCTGCTATACAAGGGCCATGACCAGGCATAATTTAACCTCTAACCCCTTAATCACTGTAGAGTCATAATGGGTGTTTGTCCACTTGTCAGATAGATATGATCTTTATTCATATATAAGAAGTTTCAAATATCAATTGTACCAGTATCAAAATATCTTTAACCTATAACAGGATTTATTCAGGATTTGACCCTGGGACTTGCATAAAACTCTATTGAACTGTAGCCTACAGATTGTCGTTCTGAAACTGTAGAAGTACCATAAGCACTGCATTTGTTTTTCACAAAATATTTCCTTGATCTTACTATGCCTTTAATTTAATCCTTTATGCGTATTATGGCTATGTTGGAAAAAAAAAACAACATGAAATGCAACTTACCGAACGGGATGCTCTTGTAGGAGTGGGCATCTTGACTGTTCAGCTCTCACCTAACAAAATTAATATTCACATTTTCAATTATTGATATGAGAAACTAAGTTTCAAAATTCTGAACATTGTATCACTGGCTTCAAAAAGGAATACTACCTGTACCTTTTAAAAGGACCAAAAAGGAAAATTCTCAAACTTGGTGAATAAGAGTTTATATTCATTAGGCTATACTTGTCTGGTGTCATAATAACTATACTGTATATTCTGATAAATCCAGAAAACTACCGGGTACAAAATATTAAGCGTTTTTCAATAATAACCTGTAATTTTATGGAAAGTTATTTAGTTTTATGGGGTTTTTTTCTGTTTGTATACTGCAGACACCTTTTTTGATGAATACAATTAATATCCATGTACTCTTATTGGCCAATTTTGAGAACATATATTTTTTGTTCATATTAAGATTAAGAGGTTGTATCGTAACTATAACAGGCCTAGTAGTGTTCATTTGGCCTATCTATACTATCTATAGGCTACAATGACAGGAAGGAGACAAATGGCAATAGGATGCAATTGACAAATATTTGTAGCATATCATTGTGGTCACAGGACAGAAAGGGTAGGCTAGATTAAGATATCTGCATTCTGCAAAAATATGCCAATAAATTGTAATAATATTAAAAATGAAAAAAAAATACATCTTGATAATGATATTGATAAGGACAAAAAGAAGATAATTTTCAAAATCTTTCTACACGATTTATTTGATATTTAATAATTCCAACATGATAAAATAAGTGATCAAATTCAGAAGCAAAACTGATGATGGACAAAGCCGTTGTTTGTTTTCATTTCGCGGTGGTCCGATGAAAACATTTCGTGGTTATTTCCCTTTCGTTTATTCTGTAATCTCTAAAAGTCCCGATATACAATCAAAACATAAAATGACTATCAAAACACATGCAACACGTGCAGAAGTCATCAAATTTGCAAAACTTACGTGAAATTACGGAATAAATTTCTTGTCAAACGGTAAATTTCCTCCAAACGGGAACCTGTCTTTTTCTTATTTTTAGAAGGGACGCTGTAAAGACGCTTGGCGGGTTTCAATTTCATTGGTTGATATCTGTGTTATTTTCTTAGACTGATTCTGATTGGTTGAACAATTGACGCCTCGAGACGTTATGGTCTGTTTCACATTAATGACCCCCTCCTGTCTGTTATTATTGGTTCAATGGGAGAAATGGTTCATTTCATTTGTAGGATAAACTATTAAATTTAGTTTATACTATGTAATTCGATTTCTATTACTTACATGGCGATAAAATCTTAAAATTTGAATTTTTTATCTTAAAGTTCATGATTCAAATGTTTATAAAATTAGGTTAGAATTTTAGAATAAAATCCAAAACTGCTAACAGCTGCTACAAATCTGCCCCACAGGAGTTGAATGACATTTATTGTTCTTGTGTTAATGCCAATGGGTGTTTGGCTCTGATTAAAACTAATTTATTTATCTCTGGACAGGGCCTGAGTAATCCATTTCAAGATGGTCATAAATTAAGACAGCCATTTAAAAATACTTTTAATTATCACACCTATATAAATATACAAATTTTCACAATTTTAATAAATTCTGAAACACAAATTATGGAGCAAATATTTTTAGATCAACTGTTTTGAAATAATTTTTCCACCAAAATACAAGATTGGGATTTTATAATTTAGCATTTCTCATAAAACCAAAGTATGCATGAAAAAGGATTGGGGATAAATTTCTGCATGGGCTGACAATAATATGTTGTAGGCCTACGAATATAAAAATTTAGAATTTATATTAGGCTCTATAAAAAATAAACAAGAAAAAATAAATAAATGAATGACCTCATTATAAAACCCCAAAAAAGTTTAGATATTAATTTGAATTGTGTTCAACAAATGAAATAAATTTTTTTGTCAATTCCTTGCTGAAAGATAGTTAAGGTTTGCAATTGTATGGACTCTGGTCAAATCAAATATACCAGCAGAAAACAAACTCTGAAATGTTGACATTAGTACTTAGTGAATACAATCTTTAATCCAATATAAATCAACATGTCTGTAGCTGCCAATATGTACTCTATTCTACAAAGGATTTCAAACTCTAGTTTTCAATTTTTGAAATCTATCATCAGTCTTTTCTTACAAAATGTTTCCTAGCAAAATTTCCGTCATTGCGCACTGCATGGTGTTTGCACGTCCTCATTATCCCATACAAGTGCAGAAAATAGGACGTAAAACTCCATTTCATTTACAAAATATCAATTTAAACAAATACACATCAAGGTTGCAAGGACTTATCTTAGTACAAGAAGCTTTAAGACTTTAACTTTTATTGACAGCGTATCACATCCCAATTATATGCAAAGGGAGATAACTCCATTTATCAAATAGAAAATAAGACCACAAATGATCCTTCATGTCTCTGCTTTCACATCTTTAGACCATTGCAGGAATCTTTCTGTCCAGTAAATTTCACAGAGCTTTTTTTCTAAAATGTCCTTGTGGAAATTGTGCTCAATAGAGAGAATAAAAGTTCTAGATTTTGTATCATATCACAGAAATTGTTAGAATCACATCAAGAAAACCAGCATATTCCTATCATATAGATGTACTATAAGTCTAAGGTCACAAAGTCAATGAGGCAGACATTAAACCAGTACAATAGGACAAGTATCAAAGATCTGTACCATATTTCATCATAAAGTCAAAATCTTTATAACTTATTCTCTTATCACCATCTCGATCCAGCTCCCTGAAAAAAAACCCACAAAAAACTTTTACCTTTGATCATATTTAGACTTTGACCCTTATTCATATCGTTTAGAAAGCGTTAGAAAGAACAGGATTGAAGGTTCATTTTTTCTGTGACGGCCATTAGTTCTCTTAATTTTAAAACTGATGGCAGAAGCAACATTCACATTTTGCTAACTGAACTAAGGTGATATTTTATTGGAGACTAATGGGAGACAACTCCTATATTTTGAAGACTAAAGGGAAATAATTTGATATAAGCAAATCTAAGAACTAACCTGAAAGCAGTCTCTACAATGTTTGGTTTTAAATGAGGTGCTACTTGTTTCACTACTTTATGAAGATCTTCAAATGTCAGGAAACCTTTACCTGTAATTATTCATTTTGTAAAAATCTATTATGACCAGATGAAACACTGTTCTTTAGTGGCAGTTATAAGTTAGATTGTCATCTCCAAAAGATTAGGTGCTGTGATTTTCTTTCGCCATTAAAAAAAAATTGTTCTTAAGTTTTTAGCTTTCAACCCCATCCAACTCAAAATTCAAAATTTATATGTAACAACAGCAAATGCCAAACCTAAAATAACTATTGTGGATAATCTCAGATAATCTTAAAAGCTAGTCCAAAGAGCTAATTGAAAGTTTAGCTTTCATATACCTCTTTGTATTACAGTTTCTAAGTCACTACTCCCAAATTCTCAAGTCTGGTGTTGCAAAATCAAACTGCCTTGAACGTGGATATTAAACTTCTGTCATGATAGTAAGGAACTTTTCCCTGAGTAAAATGTTACTAATTACTTACACTGAGTATCAAAAGCTAGAAATGTGTGTCTGATATCTTCATCTTCATCATGTTTAATAATATAACTAGTCATAGCTTCCATAAACTTCTTCTCTTGTAAAACTACAAACAATCAAATAAACATTGATATCAAATATTGCAATCTTTAATATTTATACAGAATTTTTCACTATTTCAATCTGATTTTTTTTTGATTTTTCCACTAAGTTATAATTGTTCAATATCTAAGAATATTCTTTTATTGTAAACAATATTTTATTTTGTATAAGGTGGATATTAGGCAGATGCCTAAGTCACTCCTCTTCTCTCCAGGCAATTGTTTTCTTTAACATAATCTTTGATCGGATATATCCTGGACAATCTGCAGCAAAACAAATGATGAAGTTCTAAAATGTAATAAATGAAAGTTCACCTGTTTCTCAAAAAAATCTTAAGATAAATTTTGTGGTAAGTTAAGCATTTTGCAATGAAAAATTTCACACTTATGACAATTTTAAATCGTAAGACTTTTTGAGAAACAGGTCGCAGATTTTAAAAATTCTGAGGAAACTTCTTACCTTTCTCATCTGTATCAGTTACATCACCATATTTCTCTAGAATATCTCTTGTCTCATACTGAAATAATCAAACAGTGATAAAAGATAAGCAATGGTTTAGATATTAAGTTATAAGAAGGAGATGATACTTCTCCACAGCGCTGGTGCTTCTATATGAGAGTAGGCCTATTTTCTAACTTTTATAACACCTAAAACTGTTTTTTTTTCACTCTGACCTAGATAATAGGTAACGATTCCCAGCAGGGTGTAGTGTATTAGAGATTATGATAATTAGTTTATTACCTAATTGATACCTGTGCCTAACGAGATATACCAACAGCTAGGTGATAATTATAATGGTGAGATGCTTAATTACTTAATTATCATTTATTTACACCTTCTTAACAATCTTATACAGCCCCTTTTTTATCTTGAATTTTGCTAGCCCCTGTTTTTCTACTTTCAACTGTACTTAAAACATTTAGTTCTTGATTGATAACGTAGACTAGTGCTTTTTATGGAAGTTATATTTTCAAATTATCCTAACTTTATCATAGATAAGCTACGATACTCCTTCCTCCAAATGCAGAATTTCTTGTTTGTTGAATTTGATTCAGATTTTGATTCCAAGAAGTAATATGATACCCAAATCAGTTTTATGAGATTTTATCTAGAATTAACAATTATACCTTTGACGGTTTGTAACCAAATAAGGAGACAACAGCAATTTTCAAATCTTCTCGAGTTAAATACTTTTTAACTCCTTCATCACATTCATCGAAGATCTGAAATCATATCAAATTAATCTATAATGCAAATTGGATTTAATTTAGTAAGTTGCATGCAGGTAATTACTAATTAAGGAACTACTGTTGTAAAACTTGATGGGAATTGCCTACAATGCATGTCAGTATCATTCCAGTCTGTTTTATATCTAACTGAAAAAAAGTATTGTTTTGGGATTTGCAAAGTAAAGGTATTCTGCTTTGTTGCTCTTAATTAAGGATAACCATTAACCAAGAAAATATTTGTGGTCTGAATTCAGGTATTTGTAAGGTCATAGGTCAAGCTGATCATTTCTTATTTTTTGTACGTCTAAGAAGTTTTCAAACCTTTTTCACTAATTTTTCTTCACTTGGAGTTAAGCTTCTTGTGATATTTTTGTACCCGTGGGTATGGAGGTTGAAGCCCAGCCGTGTAGACATTTTAATGCAATCTCTTCTTGGCGAAAAATCAATCAATTTTCACGGCTACATGATTAATGTGCATAACTATGTTTTGGTGGCCATATTGGAAATTCCAGGGCAATCCCTTGATTCTATTTTTTGATTGGTCTAGACAGGCACGTGATCAGAAAATCTATTCTTTTCGTTCGTCTACGCGGTGATAAAGTAGTGCATTCAAGATGGCTTCTCGTTGAATCTCTTTATGCATCCTGTGATTTTTCAAGAAATTTAACCCAAATAAACGGCAGATATGTCCAGTCCGTCTGCTCGTTCTACGAGGTTAAGTGCCAGGAATATCCGGAAAAGAGCTAGGACGAAATCTGAGCAACGGAAGAGGCAAAGTGCAGGTAAGAAGTGTCTCTGCGATGAGGGGAAAAGGAGAAGAGAAGGGTCATTCATTGTGCGATCACGAAAGGTGCAGACAAGTTGTTTAACGGACGAAGGAATGTCCCCAATATGGTTGTGATATCTGCATTTGTGAGCTTAAAAAATAAATATATTAGTTTACTTTTTTGTGTAGATTCTAGCCATGAAGTTAAAAAAGCAAAATTATGTTATACTTTTTACACATTTAATTTGTCTTTGAGTTTTGAGTTTGAAAAAGGATTTTCAATAGGCCTATTTTTAGCCTAAAAATTATTAATATTTGCAGGACTAATATTAGATATTAGCCAATGTCCATTGGCATTGTTATTACTAACTGTAATTACAGATCTTGTATCTGATAATGTTTAGATTCTTATATATTATAAACACCAAAGTCATATTAATTTTTTTTAAGTCTATTTTGCTATTAAAGGGGACCAGTCTTCATTTTTATTGGTTAATTTGGGTCTTGAATATGTTTAAGTATCCTTTAGAAGCACTAGAAATGCACGAAAATTGCGTATTTCCTTCAAATATACCTTAAATTAGACATTTCTCCTTCTATTTCTATAGATGACTTTTCTATATATTGCATAGTATAGCTAATGTGTAGTAGGGCATTATAACTTTCAAATGCTAATAATTTTGGATGCACATGGATTTGAAGGCTCAAATTTCGATGGTGATTTGTGATAACCAGTACTAAATTGCTGAGCTAAAGTATCCCCGTTTCTGGGGCTTATCCAAATCGACCCGCGAAAATGAAGCCTGTGCCTCTTTAATATTATCAATTCTAATGTAAACAATCAGAAAATTTTCATTCACCTGTACCAATGAATTGGCAATGAATGATTTAAGACAGCAGTAGAAGGACTTTAGATTACACGCTTAGTTACAACGGTTAAACGGTTAACGTACCGAAGTGCCCAAATTAGCAGCTCTCAAATTATTGTGCTCGATATTAAGAAACTGAGATGTATCTCCTCCAATAATTTTGATGTGATTTTGACGTCACTTTCAATCAAACATCACAGGATGAAGAGTAACAGTTATCCACAAATCTCGATTACACCATAAAAAGATAGCACATTCATTTATCTTTATTCACATATCAAATATATCTACCTGCAACCTTTATAAGCAAAGTATTACTGATTTTACGTCATGCAATAGAACATTGACAATGACGTGTAGTCATAAAATTACGCATGGAGAGGGTTAAGCACTGCAGAGCCAGAAATGCCAACAACTTTGATAATGACCCCCCTGTCAGTCAATTCAGGGTATGTCCAAATTAAGATAATCTAAAGCCCTGATTAGGATCACCTCAGATAAAAGATTATGTGCTTATGAACTTAAAAGTTCGAACAAATTTTGATTCATCTTTCTGGTTTCAGATTCAGCCATAGCTGCGGAAGCCATAGATGCTCAGTCCAGTACTAGTTCCAGTTCTACAAATGGCAAATATAATCTACGTCGCCGTCAAACTATTGACATTCTTACCAAAGATACCTTTTCTTCCAGTCCAAATATTCCTGTCAAAAAACGACGAAAATCATCCAGTGTAAACCCAGCACTGACACCTACAGGTAAGAGATTGTGTGTCAGAGTAGACTTAAAGGGATATGTTCACTAACCATTCAACCAAAAAACTTTTAGTCTCAAAACCCGTAATGTTTTTGCTTATCTAATCTGTAATAATGTTCTAAACTCTCCCTCAAAATTTAAGCTTTCAGATCCCTGTGTATCCATAAATATCAGCGTTTGAAAGTCATAAAAACGACTGTGATTGTGCGATTTGTGGGCAGTTCCAGTAAACCTTAAGGCTATTTAAATGAATTCGAGATTCAAATCAATCCTCGAATATGCTGAACATTCCCTTTTAAACATTGACAATTAATAAAGGAATACATATCTATATGGTTTCGGTCAGATTTAAAGATTCTGACATATATTTAAACTTCATGTTAGTTGAATTATTACAATTAATCAGTGCATTTGTATGCTCATATTATTGCTGCAAGACTTAAAAATATTTCCTTGATTTTAAAAGTGTTTTATTTGTATGATTTTAGGAAATATTGGAGCGAAATATTTGCAAGAAGATTTACCTGATGAAGTTATGTTAAAAATATTCTCCTATTTATTAGAATGTGATTTATGTCGAGTCTCTGAAGTATGTCATAGATTTCACTCTATAGTCAATGATGAAGAGCTTTGGTAGGTTTTATCCGAAATTTTTATAATATTTGTTTCAAGCAACCCAGTACTACTGTGTGTTTTCGGAATTCTAATAGCATCAATTACCACCATTCCATTTTTCAATCAGCATCTAAGTTCCAGAAATTCCACTTATAAGTACCGTTTTATGTCATCTTGAAAATTGGAATGGAACAAATTGATGCTTTAAGTGTCTCTGATACACATACATGATTTAAAAAACCTCTTTACAATCGCTTTAAAGAAGAAAAGCCCCTAAAATCTAAATATATTTATACTCAATCCACTTCAACAATAAGTAGTTTAATAGTGAACTCTGGCAAAAAAAGAATTTTTGATGTAAATTTTGGAAAATATAGATGAGCTCAGATATCCTGACCCTGACCTTTACTATTTGTAGGAAACCACTATACAGAGATGTATTTGAATATGATTTACCATTGATATTACGTGATACAGAACCAAAATCTTATGATTTTATACCTCTATCTGATCTGGGAAAATACGACAATCCATGGAAAGAAAGCTTCCGTCAGCTGGTAAGAATTTTGTCCCCATCTAAGATCTTTTTTTATGCACTAGTACACTCATTGAATAATTCAACAATTCTATCCCTGTAATAGTGAACTTTAAATCTGAGATTTTTAAGACATGTACTAGGTAACTAAACATTTTTTTAAATGGATGCTGATGAATAGTGTAAGTTGTTATAAAAGATACTTTCCTATGGAAGCACTGGCCTATACACTTGCAAAATAATCATTATTTAACTGTATTTTTAGTATCGTAATGTTAACGTACATGTTCGACATGGTTATAATATTGGAAACCACCAAATCACAAAAAAACGACATAAAGGCAGAAATGTTGTGGTAAGTGAATTTTGTAATAGTTTTTTTTTGTGGACATAGTTTATCTTATCATAAGAAAATGTATTTCTATTCTATTTTATTGTGTAAATGATGTTTTTATCAGATTATTAACAAAATACTTCCAAATTCTATGAGAAGTTTTTATTAAATTAAATTCTCTGATATTAATCCAAAATGGTTTATCTGTGAAAGTTAATGAATATGTGTGTGTTATTATTTCAGTATTTTGATACGATAGAAGATGCTCTACAGTATGTTGATAGTCTAATGCCGTATGATCCAGTGATATTTGTCCACAGTGGAGTATATCAAGGCGAGGTTCTGTCTATTGACACATCTGTTACTATTATTGGAGCTGGTAAGTACCGTTCTTTATCTCTGTTTGATTGGTTGGTAGAAGTTAACGTCTACTTCCAGCGTAAGTGGATAGCGCTAACTATTTGAAATTTTTCTAAGAATTGGATCAATTTGTCTAATCTAAAGTGACTTAATAATTACAGCCCCTGGTAATGTACGAGATCATGTTATTATTGAACGAGACAGTAAATCAACAGTAGTGTTTGTATCCGGGTCAAATTCAGCTTACTTAGGTTATGTTACTTTAAAGGTTTGTACCCTACTAATGTTTTCACCTGGCACTGAGGGTGGTTAAACCCAAACATGGGTTATGACATCAGATTTATATCTTGGCATAAAAAGTACATGAATCTTTTCTTGAAAATCAAATAAGCCTAAGAAAATAATCCTTCATTAAATTTTGGACTGCTTTGAATTGACATTCCCTCACTCGTTGCCTCATGCTTTGCTGACTTTTTGTTGTGATTCGAGATGACCATTTTCTATTGTTTTCTCTGATCATACAGTTTCTCTGATCATACAGTTATCAGATGTTTGTGTATTTCAGTTTTCACCAGACATCACATCATGTGTGCCACATCACCATCATTATGCACTTGAGATTACTGATCATTCTTCACCAGTCATTCAACATTGTCGTATTAAAAGTACATCAGTTGGTAAGTCTCTGTCTTTTTTTGAGGTCAATTTTCAAAGAACTGTTCTCTGTTCCGTTGTCGGCTTTAAGAAAACAGTATTTATAAAAACCTAGCTCTAAGTGGTATACTTACACAGAACTTCCCCTCGTTCAAGTTTTTGCTTTGATAAATTGGTTTTTAAAAACAAGAATTGCTTTAGTAACCTAATGATATGACAAAGATTTAGTTTTGAACACCTAGTAACATATTTTTTTTGTTATTTTTAGTGGGAGCTGCAGTATGTGTGTCAGGATCTGGGGCTGATCCTACCATTAAAAATTGTTTAATAAAAGATTGTGAAAATGTAGGATTATATGTGACAGACTATGCTACTGTAAGTTTTATTTTTTTGTGACAACTTTTATGAATTATGAGAAATTTCATTTTAATAAGCCACTAAGGTTGAGTAAGTATAGAAAATTGTACAGGTGCAAATTGTTTGAATGTGTCTTTAGAATTTTCTTTAGAACATAGTACTAATTAGTGAAAATATATTACAGGGAGTGTATGAAGATAATGAAATCAGTGGTAATGCCCTGGCTGGTATCTGGGTTAAAAATCACGCAACACCCATCATGAGACGCAATCATATTCACCATGGTAGAGATGTTGGTGTCTTTACTTTTGAAAATGGCATGGTAAGTGGATCAAATTGAAATAAACTTAGTATCTGATCTGTGCTTGCTGGAAGTGTTTGTGGTCTGAAGCCATTCTATATTAAACAAAGTTACAACATGGAATTTTAATAAATTACTTTGTTTTGCTGAAGCTATGTAGCCTAACAATTATTAAAATTCAGTTCAGTTAACCTCTAATTGTTTTTTTAATTCAGGCAAAATTTCATGTATTTTGATAAGTTGAATTTTAATTTTCAGGGTTATTTTGATTCATGTGATATCCACAATAATAGAATAGCAGGTTTTGAAGTCAAGGCTGGAGCCAATCCTACGGTAGTTTGCTGTGAAATACATCATGGTCAGACTGGCGGTATTTACGTACATGAAAATGGCCGTGGACAATTCATCGGAAATAAAATTCACTCTAATAATTTTGCTGGAGTGTGGATAACCTCTAACAGTGATCCAACTATTAGGTAAGTTCATATGTACTTATATATATGTATTAGTGCTGGGAATCGATTTAAAAATCATCATCGATTATCGGCAATTTATCGTTAGGCATATCCGATCGATAATCGATAAAATCGGAATTGATATTGTTAAATTTTGGTTCATATTGTCAATAAGTAATACGTCAGTTTACCAATCTTTACTGTTTGTAATGCTAGTATGTGATTATTACAATGTTATTCCCTGCGTAACCTTTCCTTTTTGTTTGTTTTTCCATCGATGTAAAACATGATAAATTGTTTAGAAGCTTAGTTTTCTTTCATACACCATCGCCATCGGCATTTTGTTTGTACCGTTGAACTGTCAAAACAACTAATGACAAGAACCAAGATTACAAAATTTTAGCACAGTTGTTATACGAGTTGCGATTAGCCTTCTATTTATAAACAGTAGTGATTATCCAATCAGCGTAGACGTTACGTATTGATGTCCAAATAAAATTAAGGGAGAAAAGTAGAATTTCAAGGTCACTCCTCCAGACAACAACTGATTAGAATTGCCTACACGTATTTAACAGGACATGGGATTTTAACTTTTGTGGGTCATCCTTGGGTATTAGGCTGCCGTTTTGTCAAACTAAAATTAGTCTTTTCAGAATATTGATCACTTTTTTCTGAGACTTTTTCCAAGTTTTAATAGTAGGCCTTCTCAGATAATGTCGGCATCTAACTACTAAAGTATATGTATTCTTTGATCTTCCTTTGATCTCATGCCTCTTGTGTTTTCTACCATACTGATATAAAAGTTTATCAGTGGTGTCACACATTAACGGAATCTTATTGTTTTTAGTCACCAAATCTTATAATAAGTCTCTTCAAGTAGCTTTTGTTTGAACAATTACTGAAACAATTGACCTTGATTCCGTAATGAAAATAATTTTTCCCGCCATTTTTTCTGGCGCCCGCAGGTCTCACAATCTGATATAACCTCTGACCTATATTCAAATGTTAATACTTGTAAGCGATGTGTATGAAAAGTGTATGATTTTAATGGAATAAAATATCGTTTCTGGTAAGAAGCTCTAATTTTTAAACATGTTAGATTTAATTCCCTCATTGTCATTTTGACAAAACAGACGGGCCTTTTTAAATAATATAAGTATGTTTTTGTTACGGTACCGTTTTAACTGGCCTGCACACGGAATCAGTAACCTAACCTAACGTTTTGATAATTTATCTTGAATCAAAAATCATAACGGGAATATAAATTTTATTAATGGTCATTATGATTAGAAAGAAGTGAAAGAAAGGAACAAGAGGGGTACAGATTTAGTATAAGCAGTTAAATTAGGTAAACTAAAACGTCGGGTTTGTCATTATAATATCAATATGGTCCTGGGATTTTTAGTGGAGGTTAACAGAAATTTCACGATAATCGATTTTGAAATAAAATATCGATTATCGTTATCGTTACGTGGCATAACAACAATAATCGATATTTTGATAATTTTCCCCAGCACTAATATGTATGTATGTATGTATATGTCAAAATAAAATGTTCTTTGTAGGTTAAGTTAAGGCCTGTTTAGAATGTGACTAGATGTAGACTTAATTTTCAAATACTGGTTGTAGTCAAAGTTATTTGACTTACGGTATGAGTTTTCAGACATTGATTACCCCTCAAATTAAATACGGAGTTGAATTATATAAATAATTAAATCATATACCCTGAGCTCTCATTGTCATTGACATTTGAAGTGTATGTTGTTAACATTATGTGACATTATCACTTGAATATTATACCAGGTAGCTAATAAAAACTTTATGTATGTTACAGGAAAAATGAGATTTATAATGGTCATCAAGGAGGTGTGTATATATTTGGTGATGGTAGAGGATTGATAGAACACAATAATATTCACGGTAAGATACCACATTGCTTAAATAACACGAGGGCAAGTCTCCAAAGACGGTGTCTTAAATTACCCGTATCCTTAAGGATCCTTAACATGCACAAAGAAAATTGTTCTGTGTTAGGCAAGGCTTTTGATTTTGTATTTGCCGACAAATGTCAGCAAGGGTCTGCCTAGTATACCTTAGACGGAGAAAATCAGTCAAATTGACTTTTCCCAAATGATTCTTTGAATAAATCGAAAAAATTTCACTTTAAAAAAAAAAACAGTATGATCACCAATAGGACTATTCATAGTATTGTATGTTTATTATTATTTACAGTTATGTTTCTTTTTTCTAATATGTGGAATATTGAAATCTATTATTTATTATTGTAGGAAACGCACTAGCTGGTATACAGATACGAACCAATAGTAATCCTATAGTCAGACACAATAAAATACATCATGGTGAACATGGAGGCATTTATCTTGTAAGTGTTTTTATTTTTAATTCTTTAATAGTTTATTTGGCATCTATAGATTTATCTCATTATAAATCAATGGCCTATCATATAAATAAAATTGCTTTACATGTTTAGAGTATTAAAGAGTATCCCAATCTCTTAATTTTTATTTTCCAGCATGAGAAAGGTCAAGGTTTAATAGAAGAAAATGAAATATACGCCAACACCTTGGCTGGTGTATGGATTACAACTGGTAGTACTCCTGTCTTACGTCGTAATAGAATACACAGTGGAAAACAGGTTGGTTGTTATAGTATACTTAATTACTTTTTTGTGTTGTCAATATTATTAGCAGTTTGCACTCATGCTTGATATGGAGCCGCGGTGGCTCAGTGAGTTAGACGCTTGCTCGCTAACCTGGAGGTCCAGGGTTCAATCCCGGCATGGGTCGAGATGATACCTTCGGATTTTTCAACCCGGTTTCCCCCTGTCAGTGATGCAGGTCGGAGGAGCTGACATGGAAAAGCGTCTAGTCGTTCGGATGGGACAATAAACCGAGGCCCCGTGTGCTATTGGCTGTGCACGTTAAAATCCCTTGACAGTTGGAAATCGAAAATAAGAGCAGACACTGCCGCTGTCCTGGCAAAATTTCCCTCATTGCACCACTGCATGGCGTTTGCCCGTCCTCAATTAGCCCATATAGGTGCAGAAAGTAGGACATAAAACTCCATTCATTTCATTTTATTTCTCATGCTTGATATACAGAATTGAAACCATCATAAAGTATAATATATAATCTATATAATCAATATTGTAGGTTGGTGTATATTTCTATGACAATGGACATGGTGTTTTAGAAGATAATGATATTTTTAATCATTTGTATTCAGGAGTTCAAATCAGGTCAGTTCTCTGTTTCAAATAACTATTTATATACAAAATTCCAATCCAAAAAAATTACTTTATTTTTTAAATGTTTATGCCTAGGAAAACCTTAGCCAAAAAAAAACAAAGTGTGGAGGTCAAAGTTAATTGAAAGAAATCTATCAGTCCTCAACAAGAAATTGGTTCAAATCTGCAATAATGGCCCATTCAAGGTCACATTATTTTTTTTCTGAAGTACTATATAGTGGTTTTAATTTTTTGTTTTTAAAATTTCTAGGACTGAAAGTAATCCGTTAATAAGAAGAAATAAGATATGGGGAGGACAGAATGGTGGAATATTAATCTATAACAGTGGACTGGGAATGATTGAAAATAACGAGATATTTGATAATGCTATGGCTGGAATCTGGATTAAAATGCATAGTAACCCTGTTTTACGTCATAATAAAATACACGACGGTCGAGACGGAGGAATCTGTATATTTAATGAAGGCAAAGGTAGGCAACCTATGTACAAAAAATTTAAATTAGTTGTTAAATCCTTTATGATTTTGTGTACAGTTGGAGTCACTCTGTTTTGACATATCCTAGAATTTTGATGGGTTTTCTGTTTTATGCTGGTTTATTCGGATTTGTCAAATGAACAAGCTGCTCTGTATGTTGAATCATGGAATTGCTTTAGATTTTTTTGTCAGTAACTTAAAAATATATATTGATTGAAAAATATCTACAATTTTGGCAAGGATTTGAATTGATGTCTGAAATTCTGATTGCAGGTATATTAGAAGAAAATGAAATATTCCGTAATGCCCAGGCCGGTGTTTTGATAAGTACTGAAAGTCATCCGATATTACGAAGAAATAGAATCTATGATGGTCTTGCTGCTGGGGTAGAAATTACAAACAACGCTACCGCAACATTGGAGGCCAATAAAATATTTAATAATAGATTTGGAGGTTTATGTCTGGCCAGTGGAGTTAAGCCTACTTTTGAAGGAAGGGGTGAGTCCTTACAATTCATATTCAATATCTGTTAAAACTTATAAATTTTTACTTTCAACTGAATTATACTTTGACATACAGGGATTGAAAAAAATTTTCTAGGTTAAGATCTATTCATAATTTTAATGAATTTTTATTTACTAGAAAATGTGATAACTGGAAATCATAATATGGTAGAGAAAGCTGTTTCTACTGGTCAATGTTTATATAGAATATCTAGTTATACCAGTTTCCCCATGCATGATTTCTACAGGTAAGATTTCAACTTGTGTCTTAGTCTAATTCAAATCTTGTCTTGAAAATTTTATAGGAAGTTATCATTGGCGAGCCACATTGCAGTGTTAAAGAGATAAAATGTACAATCAAAGGATTGGAATTTTAAAAGTTTAAGTTCATAATTCAAGCAAGTATCAGATATAAAAAAAAAAACGGTTCATTTTAGTCGAGAATATTTTTAACAATTTTTTTTGTAAATTTCAGATGTAAAACGTGTCACACGACAGAAAGAAATGCCATTTGTTATAACTGTATTAAACGTTGCCATGGTGGTCACGAAGTGGAATTCATACGGCACGACCGGTTCTTTTGTGATTGTGGTGCTGGAACACTAAATAACAATTGCCAATTACAAGGAGAACCTACACAAGATACTGACACTTTATACGATTCAGCTGCACCTATGGAGTCCCATACCTTACAAGTCAATTGACACGATCACCCATATATGTGTTGGAATCTACCTTATCTTAGTGTTGTGTGTTCATCTCATGGTAGGCGTGGATGTTTATGTGTCAGTCAAAGGTGATTGGCAGGTGTTGGTCAGTGTTGTGATTTTGTTTTACACTAATCTGATGTTTGTGGGTGGAGTTAAAAAAAATGGAAGCAGAAGTTTTTTCAAACATGCTACATAGTTTTTTGTCGTGAATGTGGATTTGGAACAAGAAATTTTTTTCTGGAGTGAAAGAATGGTTAAACCAGTTTTAAGTCAAAACAAACACTTTTTATCCTATTTTGTATGTTTTTAGTCAATAAGTTATAAGTCATTCTAGAATTTTATTGAACTGAAAGAATGTGTATGATATCGTAATATATGTAGAAACAAAGACAATGGAACTGTTTCATGAAGTGGCATGAAGTGATCAAGTTTGTCCATAAGGCATTATTAACACTAGATGGAAACTTGACTAGGACATTAACAAAATAAAGTTTTTAGATTAATTTGCAAAGCTGTGGAGTAATACACAAAAACATTTACATTGATGCTGCATGTTTATGATTCAAAATGGTTTGCCTTTTATTTTTGTCGCCAAAATATTTTGTGAGTTTATTTTATTAACCTTGTAAAGGTTTACATATTTTCTTCCCAATGCACCTAGTTTTATGTGTTTTTTATGTACTTTGTATTGTCTATTATTCCAAAGACTTAATTTGAATCTAGGAGTGTGTTGTCGGATAATTTTCAACTTGTAATTTTTGTATCTAGTAAACTTCAGCTCATTTATGCTGCAGACAGTGAAACAAGAATTCTAGATAGATAAACCTCATATGAATAATATTCAAGAAATCTGATTGGCTGCGTTATTTTTCATATTGCTGTTGGCCATTGAGAGCTCTTGAATTTATGGGTTGAGGTGTTCTGACTACACACTCCAAGTTTCTTAACAGAATCAATTGATATTTATGGAATATACTACACAATCAGACAAACTCTAATGTCAGTCCAAACTTTCAATCTAAGGGAAGAATCAGTTGACATTAACAAGTTTCAGATAAGCTTACACAAGGCTCTAAAGGAAAATGTTTATAATTGTCTTGTCTGTAGTAAAAACATGGAATTCCTGACTTTCCAAATTACAAGAAACTGTACGATGCATAAGACTTGACTGACTGCTAAATTGTAGAAAGATTGTTGAACCAATGACATAGTAGATAGAGATCAAAATACGAGATTCAAGTTATGATATCATTAATATATATGCTAGATAAAATATGAAATAGCATGAACTCATGTTTTAAGTTATGATATTTTTATATCTCTTTGCAATTTATTGAACTCTTTTTCAAACTTATTTGTCATTGTATGCAGAGATATTTTTAATGTCCTACTGACATTAAGTTGAGACTGATGTTGTAGTATATTCCAGAATATATCTAATGGAGATTATGGTTTGTGCCTTGGTTAAACAAAGTAATATCTATCTATCTATATATCTTTGTTTTAGTTAGAAATTCTCTATATTATATTTATTTTATTTAATTTTTTGTTGTACATTTTCTTCTTCATGTTTTCATTTTATTTGTCAAGTGTCATTTTTATACGCCCTCATCTCTCTATGAGGACGTATATTGTAGTCACCCCTGTCCGTCCGTCCGTCCGTCCGTCGGTCCGTCATGCCGTCCGTCCGTCCGTCCGTCGGTCCGTCCGTCCGTCAACATTTGCTCGTAAACGCTCTAAAAACTAGAGTTTTTGACGGAATCAAATGAAATTTGATATGTGTATACATATTCATAAAACGAAGATCAAGTTCGAATTTGAGCTATTTTCGATCGTTAGAAGCAGAGTTATTGCCCTTGCCCCAAATCCGGCGGTCTCTCCATCAAAATTTGCTTGTAAACGCTCTAAAAACTAGAGTTTTTGACGGAATCAAATGAAATTTGATATGTGTATTGATATTCATAAAACGAAGATCAAGTTCGAATTTGAGCTCTTTTCGATCGTTAGAAGCAGAGTTATTGCCCTTGCCCCAAATGCGTCGGTCCGTCCATCAACATTTACTTGTAAACTCTCTAAAAACTAGAGTTTTTGACGGAATCAAATGAAATTTGATATGTGTATATATATTCAGAAAACGAAGATCAAGTTCGAATTTGAGCTATTTTCGATTGTTACAAGCAGAATTATTGCCCTTGCCCCAAATCTTAAATATGCTATTACTCTCTTAGTTTTCAACCGATTTTGATGAAACTTAAAATGGATGTTATTGGACCTAAATCGAAAGGTTTGAGAAAGTTAAGTTTTCTCCTGATTAAATTTTTTCCTTTTTCGACTTTTTCGTTAGGCGTATATGGCCGTGGTCCACTATCTTATGTTTCTGTTAAGATTCTCAAAATACAAAAATAACTCGGATAAGGTTAAGGCTACAGAATTCTGGACAAGCATGCTTTTCAGTCAGACAGACAGAAAATATTGCCCCAAGCTGCAGTTCACACATTGATATGGCACTTGGGCACATGGAATTTTTTTACCAGTACACCTGTTTGACACCAGACAAATCTTTACTTACTATTACTGGTATACTGTATTATATGCCAATTCTTAGAAAATCTTGGTTGAATAATTATCAAAGATTTTGTGAAACTACTATCAGAAGTGACTGGGTGATTCATTCGTGAATAATTATTCAGTGAAGTGTTTGTTATTTCTACTGTGTTTAAAAGATATTGCAATTTATAGTTTTAATTGTCTTTTTATAATTCAATTTTAACTTTTCTACCTTGCTGGTCAAAATTATCAGTTATCTAAACTTTGTGATTTTCTATCAATTTTTTACTACAGTGATTTTTTTGCATGCTTTTTGATTAAAAATTTACAAAATTTGTGTGTCTGGGAATATGAACATATAACTTTCCTTATTTAATAAATTTTCATTTCATGATAAATTTATTAAACGGGACAATTATGTCAAATTCACTCTCCATTTTTTTCTCTTTTTTTTTTTTAAAGGCCAACAAAACATTTCCAGACACACGAAAAACACACTGCTAAATAATCTTGATCAATTTGATGGAAGTTTTTTATTAGTTGTTTTTGTTGACATTTTTAAACTGCCACCTTTCTTCACAAACATACTAAAAGTATAAATATAAAAATCAAAAAATACTTCTCAGCAATTTGTGAAAATTTATAATTCTTTTTTGAAATTTTTCTTGAAATAGTATTTTAATGGCAGACAAATGTTTGTAGTTATATATTGATGCACTTTGATATTTATGGAATTTATTTTGTTATTATTTGATTGTTAAAGCTAAAAGGGTCTAGTGGTCTAAATATTTTCTTACTAGGCAGCATCTGGATCTTGTACAATTCAATAACATACAGTATAAGTTTTATTGTTGTGATATCCATGATTTTAAATCTAAAGAAAGTGACAGTCTAATTAAAATTTCAAAAATTCATTTTCTTCGACTTTTTAAAATTTCAGTTTTTTAACCCTCAAATGTTGTGGCTATAAACAGAATTTCAAAAAGTAGAACAAAATGAAATTTTCGTGAGAATTAAAAAGTGAGAAGTTTGCTGAAATTGTGCTGAGTCAGCTTGAAAGCCAAATATTTAGATAGCGATGTCCCTTTAAGCTCAAGTAAATTTTTAAATGCCCACACATGTGAAAAGATATGATTAATGCTGTTATTAACTTTGACCAACTATTTATTATCTGTAAGAGTCGACTGACAAATTTAATTGAGAAAAAGTGCATATCAAAACAAAAACAGGACCAGGACTAGTCCACTTTATTCAGAAATATTCAGAGTAAAGAACAAAATAATGTCAATGGCTATGTATTCTCTAAAAAATGGACTACATGTGTTAATGTTTTGCTGCGTCCTGAATGTACTCATACTATTAATTTTCTGTTTAAATGTTATGTGATGTTTTTTTTATGGGAAGTATGGTAATTTGTTGATTGTTGACAAGTTGTTGTTTGTTGATTGGTCTGTTTTAATTCTCTGGGTGTTTGTTTTTAGTCATATCAGACTTAATTCTGAACTTGTTTTTAGCTTTAAAAAGTTGAATCTTGGATTTTTGAAAACCTTTGCATTATTCAGGTCTCTTTTGGATCAAAACTTCATAGTGATACTCTTTTGAAAGCTAATAACAATGTTTTATCAGTTATTTAAACAGACTGTTAGGTCTTGAAGGATTTTAGTAAGATGTTTTCTAGCATTTGTATGTGTACCAGGAATGCTAACAGCTTCTATTTTTACCATTCTAATTTTCTTTCCAACTTCAGATTAAGATTTCACAATACCAATTTATATGACAATCTAGCAGAATGTTAGAATGGTACAAATAGAAGCTAAAAGTGTCCCTGATACACACAAAGACTAGAAAACACAGATTCCCTTTAATGATATCATTGTTTTATACTGAATTTCTGGTAGTGATATCTTGTGATACCTCTTGAATTTTCATTACATGAAATAACTCTGTTTGTAATTGGGTAGTAGATTTGTGTTTTTAATTTTGTGTTACAAATGTCTGAATACATAAAACTTAACCTATTGCATCTTCATTGTCTTTTTACATAGTGTTTGTATGTTTCAACAACTATAAGTGAAACCCAGTTCTAATGATATTGAAATGTGATTTTCCAAATATTGCGCATTTTGGTTGCTAAAGGAAAGGAAAGTCACATTTTCTGCAAAAATGTTAGAACATGTGCATTTAGTTACCTCATATTAACCCTCCACTATCTTCTGGGTTTACCTTTTACATTTTGTACAGAAATCACTATTCTTCATTATTTGTTGGTATAAGCTTAGTCAGACTGAAATATTTTTATATATCTGAAGCATTTAAAAAAAAAAAGCCGATATAACTTACTGTCTTTGAAAGTAGTAATCCAAGGCAAAATTACCCTTACCCTCAAAGCTTAAATTTTATAATTTAACATGTATCATACCATGACCTACACCACATCTCTTGTCAATTGTATCAAAAGTGATTTGTCACATAATTTTTCTCAAAATGGTAATAACTGTTGATTTTAAAATTTAAAACCTTGAAAGTATAAATATCTTAAGACCAGTCATGCATTTAATTACCAAAGTTGGAATTTTTTTTACCATAATTAATTTTTTTGAAAGGGTCTATTAATCTCTGGGAAAAGAGCAATCTGTTTCTCAAATAAAGGAAAAATTATCATTTAATTAATTAAAATGAAAAGAACTGTTCACGAAAAATATTTTTTTACAGAGAAAAGGCTTCTGTGTCACTTTTCTTCAAAACTAATATTGCAATCATATGATTGGTTAAAAAATTAAAAATTAATTTTTATCTTGTTTTATTAACCAATCAGATGGCTGTAAATCCTGATTTTATCTTTGTTAATACCAATCCTGGTTGTTTTGTCAGACATATTATCGTAGGTTGTAAGTAATGTATGTTATATATCAGTTCAGATATTGTAGTTATAAACGGTTGAATTTTGGTTTAAATGAAAAATACTATTTGTATAATTGTTAAATATGAGTGCTACCATTCTAAAAATAAAATTGTTTTAAGTCTGAGCTTTTATTTCAATGAGAGATGACAATATGAACTTCATTGTGGCACTGCTAACGTAATTTCATTATGTTAACTTGACAAATTCTTATATTATGGATGTTTAACCTATGCCATTAATCCCCATTAAAGGGATAGTTATATATTTACTTTACTATCTAGCAGAGCAATATTCAACTATTCATAGTTTCTTTTCAGAATTCAATGCAACATGACCTATGTCACATCTGTTTGTATCCGGGATTCCCGTTCCCGGGAATTCTCGGGATTTCCAGAGTTTCTGGCGACTGTTCCCGAGAATGGGAACATAGATTTTTTTCATATTTATTTCACCATTAACAGTGGAAAATCCTATCATCTGGAGGAACAATACTCACCGAAATTTCCCACATCCAAGCCCCGACCCTAATCCGCCCCTGACGGCAGTGATGGTGATGATACTCGGGACATCAGTTGAAATGTCTCTGGAATAAGAACTTATAAAAATTATCGACGAGGAACTCAAGCAATGTCAGAAAGAGACGATTATCACTTTCATTTGGGAATTTACATCATTTAAGCAAATAAAGACTGGGACACTAAATCCTGAATTCATATATAATGCTCTGAGGTCAATCAATCCGTCATCAGTCGCAGCGGAAAAAGCTTTTCTGTTGCAGGCAATTTTGAGACGAAGATAAGATCTCGCCTTGAGGTGTAATCTTTGTGCGCGTTGGTGTTCCTGAAGCATTGGTTGCGGATAGATTCGTCGGTAGCATAATCCACTCCCACTGCCGCTAATACTAAAACCTATTTGCAAAGAGACATTTTGGGTTCAAAAGTTGTTCTGAAATATTGCGAATTATATGACAATAAAATTTGATATGAAACTACATAGATGGCTTTAGTTTATGTCCTATATTTTGGTAACGGTTGTAGTTTGAGTAGCTCTTATAAGTTGAAATTGATTCCCGGGAAAAGCATAAATTTCATCCCCATTCCCGGGAATGAGATATTCGGGAATGCTGCAAACCCTAGACATCCTATTTATAGTATTTTCTTGTTGTCAAAATGGTCCCAAACATTATACCGTTCTTCCTTTCTTTGCAAATGGACAGCTTTGGTTGTGTTAAAGTGAAATGAGATAGATCTCATAGGTTGTATAATCTCAAAATCTTAGAAATTCTTTAAAATACAAAAATATCTTTCATCTACTGCTTGCTGACATATGTCAAAAACTAAGTATCAATTCAAGCACACTTCAACCTATTAATGATAAGCCTGATGAATAAAATACATGTACATGTATACTGATATTACTATCTTGTCAAGATCTAGTATCTAGTAAAATCAACAAGTGAGTGATAACTGAATTATTCTATCAGCTATTTCTAGACCATATCTTATCTGTTGGAGACACTTTTTAAGTGTAGTGCACAAGAGTTGACCAGTCGGTTAGGATTACAGGCCTTGTATTCAAGCCTACAGGTAAGGGCTATTATGTGTCTAATCTAAAAAATAGATTGTTTATAGGGAATATTGGAAGTTGCTTGCTTTTCTCTTTTTGATTTACATACACAGCTATTTTCCTCATTGCACATTGTATGGCATTGTCTGTTTCCATGTAAAGTGTTTCTTTTTAAAGGAATCGTATGGAAACTGAAAGCATTGATTTGCACCATTTCTAATTATTTTTTTTGTCAGATTTCTGTGGTTTTTACAACAACTAGGACTAAATGTTTTATCACATCAGTATAGAAAAATTATCATTGCAAAAATTGTTTAAAAAAAAGAGACCTTTGCAACTCTAAAAAAAAGTCTATTCATGAGAAAAAATTGTGATAGTTAAACTTTAAGCATGTTATTTTTAAAAAAATTTTAAACATCGGTTTAAACATTTTTTTTAAATGAATTTTGAATTAAAAAAAAAAAAACAACAATTGCCTTTTAGAAAAAAAAAACTTGATTTACTTTATATTTCATTTGATATTTCTTAGAATGTTGAGAATTGCTATAGAAAAGGTCTTGGATCATTAGGCCTACACCTATGTGAGCTTATTATACCTTAAAGCTTCCAGATAGTTTTGGTCTGAATCATTCTAGAGTTATTTCCCTTTATCGACAGTGTAAAGTGAAAGTAGAATTATACAACAATGTCAAAATAAAAAGTATTATGTAAAGTAAACACCTCGACGAATTTAATAAGGATAGGCCGGTATCCAGGTCAGGTTGATCAAAATATGGAGGTATTATGGAGTCAATTTATCGGTCTGTAAGCATAGTGGCTGCCATAAAACATAAGGATTGATCTTGTGAGTAAAAGGTATAAATCCTGTGTTTTCAACCACTGGTTTTCTCAACTGTCTCTGATTACTAGTACCCACAAGGACTATGTCCCTAATATTGTCTGCGGAAGTCATCTAAAACATGCAATTTCGAAGCATGATAAAGTAAATTTTGCTCCAAGTGTACAGAGTCACTGTGAAGTGTGAACAATGGACACTGGATGCATTAGTCAGATAAAACCTGCCGTTGAGGGGTATGGATGCATATCCACCCAGATTACTTTTTTTTTTCAGGCCTATTATAGCTCAGTTTGAATCCCCTGGAAAATGTCCAAATGTCCCCAGTTTGGGACATGTCCCCCAAGTTGAAAACCCAGGGTATAAATAAAGCCAAAGCCCGAACAAAGGAAAGGATAAAATTCAAACAAAAGTTATCATTCAAAGGCAGAAAAGGCAAAGGACAAGAATTGAAGAGTAGTAACACATGTGTAAAGTATCTTGGCTTCCCATATTTAAATTTACTTTTTTAAAGGGAGATGTTGACAGTGTCAATTTGTTCTTTAACTGTTAGGAATTAAAGAAGAATTCCAATAATTATGAACATTTCTTTTCGAAAATGATGAGATTTAGATCAAGTCCAAGTAGACTTACAAAACGTAAAATTGTAGGAAGAAATTTTCGAAATTGGCTTTTGATTTGTGTTTTCAGATTGTTGAAAAGTGAAAAAAATGCTTGAGAAATTTGCAGAAGCTGAAAACGAGGTTGGAGACAGTGGAGAAGAAATTAAACCACCTCAAAATTTTGATTCTGACAAATTTGAAAGGGGAAAGAAGTTTATGCAGAATCATATTACACTCATCTCGATTGGAATGTTCACATCTTTGGTGTGTGGACTCAGTGTTCGGAACCTACTAGAGCCTTTGATTTATACTGGAAACTCGGACACACCTCGAAAAGCTTTTAGACGATATGAAGGTACTTTTGTTCAAGTTTGTCGATGGTGTTTTGGAAATATTTGGGATCCTGATGACCTTGGTCATAAATCCATCAAACTTGTGCGAAACATGCACAACAGTGTTCGAAAATCAATGATGGATTATGAAGCGAAAAATGAAAATCTGAGTTATATTCAAACTGAAACAAGATCAAAAGTAACCATGCGTGTATCACAATATGAGATGTCATTAGTTCAAGCTGGTTTCTTTGGACCAATAGTTCTGGATCCGCTAAAATTTGGTATCAAATGTTCAGAGAATGATTTGGATGATTTTGTGTATTTTTGGTATGGAGTTGGATATGCTCTTGGTATAAAGGATAAAAATAACGTCTGTTTCAATGGATATAAGGAGGCTAGACAAATCTGTCTTCATATATCCGATGAAATTTTGATGCCAGCTTTAAAAAATCGACCTAAAGATTTTGGGAAAATGGCGAAAGCTTTAACAGAGGGTTCAAATATACCATTTAGCTTTCCTTTTAATAATTTTTTTACTGTTGAGTCCATTGTGGCGTTTGGGTTTTATGGAATTGGTGATAAGTTGCCATGGTTATCTTTTGGAGATTATGTCAGATTTTATTTTTTGCGATTCATAATCTGGATAATTTTTCTGTTTCCTCAATACGAGCGTTTCCTTAGCAAAATGCTCAGAAAAATCTACTGGGAAAGTCCAACAATAAATAGCAAATATAAATTATGATATTTAGGAGAAAAGTTTATCAAGCTGTTGTGGGAACTGTAGGTTTTAACATAGTGGTTAAGAATAACCACAAAAGCAATGGCACAGTTATAAAGACATGTTTTGATGTTGGTGTATATTTTAAGATGGTAGAATCAGACTCAATTGTTTATTGTCTTTGAAATGTGGCTATGATTAATTAAACTGAAGAATTTTGTGGTTTTAGTTTAGTTATCAACAAATATGACCCTTCACTAGGCAAACCCCTATAATTTGCCTTTGAAAAGAGAGTAATCTTAAAGGAAAATTGTCGCAACGCTTATTGCCCTTAACCCCATTATATTCTGCTTAAAGCCAATTTCGAGTGGGTAGAACTTGTTTATAATCTTAATGAAACCAAATCGCGTTGAGACGATGTGCTACAAAGTACTCTTTAATTTCATATGCGAAACGGCTATATTGAAGCAAGATATGACCCTTTCTGAACTAACCCTACTTGGCTTTAAAAAAAAAGAGCTTAACCCTAACTAACCCTAGCTAACCGTAACCCTAACTAACATTGTCTCGAAAGCCGGAAGGTTTCCACACTTTTTCGCCAGCTTATGGCTTCATGTGGTCGAATATTAGTTGAAGCCTTTTTTACAAAGTCCAACACTGTCTCTTGTATCATTTTGACTCTACAAAACATTTTGTGATCAATGAATAGGACTGCATAGCTAATCCTAGCTGCCTTTGACCCCATTTCACATGCGGTACGGCTATGTTGAAGCAAGATAAGAATCTTTCTGTAGCTAAATCATTAGCTGTTGTAAATAGAGAGTTATCCTTAACCCTCGCTAACCCTTGCTAACCAAGCAAGCAAGATAGTTCATGCTCATCCTATAAGTTTTGTTCCAGCATTGTTCTGAACATTCGGGAGAATCAACACCCCGCCCCCCCCCCCCCCATCTTTCCTCGGACCCTTATTGATCTATTCTTTTACAGCCTTCAAACTCGAACTTTAAAAAAAAGAGACTGTATCAGCTCTAACATGGTTTTTATTAAGTAAGTAGTAAGTTCATCATGTATATACAGATAGGAAAGGTAACATACGCCCACTGGCACTGTCAGAAATGATATTTTTTATTCGAACTTTTGATTTGTAGTTTCGAATTTGACAAAAAAACTCACCAATACATACTTCCATACCACGTTTTGTTAAAATCAGTTAAAAATGTATCCTCTATATTGTTTAAGGGCAAAATTTGACGTGGTTGTACTTAGTCAAAGGCAATAACTAAAAACCTACGCCCTATTATTGCCAAATTCCCAACTTAACCGAGATCTCTTCAAAATACAGCCATACCAAGTTTCATTAAGATCAACTAAAAAATGTATCCTCTATATTGTTTAATAGCACAATTATTGGACGTGGTTGTACTAAGTCAAGCGCAATAACTCAATAAACCTTCGCCCAATTATTGCCAAATTTAAAACGAACCGAGATCTCATCAATATACAAGTATGCCAAGTTTTATTAAAATCTATCGTGCCTAACAAAAATGATGACGGATGGATGGTCGGACGAACAGACGGCTAGACGGACGGACACAAGGATCGACAGACGGAATGGGCGACGGCAGCATACATCTTCCATTCAATGTAGAAAAACATAGACAACCCCAATATTAAAAATCACATCATTATCCTAACAATAAAAATTCTGCCCAAAATAAAGTTTACTAAATCCCTCCTCCAGATATTTTCCCGAATCCCACCCATACAGCCCCGGTTTAAACAGGATTAGATACTGATCATAACTTCGTTAACATTGAGAGGCTCGTGAACAACTGGTGGCTTTACTTTCTGAATCGTCAGTATCATAAAATCTCCATCTATTATTTTGATTTCTGTAAAGAGAAAACAAATCTTGAGGTGAATTTAACTCCAGATCAATGAGTTCGTTCTACTCCTTCGGTAATGTATATAATATTTATATGACTATATGCCAAGAAGGGACACGTGAGCTTCCAATGCATCCTTTTGCGAAATACGAAGAAACTGTTTTAATCTAATATAGAACTCTGAGAAAAACTCTGCCACAACTTTGCAAGTGAAACTATAGATAGAGCACTGTTGGAACTTTCACAGACACTCAATTTAATGTCTTATTTATGAGATTTAAACAATTTCCTTTCCATGAATTCAGGGGTAAACCATTGCTCACCTAATTCGTCATCTTTTTTATCACCATCACTCAAAAACTCCGATATCTTGTACCTTTCAGAAATAGTTTGCTTTCCTGAAAAATATTAAGAAATGATAATTTAGTTATAGAGATAAGAATGGGGGTATGACATTAAGCTTACGATAATTCTTTTTCAGTTAGGGGCTTTATTATTGACATTCTATCTTATAACGTAAATATCTGAAAAATTGTAGTTCACCGTAAAAATGTTGGGTCTGAAAACATACTCCCTAACGGACCACCATGCACTGTCATTTGATCAAATAGGAAGCGAAGATCTTCAACAAGCCTTACCTTGTTTATTGGGGTATATACAATTATTTTATAATTATATAATATCTATATATTTATTATCAACTTACGTTCAGGCTCCTCGTAAGCAGGTTCAACAGCTGAAACGCACATTAAGTGATGGTACCACCGTTTTCCTGACTGTTTCTTCAAATTTCCATCAGAATATTTCTCGCGTTTTTCTGCACGCTTTAATCTCACCTCCTGCATCTTATTCCGTATCTAAAATGTAGGAACATCATGGAAACGTAAAAAGATGTAATTGTATAAATATATGTACTGAATCTTGTACAAAGTCTAAAATTCATATTGCGTACTCTCCACACCCCCTGGACCTGTAATCATCATGGCGAATCAATTTTGAAATAAATTGAATATTTCATACAAACTGGCAACTATTTTCAGTGATGTTTTTGAATCAGATATTAGAAATGTGAAAAATGTTTGACATTGTAAAACATCATTAGCTATCGAAAACCAATTTGAAAGACTAAACTGGTAACGAACGTTCTGAAAATATGAAGTTGCCCAGACATAAGATCTACTCTACATGGGTAGTTTCATCCCGTCTAAAATATGAAAGTAAGACTTCAAACTCACCCATCTTATCGGATTTGGCATCTTGAATTTAAAAATTCACACGAAACTTCGTAATATTGGTTATTGGTACCAAAGAGAAAAAGTCCACCCGTCTAGAATGTCGGTTTCCAAAGGTAACTTTATAAAGCCTTTTCGTGAAAGAATGAAAAACGTTGTAACCATTATGACGTCAAAGTTTGATTTTGCGTCCCGACCCAATATGATTTAAATGCCGATTATAATTACTTTGTTTCGTAATATTTCTGCGGGTTAACTGCGCTCGAATGTTATCCTCATTGCTGAAAATACGAACGGAGGTAATATTGGTCATCTTACCAGATACTTAGGCTTATGTCTTCTATTGACACCATTCCAACTCCCCATTCAGCGTCAAATCAAGATATCAGAATATCAAGTTGCCAAGCAAATTTTGCAAAAAAATAATAATTCTGGCGTGAAAGATTTCCTTAATACTATTAACTTCTATGTATCCACATTTTGGCGTTTAGTTACATAACCAGCACCAATCCAAAACACAATTTCTTTATAAAAATATCTTAATTCGTCAGAAGGAATTGGCTTACCTACGCATTCAGCTCCTTACGTCGAAAGCTTGTTTGATACCATTGATGTAATCTGGTCGATGGTCTATTTGAGCCTTGAATATATTATGTAAATAGCCTCCAGAAGTACTAGAACTGCACAAAAATCGCACAATTCTTTCAATTATGTCGTATTTTTTTACTTTCAAACGCTCATATTTACACGGGGATTTAAAGGCTTATATTTCGAGGGAGAGTTGTGAACATTATGGATTAGAATAGCTAAAATTTAATTGGTCGAACAGTTAGTGAACATTTCCCTTTAATATCCCCTACGTGTGTTTCAGGCAAAAAAAGAAAAGGTTAATTTTTTTAAAATTTCGTGAAAATAGCCGACCCCAAATTTTAAATGGCCGTACCTTCGCCAATTTTGATCCTAGAGGTATAATTTTTGTACGGGAAGAAAATTTAATATTCCCTACATGATTGTGTTTCAGATGAAAACAGAAAATGTTGATTTTCGAAAAAATTCGAGGAAATCTGGTTTGAAGTTTCTCCCGGTTTTGGAGAGGAAAACTGCATTAAATGGCGTTTGCAAGAAGTTGGCGATACTAAAAATAAATGCTCTGAAATAGCCGACCCAAAACTTTAACTTTGCAAATTTTTATCCTAGAGGTATAATTTTTGTACAGGATGAACATTTAATATTCCCTACGTGTCTTTTAGGCAAAACAAGAAAACTGTTAATTTTCAAAAAATTTTCGAGGAAATCTGGTTTGAAGTTTCTCCCGATTTCGGAGAGGAAAACTGCACTAAATGGCGTTTGCAGGAAGTTGGCGACACTAAAAATAAATGCTGAGAAATAGCCGACCCCAAACTTTAACTTTGCAAATTTTGAGGTATAATTTTTGTACAAGATGAACATTTAATATTCCCTACGTGTGTTTTAGGCAAAAAAAGAAAATGTTAATTTTTGAAAAATTTCGAGAAAATCGAGTTTAAAGTTTCTTCCGGTTTTGGAGAGGAAAACTGCACTAAATGGCGTTTGCACTTTGCAGGAAGTTGGCGACACTAAAAGTGCTGTAATTCCTAGACGGTTCACGGTAGGAACTTGAAATTTGGCAGAAATCAACTTCAGATCGATGTGCACATTCAGTGAAAATTGCAACCTTACATCTCGGTTAATAAAAATATCCACATATGACTTTTACGTGCTCACAGGTAATACTTTATTTCACTCTTTAATGTTGTGAAAAATTAAACTTAATTTCTTTTCTAGAAATTTGAAATTCAAAACAATTATTATTTGAACAAACATAACTGAAGCAATGTTTTCTTAGTTTGTAAGTTTTAAAATGGAAACACTGAATTTTATCAGGAATGTAAAGAATTTCTAAAGGAGAAAGAGCCAGTTTTTAGAACTTATTTTTCTGAAAGATGAAAAGGATTGTCTTGACAATATTTGCTTTAACATCTCACAGAGAATCAGATTCAACATAAATGTGGGCGTATATTGTAGTCGCGTCTGTCTGTCTGTTTGTCTGTCTACAATTGTTGTGAACACAATAGAGAGCTGGTTACTTGATGGATTTTGATAAAACTTGCTGTTAGTGTTTATAATCACCCAATGAAGAAGCCTATTGAAAATCAGACAAATCGAAAAATATTTGATGGGTTATTGCCCTTGTTTTTGAAAATACTTTGTTAACACGATAGAGAGCTGATTTCTTAATGGATTTTGATGAAACTTTGTGTGAGTATTTGTCATGACCTTGGGATTAACCCCATTGAAAGTCAGAAACATCGATAAATATTTTATGAGTTATTGCCCTTGTTCTTTAAAATGTGTTAATTTTATAGCCCGTAACACTCTCAAAGTTGTGAACACAATAGAGAGCTGGTTTCTGGATGGATTTTGATAAAACTTGTTGTGAGTGTTTATAATCATCCAATGAAGAAGCCTATTGAAAATCAGACAAACCATAAAATATTTGATGGGTTATTGCCCTTGTTTTTTGAAAATACTTTGTGAACACAATAGAGAGCTGATTTCTTGATAGATTTTGATGAAACTCGGTGTTAGTCATCATCCCAATGTCATACCTTTCTCCTTTACTATGTACGGTAGTTAAAGAGAATAACTTGACCACGGGAAGATGGGTGTTAGTGTTTGTCATGACCTTGGGATTAACTTTATTGAAAAAAATCAGAAACATCGATAAATATTTTATGCGTTATTGCCCTTGTTCTTTAAAATGTGTTAATTTTATAGGCCGTAACACTCTCAAAGTTGTGAAAACGATAGAGAGCTACTTTCTTGATGGATTTTTATAAAACTTGTTGTGAGTGTTTATACTCATCCAAGGAAGAAGTCTATTGAAAATCAGACAAATCGAAAAAAAAGCTGGTTTCTTGATAGATTTGGATGAGACTGGTTGTGAGTGTTATTGATGACCTTGGGATTAACCCTATTGAAAATCAGAACCATAGAAAAATATTTTATGAGTTATTGCCCTTGATCTTTAAAATATGTTCATTTTTTAGCGCGATAGAGGGCTGGTTTCTTGATGGATTTTGATAAAATTTGTTCTGAGTGTTCGGAAGCAGCGATGGTTGAATTCTATTGAAAATCAGACAAATCGGAAAATATTATATGTGTTATTGCCCTTGTTTTTGAAAATATTTTGTGAACATGATAAAGAGTTGGTTTCTTGATGGATTTTGATGAAACTTGGTATGAGTGTTTGTATTGACCTTGAGATAAACCATTTTGAAAATCAGAACCATAGAAAGATATTTTATAAGTTATTGCCCTTGTTCTTTAAAACGCGTTAATTTTTTAGCACTTTACATTCTCAAAGTTGTGGACACAATATAGGGAGCTGGTGATTTGATGGATTTTGCTGAAACTTAGTTTGAGTGTTCGTAATCAATTTAGTATGAAGCATATTGAAAATCAGTAAAATCAAAAACTCTTTATTACATGGGTTATTGCCCTTGTTTTGTTCATATTTCAGTGACTTATTATAATGAAACTTAACATTTTTAAGTTCATAAAACATAAAGAAAAAAAAACTGTAACAAAACTCCTGTAAAATGAAACTGTCACTCTCAGAATCTTTCATTTACTAACAACTCTCTCCAACCTCCCGGACGAATTGGCTGCCATTAGAAAAGTGGACGTATTCCGATGGCCATCGCTATTTTTTGAAAAAAGCCGACCCCAAATTTTAAATGGCGGTAACTTCGCCAATTTTGATCCTAGAGGTATAATTTTTGTACAGAAAGAAAATTTAATATTCCCTACATGATTGTGTTTCAGGTGAAAACAGAAAAGGTTAATTTTTGAAAAATTTAGAGGAAAACTGCACTAAATGGCGTTTGCAGGAAGTTGGCGACACTAAAAGTGCTTTAATTCCTAGACGGTTCACGGTAGGAACTTGAAATTTTGGACAAAACAACTTCAGATCGATGTGCACATTCTGTTCAAATTGCAATCTTACATCTTTGATTGTTTTTTAGCCACATCCTGTCAAAGTTTAGGCTTTTATCCAATCATTGACCTGCAGATAGCCGACCCCAAACTTTAAATGACCATAACTCCGCCAATTTTGATCCTAGAGGTATGATTTTTGTACAGGATGAACATTTAATATACCCTATGTGTGTTTCAAGCGAAAACAAACATTTTTTTGAGAAATTTCGAGAAAAGTTTAAAGTTTCTCACAGTTTCGGAGAGGACAACTGCACTAAATGGCGTTTGCAGGCGACACTCAAAGTGCTGTAATTCCTAAACGGTTCATGGTAGGAACATGAAATTTAGTACAAATCAACTTCAGATTGATGTGCAAATTGCAACCTTACATCTCTCATAGTTTTTGAGCCACAGTTTGTCAAAGTTTAGGCAAGTGTTTCTCAATCTTTGTTGGTGGTTACCCCCCTTTGAAGACCGTGATTCTTCATTACTCCCTCGACCTTGTTGGCGGTTCACTGATGGAGAATGGGGGTTCTCAAACTTTAAAAGAAAGGACTGTATTAACTCTAACATGGTTTTTATTAAGCAGTAAGTTCATCAAGTATTATACAGATAGATAAGGTAACATACGCCCACTGGCACTGTCGGAAATGATATTTTTTATTCGAACTAAAATACAAATTTCCTCAAATTAAAGAACTTTTGATTTGTAGTTTCGAATTTGCCAATAAATCTCACCAATACATACTTCCCAGGGGCGGATCCAGGATTTTGGAAAGGTGGGGGGGGGCGTATATCCATATCTGAGGCGAGCGAAGCGAGGCGAAATTTTTTTTGACCTTTTTTTTGGCTTAAAAACATAGAATAAGTATAAATTGTACTAATTTAACGGTTTCTGACGTGGACTATGTATGTTTTATAGTAAACGTTAATGGGTTAGACATTTTTGATGTCGTAATACAGTCTAACTTAAAAAAAAAAAAAAAAAAAAGACCAAGTAAAGGGGGGGGGGGGGGGGGCGCACGCCCTCTACGCCCCCCCCCTGGATCCGCCACTGCTTCCATACCAAGTTTTGTTAAAATCAGTTAAAAATGTATCCTCTATATTGTCTAAGGGCACAATTATTGGACGTGGTTGTACTTAGTCAAGCGCAATATCTCAATAAACCTTCGCCCAATTATTGCCAAATTCCTAACTTAACCGAGATCTCTTCAAAATACAGCCATACCAAGTTTCATTAAGATCAACTAAAAAATGTATCCTCTATATTGTTTAATAGCACAATTATTGGACGTGGTTGTACTAAGTCAAGCGCAATAACTCAATAAACCTTCGCCCAATTATTGCCAAATTTAAAACGAACCGAGATCTCATCAATATACAAGTATGCCAAGTTTCATTAAAATCTATCGTGCCTAACAAAAATGATGACGGATGGACGGACGGACCGACGGACGAACAGACGGCTAGACGGACGGACACAAGGATCGACAGACGGAATGGGCGACGGCAGCATACATCTTCCATTGAATGTAGAAAAACATAGACAACCCCAATATCAAAATTCAAAGTAAAAATCACTCCATTATCCTAACACTAAAAATTCTGCCCAAAATAAAGTTTACTCAATCCCTCCTCCAGATATTTTCCCGAATCCCACCCCTACAGCCCCGGTTTAAACAGGATTAGAAACTGATCATAACTTCGTTAACATTGAGAGGCTCGTGAACAACTGGTGGCTTTGCTTTCTGAATCGACAGTAACATAAAATCTCCATCTATCATCTTAACTTCTGTAAAGAGAAAACAAACCTTGAGGTGAATTTAACTCCAGATCAATGAGTTCGTTCTACTCCTTCGGTAATGTATATAATATTTATATGACTATATGCCAAGAAGGGACACGTGAGCTTCCAATGCATCCTTTTGCAAAATACGAAGAAACTGTTTTAATCTAATATAGAACTCTGAGAAAAACTCTGATACAGCTCTGCAAGTGAAACTATAGATAGTGCTCACTTGCAAAGTTGTATCAGAGTTTTTCTCAGTGTGTCCGAGTCCGTCCATCTAACCGTCTGTTCGGCCGACCATCCATCCGTCCATCCGTCATCATTTTTGTTAGGCACGATAGATTTTAATGAAACTTGGCATACTTGTATATTGATGAGTTCTCGGTTCGTTTTAAATTTGGCAATAATTGGGCGAAGGTTTATTGAGTTATTGCGCTTGACTTGCTAGTACAAATTTTTTGTCAAATTCGAAACTACAAATCAAAAGTTCTTTGAGGAAATTTGTATTTTTAGTTCGAATAAAAAATATCATTTCTGACAGTGTCAGTGGGCGTATGTTACCTTTCCTATCTGTATATACATGATGAACTTACTACTTAATAAAAACCATGTTAGAGCTGATACAGTCTCTTTTTTTTCGATTTTCGAAGTTCGATTTTGAAGGCTGTAAAAGAATAGGTCAATAAGGGTCCGAGGAAAGATAGGGGGAGGGGAGGGGGGATGTTGATTCTCCCGAATGTTCAGAACAATGCTGGAACAAAACACTTGAGAGTGAGCATGAACTATATTGCTTGCTTGGTTAGCAAGGGTTAGCGAGGGTTAAGGATAACTCTCTATTTACAACAGCTAATGAGTTAGCTCCGGAAGGATTCTTATCTTGCTTCAACATAGCCGTACTGCATGTGAAATTAAAGAGTACTTTGTAGCGCAAGAAAAGAAAGAAAACAATTCTTTGAGGACTCTTATGCTCTATAAACAAATTTGATCTACTCGAAAATGGCTCTAGAGGGATTCAAATGGGGTCAAAGGCAGCTATAGGGTTGGCTATGCAGTCTTATTCATTGATAACAAAATGTTTTGTAGAGTCAAAATGATACAAGAGACAGACGTGTTGGACTTAGTAAAAAAAAAGCTTCAACTAATATTCGACCACATGAACCCAGAAGCTGGCTAAAAAGTGTGGAAACCTCCCGGCTTTCGAGACTTGATGTTAGTTAGGAATTATAGGTTGTAACATTCCGGTTAAGCAATGTTACGAAAGCACGGGCACAGGCATGTGGGTATAACCTCAAGTGAGAGAGTATCGATAGTGCAGTTAGTTAAATAATTCAATTATACAAATATGAAAAATGAGTAGTGGTCTCTTATCTTTGAATCTGAAAAATATAAAAGAATAACTGTTCCCAGGGAACATTACATACAAATGAAATTAATGATACATTTTTAAGAAAAACATATTATAATATGAAAATGTTATGAGTATTTTTTGGAGAGAAATGACGAAAATATTTTTTACTTGATGGATAGGTTATAACAAAAATATGCTAATGTAGGAGGGGTAATTTACCACGTACTAAGATATCATTTAGGGTTAGCTAGGGCTAGTTAGGGTTAACTAATTCCATTTAACAAAACATAAAGTTTGAGTTTAATATTAATGTTCCTGTGGGAACCAGTATTTTATCTTTATATTTCAGATTCTCAAGATTATGGATGACTGTTTTTTTATTTTTTTTAACTAACTGCACAAAACAACTCTTTCACTAGAGGTTATGCCTACATACCTGTGCCCGTGCTTTCGTAGCATTACTTTATTGTAATGTTACAATCTACAATTCCTAGCGAGGGTTAACCCTAGGCATGACTCTTTTTTTAAAGCCAACTAGGGTTAGCTCAGAAAAGGGTCATATCTTGCTTCAATATAGCCGTATCGCATATGAAATTAAAGAGTACTTTGTAGCGCATCGTCTCAACGCGATTTGGTGTCAATAAGATTACACAAGTTCTACCCACTCTAAATTGGCTTTAAGCGGAATATAATGGGGTTATGGGCAATAAGCGTTGCACAGTCCAATGCTGTCAAAAAAGGGCAGGAACCACTTAAGGTTAGCTAGGGCTAACTAGGAAATCAGCTCTCTATTGTGTTCACAAAGTATTTTCAAAAACAAGGGCAATAACCAATCAAATATTTTCGGGTTTGTCTGATTTTCAATAGGCTTCTTCATTGGATGATTATAAACACTCACAACAAGTTTTATCAAAATCCATCAAGAAACCAGCTCTCTATTGTGTTTACAACTTTGAGAGTGTTACGGGCTATAAAATTAAAACATTTTAAAGAACAAGGGCAATTATAATACTCATAAAATGATTATCGATGTTTCTAATTTCCAATAGGGTTAATCCCAAGGTCATGACAAACACTCACACCAAGTTTCATCAAAATCCATCAAGAAATCAGTTTCTACTGTGTTAACAAAGTATTTTCAAAAACAAGGGCAATAACCCATCAAATATTTTTTGATTTGTCTAATATACATTAGTCTTCTTCCTTGGATGATTATAAACACTCACAACAAGTTCTATCAAAATCCATCAAGAAACCAGCTCTCTATCGTGTTCACAACAATTGTAGACAGACAGACAGACAGACGCGACTACAATATACGCCCACATTTATGTTGAATCTGATTCTCTGTGAGATGTTAAAGCAAATATTGTCTAGACAATCCCCTTCATCTTTCAGAAAATTAAGTTCTAAAAACTGGCTCTTTCTCCTTTAGAAATTCTTTATATTCCTGATAAAACTCCTGTTACCATTCTAAAACTTACAAACTAAGCAAACCTTGCTTCAGTTATGTTTTTTCAAATAAAATTTTTGAATTTCAAATTTCCAGAAAAGAAATTAATTTTAATTTTTCACAACATTAAAGAGTGAAATAAAGTATTACCTGTGAGCACGTAAATGTCATATGTGGATAATTTTTTAGTGTCGCCAACTTCCTGCAAACGCCATTTAGTGCAGTTTTCCTCTCCAAAACCGGAAGAAACTTTAAATTCGATTTTCTCGAAATTTTTCAAAAATTAACCTTTTCTTTTTTTGCCTAAAACACACGTAGGGAATATTAAATGTTCATCCTGTACAAAAATTATACCTCAAAATTTGCGAAGTTAGAGTTTGGGGTCGGCTATTTCACAGCATTTATTTTTAGTGTCGCCAACTTTCTGCAAACGCCATTTAGTGCAGTTTTCCTCTCCGAAACCGGTAGAAACTTCAAACCTGATTTCCTCGAAATTTTTCGAAAATAAATATTTTCTGTTTTCACCTGAAACACAATCATGTAGGGAATATTAAATTTTCTTCCCGTACAAAATTTATACCTCTAGGATCAAAATTGGCGAAGTTACGGCCATTTAAAATTTGGGGTCGGCTATTTTCACGAATTTTTTTAAAAATTAACCTTTTCTTTTTTCGCCTGAAACACACGTAGGGGATGTTAAAGGGATATGTTCGACCAATTAAATTTTAGTCCCAGAACCTGGAATGTTTGCGTAAGTAAGTCAATTCCTTCTGACGAATTAAAATGTTTTTATAGAGAAATTGTGTTTTGGATTGGTGCTGGTTATGTAACTAAACGACAAAATGTGGATACATAGAAGTTAATAGTATTAAGGAAATCTTTCACGACAGAATTATTATTTTTTTGCAAAATTTGCTTGGCAACTTGATATTCTGATATCTTGATTTGACGCTGAATGGGAAGTTGGAATAGTGTCAATAGAAGACATCCTAAGTATCTGGTAAGATGACCAATATTACCTCCGTCCGTATTTTCAGCAATGAGGATAACATTCCAGCGCAGTTAACCCGCAGAAATATTACGAAACAAAGTAATTATAATCGGCATTTAAATCATATTGTGTCGGGACGCAAAATCAAACTTTGACGTCATAATGGTTACAACGTTTTTCATTGTTCAACGAAAAGTCTTTATAAAGTTACCTTTGGAAACAGACATTCTAGACGGGTGGACTTTTTCTCTTTGGTACCAAAAACCAATATTACGAAGTTTCGTGTGAATTTATAAATTCAAGATGCCAAATCCGATAAGATGGGTGAGTTTGAAGTCTTACTTTCATATTTTAGACGGGATGAAACTACCCATGTAGATCTTATGTCTGGGCTACTTCATATTTTCAGAACGTTCGTTACCAGTTTAGTCTTTCAAATTGGTTTTCGATAGCTAATGATGTTTTACAATGTCAAACATTTTTCACATTTCTAATATCTGATTCAAAAACATCACTGAAAATAGTTGCCAGTTTGTATGAAATATTCAATTTATTTCAAAATTGATTCGCCATGATGATTACAGGTCCAGTGCCAAATCTTTTTTTTTGTCGGGGGTGTGGAGAGTAGGCTACGCAATATGAATTTTAGACTTTGTACAAGATTCAGTACATATATTTATACAATTACATCTTTTTATGTTTCCATGATGTTCCTACATTTTAGATACGGAATAAGATGCAGGAGGTGAGATTACAGCGTGCAGAAAAACGCGAGAAATATTCTGATGGAAATTTGAAGATACAGTCAGGAAAACGGTGGTACCATCACTTAATGTGCGTTTCAGCTGTTGAACCTGCTTACGAGGAGCCTGAACGTAAGTAAATAATAAATATATAGATATTATATAAAATATATAAACAATAAAATTTTATATATTCCAATAAACAAGGTGAGGCTTGTTGAAGATATAGAGAATCTCACCCGAGTGTCTTTTGATATCAGATATATCAACACAAGTTGATAAAGTGGAAAAACTCCGAGGCTTGCCGAGGAGTTTTTCCACTTTTATCAACGAGTGTTGATATATCTGATATCAAAAGACACAAGGGTGAAATTTAATTTATCATCCAATATCATTCTAAAATCGAAATATGCGAAACAACAACTTTCGAGGGGTGAACTGCAGATTATTGAAAGAACTTTCGAAGGGCGAAATCAATATGACGTCATTGTTATTAAGACGTCATTGGGCGAATTGTTTATCACGTGACCATATTGACCAATCAATGATTCAGAAAAGCAGTATCTCCTAGTAGATATAGTGCAGTAGATACTGCTTTTTATCATACAAGCGATATCTACTGTAGAATACCTTATTGGGTGATAACTTCGCTTCCTATTTGATCAAATTGACAGTGGTGGTCCGTTAGGGAGTATGTTTTCAGGCCCAACATTTTTACGGTGAACTACAATTTTTCAGATATTTACGTTATAAGATAAAATGTCAATAATAAAGCCCCTAACTGAAAAAGAATTATCGTAAGCTTAACGTCATACCCCCATTCTCATCTCTATAACTAAATTATCATTTCTTAATATTTTTCAGGAAAGCAAACTACTTCTGAAGAGTACAAGATATCGGAGTTATTCAGTGTTTTCAGTGATGGTGATAAAAAACATGAAGAACTAGGTGAACAATGCTTTACCCCTGAATTCATGGAAAGGGGGGGGGGGGGGGGGAGTTTAAATCTCATAAATTTAGTGTCTGTGAAAGTCCCAGCAGCGCTCTATCTTAAGTTTCACTTGCAAAGTTGTGGCAGAGTTTTTCTCCGAGTTCTATATTAGATTAAAACAGTTTCTTCGTATGTCCCTTCTTGGCATATAGTCATATAAATATTATATACATTACCGAAGGAGTAGAACGAACTCATTGATCTGGAGTTAAATTCACCTCAAGGTTTGTTTTCTCTTTGCAGAAATAAAGACAATAGATGGAGATGTTAAGTTACTGTCGATTCAGAAAGCAAAGCCACCAGTTGTTCACGAGCCTCTCAATGTTAACGAAGTTATGATCAGTATCTAATCCTATTTAAACCGGGGCTGTATGGGTGGGATTCGGGAAAATATCTGGAGGAGGGATTTAGTAAACTTTATTTTGGGCAAAATTTTTATTGTTAGGATAATGAAGTGGTTTTTACTTTGAATTTTAATATTGGGGTTGTCTATGTTTTTCTACATTGAATGGAAGTTGTATGCAGCCGTCGCCCATTTCGTCTGTCGATCTTTGTGTCCGTCCGTCTAGCCGTCTGTTCGTCCGTCCGTCATCATTTTTGTTAGGCACGATAGATTTTAATGAAACTTGGCATATTGATGAGATCTCGGTTCGTTTTAAATTTGGCAATAAAAGGGCGAAGGTTTATTGGGTTATTGCGCTTGACTTAGTACAACCACGTCCAATAATTGTGCTATTAAACAATATAGAGGATACATTTTTTAGTTGATCTTAATGAAACTTGGTATGGCTGTATTTTGAAGAGATCTCGGTTAAGTTGGGAATTTAGCAATAATAGGGCGAAGGTTTTTTGGTTATTGCCTTTGACTAAGTACAACCACGTCTAATTTTGCCCTTAGACAATATAGAGGATACATTTTTAACTGATTTTAACAAAACTTGGAATGGAAGTATGTATTGGTGAGATTTTTTGGCAAATTCGAAACTACAAATCAAAAGTTCTTTACTTTGAGGAAATTTTTATTTTAGTTCGAATAAAAAATATCATTTCCGACAGCGCCAGTGGGCGTATGTTACCTTACCTATCTGTATAATACTTGATGAGCTTACTACTTACTTAATAAAAACCATGTTATAGAGTTAATACAGTCTTTTTTTTTAAAGTTTGAGAACCCCCATTCTCCATCAGTGAACCGCCAACAAGTTCGAGGGAGTACTGAAGAATCACGGTCTTCAAAGGGGAGTAACCACCAAAAAAGATTGAGAAACACTTGCCTAAACTTTGACAAGCTTTGGCTCAAAAACTATGAGAGATGTAAGGTTGCAATTTGCACTAAATGTGTACATCAATCTGCCGTTGTTTTGTACTAAATTCCATGTTCCTACCATGAACCGTTTATGAATTACAGCACTTTTAGTATCGCCTGCAAACGCCATTTAGTACAGTTTTCCTCTCCGAAACTTGGAGAAACTTTAAACTTTTCTCGAAATTTCTCAAAAATTAACTTTTTCTGTTTTCGCTTGAAACACACATAGGGTATATTAAATGTTCATCCTGTACAAAAATCATACCTCTAGGATCAAAATTGGCGGAGTTATGGCCATTTAAAGTTTTGGGTCGGCTAGTTTATGCTTGCAGGTCAATGATTGGATAAAAGCCTAAAACACACGTAGGGAATATTAAATGTTCATCCTGTACAAAAATTATACCTCAAAATTTGCAAAGTTAAAGTTTGGGGTCGGCTACACGTTTGATGGGGTAAGAGTCAAAATTTTGACAGAGTTGTAAGGTTGCAATTTTCACTGAATGTGCACATCGATCTGAATTAGTGCAGTTTTCCTCTCCAAAACCGAGAGAAACTTAAAACTTGATTTTCTCGAAATATTTCAAAAATTTACCTTTTCTTTTTTTGCCTAAAAAAACACGTAGTTTTCCTCTCCGAAACCGGGAGAAACTTCAAACCAGATTTCCTCGAAATTTTTCGAAAATATATATTTTCTGTTTTCACCTGAAACACAATCATGTAGGTAATATTAAATTTTCTTCCCGTACAAAAATTATACCTCTAGGATAAAAATTGGCGAAGTTACAATTACAATTTGTGGTCGGCTATTTTCACGAAATTTTTAAAAATAGCGATGGCCATCGTAATACGCCCACTTTTCTAATGGCAGCCAATTCGTCCGGGAGGTTGGAGAGAGTTGTTAGTAAATGAAAGATTCTGAGAGTGACAGTTTCATTTTACAGGAGTTTTGTTACAGTTTTTTTTTCTTTATGTTTTATAAACTTAAAAATGTTTGATTTACTGATTATCAATATGCTTCATACTAAATTGATTACGAACAATCACACTAAGTTTCAGCAAAATCCATCAAATCACCAGCTCCCTATATTGTGTCCACAACTTTGAGAATGTAATGTGCTAAACAATGCTAAAGAACAAGGGTAATAACTCATAAAATATCTTTCTATGGTTCTGATTTTCAATATGGTTTATCTCAAGGTCAATACAATCACTCATACCAAGTTTCATCAAAATCCATCAAGAAACCAACTCTCTATCATGTTCACAACATATTTTCAAAAACAAGGGCAATAACCCTTTTAATATTTTCCGATTTGTCTGATTTTCAATAGAATTCAACCATCGCTGCCAGGGGCGGACTGGGCCGCATGGCCACGTGGCTAAAGCCATGCGGGCCGGTGTGCACGGGGCCGGTTTGTGAAAAATGACAAAAAAAAATATTTATATTTTGAAAAAAAAAAAAAAAAAAATTGGACTTATAGGTCTACTCAAAATTTCAAAAGAAAGTGGCCAAAATCCGCTGGAGGCGGTTTTTTTTCTATAAAACATACATGGTCCACGTCAAAAACCGTTAAATTAGTATACGCTCCCCCCTCCCTCTTTTGCAAACACGTGAATCCGCCCCTGTTAAGACCTATATGCTCGGGGTCGTGCTTTGCCCGACACACTTAAGTGGGCAGGTCAAGGGGAAAAAAACCATGGCCGCGTCACGGCCCCAGTCCGCCCCTGATCGCTGCTTCCGAACACTCAGAACAAATTTTATTAAAATCCATCAAGAAACCAGCCCTCTATCGTGTTCACAACTTTGAGAGTATTACCGCTAAAAATGAACACATTTTAAAGAACAAGGGCAATAACTCATAAAATATTTTTTGGATGGTTCTGATTTTCAATAGGGTTAATCCAAAGGTCATCCAAATCCATCAAGAAACCAGTTCTCTATTGTGTTTTCAACATATTTTCAAACACAAGGGCATTAACCCATCGATTTATTTTTTGATTTGTCTGATTTTCAATAGGCTTCTTCCTTGGATGATTATAAACACTCACAACCAGTTTCATCCAAATCCATCAAGAAACCAGTTCTCTATTGTGTTTTCAACATATTTTCAAAAACAAGGGCATTAACCCATCAATTTTTTTTCGATTTGACTGATTTTCAATAGGCTTCTTCCTTGGATGATTATAAACACTCACAACAAGTTTTATAAAAATCCATCAAGAAACTAGCTCTCTATCGTGTCCACAACTTTGAGAGTGTTACGGGCTATAAAATTAACACATTTTAAAGAACAAGGGCAATAACTCATGAAATATTTATCGATGTTTCTGATTTTTTCAATAGGGTTAATCCCAAGGTCATGACAAACACTAACACCAAGTTTCATCAAAATCCATCAAAAAATCATTTCTCTATTGTGTTCACAAAGTATTTCAAAAACAAGGGCAATAACCCATCAAATATTTTCTGGTTTGTCTGATTTTCAAAAGGCTTCTTCCTATAAACACTCACAGCAAGTTCTATCAAAATCCATCAAGTAACCAGCTCTCTATCGTGTTCACAACAATTGTAGACAGACAGACAGACGCGACTACAATATACGCCCACATTTATGTTGAATCTGATTCTCTGTGAGATGTTAAAGCAAATATAGTCAAGAAAATCCCCTTCATCTTTCAGAAAATTAAGTTCTAAAAACTGGCTCTTTCTACAAGCAGTGTAAATATTTTTTTATTATTCCGTTTAATCAAAAAAATTATTTCGATTAAACGAAATATTTATTTCGATTAAACGGAATAATATTTCGTCTAATCAAAATAAAATTATTTCGTTTAAACGAAATAAATCTTTACTTATATTTTTTCTGTTGAGCATACATTTATTTTATCATTTCGTTTAAACGAATTAATTTAAATCGTGTAAACGAAATAGTCAAATGAATTCGTTTAAACTAAATAATTAATTCGTCGTTTAAACAAATAAACGAAATAACTTTTTAAAAAAGTATTTCCACTGCGTGTTAGGGGCTCCGTACTTTCTCCTTTAGAAATTATTTATATTCCTGATAAAACTCCTTTTCCATTTTAAAACTTACAAACTAAGCAAACCTTGCTTCAGTTATGTTTTTTCAAATAAAATTTTTAAATTTCAAATTTCTAGAAAAGAAATTAATTTTAATTGTTCACACATTAAAGAGTGAAATAAAGTATTACCTGTGAGCACGTAAAAGTCATATGTGGATATATGTTTTAACCGAGATGTAAGGTTGCAATTTTCACTGTGCACATCGATCTGAAGTTGTTTTGTGCCAAATTTCAAGTTCCTACCGTGAACCGTCTAGGAATTACAGCACTTTCAGTGTCGCCAACTTCCTGCAAACGCCATTTAATGATGTTTTCCTCTCCAAAACCGGAAGAAACTTTAGACTCAATTTTCTCGAAATTTTTCAAAAATTAACATTTTCTTTTGTTGCCTAAAACACACGTAGGGAATATTAAATGTTAAATTTTCTTCCCGTACAAAAATTATACCTCTAGGATCAAAATTGGCGAAGTTACGGCCATTTAAAATTTGGGGTCAGCTATTTTCACGAAATTTTTAAAAAATTAACCTTTTCTTTTTTCGCCTGAAACACACGTAGGGGATATTAAAGGGATATGTTCACTAACTGTTCAACCAATTAAATTTTAGTCTCAGAACCTGGAATGTTTTAGCTATTCTATTAATCCATAATGTTCATAACTCTCTCTCGAAATAATATAAGACTTCAAATCCCCGTGTAGTCATAAATATGAGCGTTTGAAAGTAACAAAAATTCGACATAATTGAAAGAATTGTGCGATTTGTGTGCAGTTCTAGTACTTCTGGAGGCTATTTACATATATTCAAGGCTCAAATCGACCATCGAAAATGCTGAACATTCCCCTTTAAATTTTCTTCCTGTACAAAAATGATACCTCTAGGATCAAAATTGAGAAATTGTGGTTTGGGGTGTGACTAGTGTTAACCCAGATTACATCAATGGTATCAAACAAACTTTCGACGTAAGGAGCTGAATGCGCAGGTAAGTCAGTTCCTTCTGACGAATTAAGATGTTTTTATAGAGAAATTGTGTTTTGGATTGGTGCTGGTTATGTAACTAAACGCCAAAATGTGGATACATAGAAGTTAATAGATGCGCAACGACGTTCCGATTCGTTTGATATGCAAAACAACTATTTTTGATACAACCTTTGACACTTTCCTGAGCTAACCCTAGTTGCCATTTTGAAAAAATTGCGTTTACCCCTTGTTGCAGTCAGGGTTTGAGCCCAACCCTAGGCCCGTTTCAACATGGCCGCGGTGGCTCGGTGGTTTCCGTGCTTGCACGGCACCTTTGGGGTCCCGGGTTCGAGACCCGGTATACGAAAAAATTTTTTTTCTATTTTTACAAAGTCGAACACTGTCTAATCTATCATTTTCACCAAACAAATATTTTTTTTGAACAAAGGGAAGGCCTGTGCAATGCTAACCCTAATTGCCTTTGCTCAGATTTGTATCGCTTCGCGGAGCCATTACAGAACGGAAGTTTGGTTGATGGACCCTGTAGGCCGCCCATGAAATTCTTTCAACCCAAATTTGTGCTGAGAAGATATGCAACGACGTTCCGATTTGTTTGATATGCAAAACAACTATTTTTGATACAACCTTTGACTCTTTCCTGAGCTAACCCTAGTTGCCATTTTAAAAAAGTTGCGTTTACCCCTTGTTGCAGTCAGGTTTTGAGCTAACCCTAGGCCCATTTCTACATGGCCGCGGTGGCTCAGTGGTTCCTGTGCTTGCACAGCACCTTTGGGGTCCCGGGTTCGAGAACCGGTAGACGAAACATTTTTCTTTCTATTTTTACAAAGTCGAACACTGTCTAATCTATCATTTTCACCAAACAAATATTTTTTTTGAACAAAGGGACGGCCTGTGCAATGCTAACCCTAATTGCCTTTGCTCAGATTTTTATCCCTTCGCGGAGCCATTACAGAACGGAAGTAGGGTTGATGGACCCTGTAGGCCGCCCATGAAGTTTTTTCAACCCACATTTGTGCTGAGAAGATGCGCAACGATGATCCGATTCGTTTGATATGCAAAACAACTATTTTTGATACAACCTTTGCCACTTTCCTAAGCTAACCATAGTTGCCATTTTAAAAAAGTTGCGTTTACCCCTTGTTGCAGTCAGGTTTACAGATAACCCTAGGCCGGTTTCAACATGGCCGCGGTGGCTCAGTGGTTCCCGTGCTTGCACGGCACCTTTGGGATACCGGGTTCGAGACCCGGTAGACGAAAAATGTTTCTTTCTATTTTTACAAAGTCGAACACTGTCTAATCTATCATTTTCACCAAACAAATATTATTTTTAAACAAAGGGTAGGCCTGTGCAATGCTAACCCTAATTGCCTTTGCTCAGATTTTTATCACTTCGCGGAGCCATTACAGAACGGAAGTATGGTTGATGGACCCTGTTGGCCGCCCATGAAATTTTTCCAACCCAAATTTGTGCTGAGAAGATGCGCAACGACGTTCCGATTCGTTTGATATGCAAAACAACTATTTTTGATACAACCTTTGACACTTTCCTGAGCTAACCCTAGTTGCCATTTTGAAAAAATAGCGTTTACCCCTTGTTGCAGTCAGGTTTTGAGCTAACTCTAGGCCCATTTCCACATGGCCGCGGTGGCTCAGTGGTTCCCGTGCTTGCACGGCACCTTTGGGGTCCCGGGTTCGAGACCCGGTAGACGAAAAATTTTTCTTTCTATTTTTACAAAGTCGAACACTGTCTAATCTATCATTTTCACCAAACAAATATTATTTTTGAACAAAGGGTAGGCCTGTGCAATGCTAACCCTAATTGCCTTTGCTCAGATTTTTATCGCTTCGCGGAGCCATTACAGAACGGAAGTATGGTTGATGGACCCTGTAGGCCGCCCATGAAGTTTTTTTTCAACCCAAATTTGTGCTGAGAAGATGTGCAACGACGTTCCGATTCGTTTGATATGCAAAACAACTATTTTTGATACAACCTTTGAAACTTTCCTGAGCTAACCCTATATCCCAAGTGTCACCTAGCGGGAATAATACCATGACCTCACTTTGGTTTATGTTTTCAACCTGAGCGGACGTGCTTTTTGCAGCTCTATCGAGAAAGTGGAACAGCGTGGGTGAACGTACTACAACAGGGTGAATATATTTTATTATGGTTATTAATTGATATGGTATCAATTAAGGTTTAAGCCAAGGTGGCTAGGTTATGGTTTAAGCCAAGGTGGCTAGGTTGTGGTTTAAGCCAAGGTGGCTAAGTTGGTTTAAGCCAAGGTGGCTAGGTTTTGATATTTGGCCAGGGAACGCTGTGAAAGCGTGATATAGTATATAATATTATAGATTTATAGAACTGTGTTTTATTGCTTATGAATCAATTGATGATTTGCATTGACTGTGAAACCAGTCGGACGATAGATAGCATGTCTAATTTGAGTAGTGTGAGTTGTATTCAGAATGCACGTGCATGTTTATTAGTTTGATCAAGGGAAGTAACCTGTTTTTTTTTATGGCCACTAGTGGGTGAGCGATATATTTCATTTGCATTCATTCTCAGATTAGAATATTAGTATTGCCTTTGTGTGTAGTTTATTTGTTTATACTTCCAACTATTATTTTAATTTTAATTTGAGAATATTGGGTCTGTTTGTATTTTATTTTTCTTCAGTCCAGGAACACAGATTCCTAGTGGGATTCAACCACGTGGACTGTAGGAAAATTAGATTTTCTGTTGCCATTAACTTGGATGTTGTATGATTTCAGAAAGTAATTTTGGATATACCACAGGCTGAAAAGAGAATTGGTTTTCGGTCTGATAAAGTAAGTACGGAAACAGCCTAGTTGGTTGACTTGCAGCGGAAAATCGGTTTTCCTGCAGTTCACGGCGAAATTTAAGAAGAGCGCCGATTGTTCTGGGTTAAAGTCGATTTTTAAATGAGATGCCAATTTGTACATTTTATTTTTGAATAAATGGGAAATGTTTGTTTTTCTTTCTTTTCGTCTCATGTTAAAAACATTTCGACGTGAGTGTTGGGAGGGGGTCTTTATGATGTGCATTGGTGTTTGTGAATGTAATGTACTGTAAGGGGCATCTAGCATGACTTTATCCCAGAACTCAGAGGCAGGTAGGATGCGCGATAGAAGACACTTGGGAGATGGTTATATCCCAAGTGTCACCTAGCGGGAATAATACCATGACCTCACTTTGGTTTATGGTTTTATGAGGAGGCGGACTGCCTTGGAGACTCGTAGATGAGGCATTTATGAATGTTTCTTTTTGTCCCCCCTCCCACCCTTTTTCTATTTTAATTTGCTTCTGTCGTGTGTCATACATGCCATCCAGCATGACTTTATCCCAGAACTCAGAGGCAGGTAGGATGCGCGATAGAAGACACTTGGGAGATGGTTAGTTGCCACTTTGAAAAAATAGCGTTTACCCCTTGTTGCAGTCAGGTTTTGAGCTAACTCTAGGCCCATTTCCACATGGCCGCGGTGGCTCAGTGGTTCCCGTGCTTGCACGGCACCTTTGGGATCCCGGGTTCGAGACCCGGTAGACGAAAAATTTTTCTTTCTATTTTTACAAAGTCGAACACTGTCTAATCTATCATTTTCACCAAACAAATATTATTTTTGAACAAAGGGTAGGCCTGTGCAATGCTAACCCTAATTGCCTTTGCTCAGATTTTTATCGCTTCGCGGAGCCATTACAGAACGGAAGTATGGTTGATGGACCCTGTAGGCCGCCCATGAAGTTTTTTTCAACCCAAATTTGTGCTGAGAAGATGTGCAACGACGTTCCGATTCGTTTGATATGCAAAACAACTATTTTTGATACAACCTTTGAAACTTTCCTGAGCTAACCCTAGTTGCCATTTTGAAAAAATTGCGTTTACCCCTTGTTGCAGTCAGCTTTTGAGCTAACCCTAGGCCCGTTTCAACATGGCCGCGGTGGCTCAGTGGTTCCCGTGCTTGCACGGCACCTTTGGGATCCCGGGTTCGAGACCCGGTAGACGAAAAATTTTTCTTTCTATTTTTACAAAGTCGAACACTGTCTAATCTATCATTTTCACCAAACAAATATTATTTTTGAACAAAGGGTAGGCCTGTGCAATGCTAACCCTAATTGCCTTTGCTCAGATTTTTATCGCTTCGCGGAGCCATTACAGAACGGAAGTATGGTTGATGGACCCTGTAGGCCGCCCATGAAGTTTTTTTCAACCCAAATTTGTGCTGAGAAGATGTGCAACGACGTTCCGATTCGTTTGATATGCAAAACAACTATTTTTGATACAACCTTTGAAACTTTCCTGAGCTAACCCTAGTTGCCATTTTGAAAAAATTGCGTTTACCCCTTGTTGCAGTCAGCTTTTGAGCTAACCCTAGGCCCGTTTCAACATGGCCGCGGTGGCTCAGTGGTTCCCGTGCTTGCACGGCATCTTTGGGGTCCCGGGTTCGAGACCCGGTATACGAAAAATTTTTCTTTCTATTTTTACAAAGTCGAACACTGTCTAATCTATCATTTTCACCAAACAAATATTATTTTTGAACAAAGGGTAGGCCTGTGCAATGCTAACCCTAATTGCCTTTGCTCAGATTGTTATCGCTTCGCGGAGCCATTACAGAACGGAAGTATGGTTGATGGACCCTGTAGGCCGCCCATGAAATTTTTTCAACCCACATTTGTGCTGAGAAGATGCGCAACGATGTTCCGATTCGTTTGATATGCAAAACAACTATTTTTGATACAACCTTTGACACTTTCCTGAGCTAACCCTAGTTGCCATTTTGAAAAAATAGCGTTTACCCCTTGTTGCAGTCAGGTTTTGAGCTAACTCTAGGCCCATTTCAACATGGCCGCAGTGGCTCAGTGGTTCCCGTGCTTGCACGGCACCTTTGGGGTCCCGGGTTTGAGACCCGGTAGACGAAAACTTTTTCTTTATATTTTTACAAAGTCGGACACTGTCTAATCTATCGTTTTCACCAAACAAATATTATTTTTGAACAAAGGGTAGGCCTGTGCAATGCTAACCCTAATTGCCTTTGCTCAGATTTTTTTCGCTTCGCGGAGCCATTACAGAACAGAAGTATGGTTGATGGACCCTGTAGGCCGCCCATGAATTTTTTTTTCAACCCAAATTTGTGCTGAGAAGATGCGCAACGACGTTCCGATTCGTTTGATATGCAAAACAACTATTTTTGATACAACCTTTGACACTTTCCTGAGCTAACCCTAGTTGGCATTTTAAAAAAATTGCGTTTACCCCTTGTTGCAGTCAGGATTTGAGCTAACCCTAGGCCAGTTTCAACATGGCCGCGGTGGCTCAGTGGTTCCCGTGGTTCCCGTGCTTGCACGGCACCTTTGGGGTCCCGGGTTCGAGACCCGGTATACGAAAAAATTTTTTTTCTATTTTTACAAAGTCGAACACTGTTTAATCTATCATTTTCACCAAACAAATATTATTTTTGAACAAAGGGTAGGCCTGTGCAATGCTAACCCTAATTGCCTTTGCTCAGATTTTTATCGCTTCGCGGAGCCATTACAGAACGGAAGTATGGTTGATGGACCCTGTAGGCCGCCCATGAAATTTTTCCAACCCAAATTTGTGCTGAGAAGATGCGCAACGACGTTCCGATTCGTTTGATATACAAAACAACTATTTTTGATACAACCTTTGACACTTTCCTGAGCTAACCCTAGTTGCCATTTTGAAAAAATAGCGTTTACCCCTTGTTGCAGTCAGGTTTTGAGCTAACTCTAGGCCCATTTCAACATGGCCGCAGTGGCTCAGTGGTTCCCGTGCTTGCACGGCACCTTTGGGGTCCCGGGTTTGAGACCCGGTAGACGAAAACCTTTTCTTTATATTTTAACAAAGTCGGACACTGTCTAATCTATCGTTTTCACCAAACAAATATTATTTTTGAACAAAGGGTAGGCCTGTGCAATGCTAACCCTAATTGCCTTTGCTCAGATTTTTTTCGCTTCGCGGAGCCATTACAGAACGGAAGTATGGTTGATGGACCCTGTAGGCCGCTTTACCCTAGGCCCATTTCTACATGGCCGCGGTGGCTCAGTGGTTCCTGTGCTTGCACAGCACCTTTGGGGTCCCGGGTTCGAGAACCGGTAGACGAAACATTTTTCTTTCTATTTTTACAAAGTCGAAGACTGTCTAATCTATCATTTTCACCAAACAAATATTATTTTTGAACAAAGGGTAGGCCTGTGCAATGCTAACCCTAAATCATCAAATTCTGTACAATAATCGCTTGAGGATAATATGTCCATTTAATACACATGTACTTGTGTATATTGCTATATTGTATATCTTAAAAAAAAATATCCAGTAGTCTGTGGTCATGTACTTGATCTCTAAATCATCAAACTTTGTACATTGATTTTTTTTTTTTTTTTTTTTTTTTGATTTTTTTTTTTTTGGTGTCTATATGTTGTATATTGTATCTATGTTTGTCCCCATGGGCTGGGTGTGAGACAGGACCGTTACCACTCGTGGTATAGGGCCTAATTCTGACCCATGTAAAATAAAGAGTTTATTATTATTATTATTATTATTAATTGCCTTTGCTCAGATTTTTATCGCTTCGTGGAGTCATTACAGAACGGAAGTATGGTTGATGGACCCTGTAGGCCGCCCATGAAAGTTTTTCAACCCACATTTGTGCTGGGAAGATGCGCAACGACGTTCCGATTCGTTTGATATACAAAACAACTATTTTTGATACAGCCTTTGACACTTTCCTGAGCTAACCCTAGTTGCCATTTTGAAAAAATTGCGTTTACCCCTTGTTGCAGTCAGGTTTTGAGCTAACCCTAGGCCAGTTTCAACATGGCCGCGGTGGCTCAGTGGTTCCCGTGCTTGCACGGCACCTTTGGGGTCCCGGGTTCGAGACCCGGTAGACGAAATCTTTTTTTTCTCTTTTTACAAAGTCGAACACTGTCTAATCTATCATTTTCACCAAACAAATATTATTTTTGAACAAAGGGTAGGCCTGTGCAATGCTAACCCTAATTGCCTTTGCTCAGATTTTATCGCTTCGCGGAGCCATTACAGAACGGAAGTATGGTTGATGGACCCTGAAGGCCGCCCATGAAATTTTTTCAACCCACATTTGTGCTGAGCATTTCTTAATATTTTTCAGGAAAGCAAACTATTTCTGAAAAGTACAAGATATCGGAGTTTTTGAGTGATGGTGATAAAAAAGATGACGAACGAGGTGAGGAATGCTTTACCCCTGAATTCATGGAATGTAAATTGTTTAAATCTCATAAATAAGACATTAAATTGAGTGTCTGTGGAAGTTCCAACAGTGCTCTATCTATAGTTTCACTTGCAGAGTTGTATCAGAGTTATCTCAGAGTTCTATATCAGATTAAAACAGTTTCTTCGTATTTTGCAAAAGGATGCATTGTAAGCTCACGTGTCCCTTCTTGGCATATAGTCATATAAATATTATATACATTACCGAAGGAGTAGAAGGAACTCATTGATCTAGAGTTAAATTCACCTCAAGGTTTGTTTTCTCTTTACAGAAGTTAAAATGATAGATGGAGATTTTATGTTACTGTCGATTCAGAAAGCAAAGCCACCAGTTGATTCGGGAAAATATCTGGAGGAGGGATTTAGTAAACTTTATTTTTATTGTTAGGATAATGAAGTGGTTTTTACTTTGAATTTTAATATTGGGGTTGTCTATGTTTTTCTACATTGAATGGAAGATGTATGCTGCCGTCGCCCATTACGTCTGTCGATCATTGTGTCCGTCCGTCCATCCGTCATCATGTTTGTTAGGCACGATAGATTTTAATGAAACTTGGCATACTTGTATATTGATGAGATCTCGATTCGTTTTAAATTTGGCAATAATTGGGCGAAGGTTTATTGAGTTATTGCGCTTGACTTATTACAACCACGTCCAATAATTGTGCTATTAAACAATATAGAGGATACATTTTTTAGTTGATCTTAATGAAACTTGATATGGCTGTATTTTGAAGAGATCTTGGTTAAGTTGAGAATTTGGCAATAATTGGGCGAAGGTTTATTGAGTTATTGCGCTTGACTAAGTACAACCACGTCACATTTTGCCCTTAGACAATATAGAGGATACATTTTAACTGATTTTAACAAAACTTGGTATGGAAGTATGTATTGGTGAGATTTTTTGGCAAATTCGAAACTACAAATCAAAAGTTCTTTACTTTGAGAGGAAATTTGTATGTTTAGTTCGAATAAAAAATATCATTTCCGACAGCGCCAGTGGGTGTATGTTACCTTACCTATCTGTATAATACTTGATGAACTTACTGCTTAATAAAAACCATGTTAGAGTTAATACAGTCTCTTTTATTTAAAGTTTGAGAACCCCCATTCTCCATCAGTGAACCGCCAACAAGTTCGAGGGAGTAATGAAGAATCACGGTCTGCAAAGGGGAGTAGTTACAGAACTTATAGATCGGAAGCAAGCTTCCCCCATTCCATTTTCAATTTCATGGGGAAAAACTTGCTTCCGATCTATAAGTTCATGGGGGAAAAAATGCAACCAAATTGAGCGTACCCAAAACAAAACCTCTACATTTCATAAAACACCCTACATTTTTCATAGAATTCTTACAACAAACACCTTCAATAAATTTCCTACATTCCATCAAGTCCCTACCTAGCATAAAATACCTCAAATTACATATTATCCCACTATTTGAAAATGATTTATTTATCTTTGAAATCCATTGTGGTCTGGTTTTATTAAGATTGACAGATTTAGTTCCCTTTAATCATGTTGCATTATCATCGTATAAACGTCTGATCAATAAACTATTTCTAAGAATCTAATCAAATACATTACGTGATAATATTGCGGTTATTGAACTGTATGTGAGACATCAGGTTTTATTATAAATCAATATTGAGTTTATTGAACTGTATGTGAGACATCAGGTTTTTATTATAAATCAATATTGAGGTTATTAAACTGTATGTGAGACATTAGTTCGCCCTTAGATCAATATTGCATGAATATATGACGTCAATATATTGATTACTATGGGAACAAGCTGTTTCTATTCAGTTTGCGTTCTTTGTTTGAGACAGACACATCTACAGGGGAAACATAGCAGAAGAAAGCATGTCAGTGGGATCTCAATCTTCAGACACAGGTAAGTACATTTTAATATGTAATTATCTGTCATTTTATAGCTGGGTGGCGTACGAGCGTGTTAAATAGTTTTCCTCGTTAAAACACTTTGTTTTTTTTATTTTCAGCTCAGATGTATACAACTGATATTGAAGCTCACATAAATTACCATCAGATGCATTTAGATCATTATATGGAATTAAGAGAAAAGATACTACTTGAAGGTATAGAAGTATCAGAAGTTGCAGATTATCATTTTGAAATGAAAAAATCACTTATTAGAAGACCAAAACCTCTAACTTTCGACAAAAGTTTTACCAAAGATAAGGAAGTGTTAAAAAAACTAAAAAATAGTGTGTGTGAGTTGCCCCATTCGCAGGAATTAAAACAGTTTGACAATAGTATAAACGAAGAGAACACGGTTAAAGACATAGTGAAGGATTGCGATAGTTATATTAAACAAAACTCAGCGCAAACTATTCAAGTGTATGTAACGTATGGACAGTGGCTCCAGAAACTTTTTATATTACATTTTGGATTATTTACTAATTTCGTTAAAACCAACTTAAGTATTTCGCTAAGCCATTCTAGAAAACTAAGACGTCTTGCAAAACTATGTACCCAATACCCAAAGTTTAAAACAGTCACAGTTTCAGTTACTCAATTTCTTAGTTGGATGCCTGATATTGACAAGGAATTAAAAGCCAGTACTGAACAACAGAGGTTTTGGAAAGGAACGTGAGTCATAATGACTGTACAATATTCACGTAATAGAGTTTCTAGATTATACAGAATGTATTGATTCAATGCTTCACTCGTTTATGACTCTGTCTGAATGCACTATTGATTTTACCCGTAACAACTTTCTTTGTGTAATGCAACATGTTGATAATCGATATTCACCACTTGTTACGGTCCTTAGTAACCAATTTGTTTATAGAAATAATACTTGTAACTACACAGCGATTTCTTCAAAGCGCTGCCTGGATACCATTGTTTATCCGTAGTCAAGGAGTTGATTGATACAGTATAAGTTGTTACCTGCCTTTACACATTGTTATTTATATAATAATACTTTAAACTATGGAGTTGATTAATACAGTAAAAGCTGTTACTACAAATTATTGAATTTATTTATTATTGTTATTAAACATTATAACGCGGATATCTTTGTTATGGTGTATTTATATAGTATAGTGTTATAGCGTGTAATGTCATCATGACCGGCCCTGTAGGACCGCTCTAAAAATAACTCAAGCTTCACGCAATCGATAGTTTGTCTTCAGTAGATTTATAGTGTGTAATGTCATCATGACCGGTCTTAAGTAGACATATACCGCGTGTTATTTGTGAGTTGCTAGGGACATTAACTAAAAATAGATGTGTGTAATGTCACGATAACCGGTATTAACATTGTGAGTGATACAGTAAAAGTTGTACCTCCCTTTACACATTGTTGAACTTATTTATATAATAATAATTGAAACCATAGAGCGATTCTGTATGATCACCTCTTGGTTACCAGTGTTTATCCGTAGTCAAGGGGTTGATTAATACAGTAAAAGTTGTTACTAAACATTGTTGAACTTATTTATATGTTGTTATTTTGTTCTATTAAACATTATATATGCATATAGTAAATGTATTGTATTTTATCAAAATAATTCCTCTAAAAATGGCAAATAAAATTCTTGATCCAATTTTTAGATTATACGATCCAATTCTTTATTCATTTACTCGTAAGAAAGAAGATTTCATAATTATTTCTCCGAGTGTTGGATCTAAATCCCAACTAAATGATGGTGGGAGGGTCACTTTCGAGATCAATAGTCTGTCAAATTGGTTGCTACTGTCTGATGCCTATTTCAGATGCGATTTCAAAATCAAGGACGGAACAGCAAATGAAAATAGAGTCCCACAGACTAATACAACATTAGAAAATAATTTCTTTCCTTCTTTATTTAGCGAAATGGTTTTGGAAGCGGGATCAAACCCCATAGAAACCATCAAACACCCTGGAGAATTTGACACAATGTTGAAAACAGTCCTTTATCCCAAAAACTACGATTCAGTCTCGGGTTGGATACCCGATGTTGGTGATGGGACCGTTTTAAAAGAACCAGTAAAAACTGTAGCTAACGATGCTGATATCGCTAGAATGAGAGTCATTGCCAGAAATAGCATCGAGAGAATCGGTAGAGCAGTAAACCAGGGGTTTGACAAACGAGTAAATCAGTACAATAATGTTGTTGAGGATAATAGATGGGGTAATTACGTAAATTGGAAATTATATCCTTTATTCGGTCTTTTAGAACATAGAAAAGTTTCTATAGGTTTACCATTTAAAATTCATTTACAAAGAGAAATTAATGACGATAAGATATTCTTTGGAGAAGCTAATTCAAATGCAAAATTAGAAATAACAAATCTCCAACTTTTCATACCCGTAATAACACCATCAATTGAAGTAGAAACGAGAATATTCAACTCGTTAACTAAAGACATTGAAATAGCTTTTCTTCGGCGCAACACTGTAGGGAGTATGACTTTAACTGGAGAATCCACAACATGGCCAATCACTAACAGCATTAAACCAGCAAGATATTTAATAGTTGGTTTCAAGAACTTACCAGATTCTCAGACAAATAACAACAATATCTTTAGAGTGGCAATGAACCAAACTCAAGATCCTATAATCCGTAAAGTTCAAGTAAGATTAAACAACGATAATTATCCTAACCAACCTTTAACTATTAATCCATCCACAAAGGATTATAATGAATTGTATAGAAATTATAAAAATATGTGTGAATTATTTGGGAATCCACCTCAGTTTGGATATGTAGATTTTGCAATTAATCACCCAATCTTCTGTTTTGATCTATCAGCTCATCAAGAAGATCTTTTCAAAACTGGAGTAAACATAAATATTCATATCGAAAAAACACAAGGAGATGTAACCGGTTATTGTTTATTATTGGAAGAAGCAAAACATATAATAAAAATATCCGACAGACGGATGATTCGAATAGAATAAATTAATCCCTTAAAAATGAAACCCGAAACTTTAGTAAAAAGAATAATAGATGCTATCGAAACAGAAAAGCCAACTACAATTTCTTACAATGGTAAAAGAATCAGCATAACTAAAAAACTTATTGATACATATAAACACTGTAAAGTACGAGATGATATAGATTTGGAAAGAATTGACAAGAACATAAAGGCAGGTGGATTTTTACCTTTCCTACCCTTGATCTTTGCAGGTTTGGCCGCAGCCGGTGCCACGGCCGGCGGAACAGCAGGAATAGTTCAAGCCGTCAATGCCAAGAAAGCAGCCGAAGCTGAAAAAAAGTGAAAAACGTAGACATAATTTGGAAATGGAAAAGTTAGCAAAAGGGTCGGGAGTAGCAGACATATTAGGTACAGTTAAAGAATTTGGAAATCGATTTAGTGAAGAAACTAAGAAAACTGTCAAACAAGGATTAACTAAATTAGTGGATAGTATTGACACAGGGGAAATCAAAGTCAAACATAAGGGTAATGGAATATTTTTTAAAAATATACACAGTGGAGAAGGAATATATCTTTCAAAGTATAAAGGAGAAGGTGTAATTTTTGGTACATAAAAATGGGAAAGAAATTTAATCATTCAGAAATATTTCCTAATAATCCAATGCTCATGTGTATATGCGGTAGTTCCGGTTCTGGGAAAACTCATCTCACTTTTAACATGTTGACAACACCCAACCTTTTAGATTTCGATTCTCTATATATCTACACAACAACACCAGAACAATCGTATTATCAATTTCTCAAAGCTTTAGAATATTTACCAAAGAAATATGTTCAAGAATTATTTCAATATTACGATAAAGGAGAAATGGAAATAAAAGATATCTTAGATACCTTCATAAAAGAAAAGAATCCATCTTTCAATCCAACTGACATAAAAGTGTTTCTGACAAAAAATGTAAATGATCTGGACTTGTCTAATATTGATAGTAAACGAAAGAACTTAATATTGTTTGACGACTGCGTAGCGCAAAAAAATCAATCTGTTCAACAAGAATTCTTCACGAAGGGAAGACATCACAACTGTCACTGCTTATACCAATCCCAATCTTTTTACGGGATGGATTCTATGTTTATTAGAAAAAATGCTAATTGTTTTTTATTATTTGAATTAAACGATAAAGATTTATCTCAAATCATACAGTCGATAAATCACGGAATGGACAGAGATTCGTTTAAAAAGGTTTGTAAAGCTCAATGGAGAAATCCAGAGGAACATGGATATGTATTCGTTAATACAAGAAAACCTGCGGGTGAAAGAGTAATGATAAACATATGTTAATTTATTTTTTTAAAAATGGAATGGAATAATATTTTAAAAAGAAATAGAGAATATATCAAAGCTAAGAATAAAATAAAGACCCAAGTTGAAAATAACAGATTACAACAACTTGGATTAACAGAAAATCTACAAACTTTATTTAAACCAATATTAAAAAGTCAAGAGGATATCAAGAATAAATTAGAAGCTCCTAAACAACAAATTCAACAATCTCCTCCACAAATAGAATATCCCATTGACGATGATGGAATCGTAATCAGGACATTAGATGATATAAAACGTTATTTTTCAAATCCAAATCCAACCCTAGCCAAAACAATAAAGCCAACAATTGATCAGGATGGATTGATTCTTAACGGTTTTAGGATACGTTTCAATCAACTCTACCCAACATTTAAGATTGACAGAATAGACGCTGTATATGATTTAACACCCGGTATGATTAATCTTTTGAATGGGTATGATAAAGATTATAATTTCAAAGATTTAAATTCATACGTGGAAATTCTTAAATCGACAAGGACAGGAGGACCAAAAACTTTAAGATTAAGAAGACTGGAAAAAGAATTAGATGATAACACCGATGCTAGTGATGATAACTACACTGATGATATTATAGAAGAAATCGATGACTTTTTGGGACATACAGGAGATGGTGTAATTTTTTTATCCGACAACAACGAAGAATTGCTTAATAGATTACAAATAATATTAGCAGCAATGAAGGAAGGACATCAATCACACAGACAATATAATGAATTAAATTGTATATTAAAAAGACTCCTACAAAAAGGTATCATAGATAAAAATGATTATAAAAGTGTTATTAAAAATGAGTCAACTATTCGTCATCACCTCAAATAAATCAGACATTAAATTATCTCTAGATTATGAGTATGAACTCGATCGAAATCAAGAATATGAATTGGGATTAAAGTATTTCTCTGTTTACAATTCCATTAGAAATATCAACGAAGATAATAACAAAATAAAAATATCAACAGATAATGGAGCAACATTCAAAACCATAAGTTTACTACCAGGAAGTTACGAATACATAGCCATTAACGAATACCTATCTGAATACGCAGGAAGTGTCAATGGTAAAAACAATATTGAATTCGAAGGTAATTTAAATTTGAACAAAATGAAATTGATATTAAGAAATAATAGTCAAGTTGATTTCAACGTAGAAAATTCATTGAATACGTTACTAGGATTTGATAAACGAGTATACACCCAATCTACTATAGCACCACATAAAGCTAATATCGAGAATGATGTCGATGTGATCAATATACATTGCAATTTAATAAACGGTGGATTTTTCAATAAATACAAACGTCAGATTATTTACAGTCTTCCAACATTCACTGTTCCTATTGGATATAGAATTATAGAAAAACCATTTCAAACTACGTATTTACCACTTAATTCCTTTATGATCAAAGATATAAATCTGGAAATCAAAGATGGTAAAAATAGGTTTATAGACTTTGGAAACGAAGAAATTGTTATTCAACTTCATTTAAAAAGAATTAAGTAACTCTTCATTCTCTTCTTGAATAGTTAGATAATCGAAATCATCAAATTCATAGTTTTCATCCAAACTCAATTCATCTTTATTACAATAAGGATACATGATTCCTTCACTATTTGGAGCCTTTCTCTTTACAAGATTTAAATAACTTCTAAAAACTTTCTTTTGTTTATCATCATCCCTTGGAATAACTATTCCATTAGTAAAACTCTTCCCCCATGGTTTATCGAATTCATTCGTTATGTCATGTCCACTAGCTAATTGAATATAATCCTCTACCTTAACCTTATAGTTCGAGTAACCCTTAAACGTTTTCTTTTCTTTTAGAACACCGTCGGAAGTTAGAATGATATTGTATTTAACTTTTGGCGCTAAATATAAACCAAATATAATTCCACCATCACCGTAATCATTCTTTCCTTTACAGTATTCATTTTCGGATACTAATCCAGCTTCATTTAATTTATTCCAATTGCTAGATGAAATGTATAAACTATCAGTATCGGTATAGTATATTTCCGGTTGATAAAACCCATCTATTACGTGAATAAAATTGTTCATTATTTTCTTACTGTGCGATAATACGAATGATCCCAAATGACTGGGTGTAAGTCGTGTAGATTTACTATTTACATAGTCAATTTCTTTTTCTTCTTCTTCTATATCAACAATGTATTGAGTCTCATTTATTTTTTCATAGTGTTTAACATGTGAATCAAAGTTAGCCTTTAAAGTTACGTCATTCCAAAGATGTTTTGATGAAGATATATCCTTCTGAATAGATTTCCCATACAGGGCATTACCTAATAATTTCATGCAATTACTACCAACGATATTGCCATCCCTTTTGAATTGATTTCTTAGATCTCTCAAAATTAAAATGTAGTCTCTATAGGGAGGAGTTCTAAAGTTTTCTTCGTAAACTATGCCATCTAATATTCTAATAATTCGTCCACCAGCTTTTACTATTTCTTGAATATCGACCGATGTTAAAACGTCATAACAGAAACCATTTCTGAATCTTATTTTAGTGCCAGTTTCCTTTTTTCCTTCTTTGTTCGTAAAACTAATTTTATCTTTAGCTGGTATCGGTTGGAAGAACATGTTTTTGGGATACTCAAACCAAACTGTTAAAATAGCAGTTTTGGGTCTAAAGTTTTGTTCATTGAAGAGCTTGACAAATTTTCTATTTTCTTCTGGTAAAAACGGTCTACCACTTTCTGCTTTGGGATATTCACTATCTAAATCTGACATAGCAGAAGCATACAAACCGTTAGCATCAAATGCCATCAGTCTAGAACATGTTATATTTTTAAGTTTTGAATTAACCTCTGTTTTATCTTTATCACTTTTACTATATTCTTTAAATAAATCAATTATGTTGTCGTCATTTGTTTGTGTATATTCCTTTAATACATCACAAATTTCATTGATTTTATCAGTTGTAAATATTTTTCGATTTGCAGAAACCCTTCCTCCTTTAATAGAGCGTCTTATAAAATGTCTTATAAAAGGGTTAGTGTGTGAGTAAACCTTTTCTATATTTTGTTTTTCAGTATGTTTTGGTACGAGTCTTGTACTTTCGTAATATGGTTCTTCAACCATTTCTTTATCGTAATGATACAAATAATACCACCCCTTTAAAGATAGAGATGGAGCCGTTAGATTATTAGAAACGCTCTGGAATACAACGTCTTTCATAACTTTGTTATATTTTATCAAGCATGCTCCAAGACATAGGGTGTCTCGCTTTGCATATGGTTCCCATTCGTGTCTTAAAATTTCCCAGTTATCTTTGGTATATTTTGCAATGTCTACATCAACGATCTTTCTCAAATTCATTGGTAGATTAGACGACTTTCCCCATGTTGCTAAACTAGATGCTTCGTGTTGATAGGAACATGTGAAATTAATATGCTGTAAATAATTGGATTTACTTTTTATATCTTTCTGTCGTTTCCATCTTTTCTGTAAATCTTCATCAGTGTATGGATTAGATAATGGTAAAGAAAGAATTCCTCTGGGTGTTATTAGTGGACATTGTGTTAGTTTCTTTACGTTTTTAATTACGATCCAGTTATCAAAACCACTACCGTTATGAGAAATCAATGTTAATCTTTTTTTATCATATTTACCTAAATATTTCAACATTTGATCTATACAATCTGTGCCTACAAATATTTCTACTATTTTCATTAGTTTGTTATAAAATGCTTCTGGAATATTATCAGTGGGAGGTATCATCTCTAACTTTTTTCTTAGCTTTTCTAAATTAATTAACGTACATGAATAAGGAATTGCTTTACGCGTTTCACTATCTGAATACGTTTCACAGTCCCAAGCGAATAAAGTATCATCACTCATATTTGAAAATACGTTTAGTTTCAAAGGTGATACTTCTTTTACAGCATTATCATCTCTACATGTTTTCCATACCTGTTCATAATTATCTTCTATTTCTTTAATCCCTAATTTTTTTTGATTTCTTCTTATAAGACAGAAATGTGAGTTATGTAAATATAAAACCCAATCTAATTCCTCTAATACATCTGTGGGGCGTACATTTCTATTTTTGGGAGTGTAAATTTGAAATGAAGTATTACATTTCTCATTGAATTTATTAATTCTAGCAGCTGTCATTACTCCTTTTCTATTCGCTTTTGGAAATGTATTAATGAATGTTTGAAATTTATTTGTTAAATCTTTTTTCAAAACATGATTTACGCATTTGATAAAACAGTTACCATCTGTTGGTATATAACAATTTCTACCTTTATATTCATTTATCTTTTTAAGTAGTTCAGTTCCTCTACCAGCGTTTGATCTTCTTATTTCATTAAAATTGTCTCTACGTAAAATTATTTTCCCTGTAAAATACCAATCCGAGCAGTCAGATTTTGCATCCATATTAGACAAAATGGTCTTAAAAGTTTTGGAATTGAAACCAAGAAGTTTCATGAATTGTTTGTGATTTCCATTCTCGATTATCCTACCATCTATTTCAATTTGACCCTTAAATGTTGAAAATTTATGAGTAATAGCCCTGATAAGATCGGTAAATAGTACGTTTTCTATGAATGTTTCATCGTCTATAATTTCAATGTTATTCATATTTTTTATATGTTTTTTTTTAATTACTTAATTTTTGGAGTTCTTTTTATTATCTTTTATTGCTGATATTTGTATATTAAATTTATCCAAAATTTCATTAAATTCTTCCAACTCTTCAACGCTAATGATCTTATCTTCTCTTGATCTTTCGAAGAAAATATACAACTTATTAAGATATGCATTTAAGATATCTGTTTTCTTTTTAAAATAAGATTTCTGTTTGGATGTAAAACCCATAGCAATCAATCCACAAGATGAGGTTTGAATAGCAGTAATTGCGGCTAATACAGTTGGAATAAGTATTGGCACCATCAATCCGCCAGTTACTGCCGTTGCAATTGTTGTTCCTACTGTTAAAACTACACTTAGTGCTTTGAAAGCAGAATCAATTCTACTCCATCTTTTCTTACATTTATTATATTGTTCTAGTTTTACTTTTAGTTTGTTTTGTTTGTCTATCATGTATTTTTGTCTGCTTTCCTGTTCCATTTTTAAACGTTAAATTAAGTGAACTTCCGATAATGCTCTACGTTTATCCTTAGGGCTTTGTACAATAGTGACATGTACATGTACTAAGAATGCTTCTTGTTTTGACTCCTTGTTCTTCTTATCCCGATAAACAAGAAAATTTGTTTTTTTTTCAATAGAGATTTCTATGAAAAAATATGATATGTCTAGTCTTTCTGCTAATGCTATTGGAAAATGTTTTAATTGTTGATTTTTATTAACATCAACAGAGAAGAAAAGATCATTATGAACAAAATATAGTTTCACATATTCAAAATCTGTTGTTCGTAAAAAATCATAAATCTGTGTTTCTTCTTCTCGTGGTTCTGGATTTCTAACTATGCTTACTGATGGTGGAGTTTCCGTTTCCAATATCATGTCATCAAATAAATCAAATACGCAATATCTCACCACATCATCTTCCGGTTCGATTGAGATTCTAAGCTTATCTACATAGAACTGATTTGACGAAATATTAAAAGGTAAAAATACCTCCCGAAGTTTAAATTCTTTAGTATCTACGATGTTATCATTTTTGATAAAGTGAAAAAATAAAAGAGATTTACAATTAGTGAATCGATCACGAATTGAAAAATCGACTTTTACCTTCATAGGAAAAACAATTTCAATTATAGTTTTCCCCCATACGCGACTCTGACTCAGACTATCAAAAATCCTTGTAGGAATATCAATATCATAAAAATCAACCCTTGTAGGAAGATCAATATCAAATCTCATAATTATTTTAAACCCATATTTATAATTAGAATAGATTCTTTCACGGTCATCCACCTTTATATGTTCTTTGTCCTCTTTAAAAGATGGAAGAAAGAAATAATAGGGTTTAATATATTCTAGTTCATTGAGATTATTTTGTAATGTGCTTATATTTGTTTGCTGTTTTAAAACTTCATTATTAATAGTAGTTATCCGTTGTTGAATCTCACTATAATCAATATTTTGTATTTGTTGTTGAATATAAGTTTTAATTTCACTATCATCAATATTTTGTATTTGTTGTTGAATATAAGTTTTAATTTCACTATCATCAATAGTTTTTAGTTCGTTTTGTAATTCAGTTTTAAATTTAGTTTCCAGAGCAGTTAATTCTTGTTGTAATTTATCTTTACTTATGCCTGGATTAATGTTGGATATTAGTTGTTCAAAATCTACTTTTTGTTTTGATAGTTTATCATCTAAATTAGATATTGATGACCTTAAATTTTGTAATTGATTTTTATCTACTACATTTATTAATTTTTGTTGAATAGATTCTATTTGTTTTTGTATTTCGCTATCATCACTAAGTTTACTTTCTAATGCGGTTAATTTGTCTTCACTTATGCCTGGATTAATATTGGATATTAGTTGTTTAAGATCTACTTTTTGCTTTGTAATCTTGTCATCTAATTTAGATATTAATGACCTTAAATTTTGTAATTGATTTTTATCTACTGTATTGACTAATTGTTGTTGAATAAAACTTTTTAAACTTGTTACTTCTTGTTGTAATTTACTATCATCAATATAATCTAATTCTTTCAATTTAGATTCATTTATAAAATCTTTATTATTCAATTGTCGTCTGAAGAATCTTTTCACATCAGATATTCTATCTTTTAAATGGTCTTTATCTACTTCAATTAAATTTATTTGATCCATTAAATATTTCTTATGAACGGCATCATTATCGTTTTTCGGAGATTTTAAATTAGTTATACCAAAATTGTTCATATCAATATCACCCTGAAGAATGTCTCCGATTTGATCCACAAAATATGGTTTGATTTTATTGATTGGAAATGTAGTGTTTGGTTTTTTAGTATCTAAAGGTAAAGCACCTAAACCAAATTTATTTGCCATTTTTATTGAGTTAAATTTATTACAATTTCTTCGAACTGTTTTCCTAAACTCAACTGATATAAAACCCAAAGTGAAAGCTGGCCACAAAACTTTTGACCCGGCTTTTGTATTTGAAATGTAGAAGATTTAATTGGTTGATTAGTTATATTCATTATCTCTTCAGTGGGATCTAATCCTAAAGAGTCGAAAAAATAAAAGTTAGAGTCTTTGTACAAAGCAGAATGATGAACACCTTTTTGATCGGAAGTGTGTATATTTGTTATAGCGTAGAATTTACCTTTCTTACTTTTGAGATTATTTATTTCATCTCTCATACAATAATAAAACGGTGATATGTTTAACTCATTCGCCCATCTCATAAGTTGGAAGTTTGTGGTTGTATCGGTTCCATATTTATCGAGAAATTCATTCATTTTTAAAAGTCAGTTTTTTGAAGTTCATTTTGATAAAACCTACCTATAATTTGTTCTTTGTCTTGATCGATTAATTCATATGTTGGAGGGGATGTGCTATTTACTTTATCTACGATAAATATTTCGTTTGTCCAATAACCAACATACCCTTTTTCGAATTTACTTTTATATTTATAAATACGAACTCGATCTCCGACTTTAAATTTGGGTTTAATATTTAGATTCTTTATTTCATTTTCGTAGTTATGTTGCGCGTTAATTGATCTTATAATATTTGGATTTTTTGAGGCTTGTGCTGGTGACACTCCTATAGATGAATGTATTTTGTTATTGTATTCGTCTACGACCTCTGGTAATATTTTTAGCCATTTTTGAGATTTTAATTCCGTGAACTTTTTGAATAGTTTATTTTTTAGAGTTCTATTAAATCTTTCTATTACTACAGCCTTACCTTCGTTGTGAGTACTGTAAATTTCAAACCCCACAGATTTCATATTTTTGTTATAAAATTCGCTCCCTTTATCTACCCATAACTTTTGGGGCCGTCTGTCAGATTGTTTCATTATGGTTTCAAATGCGTGTTTGACTGATATTCCAGTTTTGTTTTTGAGAGGAATAACCCAAGCATAACGTGTATATAAATCAATAACTGTTAAACAATATTTATATCCCCTTTCAACTGGCATATTAATTAAATCTGCTGACCATATTTCATCTTTATCAAATACTTTAACTTTTAAATAATGTTTGTTTTTTCTAAATTCTTTATGAATTTCATCTGCCAATCCCATACCCAATTTCATCTTTGCTTTTAACAGTTTTATGATTATCGCTCTTTGCATTTTCTCTTTGAATGTTGGATTTGGAATATTTTCGAGTTCGATTATCATTTGTTTGTCTGCTTCGTGTCTGAAGTTTATGTCTTTGTTTCTGTAAAGTATGTCGTGTTTAAGCGCAGCAGCGTCAACTCTATTGACAGGTTCTTCCCCTGGTTTGGGTTTATCGTTTTCGTCTAATCGCAGATCTAATCTAGTACCTGGACCGGTGTAATTATGACCTGGAAGATGTTTCTCGCCAGAGTATTTGGCCCATGGAAATCCAGGAAGATATCCTAATGATTTTTGAATATCGGAACCAAAATAGGTTTTTGGAGCGTGAGCGACTATCATTTTTATCCTATAACTTTAAACCCTTTTCCCTCTTTTACCTGCTGTTCTATTCTCTTGTTTCGTAGTTCTCTTATTTGCTGTAATTCTTTCAGTTCGTCGGATTTTTTCACGGCGTCGTTTATTCTAATTCCTGCTTTTGCCACGGACCCAACTGCTTGAGCTCCGGAGGAAATTAGGGATTTGTTGTTTGAAACAAAGCCAGCTACTTTTGGAATTATTTTTGAACCTAGAGAAAATATAGATGAAAAGATACCGTCGCCTGAATAATCTTCGAATCTGTATTGTTCATGTTTTAAAATTAAACTCATCCTATTTTTAATATGTTTTTTTTTTGATGGAATGTAGGAAATTTATTGAAGGTGTTTGTTGTAAGAATTCTATGAAAAATGTAGGGTGTTTTATGAAATGTAGAGGTTTTGTTTTGGGTACGCTCAATTTGGTTGCATTTTTTCCCCCATGAACTTATAGATCGGAAGCAAGTTTTTCCCCATGAAATTGAAAATGGAATGGGGGAAGCTTGCTTCCGATCTATAAGTTCTGTAACTACTAAGGGGGGTAACCACCAAAAAAGATTGAGAAACTGTGGCTCAAAAACTATGAGAGATGTAAGGTTGTAATTTGCACTGAATGTGCACATCAATCTGAAGTTGTTTTGAACTAAATTTCATGTTCCTACCATGAACCGTTTAGGAATAAAAGCACTTTTAGTGTCGCCTGCAAACGCCATTTAGTGCAGTTTTCCTCTCCGAAACTGTGAGAAACTTTAAACTTTTCTCGAAATTTCTCAAAAATTAACTTTTTCTGTTTTCGCTTGAAACACACATAGGGAATATTAAATGTTCATCCTGTACAAAAATCATACCTCTGGGATCAAAATTGGCGGAGTTATGGCCATTTAAAGTTTGGGGTCGGCTAGTTTATGCTTGCAGGTCAATGATTTGATAAAAGCTTAAAACACACGTAGGGAATATTAAATGTTCATCCTGTACAAAAATTATACCTCAAAATTTGCAAAGTTAAAGTTTGGGGTCGTCTATTTCGCAGCATTTATTTTTAGTGTCGCCAACTTCCTGGAAACGCCATATAGTGCAGTTTTCCTCTCCGAAACCAGGAGAAACTTCAAACCTGATTTCCTCGAAATATTTCAAAAATTTACCTTTTCTTTTTTTGCCTAAAAAAACACGTAGTTTTCCTCTCCGAAACCGGGAGAAACTTCAAACCAGATTTCCTCGAAATTTTTCGAAAATATATATTTTCTGTTTTCACCTGAAACACAATCATGTAGGGAATATTAAATTTTCTTCCCGTACAAAATTTATACCTCTAGGATAAAAATTTGCAAAGTTAAAGTTTTGGGTCGGCTATTTCACAGCATTTATTTTTAGTGTCGCCAATTTCCTGGAAACTTCAAACCAGACTTCCTCGAAATTTTTCGAAAATCAACATTTTCTGTTTTCATCTGAAACACAATCATGTAGGGAATATTAAATTTTCTTTCTGTACAAAAATTATACCTCTAAGATCAAAATTGACGAAGTTACGGCCATTTAAAATTTGGGGTCGGCTATTTTTACGAAATTTTTAAAGAATTAACCTTTTCTTTTTTCGCCTGAAACACACGTAGGTATGGTGGCTGATAATGTCCTTTTTCGATCTTCGCACTTTTGCGTTAGGAAGACAAAAAAAATGAAAAGCGAAGATGCGAAGATGCGAAGTTGTCTGGCTCAAAACGGCCACTTCGTATCTTTGAATCTTCGCGTTATCATATTTTTCGAAATTGATAAATTCGCATCTTCGCATCTTTATGGTGGCTGATAATATGGTGGCTGATAACGTCCTTTTTCGATCTTCGCACTTTTGCGTTATGAAGACAAAAAAATGAAAAGCGAAGATGCGAAGATGCGAAGTTGTCTGGCTCAAAACGGCCACTTCGTATCTTCGCTTTGTCATTTTTTATTCGAGTTAAAAAGCGAAGATACGAAGATGCGAGGCAAATTGCCTTCGCATCTTAGCTTTTCATTTTACATTTCTACTTTATAATTTTCATAATTTCAAAATGCGAAGATGCGAAGTGGCCGCTTTGAGCCAGTCATCTTCGCATCTTCGCATCTTCGTGTTACATTTTTTATATATCAATTTCGAAAAATATGATAACGCGAAGATACGAAGATGCGAAGATGACTGGCTCAAAGCGGCCACTTCGCATCTTCGCGTCTTGAAATTATGAAAATTATAAAGTAGAAATGAAAAATGAAAAACGAAGATGCGAAGGTTATTTGCTTCGCATCTTCGTATCTTCGCTTTTTGACTCGAGTAAAAAATGACAACGCGAAGATACGAAGTGGCCGTTTTGAGCCAGACAACTTCGGATCTTCGCATCTTCGCTTTTCATTTTTTATGTGTTCATAACGCAAAAGTGCGAAGATCGAAAAAGGACGATATCAGCCACCATATGATAACGTCCTTTTTCGATCTTCGCACTTTTGCGTTATGAAGACAAAAAAAATGAAAAGCGAAGATGCGAAGATGCGAAGTTGTCTGGCTCAAAACGGCCACTTCGTATCTTCGCGTTGTCATTTTTTATTAGAGTCAAAAAGCGAAGATACGAAGATGCGAAGCAAATTGCCTTCGCATCTTCGCTTTTCATTTTACATTTCTACTTTATAATTTTCATAATTTCAAAATGCGAAGATGCGAAGTGGCCGCTTTGAGCCAGTCATCTTCGTATCTTCGCATCTTTGTGTTACATTTTTTATATATCAATTTCGAAAAATATGATAACGCGAAGATACGAAGATGCGAAGATGACTGGCTCAAAGCGGCCACTTCGCATCTTCGCGTCTTGAAATTATGAAAATTATAAAGTAGAAATGAAAAATGAAAAGCGAAGATGCGAAGGTTATTTGCTTCGCATCTTCGTATCTTCGCTTTTTGACTCAAGTAAAAAATGACAACGCGAAGATGCGAAGTGGCCGTTTTGAGCCAAACAACTTCGCATCTTCGCATCTTCGCTTTTCATTTTTTTGTCTTCATAACGCAAAAGTGCGAAGATCGAAAAAGGACGATATCAGCCACCATACATCTTCGTGTTACATTTTTTATATATCAATTTCGAAAAATATGATAACGCGAAGATACGAAGATGCGAAGTTGACTGGCTCAAAGCGGCCACTTCGCATCTTCGCGTCTTGAAATCATGAAAATTATAAAGTAGAAATGAAAAATGAAAAGCGAAGATGCGAAGGTTATTTGCTTCGCATCTTCGTATCTTCGCTTTTTGACTCGAGTAAAAAATGACAACGCGAAGATGCGAAGTGGCCGGTTTGAGCCAGACAACTTCGCATCTTCGCTTTTCATTTTTTTTGTCTTCATAACGCAAAAGTGCGAAGATCGAAAAAGGACGATATCAGCCACCATAGAACCTGGAATGTTTTAGCTATTCTAATCCATAATGTTCACAACTCTCCCTCGAAATATAAGCCTTGAAATCTCCGTGTAGTCATAAATATGAGCGTTTGAAAGTAAAAAAATACGCCATAATTGAAAGAATTGTGAGATTTGTGTGCAGTTTTAGTACTTCTGGATGCTATTTACATATATTCAAGGCTCAAATCGACCATCGAAAATGCTGTACATTCCCCTTTAAATTTTCTTCCTGTACAAAAAAGATACCTCTAAGATCCAAATTGGCGAAGTTGTGGTTTGGGGTGTGACTAGTGTTAACCCAGATTACATCAATGGCATCAAACAAGCTTTCGACGTAAGGAGCTGAATGCGTAGGTAAGTCAATTCCTTCTGACGAATTAAGATGTTTTTATAGAGAAAGTGTGTTTTGGATTGGTGCTGGTTATGTAACTAAACGCCAAAATGTGGATACATAGAAGTTAATAGATGCGCAACGACGTTCCGATTCCGATTAATAGTATATTAAGGAAATCTTTCACGACAGAATTATAATTTTGCAAAATTTGCTTGGCAACTTGATATTTTGATATCTTGAATTGAAGCTGAATGGGGAGTTGGAATAGTGTCAATAGAAGACATCCTAAGTATCTGGTAAGATGACCAATATTACCTCCGTTCGTATTTTCAGCAATGAGGATAACATTCGAGCGCAGTTAACCCACAGAAATATTACGAAACAAAGTAATTATAATCGGCATTTAAATCATATTGTGTCGGGACGCAAAATCAAACTTTGACGTCATAATGGTTACAACGTTTTTCATTATTCCACGAAAAGTCTTTATAAAGTTACCTTTGGAAACAGACATTCTAGACGGGTGGACTTTATCTCTTTGGTACCAAAAACCAATATTACGAAGTTTCGTGTGAATTTATATATGCAAGATGCCAAATCCGATAAGATGGGTGAGTTTGAAGTCTTACTTTCATATTTTAGACGGGATGAAACTACCCATGTAGATCTTATGTCTGGGCAACTTCATATTTTCAGAACGTTCGTTACCAGTTTAGTCTTTCAAATTGGTTTTCGATAGCTAATGATGTTTTACAATGTCAAACATTTTTTCACATTTCTAATATCTGATTCAAAAACATCACTGAAAATAGTTGCCAGTTTGTATGAAATATTCAATTTATTTCAAAATTGATTCGCCATGATGATTACAGTTCCAGTGCCAAATCTTTTTTTTTCTGGGGGGTGTGGAGAGTACGCAATATGAATTTTAGACTTTGTACAAGATTCAGTACATATATTTAGGCTATACAATAACATCTTTTTACGTTTCCATGTTCCTACATTTTAGATACGGAATAAGATGCAGGAGGTGAGATTAAAGCGTGCAGAAAAACGCGAGAAATATTCTGATGGAAATTTGAAGAAACAGTCAGGAAAACGGTGGTACCATCACTTAATGTGCGTTTCAGCTGTTGAACCTGCTTACGAGGAGCCTGAACGTAAGTAAATAATAAATATATAGATATTATATAATTATCAAATATATAAACAATAAAATTGTATATACCCCAATAAACAAGGTGAGGCTTGTTGAAGATCTTCGCTTCCTATTTGATCAAATGACAGTGCATGGTGGTCCGTTAGGGAGTATATAATAGATAGAATGTCAATAATAAAGCCCCTAACTGAAAAAGAATTATCGTAAGCTTAACGTCATACCCCCATTCTTATCTCTATAACTAAATTATCATTTCTTAATTTTTTTCAGGAAAGCAAACTATTTCTGAAAAGTACAAGATAACGGAGTTTTTGAGTGATGGTGATAAAAAAGATGACGATCGAGGTGAGCAATGGTTTACCCCTGAATTCATGAAAAGGAAATTGTTTAAATCTCATAAATAAGACATTAAATTGAGTGTCTGTGAAAGTTCCAACAGTGCTCTATCTATAGTTTCACTTGCAAAGTTGTGGCAGAGTTTTTCTCAGAGTTCTATATTAGATTAAAACAGTTTCTTCGTATTTTGCAAAAGGATGCATTGGAAGCTCACGTATCCCTTCTTGGCATATAGTCATATAAATATTATATACATTACCGAAGGAGTAGAACGAACTCATTGATCTGGAGTTAAATTCACCTCAAGGTTTGTTTTCTCTTTACAGAAGTTAAGATGATAGATGGAGATTTTATGTTAATGTCGATTCAGAAAGCAAAGCCACCAGTTGTTCACGAGCCTCTCAATGTTAACGAAGTTATGATTAGTTGCTAATACTGTTTAAACCCGGGCTATATGGGTGGGATTCGGGAAAATATCTGGAGGAGGGATTTAGTAAACTTTATTTTGGGCAGAATTTTTATTGTTTGGGATAATGAAGTGGTTTTTACTTTGAATTTTAATATTGGGGTTGTTTATGATTTTCTACATTGAATGGAAGATGTATGCTGCCGTCGCCCGTTCCGTCTGTCGGTCATTGTGTCCGTCCGTCCGTCATCATTTTTGTTAGGCACGATAGATTTTAATAAAACTTGGCATATTGATGAGATCTCGGTTCGTTTTAAATTTGGCAATAAAAGGGCGAAGGTTTATTGAGTTATTGCGCTTGACTTAGTACAACTACGTCCAATAATTGTGCTATTAAACAATATAGAGGATACATTTTTTAGTTGATCTTAATGAAACTTGGTATGGCTGTATTTTGAAGAGATCCTGGTTAAGTTGGGAATTTGGCAATAATAGGGCGTAGGTTTTTTGTTATTGCCTTTGACTAAGTACAACCACGTCAAATTGTGCCCTTAAACAATATAGAGGATACATTTTTAACTGATTTTAACAAAACTTGGTATGGAAGTATGTATTGGGGAGATTTTTTGGCAAATTCGAAACTACAAATCAAAAGTTCTTCAATTTGAGGAAATTTGTATTTTAGTTCGAATAAAAAATATCATTTCTGACAGCGCCAGTGGGCGTATGTTACCTTACCTATCTGTATAATACTTGATGAACTTACTGCTTAATAAAAACCATGTTAGAGTTAAAACAGTCTTTTTTATTTAAAGTTTGAGAACCCCCATTCTCCATCAGTGAACCGCCAACAAGTTCGAGGGAGTAATGAAGAATCACGGTCTGCAAAGGGGGGTAACCACCAAAAAAGATTGAGAAACACTTGCCTAAACTTTGACAAACTGTAGCTCAAAAACTATGAGAGATGTAAGGTTGCAATTTGCACTGTGCACATCAATCTGAAGTTGTTTTGTACTAAATTTCATGTTCCTACCATGAACCGTATAGGAATTACAGCAGTTTTAGTGTCGCTTTCCTCTCCGAAACTGCGGAGAAATTTTAAACTTTTCTCGAAATTTCTCAAAAATTAACTTTTTCTGTTTTCGCTTGAAACACACATAGGGAATATTAAATGTTCATCCTGTACAAAAATCATACCTCTGGGATCAAAATTGGCGGAGTTATGGCCATTTAAAGTTTGTGTCGGCTATTTTATGCTTGCAGGTCAATGATTGGATAAAAGCCTGAACTTTGACAGGATGTGGCTAAAAACAATCAAAGATGCAAGATTGCAATTTCAACTGAATGTGAACATCGATCTGAAGTTGTTTTGTGCCAAATTTCAAGTTCTTACCATATGACCCGTCTATGAATTACAGCACTTTTAGTGTCGCCTGAAAACGCCATTTAGTGCATTTTTCCTCTCCGAAACTGGGAGAAACTTTAAACTTTTCTCGAAATTTCTCAAAAATTAACTTTTTCTGTTTTCGCTTGAAACACACAAAGGGAATATTAAATGTTCATCCTGTACATTAATCATACCTCTGGGATCAAAATTAGCGGAGTTATGACCATTTAAAGTTTGGGGTCGGCTAGTTTATGCTTGCAGGTCAATGATTGGATAAAAGCCTGAACTTTGACAGGATGTGGCTAAAAACCAATCAAAGATGTAAGATTACAATTTGAACTGAATGTGCACATCGATCTGAAGTGGTTTTGTACCAAATTTCAAGTTCTTACCATGACCCGTCTATGAATTACAGCGCTTTTAGTGTCAGAAACTTCCTGCAAACGCCATTTTTAGTAAATTTTCCTCTCCGAAACAGGAAGAAAATTCAAATTCCTCGAAATTTTTTTTGAAAATAAAAATTTTCTGTTTCAGAAAAATGGCATTTGCAGGAAGTTGGCGACACTAAAAGTGTTGTAATTCCTAGACGGTTCACGGTAGGAACTTAAAGTTTGGCACAAAACAACTTCAGGTTGCAGGTCAATGATTTGATAAAAGCCTAAAACACACGTAGGGAATATTAAATGTTCATCCTGTACAAAAATTATACCTCAAAATTTGCAAAGTTAAAGTTTGGGGTCGGCTATTTCTCAGCATTTATTTTTAGTGTCGCCAACTTCCTGCAAACGCCATTTAGTGCAGTTTTCCTCTCCGAAATCGGGAGAAACTTCAAACCAGATTTCCTCGAAATTTTTTTGAAAATTAACATTTTCTTTTTTTGCCTAAAAGACACGTACGGAATTTTAAATGTTCATCCTGTACAAAAATTACACCTCAAAATTTGCAAAGTTAAAGTTTGGGGTCGGCTATTTCAGAGCATTTATTTTTAGTGTCGCCAACTTCTTGCAAACGCCATTTAGTGCAGTTTTCCTCTCTGAATTCGTAGGTAAGTCAATTCCTTCTGACGAATTAAGATGTTTTTATAGAGAAATTGTGTTTTGGATTGGTGCTGGTTATGTAACTAAACGCCAAAATGTCGATACATAGAAGTTAATAGTATATTAAGGAAATCTTTCACGCCAGAATTATTATTTTTTTGCAAAATTTGCTTGGCAACTTGATATTCTGATATCTTGAATTGAAGCTGAATTGGGAGTTGGAATAGTGTCAATAGAAGACATCCTAAGTATCTGGTAAGATGACCAATATTACCTCCGTTCGTATTTTCAGCAATGAGGATAACATTCGAGCGCAGTTAACCCGCAGAAATATTACGAAACAAAGTAATTATAATCGGCATTTAAATCATATTGGGTCGGGACGCAAAATCAAACTTTGACGTCATAATGGTTACAACGTTTTTCATTATTCCACGAAAAGTCTTTATAAAGTTACCTTTGGAAACAGACATTCTAGACGGGTGGACTTTTTCTCTTTGGTACCAAAAACCAATATTACGAAGTTTCGTGTGAATTTATAAATTCAAGATGCCAAATCCGATAAGATGGGTGAGTTTGAAGTCTTACTTTCATATTTTAGACGGGATGAAACTACCCATGTAGATCTTATGTCTGGGCAACTTCATATTTTCAGAACGTTCGTTACCAGTTTAGTCTTTCAAATTGGTTTTCGATAGCTAATGATGTTTTCCAATGTAAAACCTTTCACATTTCTAATATCTGATTCAAAAACATCACTGAAAATAGTTGCCAGTTTGTATGAAATATTCAATTTATTTCAAAATTGATTCGCCATGATGATTACAGGTCCAGTGCCAAATTTTTTTTTGTGGGTGGTGTGGAGAGTACGCAATATGAATTTTAGACTTTGTACAAGATTCAGTACATATATTTATACAATTACATCTTTTTATGTTTCCATGTTCCTACATTTTAGATACGGAATAAGATGCAGGAGGTGAGATTAAAGCGTGCAGAAAAACGCGAGAAATATTCTGATGGAAATTTGAAGAAACAGTCAGGAAAACGGTGGTACCATCACTTGATGTGCGTTTCAGCTGTTGAACCTGTTTACGAGGAGCCTGAACGTAAGTAAATAATAAATATAGATATTATATAATGATCAAATATATAAAAAATAAAATTGTATATACCCCAATAAACAAGGTGAGGCTTGTTGAAGATCTTCGCTTCCTATTTGATCAAATGACAGTGCATGGTGGTCCGTTAGGGAGTATGTTTTCAGGCCCAACATTTTTACGGTGAACTACAATTTTTTTAGATATTTATGTTATAAGATAGAATGTCAATAATAAAGCCCCTAACTGAAAATGAATTATCGTAAGCTTAACGTCATACCCCCATTCTTATCTCTATAACTAAATTATCATTTCTTAATTTTTTTCAGGAAAGCAAACTATTTCTGAAAAGTACAAGATAACGGAGTTTTTGAGTGATGGTGATAAAAAAGATGACGATCGAGGTGAGCAATGTAGTCTGCTCCCATTTCCAGAAAATAAGACTTGTTAAGGCATTTACTGTTTACCCCTGAATTCATGAAAAGGAAATTGTTTAAATCTCATAAATAAGACATTAAATTGAGTGTCTGTGAAAGTTCCAACAGTGCTCTATCTATAGTTTCACTTGCAAAGTTGTGGCAGAGTTTTTCTCAGAGTTCTATATTAGATTAAAACAGTTTCTTCGTATTTCGCAAAAGGATGCATTGGAAGCTCACGTGTCCCTTCTTGGCATATAGTCATATAAATATTATATACATTACCGAAGGAGTAGAACGAACTCATTGATCTGGAGTTAAATTCACCTCAAGGTTTGTTTTCTCTTTACAGAAGTTAAGATGATAGATGGAGATTTTATGTTAATGTCGATTCAGAAAGCAACGCCACCAGTTGTTCACGAGCCTCTCAATGTTAACGAAGTTATGACCAGTTTCTAATCCTGTTTAAACCGGGGCTGTAGGGGTGGGATTCGGGAAAATATCTGGAGGAGGAATTTAGTAAACTTTATTTTGGGCAGAATTTTTATTTTTAGGATAATGGATTGATTTTTACTTTGAATTTTAATATTGGGGTTGTCTATGTTTTTCTACATTGAATGGAAGATGTATGCAGCCGTCGCCCATTCCGTCTGTCGATCCTTTTGTCCGTCCGTCTAGCCGTCTGTTCGTCCATCCGTCATCATTTTTGTTAGGCACGATAGATTTTAATAAAACTTGGCATATTGATGAGATCTCGGTTCGTTTTAAATTTGGCAATAAAAGGGCGAAGGTTTATTGAGTTATTGCGCTTGACTTAGTACAACCACGTCCAATAATTGTGCTATTAAACAATATAGAGGATACATTTTTTAGTTGATCTTAATGAAACTTGGTATGGCTGTATTTTGAAGAGATCTCGGTTAAGTTGGGAATTTGGCAATAATAGGGCGTAGGTTTTTTAGTTATTGCCTTTGACTAAGTACAACCACGTCAAATTTTGCCCTTAAACAATATAGAGGATACATTTTTAACTGATTTTAACAAAACTTGGTATGGAAGTATGTATTGGTGAGTGTTTTGTCACGTTCGAAACTACAAATCAAAAGTTCTTTGAGGAAATTTGTATTTTAGTTCGAATAAAAAATATCATTTCTGACAGTGCCAGTGGGCGTATGTTACCTTTCCTATCTGTATATACATGATGAAGTTACTACTTACTTAATAAAAACCATGTTAGAGCTGATACAGTCTCTTTTTTTTAAAGTTCGATTTTGAAGGCTGTAAAAGAATAGGTCAATAAGATTCCAAGGAAAGAAGGTGGGGGGTGTTGATTCTCCCGAATGTTTAGAACAATGCTGAAACAAAACACTTATAGAGTGAGCATGAACTAAGGGTTAGCGAGGGTTAAGGATAACTCTCTATTTACAACAGCTAATGAGTTAGCTCCGGAAAGATTCTTATCTTGCTTCAACATAGCTAATGCATGTGAAATTAAAGAGTACTTTGTAGCGCAAGAAAAGAAAGAAAACAATTCTTTGAGGACTCTTATGCTCTATAAACAAATTTGATCTACTCGAAAATGGCTCTAGAGGGATTCAAATGGGGTCAAAGGCAACTAGGGTTAGCTATGCACAGTCCTATTCATTGATCACAAAAATGTTTTGTAGAGTCAAAATGATACAAGAGACAGACGTGTTGGACTTTGTAAAAAAAGCTTCAACTAATATTCGACCACATGAACCCAGAAGCTGGCTAAAAAGTGTGGAAACCTCCCGGCTTTCGAGATTTAATGTTAGTTAGGGTTACGGTTAGCTAGGGTTAACCCTAGGCATGACCCTTTTTTTAAAGCCAAATAGGGTTAGTTCAGAAAAGGGTAATATCTTGCTTCAATATAGCCGTATCGCATATGAAATTAAAGAGTACTATCTAGCGCATCGTCTCAACGCGATTTGGTGTCAATAAGATTATACCCACTCGAAATTGGCTTTAAGCGGAATATAATGGGGTTAAGGGCAATAATAAGCGTTGCACAGTCCAATGCTGTCAAAAACAGAGCAGGGGTTAGCTAGGGCTAACTAGGAAATCAGCTCATTATTGTGTTCACAAAGTATTTTCAAAAACAAGGGGAATTAAACCCATCAAATATTTTCTGGTTTATCTGATTTTCAATAGGCTTCCTCATTGGATGATTATAAACACTCACAACAAGTTTTATCAAAATCCACCAAGAAACCAGTTCTCTATTGTGTTCACAACTTTGAGAGTGTTACGGGCTATAAAATTAACACATTTTAAAAAACAAGGGCAATAACTCATGAAATATTTATCGATGTTTCTGATTTTTTCAATAGGGTTAATCCCAATGTCATGACAAACACTAACACCAAGTTTCATCAAAATCCATCAAAAAATCATTTCTCTATTGTGTTCACAAAGTATTTTCAAAAACAAGGGCAATAACCCATCAAATATTTTCTTTTTTGTCTGTATTTTCAAAAGGCTTCTTCCTTCTTCCTATAAACACTCACAACAAGTTCTATCAAAATCCATCAAGTAACCAGCTCTCTATCGCGTTCACAACAATTGTAGACAGACAGACAGACGCGACAACAATATACGCCCACATTTATGTTGAATCTGACTCTCTGTGAGATGTTAAAGCAAATATAGTCAAGAAAATCCCCTTCATCTTTCAGAAAATTAAGTTCTAAAAACTGGCTCTTTATATCTTTATATTCCTGATAAAACTCATGTTTCCATTTTAAAACATACAAACTAAGCAAACCTTGCTTCAGTTATGTTTTTTCAAATAAAATTTTTGAATTTCAAATTTCTAGAAATTTTTCACACATTAAAGAGTGAAATAAAGTATTACCTGTGAGCACGTTAAAGTCATATGTGGATATTTTTTTTAACCGAGATGTAAGGTTGCAATTTTCACTGAATGTGCACATCGATCTGAAGTCGTTTTGTGCCAAATTTCAAGTTCCTACCGTGAACTGTCTAGGAATTACAGCACTTTCAGTGTCGCCAACTTCCTGCAAACGCCATTTAGTGAAGTTTTCCTCTCCAAAACCGGAAGAAATTTTAGACTCGATTTTCTCGAAATTTTTCAAAAATTAACCTTTTCTTTTGTTGCTTAAAAAACACGTAGGGAATATTAAATGTAAAATTTTCTTCCCGTAAAAAAATTATACCTCTAGGATCAAAATTGGCGAAGTTACGGCCATTTAAAATTTGGGGTCGGCTATTAACCTTTTCTTTTTTTCGCCTGAAACACACGTAGGGGATATTAAAGGGATATGTTCACTAACTGTTCGACCAATTAAATTTTAGTCTCAGAACCTGGAATGTTTTAGCTATTCTAATGTTCATAACTTTCCCTCGAAATAATATAAGCCTTCAAATCCCCGTGTAGTCATAAATATGAGCGTTTGAAAGTAACAAAAATACGACATAATTGAAAGAATTGTGCGATTTGTGTGCAGTTCTAGTACTTCTGGAGGCTATTTACATATATTCAAGGCTCAAATCGACCATCGAAAATGCTGAACTTTAAATTTTCTTCCTGTACAAAAATGGTACCTCTAGGATCAAAATTGTGGTTTGGGGTGTGACTAGTGTTAACCCAGATTACATCAATGGTATCAAACAAGCTTTCGACGTAAGGAGCTGAATGCGTAGGTAAGTCAATTCCTTCTGACGAATTAAGATGTTTTTATAGAGAAATTGTGTTTTGGATGGGTGCTGGTTATATAACTAAACGCAAAAATGTGGATACATAGAAGTTAATAGATGCGCAACGACGTTCCGATTCGTTTGATATGCAAAACAACTATTTTTGATACAACCTTTGACACTTTCCTGAGCTAACCCTAGTTGCCATTTTGCAAAAATTGCGTTTACCCCTTGTTGCAGTCAGGTTTTGAGCTAACCCTAGGCCCGTTTCAACATGGCCACAGTGGCTCAGTGGTTCCCGTGCTTGCACGGCACATTTGGGGTCCCGGGTTCTAGACCCGGTATACGAAAAAAAATTTTTTCTATTTTTACAAAGTCGAACACTGTTTAATCTATCATTTTCACCAAACAAATATTATTTTTGAACAAAGGGTAGGCCTGTGCAATGCTAACCCTAATTGCCTTTGCTCAGATTTTTATGGCTTCGCGGAGCTTTTACAGAACGGAAGTATGGTTGATGGACCCTGTAGGCCGCCCATGAAATTTGTTCAACCCAAATTTGTGCTGAGAACATGCGCAACGACGTTCCGATTCGTTTGATATGCAAAACAACTATTTTTGATACAACCTTTGACACTTTCCTGAGCTAACCCTAGTTGCCATTTTGCAAAAATTGCGTTTACCCCTTGTTGCAGTCAGGTTTTGAGCTAACCCTAGGTCCGTTTCAACATGGCCGCGGTGGCTCAGTGGTTCCCGTGCTTGCACGGCACCTTTGGGGTCCCGGGTTCGAGACCCGGTAGACGAAAATTTGTTTTTTTCTATTTTTACAAAGTCGAACACTGTCTAATCTATCATTTTCACCAAACAAATATTATTTTTGAACAAAGGGTAGGCCTGTGCAATGCTAACCCTAATTGCCTTTGCTCAGATTTTTATCGCTTCGCGGAGCCATTACAGAACGGAAGTATGGTTGATGGACCCTGTAGACCGCCCATGAAATTTTTTCAAACCAAATTTGTGCTGAGGAGATGCGCAACGACGTTCCGATTCGTTTGATATGCAAAACAACTATTTTTGATACAACCTTTGACCCTTTCATTAGATAACACTAGTTGCCATTTTGAAAAAATTGCGTTTACCCCTTGTTGCAGTCAGGTTTTGAGCTAACCCTAGGCCCGTTTCAACATGGCCGCGGTGGCTCAGTGGTTCCCGTGCTTGCACGGCACCTTTGGGGTCACGGGTTCGAGACCCGGTATACGAAAAAATTTTTTTTCTATTTTTACAAAGTCGAACACTGTCTAATCTATCATTTTCACCAAACAAATATTATTTTTGAACAAAGGGTAGGCCTGTGCAATGCTAACCCTAATTGCCTTTGCTCAGATTTTTATCGCTTCGCGGAGCTATTACAGAACGGAAGTATGGTTGATGGACCCTGTAGGCCGCCCATGAAATTTGTTCAACCCAAATTTGTGCTGAGAAGATGCGCAACGACGTTCCGATTCGTTTGATATGCAAAACAACTATTTTTGATACAACCTTTGACACTTTCCTGAGCTAACCCTAGTTGCCATTTTGAAAAAATTGCGTTTACCCCTTGTTGCAGTCAGGTTTTGAGCTAACCCTAGGTCCGTTTCAACATGGCCGCGGTGGCTCAGTGGTTCCCGTGCTTGCACAGCACCTTTGGGGTCCCGAGTTCGAGACCCGGTATACGAACATTTATTTTTTCTATTTTTACAAAGTCGAACACTGTTTAATCTATCATTTTCACCAAACAAATATTATTTTTGAACAAAGGGTAGGCCTGTGCAATGCTAACCCTAATTGCCTTTGCTCAGATTTTTATCGCTTCGCGGAGCTTTTACAGAACGGAAGTATGGTTGATGGACCCTGTAGGCCGCCCATGAAATTTGTTCAACCCAAATTTGTGCTGAGAAGATGCGCAACGACGTTCCGATTCGTTTGATATGCAAAACAACTATTTTTGATACAACCTTTGACACTTTCCTGAGCTAACCCTAGTTGGCATTTTGAAAAAATTGCGTTTACCCCTTGTTGCAGTCAGGTTTTGAGCTAACCCTAGGCCCGTTTCAACATGGCCGCGGTGGCTCAGTGGTTCCCGTGCTTGCACGGAACCTTTGGGGTCACGGGTTCGAGACCAGGTATACGAAAAATTTTTTTTTCTATTTTTACAAAGTCGAACACTGTCTAATCTATCATTTTCACCAAACAAATATTATTTTTGAACAAAGGGTAGGCCTGTGCAATGCTAACCCTAATTGCCTTTGCTCAGATTTTTATCGCTTCGCGGAGCTATTACAGAACGGAAGTATGGTTGATGGACCCTGTAGGCCGCCCATGAAATTTGTTAAACCCAAATTTGTGCTGAGAAGATGCGCAACGACGTTCCGATTCGTTTGATATGCAAAACAACTATTTTTGATACAACCTTTGACACTTTCCTGAGCTAACCCTAGTTGCCATTTTGAAAAAATTGCGTTTACCCCTTGTTGCAGTCAGGTTTTGAGCTAACCCTAGGTCCGTTTCAACATGGCCGCGGTGGCTCAGTGGTTCCCCTGCTTGCACGGCACCTTTGGGGTCCCGGGTTCGAGACCCGGTATACGAACATTTTTTTTTTCTATTTTTACAAAGTCGAACACTGTTTAATCTATCATTTTCACCAAACAAATATTATTTTTGAACAAAGGGTAGGCCTGTGCAATGCTAACCCTAATTGCCTTTGCTCAGATTTTTATCGCTTCGCGGAGCTTTTACAGAACGGAAGTATGGTTGATGGACCCTGTAGGCCGCCCATGAAATTTGTTCAACCCAAATTTGTGCTGAGAAGATGCGCAAAGACGTTCCGATTCGTTTGATATGCAAAACAACTATTTTTGATACAACCTTTGACACTTTCCTGAGCTAACCCTAGTTGCCATTTTGAAAAAATTGCGTTTACCCCTTGTTGCAGTCAGGTTTTGAGCTAACCCTAGGCCCGTTTCAACATGGCCGCGGTGGCTCAGTGGTTCCCGTGCTTGCACGGCACCTTTGGGGTCACGGGTTCGAGACCCGGTATACGAAAAAAAATTTTTTCTATTTTTACAAAGTCGAACACTGTCTAATCTATCATTTTCACCAAACAAATATTATTTTTGAACAAAGGGTAGGCCTGTGCAATGCTAACCCTAATTGCCTTTGCTCAGATTTTTATCGCTTCGCGGAGCTATTACAGAACGGAAGTATGGTTGATGGACCCTGTAGGCCGCCCATGAAATTTGTTAAACCCAAATTTGTGCTGAGAAGATGCGCAACGACGTTCCGATTCGTTTAATATGCAAAACAACTATTTTTGATACAACCTTTGACACTTTCCTGAGCTAACCCTAGTTGCCATTTTGAAAAAATTGCGTTTACCCCTTGTTGCAGTCAGGTTTTGAGCTAACCCTAGGTCCGTTTCAACATGGCCGCGGTGGCTCAGTGGTTCCCGTGCTTGCACGGCACCTTTGGGGTCCCGGGTTCGAGACCCGGTATACGAACATTTTTTTTTTCTATTTTTACAAAGTCGAACACTGTTTAATCTATCATTTTCACCAAACAAATATTATTTTTGAACAAAGGGTAGGCCTGTGCAATGCTAACCCTAATTGCCTTTGCTCAGATTTTTATCGCTTCGCGGAGCTTTTACAGAACGGAAGTATGGTTGATGGACCCTGTAGGCCGCCCATGAAATTTGTTCAACCCAAATTTGTGCTGAGAACATGCGCAACGACGTTCCGATTCGTTTGATATGCAAAACAACTATTTTTGATACAACCTTTGACACTTTCCTGAGCTAACCCTAGTTGCCATTCTGCAAAAATTGCGTTTACCCCTTGTTGCAGTCAGGTTTTGAGCTAACCCTAGGCCCGTTTCAACATGGCCACAGTGGCTCAGTGGTTCCCGTGCTTGCACGGCACATTTGGGGTCCCGGGTTCTAGACCCGGTATACGAAAAAAATTTTTTTCTATTTTTACAAAGTCGAACACTGTTTAATCTATCATTTTCACCAAACAAATATTATTTTTGAACAAAGGGTAGGCCTGTGCAATGCTAACCCTAATTGCCTTTGCTCAGATTTTTATCGCTTCGCGGAGCTTTTACAGAACGGAAGTATGGTTGATGGACCCTGTAGGCCGCCCATGAAATTTGTTCAACCCAAATTTGTGCTGAGAACATGCGCAACGACGTTCCGATTCGTTTGATATGCAAAACAACTATTTTTGATACAACCTTTGACACTTTCCTGAGCTAACCCTAGTTGCCATTTTGCAAAAATTGCGTTTACCCCTTGTTGCAGTCAGGTTTTGAGCTAACCCTAGGCCCGTTTCAACATGGCCACAGTGGCTCAGTGGTTCCCGTGCTTGCACGGCACATTTGGGGTCCCGGGTTCTAGACCCGGTATACGAAAAAAATTTTTTTCTATTTTTACAAAGTCGAACACTGTTTAATCTATCATTTTCACCAAACAAATATTATTTTTGAACAAAGGGTAGGCCTGTGCAATGCTAACCCTAATTGCCTTTGCTCAGATTTTTATGGCTTCGCGGAGCTTTTACAGAACGGAAGTATGGTTGATGGACCCTGTAGGCCGCCCATGAAATTTGTTCAACCCAAATTTGTGCTGAGAACATGCGCAACGACGTTCCGATTCGTTTGATATGCAAAACAACTATTTTTGATACAACCTTTGACACTTTCCTGAGCTAACCCTAGTTGCCATTTTGCAAAAATTGCGTTTACCCCTTGTTGCAGTCAGGTTTTGAGCTAACCCTAGGTCCGTTTCAACATGGCCGCGGTGGCTCAGTGGTTCCCGTGCTTGCACGGCACCTTTGGGGTCCCGGGTTCGAGACCCGGTAGACGAAAATTTGTTTTTTTTCTATTTTTACAAAGTCGAACACTGTCTAATCTATCATTTTCACCAAACAAATATTATTTTTGAACAAAGGGTAGGCCTGTGCAATGCTAACCCTAATTGCCTTTGCTCAGATTTTTATCGCTTCGCGGAGCCATTACAGAACGGAAGTATGGTTGATGGACCCTGTAGACCGCCCATGAAATTTTTTCAAACCAAATTTGTGCTGAGGAGATGCGCAACGACGTTCCGATTCGTTTGATATGCAAAACAACTATTTTTGATACAACCTTTGACCCTTTCATTAGATAACACTAGTTGCCATTTTGAAAAAATTGCGTTTACCCCTTGTTGCAGTCAGGTTTTGAGCTAACCCTAGGCCCGTTTCAACATGGCCGCGGTGGCTCAGTGGTTCCCGTGCTTGCACGGCACCTTTGGGGTCACGGGTTCGAGACCCGGTATACGAAAAAAATTTTTTTCTATTTTTACAAAGTCGAACACTGTCTAATCTATCATTTTCACCAAACAAATATTATTTTTGAACAAAGGGTAGGCCTGTGCAATGCTAACCCTAATTGCCTTTGCTCAGATTTTTATCGCTTCGCGGAGCTATTACAGAACGGAAGTATGGTTGATGGACCCTGTAGGCCGCCCATGAAATTTGTTCAACCCAAATTTGTGCTGAGAAGATGCGCAACGACGTTCCGATTCGTTTGATATGCAAAACAACTATTTTTGATACAACCTTTGACACTTTCCTGAGCTAACCCTAGTTGCCATTTTGAAAAAATTGCGTTTACCCCTTGTTGCAGTCAGGTTTTGAGCTAACCCTAGGTCCGTTTCAACATGGCCGCGGTGGCTCAGTGGTTCCCGTGCTTGCACGGCACCTTTGGGGTCCCGGGTTCGAGACCCGGTATACGAACATTTATTTTTTCTATTTTTACAAAGTCGAACACTGTTTAATCTATCATTTTCACCAAACAAATATTATTTTTGAACAAAGGGTAGGCCTGTGCAATGCTAACCCTAATTGCCTTTGCTCAGATTTTTATCGCTTCGCGGAGCCATTACAGAACGGAAGTATGGTTGATGGACCCTGTAGACCGCCCATGAAATTTTTTCAAACCAAATTTGTGCTGAGGAGATGCGCAACGACGTTCCGATTCGTTTGATATGCAAAACAACTATTTTTGATACAACCTTTGACCCTTTCATTAGATAACACTAGTTGCCATTTTGAAAAAATTGCGTTTACCCCTTGTTGCAGTCAGGTTTTGAGCTAACCCTAGGCCCGTTTCAACATGGCCGCGGTGGCTCAGTGGTTCCCGTGCTTGCACGGCACCTTTGGGGTCACGGGTTCGAGACCCGGTATACGAAAAAAATTTTTTTCTATTTTTACAAAGTCGAACACTGTCTAATCTATCATTTTCACCAAACAAATATTATTTTTGAACAAAGGGTAGGCCTGTGCAATGCTAACCCTAATTGCCTTTGCTCAGATTTTTATCGCTTCGCGGAGCTATTACAGAACGGAAGTATGGTTGATGGACCCTGTAGGCCGCCCATGAAATTTGTTCAACCCAAATTTGTGCTGAGAAGATGCGCAACGACGTTCCGATTCGTTTGATATGCAAAACAACTATTTTTGATACAACCTTTGACACTTTCCTGAGCTAACCCTAGTTGCCATTTTGAAAAAATTGCGTTTACCCCTTGTTGCAGTCAGGTTTTGAGCTAACCCTAGGTCCGTTTCAACATGGCCGCGGTGGCTCAGTGGTTCCCGTGCTTGCACGGCACCTTTGGGGTCCCGGGTTCGAGACCCGGTATACGAACATTTATTTTTTCTATTTTTACAAAGTCGAACACTGTTTAATCTATCATTTTCACCAAACAAATATTATTTTTGAACAAAGGGTAGGCCTGTGCAATGCTAACCCTAATTGCCTTTGCTCAGATTTTTATCGCTTCGCGGAGCTTTTACAGAACGGAAGTATGGTTGATGGACCCTGTAGGCCGCCCATGAAATTTGTTCAACCCAAATTTGTGCTGAGAAGATGCGCAACGACGTTCCGATTCGTTTGATATGCAAAACAACTATTTTTGATACAACCTTTGACACTTTCCTGAGCTAACCCTAGTTGGCATTTTGAAAAAATTGCGTTTACCCCTTGTTGCAGTCAGGTTTTGAGCTAACCCTAGGCCCGTTTCAACATGGCCGCGGTGGCTCAGTGGTTCCCGTGCTTGCACGGCACCTTTGGGGTCACGGGTTCGAGACCCGGTATACGAAAAAATTTTTTTTCTATTTTTACAAAGTCGAACACTGTCTAATCTATCATTTTCACCAAACAAATATTATTTTTGAACAAAGGGTAGGCCTGTGCAATGCTAACCCTAATTGCCTTTGCTCAGATTTTTATCGCTTCGCGGAGCTATTACAGAACGGAAGTATGGTTGATGGACCCTGTAGGCCGCCCATGAAATTTGTTCAACCCAAATTTGTGCTGAGAAGATGCGCAACGACGTTCCGATTCGTTTGATATGCAAAACAACTATTTTTGATACAACCTTTGACACTTTCCTGAGCTAACCCTAGTTGGCATTTTGAAAAAATTGCGTTTACCCCTTGTTGCAGTCAGGTTTTGAGCTAACTCTAGGCCCGTTTCAACATGGCCGCGGTGGCTCAGTGGTTCCCGTGCTTGCACGGCACCTTTGGGGTCACGGGTTCGAGACCAGGTATACGAAAAATTTTTTTTTCTATTTTTACAAAGTCGAACACTGTCTAATCTATCATTTTCACCAAACAAATATTATTTTTGAACAAAGGGTAGGCCTGTGCAATGCTAACCCTAATTGCCTTTGCTCAGATTTTTATCGCTTCGCGGAGCTATTACAGAACGGAAGTATGGTTGATGGACCCTGTAGGCCGCCCATGAAATTTGTTAAACCCAAATTTGTGCTGAGAAGATGCGCAACGACGTTCCGATTCGTTTGATATGCAAAACAACTATTTTTGATACAACCTTTGACACTTTCCTGAGCTAACCCTAGTTGCCATTTTGAAAAAATTGCGTTTACCCCTTGTTGCAGTCAGGTTTTGAGCTAACCCTAGGTCCGTTTCAACATGGCCGCGGTGGCTCAGTGGTTCCCGTGCTTGCACGGCACCTTTGGGGTCCCGGGTTCGAGACCCGGTATACGAACATTTTTTTTTTCTATTTTTACAAAGTCGAACACTGTTTAATCTATCATTTTCACCAAACAAATATTATTTTTGAACAAAGGGTAGGCCTGTGCAATGCTAACCCTAATTGCCTTTGCTCAGATTTTTATCGCTTCGCGGAGCTTTTACAGAACGGAAGTATGGTTGATGGACCCTGTAGGCCGCCCATGAAATTTGTTCAACCCAAATTTGTGCTGAGAAGATGCGCAAAGACGTTCCGATTCGTTTGATATGCAAAACAACTATTTTTGATACAACCTTTGACACTTTCCTGAGCTAACCCTAGTTGCCATTTTGAAAAAATTGCGTTTACCCCTTGTTGCAGTCAGGTTTTGAGCTAACCCTAGGCCCGTTTCAACATGGCCGCGGTGGCTCAGTGGTTCCCGTGCTTGCACGGCACCTTTGGGGTCACGGGTTCGAGACCCGGTATACGAAAAAATTTTTTTTCTATTTTTACAAAGTCGAACACTGTCTAATCTATCATTTTCACCAAACAAATATTATTTTTGAACAAAGGGTAGGCCTGTGCAATGCTAACCCTAATTGCCTTTGCTCAGATTTTTATCGCTTCGCGGAGCTATTACAGAACGGAAGTATGGTTGATGGACCCTGTAGGCCGCCCATGAAATTTGTTAAACCCAAATTTGTGCTGAGAAGATGCGCAACGACGTTCCGATTCGTTTGATATGCAAAACAACTATTTTTGATACAACCTTTGACACTTTCCTGAGCTAACCCTAGTTGCCATTTTGAAAAAATTGCGTTTACCCCTTGTTGCAGTCAGGTTTTGAGCTAACCCTAGGTCCGTTTCAACATGGCCGCGGTGGCTCAGTGGTTCCCGTGCTTGCACGGCACCTTTGGGGTCCCGGGTTCGAGACCCGGTATACGAACATTTTTTTTTTCTATTTTTACAAAGTCGAACACTGTTTAATCTATCATTTTCACCAAACAAATATTATTTTTGAACAAAGGGTAGGCCTGTGCAATGCTAACCCTAATTGCCTTTGCTCAGATTTTTATCGCTTCGCGGAGCTTTTACAGAACGGAAGTATGGTTGATGGACCCTGTAGGCCGCCCATGAAATTTGTTCAACCCAAATTTGTGCTGAGAACATGCGCAACGACGTTCCGATTCGTTTGATATGCAAAACAACTATTTTTGATACAACCTTTGACACTTTCCTGAGCTAACCCTAGTTGCCATTTTGCAAAAATTGCGTTTACCCCTTGTTGCAGTCAGGTTTTGAGCTAACCCTAGGCCCGTTTCAACATGGCCACAGTGGCTCAGTGGTTCCCGTGCTTGCACGGCACATTTGGGGTCCCGGGTTCTAGACCCGGTATACGAAAAAAATTTTTTTCTATTTTTACAAAGTCGAACACTGTTTAATCTATCATTTTCACCAAACAAATATTATTTTTGAACAAAGGGTAGGCCTGTGCAATGCTAACCCTAATTGCCTTTGCTCAGATTTTTATCGCTTCGCGGAGCTTTTACAGAACGGAAGTATGGTTGATGGACCCTGTAGGCCGCCCATGAAATTTGTTCAACCCAAATTTGTGCTGAGAACATGCGCAACGACGTTCCGATTCGTTTGATATGCAAAACAACTATTTTTGATACAACCTTTGACACTTTCCTGAGCTAACCCTAGTTGCCATTTTGCAAAAATTGCGTTTACCCCTTGTTGCAGTCAGGTTTTGAGCTAACCCTAGGTCCGTTTCAACATGGCCGCGGTGGCTCAGTGGTTCCCGTGCTTGCACGGCACCTTTGGGGTCCCGGGTTCGAGACCCGGTATACGAACATTTTTTTTTCTATTTTTACAAAGTCGAACACTGTTTAATCTATCATTTTCACCAAACAAATATTATTTTTGAACAAAGGGTAGGCCTGTGCAATGCTAACCCTAATTGCCTTTGCTCAGATTTTTATCGCTTCGCGGAGCTTTTACAGAACGGAAGTATGGTTGATGGACCCTGTAGGCCGCCCATGAAATTTGTTCAACCCAAATTTGTGCTGAGAACATGCGCAACGACGTTCCGATTCGTTTGATATGCAAAACAACTATTTTTGATACAACCTTTGACACTTTCCTGAGCTAACCCTAGTTGCCATTTTGCAAAAATTGCGTTTACCCCTTGTTGCAGTCAGGTTTTGAGCTAACCCTAGGCCCGTTTCAACATGGCCACAGTGGCTCAGTGGTTCCCGTGCTTGCACGGCACATTTGGGGTCCCGGGTTCTAGACCCGGTATACGAAAAAAATTTTTTTCTATTTTTACAAAGTCGAACACTGTTTAATCTATCATTTTCACAAAACAAATATTATTTTTGAACAAAGGGTAGGCCTGTGCAATGCTAACCCTAATTGCCTTTGCTCAGATTTTTATGGCTTCGCGGAGCTTTTACAGAACGGAAGTATGGTTGATGGACCCTGTAGGCCGCCCATGAAATTTGTTCAACCCAAATTTGTGCTGAGAAGATGCGCAACGACGTTCCGATTCGTTTGATATGCAAAACAACTATTTTTGATACAACCTTTGACACTTTCCTGAGCTAACCCTAGTTGCCATTTTGAAAAAATTGCGTTTACCCCTTGTTGCAGTCAGGTTTTGAGCTAACCCTAGGTCCGTTTCAACATGGCCGCGGTGGCTCAGTGGTTCCCGTGCTTGCACGGCACCTTTGGGGTCCCAAGTTCGAGACCCGGTATACGAACATTTTTTTTTCTATTTTTACAAAGTCGAACACTGTTTAATCTATCATTTTCACCAAACAAATATTATTTTTGAACAAAGGGTAGGCCTGTGCAATGCTAACCCTAATTGCCTTTGCTCAGATTTTTATCGCTTCGCGGAGCATTTACAGAACGGAAGTATGGTTGATGGACCCTGTAGGCCGCCCATGAAATTTGTTCAACCCAAATTTGTGCTGAGAAGATGCGCAACGACGTTCCGATTCGTTTGATATGCAAAACAACTATTTTTGATACAACCTTTGACACTTTCCTGAGCTAACCCTAGTTGCCATTTTGCAAAAATTGCGTTTACCCCTTGTTGCAGTCAGGTTTTGAGCTAACCCTAGGCCCGTTTCAACATGGCCACAGTGGCTCAGTGGTTCCCGTGCTTGCACGGCACATTTGGGGTCCCGGGTTCTAGACCTGGTATACGAAAAAATTTTTTTTCTATTTTTACAAAGTCGAACACTGTTTAATCTATCATTTTCACCAAACAAATATTATTTTTGAACAAAGGGTAGGCCTGTGCAATGCTAACCCTAATTGCCTTTGCTCAGATTTTTATCGCTTCGCAGAGCTATTACAGAACGGAAGTATGGTTGATGGACCCTGTAGGCCGCCCATGAAATTTGTTCAACCCAAATTTGTGCTGAGAAGATGCGCAACGACGTTCCGATTCGTTTGATATGCAAAACAACTATTTTTGATACAACATTTGACACTTTCCTGAGCTAACCCTAGTTGCCATTTTGAAAAAATTGCGTTTACCCCTTGTTGCAGTCAGGTTTTGAGCTAACCCTAGGTCCGTTTCAACATGGCCGCGGTGGCTCAGTGGTTCCCGTGCTTGCACGGCACCTTTGGGGTCCCGGGTTCGAGACCCGGTAGACGAAAATTTGTTTTTTTCTATTTTTACAAAGTCGAACACTGTCTAATCTATCATTTTCACCAAACAAATATTATTTTTGAACAAAGGGTAGGCCTGTGCAATGCTAACCCTAATTGCCTTTGCTCAGATTTTTATCGCTTCGCGGAGCCATTACAGAACGGAAGTATGGTTGATGGACCCTGTAGGCCGCCCATGAAATTTTTTCAAACCAAATTTGTGCTGAGGAGATGCGCAACGACGTTCCGATTCGTTTGATATGCAAAACAACTATTTTTGATACAACCTTTGACCCTTTCATTAGATAACACTAGTTGCCATTTTGAAAAAATTGCGTTTACCCCTTGTTGCAGTCAGGTTTTGAGCTAACCCTTGGCCCGTTTCAACATGGCCGCGGTGGCTCAGTGGTTCCCGTGCTTGCACGGCACCTTTGCTGTCACGGGTTCGAGACCCGGTATACGAAAAATATTTTTTTCTATTTTTACAAAGTCGAACACTGTCTAATCTATCATTTTCACCAAACAAATATTATTTTTGAACAAAGGGTAGGCCTGTGCAATGCTAACCCTAATTGCCTTTGCTCAGATTTTTATCGCTTCGCGGAGCTATTACAGAACGGAAGTATGGTTGATGGACCCTGTAGGCTGCCCATGAAATTTGTTCAACCCAAATTTTTGCTGAGAACATGCGCAACGACGTTCCGATTCGTTTGATATGCAAAACAACTATTTTTGATACAACCTTTGACACTTTCCTGAGCTAACCCTAGTTGCCATTTTGCAAAAATTGCGTTTACCCCTTGTTGCAGTCAGGTTTTGAGCTAACCCTAGGCCCGTTTCAACATGGCCACAGTGGCTCAGTGGTTCCCGTGCTTGCTCGGCACATTTGGGGTCCCGGGTTCTAGACCCGGTATACGAAAAATTTTTTTTTCTATTTTTACAAAGTCGAACACTGTTTAATCTATCATTTTCACCAAACAAATACATGTATTATTTTTGAACAAAGGGTAGGCCTGTGCAATGCTAACCCTAATTGCCTTTGCTCAGATTTTTATCGCTTCGCGGAGCTATTACAGAACGGAAGTATGGTTGATGGACCCTGTAGGCCGCCCATGAAATTTGTTAAACCCAAATTTGTGCTGAGAAGATGCGCAACGACGTTCCGATTCGTTTGATATGCAAAACAACTATTTTTGATACAACCTTTGACACTTTCCTGAGCTAACCCTAGTTGCCATTTTGCAAAAATTGCGTTTACCCCTTGTTGCAGTCAGGTTTTGAGCTAACCCTAGGCCCGTTTCAACATGGCCACAGTGGCTCAGTGGTTCCCGTGCTTGCACGGCACATTTGGGGTCCCGGGTTCTAGACCTGGTATACGAAAAAAAATTTTTTCTATTTTTACAAAGTCGAACACTGTTTAATCTATCATTTTCACCAAACAAATATTATTTTTGAACAAAGGGTAGGCCTGTGCAATGCTAACCCTAATTGCCTTTGCTCAGATTTTTATCGCTTCGCGGAGCCATTACAGAACGGAAGTATGGTTGATGGACCCTGTAGGCCGCCCATGAAATTTGTTCAACCCAAATTTGTGCTGAGAAGATGCGCAACGACGTTCCGATTCGTTTGATATGCAAAACAACTATTTTTGATACAACCTTTGACACTTTCCTGAGCTAACCCTAGTTGCCATTTTGAAAAAATTGCGTTTACCCCTTGTTGCAGTCAGGTTTTGAGCTAACCCTAGGTCCGTTTCAACATGGCCGCGGTGGCTCAGTGGTTCCCGTGCTTGCACGGCACCTTTGGGGTCCCGGGTTCGAGACCCGGTAGACGAAAATTTGTTTTTTTCTATTTTTACAAAGTCGAACACTGTCTAATCTATCATTTTCACCAAACAAATATTATTTTTGAACAAAGGGTAGGCCTGTGCAATGCTAACCCTAATTGCCTTTGCTCAGATTTTTATCGCTTCGCGGAGCCATTACAGAACGGAAGTATGGTTGATGGACCCTGTAGGCCGCCCATGAAATTTTTTCAAACCAAATTTGTGCCGAGGAGATGCGCAACGACGTTCCGATTCGTTTGATATGCAAAACAACTATTTTTGATACAACCTTTGACCCTTTCATTAGATAACACTAGTTGCCATTTTGAAAAAATTGCGTTTACCCCTTGTTGCAGTCAGGTTTTGAGCTAACCCTAGGCCCGTTTCAACATGGCCACAGTGGCTCAGTGGTTCCCGTGCTTGCACGGCACATTTGGGGTCCCGGGTTCTAGACCCGGTATACGAAAAATTTTTTTTTCTATTTTTACAAAGTCGAACACTGTTTAATCTATCATTTTCACCAAACAAATATTATTTTTGAACAAAGGGTAGGCCTGTGCAATGCTAACCCTAATTGCCTTTGCTCAGATTTTTATCGCTTCGCGGAGCTATTACAGAACGGAAGTATGGTTGATGGACCCTGTAGGCTGCCCATGAAATTTGTTCAACCCAAATTTTTGCTGAGAACATGCGCAACGACGTTCCGATTCGTTTGATATGCAAAACAACTATTTTTGATACAACCTTTGACACTTTCCTGAGCTAACCCTAGTTGCCATTTTGCAAAAATTGCGTTTACCCCTTGTTGCAGTCAGGTTTTGAGCTAACCCTAGGCCCGTTTCAACATGGCCACAGTGGCTCAGTGGTTCCCGTGCTTGCTCGGCACATTTGGGGTCCCGGGTTCTAGACCCGGTATACGAAAAAAATTTTTTTCTATTTTTACAAAGTCGAACACTGTTTAATCTATCATTTTCACCAAACAAATACATGTATTATTTTTGAACAAAGGGTAGGCCTGTGCAATGCTAACCCTAATTGCCTGATGAAGACTGTATAGTCGAAATGTACATTGCTCCCCCTTCCCTTCCCTTTATTTTGTGATTTATTTATTATTCTTTTGGATTATTTCATTGTGTTTTTCATGGAACTATTGTGTAAGTTTTTATTGTTAAATTTTTAATATTTTTATAGTTGGTTTACGAGAATATTATTTTCACTATTCTCTGTGAATAAATCATAGAAATTTAGCTTATTTTTCTTCCTCCAATTTGACCCTTTCCCAATCTACAATGGCAAGGAATTACTACGATGGTCATCGTAAATTCTTTTTTCCGCCATGCCCGCCACCATATCACTTCCCTCCTTATTGGCATCCCTTTAACCTCGCTCCTAATGATTATGATCAGCACGTTCAACAAAATCCTCGTCATCCCCACAACTCTGCTTCTAATTATAATGGTCAACATGTCCGTCGAAATCCTCGGCAATCCTATAACCCAGCTCCTAATGGTAATCATCATGTTCGTCAAAATCCTCGCCATTTTCCCCAACAAGTAAGGAATGCATATCATCAACAGAATAGCTGGAGTCGCAATAATGATCACCGCTCTAATCAGGATAGGCAACGCCCTAATCCAGATAGGCAACGTCCTAGTCAAGATAGTCAGAGTGTTGAAGCACCATTTATCAAGATCTTCTTCCAGGTTCTCCAGTCGTTGCATCATATCTCAATTGTTAAACAGCAAATCGAAGGTCGACCATCACGCAACTTTTCTCAAAAGATTCGTGAACTTAATGATTTCATTAAGCCAGGCATGAGGAATAATGTCATTTCAAGCATTATTGATAAGATTCACCAAAAATGGGCTAAGGACGTAGCAGTGGCATTAAAGAATCATTATGATTCAATGTAACATGCTAAGCTTGATCTTATTAAAGCACGTTCTTTCACTAAATCCGAAATAACGAATTTCTCTGCCAAAGCAATTAATTGGGCAAAAAACACTTATCGGAGAAAACTTTCAGAACCTACTCTTAAAAGGTTTACGGAAATAGTGAATTCTCTTGGAGAAACCATTCCTCATGAAGCTATTGAGATTGATGTAGAGTCCTTTTCTCCACCTCGAATTCAGACACAAATTGGTTGTTGCAATAATACTCCATTGAAGACGCCGGGAAAACGCCTACCAACTTCATCACCTGAGTGTACTCCCACCCCGAAAAAATCAAACAGACCTTCTAAAAATAGACCATCGACATCAACTGCTGATTCCACACGCAGAATCTTCAAACCTTCAACCTCTATCTTGACCAATTTTAACCAATCCTCATCTTCCAATCAACAGTCTGTTTTCAACATTCCCTCTACCTCGAAGTCTTCTACTGGCAATCCAAACCAATCTTCTACTTCTTCAAAACCAAATTCACCCCCTCAACCTCTGATGTCTATAAGAACAACGAAACCAAAGACACCTGAAGCTGGTAACTCTTCTCCACAGACAACCAGTGTCCCATCACCATCTTCCTCATCATCAAAACCCTTACCATCTTCCTCATCATCAAACCCCTTACCATCTTCCTCATCATCTAAACCCTTACCATCTTCCGTCGGTAAAAGTTCAAAACCACCACAATCCCCAATCCGATCATCACCAAGATTATCTTCCTCTCAGCCATTACCATCACCTCCTTCATCTCCTCCTTCATCCCCTCCTCTTCAATCATCACAACCAACAGCAACCAAATCCTCATGTCGTCGCTTAGACCTTAACCTAGAAGCCCCATTATCACCACGCCGCCACGATAACCGCAACAAAGGACAATGGGTCCTGCCACCTGTAATTAAACCAGTTTTGATCATCGGTTCGTCCAATTTGAGTAGAATTACCAGAGGCAGACCAAATACTCAAATAGAGTCTTATCCTGGCGGGAAAATTAGCCATTTAAAGACTATAATGTCTAACTACCAATCTACTTCTGGCGGCCCAGAACATATCATCATCCATATTGGTTTAAACAATCGTAGTGAACCTGCTGCTTCCTCTCACAAACAGATGATGGACCTGTTATCTTCAGCCTCAACTACCTTTCCCGATTCCAAACTCTACTTGACCCATATCCCGACCAGCTTCGCATTCCAACAGAAATTCAAAGAAGACAACAGAAATATTCAAGCCCTTAACGAACTAAATTCTAAGCAGTCTCCATCAAACGTCACCATTATTCCACCAACAACCTTCAATATCAAAACAAAGAATGACCATATTCATTGGGAACCAAAGACAGCTGATGGAATTTTACAACACTGGATCAACCATATATCATCCACGCCTTTAAACTAATAGCGGGGGTCCTATAATATCACAATTGGGACAAACTATTGTCAATTTAAGCTCCCAGAACCTCAACGATGCTCAACGAAGTTTATTGAATAAAGGACTTAAGTTCGTGCCTTCCAGAAAAATGACGTCACACACTCCCCTACTTGAAGCTACTCAACGATTTCAACGGAACCTGAAACTTAATTACTTTTATAGAAATACGCCTTCTCGTGGTCCTATTACCAAGTTTATTGAAAAATCAAAATTTACTCCTGCAGATAAAACCATTGATCCAGCCATTTTAGACGTATTTAAAGAAATGAATGACCAAGTTTCCAATTTACCACTGGTAAATGAAAAGAGTAATTTGTCTCATGCGGAGCGTACTGCTTTGAACGCTCTAAGGAATGATAAATCAATTGTTATTAAGAAAAGTGACAAGGGCAGTTGCTGTGTCATTTTAGATAGGCAGGATTATATCAAAGAAGCAGAAGCACAATTAGGCAATACTGCCCATTACTCTATTCTGCCAAATTCTATTTACCGCGAAACTGCTACTATGATTACAGGAATTCTCAAAACTCTAATGAACAAAGATTTTTTAAAGCATAAACAATTTAAGTATCTGAAACCTGACGCAGACCCCAGACAACGCCATATGTATACACTACCAAAAATTCATAAGAATCCTGAAACAGAATGGTTTGAGCCACTTAAAATCCCGAAAGGGCGTCCAATTATCTCTGACTGTGCAAGTGAGTCCTACAGAGTATCCGAGTATATTGACCACTTCCTTTTGCCTCTTGCTTCTAAACATCCTGCCTATTTAAAAGACACAAATGACTTTGTTCAAAAAATAAAACAACTTAATGTTCCTGCAAATGCTCTATTGGTTTCTCTAGACGTTCAGAGTATGTACACTCGTATTGACAATGATTCTGGACTCCAAGCTGTGAGAAAGGCTTTTGAAAGAAAACCAGACTCTGAAAGACCTGATGATGAAATTATTGAGCTTTTAGATATTTGTCTTAGACGGAATGATTTTATTTTCAATGAAAAAGTTTATCTTCAGACATCTGGAACTGCCATGGGAAAACGATTTGCACCTTCATATGCTAATATATTCATGGCAGAATGGGAAAGAGAGGTCTCCCCTCTTTGCCCTAAAAAACCAATTTTCTATGTACGCTTTTTGGATGATATTTTCCTCATTTGGACCCACTCTATTGAAGAATTTTGGGATTATTTCAACATTCTCAACTCCTACCACCCTTCTGTAAAATTAACTGCGAATATTAGCGAAAATAGCATTGACTTTTTAGATACAACCGTTTTTAAAGATACCAATTTTCCTGAAACCAACAAATTAGACATTAAAGTATTTTTTAAAGAAACCGACACCCACCAACTTTTGTTCAAATCTTCTTTTCATCCAAAGCATACTTTTCCTGGCATAATAAAATCTCAAATATTACGTTTTTACCGAATTTGCACGCGTTACATGGACTTCGAGGAGGCATGCTCTTTGGTTTTCAAAAAGTTGCGTGAAAGAGGATATTCTAGGCGATATCTCAGAAGTATAAAGAGCTCTACTGTGGCTGAAATACGAGCAAAAGAAAACATATTGACTTTCTACAACCCTAACAATGTCGCTACCCAATGTAATAGTTCTCGCTGTGGTACTTGTCCTTCTTTTTTTCTTCCTTGTCATAGATTTTCCAATAAAGCAAAAACTCTTTCTTTCTTCATAAACGAAAAATTAACCTGTACGAGTGAAAACATCATATATCTCATTTCATGTTTAAAATGTAACGAACAATATGTTGGTGAGACTAAAAACAGCCTTAGAAAACGTTTTTCTCAACATAAATCCGATATTAATCTAAATAAACGAGATAAAATACTAGCACGCCATTTCAACCAACCAGATCATAATATAAACCATCTCAAAATCACACCAATTGAACAATGTTATTATGATCCAAATATTAGACCAAAAAAGGTGCGTCTTATCAGAGAAAACTTTTGGATCAACAAATTACAAACAATACACCCTTCCGGAATCAACATTCAATTCGATTTTCATATTATACCATTCGTTATTCAGTTCAACAGCACAACCTCACAAGCTCCTCGATTAATAAAAAATTCCTACAAAGATTTACAAGAAAAATTTCCTGGTGTCTTCAATAATGATTTAGTTGTTGCCTACAAAAGAAACAAGAATTTAAATGACATCCTTGTCCAGGGTAGATTGCCAAAATTGAGTTTGAATTAATATCTAATGTTATCATTATATCTCTTAAAAATCAATAGTCTAATTCTAAACAAACAAATTCCAAACAAGTTCTTTCTTTTGTCTTTTTTATTCCAGAAAATTTGAAGCTATTATAATATTTATGACTTTTTATTTTCAGTAATGTTTTAATTCTTTCCATAAATATAGATTATGTGAATTTCTTTATTAGGTCCTGTGTCTTCTATTGAATATTAACTTGTTACGTTTCAATTACTCGAATCACGTTATATATTGCTAACACACATTTTATTTGTTAAAAAGAACATTAAACTTATACGTCCTGTGCCTGTGCTTTCGTAACTTTGTCATTAGTACAAAGTTACAACCTTTACTCCCTAATTGCCTTTGCTCAGATTTTTATCGCTTCGCGGAGCTATTACAGAACGGAAGTATGGTTGATGGACCCTGTAGGCCGCCCATGAAATTTGTTAAACCCAAATTTGTGCTGAGAAGATGCGCAACGACGTTCCGATTCGTTTGATATGCAAAACAACTATTTTTGATACAACCTTTGACACTTTCCTGAGCTAACCCTAGTTGCCATTTTGAAAAAATTGCGTTTACCCCTTGTTGCAGTCAGGTTTTGAGCTAACCCTAGGTCCGTTTCAACATGGCCGCGGTGGCTCAGTGGTTCCCGTGCTTGCACGGCACCTTTGGGGTCCCGGGTTCGAGACCCGGTAGACGAAAATTTGTTTTTTTCTATTTTTACAAAGTCGAACACTGTCTAATCTATCATTTTCACCAAACAAATATTATTTTTGAACAAAGGGTAGGCCTGTGCAATGCTAACCCTAATTGCCTTTGCTCAGATTTTTATCGCTTCGCGGAGCCATTACAGAACGGAAGTATGGTTGATGGACCCTGTAGGCCGCCCATGAAATTTTTTCAAACCAAATTTGTGCTGAGAAGATGCGCAACGACGTTCCGATTCGTTTGATATGCAAAACAACTATTTTTGATACAACCTTTGACACTTTCCTGAGCTAACCCTAGTTGCCATTTTGCAAAAATTGCGTTTACCCCTTGTTGCAGTCAGGTTTTGAGCTAACCCTAGGCCCGTTTCAACATGGCCACAGTGGCTCAGTGGTTCCCGTGCTTGCATGAACGATGATCAGTCGACGGGTAAAGACGTGTTCATCTTTCGCTCCAGGAGTTAGTCAACCTTGACAAAAAACTTTGTAAATTTCCTTTGTTTGATGTGATTTTCCATTCTCTAAATTCTTTGGATTCTGAAGTGGGGGCTTCGGCCCCGGGGAGAAGGATACCCCAGTCCTGAGACATTTTATGAATTCTAAAATGGATATAGAGGAATATGAAAACCTTAAATTGGGTGCTAGACATTACAACAAGGAATGTACTGTGATCTTTAGAGTAGCGGATGTAAAAAAGGTAAATTATAATAAATTTATTGATGCTGTGGAAGAGAGGATAGGCTTAGGGAATTGTTTTGGATGTGTCCCCAGAAAACCAGATATAATTGAAGTCACTGTGGACAGTGTGAACAATGCTATCATTATCAGCGATGGAGTAAAAGTTGACTCTGAATACTTGTTAGGTGAGATCCTCTACTTAAGATATTTGGTAGTCTCCATTTTAAATTTACCGACATATATTGAAGATGATGTTATAGTCCAAAAACTGGAGAATTTTGTTGAAGTGAGCGGACCGGTTAGAAGACGATATTATAATAAGTTCAAAGGATGTACAGACGGCACTAGGTATGTCAGATGTAAATTTCCGAGCAATCTCACATCACTTCCATGGGCTTTTTTCTTTGAGACTGTAGACGGGCCAAGAAGTTTCCGAGTCATCCATGACAACCAGCGTAAAGTGTGCCGTCAATGCCTATCAGAAGACCACATGTACTCAAAGTGCCCTAATATACAGTGCAGACGATGCAGATTGTATGGACACATTTCAGCAGATTGCACCACTAAGAAATGTGAATTATGCAATAGATATAATTGCAATTGTGACAGACAGGTACCTGATGAAGATAAGAGAATTGAGGAAAATGATATACAAGAGATAGGAGTAGATAACAATCAGAAAGATACAGATAGAGATCAGACAAGCGATACAGAGGAAAAATTAAATGAAAACCTAGCAGACGAAATTATTGAGAAGGACTCAGCAACCTGTAACAGTGTTAACTTGGATTATAAATATGGGTCAATTAAGAGAAAGGCTGGGGATAGAAGCCAACAAGAAACAGACTTAATAGATTTTGAAACAGAAGGAATGGAAACCAATCAGGGAAATAAGGAAGATTCAATTGAGATAGACAGAAACAATAAGAAGAGCAAAGTTGCTAACAAATCAAACACCAGTGAGCACAGTGAACAAATAGACATCAACGACTATAGCATAATACCAGGCCCAGATGATATAGATATGCCTTTGCGAAACCAACCTACCATGACCCCACCAGCACTTCAAAGAGTCGAAGAACAACCTGACTCTACTTCAACCCCAAACCAGAAAGAAACCAATACCATTTTTGCTTCAAATGATGGAACACCCATTAATGACAATGATACAGCAACTAAAAGTAGAGAGACAATACCACAAAAGAAACAACACATTGAACAAAACTTACAACAGAAAATACAGCAACATCCACAACAACAAAATAGAAAAGAAACCTTACCACCACAACAACAACAGAAAAAAGACCCCCCATCATTACAACATCAACAGAAAGAAGACCCCCCTTTGACACACCAGATAATAGAGCCCCCAACTACTAGACAACAACAAGTACAACAGAGAAAGGACCCCCCACTATCAACAAAGAAACCAGACACCCCACCTCAACAAAAGAAAACAGATCCCATACAACAAAAGCAAAATACAGACCCACCAACAGTACAACAACAGAAAATTCAGACACCACCAACCAAACCAGCAAGAAGAAAATATGAACCGAATTTAGATACCATCAAGAAGATTGTTGAAGATAGACAGAGAAGAAAAGAACACCAACAATGAATAGATACGTAATTTTAACATTTATATTTTTTTCAATGATTAGAATAGCCTCATGGAATGTGAATAGCTTTAAGAGAAAGGATAAGATTTTAAATATATTTTCAATAATAAGAGAGCAAAATTTTGATTTCACATGTATACAAGAAACACATTGGGACGATAATTTTAATATTGATAATGTTGTAAATAATACTGATTTTCATGTTATATCAAACCCTTATAAAGGAGATAGCAGAGGGGTGATTATTTTAATGAAAAACAGTTTTAAATCATGCATAAAGCAAGTTATTAAAGATGAACATGGCAGAATTCTGAAGTTAAAATGTAATATGGATGAGCAAAATGTAAATATATTTTCAATATACGCCCCGAATAACCCTAATGATAGAATTTTATTTTTTAAAGAGCTGACAAAATATATAGAACCTAATGAAAACAACATAATAGGTGGTGATTTTAATGATGTTATATCAGCAAGTTTAGATAGATTTCAAAATATGCATACACAAAAAGCTTCAAGTACTAATTTTAATTCATTTATGTATGATAATGTTTTATGTGATATTTTCAGATATAAAAACCCAGATAAACCGAGTTTCACCAGAAGGGGTGTACAACACAATATTTTGAAAATGAGTAGGATTGATTACATTTTAATTAGTACATCACTTAAGGTAAACTCCGTTTATAGTTCTATTATATATTCTAAATTATCTGATCACAATATTGTGAGCCTTGTATTAGATTTAATTCAGTGTGAAAGAGGCCCAGGTGTCTATATTTTCAATAATGAGTTGTTAAAAGATTTTTCATATTGTAAACATATCACAAATTTAATAGATGATGAATTGAAATCAGAATTTTACTTTCAAAATCTACTTATATGGTATGATAATTTAAAATTTAAGATTAAAGCCTACACCAGAAAATATTCAAAAGATAAAGCTCAAATTAAGAAAAGGGAAATTAATGAACTGCAAAAGAAATTAAGTAATGCATATAGTACAGCTGCAACTAAAGTAGATTTTAATTATAATGAAATTTTAGAATTAGAAGATCAATTAAGTAAATATGAACACAATTTGTGTGATGGAGCTATTTTAAGATCAAAAATTAAGTACAATGTAGAGAGTGATAGAAATACCCAATTCTTTTTAAAGTTAGAAAAGCAAAGGCAAAGTAAAAATCATATTAGTAGTTTATTATTACCTGATGGTTCTGTTTTAAATGATACTGGATCAATTGTATATGAATCTTCAAAATACTTCTCAAATTTATACAGTGATGAAAACCAAACAGAAGATTCATGTGCAATTGAGTCAGTATGTAGATTAGTTAGCAATAGTTTAAATCAGGAGGAAAAAGAATTGTGTGACAAAGATATAAGTTTAATGGAGTTGACAAGTGCTTTAAATAAGATGCCAAATGGAAAAAGCCCAGGGCTTGACTCTCTAACCCCCCAATTTTATATAAAGTTTTGGAAACAATTAGGCCCTATATTATATAATGTTGTAACAAATATACATTTAAATAAATCACTATCTAGAACAATGAGACAGGGTATGCTTACATTAATATATAAGAACAAGGGAGACAAGAGGATTTTAAAGAATTATAGACCAATATCACTATTGAACACAGATTACAAAATAATTGCCAAAGTATTAAGTACCAGGCTGCAGAAAGTTGTAGCTTCTATAGTCTCCTCCGAACAGAGCTGTGGTGTTCCGGGTAGGAACATTTACGACAACATTGCCAGTATCCGGGACATCATCAGCTATGCTCAAGAGGAGAATATAGAAGCTTACATCTTAAAATTAGACGCGGCCCGTGCATTTGATGTTTTATCAAGGGAATATTTATATAAAATTTTAAGATATTATGGATTTGGAGATTTTTTTATTGATTTTATTAAAATTTTATACAATAATGACACATGTAGTACTGTTAAAATTAATGGACATTTATCTCCCTTTTTCAGAATGTTCACTGGCATCAGACAAGGAGATCCTTTAAGTAGCCTGCTTTATATTGTCAGTGCTGAGCCAATGAACATTCTGATAAAGAGATCACCCCTTAAGGGCATATCATTAAAGTTTAGCAATTTGACTTCAATTATTTTTCAGTATGCAGATGATTCAAATTTAACATTAAGTGATATTGATTCAGTAAATACTGTATTTGATGTTATAGAACCCTATTTAAATGCTTCAGGAGCTAAAATTAACATAGAAAAATCTGAGATATTACCTATTGGAACTGTAAAAAATAAAACACTAGATCTTAAGATACCTCTCAAACAAGTTCAAGGTGCTATTCAAATTTTAGGTGTATATGTTGGAACTGATATTGATTTATGCAATGATTTGAATTGGAATGGTAAAGTTTTATCAATTAAACGGTTATTAGGGTATTGGAGTAACCGCCAGGTTACACTGCATGGAAAAGTAACTATTGTGAATTCTTTAATTATGTCCAAATTGTGGTATAGCCTGGCAGTTGCTCCAATGTCTGACAATATTGAAAGGGAAATAACTAAAGCTGTGAACAATTTTGTATGGAGAGGCAGACCCCCATTAATTCAATATAGTTCTTTTATTAACAGTAAGAGTAATGGGGGCCTGGCTCTCTTTGATATTAAGTTAAAGGCACAATCTTTAGTCTTAAAGTGTCTTATAAAGTATTTTAATAATGATTTTCAAGCAGTGTGGAAAGATATAATGAATTTTTTCTTTCTTAAGTATGGTAATCTTAATTTAGGACATGATATTTTAAAGATTCAATTGCGTCATAAATTTTTATTGAAATTACCCATATTTCATCAGTTCTTACTCAGATCATGGGATGCATTAAACCAAAACTCAAGGCCATATCCATGTAATATACATGATGTCTCTGTCCAGCCAATCTTTCACAATGCACTTATTCGATATAATGGAAAAATGTTATCAAATGATACTTTTGAAAATTGTAAAATAGTTAAAATAGAAGATGTTATATATTATGTGATCCCAGGGTTTTTAAAAACACATTCAATTATTGATATGTGCCAAGAATTTCAACCAGATGTTAATATTGATAATGTTATTAAGTTTTTCAATGTTATAAAACTTTCAATCCCAAAAGACTGGCATAAGATTATTAATTCACAACAGTATAGTGGAAAAAAGGTAGATGAGCAATTTATAGTTAATGACTCTAAGATTTCAATTAATCAATTTACTAGTAAATGGATTTATTCTGTGTTTCTACAATTATTTTGTATAGAACCTAAATGTGTTTTTTATTATGATAGATTAAATTATGATGTTAATTGGGAGGTTACATGGCAAAATGTATCTGATAATTTCAAAATTCCCAAAATAAAAGATTTAGATTTCAAAATTGTACATAATATCCTCTGGACTAAAGTAAAGTTATATAAAATTGGAAAAGTAACAGATGATTTATGTCCAGTATGTTTAGAAGACCCTGAAAATATAACCCATATGTTTTATTCATGTCTAGATTGTCAACTTTTACTTACATTAATTACAATGATACTAAAGGATATACTTTCGTGTAATGTTTTAAGTTTTAATTTAGAAATATGTATGATTTTTGGTTTTCAAACCCGTATTAAATTGCAATATTACAATTTATGCAACGCAATATTGTCTTCAGCACGCTTTGCCTTATACAAACGTCGAATGGTTTCTTTAGAACACCCAAATTGCAATATTGATATTATCCAACTATTTAAAAGTACGTTGAAAGAAAATTTGTTTTATATTAGTAAGTATTATGCTAAGATTAAGAAAGATTTTATTCAAGATTTTGTTCTTCCATCTTGTCTCATAACACTTGAAATGAATGGAAAAATAAATTTAGACTTTTAAGAAATTATGTATATTGTATAATTCTTAGTTATCAAGGAATTAATATGATTCTAGTATCAAGTGTTCTGACATAGAATGCTTAATCACTTTTTCCAAATTTGTTATAAGTAAACACCTTCTTAGAGCCTTTTCTTCTTTTTCGACCTTTCTCTAAAAGACTCTTTTATGAAGATGTTTACAATAGCTATATAGATCATACTATAGTGATAGTAATTCATAGTAAAATAGTATTGCTGATTATCAACTGATTGGTCAATAACATGACCTCTTTTGTTTACTTCATTCTGAGTGGTTAAATCATTTGACCTAAGGTCAACATTCATCAATGAATACCATGTGACCTAATATTTTCTCATACCAATGTTTACATTGACGCCGATTGGTTGACCTTATAACCTCTGAACACATGACTTCAATTTTCAACCTTGATCTCAATAGCTATTTGTACTGAACTGTGTGACTCATTATTTATCTGAAATTAGAAGGCTTTGTTTTTAATATGAATACTTTGTAATATAAAAACTTTGAGTATTCTTTTTACTCTTTCTGTAAAATGTTATCTTTATTTCACTAAATATCTCAAAAAATATCAAAAATATGTTTTTATCAATGTATATATACTTCTTGTATTTAGCCTTATCCATTATGAGCATGATATAATTTACAATTGATTTATAATTTACTGTAATTATATATGTATAAATGTTATCTGTGAATAAATACATTTTTACAAGAAAAAAAAAAAAAAAGTGCTTGCACGGCACATTTGGGGTCCCGGGTTCTAGACCCGGTATACGAAAATTTTTTTTTTCTATTTTTACAAAGTCGAACACTGTTTAATCTATCATTTTCACCAAACAAATATTATTTTTGAACAAAGGGTAGGCCTGTGCAATGCTAACCCTAATTGCCTTTGCTCAGATTTTTATCGCTTCGCGGAGCTATTACAGAACGGAAGTATGGTTGATGGACCCTGTAGGCCGCCCATGAAATATGTTCAACCCAAATTTGTGCTGAGAAGATGCGCAACGACGTTCCGATTCGTTTGATATGCAAAACAACTATTTTTGATACAACCTTTGACACTTTCCTGAGCTAACCCTAGTTGCCATTTTGAAAAAATTGCGTTTACCCCTTGTTGCAGTCAGGTTTTGAGCTAACCCTAGGTCCATTTCAACATGGCCGCGGTGGCTCAGTGGTTCCCGTGCTTGCACGGCACCTTTGGGGTCCCGGGTTCGAGACCCGGTAGACGAAAATTTGTTTTTTTCTATTTTTACAAAGTCGAACACTGTCTAATCTATCATTTTCACCAAACAAATATTATTTTTGAACAAAGGGTAGGCCTGTGCAATGCTAACCCTAATTGCCTTTGCTCAGATTTTTATCGCTTCGCGGAGCCATTACAGAACGGAAGTATGGTTGATGGACCCTGTAGGCCGCCCATGAAATTTTTTCAAACCAAATTTGTGCTGAGGAGATGCGCAACGACGTTCCGATTCGTTTGATATGCAAAACAACTATTTTTGATACAACCTTTGACCCTTTCATTAGATAACACTAGTTGCCATTTTGAAAAAATTGCGTTTACCCCTTGTTGCAGTCAGGTTTTGAGCTAACCCTAGGCCCGTTTCAACATGGCCGCGGTGGCTCAGTGGTTCCCGTGCTTGCACGGCACCTTTGGGGTCACGGGTTCGAGACCCGGTAGACGAAAATTTTTTTTTTCTATTTTTACAAAGTCGAACACTGTCTAATCTATCATTTTCACCAAACAAATATTATTTTTGAACAAAGGGTAGGCCTGTGCAATGCTAACCCTAATTGCCTTTGCTCAGATTTTTATCGCTTCGCGGAGCCATTACAGAACGGAAGTATGGTTGATGGACCCAGTAGGCCGCCCATGAAATTTTCTCAACCCAAATTTGTGCTCAGGAGATGCGCAACGACGTTCCGATTCGTATGATATGCAAAACAACTATTTTTGATACAACCTTTGACACTTTCCTGAGCTAACCCTAGTTGCCATTTTGAAAAAATTGCGTTTACCCCTTGTTGCAGTCAGGTTTTGAGCTAACCCTAGGTCCGTTTCAACATGGCCGCGGTGGCTCAGTGGTTCCCGTGCTTGCACGGCACCTTTGGGGCCCCGGGTTTGAGACCCGGTAGACGAAAATTTGTTTTTTTCTATTTTTACAAAGTCGAACACTGTCTAATCTATCATTTTCACCAAACAAATATTATTTTTGAACAAAGGGTAGGCCTATGCAATGCTAACCCTAATTGCCTTTGCTCAGATTTTTATCGCTTCGCGGAGCCATTACAGAACGGAAGTATGGTTGATGGACCCTGTAGGCCGCCCATGAAATTTTTTCAAACCAAATTTGTGCTGAGGAGATGCGCAACGACGTTCCGATTCGTTTGATATGCAAAACAACTATTTTTGATACAACCTTTGACCCTTTCATTAGATAACACTAGTTGCCATTTTGAAAAAATTGCGTTTACCCCTTGTTGCAGTCAGGTTTTGAGCTAACCCTAGGCCCGTTTCAACATGGCCGCTGTGGATCAGTGGTTCTCGTCCTTGCCCGGCATCTTTGGGGTCCCGGGTTCGAGACCCGGTATACGAACATTTTTTTTTCTATTTTTACAAAGTCGAACACTGTTTAATCTATCATTTTCACCAAACAAATATTATTTTTGAACAAAGGGTAGGCCTGTGCAATGCTAAACCTAATATTTGTATAATTGAATTATTTAACTAACTGCACTATCGATACTTTCTCACTTGAGGTTATACCCACATGCCTGTGCCTGTGCTTTCGTAACATTGCTTAACCGGAATGTTACAACCTATAATTCCTAATTGCCTTTGCTCAGATTTTTATCGCTTCGCGGAGCCATTACACAACGGAAGTATGGTTGATGGACCCTGTAGGCCGCCCACGAAATTTGTTCAACCCCAATTTGTCCTGAGAAGATGCGCAACGACGTTCCGATTCGTTTGATATGCAAAACAACTATTTTTGATACAACCTTTGACACTTTCCTGAGCTAACCCTAGTTGCCATTTTGAAAAAATTGCGTTTACCCCTTGTTGCAGTCAGGTTTTGAGCTAACCCTAGGCCCGTTTCAACATGGCCGCGGTGGCTCAGTGGTTCCCGTGCTTGCACGGCACCTTTGGGGCCCCGGGTTTGAGACCCGGTAGACGAAAATTTGTTTTTTTCTATTTTTACAAAGTCGAACACTGTCTAATCTATCATTTTCACCAAACAAATATTATTTTTGAACAAAGGGTAGGCCTATGCAATGCTAACCCTAATTGCCTTTGCTCAGATTTTTATCGCTTCGCGGAGCCATTACAGAACGGAAGTATGGTTGATGGACCCTGTAGGCCGCCCATGAAATTTTTTCAAACCAAATTTGTGCTGAGGAGATGCGCAACGACGTTCCGATTCGTTTGATATGCAAAACAACTATTTTTGATACAACCTTTGACCCTTTCATTAGATAACACTAGTTGCCATTTTGAAAAAATTGCGTTTACCCCTTGTTGCAGTCAGGTTTTGAGCTAACCCTAGGCCCGTTTCAACATGGCCGCTGTGGATCAGTGGTTCTCGTCCTTGCCCGGCATCTTTGGGGTCCCGGGTTCGAGACCCGGTATACGAACATTTTTTTTTCTATTTTTACAAAGTCGAACACTGTTTAATCTATCATTTTCACCAAACAAATATTATTTTTGAACAAAGGGTAGGCCTGTGCAATGCTAAACCTAATATTTGTATAATTGAATTATTTAACTAACTGCACTATCGATACTTTCTCACTTGAGGTTATACCCACATGCCTGTGCCTGTGCTTTCGTAACATTGCTTAACCGGAATGTTACAACCTATAATTCCTAATTGCCTTTGCTCAGATTTTTATCGCTTCGCGGAGCCATTACACAACGGAAGTATGGTTGATGGACCCTGTAGGCCGCCCACGAAATTTGTTCAACCCCAATTTGTCCTGAGAAGATGCGCAACGACGTTCCGATTCGTTTGATATGCAAAACAACTATTTTTGATACAACCTTTGACACTTTCCTGAGCTAACCCTAGTTGCCATTTTGAAAAAATTGCGTTTACCCCTTGTTGCAGTCAGGTTTTGAGCTAACCCTAGGCCCGTTTCAACATGGCCGCGGTGGCTCAGTGGTTCCCGTGCTTGCACGGCACTTTTGGGGTCCCGGGTTCGAGACCCGGTAGACGAAAATTTGTTTTTTTCTATTTTTACAAATTCGAACACTGTCTAATCTATCATTTTCACCAAACAAATATTATTTTTGAACAAAGGGTAGGCCTGTGCAATGCTAACCCTAATTGCCTTTGCTCAGATTTTTATCGCTTCGCGGAGCCATTACAGAACGGAAGTATGGTTGATGGACCCTGTAGGCCGCCCATGAAATTTTTTCAAACCAAATTTGTGCTGAGGAGATGCGCAACGACGTTCCGATTCGTTTGATATGCAAAACAACTTTTTTTGATACAACCTTTGACCCTTTCATTAGATAACACTAGTTGCCATTTTGAAAAAATTGCGTTTACCCCTTGTTGCAGTCAGGTTTTGAGCTAACCCTAGGCCCGTTTCAACATGGCCGCTGTGGATCAGTAGTTCCCGTCCTTGCCCGGCATCTTTGGGGTCCCGGGTTCGAGACCCGGTAGACGAAAAATTTTTTTTCTATTTTTACAAAGTCGAACACTGTCTAATCTATCATTTTCACCAAACAAATATTATTTTTGAACAAAGGGTAGGCCTGTGCAATGCTAAACCTAATTGCCTTTGCTCAGATTTTTATCGCTTCGCGGAGCCATTACAGAACGGAAGTATGGTTGATGGACCCTGTAGGCCGCCCATGAAATTTTTTCAACCCACATTTGTGCTGAGAAGATGCGCAACGACGTTCCGATTCGTTTGATATGCAAAACAACTATTTTTGATACAACCTTTGACACTTTCCTGAGCTAACCCTAGTTGCCATTTTGAAAAAATTGCGTTTAGCTCTTGTTGCAGTCAGGTTTTGAGCTAACCCTAGGCCCGTTTCAACATGGCCGCGGTGGCTCAGTGGTTCCCGTGCTTGCACGGCACCTTTGGGGTCCCGGGTTCGAGACCCGGTAGACGAAAAATTTTTCTTTCTATTTTTACAAAGTCGAACACTGTCTAATCTATCATTTTCACCAAACAAATATTATTTTTGAACAAAGGGTAGGCCTGTGCAATGCTAACCCTAATTGCCTTTGCTCAGATTGTTATCGCTTCGCGGAGCCATTACAGAACGGAAGTATGGTTGATGGACCCTGTAGGCCGCCGATGAAATTTTTTCAACCCACATTTGTGCTGAGAAAATGCGCAACGACGTTCCGATTCGTTTGATATGCAAAACAACTATTTTTGATACAACCTTTGACACTTTGTTGCACGCACTAAGTTTAAAGAAAGAAAACAATATATGATTTTAAGTATTTTTATATAGACATATATATACGTAGAACATATACTATTTTCATAAAAAGGGTTCGGGACGATTTGTGGTCGTCACTAACAATAATATATTTAAAATTTTGTCACACACCTTTAAATCTCAAAATGCTTCAAATAAACAAATATCTTCAAAAAGGAAACCCTCTCTAAACTAGATAAGTAATACTAGTTGGAATAAGAAATCATTCAATTTGCTCATAGACAACACTTATATATAAATGCATACTGGAAAACCTATCGACTGGTCATAAGAAATGACAAGTGTGATACTTTGAATTAATTATATAAAATCGAGAACCCATGCCTCAACTAAGAGATTGACTAAATATGATATCTTACATATAAATACATATTATGAAACATAAAACAAATGATTTGACTAAAACAGTTAATTAATATAGCAAATTAATTAATACAAATATGACTTAATACAAATAAAACAAGATGGCGGTCATAGAATAGCAAAAGGACACAATGACTACAAAAGTGACAATAACTTTAGGCACACTAATACGAAATGAAAAGCAAAGATAGGCACACGAAGAGAAACACTAGAGCTATCAAATACACATGAAAAATAATGATAATTATAATTTGCCTGACTGTGCCGACGACTTTAAATTAATCAATATGAAAAGTTAAAATAAAACAATAATATAAACCATGCGGATTACACTACCCACGAACCCGAAATTCGATTGTCCTCAATCGAAATACAAGAGCAAAACATAAAACAATAAAAAATAATAAACAACATCCAACATGTTTACGCGCACATCCAAATAATTCCAGAATTCCAATTTCACAAAATAAATCACTTGTTACAAATTATGTAACTTCACTTTATATATTTACACTTTGCACGAGAACAACACACACTATTGCTATTTATTTCGCGACGCACACAATTTTACGGTTTAAATCCTCGAAGTCTTGTTTCTTCAGATACTTCTATTGGTGGTGGACTTGGTTGATCTTCACGTAGACATAAATTATGTAATATAGTTTGGTATCCTTGAAGTTGACCATGTTGATTAAAATTAGCAATTTCTTGAGCATAACGAGGTACTAACTAATCTGTATGTTTTCTGCGAACCATTGGAAGCTGTTACAGTATGAGTTGATTCGGTTAAGATCTGTGTATGTTTCGTCACACTGGGTAAAAGCTTGGGAAATGATAACTTTATTTCTTGCGCTGGTTGGTGAGCAGGTTGATCTTCCAAAGACTCGAGGAGACCTATGGGAATAGCTTCAAATTCAACTGGTGCAGAAGTTGCTGTATTGTTCTTCTCTGGAGAATCTTGGATTGTAACAATATCATTAGGTTGAGGAGGGGCGACTGAAACTTGTGCAGCAGTGCGTATTGGAAAAGGTGGAAACAACCTGCTAGTGGCTTCCCAATCTATAATACTCTCTGGACTCTCTCCAATTGATGCTGAAGGAGACTTCGGATGAACAGGAGTTGATTTCTTTTTTGACTCTAACTGGTTCAGGATCATGTCAGAATACAACCTATCAGCATCTTCTGTTTTAGGTAGGTGAGTAGCTAAATGCCTTCGCCAATTGTAGTTGTTTGTGAACATTTCATTGCAAGACGAAACTGGACAGGTATTAGACTTGGGTGGATGGAAGGTAGATGCATGAGTCTGATAATCTCTTCGGGACACAAATGTAGCTCTGCATTCTGTGCAGGTAATGGTTGGCATATCAGAATCAGAACGATAATCATCTCTTCGTCTCTTTGGAGAGTTATGTCTTCCCTTTCGCCTATCATAATTGAATCTCTTCATCTCAGCTCTGAAATGATACATAACACTAAATAGTAAAAACAAAATTAAAATCCATAACGATCTGGAGGTTTTATTAACCTAGTACGTGTATGCGCTTCATTGCTTGACGGTTCTGTGATCTGGTTCTCTTCCAAAAATGAATTTGACAATAAAGAGTCATTTGGTGAACTTGTCTGCTGCTCCTGTGATGCAAACAAAGGTTCACGCTTCTCATAAGGTTTTAACTTATTGTGTACAATAAGTTCTCGACCATCATCGTTATGATGTACCATGTAAACTAAATCAGAAATACGAGCTTTCACAGTGTATGGACCACCCCAGAATTGCTGAAGCTTAGGGGTAATTCCAACACGCTTTCTGGGAATGTACACCCATACTTGAGAACCAATCTCAAAATGATTTTGTAGACAGTGCTGGTCGTATTGCTTCTTCGCTCGTCTAGCACTAGCAGTAAGATTTTCTCGACAGGATTGGTAAACATTATCCAATCGACGAATAACATCGTTGACATATTCAATTGCTGTAAATTTGGAACCTGGGGGTCTCCCTGTCAAAAGATTTACCGGTAGAGAAATCTCACGTCCAAACATTAACTTGTTTGGGGAGAATCCAGTAGATTCATGCTCACATGAACGATATGCAAGACAAACAACATCCAAGAAATCATCCCAATTTCTTTGGAACTCTTCAACATAATGGCATAACATAGCCTGCAAGGTTCTGTTGAATCTTTCAACCTGTCCGTCACTTGCAGGATGATATGGGGTGGTGCGTGTTTTGGTGATACCAAGTAGTTTGCATAACCCTGTAAACAACTCAGACTCAAACTGTACCCCTTGATCGGAATGAATACTTCCTGGAACTCCAAACCTAAATACAACAGACAACATTGTATTGGCAATTGTGTTAGCGCGCATGTCAGGTGTGGCTACAGCTTCAACCCATTTTGTGAAATAATCCTGAATCACAACAATATATTTATCACCATTGAAGGTCTCTGGAAGTGGGCCCATTATATCAATGGCTACTCTTTCCATTGGATACCCACTAACTGAAGGCAAAAGAGGAGCATGTGGCTTGTTCTTGGGATGTTTTCTCCTCGCACAAGACTCGCAAGTCTTAACCCAATGCCTTACATCATCTCGCATTCCTGGCCAATAGTAAAATTGACTCAATTTTGAATGAGTTTTGTCACATCCCAAATGACCTCCTGAGGGTCCATCGTGACAACTCTCAAGAAGCTGTTCACGGAGAGACCTTGGGACTACTATTTTGAATTGAACATCTTCCCGATCACCAAAGATAAGTACCCATCTGCGGACAAGTACATCATCTCGAATTGAAAGGAGCTTCCATTGTGACCACAAAGCCTTGACCTCAGGTGATCTACCTGAAACTTGGTCCCAGGAAGGTTTTGAACCTGACAACCACTTTCTAACTTCAGAAAGGTCCTTGTCAGCTTTTTGTTTCTCAGCCATTTCATCATAACTAGGAACAAGCTGAATTAAATGTACACCTTTGTCTTGAACTACATCAATGTTATCAGACTTATCTTCATCAAAACAGAGACATGAGCTACAATGTTTTCTAGACAGTCCATCGGCGTTTCCATGCGATTTTCCTGGCCTATGCTCTATCTTGAAATGGAACTCCGACAAAATTTGCATCCATCTTGCTAGTTGTCCTTGTGGATCTTTGAATCTTAAGATCCATCTTAGTGATGCATGGTCAGTCCGCAGGGTAAAAGTCTGACCATAAAGATAAGGCCTGAAATATAACAGAAATACAACAACAGCCAGTAACTCTTTACGAGTTGTGCAATAGTTCTTTTGAGCTTTGCTCAAAGCCTTACTTCCATATGCTACAACACGCTCAACTCCATCTCCATCTACCTGAGATAGCACTGCTCCCAGACCCTCATCACTGGCATCAGTATCCAGGATGAATCCTTTTGATGGATCTGGATGTACCAGCACTGGATAACACACTAAACTGGTTTTAATTTTGTCAAAGGACAATTGACATTTCTCTGTCCATTCAAATTTTGCTCCTTTGTCAGTCAAACGATGAAGGGGTTCTGCAATCTGTGCAAAATCCTTCACGAAACGTCTGTAGTAGGAGGCTAGCCCTAAGAAACTTCGGACCTCCTTTGTACACATTGGAGTTTTCCAATCAGACACAGCTGAAACCTTGGATGGATCAGTTGTGACACCATCCTTAGTAATTGTGTGTCCCAAGTAAAGAACTTCAGTCCTAAATAGATGGCATTTATTAGCTCTCAGCTTTAATTTAGCTAAGCGAAAACGGTAGAATATTTCTGAAAGTCTCGAAATATGATCTTCAAAACTTTTCGAAAAGACAATAACATCATCAAGGTAGATGAGACAAGTTTCCCAATGGAGACCAGAGAGCACTATCTCCATCAGTCTCTCAAAAGTAGCGGAACTGTTTGTGAGACCCATTGGCATCACCTTAAATTGAAACATTCCATAAGGTGTTGAGAAGGCAGTTTTCTGACGATCCTTCTCATCCAACTCGACTTGTAAAAATCCAGATTGAAGATCAAGGCAAGAAAATAAACATGACCCTGTGAGACAATCTATCGACTCGTCAATACGAGGTAGTGGGCAGGCGTCTTTGGATGTAACTTCATTAAGTCGTCTATAATCAACACAAAATCTTGTAGACCCATTTTTCTTCTTTACAAGAACTATAGGTGATGACCAAGCACCAGATGAAGGTTCTATCAAATCTCTTCGACTCATTTCGACAAGATGTTTCCTAACCTCTTCCCTTGATGTATACGGTAGCCGCCTTGGAGGTTGTCGAACAGGTCTCTCACCCCCAGTATCAATCTGATGAGTTACCACATTAGTCCTACCCAAATCATCTCCATCTTTCGCAAAAACATCTAAATTCTTAAGAATAAACTTTTCTGCATCAGATCTCTGATCACCAGTCAGTTCACAATCCTGCATCAACTCCTTTAATATTTCATTTGATTTATCTTCATCTCTATTATCAGTGACTACTTTCTGTATTTCTTGAATTAAGGCAACTGTTGTACCCTTGCTAAATGTTTTCAAATCATCCGAGGGATTCATTATCCGTACTGGAACTTCCCCGTTTACCTCAGCCTTGACTAGACTACAGCCAATTAATGGTGCGTTAGTTGTAAAATCTTTCAGAGGCTCTATTATACTGTCAGTCCGTCCAAAGGACTTTTCTCCAGAATCAATTTTGGCATTTATTACCTGTTCATAACCGGGCAACAATACAATATCCTGATCTAACTTGACTCTACAAACACCAAAAGCACCTTTGGTATAGCATTCCAGGATATACCCATCTACATACACTTCTCTTTGAGAAACATTAATGACAACATTTACATCAGTTAAAAAATCAAATCCGATAATGGCTGTAATCTCCATATTCAAAACTGCAAAAGGATAGTTGAACTTCATTCCTTGTATTTCCAAATTAAAATCAGCCCGACCAATAACCTCTAAAGGTGTTCCATCTACTTGAAACAATCTGCAGCTGACCGGAAGCAACGGTGGAGGATTGGTCATAGATTTATAGCAATCAATAGATAGCATAGACAGTCCAGCCCCGGTGTCTATCAAAAATTCTATATCATCGCCTTCAACAACCCCTTTAACAAAAAGACCAGAGGAATTAGAATTGAGCGAGCTCACTGTTCTCTCTGGAATGTGAGTATCTGACTTATTCAATTCCTGATTAGGTCTTTCGGGTTTATCATCCTTGTTATAGTTACTCCTCCGTGGGGAAGGACACATGTTTGCATAATGTCCAAGTTCCAAACAATTGAAACAAGTTACTTCACTAAAATGATTTCTTCTGTGTCTATCAAATGAACTTTTATTTCCAATATCAATCGTCTTCTTACTCTCATCCTGTGTCGACTCTTTCTTTTCTGTTCTCTCAACTTTCTCTTTCAAAACCTTTATTTCTTCTGTAAGAGCTCTAATTAACTCCTTCATTTCTTTATTCCCTACATCTGTTGGTTTCTTTGCCGGTTTGTCTTTAACATTAGCTACATAAGCTGTTCGAGAATCCGGATCAGAACATTTAATGGCCTCCAATTCCATAGCATGGTGGAGTGCTGAATTCAAATCACGTGGGCGTGCATGGCTGACTAACATGCGCATTTGCCCATTGCCAAAATACTGCACAAAATGATCTTTAGCCATTTCCTCTTTGATAAAGTCGTTGCTTGTTGGATAAGCCTTTTTAACAATCGTTCGAATACTAGAAGCAAAGTCTGGTAAACTTTCACCAGCTTTACGACGTCGTTCCCGTAACTGGACCTTGTACATTTCAGCCAGCTCAGGTGGATCAAATTTTTGTCTAAGTGCTATGACTAAGCAATCATAATTACGCACATCATCAGGTCGAAGGGTGCCAAAAATATCTCTAGCTTTTCCACATAAGCTGATTGCAAGAAACTTTGCTTTTTCAGAATCATCCCAGCCATTTATTTCAGCAGTCACTTCAAACTGAACCATATAATCTACTAAACTGCCCTCACCATCAAATTTAGGTGGCATAGCAACAGGTTTAGTAATTCTATTCCATGTATACGTTCTATCAACAGGAACATCAAAGCTAACTCCTCTTGAAGGTCTAACTGGAACATGTTCTTGAGGTTTATTTTCTGCAACAGGACTTCTAGTTTGATCACTCTCTAATGGAGTACTAGAAGGTCTATCAAAGAATGGATCGAATGATCTATAAGCAGGAGTTGAGGTTACCCTCTGATCAATTGTTGGGCCAAACATAAAATCCTGGTTACTCTGCGTACTTAACGGTGTATTTGTTGTTTCTGAAAATAGTGTCGGTGTACATGACCTTCTTGCAGCAGGAGACACAAATTCAATATCACTAGCTGGAGAAACATTCAATCTTGTATTTCTGTACTGCTGAATCCTTTTCTCGAGAACAGTAACATCTTTTTCAAAAGATGAACTCAACTGTGAAACAGCCCGTTCTAAATCTTCTGAACTACTCATCATCCAATAAATATTCTTTTTGAAACATAAAATTACCAATTCTCTTATCTAAGAAATCCCACTCCAGCCACCATTTAAACTTTAGCACGCACTAAGTTTAAAGAAAGAAAACAATATATGATTTTAAGTATTTTTATATAGACATATATATACATAGAACATATACTATTTTCATAAAAAGGGTTCGGGACGATTTGTGGTCGTCACTAACAATAATATATTTAAAAACTTGTCACACACCTTTAAATCTCAAAATGCTTCAAATAAACAAATATCTTCAAAAAGGAAACCCTCTCTAAACTAGATAAGTAATACTAGTTGGAATAAGAAATCATTCAATTTGCTCATAGACAACACTTATATATAAATGCATACTGGAAAACCTATCGACTGGTCATAAGAAATGACAAGTGTGACACTTTGAATTAATTATATAAAATCGAGAACCCATGCCTCAACTAAGAGAGTGACTAAATATGATATCTTACATATAAATACATATTATGAAACATAAAACAAATGATTTAACTAAAACAGTTAATTAATATAGCAAATTAATTAATACAAATATGACTTAATACAAATAAAACAAGATGGCGGTCATAGAATAGCAAAAGGACACAGTGACTACAAAAGTGACAATAACTTTAGGCACACTAATACGAAATGAAAAGCAAAGATAGGCACACGAAGAGAAACACTAGAGCTATCAAATACACATGAAAAATAATGATAATTATAATTTGCCTGACTGTGCCGACGACTTTAAATTAATCAATATGAAAAGTTGAAATAAAACAATAATATAAACCATGCGGATTACAACTTTCCTGAGCTAACCCTAGTTGACATTTTGAAATAATTGCGTTTACCCCTTGTTGCAGTCAGGTTTTGAGCTAATCCTAGGCTCGTTTCAACATGGCCGCGGTGGCTCAGTGGTTCCCGTGCTTGCACGGCACCTTTGGGGTCCCAGGTTCGAGACCTGGTAGACGAAAAATTGTTTTTTTTCTATTTTTACAAAGTCGAACACTGTCTAATCTATCATTTTCACCAAACAAATATTATTTTTGAACAAAGGGTAGGCCTGTGCAATGCTAACCCTAATTGCCTTTGCTCAGATTTTTATCGCTTCCCGGAGCCATTACAGAACGGAAGTATGGTTGATGGACCCTGTAGGCCGCCCGTGAAATTTTTTCAACCCAAATTTGTGCTCAAAAGATGCGCAACGACTTTCCGATTCGTTTGATATGCAAAACAACTATTTTTGATACAACCTTTGACACTTTACTGAGCTAACCCTAGTTGCCATTTTGAAAAAATTGCGTTTACCCTTTGTTGCAGTCAGGTTTTGAGCTAACCCTAGGCCCGTTTCAACATGGCCGCAGTGGCTCAGTGCTTCCCGTGCTTGCACGGCACCTTTGCGGTCCCGGTTCGAGATCCGGTAGACGAAAAATTTTTTTTTCTATTTTTACAAAGTCGAACACTGTCTAATCTATCATTTTCACCAAACAAATATTATTTTTGAACAAAGGGTAGGCCTGTGCAATGCTAACCCTAATTGCCTTTGCTCAGATTTTTATCGCTTCCCGGAGCCATTACAGAACGGAAGTATGGTTGATGGACCCTGTAGGCCGCCGATGAAATTTTTTCAACCCACATTTGTGCTGAGAAGATGCGCAACGACGTTCCGATTCGTTTGATATGCAAAACATATATTTTTTATACAACCTTTGACACTTTCCTGAGCTAACCCTAGTTGACATTTTGAAATAATTGCGTTTACCCCTTGTTGCAGTCAGATTTTGAGCTAACCCTAGGCCCGTTTCAACATGGCCGCGGTGGCTCAGTGGTTCCCGTGCTTGCACGGCACCTTTGGGGTCCCGGAATCGAGACCGGGTAGACGAAAAATTGTTTTTTTCTATTTTTACAAAGTCGAACACTGTCTAATCTATAATTTTCACCAAACAAATATTATTTTTGAACAAAGGGTAGGCCTATGCAATGCTAACCCTAATTGCCTTTGCTCAGATTTTTATCGCTTCGCAGAGCCATTACAGAACGGAAGTATGGTTGATGGACCCTGTAGGCCGCCCGTGAAATTTTTTCAACCCAAATTTGTGCTGAAAAGATGCGCAACGACGTTCCGATTCGTTTGATATGTAAAACAACTATTTTTGATACAACCTTTGACACTTTCCTGAGCTAACCCTAGTTGCCATTTTGAAAAAATTGCGTTTACCCCTTGTTGCAGTCAGGTTTTGAGCTAACCCTAGGCCAGTTTCAACATAGCCGCGGTGGCTCAGTGGTTCCCGTGCTTGCACGGCACCTTTGGGGTCCCGGGTTCGAGACCTGGTAGACGAAAATTGTTTTTTTTTTCTATTTTTACAAAGTCGAACACTGTCTAATCTATAATTTTCACCAAACAAATATTATTTTTGAACAAAGGGTAGGCCTGTGCAATGCTAACCCTAATTGCCTTTGCTCAGATTTTTATCGCTTCGCGGAGCCATTACAGAACGGAAGTATGGTTGATGGACCCTGTAGGCCGCCCGTGAAATTTTTTCAACCCAAATTTGTGCTGAAAAGATGCGCAACGACGTTCCGATTCGTTTGATATGCAAAACAACTATTTTTGATACAACCTTTGACACCTTCCTGAGCTACCCCTAGTTGCCATTTTGAAAAAATTGCGTTTACCCCTTGTTGCAGTCAGGTTTTGAGCTAACCCTAGGCCCGTTTCAACATGTCCGCGGTGGCTCAGTGGTTCCCGTGCTTGCACTGCACCTTTGTGGTCCCGGGTTCTAGACCCGGTAGACGAAAAAAAAAAATTTCTATTTTAACAAAGTCAAACACTGTCTAATCTATCATTTTCACCAAACAAATATTATTTTTGAACAAAGGGTAGGCCTGTGCAATGCTAACCCTAATTGCCTTTGCTCAGATTTTTATCGCTTCGCGGAGCCATTACAGAACGGAAGTATGGTTGATGGACCCTGTAGGCCGCCCATGAAATTTTTTCAACCCACATTTGTGCTGAGCATTTCTTAATATTTTTCAGGAAAGCAAACTATTTCTGAAAAGTACAAGATATCGGAGTTTTTGAGTGATGGTGATAAAGAAGATGACGAACGAGGTGAGCAATGCTTTACCCCTGAAATCATGGAATGTAAATTGTTTAAATCTCATAAATAAGACATTAAATTGAGTGTCTGTGAAAGTTCCAACAGTGCTCTATCTATAGTTTCACTTGCAGAGTTGTATCAGAGTTATCTCAGAGTTCTATATTAGATTAAAACAGTTTCTTCGTATTTTGCAAAAGGATGCATTGTAAGCTCACGTGTCCCTTCTTGGCATATAGTCATATAAATATTATATACATTACCGAAGGAGTAGAACGAACTCATTGATCTGGAGTTAAATTCACATCAAGGTTTGTTTTCTCTTTACAGAAGTTAAAATGATAGATGGAGATTTTATGTTACTGTCGATTCAGAAAGCAAAGCCACCAGTTGTTCACGAGCCTCTCAATGTTAACGAAGTTATGATCAGTTACTAATCCTGTTTAAACCGGGGCTGTAGGGGTGGGATTCGGGAAAATATCTGGAGGAGGGATTTAGTAAACTTTATTTTTATTGTTAGGATAATGAAGTGGTTTTTACTTTGAATTTTAATATTGGGGTTGTCTATGTTTTTCTACATTGAATGGAAGATGTATGCTGCCGTCGCCCATTACGTCCGTCCGTCCATCCGTCATCATGTTTGTTAGGCACGATAGATTTTAATGAAACTTGGCATACTTGTATATTGATGAGATCTCGATTCGTTTTAAATTTGGCAATAATTGGGCGAAGGTTTATTGAGTTATTGCGCTTGACTTATTACAACCACGTCCAATAATTGTGCTATTAAACAATATAGAGGATACATTTTTTAGTTGATCTTAATGAAACTTGATATGGCTGTATTTTGAAGAGATCTCGGTTAAGTTGAGAATTTGGCAATAATTGGGCGAAGGTTTATTGAGTTATTGCGCTTGACTAAGTACAACCACGTCACATTTTGCCCTTAGACAATATAAAGGATACATTTTTAACTGATTTTAACAAAACTTGGAATGGAAGTATGTATTGGTGAGATTTTTTGGCAAATTCGAAACAACAAATCAAAGGTTCTTTAATTTGAGGAAATTTGTATGTTTAGTTCGAATAAAAAATATCATTTCCGACAGCGCCAGGGGGTGTATGTTACCTTACCTATCTGTATAATACTTGATGAACTTACTCCTTAATAAAAACCATGTTAGAGTTAATACAGTCTCTTTTATTTAAAGTTTGAGAACCCCCATTCTCCATCAGTGAACCGCCAACAAGTTCGAGGGAGTAATGAAGAATCACGGTCTGCAAAGGGGGGTAACCACCAAAAAAGATTGAGAAACTGTGGCTCAAAAACTATGAGAGATGTAAGGTTGTAATTTGCACTGAATGTGCATATCAATCTGAAGTTGTTTTGAACTAAATTTCATGTTCCTACCATGAACCGTTTAGGAATAAAAGCACTTTTAGTGTCGCCTGCAAACGCCATTTAGTGCAGTTTTCCTCTCCGAAACTGTGAGAAACTTTAAACTTTTCTCGAAATTTCTCAAAAATTAACTTTTTCTGTTTTCGCTTGAAACACACATAGGGAATATTAAATGTTCATCCTGTACAAAAATCATACCTCTGGGATCAAAATTGGCGGAGTTATGGCCATTTAAAGTTTGGGTCGGCTATTTTATGCTTGCAGGTCAATGATTGGATAAAAGCCTAAACTTTGACAGGATGTGGCTAAAAAACAATCAAAGATGTAAGATTGCAATTTCAACTGAATGTGCACATCGATCTGATGTTGTTTTGTGCCAAATTTCAAGTTCTTACCATATTACCCGTCTATGAATTACAGCACTTTTAGTGTCGGCAACTTCCTGCAAACGCCATTTTTAGTGCAATTTTCCTCTCCGAAACAGGAAGAAAATACAAACTCGATTTCCTCGAAATTTTTAGAAAAAAATCATTTTCTGTTTTTACGTGAAATAATTTTCACTGAATGTGCACATCGATCTGAAGTTGTTTTGTGCCAAATTTCAAGTTCTTATCATGACCCGTCTATGAATTACAGCACTTTTAGTTTCGCCAATTTCCTGCAAACGCCATATTTAGTGCAGTTTTCCTCTCCGAAACCGGGGGAAACTTAAAACCAGATTTCCTCGAAATTTTTCGAAAATTAATATTTTCTGTTTTGACCTGAAATACAATCATGTAGGGAATATTAAATTTTCTTCCTGTACAAAATTATACCTCTAGGATCAAAATTGGCGAAGTTACGGCCACTTTTCTAATGGCAGCCAATTCGTCCGGGAGGTTAACGAGAGTTGTTAGTAAATGAAAGATTCTGAGAGTGATAGTTTCATTTTACAGGAGTTTTGTTACATGTTACATTTTTTCTTTATATTTTATGAACGTAAAAATGTTAAGTTTCATTGTGATAAGTCACTGAAATATGAACAAAACAAGGGCAATAACTCATGTAATAAGTTTTTTTGGCATTTATTTTTTTATTTTTTCATCAAAATATTTTTATACGCCCACATTGAAATGTGGTCGTATATTGCCGTCGCCCCCGTCCGTCCGTCCGTCCGTCCGGCCGTCTGTCCACAATTGACTTGTGAACGCAATAGAGACCACAGTTTTGCTTGAATTTGAATACAATTTTATGTGTAGGATTATATTCAAAAGATCTCGGACAAGTTCGAATTTGGGTTCGATTCGTTTTATGAATATGTATACACATATCAAATTTAATTTGATTCCGTCAAAAACTCTAGTTTTTAGAGCCTTTACAAGCAAATGTTGATTGACAGACCGACAGATTTGGGACAAGGGCAATAACTCTGCTTCTAACAATCGAAAATTGCTCAAATTCGAACTTGATCTTCGTTTCATGAATATGTATACACATATCAAATTTCATTTGATTCCGTCAAAAACTCTAGTTTTTAGAGCGTTTACGAGCAAATGTTGACGGACGGACGGACGGACAGGGGTGCCGACAATATACGTCCTCATAGAGAGATGAGGGCGTATAAAAATGGATTGTGAACGCGATAGAGACCACAGTTTTGGTTGGATTTGAATAAAATTTTGTATGTAGGATTATATTCATAAGATCTCAGACAAGTTCAAATTTGGGTTCGATTCGACAAAAATTCACAGAGTTTTACACCCAAAATGTGTTAAAAATGGCTTGTGAACGCAATAGAGACCACAGTTTTGGTTTGATTTGAATAAAATTTTGTGTGTAGGATTATATCCACAAGATCTTGGACAAGTTCGAATTCCGGATCGATTCAACAAATATTTACGGAGTTTTACACCTGAAAAATTACTTTTGAGACTACAGTTTTGGTAGGAATTTCATAAACTTACACCATCCAACAAAAATTAAGATAGTAATATTCCTTGATATATTGAAAATTTATGTAGTAAGTGGGCGTATATTGCTAGGCAACCACTTGTTGTCATTTTTATAATTTTTTTTATACTTTCCGAAATCTGAAAATCAAGTGGCCGAAATCCGAGGAGTTTTTGTGGTTGGGATGAGGGTGAGAGGTGGATCTCTCATAGTTTTTGAGCCACAGTCTGTCAAAGTTTAGGCAAGTGTTTCTCAATCTTTTTTGGTGGTTACCCCCCTTTGCAGACCGTGATTCTTCATTACTCCCTCGAACTTGTTGGCGGTTCATTGATGGAGAATGGAGGTTCTCAAACTTTTAAAAAAAGAGACTGTATTAACTCTAACATGGTTTTTATTAAGCAGTAAGTTCATCAAGTATTATACAGATAGGTAAGGTAACATACACCCACTGGCGCTGTCGGAAATGATCTTTTTTATTCGAACTAAACATATAAATTTCCTCAAATTAAAGAACTTTTGATTTGTAGTTTCGAATTTGCCAAAAAATCTCACCAATACATACTTCCATTCCAAGTTTTGTTAAAATCAGTTAAAAATGTATCCTCTATATTGTCTAAGGGCAAAATGTGACGTGGTTGTACTTAGTCAAGCGCAATAACTCAATAAACCTTCGCCTAATTATTGCCAAATTCCCAACTTAACCGAGATCTCTTCAAAATACAACCATATCAAGTTTCATTAAGATCAACTAAAAAATGTATCCTCTATATTGTCTAAGGGCACAATTATTGGACGTGGTTGTACTAAGTCAAGCGCAATAACTCAATAAACCTTCGCCCAATTATTGCCAAATTTAAAACGAACCGAGATCTCATCAATATACAAGTATGCCAAGTTTTATTAAAATCTATCGTGCCTAACAAAAATGATGACGGATGGACGGACGGACACAATGATCGACAGACGTAATGGGCGACGGCAGCATACATCTTCCATTAAATGTAGAAAAACATAGACAACCCCAATATTAAAATTCAAAGTAAAAACCACTTCATTATCCTAACAATAAAAATTCTGCCCAAAATAAAGTTTACTAAATCCCTCCTCCAGATATTTTCCCGAATCCCACCCCTACAGCCCCGGTTTAAACAGGATTAGAAACTGATCATAACTTCGTTAACATTGAGAGGCTCGTGAACAACTGGTGGCTTTGCTTTCTGAATCGACATTAACATAAAATCTCCATCTATCATCTTAACTTCTGTAAAGAGAAAACAAACCTTGAGGTGAATTTAACTCCAGATCAATGAGTTCGTTCTACTCCTTCGGTAATGTATATAATATTTATATGACTATATGCCAAGAAGGGACACGTGAGCTTCCAATGCATCCTTTTGCAAAATACGAAGAAACTGTTTTAATCTAATATAGAACTCTGAGAAAAACTCTGCCACAACTCTGCAAGTGAAACTATAGATAGAGCACTGTTGGAACTTTCACAGACACTCAATTTAATGTCTTATTTATGACATTTAAACAATTTACATTCCATGAATTCAGAGGTAAACCATTGCTCACCTCTTTCGTCATCTTTTTTATCACCATCACTCAAAAACTCCGTTATCTTGTACTTTTCAGAAATAGTTTGCTTTCCTGAAAAATATTAAGAAATGATAATTTAGTTATAGAGATGAGAATGGGGGTATGACGTTAAGCTAACGGTAATTCTTTTTCAGTTAGGGCCTGGGTTTTCAACTTGGGGGACATGTCCCAGACTGGGGACATTTGGACATTTTCCAGGGGACACAAACTGATCTATAGATCTGAAAAAATAATATTTTTTAACCAGTGTTAACTACCTGCAACAACCACAATTCAAGTTTGTATAAAAACGAAAAATGTTGTCATGCTTCGAAATTGCATGTTTTCGATGCCTTCTGTGGACAATTTAGGGGACATAGCCATTTCCTTTCACATTTTTGGGGACAAACCAGTTGAAAACCCAGGAGTTAGGGGCTTTATTATTGACATTCTATCTTATAACGTAAATATCTGAAAAATTGTAGTTCACCGTAAAAATGTTGGGCCTGAAAACATACTCCCTAACGGACCACCATGTACTGTCATTAGATCAAATAGGAAGCGAAGATCTTCAACAAGCCTCACCTTGTTTATTGGGGTATATACAATTTTATTATTTATATATTTTATATAATATCTATATATTTATTATCTACTTACGTTCAGGCTCCTCGTAAGCAGATTCATCAGTGGAAACGTACAGAGTGAAGCATACCAAATGATGGTACCACCGTTTTCCTGGCTGATTCTTTAAATTTCCATCAGAATATTTCTCGCGTTTTTCTGCACGCTTTAATCTCACCTCCTGCATCTTATTCCGTATCTAAAATGTAGGAACATAGAAACATAAAAATATGTTATTGTATAAATATATGTACTGAATCAAGTCTAAAATATATGAAAACTAAATTCATATTGCGTACACCCCACACCCCCACAAAAAAGATTTGGTACTGGACCTGTAATCATCATGGCGAATCAATTTTGAAATACATTGAATGTTTCATATAGGCCTAAACTGGCAACTATTTTTAGTGATGTTTTTGAATCAGATATTAGAAATGCGAAAAATTGTTTGACATTGTAAAATATCATTAGCTATCGAAAACCAGTTTCAAAGACTAAACTGGTAACGAACGTTCTGAAAATATGAAGTTGCCCAGACATAAGATCTACTCTACATGGGTAGTTTCATCCCGTCTAAAATATGAAAGTAAGACTTCAAACTCACCCATCTTATCGGACTTGGCATCTCGTATTTATCAATTCACACGAAACTTCGTAATATTGGTTTTTGGTACCAAAGAGAAAAAGTCCACCCGTCTAGAATGTCTGTTTCCAAAGGTAACTTTATAAAGACTTTTCGTTGAACAATGAAAAACGTTGTAACCATTATGACGTCAAAGTTTGATTTTGCGTCCCGACACAATATGATTTAAATGCCGATCATGATTACTTTGTTTCGTAATATTTCTGTGGGTTAACTGCGCTCGAATGTTATCCTCATCGCTGAAAATACGGACGGAGGTAATATTGGTCATCTTACCAGATACTTAGGCTTAGGCTATGTCTTCTATTGACACCATTCAGGGGCGGATCCATGTTTTTGGAAAGGGGGGTTAACTTTAGCCGAGCGCAACGAGGCAAAATATGTTGGCCTTTTTTTTGGCTTAAAAACATAGAATAAGTATAAATTGTACTAATTTAACGGTTTCTGACGTGGACCATGTATGTTTTATAGTAAACGTTAATGGGTTAGACATTTTTGATGTCGTATTCTCTCCATTCTTAAAAAAAAAAAGAAAAAAAAAAGACATAGTAAAGGGGGGGCGTACGCCCTCTACGCCCCCCCCCCCCCTGGATCCGCCACTGCTATACCAACTCCCCATTCAGCTTCAATTCAAGATATCAGAATATCAAGTTGCCAAGCAAATTTTGCAAAAAAATAATAATTCTGGCGTGAAAGATTTCCTTAATATACTATTAACTTCTATGTATCCACATTTTGGCGTTTAGTTACATAACCAGCACCAATCCAAAACACAATTTCTCTATAAAAACATCTTAATTCGTCAGAAGGAACTGACTTACCTACGCATTCAGCTCCTTACGTCGAAAGCTTGTTTGATACCATTGATGTAATCTGGGTTAACACTAGTCACACCCCAAACCACAACTTCGCCAATTTTGATCCTAGAGGTATCATTTTTGTACAGGAAGAAAATTTAAAGGGGAATGTTCAGCATTTTCGATGGTCGTTTTGAGAATATATGTAAATAGCCTCCAGAAGTACTAGAACTGCACACAAATCGCACAATTTTTTCAATTATGTCGTATTTTTGTTACTTTCAAACGCTCATATTTATGACTACACGGGGATTTGAAGGCTTATATTTCGAGAGAGAGTTATGAACATTATGGATTAATAGAATAGCTAAAACATTCCAGGTTCTGAGACTAAAATTTAATTGGTCAAACATATCCCTTTAACATCCCATCCCCTACGTGTGTTTCAGGCGAAAAAAGAAAAGGTTAGTTTTTTTTAAAATTTCACGAAAATAGCCGACCCCAAATTTTAAATGGCCGTAACTTCGCCAATTTTGATCTTAGAGGTTTAATTTTTGTACGGGAAGAAAATTTAACATTTAATATTCCCTACGTGTGTTTTAGGCAAAAAAAAGAAAAGGTTAATTTTTGAAAAAATTCGAGAAAGTCGAGTTTAAAGTTTCTTCCGGTTTTGGAGAGGAAAACTGCACTAAATGGCGTTTGCAGGAAGTTGGCGACACTAAAAGTGCTGAAATTCCTAGACGGTTCACGGTAGGAACTTGAAATTTGGCACAAAACAACTTCAGATCGATGTGCACATTTAGTGAAAATTGCAACCTTGCATCTCGGTTAAAAAAAAATATCCACATATGACATTTACGTGCTCACAGGTAATACTTTATTTCACTCTTTAATGTTGGGAAAAATTAAAATTAATTTCTTTTCTGGAAATTTGAAATTTCAAAAATTTTATTTGAAAATTCATAACTGAAGCAAGGTTTTAAAATGGAAACACTGAATTTTATCAGGAATATAAAGAATTTCTAAAGGAGAAAGAGCCAGTTTTTAGAACTTAATTTTCTGAAAGATGAAAGGGATTGTCTTGACAATATTTGCTTTAACATCTCACAGAGAATAAGATTCAACATAAATGTGGGCGTATATTGTATTCGCGTCTGTCTGTCTGTCTACAATTGTTGTGAACACGATATAGAGCTGGTTACTTGGTGGATTTTGATAAAACTTGCTGTGAGTGTTTATAATCATCCAAGGAAGAAGCCTATTGTAAATCAGACAAATCGAAAAATATAATCGATGGGTTATTGCCCTTGTTTTTGAAAACACTTTGTTAACACGATAGAGAGCTGTTTTCTTCATGGATTTTGATGAAACTTGGTGTGAGTGTTTGTCATGACCTTGGGATTAACCCTATTGAAAATCAAAAACATCGATAAATATTTTATGAGTTATCGCCCTTGTTCTTTAAAGGGGAACAGGCTTCGTTTTCGTGGGTCGATTTTTCCAAGTCTCAGAAACGGGGACTTTTTTAGCTCAGCAATTTAGTACTGGTTATCAAAACTCACCATTGAAATTGGAGTCTTCAAATCCATGTGCATCCACAATTATTAGCATTTGAAAGTTATAATGCCCTACTACACATTAGCGATACTATGCAATATATAGGAAAGTCATCTATAAAAATAGAAGGAGAAATGTCTAATTTAAGATATATTAGAAGGAAATATGCATTTTTTGGTACATTTCTAGTGCTTCTGAAGGATACTTAAGTATATTCAAGACCCAAATCAACCAATAAAAATGAAGACTGGTCCCCTTTAAAATTTTATAGCCCGTAACACTCTCAAAGTTGTGAACACAATAGAGAGCTGGTTTATTGATGGATTTTGATAAAACTTGTTGTGAGTGTTTATAATCATCCAATGAAGAAGCCTATTGAAAATCAGACAAACCAGAAAATATTTGATGGGTTATTTCCCTTGTTTTTTAAAATACTTTGTGAACACAATAGAGAGTTGATTTCCTAGTTAGCCCTAGCTAACCTTAAGTGGTTCCTGCTCTTTTTTGACAGCATTGGACTGTGCAACGCTTATTGTCCTTAACCATAGCCGTAGGGGCCCACGACTCAACAGGAATTTTATCGAATTTTAATGATATTTTCCCCGATTTCTTGAATTTTTTGCCCGAAAACATAATATTTAGAGGGCAGCTGCCCCCCTGCCCCCTGTCTCCTACGGCTATGTCCTTAACCCCATTATATTCCGCTTAAAGCCAATTTCGAGTGGGTAGAACTTGTGTAATCTTATTGACACCAAATCGCGTTTAGACGATGTGCTACAAAGTACTCTTTAATATCATATGCGATACGGCTATATTGAAGCAAGATATGACCCTTTTTCTGAGCTAACCCTCGTTGGCTTTAAAAAAAAGAGTCATGCCTAGGGTTAACCCTAGCTAACCCTCGCTAATCCTAGGGTTAGGAATTATAGGTTGTAACATTACAGTTAAGCAATGTTACGAAAGCACAGGCACAGGTATGTAGGCACAACCTACAAAATAAATAATAAGATTGAAAATGATGAAGTAGCTATCTATAATCTTGTGAATCTGAAATATAATAACAATACTGGTTCCCTGATAGGAACATTAGTATCCATAGAAATGGATATACTATATTATGTAAGGTTTGCTATCGTATGAAATCAATAATGTGATAAAAAAAAAACAAAAAAACAACATTATATAATGAATGTTAACCCTAACTAACCCTAGCTAACCGTAACCCTAACTAACATTAAGTCTCGAAAGCCGGGAGGTTTCCACACTTTTTAGCCAGCTTCTGGGTTCATGTGGTCGAATATTAGTTGAAGCTTTTTTTACGAAGTCCAACACTGTCTCTTGTATCATTTTGACTGTACAAAACATTTTGTGATCAATGAATAGGACTGTGCATATCTAACCCTGCAGCAATTAATTGTATCTCTTTATTTTAGAAAATTTGAAGCTGTTGTAATATTTATGACTTTGTATTTTCAGTAATGATTTAGTTATTTCCGTAAATATAGATTATGTGAATCTCTTTTAGGTCCAAGATTTTCAGTTCAATGCGTATTAGCATCACAATTATTAACCTTCATCAAACTTTAACCCTGTACCTACCATTTAACACTAACTTGTTTCTTTTCAATCAACCAAATCACTTAATATATTGCTAACCTTATCTCAGATTGTTCCAGTGAATCATATCGTGTTTCAGAATATATTGACCATTTTTTATTACCTTTAGCGTGTCAACATCCGTCATATCTGAAAGATACAACCGATTTTGTTCAAAAGATTAAAAATTTAGAAATTCCGAATAATGCCTTTTTTATATCAATGGACGTTAGCAGCATGTATACAAATATTGACAATGAATCCGGTTTGAACGCAGTCAAAAAATGTTTCGATAGAATACCTGATCCTAAACGGCCTGATTCTGAAATTCTTCAATTACTAGAAATTTGTTTAAAGCGGAATGATTTTTCTTTTAACGGTAAAGTTTTTCTTCAGACTTCAGGAACAGCAATGGGTAAGAGATTTGCCCCGAGCTATGCCAATATATTCATGGCTGAATGGGAGCGCGAAATTGATTTAATCTCTCCTTTCAAACCACTTTTCTACGGACGTTTTCTGGATGACATATTTTTGATTTGGCAGCATACTATTCAGGAATTCTGGCAATACTTCGAAATTCTAAATAACCATCACCCGTCAATCAAATTAACTACTAATATAAGTGATCAAAGCATGGACTTTCTCGACACAACAGTATTCAAAGGACCGGATTTTGATGTAACCAGGAAGGCGGATATAAAAGTATTTTTCAAACCCACTGATACCCACCAACTTTTACTAAAAAGTTCCTTTCACCCTAAACATACATTTTCAGGCATAATAAAATCGCAAGTTTTACGATTTCGTAGAATTTGCACCCAAAAAGAGGACTTTGATAATGCGTGTCAATTGGTATTTAAGAAACTGCGAGAGCGGGGATATTCTAAACGATATCTCCGCAGCATTAAAAGCAAAACTCTTTCAGAAATTGAGAACCGGAATACAATCCTCGTTCCGGTTAACTCTAATCAATCTTTCGGATCTCGGCCGTGCAGTTCTACAAGATGTAGAACTTGCAAGCATATTTTAACAACCAATTCATTCTCTAATAAGCATAACAATAAACAATTCCCTATCAACGGTCAGCTTTCGTGTACCAGTACAAATATTATTTACCTAATTTCTTGCGACAAATGTCCTTTACAATACGTAGGTGAAACCAAAAATTCTTTGCGGGAAAGAATGGTCGGCCATCGTTTCGACATCTCCCATCATCTAGATAAACCGATTGGGAACCACTTCAACCTCATTAACCACTCCCTCGCAGATATGAAGGTGACACCAATTGAACAAGTCATATCTCAAGAAGACACCAACCCTAAAACTTCAAGACTATACAGGGAGAGCTTTTGGATGGATCAGCTTAAAACTATTTCACCTTCTGGACTTAACATACAGTTCGATTCTCAAATAATCCCATTTGTTACTCCGTTCAATAATATTGCTTGCCAAGCATCCCGAATTATCAAAAGATACTACACAGAGTTACAAAATAAATTTCCAACCATTTTCTACAAAAAATTAGTCTGTGCTTATTCCAAAAATAAAAACCTACATGATATACTTGTTCATGGACGGCTTGACCCAATCGACGATGTAGGTTGATTTAACAAATTAATTGAATATATCACTATATCTTATTTATTGATATGAAACATGTATTTTCTATAGTTATTAATCGATTTCTTTCTTATTCTACAGAATTTGGCTTACAATCAGCCTAATATTATTTTGTCCACAGTGAATTGCTTCAACAATGTTTTAGCTTTTACAGTAATAATCAGTATTCTAAATTTATTTATTAGGTTCAAGAAGATTTATAGGACAACTATTTATTATTTTTCTTCTTTGATTTTGTTTATTGCATATTAGCATCACAAAGTTTGTAAACATAACCTTAACCCTGTGCCAGTGCCTTCTATTTGAATAGCAACTTGTTGCTTTTCAATCACCCTAATCACTATTTGTTAAAAAGAACATTAAACTTATACGTCCTGTGCCTGTGCTTTCGTAACTCTGTCATTAGTACAAAGTTACAACCTTTACTCCCTAGTTGCCTTTGAACCCATTTGAATCCCTCTAGAGCCATTTTCGAGTAGATCAAATTTGTTTATAAATAAATAAATAAGCTTTATTTCATGTATACAAGGCGAATTGCCCATAGTACAGTTTACAAACAATTACATAATGATTGAGGAAACAACAAAAAACAAACGAGAAAGCAACGTGTATAATGTACAGAACATTGTATAAATATCATATTATTTCAAGTCTTTTTCACACTATATTTATACAATATGTTTAACTATTACACAAATTAGTTATGTATATACAAGGAATATTTTAATTGGGTACGATGAATCATTTTATAAATAGATATATGAATGTAAATATATAAATATGTAAATAAATATAAAGCATAGTAATTATATACAATTAAGGTAATCTAGTAAAAATATACATACATACGTCTCACGTATTTTGACGTTCTAAAATTTCATTTCTAAGGTTGTTAGCAATATAAATATATTTTGAAACATTTAATATAACCTCTCGATGTTTGTTTGACATTAGGTTTATAAAAGTTTGGTGACAAGGGATATTGATATAATGACTAATATATAAATTACGTATATGATTATAAACAGAACATTTCACTACAAAATGGAATTCATCTTCAACACTATTCACTTTACATAGTGTACACACTCTTTCATTGTATGGAATGTTTTTCCATTTACCCTTTAATACCATCAGGTTATGACAGCCTGTTCTAAATTTACATAATATGGTTTTATATTTATAATACAAGAATGTATTTGTCAAATACGATTCAGGTTCTAAATTAATTTTATATTGTGAATAATATTGTAGTCTACTATTACTCTGTATATTGTCATGCCATTCCTGGATACTAGTATCTTGTATTCTCTGTTTGAATAAACATATAAATTGTTTAAAATTGCCAACGGTTTGTGAGATCCAGGCATACCCAAATCCGTATCGAAACAAAAGATGTTTAATTCGTGTTGACCAGTTACTTCTAAGGGTTAGAAGCACAGGAACCACTGAGCCACCGCGGCCATGTTGAAACGGGCCTAGGGTTTGCTCAAAACCTGACTGCAACAAGGGGTAAACGCAATTTTTTCAAAATGGCAACTAGGGTTAGCTCAGGAAAGTGTCAAACGAATCGGAACGTCGTTGCGCATCTTCTCAGCACAAATTTGGGTTGAACAAATTTCGTGGGCGGCCTACAGGGTCCATCAACCATACTTCCGTTGTGTAATGGCTCCGCGAAGCGATAAAAATCTGAGCAAAGGCAATTAGGAATTATAGGTTGTAACATTCCGGTTAAGCAATGTTACGAAAGCACAGGCCCAGGCATGTGGGTATAACCTCAAGTGAGAAAGTATCGATAGTGCAGTTAGTTAAATAATTCAATTATACAAATATTAGGTTTAGCATTGCACAGGCCTACCCTTTGTTCAAAAATAATATTTGTTTGGTGAAAATGATAGATTAGACAGTGTTCGACTTTGTAAAAATAGAAAAAAAAATGTTCGTCTACCGGGTCTCGAACCCGTGACCCCAAAGGTGCCGTGCAAGCACGGGAACCACTGAGCCACCGCGGCCATGTTGAAACGGGCCTAGGGTTAGCTCAAAACCTGACTGCAACAAGGGGTAAACGCAATTTTTTTCAAAATGGCAACTAGTGTTATCTAATGAAAGGGTCAAAGGTTGTATCAAAAATAGTTGTTTTGCATATCAAACGAATCGGAACGTCGTTGCGCATCTTCTCAGCACAAATTTGGGTTGAACAAATTTCATGGGCGGCCTACAGGGTCCTTCAACCATACTTCCGTTCTGTAATAGCTCCGCGAAGCGATAAAAATCTGAGCAAAGGCAATTAGGGTTAGCATTGCACAGGCCTACCCTTTGTTCAAAAATAATATTTGTTTGGTGAAAATGATAGATTAAACAGTGTTCGACTTTGTAAAAATAGATAAAAAAAATTTTCGTATACCGGGTCTCGAACCCGGGACCCCAAAGGTGCCGTGCAAGCACGGGAACCACTGAGCCACTGCGGCCATGTTGAAACGGGCCTAGGGTTAGCTCAAAACCTGACTGCAACAAGGGGTAAACGCAATTTTTGCAAAATGGCAACTAGGGTTAGCTCAGGAAAGTGTCAAAGGTTGTATCAAAAATAGTTGTTTTGCATATCAAACGAATCGGAACGTCGTTGCGCATCTCCTCAGCACAAATTTTGGTTGAGAAAATTTCATGGGCGGCCTAGTGGGTCCATCAACCATACTTCCGTTCTGTAATGGCTCCGCGAAGCGATAAAAATCCAAGCAAAGGCAATTAGGGTTAGCATTGCACAGGCCTACCCTTTGTTCAAAAATAATATTTGTTTGGTGAAAATGATAGATTAAACAGTGTTCGACTTTGTAAAAATAGAAAAAAAAAATTTCCGTATACCGGGTCTCGAACCCGGGACCCCAAATGTGCCGTGCAAGCACGGGAACCACTGAGCCACTGCGGCCATGTTGAAACGGGCCTAGGGTTAGCTCAAAACCTGACTGCAACAAGGGGTAAACGCAATTTTTGCAAAATGGCAACTAGGATTAGCTCAGGAAAGTGTCAAAGGTTGTATCAAAAATAGTTGTTTTGCATATCAAACGAATCGGAACGTCGTTGCGCATCTTCTCAGCACAAATTTGGGTTGAACAAATTTCATGGGCGGCCTACAGGGTCCATCAACCATACTTCCGTTCTGTAATAGCTCCGCGAAGCGATAAAAATCTGAGCAAAGGCAATTAGGGTTAGCATTGCACAGGCCTACCCTTTGTTCAAAAATAATATTTGTTTGGTGAAAATGATAGATTAAACAGTGTTCGACTTTGTAAAAATAGGAAAAAAAAATTTTCGTATACCGGGTCTCGAACCCGGGACCCGAAATGTGCCGTGCAAGCACGGGAACCACTGAGCCACTGCGGGCATGTTGAAACGGGCCTAGGGTTAGCTCAAAACCTGACTGCAACAAGGGGTAAACGCAATTTTTGCAAAATGGCAACTAGGGTTAGCTCAGGAAAGTGTCAAAGGTTGTATCAAAAATAGTTGTTTTGCATATCAAACGAATCGGAACGTCGTTGCGCATCTCCTCAGCACAAATTTGGTTTGAAAAAATTTCATAGGCGGCCTACAGGGTCCATCAACCATACTTCCGTTCTGTAATGGCTCCGCGAAGCGATAAAAATCTGAGCAAAGGCAATTAGGGTTAGCATTGCACAGGCCTACCCTTTGTTCAAAAATAATATTTGTTTGGTGAAAATGATAGATTAGACAGTGTTCGACTTTGTAAAAATAGAAAAAAACAAATTTTCGTATACCGGGTCTCGAACCCGGGACCCCAAATGTGCCGTGCAAGCACGGGAACCACTGAGCCACTGCGGCCATGTTGAAACGGGCCTAGGGTTAGCTCAAAACCTGACTGCAACAAGGGGTAAACGCAATTTTTGCAAAATGGCAACTAGGGTTAGCTCAGGAAAGTGTCAAAGGTTGTATCAAAAATAGTTGTTTTGCATATCAAACGAATCGGAACGTCGTTGCGCATCTCCTCAGCACAAATTTTGGTTGAGAAAATTTTATGGGCGGCCTAGTGGGTCCATCAACCATACTTCCGTTCTGTAATGGCTCCGCGAAGCGATAAAAATCCAAGCAAAGGCAATTAGGGTTAGCATTGCACAGGCCTACCCTTTGTTCAAAAATAATATTTGTTTGGTGAAAATGATAGATTAGACAGTGTTCGACTTTGTAAAAATAGAAAAAAACTTTTTTCGTCTACCGGGTCTCGAACCCGTGACCCCAAAGGAGCCGTGCAAGCACGGGAACCACTGAGCCACCGCGGCCATGTTGAAACGGGCCTAGGGTTAGCTCAAAACCTGACTGCAACAAGGGGTAAACGCAATTTTTTTCAAAATGGCAACTAGTGTTATCTAATGAAAGGGTCAAAGGTTGTATCAAAAATAGTTGTTTTGCATATCAAACGAATCGGAACGTCGTTGCGCATCTCCTCAGCACAAATTTGGTTTGAAAAAATTTCATGGGCGGCCTACAGGGTCCATCAACCATACTTCCGTTCTGTAATGGCTCCGCGAAGCGATAAAAATCTGAGCAAAGGCAATTAGGGTTAGCATTGCACAGGCCTACCCTTTGTTCAAAAATAATATTTGTTTGGTGAAAATGATAGATTAGACAGTGTTCGACTTTGTAAAAATAGAAAAAAAAATTTTCGTCTAACGGGTCTCGAACCCGTGACCCCAAAGGTGCCGTGCAAGCACGGGAACCACTCAGCCACCGCGGCCATGTTGAAACGGGCCTAGGGTTAGCTCAAAACCTGACTGCAACAAGGGGTAAACGCAATTTGTTTCAAAATGGCAACTAGTGTTATCTAATGAAATTGTCAAAGGTTGTATCAAAAATAGTTGTTTTGCATATCAAACGAATCGGAACGTCGTTGCGCATCTCCTCAGCACAAATTTGGTTTGAAAAAATTTCATGGGCGGCCTACAGGGTCCATCAACCATACTTCCGTTCTGTAATGGCTCCGCGAAGCGATAAAAATCTGAGCAAAGGCAATTAGGGTTAGCATTGCACAGGCCTACCCTTTGTTCAAAAATAATATTTGTTTGGTGAAAATGATAGATTAAACAGTGTTCGACTTTGTAAAAATAGAAAAAATTTTTTTTCGTATACCGGGTCTCGAACCCGGGACCCCAAATGTGCCGTGCAAGCACGGGAACCACTGAGCCACTGCGGCCATGTTGAAACGGGCCTAGGGTTAGCTCAAAACCTGACTGCAACAAGGGGTAAACGCAATTTTTGCAAAATGGCAACTAGTGTTATCTAATGAAATTGTCAAAGGTTGTATCAAAAATAGTTGTTTTGCATATCAAACGAATCGGAACGTCGTTGCGCATCTCCTCAGCACAAATTTGGTTTGAAAAAATTTCATGGGCGGCCTACAGGGTCCATCAACCATACTTCCGTTCTGTAATGGCTCCGCGAAGCGATAAAAATCTGAGCAAAGGCAATTAGGGTTAGCATTGCACAGGCCTACCCTTTGTTCAAAAATAATATTTGTTTGGTGAAAATGATAGATTAAACAGTGTTCGACTTTGTAAAAATAGAAAAAAAAAATTTTCGTATACCGAGTCTGGAACCCGGGACCCCAAAGGTGCCGTGCAAGCACGGGAACCACTGAGCCACTGCGGCCATGTTGAAACGGGCCTAGGGTTAGCTCAAAACCTGACTGCAACAAGGGGTAAACGCAATTTTTGCAAAATGGCAACTAGGGTTAGCTCAGGAAAGTGTCAAAGGTTGTATCAAAAATAGTTGTTTTGCATATCAAACGAATCGGAACGTCGTTGCGCATCTCCTCAGCACAAATTTTGGTTGAGAAAATTTCATGGGCGGCCTAGTGGGTCCATCAACCATACTTCCGTTCTGTAATGGCTCCGCGAAGCGATAAAAATCCAAGCAAAGGCAATTAGGGTTAGCATTGCACAGGCCTACCCTTTGTTCAAAAATAATATTTGTTTGGTGAAAATGATAGATTAGACAGTGTTCGACTTTGTAAAAATAGAAAAAAATTTTTTCGTCTACCGGGTCTCGAACCCGTGACCCCAAAGGAGCCGTGCAAGCACGGGAACCACTGAGCCACCGCGGCCATGTTGAAACGGGCCTAGGGTTAGCTCAAAACCTGACTGCAACAAGGGGTAAACGCAATTTTTGCAAAATGGCAACTAGGGTTATCTAATGAAAGGGTCAAAGGTTGTATCAAAAATAGTTGTTTTGCATATCAAACGAATCGGAACGTCGTTGCGCATCTCCTCAGCACAAATTTGGTTTGAAAAAATTTCATGGGCGGCCTACAGGGTCCATCAACCATACTTCCGTTCTGTAATGGCTCCGCGAAGCGATAAAAATCTGAGCAAAGGCAATTAGGGTTAGCATTGCACAGGCCTACCCTTTGTTCAAAAATAATATTTGTTTGATGAAAATGATAGATTAGACAGTGTTCGACTTTGTAAAAATAGAAAAAAACAAATTTTCGTCTACCGGGTCTCGAACCCGGGACCCCAAAGGTGCCGTGCAAGCACGGGAACCACTGAGCCACCGCGGCCATGTTGAAACGGGCCTAGGGTTAGCTCAAAACCTGACTGCAACAAGGGGTAAACGCAATTTTTGCAAAATGGCAACTAGGGTTAGCTCAGGAAAGTGTCAAAGGTTGTATCAAAAATAGTTGTTTTGCATATCAAACGAATCGGAACGTCGTTGCGCATCTTCTCAGCACAAATTTGGGTTGAACAAATTTCATGGGCGGCCTACAGGGTCCATCAACCATACTTCCGTTCTGTAATAGCTCCGCGAAGCGATAAAAATCTGACCAAAGGCAATTAGGGTTAGCATTGCACAGGCCTACCCTTTGTTCAAAAATAATATTTGTTTGGTGAAAATGATAGATTAAACAGTGTTCAACTTTGTAAAAATAGAAAAAAAAAATTTTCGTCTACCGGGTCTCGAACCCGTGACCCCAAAGGAGCCGTGCAAGCACGGGAACCACTGAGCCACCGCGGCCATGTTGAAACGGGCCTAGGGTTAGCTCAAAACCTGACTGCAACAAGGGGTAAACGCAATTTTTGCAAAATGGCAACTAGGGTTATCTAATGAAAGGGTCAAAGGTTGTATCAAAAATAGTTGTTTTGCATATCAAACGAATCGGAACGTCGTTGCGCATCTCCTCAGCACAAATTTGGTTTGAAAAAATTTCATGGGCGGCCTACAGGGTCCATCAACCATACTTCCGTTCTGTAATGGCTCCGCGAAGCGATAAAAATCTGAGCAAAGGCAATTAGGGTTAGCATTGCACAGGCCTACCCTTTGTTCAAAAATAATATTTGTTTGATGAAAATGATAGATTAGACAGTGTTCGACTTTGTAAAAATAGAAAAAAACAAATTTTCGTCTACCGGGTCTCGAACCCGGGACCCCAAAGGTGCCGTGCAAGCACGGGAACCACTGAGCCACCGCGGCCATGTTGAAACGGGCCTAGGGTTAGCTCAAAACCTGACTGCAACAAGGGGTAAACGCAATTTTTGCAAAATGGCAACTAGGGTTAGCTCAGGAAAGTGTCAAAGGTTGTATCAAAAATAGTTGTTTTGCATATCAAACGAATCGGAACGTCGTTGCGCATCTTCTCAGCACAAATTTGGGTTGAACAAATTTCATGGGCGGCCTACAGGGTCCATCAACCATACTTCCGTTCTGTAATAGCTCCGCGAAGCGATAAAAATCTGACCAAAGGCAATTAGGGTTAGCATTGCACAGGCCTACCCTTTGTTCAAAAATAATATTTGTTTGGTGAAAATGATAGATTAAACAGTGTTCAACTTTGTAAAAATAGAAAAAAAAAATTTTCGTATACCGGGTCTCGAACCCGGGACCCCAAAGGTGCCGTGCAAGCACGGGAACCACTGAGCTACTGCGGCCATGTTGAAACGGGCCTAGGGTTAGCTCAAAACCTGACTGCAACAAGGGGTAAACGCAATTTTTGCAAAATGGCAACTAGGGTTAGCTCAGGAAAGTGTCAAAGGTTGTATCAAAAATAGTTGTTTTGCATATCAAACGAATCGGAACGTCGTTGCGCATCTCCTCAGCACAAATTTTGGTTGAGAAAATTACATGGGCGGTCTAGTGGGTCCATCAACCATACTTCCGTTCTGTAATGGCTCCGCGAAGCGATAAAAATCCAAGCAAAGGCAATTAGGGTTAGCATTGCACAGGCCTACCCTTTGTTCAAAAATAATATTTGTTTGGTGAAAATGATAGATTAGACAGTGTTCGACTTTGTAAAAATAGAAAAAAAATTTTTCGTCTACCGTGTCTCGAACCCGTGACCCCAAAGGAGCCGTGCAAGCACGGGAACCACTGAGCCACCGCGGCCATGTTGAAACGGGCCTAGGGTTAGCTCAAAACCTGACTGCAACAAGGGATAAACGCAATTTTTGCAAAATGGCAACTAGGGTTAGCTCAGGAAAGTGTCAAAGGTTGTATCAAAAATAGTTGTTTTGCATATCAAACGAATCGGAACGTCGTTGCGCATCTCCTCAGCACAAATTTTGGTTGAGAAAATTTCATGGGCGGCCTAGTGGGTCCATCAACCATACTTCCGTTCTGTAATGGCTCCGCGAAGCGATAAAAATCCAAGCAAAGGCAATTAGGGTTAGCATTGCACAGGCCTACCCTTTGTTCAAAAATAATATTTGTTTGGTGAAAATGATAGATTAGACAGTGTTCGACTTTGTAAAAATAGAAAAAAAATTTTTCGTCTACCGGGTCTCGAACCCGTGACCCCAAAGGAGCCGTGCAAGCACGGGAACCACTGAGCCACCGCGGCCATGTTGAAACGGGCCTAGGGTTAGCTCAAAACCTGACTGCAACAAGGGGTAAACGCAATTTTTTTCAAAATGGCAACTAGTGTTATCTAATGAAAGGGTCAAAGGTTGTATCAAAAATAGTTGTTTTGCATATCAAACGAATCGGAACGTCGTTGCGCATCTCCTCAGCACAAATTTGGTTTGAAAAAATTTCATGGGCGGCCTACAGGGTCCATCAACCATACTTCCGTTCTGTAATGGCTCCGCGAAGCGATAACAATCTGAGCAAAGGCAATTAGGGTTAGCATTGCACAGGCCTACCCTTTGTTCAAAAATAATATTTGTTTGATGAAAATGATAGATTAGACAGTGTTCGACTTTGTAAAAATAGAAAAAAACAAATTTTCGTCTACCGGGTCTCGAACCCGGGACCCCAAAGGTGCCGTGCAAGCACGGGAACCACTGAGCCACCGCGGCCATGTTGAAACGGGCCTAGGGTTAGCTCAAAACCTGACTGCAACAAGGGGTAAACGCAATTTTTTCAAAATGGCAACTAGGGTTAGCTCAGGAAAGTGTCAAAGGTTGTATCAAAAATAGTTGTTTTGCATATCAAACGAATCGGAACGTCGTTGCGCATCTTCTCAGCACAAATTTGGGTTGAACAAATTTCATGGGCGGCCTACAGGGTCCATCAACCATACTTCCGTTCTGTAATAGCTCCGCGAAGCGATAAAAATCTGACCAAAGGCAATTAGGGTTAGCATTGCACAGGCCTACCCTTTGTTCAAAAATAATATTTGTTTGGTGAAAATGATAGATTAAACAGTGTTCGACTTTGTAAAAATAGAAAAAAAAAATTTTCGTATACCGGGTCTCGAACCCGGGACCCCAAAGGTGCCGTGCAAGCACGGGAACCACTGAGCTCATGCGGCCATGTTGAAACGGGCCTAGGGTTAGCTCAAAACCTGACTGCAACAAGGGGTAAACGCAATTTTTGCAAAATGGCAACTAGGGTTAGCTCAGGAAAGTGTCAAAGGTTGTATCAAAAATAGTTGTTTTGCATATCAAACGAATCGGAACGTCGTTGCGCATCTCCTCAGCACAAATTTTGGTTGAGAAAATTACATGGGCGGTCTAGTGGGTCCATCAACCATACTTCCGTTCTGTAATGGCTCCGCGAAGCGATAAAAATCCAAGCAAAGGCAATTATGGTTAGCATTGCACAGGCCTACCCTTTGTTCAAAAATAATATTTGTTTGGTGAAAATGATAGATTAGACAGTGTTCGACTTTGTAAAAATAGAAAAAAGATTTTTCGTCTACCGTGTCTCGAACCCGTGACCCCAAAGGAGCCGTGCAAGCACGGGAACCACTGAGCCACCGCGGCCATGTTGAAACGGGCCTAGGGTTAGCTCAAAACCTGACTGCAACAAGGGATAAACGCAATTTTTGCAAAATGGCAACTAGGGTTGCTCAGGAAAGTGTCAAAGGTTGTATCAAAAATAGTTGTTTTGCATATCAAACGAATCGGAACGTCGTTGCGCATCTCCTCAGCACAAATTTTGGTTGAGAAAATTTCATGGGCGGCCTAGTGGGTCCATCAACCATACTTCCGTCCTGTAATGGCTCCGCGAAGCGATAAAAATCCAAGCAAAGGCAATTAGGGTTAGCATTGCACAGGCCAACCCTTTGTTCAAAAATAATATTTGTTTGGTGAAAATGATAGATTAAACAGTGTTCGACTTTGTAAAAATAGAAAATAAAAATTTTCGTATACCGGGTCTCGAACCCGGGACCCCAAAGGTGCCGTGCAAGCACGGGAACCACTCAGCCACCGCGGCCATGTTGAAACGGGCCTAGGGTTAGCTCAAAACCTGACTGCAACAAGGGGTAAACGCAATTTTTGCAAAATGGCAACTAGGGTTAGCTCAGGAAAGTGTCAAAGGTTGTATCAAATATAGTTGTTTTGCATATCAAACGAATCGGAACGTCGTTGCGCATCTCCTCAGCACAAATTTTGGTTAAGAAAATTTCATGGGCGGCCTAGTGGGTCCATCAACCATACTTCCGTTCTGTAATGGCTCCGCGAAGCGATAAAAATCCAAGCAAAGGCAATTAGGGTTAGCATTGCACAGGCCTACCCTTTGTTCAAAAATAATATTTGTTTGATGAAAATGATAGATTAGACAGTGTTCGACTTTGTAAAAATAGAAAAAAACAAATTTTCGTATACCGGGTCTCGAACCCGGGACCCCAAAGGTGCCGTGCAAGCACGGGAACCACTGAGCCACCGCGGCCATGTTGAAACGGGCCTAGGGTTAGCTCAAAACCTGACTGCAGCAAGGGGTAAACGCAATTTTTTCAAAATGGCAACTAGGGTTAGCTCAGGAAAGTGTCAAAGGTTGTATCAAAAATAGTTGTTTTGCATATCAAACGAATCGGAACGTCGTTGCGCATCTTCTCAGCACAAATTTGGGTTGAACAAATTTCATGGGCGGCCTACAGGGTCCATCAACCATACTTCCGTTCTGTAATAGCTCCGCGAAGCGATAAAAATCTGAACAAAGGCAATTAGGGTTAGCATTGCACAGGCCTACCCTTTGTTCAAAAATAATATTTGTTTGGTGAAAATGATAGATTAAACAGTGTTCGACTTTGTAAAAATAGAAAAAAAAAATTTTCGTATACCGGGTCTCGAACCCGGGACCCCAAATGTGCCGTGCAAGCACGGGAACCACTGAGCCACTGCGGCCATGTTGAAACGGGCCTAGGGTTAGCTCAAAACCTGACTGCAACAAGGAGTAAACGCAATTTTTGCAAAATGGCAACTAGGGTTAGCTCAGGAAAGTGTCAAAGGTTGTATCAAAAATAGTTGTTTTGCATATCAAACGAATCGGAACGTCGTTGCGCATCTTCTCAGCACAAATTTGGGTTGAACAAATTTCATGGGCGGCCTACAGGGTCCATCAACCATACTTCCGTTCTGTAATAGCTCCGCGAAGCGATAAAAATCTGACCAAAAGCAATTAGGGTTAGCATTGCACAGGCCTACCCTTTGTTCAAAAATAATATTTGTTTGGTGAAAATGATAGATTAAACAGTGTTCGACTTTGTAAAAATAGAAAAAAAAAATTTTCGTATACCGGGTCTCGAACCCGGGACCCCAAATGTGCCGTGCAAGCACGGGAACCACTGAGCCACTGCGGCCATGTTGAAACGGGCCTAGGGTTAGCTCAAAACCTGACTGCAACAAGGGGTAAACGCAATTTTTGCAAAATGGCAACTAGGGTTAGCTCAGGAAAGTGTCAAAGGTTGTATCAAAAATAGTTGTTTTGCATATCAAACGAATCGGAACGGCGTTGCGCATCTCCTCAGCACAAATTTTGGTTGAGAAAATTACATGGGCGGCCTAGTGGGTCCATCAACCATACTTCCGTTCTGTAATGGCTCCGCGAAGCGATAAAAATCCAAGCAAAGGCAATTAGGGTTAGCATTGCACAGGCCTACCCTTTGTTCAAAAATAATATTTGTTTGGTGAAAATGATAGATTAGACAGTGTTCGACTTTGTAAAAATAGAAAAAAAAATTTTTCGTCTACCGGGTCTCGAACCCGTGACCCCAAAGGAGCCGTGCAAGCACGGGAACCACTGAGCCACCGCGGCCATGTTGAAACGGGCCTAGGGTTAGCTCAAAACCTGACTGCAACAAGGGGTAAACGCAATTTTTTTCAAAATGGCAACTAGTGTTATCTAATGAAAGGGTCAAAGGTTGTATCAAAAATAGTTGTTTTGCATATCAAACGAATCGGAACGTCGTTGCGCATCTCCTCAGCACAAATTTGGTTTGAAAAAATTTCATGGGCGGCCTACAGGGTCCATCAACCATACTTCCGTTCTGTAATGGCTCCGCGAAGCGATAAAAATCTGAGCAAAGGCAATTAGGGTTAGCATTGCACAGGCCTACCCTTTGTTCAAAAATAATATTTGTTTGATGAAAATGATAGATTAGACAGTGTTCGACTTTGTAAAAATAGAAAAAAACAAATTTTCGTCTACCGGGTCTCGAACCCGGGACCCCAAAGGTGCCGTGCAAGCACGGGAACCACTGAGCCACCGCGGCCATGTTGAAACGGGCCTAGGGTTAGCTCAAAACCTGACTGAAGCAAGGGGTAAACGCAATTTTTTCAAAATGGCAACTAGGGTTAGCTCAGGAAAGTGTCAAAGGTTGTATCAAAAATAGTTGTTTTGCATATCAAACGAATCGGAACGTCGTTGCGCATCTTCTCAGCACAAATTTGGGTTGAACAAATTTCATGGGCGGCCTACAGGGTCCATCAACCATACTTCCGTTCTGTAATAGCTCCGCGAAGCGATAAAAATCTGAGCAAAGGCAATTAGGGTTAGCATTGCACAGGCCTACCCTTTGTTCAAAAATAATATTTGTTTGGTGAAAATGATAGATTAAACAGTGTTCGACTTTGTAAAAATAGAAAAAAAAAATTTTCGTATACCGGGTCTTGAACTCGGGACCCCAAATGTGCCGTGCAAGCACGGGAACCACTGAGCCACTGCGGCCATGTTGAAACGGGCCTAGGGTTAGCTCAAAACCTGACTGCAACAAGGGGTAAACGCAATTTTTGCAAAATGGCAACTAGGGTTAGCTCAGGAAAGTGTCAAAGGTTGTATCAAAAATAGTTGTTTTGCATATCAAACGAATCGGAACGTCGTTGCGCATCTTCTCAGCACAAATTTGGGTTGAACAAATTTCATGGGCGGCCTACAGGGTCCATCAACCATACTTCCGTTCTGTAATAGCTCCGCGAAGCGATAAAAATCTGAGCAAAGGCAATTAGGGTTAGCATTGCACAGGCCTACCCTTTGTTCAAAAATAATATTTGTTTGGTGAAAATGATAGATTAAACAGTGTTCGACTTTGTAAAAATAGAAAAAAAAAATTTTCGTATACCGGGTCTCGAACCCGGGACCCCAAAGGTGCCGTGCAAGCACGGGAACCACTGAGCCACTGCGGCCATGTTGAAACGGGCCTAGGGTTAGCTCAAAACCTGACTGCAACAAGGGGTAAACGCAATTTTTGCAAAATGGCAACTAGGGTTAGCTCAGGAAAGTGTCAAAGGTTGTATCAAAAATAGTTGTTTTGCATATCAAACGAATCGGAACGTCGTTGCGCATCTATTAACTTCTATGTATCCACATTTTTGCGTTTAGTTATATAACCAGCACCCATTCAAAACACAATTTCTCTATAAAAACATCTTAATTCGTCAGAAGGAATTGACTTACCTACGCATTCAGCTCCTTACGTCGAAAGCTTGTTTGATACCATTGATGTAATCTGGGTTAACACTAGTCACACCCCAAACCACAATTTTGATCCTAGAGGTACCATTTTTGTACAGGAAGAAAATTTAAAGTTCAGCATTTTCGATGGTCGATTTGAGCCTTGAATATATGTAAATAGCCTCCAGAAGTACTAGAACTGCACACAAATCGCACAATTCTTTCAATTATGTCGTATTTTTGTTACTTTCAAACGCTCATATTTATGACTACACGGGGATTTGAAGGCTTATATTATTTCGAGGGAAAGTTATGAACATTAGAATAGCTAAAACATTCCAGGTTCTGAGACTAAAATTTAATTGGTCGAACAGTTAGTGAACATTTCCCTTTAATATCCCCTAAGTGTGTTTCAGGCGAAAAAAAGAAAAGGTTAATTTTTTAAAAATTTCGTGAAAATAGCCGACCCCAAATTTTAAATGGCCGTAACTTCGCCAATTTTGATCCTAGAGGTATAATTTTTGTACGGGAAGAAAATTTTACATTTAATATTCCCTACGTGTTTTTTAAGCAACAAAAGAAAAGGTTAATTTTTGAAAAATTTCGAGAAAATCGAGTCTAAAGTTTCTTCCGGTTTTGGAGAGGAAAACTTCACTAAATGGCGTTTGCAGGAAGTTGGCGACACTGAAAGTGCTGTAATTCCTAGACGGTTCACGGTAGGAACTTGAAATTTGGCACAAAACAACTTCAGATCGATGTGCACATTCAGTGAAAATTGCAACCTTACATCTCGGTTAAAAAAAATATCCACATATGACTTTAACGTGCTCACAGGTAATACTTTATTTCAATCTTTAATGTGTGAAAAATTAAAATTGATTTCTTTTCTAGAAATTTGAAATTCAAAAATTTTATTTGAAAAAACATAACTGAAGCAAGGTTTGCTTAGTTTGTATGTTTTAAAATGGAAACAGGAGTTTTATCAGGAATATAAAGATATAAAGAGCCAGTTTTTAGAACTTAATTTTCTGAAAGACGAAGGGGATTTTCTTGACTATATTTGCTTTAACATCTCACAGAGAGTCAGATTCAACATAAATGTGGGCGTATATTGTTGTCGCGTCTGTCTGTCTGTCTACAATTGTTGTGAACACGATAGAGAGCTGGTTACTTGATGGATTTTGATAGAACTTGTTGTGAGTGTTTATAGGAAGAAGGAAGAAGCCTTTTGAAAATCAGACAAAAAAGAAAATATTTGATGGGTTATTGCCCTTGTTTTTGAAAATACTTTGTGAACACAATAGAGAAATGATTTTTTGATGGATTTTGATGAAACTTGGTGTTAGTGTTTGTCATGACATTGGGATTAACCCTATTGAAAAAATCAGAAACATCGATAAATATTTCATGAGTTATTGCCCTTGTTTTTTAAAATGTGTGGATATAATCTTATTGACACCAAATCGCGTTGAGACGATGCGCTAGATAGTACTCTTTAATTTCATATGCGATACGGCTATATTGAAACAAGATATTACCCTTTTCTGAACTAACCCTATTTGGCTTTAAAAAAAGGGTCATGCCTAGGGTTAACCCTAGCTAACAGTAACCCTAACTAACATTAAATCTCGAAAGCCGGGAGGTTTCCACACTTTTTAGCCAGCTTCTGGGTTCATGTGGTCGAATATTAGTTGAAGCTTTTTTTACAAAGTCCAACACTGTCTCTTGTATCATTTTGACTCTACAAAACATTTTTGTGATCAATGAATAGGACTGTGCTTAGCTAACCCTAGTTGCCTTTGACCCCATTTGAATCCCTCTAGAGCCATTTTCGAGTAGATCAAATTTGTTTATAGAGCATAAGAGTCCTCAAAGAATTGTTTTCTTTCTTTTCTTGCGCTACAAAGTACTCTTTAATTTCACATGCATTAGCTATGTTGAAGCAAGATAAGAATCTTTCCGTAGCTAACTCATTAGCTGTTGTAAATAGAGAGTTATCCTTAACCCTCGCTAACCCTTAGTTCATGCTCACTCTATAAGTGTTTTGTTTCAGCATTGTTCTAAACATTCGGGAGAATCAACACCCCCCCCCCACCATCTTTCCTTGGAATCTTATTGACCTATTCTTTTACAGCCTTCAAAATCGAACTTTAAAAAAAAAGAGACTGTATCAGCTCTAACATGGTTTTTATTAAGTAAGTAGTAACTTCATCATGTATATACAGATAGGAAAGGTAACATACGCCCACTGGCACTGTCAGAAATGATATTTTTTATTCGAACTAAAATACAAATTTCCTCAAAGAACTTTTGATTTGTAGTTTCGAACGTGACAAAACACTCACCAATACATACTTCCATACCAAGTTTTGTTAAAATCAGTTAAAAATGTATCCTCTATATTGTTTAAGGGGAAAATTTGACGTGGTTGTACTTAGTCAAAGGCAATAACTAAAAAACCTACGCCCTATTATTGCCAAATTCCCAACTTAACCGAGATCTCTTCAAAATACAGCCATACCAAGTTTCATTAAGATCAACTAAAAAATGTACCCTCTATATTGTTTAATAGCACAATTATTGGACGTGGTTGTACTAAGTCAAGCGCAATAACTCAATAAACCTTCGCCCTTTTATTGCCAAATTTAAAACGAACCGAGATCTCATCAATATGCCAAGTTTTATTAAAATCTATCGTGCCTAACAAAAATGATGACGGATGGACGAACAGACGGCTAGACGGACGGACAAAAGGATCGACAGACGGAATGGGCGACGGCTGCATACATCTTCCATTCAATGTAGAAAAACATAGACAACCCCAATATTAAAATTCAAAGTAAAAATCAATCCATTATCCTAACAATAAAAATTCTGCCCAAAATAAAGTTTAGTAAATTCCTCCTCCAGATATTTTCCCGAATCCCACCCCTACAGCCCCGGTTTAAACAGGATTAGAAACTGGTCATAACTTCGTTAACATTGAGAGGCTCGTGAACAACTGGTGGCGTTGCTTTCTGAATCGACATTAACATAAAATCTCCATCTATCATCTTTACTTCTGTAAAGAGAAAACAAACCTTGAGGTGAATTTAACTCCAGATCAATGAGTTCGTTCTACTCCTTCGGTAATGTATATAATATTTATATGACTATATGCCAAGAAGGGACACGTGAGCTTCCAATGCATCCTTTTGCAAAATACGAAGAAACTGTTTTAATCTAATATAGAACTCTGAGAAAAACTCTGCCACAACTTTGCAAGTGAAACTATAGATAGAGCACTGTTGGAACTTTCACAGACACTCAATTTAATGTCTTATTTATGAGATTTAAACAATTTCCTTTCCATGAATTCAGGGGTAAACCATTGCTCACCTCGATCGTCATCTTTTTTATCACCATCACTCAAAAACTCCGTTATCTTGTACTTTTCAGAAATAGTTTGCTTTCCTGAAAAAAATTAAGAAATGATCATTTAGTTATAGAGATAAGAATGGGGGTATGACGTTAAGCTTACGATAATTCATTTTCAGTTAGGGGCTTTATTATTGACATTCTATCTTATAACATAAATATCTAAAAAAATTGTAGTTCACCGTAAAAATGTTGGGCCTGAAAACATACTCCCTAACGGACCACCATGCACTGTCATTTGATCAAATAGGAAGCGAAGATCTTCAACAAGCCTCACCTTGTTTATTGGGGTATATACAATTTTATTTTTTATATATTTTATAATTAATAATATCTATATTTATTATTTACTTACGTTCAGGCTCCTCGTAAGCAGGTTCAACAGCTGAAACGCACATTAAGTGATGGTACCACCGTTTTCCTGACTGTTTCTTCAAATTTCCATCAGAATATTTCTCGCGTTTTTCTGCACGCTGTAATCTCACCTCCTGCATCTTATTCCGTATCTAAAATGTAGGAACAACATGGAGACGTAAAAAGATGTAATTGTAAAAATATATATGTACTGAATCTTGTACAAAGTCTAAAATTCATATTGCGTACTCTCCACACCCCCCACAAAAAAAGATTTGGCACTGGACCTGTAATCATCATGGCGAATCAATTTTGAAATAAATTGAATATTTCATACAAACTGGCAACTATTTTCAGTGATGTTTTTGAATCAGATATTAGAAATGTGAAAAGTTTTACATTGGAAAACATCATTAGCTATCGAAAACCAATTTGAAAGACTAAACTGGTAACGAACGTTCTGAAAATATGAAGTTGCCCAGACATAAGATCTACATGGGTAGTTTCATCACGTCTAAAATATGAAAGTAAGACTTCAAACTCACCCATCTTATCGGATTTGGCATCTTGAATTTATAAATTCACACGAAACTTCGTAATATTGGTTTTTGGTACCAAAGAGAAAAAGTCCACCCGTCTAGAATGTCTGTTTCCAAAGGTAACTTTATAAAGACTTTTCGTGGAAGAATGAAAAACGTTGTAACCATTATGACGTCAAAGTTTGATTTTGCGTCCCGACCCAATATGATTTAAATGCCGATCATGATTACTTTGTTTCGTTATATTTCTGTGGGTTAACTGCGCTCGAATGCTATCCTGATTGCTGAAAATACGAACGGAGGGAATATTGGTCATCTTACCAGATACTTAGGATGTCTTCTATTGACACTATTCCAACTCCCCATTCAGCGTCAAATCAAGATATCAGAATATCAAGTTGCCAAGCAAATTTTGCAAAAAAATAATAATTCTGGCGTGAAAGATTTCCTTAAAGGGCCATTCTGCTTTTTTGAAAAAAGTTTCCATTATCAAAAAATCGCAAATGCTACCTGAGAGTATTTGTAAAGCATGCTTATTGTATCTCTATATCTTCTTGATCAAACTGAATTTGGTTTTAAAGGGTTAATTACAAACAGGGAGTAGGCCTACTTATTGTTAATTAAGCAATTTGAATCGGAACGTCGTTGCGCATCTATTAACTTCTATGTATCCACATTTTTGCGTTTAGTTATATAACCAGCACCCATCCAAAACACAATTTCTCTATAAAAACATCTTAATTCGTCAGAAGGAATTGACTTACCTACGCATTCAGCTCCTTACGTCGAAAGCTTGTTTGATACCATTGATGTAATCTGGGTTAACACTAGTCACACCCCAAACCACAATTTTGATCCTAGAGGTACCATTTTTGTACAGGAAGAAAATTTAAAGTTCAGCATTTTCGATGGTCGATTTGAGCCTTGAATATATGTAAATAGCCTCCAGAAGTACTAGAACTGCACACAAATCGCACAATTCTTTCAATTATGTCGTATTTTTGTTACTTTCAAACGCTCATATTTATGACTACACGGGGATTTGAAGGCTTATATTATTTCGAGGGAAAGTTATGAACATTAGAATAGCTAAAACATTCCAGGTTCTGAGACTAAAATTTAATTGGTCGAACAGTTAGTGAACATTTCCCTTTAATATCCTCTACGTGTGTTTCAGGCGAAAAAAAGAAAAGGTTAATTTTTTAAAAATTTCGTGAAAATAGCCGACCCCAAATTTTAAATGGCCGTAACTTCGCCAATTTTGATCCTAGAGGTATAATTTTTGTGCGGGAAGAAAATTTTACAATATATATTCCCTACGTGTTTTTTAAGCAACAAAAGAAAAGGTTAATTTTTGAAAAATTTCGATAAAATCGAGTGTAAGGTTTCTTCCAGTTTTGGAGATGAAAACTTCACTAAATGGCGTTTGCAGGAAGTTGGCGACATTGAAAGTGCTGTAATTCCTAGACAGTTCACGGTAGGAACTTGAAATTTGGCACAAAACAACTTCAGATCGATGTGCACAACTTCAGATCGATGTGCACATTCAGTGAAAATTGCAACCTTACATCTCGGTTAAAAAAAATATCTACATATGACTTTAACGTGCTCACAGGTAATACTTTATTTCACTCTTTAATGTGTGAAAAATTGTTTTTGAAAATACTTTGTGAACACAATAGAGAAATGATTTTTTGATGGATTTTGATGAAACTTGGTGTTAGTGTTTGTCATGACATTGGGATTAACCCTATTGAAAAAATCAGAAACATCGATAAATATTTCATGAGTTATTGCCCTTGTTTTTTAAAATGTGTTAATTTTATAGCCCGTAACACTCTCAAAGTTGTGAACACAATAGAGAGCTGGTTTCTTGGTGGATTTTGATAAAACTTGTTGTGAGTGTTTATAATCATCCAATGAGGAAGCCTATTGAAAATCAGATAAACCAGAAAATATTTGATGGGTTATTGCCCTTGTTTTTGAAAATACTTTGTGAACACAATAGTGAGCTGATTTCCTAGTTAGCCCTAGCTAACCTCTACTCTGTTTTTGACAGCATTGCCCTTAACCCCATTATATTCCGCTTAAAGCCAATTTCGAGTGGGTAGAACTTGTTTATAATCTTATTGACACCAAATCGCGTTGAGACGATGCGCTAGATAGTACTCTTTAATTTCATATGCGATACGGCTATATTGAAGCAAGATATGACCCTTTTCTGAACTAACCCTATTTGGCTTTAAAAAAGGGTCATGCCTAGGGTTAACCCTAGCTAACCGTAACCCTAACTAACATTAAATCTCGAAAGCCGGGAGGTTTCCACACTTTTTAGCCAGCTTCTGGGTTCATGTGGTCGAATATTAGTTGAAGCTTTTTTTACAAAGTCCAACACTGTCTCTTCTATCATTTTGACTCTACAAAACATTTTTGTGATCAATGAATAGGACTGTGCATAGCTAACCCTAGTTGCCTTTGACCCCATTTGAATCCCTCTAGAGCCATTTTCGAGTAGATCAAATTTGTTTATAGAGCATAAGAGTCCTCAAAGAATTGTTTTCTTTCTTTTCTTGCTAACCCTTAGTTCATGCTCACTCTATAAGTGTTTTGTTTCAGCATTGTTCTAAACATTCGGGAGAATCAACACCCCCCCCCCCCCCCACCATCTTTCCTTGGAATCTTATTGACCTATTCTTTTACAGCCTTCAAAATCGAACTTTAAAAAAAAGAGACTGTATCAGCTCTAACATGGTTTTTATTAAGTAAGTAGTAACTTCATCATGTATATACAGATAGGAAAGGTAACATACGCCCACTGGCACTGTCAGAAATGATATTTTTTATTCGAACTAAAATACAAATTTCCTCAAAGAACTTTTGATTTGTAGTTTCGAACGTGACAAAACACTCACCAATACATACTTCCATACCAAGCTTTGTTAAAATCAGTTAAAAATGTATCCTCTATATTGTTTAAGGGCAAAATTTGACGTGGTTGTACTTAGTCAAAGGCAATAACTAAAAAACCTACGCCCTATTATTGCCAAATTCCCAACTTAACCGAGATCTCTTCAAAATACAGCCATACCAAGATTCATTAAGATCAACTAAAAAATGTATCCTCTATATTGTCTAAGGGCACAATTATTGGACGTGGTTGTACTAAGTCAAGCGCAATAACTCAATAAACCTTCGCCAAATTGCCAAATTTAAAACGAACCGAGATCTCATCAATATGCCAAGTTTTATTAAAATCTATCGTGCCTAACAAAAATGATGACGGATGGACGAACAGACGGCTAGACGGACGGACAAAAGGATCGACAGACGGAATGGGCGACGGCTGCATACATCTTCCATTCAATGTAGAAAAACATAGACAACCCCAATATTGAAATTCAAAGTAAAAATCAATCCATTATCCTAACAATAAAAATTCTGCCCAAAATAAAGTTTACTAAATTCCTCCTCCAGATATTTTCCCGAATCCCACCCCTACAGCCCCGGTTTAAACAGGATTAGAAACTGATCATAACTTCGTTAACATTGAGAGGCTCGTGAACAACTGGTGGCGTTGCTTTCTGAATCGACATTAACATAAAATCTCCATCTATCATCTTAACTTCTGTAAAGAGAAAACAAACCTTGAGGTGAATTTAACTCCAGATCAATGAGTTCCTTCTACACCTTCGGTAATGTATATAATATTTATATGACTATATGCCAAGAAGGGACACGTGAGCTTCTTCTAATGCATCCTTTTGCAAAATACGAAGAAACTGTTTTAATCTAATATAGAACTCAGATAAAAACTCTGCCACAACTTTGCAAGTGAAACTATAGATAGAGCACTGTTGGAACTTTCACAGACACTCAATTTAATGTCTTATTTATGAGATTTAAACAATTTCCTTTTCATGAATTCAGGGGTAAACAGTAAATGCCTTAACAAGTCTTATTTTCTGGAAATGGGACCAGACTACATTGCTCACCTCGATCGTCATCTTTTTTATCACCATCACTCAAAAACTCCGTTATCTTGTACTTTTCAGAAATAGTTTGCTTTCCTGAAAAAAATTAAGAAATGATAATTTAGTTATAGAGATAAGAATGGGGGTATGACGTTAAGCTTACGATAATTCGTTTTCAGTTAGGGGCTTTATTATTGACATTCTATCTTATAACATAAATATCTAAAAAAATTGTAGTTCACCGTAAAAATGTTGGGCCTGAAAACATACTCCCTAACGGACCACCATGCACTGTCATTTGATCAAATAGGAAGCGAAGATCTTCAACAAGCCTCACCTTGTTTATTGGGGTATATACAATTTTATTTTTTATATATTTTATAATTATATAATATCTATATTTATTATTTACTTACGTTCAGGCTCCTCGTAAGCAGGTTCAACAGCTGAAACGCACATCAAGTGATGGTACCACCGTTTTCCTGACTGTTTCTTCAAATTTCCATCAGAATATTTCTCGCGTTTTTCTGCACGCTGTAATCTCACCTCCTGCATCTTATTCCGTATCTAAAATGTAGGAACATGGAAACGTAAAAAGATGTAATTGTAAAAATATATATGTACTGAATCTTGTACAAAGTCTAAAATTCATATTGCGTACTCTCCACACCCCCCACAAAAAAAGATTTGGCACTGGACCTGTAATCATCATGGCGAATCAATTTTGAAATAAATTGAATATTTCATACAAACTGGCAACTATTTTCAGTGATGTTTTTGAATCAGATATTAGAAATGTGAAAAGTTTTACATTGGAAAACATCATTAGCTATCGAAAACCAATTTGAAAGACTAAACTGGTAACGAACGTTCTGAAAATATGAAGTTGCCCAGACATAAGATCTACATGGGTAGTTTCATCACGTCTAAAATATAAAAGTAAGACTTCAAACTCACCCATCTTATCGGATTTGGCATCTTGAATTTATAAATTCACACGAAACTTCGTAATATTGGTTTTTGGTACCAAAGAGAAAAAGTCCACCCGTCTAGAATGTCTGTTTCCAAAGGTAACTTTATAAAGACTTTTCGTGGAAGAATGAAAAACGTTGTAACCATTATGACGTCAAAGTTTGATTTTGCGTCCCGACCCAATATGATTTAAATGCCGATCATGATTACTTTGTTTCGTTATATTTCTGTGGGTTAACTGCGCTCGAATGCTATCCTGATTGCTGAAAATACGAACGGAGGGAATATTGGTCATCTTACCAGATACTTAGGATGTCTTCTATTGACACTATTCCAACTCCCCATTCAGCGTCAAATCAAGATATCAGAATATCAAGTTGCCAAGCAAATTTTGCAAAAAAATAATAATTCTGGCGTGAAAGATTTCCTTAAAGGGCCATTCTGCTTTTTTGAAAAAAGTTTCCATTATCAAAAAATCGCAAATGCTACCTGAGAGTATTTGTAAAGCATGCTTATTGTATCTCTATATCTTCTTGATCAAACTGAATTTGGTTTTAAAGGGTTAATTACAAACAGGGAGTAGGCCTACTTATTGTTAATTAAGCAATTTGAATCGGAACGTCGTTGCGCATCTATTAACTTCTATGTATCCACATTTTTGCGTTTAGTTATATAACCAGCACCCATCCAAAACACAATTTCTCTATAAAAACATCTTAATTCGTCAGAAGGAATTGACTTACCTACGCATTCAGCTCCTTACGTCGAAAGCTTGTTTGATACCATTGATGTAATCTGGGTTAACACTAGTCACACCCCAAACCACAATTTTGATCCTAGAGGTACCATTTTTGTACAGGAAGAAAATTTAAAGTTCAGCATTTTCGATGGTCGATTTGAGCCTTGAATATATGTAAATAGCCTCCAGAAGTACTAGAACTGCACACAAATCGCACAATTCTTTCAATTATGTCGTATTTTTGTTACTTTCAAACGCTCATATTTATGACTACACGGGGATTTGAAGGCTTATATTATTTCGAGGGAAAGTTATGAACATTAGAATAGCTAAAACATTCCAGGTTCTGAGACTAAAATTTAATTGGTCGAACAGTTAGTGAACATTTCCCTTTAATATCCTCTACGTGTGTTTCAGGCGAAAAAAAGAAAAGGTTAATTTTTTAAAAATTTCGTGAAAATAGCCGACCCCAAATTTTAAATGGCCGTAACTTCGCCAATTTTGATCCTAGAGGTATAATTTTTGTGCGGGAAGAAAATTTTACAATATATATTCCCTACGTGTTTTTTAAGCAACAAAAGAAAAGGTTAATTTTTGAAAAATTTCGATAAAATCGAGTGTAAGGTTTCTTCCAGTTTTGGAGATGAAAACTTCACTAAATGGCGTTTGCAGGAAGTTGGCGACATTGAAAGTGCTGTAATTCCTAGACAGTTCACGGTAGGAACTTGAAATTTGGCACAAAACAACTTCAGATCGATGTGCACAACTTCAGATCGATGTGCACATTCAGTGAAAATTGCAACCTTACATCTCGGTTAAAAAAAATATCTACATATGACTTTAACGTGCTCACAGGTAATACTTTATTTCACTCTTTAATGTGTGAAAAATTGTTTTTGAAAATACTTTGTGAACACAATAGAGAAATGATTTTTTGATGGATTTTGATGAAACTTGGTGTTAGTGTTTGTCATGACATTGGGATTAACCCTATTGAAAAAATCAGAAACATCGATAAATATTTCATGAGTTATTGCCCTTGTTTTTTAAAATGTGTTAATTTTATAGCCCGTAACACTCTCAAAGTTGTGAACACAATAGAGAGCTGGTTTCTTGGTGGATTTTGATAAAACTTGTTGTGAGTGTTTATAATCATCCAATGAGGAAGCCTATTGAAAATCAGATAAACCAGAAAATATTTGATGGGTTATTGCCCTTGTTTTTGAAAATACTTTGTGAACACAATAGTGAGCTGATTTCCTAGTTAGCCCTAGCTAACCTCTACTCTGTTTTTGACAGCATTGCCCTTAACCCCATTATATTCCGCTTAAAGCCAATTTCGAGTGGGTAGAACTTGTTTATAATCTTATTGACACCAAATCGCGTTGAGACGATGCGCTAGATAGTACTCTTTAATTTCATATGCGATACGGCTATATTGAAGCAAGATATGACCCTTTTCTGAACTAACCCTATTTGGCTTTAAAAAAAGGGTCATGCCTAGGGTTAACCCTAGCTAACCGTAACCCTAACTAACATTAAATCTCGAAAGCCGGGAGGTTTCCACACTTTTTAGCCAGCTTCTGGGTTCATGTGGTCGAATATTAGTTGAAGCTTTTTTTACAAAGTCCAACACTGTCTCTTCTATCATTTTGACTCTACAAAACATTTTTGTGATCAATGAATAGGACTGTGCATAGCTAACCCTAGTTGCCTTTGACCCCATTTGAATCCCTCTAGAGCCATTTTCGAGTAGATCAAATTTGTTTATAGAGCATAAGAGTCCTCAAAGAATTGTTTTCTTTCTTTTCTTGCTAACCCTTAGTTCATGCTCACTCTATAAGTGTTTTGTTTCAGCATTGTTCTAAACATTCGGGAGAATCAACACCCCCCCCCCCCCCACCATCTTTCCTTGGAATCTTATTGACCTATTCTTTTACAGCCTTCAAAATCGAACTTTAAAAAAAAGAGACTGTATCAGCTCTAACATGGTTTTTATTAAGTAAGTAGTAACTTCATCATGTATATACAGATAGGAAAGGTAACATACGCCCACTGGCACTGTCAGAAATGATATTTTTTATTCGAACTAAAATACAAATTTCCTCAAAGAACTTTTGATTTGTAGTTTCGAACGTGACAAAACACTCACCAATACATACTTCCATACCAAGCTTTGTTAAAATCAGTTAAAAATGTATCCTCTATATTGTTTAAGGGCAAAATTTGACGTGGTTGTACTTAGTCAAAGGCAATAACTAAAAAACCTACGCCCTATTATTGCCAAATTCCCAACTTAACCGAGATCTCTTCAAAATACAGCCATACCAAGTTTCATTAAGATCAACTAAAAAATGTATCCTCTATATTGTCTAAGGGCACAATTATTGGACGTGGTTGTACTAAGTCAAGCGCAATAACTCAATAAACCTTCGCCAAATTGCCAAATTTAAAACGAACCGAGATCTCATCAATATGCCAAGTTTTATTAAAATCTATCGTGCCTAACAAAAATGATGACGGATGGACGAACAGACGGCTAGACGGACGGACAAAAGGATCGACAGACGGAATGGGCGACGGCTGCATACATCTTCCATTCAATGTAGAAAAACATAGACAACCCCAATATTGAAATTCAAAGTAAAAATCAATCCATTATCCTAACAATAAAAATTCTGCCCAAAATAAAGTTTACTAAATTCCTCCTCCAGATATTTTCCCGAATCCCACCCCTACAGCCCCGGTTTAAACAGGATTAGAAACTGATCATAACTTCGTTAACATTGAGAGGCTCGTGAACAACTGGTGGCGTTGCTTTCTGAATCGACATTAACATAAAATCTCCATCTATCATCTTAACTTCTGTAAAGAGAAAACAAACCTTGAGGTGAATTTTACTCCAGATCAATGAATTCGTTCTACACCTTCGGTAATGTATATAATATTTATATGACTATATGCCAAGAAGGGACACGTGAGCTTCTTCTAATGCATCCTTTTGCAAAATACGAAGAAACTGTTTTAATCTAATATAGAACTCAGAGAAAAACTCTGCCACAACTTTGCAAGTGAAACTATAGATAGAGCACTGTTGGAACTTTCACAGACACTCAATTTAATGTCTTATTTATGAGATTTAAACAATTTCCTTTTCATGAATTCAGGGGTAAACAGTAAATGCCTTAACAAGTCTTATTTTCTGGAAATGGGACCAGACTACATTGCTCACCTCGATCGTCATCTTTTTTATCACCATCACTCAAAAACTCCGTTATCTTGTACTTTTCAGAAATAGTTTGCTTTCCTGAAAAAAATTAAGAAATGATAATTTAGTTATAGAGATAAGAATGGGGGTATGACGTTAAGCTTACGATAATTCGTTTTCAGTTAGGGGCTTTATTATTGACATTCTATCTTATAACATAAATATCTAAAAAAATTGTAGTTCACCGTAAAAATGTTGGGCCTGAAAACATACTCCCTAACGGACCACCATGCACTGTCATTTGATCAAATAGGAAGCGAAGATCTTCAACAAGCCTCACCTTGTTTATTGGGGTATATACAATTTTATTTTTTATATATTTTATAATTATATAATATCTATATTTATTATTTACTTACGTTCAGGCTCCTCGTAAGCAGGTTCAACAGCTGAAACGCACATCAAGTGATGGTACCACCGTTTTCCTGACTGTTTCTTCAAATTTCCATCAGAATATTTCTCGCGTTTTTCTGCACGCTGTAATCTCACCTCCTGCATCTTATTCCGTATCTAAAATGTAGGAACATGGAAACGTAAAAAGATGTAATTGTAAAAATATATATGTACTGAATCTTGTACAAAGTCTAAAATTCATATTGCGTACTCTCCACACCACCCACAAAAAAAGATTTGGCACTGGACCTGTAATCATCATGGCGAATCAATTTTGAAATAAATTGAATATTTCATACAAACTGGCAACTATTTTCAGTGATGTTTTTGAATCAGATATTAGAAATGTGAAAAGTTTTACATTGGAAAACATCATTAGCTATCGAAAACCAATTTGAAAGACTAAACTGGTAACGAACGTTCTGAAAATATGAAGTTGCCCAGACATAAGATCTACATGGGTAGTTTCATCACGTCTAAAATATGAAAGTAAGACTTCAAACTCACCCATCTTATCGGATTTGGCATCTTGAATTTATAAATTCACACGAAACTTCGTAATATTGGTTTTTGGTACCAAAGAGAAAAAGTCCACCCGTCTAGAATGTCTGTTTCCAAAGGTAACTTTATAAAGACTTTTCGTGGAAGAATGAAAAACGTTGTAACCATTATGACGTCAAAGTTTGATTTTGCGTCCCGACCCAATATGATTTAAATGCCGATCATGATTACTTTGTTTCGTTATATTTCTGTGGGTTAACTGCGCTCGAATGCTATCCTGATTGCTGAAAATACGGACGGAGGTAATATTGGTCATCTTACCAGATACTTAGGCTTATGTCTTCTATTGACACTATTCCAACTCCCCATTCAGCGTCAAATCAAGATATCAGAATATTAAGTTGCCAAGCAAATTTTGCAAAAAAATAATAATTCTGGCGTGAAAGATTTCCTTAAAGGGCCATTCTGCTTTTTTGAAAAAAGTTTCCAATATAAAAAAAATCGCAAATGCTACCTGAGAGTATTTTTAAAGTATGCTTATTGTATCTCTATATCGTCTTGATCAAACTGAATTTGGTTTTAAAGGGTTATTTACAAACAGGGAGTACTTATTGTTAATTAAGCAATTTGACCTAGTTTTGGTGTTTGCCCTTCAAATGGCTCAATATTTCTAGCTGAAACTTTTTTCTCTACAATTAGGCGTTTATTTTACTAAAATCCGTTCAGTAGTTTTCTATCAGCGTCCAAAAAACATAACACACTTAAAAACCTTACATAAGCTACACTAAATGGCGTTTGAGGAAGTTGGCGACACTAAAAGTGCTGTAATTCCTAGATGGTTCACGGTAGGCACTTGAATTTTGGCACAAAACAACTTCAGATCGATGTGCACATTAAGTGGCCATAGGCTATATAGAGAGAGTATAATGTTAGCTTTTACTCCATCACTGATCTGAAAGTGTGAAATAGCCGACCCCAAACTTTAATTGTATAATGTTCTAATCATACAGTATATTTTAAAAATACATTCTATATTTTGTAGAATGTATTTAAGTGTATCAAGAATACAGTCGATTTAAAAATTAAAATTTCGACGGAATTTGTGCACATTATATATTACTAATAATTCTCGTTTCCCGGTGAACATGCCCCTTTAACAATAAAAAGGACAAAAACTTTTATTATAATCAGTTTACAATCGCATAGTCATAACAAATACATGTACATTTAAAGCTAAACAAGCAATAGACATTGATTCGTTCATGACGGGAAAACCACGGATCATTTCAACCTTTGTATTAGATACGCCTGATTAAAATTCATTGATTCACTTATTCAGGAAGGAATACAAGGGCAGTATGCAAGCAAATGCAACGTAAGGGTATGATCACACTACAAGCAAGGCGGTTAGTAGCCAGGGGCGGATGCATGATTTTGGAAAGGGGGGGGGCGTAAATGTTAATTTTAGCCGAGCGAAGCGAGGCGAAAATTTTTTGGAACTTTATTTTGGCTTAAAAACATAGAATAAGTATAAATTGTACTAATTTAACGGTTTCTGACGTGGACCATGTTAACGAAATCTATAGGCGTATTCATTGTACAGTCTAATTTAAAAAAAAAAAAAGGTAAAGGGGAGGCGTACACCCTCTACGCCCCCCCCCCCTGGATCCGCCACTGGTAGCAGCATTAATGTACAGGTGGTTTTGAATACAAACGCTCAGCTGTTTACATAGCAAGCGGAACGACTCAGCACGGAGGAGAGCAAAGCAAAGTGATACGCTGTTCTGTGCTTCATCACTCCGCCCTGCTCTGCCTGTAGTGTTATTAAACACTAAGGGGATGCTATTAACCCTTGTAAGCAGGCCAAAACAAGGGCAGTAACTCTTTGTATTCAAACCCTCATCAGAGCTGTGAAAGATTCATCGATTCAGTATGATTGTAATTACGACAGAGAATTTATTCATATTTATGTTGATACAGTGTTGATAAAGTAAGAATCGATTGGAATGTCAATAAATATTATATATCTCACGACAGCTGTGTTCCCTTTCCTTTCAAATGGCAATATGACACAAAACACAACAAATTATAATATTTATCATATCATAGATCTACATAGTTGTCAGAGATTAGTTTGATTTTATATAGTATGATGCCGGTTGATACCTAAAGATAGGGGACGTAGGATGAATGGTGAGCGGGGTCGGGTGTTGTTGAAAAAATTAGGGTGGGGGCTTGTGGGGGGGGGGGGAGCTGAGGGCTTGGTAATTTACCCATGTATTAGATGGCCAAAGTGTGAGACTTGGCGATCAAACAGATGGTGAATGTGCCTATTGCATTCATCGTTTGATTTAGGGAAACCTCGGATAAGGAGTCCTGAAGTATTAAATTGAGGAAAGCTCCTTGGGATTTAATCAAACCTTATGCAGTAATACATATTACATCGATCAATGTGGAAAACGTCAGCTGTCATATTTTCGAGAATTATAGTCGTGTAGAATGTGGCTTTAAGTGAAAGACAATAGACTATAAGTAACACGTTTGATTCTCAGACTAATTGTAGAAACTTCTGTTATCCTTTCACGATATAGATTGCTAATGTGTCTGTCTTTTAAAAATAGTGTTAATTTGTTTTAATTAAAAACTTGTATGTGATAGGCTGTATCACTTTTCAAACTTCAGTTCGAGAGGACAATGGACAAATAATTTTGTAATGGACTTTTTGGGATAAAGCTTTGAAATAAAAGTGCCCGTCTAAATGTGCCATTAATTCATTCGTTCGTTCGTCCCTTCGTTCAACACCAACCCTTCGTCTGACTAGCTCAGTCGGTAGAGAGTTTGATTGTCGTCTGCAAGGTTATTAGATGCCATGTTTTCGAATTAATTATTTCATCTTTGTAAGACGTTCAATTATGCATAATTATCAGTGTTGCAAAGTGAAAAATTCGACTTGTACTTAGTGAGAATATACACCATAAAAACATTTAATATAGAAATATGAAATTATGCAAAGTTTGGGGGATTTTTGAATGATTTATACAATTTTCGAGCAGTTCTGGTACTTTTGAAAAGAATTTACTTAATATTCAAGACACAAACCAGTTGCCGAAAATGCTGATTGTTCCCCTTTAAGTGTAAAGCGTTCTCAACGATTCAATGAATAGCTAATTCAAAGGTGGGATATAGTGTTTGCTGCATCAGGTTTAGTCCATATCGCACTCCACCGTTCTGATGTTTTAATATCAGCAGATTGTTCATTATTAATTGATCGATACAGGCGATCAAGTGGTTAATTTAAAGGTGTTTTTAGAACCCACATTGCCCGTATAGAAAGAAAGCATATTTTTCTTTAATTAGGCGACAAAGATATCTTAATTGGGTCACAGAAATGAAAAGTATTACGAATCATGTTAAAAGCTCCGTTGTGCACGATTATTTCGTCTAAAATTGACGATTTGCTTCTGATTGTCTTGTAGTTAAAGCCTCATAATGCACGAATTCACGTTAAAACAGTAACAGAAGTTATGCTAATTAATCGATAAAGGCGTTGAAGCATCAGGTTTGATTAAAGTCCCGTTATGTACGACAATGTGTTAAAAAGTAACAGAAGTTTGATACGATTGAGTTTGATTAAAGTCCCGTAATGCACGACAATGTGTTAAAAGTAACAGAAGTTTGATATGATTGGGTTTGATTAAAGTCTCGTTATATACGACTGTGTTAGTAAGGCAACAGATGGTTGGGCGTATCGGTGAATTACTAATATTACTGTTCACCAATCAATAGTTAGCCATACTGTCTACCAATACATACCTATATCTTACTATTGTAGTGATCGATTCACTCATACAGGTTCACGGTGTATAGTCAACACGTGAAGCTTTGCATTTAGGCTACCTGAACTTCAAAGGATATAAATGCTTTACCTGTATATCAAAATAGCTGTATTGTGAATGATTTTACTTGTAAATTGAAGAGTGTCTAACTTTAAGATTATTTTACCTGTGTATATTCGATAACAGCATTGATTTACCTGGATTTCAAGGGATGCCTACTTTTTTTAAATGTTTACCTGTAAATAATTGAAGGGCACTTTTTATTTGTGATAGCACTTGGATTTTAAAGGATAGTGAATATTTAACCTGCAAATCAAAGAGTGTCCACATCCTGATGTGAACGTCCAACAACCGTGAATGTGCCAATCATTGCATTAATTGTGAATAAGGATTGTCATTAAATGGATTTACTTGAATGTTTCATGTTTAAGTGAAAATACATCAACTTGAGTATTTTATATTTTTTTTACTCGTACATCAGATAATGTGAGTCATTTCATTGTAAAATCACTGAATAACTCAACTTTTTAAATCCATTTACTTGTGATAATTCGATTAGTATACTGCTGACAAGTATATATATAACTTTATAGGTTAATTCTTTGAAAAATTTCACTGAGTTATATGACGCATGTAAAACAGTTTTGTAATATACTGCAGTTGTGTCCCATATTAAGTTCAGTTTCATCGATTTGTTTAAAGGAAATCTTATTGAATTCTGTGTTTCTTAGAGGATTATAATATCGAGGTTCAGATTTTGGAGAATGATTTAATATTGAAGATTTGCTCTGATTCGGATATTTGTGTATCTACTCTGTGATATTTAATGAAATAATTCATGGTTGTTTCGCCCTATTTCGCCACCATGAAACTATTATATTTCTCTTTTCACAAATGGACTTTTTATATTTTACTTTATTTTTTACTAAATTATTCACAAATAAATGCTCAAAGGGTTTTTCCGCCGTTATTCAACGCAGCAAAAGACAGAACTATTTTTACAAGTCCGTCGGACAGTACATGTGGTATTCCCACTCGAAATGCTTATTGCAAAAGTTCCATAATTGGAGATTCCGTCCAGAGGTGTGTACAGGATTTTTGTATTCAAGTGTGTCCAGGTCGGACTAAAACTGTGGGGTTCATCGACTTGTTGGTGGCAGACAGTACTGGTTTTGGAAGCTGTATTGTAACTGACACTATAAATGTTCGCCCTAATAGTGCCCCCGGTGCATTTTCCACGTCCATTCTGGATACAGTCAACAAATGTTTCTTAGTGCCTCGGTTAAAACCGTCTCTAGGAGAAAAGTTTACAATTTCTGTGTGGTTTTGGCTCGACTCGCCAGATACAGGGTAAGAAAGATTTATATTTAATATTTGATTTGAGTGAAAAATTGAAGACATGACACAAAAAATATATTTTTTTTTCTATGAAATGATTTTTATACATGTCTCATTCACGTATTTCCTACTTTTTTTAAACTTAGAATGATTTTTTAATGATTACATGCATTTTGTCACCTAATTTTTATGATCGAATGCATTTTTTTTCACGAATTTATTTTGATAAGTGCAGTTGTGTTTTTCTCATGAGAAGAAAAATCTAAATCCTGGGCAGATTGCATGGACAAATTAAACTAGCTATGACTGATGTCGGTATCGATATAGTGTGTCAAAGAGCGATCAAATTCGAGAGCAGTCAGAAAATTTATCAGATAATTTACCTCATTTGGTATTTGTGTCTTTCATTTGGGCATCTCTTCCAGAGAATTCATATATTTAATGTTAATTTGATATTTGGGTTTGTTAAACACCTTTAAGGGAGTTCTCACGGCTAATTAAAGTCTATGTGGTATTTTTTTTATTATCATTAAAAAATCAGAAAAGAGCGAGCTGTCGTAGTCTACAGTCGAGATTTTCTCACAATGATATCTTTAATCTTGTTTACTGCACGATTGTGTTTTATATTCAATTATTATTTTTTTTACTATTTATATAAAATCAGGTCAGAGTCCCCTAATATAACCAGGTGAGAATAGAGTTTTAATTGTTGAACTGAACATAATAATCAGAACTTAAAGCTAACGTGAACTGTCAAAAAATAGATCTTCATAACCAATAAAATATTATTAATTGGATATACATATAATAAATCACTTTGATATACAAAATGATACACTTTTATTAGTTGATATTGGCATTACAGCTTATCAAAAATGATGTGATCAATGGAATTTCGGAATAGAAAAGATGACTTTATAGACTATAGATCATTGCTTAAAATTTTATGTTACATTTAATGTGTTCTGTCAATGTGCTAAAGAAGTTGCATATAACAAAACATTAAATACTTGAAATATATTGAAATATTGATTATTGACACACGTATGGTAAGATAACATAAAATACCAATAAAACGACAGTTTATTTTTTTTTATAATTTTAGACATTTCATGTTAGCTTTAAAAATTGATTTAATCGTGAATCACTGGTTCAGTCAACCAAATCTACCAAAATATACCATTCAGAAATGTAGTCCTCTAAATATGCTTTACAAACTCATTCATGGCAAATAATATGTATAATGGACCATTGTGCCCATTTAAAAGTTGGTGCGATATTGTTTTTACCTATCAAAATTATGTAAATACATATACATTGTAATTTCTCATCCTGAATTTGAAAGCTCGTTATAGGGCCTTAATTATTAGTAGCGGAAATTTCTCCTGAAAATTATGTTTTGGTAGATTTGTTATAACTTGTAAGTAATTCATTGAAATATCACACGTGCACTTTTTTAACTTAACTATAACCATAGCCTTTGTGTGTACTAACTGGCTGTTTTTACTAAAATATTAAATTGCAGATACTAACTTAGCACAGCAATACATAGCATAGCATAGAATAGAATAGCATAGAATAGCATAGAATAGCATAGCATAGCATAGCATAGGTCCTAAACATTTGGCTATGAATGATTAAAAAGGAGTTTAAAGGAATACAACCGCTTAGCATGAACAAAAAATCTAAAACCTGCTTTTTTAATGCCTTATTGTGCGATTTGGGGGTTTAAAGGGGAGGGGGGTTACGAAAGTCAGTGAATGTAGTTAATATAAATATGTGCTGTATATCGGCCACAATTCTGACTAATTAAAAACAAAGAAAGAGTGTATATAGATTGATAAATAATTTAGATTAATTAGTGCTTGTCATTAAATATGCATGTCAATGGTTGATCTAGGGTTTGATAAGGATATGCGATGATTTCGTTCACAGTGATAGGTCTAAACTATATGCATTCAACAAGGAAACTGAGAACCTTGTCTTTGGAAATCAGAAATAGCCACAACCTAATTAAAAAATCCTTATATTTAAGAGATTATATCCCTTTAAATTGTAGGTGGGGCTTAATTGTGGGCGGGGTCTTATTTGTACGCTATCACGTGATTACAAAATGGCGGATGTTTCAAAAATAGAAAAAAACCAGAAGATATGGAAGTTTAATCATGATAATCATGATCTTATTCTCAGTCTCATTGATAATCAACTAATTTACTTATCAATTGATTTGGCATCTGGCACCTCCAGTTCCTAGAAATTTGGCTACTTTCAAGTAGGTTGTAACATAAGTAGAATGTTATTTTAAGTTCTGAAGTTCTGTTCACTCAAATGAATGATGTAGAAAAAGAACCTTTACCTTTTTGTTATGTCAAATTGCATCATGAGTGTTAATCATGCATCATGAGTGTTGTATATGATATACATTCTTTTGCTTGTTTTGTATTAACATGATTTTGTAGAAAAAAGTTATGTAATATATACAAAATACAACATGATATCCACCTGCAACCACAGGTGCAATTTCCAGTGATTTCACTATTTTTAGATTAGAAATTTACATATCATATAGCTTTATAAAATTATCATCATTAGTTGCTATTTTTTCTTAAAACAAAAACATTCCGAGACTCTCAACTCAATAGATATTTCAATTGAAATTTATTGACAGAATTCAAACCTTTAAAAATTGTGGTCTAACAGTAGTTGATCTGAAGTTCGAAATACCTTTTGGCAAATTAGACCGTCAGAGGATACTATCACAATTTAACATTTTTGTGATAGACGACAGATTCTAAGAATACAATGTTGAAACCATCTTTTTTGTTTTCAGAACAATATTAGAAAAAAGAAGTGAAGATAACAAGTTAATTTTTGATGTGCGTGTTGGAGAAAATGGAGTAGAATTTTTATATTTAAGTTCGTTGTCAGTACGTCCGTTATCGGTGTCAGTTAAAGACACAGTGCCATTAAAAAAATGGCATCATTTAGCTATTCAGGTAGAGTATGCTTATTATTGTACAGACACAGGATGATGTTACAACAGCCATAACTTTTCTATATTTGTGACTTCAAATAAATTTTCTATATTTGTGACTTCATATATCTTTTATTTTGTATAGTAAAGCACTGTTTTAAAATTAAAAAACCTTAAAGAAGACCCTTGAAGAGGAGAAGAAAGCAATTTCAGTGGTTGAATAGGGTCATGAATATTTCTAAATATTTCTAATATTATCTGTAAAGATAACAGAAAAACGCATAAAATCCCAAACTAGAAATGTTTATTTATTTATTTTTCTATGTATGACAATGTCTTAAGATATACGAGTCACTTTTTAAAGTCACATTGCGGGATTCGTTTGTTTACAAAATGAAATTTACGGGATTTCGGGACAAAAGGTATTCTAGCTTAATCTCTGATGTTTAATTAAGTCAAAAAACTAAAATTCACGGCTTTGGGTACTCAGATGGCTTCGATGCAGCTGGATTTAAAATCGGGATCTAATAAAATGATTTCCATAAATAACATGCTAATGAGGTCAAGCGGGGGGCGTGTTAGTTAAATGACGTCACACTCCAATCTCCAGTAGCGCGTGCTAGTAGTGGGCGGAGCTTGTGAGTTATTGACGTCTCCCTCAATCAACTCGGTGTTGAAATGTAAACAATCAAAATTTCCTTCAAATGGCTGTAGAATTAGAACCACGAAAGGGAATCGATTATTTTTTTTTAGTTCAATATTCATTTCTAAGTGCTAACTTTAAAAAAAAAACGATGAGAAGACTTTTTCTCAATGTCCAAGTCTGGGCTTATGTGGCTTTAAGTTTTAGCTTTCAATATATCATATATGAATACTCGTTGATTTGAAGGATTTGTAAGCAATATTACTGATATATAGGATAAGAAATTTCATAACCATTGGCTTGTATATCAATATGTTATTTAAAAGACTGATCTTAATCTGCTAGCTCTTCCTATCTCAAACTTAATACGTAGTAGATGTATGGTTAGAAGTTAAGATTTATTTTAATTAAGATAGGAGAAATAATCAAATTAATTATTTAAATTCTCTCCATCTCGTTAGTCCCAAGATACCAATAAATAAATAATTAAATCCTGAATCATTGGAAATCATTTCTTTCAAACTTTACTTTCTGATCTGAATTCAAAGAAAACTAAAAAAATTATTAAAGATCAAATTCTTTCAAATTGAAAAAAAAAATTAGAGTAAAACTCTTTCAAATTGAAAATCATTTTTTAATCTGGAGTTTCGTCAAAATGAATAAATTTGTGTTAAAAAAACTCGAGCTCAATATGCTTGAATCTATTTAAAGCACTTAAAACTGTTCATTGCTCAGCCACTGCTTGTGACATCCATTGTAGTATATTTTAGGACAGGCCTTCTCAAATGGCAACCCACGGGCCAACTCCGACCCTCAACACCCCTGAGAATGGCCCCTCAAGAGTGACCCCTTCTGCTTTAACGCTCTGCTCCCTATGCTAGCTAAGCTATATTTGGCCCTAATATTTTTTCATAAAATGCATTTGGTCTTAAAAAAATTAATTCAGAAGGCCTGTTTTAGGAGAATAAGATATGAGTATAAGATTATGATTCACGTGAAAATAAAATAATTTTTCAAGTTGATAATGAACTCAGTTGTAAAACTGAACATTTAATTACATCTATTATTTGGGAGACTTATGTCTGTTCATGCCTTGCTGATTTCATATAAACTATTATAAAAATGTGGTTATAAAATGTCTTAATGGACATAATGTGGAAATGATTTAAATGAAAATAAGATTGATATATGTGATTATTTAACTCTTTCATAAACATTTTTAATATTTAACTAATAATAGTATTGATGGGATTTGAGTTTATGAAAGCAAAAATTTACATTATTGTATAATTTTGAACAGATTTTAATTCTTAAAAATTAAGAGGCATTTACGTAATTAATTTTATACTCGAGTCATTAGCTTCATGAAGACTTCTCCTGATATCACTCTGTAATGGGTTAGTCAACTAAACATCTCTTTCATGAAATCTTCATGATTAATAATAATGTTTATTTGTTTCACCCATTTCCAAGAGTTCATATTGGTAATAATGTTGATGATGTCAACTCTGCAGCCCTTTCAAAGTGTCTGCATAACTAATACTGTGCAATATGCTATTTTTTGGTTTGTCAACTTGGCACCTCTTTCAAATAGTTCATATAGGTAATGTTTATTAGTATACACTAATACTTGAGCTGGTCATTTCAGGTGTACAGAACTACTATAAGTTTCTTTCTAAATGGACCCAGAGTTGGTTTGTCCTCCCTTTCCACGACAGAGTTAGGTAGCGTCATACAAGACTCTGTTGGTTCTTATAGAATTGGTCAAACTGCAGAGGGTAAGAATCTTTTGGTGTAATTTTTGAACTTTTGACGTCAAATTAGGCTTAATTTCTGTCACAATATAAAAGCTGATCACAATAAGATGTTTTTAATATGATTGCCCTTGATGTTAATATTGGGAGCCGCGGTGGCTCAGTGAGTTAGACGCTTGCTCGCTAACCTGGAGGTCCAGGGTTCAATCCCGGCATGGGTCGAGATGATACCTTCGGATTTTTCAACCCGGTTTCCCCCTGTCAGTGATGCAGGTCGGAGGGGCTGACATGGAAAAGCATCTAGTCGTTCGTTCGTTCGACAGTTGGAAATCGAAAATAAGAGCAGGCTACTGCCGCTGTCCTGGCAAAATTTCCCTCATTGCACAATGCATGGCGTTTGCCCGTCCTCAATTAGCCCATATAGGTGCAGAAAGTAGGACGTAAAACTCCATTCATTTCATTTCATTTGATGTTATTATTAAAGTGATGGTGTTTGGATTTATCAACTTTGCTTGTCTTCCATTTTATAATGTTTGTTAAGTGCATTTACTTAAAGATTGATTGATAGTATGAAATATTTTGTGTGTTTTTTTTTTTGACAGGATTGGCTCCCTTTAAAGGTCGACTTCAAGATTTCCGATTTTATCCAGAATTACTCACCAACAGGTAAGTAAGAACTTTATCATTCATCCTTGCTTCACTCTGAAACTATTTATAAAATATAGAGCATGTCATTGGTTATTTTGAGATGGGACAATAAACCAAGTTCCTGTGTGCTATTGGCTGTGCACCATAAAGTTCCCTTAACAGAAATCGAAAATAAGAGCAAGCTAATGCCATTGTCCTGGCAAACATTTCCCTCATTGCACACCACATGGCATTTGCCCGTCCTCAATTAGCCCATATAGGTGCAGAAAACATTCATTCATTTCATTTTTCAAGTCATTTGGCTAACGAATTGTGTATCTTCAGTTGAGCTAAAATTTCTTTTGTATCATGTGATATACAGGGTGTCCATGTTGAATATGGGGATAACCTAAAATCTGTTGCATGTCAATTTACTCAGAGGATGAAGGGCTTGGTTCCATTAGTCCAATTCATTTTATTTATTATTTTCAGAGAAATAGCAGAGTTGTTTTCTGGAACATTCCCCAATGCCAGAATTCAGACAGATTGTAGATGTCCACCAACTCATCCTCGTGTCAAACCTCAACAGACACATTACTGTATTCCTAATGGCGTCCCAGATAATGCAGGAGTGGAGACATTAAGAATTAATGATGAAGCTCATCCACTAGAGTTTGCTAACGATGGTGATAGTAATACAGTCTGGATTTCTAAGTTTCAAGATAAGGTGGATGTTACTATTGACCTTGGTGATGAATTTCAAGTAAGTTTGTATTGAGAAAGAAACAATTATATTTAATAACCACTTGGGTTCCTAAGAGGATCCTTTTAACCAGCTTTAATCATTGGCCAAACCTCTTGGTATTAATCATTCCTAGATTATCCATATCCATTTACAGGGGCGGATCCTAGAGGGGCTCCGCCGGATCGCGCCCCCCTATTTTTGGCCGACCAATATCAGAACCCTCAAAAAATTTGCAGCTCGTGCTTTCGACGCTCACGGGACTGTTGAATGTGAAGCATGTTATATTTCAGAGCCCCCCTTTCTCTAAATCCTGGATCCGCCCCTGATTTATAGTTAGGTTAACTAAAATTCTGAGTGAAGATGATTTTTTTTTGATTGATTGGTCAATCAGTAAAATTTTGAAAGATTTATTGACGACCAACTTATCCGAATGCTGTGTCTCGAAATTTTGTTTTTTTAGTTATCATATTATTCTATATGCCTGTTAATAGGCCTAGATACAAATCGAATCTAATCCATATTGTGTTTCAGGTATTTTATGTTGTCATACAATTCTACAGTCCGCTACCAAAAGCTGTAACTATCGAACGACAAATTAACCAATCAGATGTCTGGGAACCATGGCAATATTATGCTCAAGATTGTACGAGATATTTTCCTGGTCAGGTCAACAATGGTGAAATCACGACGTCATTGTCGGTTAATTGTTTACAATTTGGAACGTAAGTATTTGACATAACAAATTTTTTGATGTGTTTTTATACTTAACCAAATGAAAAAGATTAAGACTGGCCTGGGGCCTTATTCTCGAAAACTTAAATTAAGATGATTTTAGTATTCTAGTTATCTGATTGGTCAATCACTAAAATCGATTTCAAATTATGCTGTATGATCCAATCAAATTGCTGTATTCCTTAAAATCTCGATTTTCTCCAAGTTAAGTTTTTGAGAATAAGGCCCCTGGCTATGATCCCCTCCAGCTTTATATGCTGTCAGTCTTGCTTGAGAGTTCTGTGAGCACTTTTTGACCCCTACACTTACTAATTCTTAGAAATGCTTCTGATAAAAGATAAGAATATCTCTCATGAAGTAACATGACAAAGCACCAAATGAAGTCAACTATATTCTGTTCTTCTTTATTTCAGCAATAATTTACTGACACCATATTCTAGAGGGAATATAACCTTTAATATCTTATCATCTGAACCCGTCCCGAGACCAGGATATAATGATTTCTACAACACACGAGAATTACGTGAATTTGTTAAAGCCTCTAGAATACGAGTGCGGTTTGAAGATCATTACTTCGTGACAAATGTTCGACATGAATATTTTGGTGTTTTTGAATATGCTGTCAGTGCAAGGTGGGTGAAGATGAATATTTGAAAATATTTGATTATAACATACGTGCAATTTTTTAAGTTTGGAAAAAAGTTGTGGAGCATTAGATTCTAGAACAGTTTAGAATGTTATAATTGTAGTAATTTGTAATCATAATACTCTTTAAAATAATACAACCTCTTAGAATGAACAAAAAAATTAAGTTCTCAAATTTAGTCATTAAGAGTATATATTCATCAACAGTGTCCAAAGTATACAAACAGAATCAAATAAACCCATAAAACTATGTAATTACAGGTTATAATTATTGTATATAAACATAGTTTTCTGGATTTATCAGATTATTTAGTTAATCTGTTGTATAGTTATGCCACCAGGTAATGATGATGAATATTAATTGACCGAGTTTGAAAATTTCGATTTTTTGTTCATTCTAAGAGGTTGTTTTTAACAAATTGGTACCTATGTAAAATCCAGATTTTCACGAATACAGTACTGGTAATCTAATTGGATAATGAAACTTAGTTTAACAATTGATTCTAATGGTTGACCAATCAGATGACCGGAACATTCCAATCAAATGTTTTTGGATATATTTTGTATAATTTGTTATGATGTTTTCTAGGTGTAACTGTAATGGACATAGTGAAACATGTGATATGTCTACTCTACCTTATAAATGTAACTGTTTACCTGCTTCAAATACACAGGGAAATCAGGTAGGTATCAGGCAATTTTATTGATAGTTGAGTTGAGAAAATCAAAGAAGAATTTAAAAATATAAGAAAACTAAAGTTTTATGAAATAGTGGACTATAAGTTTAGTCCAATTTACTTAGCCCGTTGGTCTTTACTCATTTTACTCAACGACCCAAATTCAAGATTCCTAACTGTTCAGAGACCCTGAACTATGTCAGATTTTGAATCAAGGGAGGAAGCATCAAGTGTTCAAAAATTATTTATTATTACCGGTACATGTAATTATCTTACAAAAACTATCCGATCCCCCACAGATGTGTTTGCGACCCATTGACCCAAGACAGGCTGGCGATTCAATTTTGGGTTGTGATTCATTATTTGAAGACTGGGGACTTAGCTTTTTTTTTATTTTCAGTGTGAAGAGTGTCTACCGTTATATAACAACAAACCATTCCGTGTTGGAGACCAGACTAAAGATTATAACTGTCAATTATGTCAATGTTATAATCACGCTACCAATTGTTACTACAACGCTTCATATGATTCGTTCCCAGCTGATCACGATCGTGGAGGAGGCGGAGTCTGTGTTGACTGTCAACACAATACAGAAGGACAAATGTGTGATGTATGTCAATCAACATATTTTCGACCAATCGGTAAAAGTTTGTATGATGCTGATGTATGTCAGAATTGTAATTGTAATGCCACTGGTATGGTTTCTGAATCTCAGCAATGTGAAAGGGTAAGATGACTGTTTGATCCTTTTCTTTAGATACCCTTTTGCTGACTTTAATTTCAGCATATTCCAACAGTGATAGTGGAATCCCAACTTTTGTCAATTAACATTGTTACTCAAGCGTGATAGGCGGCCATCGACAACAACTCTTGTTCAGAGATTGATTTTGATTGGCTGCTTTTAATGCATGAGAACACCAGAAGAACGATTGTGTTTAGTCTTTGTATAGTATACAAGGTTATCGCCAGTCTAGTTCCAAATATGAGTAAGTGGAATCCACCAATGATCAATCTTCTGTTCGAAGTAGTCACCAAGTTTTGAAAAATGGAAGCTATAATAGGTACTTAAAGGAATACTACCTTTAGGGGTGTTGATTTCCTGTAGGATGGATCAAATGTTGGACATCAAAATCATGCAATATTGGTCAAAATCCTTATCAAAAATTATTCGGTAGCTTAATGCAATTATTCTATTTCATATTTCTTAAAACAATTCTCTCTCATTCTGTTAGTCATGCAAAATTTTTACTGAAAAATTCTAAATGTTAATTTTGTTTTGATACAGATTGGAGGCCAGTGTCCATGTAAAGACAAGGTATCTGGAAGAGATTGTAGTGTATGTTTAGATGGGTATTATAACATACAACCATCTAACCCGGTCGGCTGTGAGGAATGCGGGTGTAATGTTGATGCTACGGTTAATGCAGAGAAGTCATGTGACATAGAAACAGGGCAGTGCAATTGTAAACGTAACGTTAGAAGTAAGTATTAGTGGCCTCTATGAACCCTTTCACCTCATTTTGGAAACATGCCATTATTATTACTTTAATTTTAACTGAGATTTTATTTTTGTATTTATTTTTTTGTAATATTTGTATTTTAATGAATTTTTTTTTTTTTTTTTTTTCAGATCGAATATGCGACGAATGTGAATACGGTTTCTATAATCTGAAGTCAGAAAATGAATTTGGTTGTCTACCCTGTCAATGTGATCCAATGGGGTCACAGAGTATTTACTGCGATCCTAACTCAGGGCAGTGTCAATGTAAGGAGAATATCATTGGTTTAAAGTGTGAAAGGTGCGCTGATAATTTTTATAATTTTAGTCTTGGATGTACTCCGTGTAATTGTAATATAAATGGTATTGAGTCAGGATCCGTGTGTGATCATTTAACTGGTCAATGCGTCTGCAAACAACAAGTAGGCGGACGTCAATGTGACACATGTAAAGAAGGAGCGTATGGTTTTGGCAGTTCACCCAATACAGGTTGTGAAATTTGCACTTGTACCCTTGCTGGTATTTCTGGAGACAAGGCATCATGTCATGTGGTCACAGGAAGTTGTGATTGTAAAGAGAGGGTAATAGGACGAATGTGCAATCGATGTGGTGGAAATACCTGGGGTTTGAATGAAACAAACCCTCTTGGTTGTGATCTCTGTGATTGTGACCCGACGGGAACTCAATTTGGTGACACCCAGGCACCTGATACCTTGGCCTGTGATAACAAAAATGGACAGTGTAGTTGTTTAGCTAATAGAATAGGAAGACAATGTGAAGAGTGTGTTACAGGTTTGTAAACTTTCTTGTTTTCTTTTAAATTTGATTAACAACAGTACCAAAAATTACAACTTTTTACTGAATGTATGAAATTGTGGTTGGCATATGTTTGATGCAAAGTTTCTAAATTTTCGGGTGAAAAATGTTACTTGTGTTTCTTTATGATTAGTAATTTAAAACTTCTTTGAAAGATGGAAAAGCCAATATCCTGACTAAATTTCCTTCATTTCTCTCACATTATTTTTCAGGATATTTCAACTCAGAGACACCTGGTGGTGGATGTGAGCCATGTGGATGTCAGGAGAAGGGAACTCTGCCTGGTACAATGTGTAATACGACAACTGGACAGTGTGAATGTTTTACAGGTCGTGGAGTAACAGGTAGAACATGTTCAGAATGCGAGAATGGTTTTTATGGTTTCGATGAAAAACTAGGAGAGTAAGTATTTTTTTCCAGTAAAAGAGTTTGAACATCAGACTGGGTAGGCTCACTCTTTTGAAAATTGTTGTTTTGAAATTTTGTCCGATTGAAGACCAGTAGTATAACAACTTAAAGATTTAACGCAGATCTAAAACCATTACATATAATTCCACGTTTTTAGGTCTAAAATATGTGTTTAATCATAGAAATGTAGATAGGGAATAATAACACAAGATTTATGCTTGGCACGCATGCGTTGAATTGAAGATATGCCCATAACTTCCGGTTTCTGCAAGAAGTTATATTAATTTAAAACGCGATTTAATTCGAATGGAATATCCAGTCTCTCTGCCACAGTATCACTTAGAGTCAACTTGTCCTAGAGGAGAAACTAGGTCAACCATAAATTGAAACAGAAGTTCAGTAGACGATGAGTAGACTAAGACTTCCAGTCTTTAATACATTTCTATGGTTTAATCTATAAGTTCTAATACTACAAAGACTAGCCAAATTGACTATAAAAGTAAGAACATGTTGAAACCTTAAGAATAATTTATTTTAAAATGTGACTTCATATATTTTTCATTGTTATATTCTAGGTGTTCAAAATGTTTATGTTTAGAAGCAGGAAGTGTTAATCAGACATGTCAGAGTGTTAGTGGACAGTGTTATTGTAAAGAATTTGTAACTGGCCGACAGTGTGATGTTTGTATCCAAGGTTCAAGTAAATTAGAGATGAGCAATCCATTTGGTTGTAGTAAATGTAAGTCAAAGTATTAGTTATCTAATGCAGGATGAGAGCCAGTGAGAACAACTGCAAACAGTGCTATTTCAGCCTTCTGGGCTCATCTGTGCAGCAATTATACTGAAGTTGAAGTTTGGCTTTATAGCTGTCTCAGATGATCCCAAACATTTGATATCATTGTATCATGTCAGAGTGCTCAAACTAGCCAGCTAGTGAGCTACGCATAACCATGACAATGATCTTTCAATTATATTCCTGATGACAGTGTGAGAACCATGAAACGTTGAAGTAATAAATTTTCTAGAAGTATCCATCCATAAAATTGTCTTATTGACAATAGTACATTTCAGATAAATTTCTATTTACATTATGTATTTGTAATTAATTTTCTTATGTCGTTTGGTTGGTTTTTAATTTCAGCCCCGTCCCAGCAGCCACCACCATCCCACATAGCATTGAGTTCTAGCGAGTTGCTATTAGAATGGGGACCTCCAGACTATCCTAATGGTGTCATTTACCAATATAATGTAATACGCGATGGTGTAGCTATAGGATTTGTATCACCAAATGGTAAGTGTTCACAAATATTCACATTTTAATCTTCTTTATTTCTTAGCATAGTCTATAGCAATTTTTCACATTTTAGCATTTTAAATCTTTGTAGTTTAGATTTATTCATTTTTCTTACTCTACACCTTGACATGGGCATATCTGTTTTGTAATCTGTTACTCTGCCTTGAATTTTTTTAGCATTATATTAGTGATCTTTACTGTATGGATTATGGATTATCTAGGATAGATCTTAGCTCAGAGGCCACCTGGTAGACAAGAATATTGAAAACTTAAAGAAATACTGCCTCTTAGAATGGTCAGAAAGTCAATATTCTAAAACTTGGTCAATAAGAGTGTATATTCGTTGAACTTACCTGGTGTCGTTACTATATCACAGATTATCTGTATAATCTCATAAATGCAACAAACTACGTTGAATATGAATTTGAAAAATGCTTTTAATTTTTTTGTAGCATTTTTCAAAAATAACCTGTAATTTTATGGATAATTACTCAGTTTAATATTTGTTTTTTTTTTTTTTTTTTTATATACTTTCAACACTAATGAATATTTACGCGCTAAGTTTGAGAATTTATATTTTTTGACTATTCTAAGAGGTAGTATTCCTTTAAGTTGTTCTTCTTGTAAATTCATCGCCAAGAGGCTTGAGCATGAACTATCTAGTCTGGTAGATTCTTTCTATCCATTCTTTTTTTCATTTATTATTTTTCATTAGTTTTCTTTCTAGTTTATATGTCATAGAATTTTCAAATTTTAGGACCTTTTATTTTGACTGATGAATATAATTATACAGAAGGTAAGTGACAAAGTTTGAGTTCCCTTTACTGTGTTTACATAGATGCAAATCATGCCAAAATATTACAGCTTGTGATTGATTTACATCAATTGAAATGAATTTTGTCTTGATTGGTTATCCATTTAAAAAAAAAAAATGAAGGGCATTTGAATCAAGAAATTAGAATTTGGAAATTGAGAAATGTAAACACAGTCATGCAAGTGTGAGTATTCTTCCCAAGTTTTATCAATATTGCATGCTCACAAAATTCCGAACCATATTTCATAAAAAAAATATTTTTATATTTATCTCATGATTAATCTACAAAAGATGTACAGTATATTTTGATTGAGAGAAATTTTGTGCAAACCAAAAAAAAAAAAATACTCTTGTTTTCAATTGCTTTTATAGCTTTTCCTTCACAGCTATTACCCTTGACTTTTTGACATTGTCAATTTTACCCCAGCATCAATGTTGGCCATTAGTCATAAAGTGTATGTTTCCAGTGTTTGAACTGTGAATATATCTAACCCAGCTTGATATTCAAAGCTTATATCTCCCAGTATAGCTTACCTACCTACCCATGCTTTACTGTCAATATATACACTCAATCAATATTATTAGCCATATGTACCCAAGTTTCACGTCATGTAATATGTGGACCTTGAAACGGATGTCAACTTTGTCTCTAGAACTCTGGTTCTTCATAAACACTAAATAAACATTATAAGATATGATGACTGTTTGAATTTTTCTCCACACAGTTCCGCAATGTTATTTTTTAAACTTTTTCAAATTCCTCAGCTTATTGTCGTTTAGTGTAATTAAGTTTTATAAATAGGACAAAGCTCTTTATATTTCAGAATTGATCAAATTCTGATTAAAAATGTTCTTAAATTTGTTTTCAGTTTCTGCCTTCAACGACACTGGATTACTTCCCTACACATCGTACACTTACCAGATTGAGGCTATTAATGCCTTCGGTTCTGTCAAGAGTACTCCTGTCATTTTCCGAACATTGGAAGGCTTTCCATCTGCAGATGCTGTTTTGCAAGTTTTTGACATCAAGCCTAAATCGGCATCCTTCAGATGGACAGAACCAACAGAAATGAATGGACCATTATTAAAATATAAGTTAGTATCACAGACAAGCAGTGCACCAGACGTGGAAAAGTTTCATTGGGAAGGCACAGCAAGGGAAGTAACTCTGACATCTCTAATACCTTTCACAAAGTACAACATGTCTGTGGAGGCGTGCACAGCTGGAGGATGTACCAAAAGCAACCCAATTATAGTCAGTACTCCATCATCTGTACCTGAAGGTCAAAGGTCACCAAATATTTCCGCCATCAACAACACCGCTCTATTTATAATCTGGGACTATCCAATCAATCCAAATGGTATGTTCTCTTTGCTTTTTTTTCAAGTGTTGATTATTTATGTCTTAAGTCAATCTAGTTGTTAAATAATATTCATGGAACGGGGCAATGACCCAGATTAATTTCAAAGCTAAAACAGATAAATATTCACCATTTGATAGTATTTTACTCTTAGTTAGATTTATACATGTTTTATAAACTTTGTAAATAAGCAAGAAACAGAAAGTTAACTGAGTCAATGAGATATTTATTCTTTTTGGAAAACTGTCAAATTCTTTTTTGAATTTTGTGGTCTGTATTCACACTCAATATATTGTTAAAGGGTAATGTTCAGCATTTTCTACGATCGATTTGGGCCTTGAATTTATGTAAATAGCCTTCAGATTTACTGGAACTGTCTAAAAATTGCACAATCCCTTCAATTTATCCGTACCAAAAAAAAATAAATCAACAGCCCTGATTTAAGAACACCTGAAAGGTGTTTTATCTGTCATTGTTTTGATTATTACACATAGGTTGGACTTACTTACAAATATCAAACTGTGTAAAATCTTACACTATTATTGTATACATTTTTGTACTTTGGGCTTGATTAGTAATATCTTCTCTTCTTTTTAGGAATTATCATTTTCTTTGAGCTGTGGATGCAAGGTCTTCCAGGACCGAATGGCGTCAGAAACCCTGAAAGTAAAAGAGTCTTTGTTAGCAGTGGACAGTACAACCCAAGAGTGGTGGATACCCCAGAGGAGAATGCCCTTCCACCCCCTGACACAAACTATACAGTTACAGATCTGGATCCTTTCACAGAATATGAATTTCAAGTTTTGGCCCAGAATGATGCTGGTAAAGCAGCTAGTCCATGGACTGTTGGTCGTACTGGAGAAGCAAGTAAGTTAAACATCTTGTTGAGGAGCATATTTACTTCAATTCCTTTTTCATTGATGGATTAAAGAAAATTATTGATCACCAACAGATAAAGTTGTCCTAACTTTATTTGCTGGTAATGATTTAACTGGCAGAGAAGATCAATCAGCAATGGAGTTTTCAAATTCAACTGTTCTGTCATCTTGTTTTCACAAGGGAAAGTAGTAGGTGGACTCTTTGATCAGTCTATGACAATAGCTTATCTCATACTGCTGACATGTAATTCAAATACACAAACTTTATCAGGATAATTTGTATTGAAAATGGAGGGTATTTTTTAATGATCCTGAAGAACAATTATAACCAAGAGGCCCTATTAAGGCAATATTGTATTTTAATTTATCCTTTTAGAACCAAATGCTATGGGAGCTCCAGTAGTAGAGGGATTATCTAGTTCCCAGTTGAATGTATCTTGGACAGAGCCTCCACCTAAAGATGCTAGGGGAGTTATATTAAAATATCATGTCTACCATTTTGTTAAAACTGATTTGACTCAGGATCAGTTTGCTCCACCATTTCAATGGAAGGTAAGTAGAGAAGAAGCATTTAGAAAATAGAATTAAACGAATTTATGTTGCCACTAAAAATCATTTTAAACCAAACCCATGAAATTTGAGCTCACATTAATAACTTTATATAAAAAGAACCGTAATAAATGATATTTTTCATATTGTGTTGCGTAACTGTAAAATCAAGATATCCATTTTAAATCTATATTTCGACATCCTGTGCCAGTGCTTACTGCTTAAATGTTACTTTTGAATCTATATTTTATTTTTCTTCTAGCTTGTGATTTCATTGAATGGAACTGTTTATAGTACATTAATAGATGGTCTAACGCCCTATTCTCTACATAATTTTAAAATCGGTGCCTGTAACAGTGTTGGCTGTGTGAATTCTACATCAGCCAGTGGACTCTTGTTACCTGCAGGTAGGTTTTGTCATTTTGTACCCTATGGAATCATAAGCTATATATTTACTATCTTCTTTTATAATGTTAATTTTGGTATATTTTTCTTTTTTAAAAATAGGATTGGCAATATTAAAATCTTTTAATTTGACATCCATTAAGGGGAATGTTTAGCTATTTCAAAATTGCATAATCCCTTCAATTATATCCCTTCCTAAACATTTATCTTTCATTTTCCGTCTTTCTATATAAGGCATAGTCTTACTTAACGGTTAGTCGTATTTTTGACTTTCAAACGCTCATAATTATGGCTACACAGGAATTTGAAGGCTTATATTTTGAGAGAGAGTTGTGAACAAAAACTTTATTGATCGAGTAGTTAGTGAACATATCCATTTAAACTCTATCTATTTTTAGCACCAGAGGGGGTTGTTAAGCCGACTGCTGATGGCTATAATTCTACGGTGATGTCCATTCGCTGGCCAGAACCAACCTTTCCAAATGGACCACCACCAAATTACGTGGTAGAGAAGACATCGATAGCTTTGAGTTACCCTCCACAAGTTGATAAAGGAACTCGCTTCCCAGGAGGAGGTTATTATATATTCCCTTCCACTGTTCTACCACAGAGTGTATCATTTACTGGTAAGTATTTGAACATTTTCGTTGGATTTAAAAGAAGTTTAGAGCTATTGTCTTTGGTCTCTGAGCACAATAATTAAAGTGAAATTTTCTATAATTTGGAAATAAGATGTTGCGAATTGAGAAAACTCTCTTGTAAGAAATAGTAAGGACGGAGGCTTTGTTATTTTCACTATATTTAAGATCATTTTAAACCATTGTGAATCATTTGAAATGTCAAAATGGAAACCCCATAAGTTATCGAACTGGCATATCAAACAAAATTACATTTTTTGTTTCACAATTATATCTTTTTTATTTCTACTTAGGTATAAGACTATCGTTCCGATTGAAGAGTCAAAGTGGTTTACTGTTATTTGCTGCTACAGAAACACAAGAAGAATTTATTGCCATTCAGTTTGACGATGGTCGACCCAAATTTCTATTTGATACACAGGGTAAGTAGGTTATTTTTAAAATATTGATGCGCTTGTTTGCAGAATCTGCGTAAAAGTTGCCATTTTCTTGTTGACTGGATAAAAAGGAAAGTGTTTTTAATTATTAACTACATTAGTTTCAAATTCTATGACAAACAACACAATGCAAAACAATTGTTTAGAACAGTTAATCTTATGATATAAATGAAATGAATGGAGTTTTACATCCTGCTGCACCTATATCGGCTAATTGAGGACAGGCAAAAGCAATGCAGTGTGCTACGAGGGAAATTTTTCCAGAACAGCGGCATTAACCTGCTATTATTTTCGATTTCCAACGAGGGATCTTTAACGTGCACAGCAAATAGCACACAGGACCTCATAATCTTATGATGTCAATATAATGATATGCTTCAATATTTGAACAGGCTGCTTGCAAGAGTATGAATTCAATGAAACAAACACAAATGTTACCATTGATGTGAACACATGGCACGATTTTGAATTTCGCCGTGTTGGAGGCGAAGCAACCATGACAGTAGATGGTTTCCAGCAAGGTCTGAATTGCGTAAAGTCTCTGCGCACACAGCTACAATATTGTAACTAACATTTGCATTTCATAGATTGCAATGGAAAGCGTGAACTTTGAAGTTTGTAATCATGAATATGCATTTTGCTTAGTTATGATAATGTAGCTTGCGTCTGCATCCATTAGCATCTGGTTAGCTTCTCCTTAGATTCTGGTAGCGGGTATATATCTAGCTTGGCGCTGTTTTACTTTTCTCTGCTGCCTTTAGCGCAAATTGCGTTATTTCTTTGCTAATGTTTGGTTTTCTTGCATTTTTATAAAATGTTTTTAGAAAAAATGAAAGACAATCAAATTGTATAAACTTTTGCTTTGCCTTTCAACAGATTTGATCTGAAATCTATAAATGCAGGCATACAAACAACAAGTAAATTGTGTCTGTATGGATGCAGTTATCTCCTCTTTCCTCTGAATCTTTGAAAAAACTTCCAAATGAAGATCAGTTTTCATTCATATTAAAAGGTAAATATAGTCATCTTTGCTGTGACAAACATTTCTAAGGTGTTATTAACCTTTGCCATTGAGATCTGCATTGTGGTAATATTAATGCCTTATGCTGTTTCATTTAGAACAAATGTTTAGATGACTATATATTCCTTTTAGAATTTATTGGCTTTGATTTTTTTTCAAAGATTATTCCTTTTATTTCTACTGATTTTCCTCTACTTATTGTAGATAAGAACCTGGCTAAGGGTTATTTATTTTGGAATAAAGAAATTTCTAGACTTTACTTTATTTCTGATTTCCAAAAAATTAAATGAAATTTTGAACAAGAACCCTCAAAACTGTTAAATGTAGTAAAATATTCTTGATGATGTGCCGAAAGTACATTGATATCTTTTAACTTTCCAAATCAATTTTGGCTCAGCAAAAAATGAACTTGACAAAAGAATTTATTTTGTTATTTTGGAAAGAAGAAAATAGACAAGTTTGGAATTTCTTAGGTTTTAACCATAAGTATTTCTCTTAGCCTGTCCTTTAGTTAAAACGTAGTAGCTTAGAACCTTTTTTTGATTGTGGACTCTCTATAGGGTGTAAGAGTATTGGATATATTACCACTACCAATGATGAAGGGTTACGGTATACTAATGGTGATTGGTACTATATGACTATCAGACGGTCTGGAATTCATGGCACCATGTTAATAGATGACAAATGGAGAGGTGACACTCAACTGATTTTTTTGTGAAAAAAAAGCTGGAATCGTATATTTTTCTGTTTTTTTCTTATATTTCCATACTATTAACAAAAGAATTTTTTGTTTTTCTTCATATTTAAAAAATTGTAAAATGTTTAATGTCTAATTTTTTTATTCAATGTTTTTTTCAATAAAGCTCATTTTTATCAAAATCTAAAGAATTTAAAACAAACTCTGATTTTCGGATTTTTTATATTTTCTGTGTGTTTTGATTTTAATTTTGTTTGTTTGTTTTTTTAGGAAAGAGTTTGATTCGAGATCAAGGATGCCAGTCAACCAGCGTTATTGGGCAGACGACAGCAATCTATATTGGAGGCCTGCCCCCAGATTTCGTAATAAAAAGAAATGACAGAAGAGCTAGTGTAATTATCAAAAATAATTCTTGAAACAATTGTAATCTTAGAGACTCATTTATCAAATCATTTTCATGGGCAACTAATCTTAGGTGGTTAGGACATTAATCTGAAGATCCACTCGCAGATTACTTAACTTAAAACCCAGTTTTCCCTGTCAGTAATGCTGACAATTATTGGGATTGAGACATGACTGTACATACAAATTTATACCAAAATATAGTCATGGATTTGGAAACAAGTGCCCCCATTAGTTGCTAAAAAGTGATTTGATATAATGTTAAAAACGTCTCTAGATTCAATACTATCTAACACAGGCTCAATCTGACTATTATACCTCTATCTTATAAACAGGCTATTTGAATATCATTCAAAGGGTTTTTACAACCCTACCTACATCACTATTGGAGAGTATGCACATCTAAAAATGCAATGCAAACTACATAGCTTGTAATGTTTATTTTTAGAAATAGATAAACATTATTTGCTGTGTGGACTCTCTGAAATGAATGACAAAGTGACAGGTTCAGCAGAATGGTGTCACACCTTACGGATTTTGCTGATTTGCAGCAAACCATCTTAAAATTTACCAAAAATTTCAAGAATAATATCAAATAGTCTTTTTATAAGCAAAATGTACTAAAACTAATATACGAAAATAAAAAGTGTAATATTTTTTACACTACGGATGCCTGTGTTACATAGTGAAAACAATTGCACCAGCTCCTATGGGTTTTTCTTACTGATTTACTATTTATCTTTTTTTTTGATTGGTTGAGAATTTTAATTATTCATTATGTGAATTCGTTAGTGTCAGTGGAAATAAAGTCAGTGGCTTGTTCACACGCAACAGACATATTTTTTTTCGTAAGCTTTACGATTTTCGATCCCTTGACCCAAATTCTAAATCGTTGGTGGTTGGTTTCCAATGACAACTCGTGTTAGTTTCATATTTTTTTTCTAATTTTACTAAAAAAAATTCCGCCAATTTTAGATTCAAAGGACTGGATTCCAAGGCTGTCTGAGTGGAATAGAAATTTTACAGCAAGAATCACCATTTGAGGTTTGGAAGAAGTTAGATTGGAAATCAGCAGAAGCTAATGAATTGGCCTTCCTAAATTGGGAAGGTTGTCCTATTAATTTAGATAAAGGTCTTCACTTCCTTGGACAGGGTAAGCATCATAAAAAATGGAGGAGAAAATGTCTATTGCAAAAATAATTTTGTATTAGATCTTGTGGAGATTTCCTTGTAGAAGGAACAAACCTCCTATTAATCCATGGTCTACCAGCTTGTCCTTGACCGTGAAAAAAATAATATTCATCTTGAACAATATTATACACCTTTCGCACTGCAGAACTGGATTAGTGAATTCGGTTACAACCGAATAGAAAAATCCAATTCAGTTCGATTAGATTCGGTTCGGTTTGCTTTCACACTGCAATCCTATCTAGATTGACGCTTTCGCGGTATTAGTTCCAAGCATCAGCTGGTCATGAAAATCCATGCTTAGTTTATTTCTGACATCTATTTTTCTTTTTTTTTGTAGGTCATGTGACTTTACCATTTGATAAAAGTAGAGTAATTGGGGGAGAAGAAGTTGAAGTAAAGTTTCAATTCCGTACAGCGCTACATACTGGCCTTCTGTTCTTTACCTATGGTGGTACTGGTATTTATATGTATGCAGGATTGGTGAAAGGTGACCTCTATTTTGAATTCAGCAATGGAGTAAAACGTGGTAGCGTTACTTACACCGATCCTGATATAACATTCTGTGATGGAAATTGGCGGCAAGTTTATTTCCGTAAACAAGGCTTCCTGGCAAACATTACTATTGAAAGTGGTGGCACGACCTTGAGTGGAGATGCAGAGACAAGTTTTGACGTACCAACAGCTTCCAGTGTGTTTGTGGGTGGAATACCACGACAATCAGAAGCCAAACAGTTCATGGCTAAGAGTGTGTCACATTTACCAAATGAAGGTCTGTAGCTGTTAATTTGATAATAAACTCTTCTGAACATGAATTATTACTGTATTATACAGATAGGAAAATGCATGTGTTTGAGAGTTCACTTTTAGATCAAGGGGTGTCAGATATATGACTGGCATGAATTCACAATTTTGGTAAATTAGTTTTGTTGACATAGCACATTGACAAACCTAATGATAATGCCAAATATTTATCATTAGCTATGTAGACTCTCTGTAAGAGAAGTCTAGTTAAGAATACCCATGTGCACTCTCTGAATGAGTTTCCACATCAAGGAACATTTGTAAATGATAAGCAAGCACTGCCTCAGTATCAATTCCCAACCACAAAACTTATTATAATGAATGGAAATTTAATCAATTTGACTCTTTTCCAGGTTTTGGTGGGTGTATCGCATATTTTGAAGTCAACGGTAAGAAGCATGAGTTCTATAAAGAGGCTGTAGAAGTAGTTAATATAAATATGGATGGCTGCGCTCCGTTCTTCCTACCCAATGATACATGTAAAGATAATCTTATAACCCAGGTGTATGATGGGTATGAACAAGAAACATTTGATATTGGACTACAACCCTATACAGGTAGACTGTCTTTTTTGTTTTCCTATTTTGAATATTTACTATATCAGAGCACAATTTTAGCAAACTGTAGTACTTTTCAGATTTAAATTCAACTTATGGCTACCCATCTATAAACAAAAGCTTTATGTTTGAGTTAACACTGTCACTTTCTCGCAGAAAGTTGAGCAGTTGCATATTCGTATGAGTGAACAAAGGAGCCAAGTTGAAAAACCGACTTAGTGTTGAGTTCTACTTCCTGTTCACTTACAAGCTTAAGCTTACACTGTTGACGTTTTTTATACGCCCACACATTAATGTGGGCGTATATTGTAGTCGCCCCTGTCTGTCTGTCCGCCTGTCCGCCTGTCTGTCCACAATTTGTTGTGGACACGATAGAGAGCTGGTTTCTTGATGGATTTTAATGAAACTTGCTGTGAGTGTTTGTTATCACCCAAGGATGAACCCTTGAAAATCAGACGAATCGAAAAAAATTTCATGGGTTATTGCCCTTGCTTTTGAAAATATCTTGTGGACACCATAGAGAGCTGGTTTCTTGATGGATTTTGATGAAACTTGGTATGAGTGTTTGTATTGACATTAGGATAAACCCTATTGAATATCAGAAATATCGAAAAAATGTTTTATGAGTTATTGCCCTTGTTCTTTAAAACGCGTTAATTTTTCAGCCGTTACACTCTCAAAGTTGTGGACAAGTTAGAGAGCTGGTTTCTTGGTGGATTTTTATGAAACTTGCTGTGAGTGTTTGTAATCACCCAAGGATGAACCCTATTGAATATCAGAAACATCGAAAAATAATTTATGAGTTATTGTCCTTGTTTTTTAAAACGTGTTAATTTCTCAGCCGTTACACTCTAAAAGTTGTGGACACGATAGAGAGCTGGTTTCTTGGTGGATTTTTATGAAACTTGCTGTGAGTGTTTGTAATCACCCAAGGATGAACCCTATTGAAAATCAGACGAATCGAAAAATATTTCCTGGGTTATTGCCCTTGCTTTTGAAAATATGTTGTGGACACCATAGAGAGCTGGTTTCTTGATGGATTTTGACGACACTTGGTATGATTGTTCATAATCACCCAAGGATGAACCCTATTGAAAATTAGAAGAATTGAAAAATATTTCATGGGTTATGCCCTTGTTAACTTGTAGTTGTAAACACTCAAAAATCGTTCAATTTTGTAAACATTCTTGATGGCACGGTTTTCGACAGATGTTTCATTTACTGATAGTTCTTGTCGACCTCCCGGACGACTTGGCTGCCATTACAAAACTGGGTGTATTACGATGGGGCATCGCTATTTTTCAATATCTAAATGATTTTGAACAATTTTTCAGATTATATATATAGAGTAACAGCTACCAATGAAGTGGGGTCAGGTAGTAGTGCCTGGGGGTACGGTCGAACTAAAGAAGGAGGTAGGTTCACTTTTATCTTGCACACATTTCAAAATCTTACGAAGTGATGGGTTTGATTCCAGTATTGGTTGCTATGGTTACTGTGATTGATGAAAATCCAAGGGTATACGTCATGACATGCACCTACTCATACAGATGAGACAATAAACTATAACCTCCTTGTGCTGAGCATGGTAAATTCAAGAAAGGTATCACATATATTCACTCCATTTTCCTTTTATAGTAGTGCTCAAGTTCTATTAAAGTACCCCAAATTTGTAAGCAAATTCTCCAATTATTTTTTGATGATTTCAGCCCCTGTTGGTGTTAATGAACCATATGAAGCTAAAGCTTTGTCAGGTTATACAATACAAGCTGAGTGGAACCGACCAGATAGTACTTCCGGTTTATTAACCAAGTTTATTTTGATTGGCTATGTCAGTCAGAATGACAGTATTGAACCAATCACAGAAGAGTTTACTGATACCAAAATTAGAACTGGTAAATATGAAAATAGTAATGCTGGTATGTCACATTCATCTCATCCTGTCTTTCATTTCATTTCTTTACACATGTACCTAAGAAAAGTTATTTTCGGGAAGTCATTTCTTTCCTCATATGAATATATTTCAAGGGAATTTAAAATCGAAGAAAAACATTTAAATTAACTTTTGTAGTTGTAGTTAACCTCAAATGATTTTGTTAGTTTTATAGGACATTGACTTTGCAGTTTGTATGCCGGTATATTGTATACATTAGAATTGAAAAAAAAATCATACATTATTCCTTATCTTGGTTCTTTATTATATCAACTATTTGTATCATACAAAATTATTTTACCACTTTCATCATATCATATCACATAGCATATATATTCCTTTTCCCTCTTTTATCACATCACATCATATATCATGTCATGTTATTTTTTTTTCCCTCTTTTATCATTCGTATCACCTCATATATCATAACACATATCATATCATGTTATTCCTTTTGCTTCTTGACCATTAATATCACTTCATATATCATATCAATTCATATTCCTTAGAAATCATATCACTTCACAGAGGAGCACAACATAACAAATCTCATCGTTTTATCCAACTATATAACTATCACAAGATTGTAGGCTGTCAAGTATTTTAATTAAAAAAAAGTTTTAAATTTGTTGATTCATTTGTAAAACTGTGTTCATACATTCAAATTCCTGATGTAACTATTGTTTTGTATCATACAGAAAATTGAACAATGTCTCATATTATTTTGTGTTTTCGCAGGAATTTAAAGTAATATTTTGTATTTTGTTAAGAAATTAAAGTCATATTCTGTATTTTCTCAGAAAAATAAAGTAATATTTTGTGTTTTTAGGAAATCTAACAAACTGTGTACCATATACAGAATATCTTGTAAAAATTATAGCCTGTACAGCAGGAGGGTGTACTGAAAGTGAGGAAGGTGTTTTAGTTAGAACTCTACCTGAAGGTAAAGCATGTCTTGGAGATTTATTTATTTCGTCATTATCTCCTGAAAAGATGATCTTAGTATTCTAGTTGTCTTGGAAAGTATCAAATAAAAATGAAAATTTGGGGACAGATGGTTTAGTATTAAGAATGAATAAGTTTCTCAAAAAAAAATATGTGGAAGGTTTAGCATGATTAATATTGAGTTTTAGTGTTGTTGGTCACCATTTCAAGCTTTGAACTCGCCTTTTTCTATTTTCCATGACTTGACTTACTGTTGTTTCTATTTATAGCCCCAGAAGAAGTTCCTGTCCCTACAGCAGATGTAGAAACCACGTCAATGTTAGTCAAATGGGGTGAACCTGGGAGACCAAATGGGTTGATATCAGGATACTATCTCTTTCAAGATGATGTCAAAATCTATGAGGGTGGGGAAAATTTCTTCGAGTTGAAAAATCTTCAGGTATGCTTACTTTTGTTTTTAGTTGTCTTAACTAGCACAGTTTAGATTTCTGCATCCTACCATCCATTTGCTTTAATGAATTGGTAGCACCATGCAGTGTCTATTTAGTTAGTCTTCTCTGTTTCAATTTCCAAATGCTAAGATTTGTTTGAATGTAGCTCTTCATTGACTTGGGATCAAAAATTATATGCGTGTTTGTGTCTTTTTTCAGGTCTACACTTCATATAGATTTTTTGTGCGAGCCTGTACTAGCGCTGGATGTACCTCTGGTCCTACTGTAACCTTGACAACAGCTCAGCTGCCACCAACGTCTGTTCTACCTCCTGTTCTTCAAGTTTTAGGTAAGAAAATTTGTTTAAAATCCTCTTTGTAAAATCCATCTGTATTGAACTTTTTGGAGAGATGATAGTGTGTGCCAACAACAAGATGGACTACTCAGAAATCATCCAATGACTATTCTGAATCATTCAAAATGTTCAAAAATAAAACAAATCATATCCATTTTACACTCATCATTCATTGGTCCATTCACCAATAGTATAGTACATTATAGTCTGTTTCTTTATATTTCTGTGATTTTTCAGGCACCAACAGAATTGATGTAAGATGGAAGACACCAGATCAAGCTAATGGTGCCTTAGAGAGATATGTGTTGTTGGTGTCGACTGTTGCAGGACAAGATGGCACAGATCTGTATAATAGTACAGAACTATTTCTATCAACAATTCTTACAAATCTTACAGCAGGAACTCAATATTTTATCAGATTATCGGTGAGAATTTTTTAAAATGAAATTGATAAAATTTAATAAAATTGAGCAAAATTGGACTGAAAGTTTTGAAATTGACAATACACAGTTGGAAGCTTGTACTGTGGACACTTCTAGGGCATTATTTACTTACAATCTGAAATGAAACTTGAAATGAAGGTCAGATTTAAATCCTGAAAAGTGATAGAAATTGACGAAATTTAGCTCTCTCAGATGTCTAGGCCACTGATGTGATGTCAGTAACTTTTTAAGAAACTCTCTGTTTTCAGGCTTGTACAGGAGGTGGTTGTACAACCAGTGATGTTGTCAATGCTACAACAGAAGAGAGTGCTCCAGACGGAATACCAGATCCTGTAGTTACCTCCCCTTCTTGGGCTGAACTTGAAGTATCCTGGGGCGTACCAGCTTTACCAAATGGTAAGATAACATTGTTTACTTATTGTTTGTATAGTTCAATGACTTTAAGTCAACTTGTTTTAAAGAAAAAAAGAAAAACTTAAAATAGGAATTGTCAAATAGTGCAAAAAAACAACATAAAATTCAGATTTAATTTCTTTGAACTAATAAGGTACAGAACAGTTTCATCTTATGAGCCTAATGTGATAGAGAACAGAAAGACAGTTTATTCTATTAGTTTATTCTACGTCTGTTCCTTTTTCAAATAACATTCAGAACAGAAAGAGATAAAACTCCTTTTTATCCCATTTGCCTTATGTGTTGTAGAACAATGTTTCTCTTAGACAGTAGAATGTAAGAATTTTTCAGTTTTGAAAATGAATAATCTGTGGCGATCATTTCAGGTATAATTTTACGCTATGAGTTGTACCACAATAAAAAAATAGTTCACAGTTCTTTGGTTCGAGAGTACAGAATTGATAATCTGCAACCATACAGTTTAAATGAATTCCGAGTGGCTGCTTGTACCATAAAAGGGTGTGGTTTCAGTAACGAGGTACAAGCAAGAACACTAGAGGCGCCACCTGAAGGTCTGATAGTTTTAGAAGTGACTGAGATTAATTCGAGATCAGTCAACACCAGTTGGTCGGCTCCTGCTAAACTAAATGGTCGTTTATATTATGATGTGTATTTTGAAGGACTGTATTATGTAGACCCAGGTTAGATGTTTACTTATTTCAAATTTAGATTTATTTGGACTCTCCTTTTTTTAGAATTGTCATCCCAATGTTTCATGTATAATATTTGTAGGAAAAGTGCAATATGAATTTCTCATGTACACATTTTTTTTATAAAAAAACAAAGCACTGAAACATCAGTGTGATTAAATTTAAATCTTTTTTGTTCAGTTTTATCCAGTTTTGAAATTTATCTCTTTCACTCACTTGAAATTTGGAAATTGTTTTACAGAAAAAATGGATTACAGAACAGAGACAGTGAGAAAGAGTTTATTACGGGTAGAAGATGCGTTTAAATGGTTTACTATCAGTAATCTAATACCATTATCTCAATATTCTATACAAGTTAACGCCTCTAATACCAAAGGTTTTATATTGAGTAACGTTGTACTCTTTACTTTACCTCCAGGAAGTAAGTTATCTGAATCGTTTTAAAGGAATCATTTTTACAAGTTGGTCTTTTTCCTGGAATGTAATTTGCTTTTTGATGCAGCAAAATAAAATCTACCACATTTTTTTGACAGTCTTTTGATTTGGATTGCAAATTATATATAAACGCATCACTTTTTTCCTAATTTACGTAACATTTCTGGAAAGTTAAAGTTTTGTCCATGTAATTTCAAAATGGACAACAGAAGAATTTGATCTAACAAAATTATGAATTAATTTTTAGAATTTTCACAACTTCCATCTTGTAAAAGTTCTACATTCCTCTTTCGTTTGAATTGATTTAAGCATAGAAAATTAACGTTTTTTTTGTAAATGACATATCAAGATTTAAGTATTCATTATTTTAGAATAGATGAATGGAACTTAAAGCTCCAAGCCATTAATTTCTTGCCTGCATTTTATTGATAATTCAGATGAAAGATTAAATGGTTTATTTGTTTCAGCTCCAGATGGTGTTAGCCCTCCTCAACTTGTGTCAGAAACCCCAAACATTATCAAAGCACAATGGCCGCCAGTTGGTAGAGTCAATGCTAATGAAGAACCATCATACATTCTACAATTCAGAGAGGACAGACAAGATGCAATGATTCAGGAGTATGTGTTCTTTCTTCATAATTTTGATATATATTGTCTTATCTAATGTTCTTGGCTAAATTTCCCTCATTGCCCATTTCTAGGCTTCTTTAACCCAGTCAAGAACTCAATTTGACATATTCATTTTCAAATTATTAAATGTTTTTAAATTATACAGAAATCGAAAAGAATAGCTAATGTTGATATTCTGATAAAATTTCTCTCATTGCTCACTGCAATGCTTTCCCTCTTTCTGTCGTACAAGCAGGAGCAGAATAGTAAAATGAAGACCTCTCTATATTTCAGTATATTTGGACCAACATCGACATTAATGTACACTAAAGAAAACCTGTTGGCCTTTACGACCTATCAATTTAGAGTTAAGGCATCTAATACTCTAGGTTCAACTATATCAGAATGGGTTAGTCAAGTCACCAAACAGGATCGTAAGTTTATTTGATTTTTCACTATATCTCTTTTTGTGTCTTTTAAGAACGAATTATGGCTAATACTTTCAAGGGACTATTTTTAAGAACACACTGTGAAGATAATGCATAAGGATTTGAATTGAGGCCTCTGTTTTTTTATTATCAGGAGATAGAGTGATTTCTAATTTTTGTATAGGTATTACTGCACATAATTTCTGATACTGTTACCATAGCGATTCTAGGTCTAATGTATTTACAAGATTCTTATTTACCTTTGTGCATACAGATATGTGATTATGTCCCTTTTTTTTTCTCAACTAATAGTCAAATCTTATCTGCATAAGCATGAGCTTGATGCCCATCGATATGGTTTGGCTGAGTATTTTAGCTTTTTGTAATAAAATTGAATTATTATCTCAGTTGTCAATTATTTGCAAAAATCTTTCAGGTCCAGTTGGTGTGAACCCTCCACAGATAGTCAATATAAACACACGATATATAGATTTAAAATGGTCACAACCCTTCTCTCCTAATGGTATCATCATGCATTTTAATATTTACCAGAATTCTCAACTACGTGCCAAGGTAAGAACAATGTTATCAAACTTTAAAAATAACGAAATTCTGACATCATGGATATTGACCTTATACTAACTCATACTCTAAAAAAATGAAAGGAAGAAACATCTATATTTTACAAGGATAACAACTTAGTTTGCCAAAAGGATCCTTTCTTCCAGCTGGTCCTTGCCTTCTTGACATTGATCTTTCCGGGATTATCCATACACATTTACAACTGGATGGACTGGAATGATGAGTGAAGATGACTTATTCAAGGTCATTGGAGAACCAAACACTTGACCACAACAACCTTAATTTGCTCGTATTCAAGCAAATGATGTCATGTTTGTAAAGAATGATGCTATAACTGACTGTGCTATATAACCTTGTATAGTCCTTGAGTCCTGCTGGCTTTATTTCTACTTAACTGTCAGATTGTGGGCTTTGATTTATGAATTGTGATTTGGTAGGGAAATATCGATTTTGTAGACTGTCAAGTCAATATGTGGAATTATGCTTATGATCGCTGTTTTGAAATTTTTTGTTTTTACTTCCTTATGATGTATATTTATAGGTGGATGCCAATATAACAAGTGAAAGAATTGACAATCTACTTCCCTACTCTTATTATATATTTAAAATAGAGGCCTGTACACTTGGGGGTTGTACTAAAAGTGATGAGTCGCTTCAAGTCAGAACACTACAAGCAGGTATGTTTCATAACTTTCAAAATCCTGTTTTGAGAATTTCTTATGAGGCTGAGTTACCATTTCACATCATATGATATGATCTGAGGGAAAATGAATTGAAAGTTCTACTCAAAACTATTTTATTGCATTAGCCCAATTTAGCTCAGAATATTAAACCCTCAAGGTCAATAATAAGTTGTTACTGTTTCCAGTAGAAAATGGAAGAATTGGTTACACAAATTACAATTCTGAACGCGATGCATAAATGATTTTCATCTTCTATTTCCTATCATTAAAAAGGAACATCAACTGTCAACAAACTTTTTCAATTCAAAGTTTTACAAATCATTTTTTAGTAGTTTACAGTAAATACTCAAATTTCTGGTCTGTTTCAGCACCTGAATTTGATGAAGGTCCTACAGTGATTTCTCTGACACCAGCGTCCGTGGAGATCAAATGGAAAGAACCAATCAGACCAAATGGTGTTGTCACTTCATACTCGGTAGAAAGAAGAGTAAATGGTAGTGAAGCTGGCACGGTGTTGATTTCAACACCAGCAACTGTATTAAGTTATGTAGATGAAGATCCTTTCTTATCTCCCTTTACTAGCTATGATTATCGTGTTTCTGCTGAAAACTTAGCTGGAGCTGGATACAGTCCTTGGACAACTGTTGTTACCAAACCTTCTAGTAAGTCTATTATTGCCTTAATTTTGTGAGTGAACTGGAATATTGGCTTCAGATATGTATTGCCAGTCCTAAAATGACTTCCATTTGGTTATTTTTAGTTTAAATTTCTTGGAGCAAAGTGTGTTTTTTTCAAAAAAAGAAACATCTTTTTATTCAGCGTAAAGTCTTCTTAGATTCAGGAGTGTCCAAATAGGTTTTTCTGTCTAGAAAAAACTCAAACTGTAGGGTGAAATATTTTTGTGAGAGGTTACAAAAATTGTTGTTGGGAAAAATTATTCAACCCCAGTCACGATTTTATAAGCACGCCCTGCTTCGATTATTAGTAATGAGATTTATTAGCAGGAAATTTGATTTACATTCAAAAGTATGTTTTTCATTCATATTGATCATCCATGAGAAAATTTGATAAGATTTAACAAGATCACTCATTTATTCAGTTACAATTATGCCTAACCATTTCATCAATCATATTTTAGGACCATCAGGAGTTATGGCCCCTGAAGTTGAAGTTATCAACGCAACTGCTATATCTGTAACATGGACAACCCCTATTAAAGACAATGGATTATTAGAATATTATATAATAAGCCTACCAGAACCAAGAGTTGAGATCCGTAATACATCACAGTTAGAAACTGTTATTAGTGGTCTGACGCCATTTACAGATTATTCTGTCATCCTCACAGCCTGTACTTGTAAGTTTTTATTGTCGTTTCAGTGCCTTATTAAAAAAAAATCATCTTACCTCTCTATTCAGACAAGTTTTTCATGGAACTGAAATGAAACGAATGGAGTTTTACGTCCTGCTTAAGCTTTTCTGCACCTATATGGGCTAATTGAGGACGAGAAAACGCCATGCAGTGTGCAATGAGGGAAATTTTGCAAGGACAGCGGCATAAGCCTGCTCTTATTTTCAATTTCCAACTGTTGAGGGATCTTTAACGTGCACAGCCAATAACACAAGGGACCTTGGTTTCTGTCCCATCCGAACGACTAGACGCCTTTTCCTCTAGACCCTCCGACCTTCATCACTGACAGGGGGAAACCGGGTTGAAAAATCTGAAGGTATCATCTCGACCCATGCCGGGATTGAACCCTGGACCTTCAGATTAAGTTATTCATTGGAGTCAGTATCACAAAATCTTGACTTCTCTAGATGATCAATACATCCGATTGGTAAATCACTAATTATAAGCAATTAGATATATTTGTGTTTTTTAAATCTAGATTTTATCTCACTTAAGGTTTTGTGAAACCATGTTCTTTTCTGTTCTGCCATGTTATCTGTGAGGACATCATAACTCTTAAGAGAATCATAAATGTACATTACTCTGGTTGAAGTTATTGCAGTAAAAATATTGACCAATGAAATTTAATGTGAAAATTTGATGCAATGAGCTTTCTTACAACATTCCCCAGAAAAGCAGATATTGAAATTTCTATTTGACCAATTTCAGCTGGAGGTTGTAGTGAAAGTGTAGCAGTTCCTGTAAAGACTCTATCTTCTATACCTGGTGGAATTGCTGCACCCAATCCTACAGCAGTCTCGCAGTCAATTATATCTATCACCTGGCAACCACCAACACAACCAAACGGACAAATCATCGCTTACGAACTGTCAAGACAGAAAATAGCTCAACCTCTTGACTGTAAGTTTCCTCTTAACTACAAAATGGAGTTTTATGTCTGGCTGTTTGAGTTTTAGATAATGAAGACATTCCTTTCTTTCAAGGTCAAGGTTAAAGTCATATTATAACTGATTGCACGTACACCTCCACAATTACAAAACTGTCCAGCAAACTTTGAAAATTGAAGTAATATTAGGATACTAGATCATATAACGACATTTTATATGCACAATAAAGTCTAAAGAACAGAATGGCATAACGTTAAATTTCGGTTATACTGCTTTAGGTCTATCAAGAAGTGATATTGAATACAGTGGCCTTATTCTCGAAAACTTAACTAACGATGATTTTAGTGTTCCAGTCATCTGATTGGTCACTCACTAAAATCGATTTTAAATATAGATTTATTATCCAATCAAATTGCTCAAAGTTAAGTTTTTGAGAATAAGGCCCCAGAACTCCTACATATAAACTGTTGTTAAATTTTTTCAGCGGCAGTAACTGATATAGGAGAATGGAGTAGAGTGTATAGTGGTAAAGAATTATTTTATGAAGATCGAGGACTGACTATGTTTACAACCTACATCTATCGTGTTACTGTATTCAATAATATTGGTCAGATTACCAGTGATTCATCTAAAAACGTAACAACATTTGGAGGGTTACCTCGTCGAGCTGCTATTGTCGCTGCTACTCCTACCAGCCATCTGACTATTAAAGTAGACTGGCAAACTCCAGGTATGTTTTTTGAGTTATTGAGAAGATATTCCTTGTTTTGAAAATCTGCTTATCCAAGTTTCTCCCTTGGTTGGAGGCAGCGAAAATCTTTTTGTATATCACCACTTAAGAGATTAAAATAGTCAATAACACTTTTTAAATTTTTTTTTAAAGCAAAGTTTAAAGAACATTTTTAGTTTTATGACGTCACTGAAGCTACTATTGATATCTATGCAGATCACTGTCAGTGACTTCATAAAATGTGTTAGGAATTGCAAGAACCACAGAATGGAATGGAAATTGGAATGGCGCAAATTGATGCTATCAGTGTACCCAATACACATACAAAGTTTAGAAATCCTCTTTACAATCCCTTTAAAGTTTGTAAAGTGGCTCCATGGGTCAATAAAATGAGGATTTCTAACTCTTGTCTCAAAGTTTTAGATGCTCAAAAAAAATTTTCAATCTTATTTCTTACATTCTAGACCCAGTAGATCTACAAGGTGAAGTTGAGAAGATTAGAATTGATGCGAGATCTGAATCAGGGAATGTGACAGCCGAGCCTACCCGGGATGCAAGTAGTTATATACTCGAAAACCTGTCTCCTGATACAGAATACAGTATTACAGTCACCTTAACAATCTATGGTGGAGCACCTATTACCAGCGACCCTGTTACAGTTAGAACTATGAATGGAGGTAAATTAAGTCTTTGTTTACGTCGTTCTGGATTGCGTATTTTGTTCCGAATGGACTTGTTCTGGACAGGAAGTGGAAAGTTCTGTACAGAACTTATATCTGAGTAGTTCTAGACAGGTTAGGACAGGAAATGGAAATCACTGCACTGAAAAAACGGTTGCAACATTTGCCTCCATCTTGATTTCGTCGCTGTTACCGCTGCACCACCTCACTAGTTTGAACAGAAATGTTTTTTCTCAAATCCAGTTCTGACAATTCTAAGTTGCTAAGATTTTTCATAAAACTCTTCATTTCACCAACCGCATAATGTGTTCAATGTTAATTTCTTTGTAATGTTTAGTAGCCCCAGAAAACTTAAAATAGTTCTTTTAATTAACCTAGCTAGCTTATACCTATGATATGTTTTAAAGTCACAGAAAACACTGAATGAAATGAGTCATGTGTCAAATGCTAACTGATTGTTTGTATTTTAGCCCCAGAAGGAATTGCGCCTCCAGTGTTAACAGTTTTAAGTGACAACAGTCTAAGAGTGTCATGGAGCCAACCTAGTGATAGTAATGGAGAGATTGTAAATTATAATATATATATTAATAATGATATACGTTCTACCAACATGTCTACTCCTGGCTCTATTATATTGAATGATTTACAGCCTTTCACTGTTTATAGCATTAAGGTAAGTTATTTGTTTTCGTTGTTATTGTTACTAAATGCTCTACTAGTAACTTTTTGCTACAAGACCTACCTAAAAATGTTTTTCCAATTTTTTATATTTTTTTTTTCATTGTCGAATAAGCAATTTATAATTGTTATGAAAAAAAAAAAGAAATTTATTATTTTTTGTACTTTTTTGGTTTTAGGTAGAAGCATGTACCCAATTTAAATGTGCATCAAGTGAACCAACATTGGGTACCACATCTGAATCCTTACCCCAAGGTTTAGCTAACCCTACCCTAGAGGCATTAAGCCCTACATCAGTACGTATCAACTGGTCTCAACCTCAGCAACAAAATGGCATCATCAGAAACTATGAAGTGACAAGAAAAACTATGAAAAAATGTTCGGAAATGTAAGTTGATATTTTTTATCTACAACCAAACTGCTAACAAGAACATGACACTGAAGATCTTGATGATCCTGTCTTGTCTTGGATTATCCGTTCTTTTTAAAGGTTGCTTCTGGAAGACTTCGGAGATGATTTTTGTCATCACAATTAATCCAAACCAATGACTACTCACAACTATTTTTGAGAAGAAACACAGCAGATTTAAACAGTGACAAAATCAAGATGGCGACAAATGTTCTAACAGTCTTTTAGTGCAGTGATATCAGTCACTTCCTGTCCAGAACCTGTCTATAACCTTCGATCAAGTTTTACTTGTTTCTCTATGATATTGATATTAAAAAAGTCTTTTCTTTTTTCTAGTACGGAGCCACAAGTGAACCCAGAACATACAAAATGTACGTATATAGAATGTAGTATTTTAGAGAGTAGATGTGGTGATAAATGTTATACAGGACAAAAGGTATGTTCAATCAATATATTTTCTTGTGTTTAGGAGATCACTAGGCATTTGTGGTTTTTCTACTCTGTAATACTCTGCATCCCTTTCTAAGATTTCAACTTGGGTAGTAAGCTTTGATCAAGTATTTATTTTGGTCAACTTACCATCCCTTTATGGCACCAACATGAGAGTACCAAGGGTCTGCACGAATCATAGTCCAGAACAGCCAGAACATTGGGAACTGGATTTAAGTGAACTGGAACACTGTTCCGGACAAAGATTTTCTGTTTTGTGGCAGCAAATGTTGAAACCGTCTTTTAGTGCAGTGATAGCAGTCATTTCCTGTGCAGTACCTGTCTAGAACTACTCAGATTTTAGTTCCATACAGAACTTTCCACTTCCTGTCCAGAACAATTCCAGAATTACTTAAAAGCTTGTTCGGGACAGAACATGTGGAACAGGTCAAGAACAGCAGTTCAATATTTTTGTTTGGCCTAAGTTTATCTAATATCCCTTCGGGGAATACCACATAGCTTATGGTATTTTGGTGTTTTTTGGCATTGGGTTTGTTAGCTCTACCTCTGTTTTGGAGAGTCTACAAAGCTTATGATGTTTATTATTTATGATTATTATAGAGATGTTGTAATGGGGTAATCTATGATGCTATATTTGGGTATGAATGTTGTGATAGTCAGTATGTACCCAAACCATCAGTAGATGCTATTTGTTGTGGTGGAAAATTCTACAATCCCCTACCCAATTATAAATGTTGTGGAAAAAGGTAAGGATTGATCACTTCTCACAAACACTGAAGGAATTTTGTTTTTGCAGTCATTATTGTCTTTTCCAAGGCTTTTCCTTCTTCTATGACTGATGAACTCTGTCCTGGCAAAATTTTCCATATTGCACACTGTATGACATTGTTTTCTGGCCAAATATAGAGCATTCTCAGCCTTCCCAAACTCTGTCTCCTTCCTCCAATTATGCAATGTTCCACTTGTCTTCTGTCTTGAAACACCATGGTTCACAACAATAGCTGGCAATTGGAAGAAGATTTGCTACGAAATTCAACTCAAAATACCTTCGTAAGTTCAGCATTTTGCAATGAATAATTCCTCACTTACGACAATTTCTAGTCGTAAGATTTTTTGAGAAACAGGCCCCTGGTACTTAGTTCGTCAGCCCATGACTCAAAGATTTAACTATTATTTCAGATATGTTTTGGTAGAAGCCGGGTCTATTTGTTGTGGCGATTCTCTAGAAGATAGAGTAACAATAGGTTATGGTGATTCTTGTTGTGGATCTGTACCTTATTCTACAACAGGCTCACAGATCTGTTGTACAGGTAAGATCACTCATTGTGATTGCAAAATTGTGATTTTATCTCCATGAGAACATAGGCAGCATTGATTTGAATTATGTAAAGTTACTGCCACTTTCAAATTCTTGCTGTGCTTATGAGAATTGTGTATTTGAAATATGAGATATGAGATAGCTCAAATGAATTTGATTGGCTCAGAAAGTTGCTTGTTTGAATCTATCATTGTACACTGCAGGGCTTTGTACATTTCAATCAGCTTAATCTGAGCAAAAATTGGTTGTAAAACTCTGATTCATTTCATTTCTTATCCTAGGAACTTTATATGGTGGTTATAACAAACAGTGTTGTGGTGGTCAAGTTGTGAGTCAGTCTGCTGTTTGTTGTGGTAATGATACCAGTGGCGATGTCTATTTACCACAAACACAGAAATCATGCTGTGGTAGAAAATATGTTGACCAACAAACTACATTGTGTTGTACCAGTGATACTGGACATACAAAGGTAAGGATAAGGTTGTTGTCATTCGGCTCAACCTTCGTCATTGTTCGAGACTATATAATGACTCGGCCATGATAGGTGGCCATCTTGCCCTGTATTTGAACAGGAAAAGACAACTCTTGTTTCAAAGTTGATTTTGATTGGCTGTTTTTTTCCGCGAAAGATGATGATACATTCTGAAGAGTAATTGTGATTGGTTGAACTATAATTTATTCAACATGGCAACTACCGTACAGTATACGAGGTCATCTAGCATGTCTAGTTCCGAAGTTGATACGAGTGGGTTGTTGTATGAGCCGTCTGTACTATAGCCTTTTTTTATTGGTTAATTTCACTGAGACTCCATTTCAGACACCTTGATCTGGTTTACAGTTATTTCGTCCTATTTCAGGTTCACTATTATAATACAGTACTGGGTAAAACAACAGCCAATGAGAAATGTTGTGGAATGGAGAGAATAGGTCAAAGGTTAAGTTGTTGTAATTACGTGGGATATAATCCAGCTACACAAGTCTGTGCTGATACGTCAAGTTCTTTACAAGGTTGGATATTTTTCTATAAAATTTTATGCAAAGTCAGAAAGTTTTTGTGTTGTAGATTTACCCTTTGTATAATGTGCTTTTTGTTTTGAGACTGCTGCTTTCCAGGCAAAGATTTTCTAAATTTTACACTGCATAACACTTTTTGCATTAGTACAGATAAGTAGGATGTACAGCTTGGTACAGAAAATAAGGCATCTCATTTCTAGGTACAGAAAAATAGGGCATGATTCTCAGTCAGGCCTTTAGATTACATGCTAGTTGCAACGGTAAACGTTGTGCCCAATTAACAGTGCACCCAAATAAGAGAAAAGATATTACATCATGCTTTAAGCCATGCAGAGCAAGAAATGCCAACATTTTAGAAGCCTGCAAGATATACTTGTTTCGAGAATACAGGGTGTGCCCAAATTAATGTAATCTAAAGCCTTGTCAGTAGTCCAAAAAGCAAAAAGGTATTGAAAAGTAGAATATAAAACTTCCTAAATAAATGTTTCTATATATTGACAGGTTGTGGAACTGGTACAGTATGTTCTATCAGTCAGACCAATACAGCTGTTTGTAATCGATGTGATTTTAATTCTGCTACTAAGACATGTGGTGCTGTAACTGGCTATCATACCACCCCAACACCTACTATACCTAGTACAGACGACATGTGTATTGTAGATATATCAACTGTTTTTACTGGTTTACAACTCACTTATACTGGTATGATTACTTATTTAAATTTCAGGATGATTTATCTTGATTAAGTAATTATAATTTCAATACATTTGTCAGTAGAGTCAAACAAAGGTTTTGTCTATGTACAATATTCAAGTCTCATTTAATTACAGCTTGTGCAACTTTTGACAGTATGCTTATTTTCATTTGAAAAAAAGTTCATTTTGACAAAATGTATCTCAGAAATGAGTCCATGGCAGATTGTTAACGGAATTGTTTCTTGCTTAAAGATGGATTCAAAATTCAGAATAACCTTTTCGTTTTTCGGACCAAATTTTATTAGTTTGGTGTTTGCTTTCTTCAGTATATGTTGTTTTTTTTTCTTCAGATACTGTCCTGACTGCGTTCACCCAGTATGAGTATTCTGTAACAGTATCTAATAACGCTGGCAGTATCAGTTCTGAGTATATCGGTATACAAACATTACCAGCACCACCTGAAGATGTTAAACCACCCAATACTCGAGTCAATCCTGAACAACTCTATGCTGTTTATTTAACTTGGGAAGCACCTGGTAAACCAAATGGTAGGTTCTGTAAAATATTTTACATAAACTCTATGAGTTTTTTGGACTCTCTGAAAGAGATACACAGTTGAAAGTTTACTCACAGATTGATATGAGGCGATTTGGGTGAAGATTAACTGTTGCTGAGATGAAATCTTATAAAGCTTTTTGAGTGGGTAGATGTGCGCTAAAGTGATGATATTGACTGCATTACCCCGCGATTCTTCATCAATTTAAAAAGGGAAAAAGGAAAATGGCATTTTTACACTGCATAACGTCAGCCAAATCCAGTTCTGAAAAAAGGACATAAAACTCCAATTCTGTTTGTGTTTTTCAGGGGTGATAACTCAGTATGTATTAAGAAGAAACAGTGTTGAGTTATATCGTGGTATAGGAATGATGTATACAGATGATAATAATATATTACCATATCAAACTTATACCTATAAACTAACAGTATGTAATATAGCAGGCTGTACTGACTCTAATGATGTAAGTAACATTCCTTACTCTCCAACAGGAATCAACTGTATCTCAGTGTGTTAGACGCTTGCTTGCTTATCTGAAGGTACAAGGTTCAATCCAGACATGGCTCAAGATTATACCTTAAGGTTTTTCGACCCGGTTTTTACTGGTCAGTGATTTTTGGGGAAGGGCTTGCATAGAAAAAGCTTCTAGTAGTTTTGATGAGAAAGAAACTGAGGCTTGACGTGAAATTCATTTTGGAAAGACTATGAATAGTAGAGCAGAAAACTCATTTAATTTTAGTCTCCAGCATGCATCAATGTATTTCCATAATTTTTATTTTTCACATTAATTTTTGATATACAGTGTTGGTATGGGTGTATGTTATGTTTTCTTGCCAGCTATCTTTTGATACATTTGTTACAGGTCCAGATTTTTCATTTCTGAGTTTAAGTTGTAGTCTGCAGTTTATTGCATTATTTTTTTTTTATTTCCAGGTGCAAGTAGCCACAGCAGAATCAGCACCTGAAGGTCTTAGTATACCAGTACCACAACCTGTCAACTCTACTGCTGTACGTATTACATGGTCACCCCCAACTAAACCTAATGGTCTATTGTTAGGATATACTGTTATTATTGATGGGAAGAGATCTTCATTTGGTGCAGAAGTTCAGGAGTATTTAGTCACTGGTGAGTTTTATTCAAGGCCTTGTTTGAGTGTTTCTGCATTGTTACGTATGCCTCGCACAATTGTTATTCTTCTTTATGATTCTAGAAATGACACCCAAACATACTTAAAGCCCCTTTAAGTGAGTTTGAAGAATGCTCATAATTTAAACAAAAGTGATAATGTTGGTGTTTTCATAACGTAAAAGCTACCATGAAGTTTGCTACTTTGTATGGTGACAGTTAATTTTCTGTTCAATACCACATTAGGTTTGGTACCATATAAAGAATACCAGGTTAGTTTGGAAGCATGTACTGTAGCAGGATGTACTAAAACAGATGATGTAACTGCTAAAACTTTGGAAGCCCTACCTGAAGGTAAGTCAACATCTTGTTTTTATTTAGGACAGAAATTTATGTATGTTTAGAACATTGTTACACATACAAATTTTGAGAGGTTTCTATTCCTTGAGTATTTGAAACACATTTAGCTTCAATATGCAACTTTTTTGCCAGCTCTGTCGTTCCTGGAATTCCAGAAAATCAAAATACAACTTGAATTTTCATTTAGGTTTGGCGGCTCCGAAGACAATCATTATTGATTCAACAGCAGTAGAAGTTTACTGGACTAAACCACTAGCTGAGAATGGGTTGATCATCAAATACATTCTGATAAGACGAAAGGATGGAATTGAATCTGTGGCTTATCGTGGAACAGAGTTGGTAACACAGGATCTGGCATTGAGTCCTGAAACAACCTATGATTATGCTGTAGAGGCTGAGAATTCAGCTGGGAAGATTCGAAGTGGGTTTACGTCAGTTATTACTCCTAAACGAACCCCAGCATACGTTCCACCACCTAAGAATGTAACAGCAGTAAGTTCCACAGCAGTTTTTATAGACTGGGATCCAGTTGCTGTGAGTGGAGTCGTGGACCAATATCGTGTATTACTAACAGACGGAGCAACAGTAGCGGTTGAAAGAAGTGTTGGACTTGAAACAAGTATAACCATCAGTGGTCTCAAACCTTATACAGAATACAATGTCCGACTTCAGGTGTGTCTAATGGGAGTGATCAATGGGTGTGGAACTGGGCAGGGTGTCAAGGTTAGAACTTTTGAAGCTCCTCCTTTAGGAATGGCAGTACCTACTCTGGAAGCTAAAGCATCAGATTCTATACTGGTCTCATGGAAAGTTCCAGAACAACCAAATGGAGTAATTAAAAGGTATTTGGTATACAAGAGAACGTTTGGTCAAACATCAGATATAATTGTAAATGAATCTCCTGGTATTGATCTTAGTTTTACTCATGCTGGTCCAGATCTTCTGCCTTTCACCACTTACGAATACAGAATCATGGCTTATAATAGTGTTGGTGATGTTTCCAGTGATTGGGCAAGAGTAAGAACACTGGAAGCTATCCCTGAAGGATTTTCTACCCCCACAATTGAATCATCTGATGCTCATGGATTTAAAATATCGTGGAATCCACCAACCAAACCAAATGGCATAATCACTGTGTACAATGTTTATTATAAAGAAATCAACTCTGATCCAACAATACAATCACCTTTTATGATGGTTTCTGTGAACACTACTTCTACATCAGTGAGTGGCCTGAAGCCATATTCAGAATATGATGTGCGTGTGGAAGCAGTGAATTCAGCTGGTGGCGTGTCAACCATGAATGTACGAGTTCAAACTAAGCAGTCGTCCCCTGCAGGTTTATTGGATTTCAGTATTGAGAAGATTGATTCTGGACAAGCTGTGATTCTACGATGGAATCCTCCATTAAAACCCAACGGAGTGATCAGTAATTATAAAATCTATGAAGATGGTGTTGTCAACCCTGTATACCAAGGTCTCAACAGAGAATTTGAATTCCGTAGACTAGAACCTTACACAGAATACACTGTCAGTTTGGAAGCTTGTACCACTGCTGGCTGTACCAAGGGCAAACAACAGACATTTAGAACTGCAGAGACACTTCCATCAATTCAACCTAGCCCAACTACAGGTCTTGTCAATGCCACCCATGTCATGTTGAAATGGGTACCACCAGTAAACCCAAATGGTAAGATTATGTCCTATGAAGTGCTAAGACGGCAGTCAGTTGCCAGAAGAAAAAGAGATGTATCTGACCCCCAGATTGTCTTCAAAACATTGGATACTTCCAAGCCTGAGTATGAGTTTATGGATAGTGGATTGAAGCCTAATAGTAACTATGAATACCAAGTGAGAACAACTAATGCCAAAGGATCCACAACAAGTCCATGGATATCAGTATCCACTGGGGAAGCTGCTCCAGATGGAGTCCAACCACCCAGAGTTTCTCATATTGGACAGAGTGTTAACATGCTGTTAGTGGAATGGGATGAACCAACTCAACCAAATGGAGTCATTCAGAGATACCAAATTAAACGAAACAACAGCATTCCTTTTAGTTTTGGAGCCAACGATGCACGAAGTTTCACCGACTCTGGATTAGAGCCTTTCACTTGGTATGAATACACCCTTACAGCTTGTTCTGGAGGTGGTTGCACTTCCAGCAATCCTACCTTCATCAAAACTAAAGAGAGTGCACCACTGAAGGTCTCTCCTCCAGATGTCACTGCAGTGAACTCAACAGCTGTCAAAGTCTCCTGGACCAAACCTCAAGTCACAAACGGTGCAATTACATTATATGTCCTCTATATGGACGGAAGCAAAATTTACGAAGGTCTGAATCTGGAGCATACAGTCAGTGGATTGGTTCCTTATAATCTATACAGATTTTACCTCCAAGCTTGTACTAATGGTGGATGTGCTTCCAGCACTGAAATATCAGGACGTCCTGATGATGCCAAGCCAGAAGATATGAGAACACCAACATTACGAGTAATGAGCTCAACATCTATAGAAGTGTCATGGCGCCCTCCACAAAAACCAAACGGCATCATATCATCATATGACGTACGTAGAGGAGATCAGTTGATTTATACAGAAAGTTTGAGCTCGTCTGGTACTCTGAAGACATCTCATACAGATTACTCTCTTCTACCTGGGGAAGAATATACCTACAATGTCATTGCTAGAAATAGAAAGGGCAGTGCTGTCAGTCCACCAACTACAGCTAGAACTTATGCTTCATCACCTAGTGGTCTTGATCCTCCATCTTTAGTAGCTTTATCATCAACATCAGTTCAAGCAACATGGAAATCTCCGATCAGACCAAATGGTGTGCTGGTAAACTATACACTGTATCAAGGAAATGACATAGTCTATTCTGGATCCCCCAACAAGTTGTCATATGTTGTACCAGGTCTTCAATACTGGACTGAACACACCTTTAGGATACAAGCTTGTACTATACGTGGTTGTGAACTCAGTGAAGATGCTACTGTAAGAACATTAGAAGCTATTCCAGAAGAACAGGGAAAACCATCATTGCTACCATTAGCTGATGAAAATGGAGCATCTGATGGAGTATTTATTACATGGGATCCACCATTGAAACCTAATGGTGTTATTAAAAGATATGATGTTAAAAGAAGACTGGTTGTTCGAGATTCAACAGGTATTCACTTTATTTGATTTTCTTAAAAAAAAATTGACATCTTCTATGTTATTATTAGTAACACGCAACTTTAGTAGTTTAAATATGACAAAAATCAAATTAACACATCAAATTTTGTCCATGTCAAAAAAACCAGTTCAAACTAGATATAGTTGGTACACATAATTCATAAAATAAATGGCTCATGGATCTTTAGAGCTCTTGTGTGAAATGTACTTGTTTCTTTGGTATAAGGAATGAAAAAGCAAAAACAAAAGTCACAAACTCATTGTTCAGGAGTGAGAATTCAACTAATTTTACATAATGAAGACTCTTAATTATAAATTTTTTTAGTCACTGTGTATAATGTGCACCCTTGTTTGACAGGTACTTTTCAGGGTAAAAAAGTGCGAACTATACATGGAAATATACGGTATCTGTCCATCAACTAATTTTGTATATTTGATTTTAGGTGTTATTTATGGTGATGAGTTACTAGTATATAATGGTACCGCCAACCAACATACTGATAGAAGTCCATCATTACTTCCATTCACAGAGTACCAATATCTAGTCTCATCATTCAACAGTATTGGTCGTGCCACTAGTCTCTGGGAATCAGTCACAACTAAAGAGGCACCACCGACTTTTGTGCCAACACCAACTGTTATGGTAAGATCTTTTACATTTGACTAGACTATTAATATATGTCACAGAGTTGTTGTAGGTGTTACAAATGGCTGAGATTTCAATGTATTGCTAAAAGCAAATAACAAAAAGGGAGGATATTTAATTCCATAGCACAAAAAACAGTCCTTTTCGCTCAAAAAATCAGATGATGATGTAAACAAAAACACATTGATAAACAAGTGATTTGTTTACTTGTATGCCTTCAACACTTTTGATGTTTTTGAATCTGATATTTTCAGGGTACAACATCAACAACTATTGATGTAACTATCACAGTTCCAGCTCAACCTAATGGTATAATTAGACTATATAATATTATAGCTAATGGTACAGTGGTATGTAGTTTTCATCTATTTTCAGAAATTATAGTAAAATAAAATACTTGCTAACTGGATATTCTATTTCTTATCTCATCTGAATGTTCCAAGATACTCTTAAGTCATTTGCCAAAAAAACTGGCATCATGACTTAATGACTTAAAGGTGTTGTTTGAACTTCATTTAGTTTTTTTATTTCTAGGCTACATCATCACCATCTTTATCCCATTCTGTCGGTTCTGTTCTACCATTATCACCGTTCACTACCTATTCTCTGAAAGTCAGGGCCTGTACTGGCGGGGGATGTACAGACAGCAGTCCTGTTACAGCTAAAACAGGTACAGCAAAACCTTCAGGTCTGGAACCCTTGGTAGCAACCTCCCTCAACAGTACCAGTGTTCGGCTGACCTGGTCACAACCAGTCCAACCAAATGGAGAAATAATGAGGTAAGATTTTTTTTAAGTTTCTGAAAATCGAACATGTCTCTTTCCACTATCATCTTCATAGGCGTAGGAGACAGGGGGGGGGGGGGGGGCAGGGGGGGCAGCTGCCCCCTTAAATATTATGTTTTCGGGCAAAATATCATTAAAATTCGGGCAATTAGTCAGTTTGCCCCCCTGTTGAGTCATGGGCCCCTACGGCTATGATCATCTTAATCCTACTACAAACTTGTCAGAAATATTTGATCTTGGAATCAGAATCAGACCACTAGTTAGGCCATCATCATGTGTCCCTTGCCCAATTTCTGACTGACTGATGCTACAATATAATTTCCATATGATCTATAAAATGAAACCCTTTTTTGTGACCAACAGATATTTGGTGTTTGAGAGAACAGCATGTCCATTGACAGATCAACCATATGAAGAATCGTGTGTACCAGGTGATTCTAAGAAAGTGTATGAAGGTCGAGAGTTTGTGACTACAGTAGCATCATTAGAACCATACACAGCTTATCAATATCAATTACAAGCTGAAAATCAAGCTGGTGGAGTTGACTTCCCCACTTGGGTCAGAGTTGAAACAGCTGCTTCTGGTAAGTTTGGTTCCTTTCATATGACAGAGAGATAATGTCCTTAAATAAATTTTCAACTTATATTTCAAACAGAAATTTGGATAATTATGGCTACACAACGATTTGAGGACTCATTATATCGAGGGTGTGCTATGAACACTATTTCTCTACTACATCATGAAGATCTTTTACTGTCCTCACTGCATTAATTTACAGTTGAGTTCTCACTGAAAGATAAATTTGACATTATTTAAATTGGCACATTCAACATTCAACCATATAAAAAATGTTAAATTGATCATTCAGTAGATGATAGTAGGTTTCTATGGCTGACTTCGACAGACCGATTTCTGGTACAGAAGCTATTGTGGCTCATATGACGATCCCCCCTTTAGAGGACAACCCCGAGACGACCTGCCCTAATGAGGTAACAATGGATTCTCCAAAGCTGCAAAGAAAACAAGGGGCCACAGTAAGGACAGGCAGTCGCGTAAAACATCTCATTGCAAACATATGGCTAGTCAAGATCTAGGGACAACCGCAGCAGTTAAAAAATAAACTCAGGATCAAGTCAAGTCATAACTGTAAATTGATCTGTTGATCTTCACAAAGAGATGTGGCTAAGGTCCAGCCAAATCTAAGAACATTTTCACAATGCTAGAATTCTTACCTTGGATGTTTCTGACATATTGTTAATGTATGTTTTCCAGATCCGAAGTATGTAAAGATACCGACATTGACACAGAATGATACTAAAGCTGTGATTGATTGGACAGATAGTTTTATATTAAACAGTAAATTGAGGGAGTATATCCTGTCTGTGGACGGCGTGGTTAAATTCCGAGGTATAACAACAGTTTATGGTGAGGAAAGAAGAACTAAATCACAAGGTATGTCTTAATAATATTTTTATGTGTGGTGGCATCTCATTAACTAACTGATTAAGAGAAACACAACGTTAAGGGTTTTAGATTCACTAACCTACAGTTTTGTTTTAGTGCCTTTCCTCAGGTTAAACTGACTTTTGATCATTTGACTTGACTTATTATTCTTTGGAATGAAATGACTGTTTTTGTATTTTGAAAATAACATTTTGTCATTGATGGGTTTTTGACACAAAAATTGGGATAAAAAACTCTTTTGGAACCTATTTCATCACTCATAAATCTTAAAAATTCTTTTTTTTTTCAGTGATCAGATTTTTCATCCAGGCTGTGACGGAGGTAGGAGAAGCAGAAACACCATCTATAGTATTTGATCCTGGGGCAGCAGATAATCTAGGTAAAATTTTGTTAATCATTGATAGGATATTCTATCTCAGTGTACTTTTTACTACTTATAATCTGATTTTTGGGGGATAATTCTTTGTTGGGTGATAAACATCTTTTTTAAACCTCCCCAGTTTGCATATTACAACAGCATATGAATTGTTTGTAGCATTTTATTCAGATTTTTTTTTCAGAACTTTTCAGGAACAATGTCCAAGACAATCACTTATTTTTAAATTATTTTCAGGAACGACAACAGTGCCACCACCAGTAACAGAAAAACAGTCTGATGAAGTTCCATTTTACCAAGAAATATGGTTTATAGTGGTGGTCTGTATCCTAGGATTGTTGTTGTTGTTTATATTGATTGTTCTATGTGTACGATATTGTGGTAAAGATAGACCATATATACGAGAAAGACGCCCCCTATATAATCGTCAACCGAAATCTCCAGCTCCATTAACATATATGATTGATCCCAATGGCAGTGTGTATGAAACGGTGAGTATTTAATCAACATTTATAAAACTAATTGAATGTAGTGGTCTTCAATTTCAGTTACTTGTACTTGTAACATTGCTCTCCCTACTCAATTTCAGCGGCTTCTATAGTGATAATAACTGAATTTTAGTTCTTTGTAACACTTTTTGGAATGCTAATCTGACAAACTGTCTTTGCACAATTACAGAAAGGTGATTACATGTTGTTCAAATGCTGGCTTTCCATTATGAATTTTCAAAGGGGGATACATGAACCTGTGGACAATCATACTCAATTTTACCAGTTATAATTCAAACAGAATGTCTACTTTAATAGTGCTTATTTGTTTGTAAGAGCCCCCTGGCTACAGGTGTGTTTCATTGTTTACAATATATCTTAAACCACTCATTCTCTTTTTGTCCGACAAAATTATTTAAGGGAAAAGATCATTTCAATCCCCAAATCAATAATCTGTAAATACTTACTGTATAACCTTTGTTTTTTTAGCAGAATTTACCAAACGTAGATGTTATACAGGGACCAGGACAAGGGGTGATTAATCCAGCTTTTAACACTCGTCGTCTCTCTTTTGATAAATCTTCTATTAAAGACATTGATGACGATTCTGATGATTTTCTGTGGGAGAAAAACTTTGATAGTGGATTGGTGAGTTCTAAAAACTTTCTTCTTTTTTTCAGTCTAATGTGTTTCAGCGGAATAGCATGTTCACTTGTGGGAACTCTGGAAATAGTTTTTCAAATGATTCAGATAAATCATATAAATTTTATGACGTCACTGACAGTAATCTGCATAGAAATCAATAGTAGCTTCCGGTATATCACTGTCAGTGACATCATAAAACGCCTTAGTTTTAGTGGAATTGAAAGAACCACAGATGTCAGAATGGAAATTGGAATAGCGTAAATTGATGCTATCAGTGTCCCCGATACACATACAAAGTTTAGAAAACCACTTTACAATCCCTTTAAAAAAATGAAAACATTAGAACTAATCATTTGGCTTATTTATGTCTTACTAAGGAATCATGCCAGTGACAATCCCTTTATTAAAGACTTGTATAAGATCAAGCAAATTTTTCTTTTTTTAATTTGAATGACAACATCACAGGGTCTATGCTGGTGTTTATTGAAGTTAATGTGTAATATTAAATTGTTATTTTTTATATTTCAGTATGATGATGACAGTATTAGTGGTCCAACATACAGTTATACCCGAGAACAAACAGTATTTACAGATACACATTTATGATGAATTCCATATCAACAACATCTTATAGTGCTTTCATAACATAATTATGTTAAATAACACATCAGTCCGTCACCCATCACTCAGATATTCATTTTGGTTTTTCATGAGTTTTAATATGAAACATGAATTACAATTATACCCATAGAAGATTACACTTTAAAAATTCTGACATTCATTTTGATTACCCAGTTTACTTTATTACAAATCACATGTATCACAAGTTCATGTTTACCTGGGACACTTATAGCTTGTATTTCAGGCATTTTTATTTCTTTTCTAAGGTCTGACATTGGACTGTGGTTCCAGTCATTTCGGAATAATGTGAACAAATTTGAGCCAAAAAGTTTGAAAATTACAGAAAATACTCTAGAAGTGTACCCAAAACATATTTTTTATTTGAAGAAAAACACAAATGAAATTTTGAAAGTGATTTCTCCTGGGGAAGCCTCTTAGGGAAAAAATACCATAAAAGTAAATATGATTTTGTTTGTATTTAATTCATCATCAATGTGTAATGTTATATGTAATCCTGCCATATATAATGACATTTTTATGAAATATTTGAAGGGAATTTCTATTTTTTTAGTGACTATAGAACAACATTCCCTAGTTAAATTTGTCCAATCATCTATGCAAGTAATTATAAACTATCATGTATATAAATAACTAAAATATTTTCCTTTGCAGACTTAGCCCTTCTTGTTTACAAAAAATCCAAAACTGGGTTGGTACATCAGATTCTGGTACATCAGATTCGTGTTGTAAACTAGTTTGAATTGACAAGATATCCAAACCGGTTTCGTATACCAGATCAGTTTTGTAAACGATTGGTTTGGAATTCATTATAACTTTGGCAAAATAAAAATTCAACTTTCAGTTTACACGGAATGACTCCATATTGAATCCAACGAATCTGTCCAAGTAGGGCAAACCTTTGTAAACGAGTGACATGGATTGGAAATTCAGTTTCTGATTGTAAACGAGTAGGGCCTTAGTATCTGCTTAAACATAATAAATAGGATTTACCTCTTACAATTATTTTATTGGTCACAGTTCATCAGTTGTATTCGCATTCATTTTGACTTTTGATTTTGAGCTTGAAACCTAAATGGAATGTTTTAGAGCAAATCATATGTTAAATTGCTAACCATGTGTTTTTATCCAATGAAAATGGTATTTTTGTACTTAAATATTTTACTGTAAATAAATATTTTACTGTAAATAAATATTTTACTGTAAATAAATATTTTACTGTATATAATGTATCAATAATAATAATGTATATTTTTTTGAAAAGATCTAGTCAACTGCTATTTTTAGAATTTTTTTTGTAAATACTTTTTGCTTGTAGATAATTCATCATTTAATACAATTTTTTCGTTCATATTAATGTTGTTTTATTTGTGTATGTCTAATAGTATGCTTTTATTAAATAAAGTCATACAAAAATATTGGTAAATATTGGTGAACATCTGGGAAAGATTCTAAATCTTAGCATGTACAGTCCACTTTAAATTATTTAGGTAGCTTAACTATTTGAGTATGTGTTGATATTCATAGTATATATTGATAACAGCTCAAAATTCGAAAAAAACAAAAATTTAATTCAGAAATCACCACACTCCCAATTACCCTAAATGGAAAACCCCAGAATGAATTCTAAAAATCTCAAAAAAAAATTATCTTTGAAGAAAATGGGACAATTTCAACGCTGAAGCTTTCTTCCTTTAAGTAATGAATGCATGTAGTATTCATTCTACTGCAAAATAAAAATTGACTTCATATGTTTGAGTCATTCCAAGGTGTACAAAATATCTATACTTGGTTTACTTATCAAGTTTTATCACATTCCAGTTTTTACATGTACCAGTATTTATTTCTTGATGTAAGTTATCATTTTACTGACATATTTTGCAATAAAAGTTTTGATAAAAATAAGACTTAATGATGAAACAAAGAACACCTATGGATATAAGGCTTAGTAGAAATAGATTGAGATGAGATAATAGTTATTTTTCCTGATTGAGCCTATAAAGATGAGCAACATCATACAGTGTGAAATGAGGGAAAAAAAACATGAGGTAACTTCTTTTCAACTGCAAATGAAACTGTGTGCTCATAAATGACTTGCAAATCAGATGCCTTTCAGATTACCTTAAATTGTGAACACTCTGTGTTTGCAAAGCTGAGTGGAAACAATATAGGCACTAAAGAGTTCTTTAGAAAGCCACAGAATTATTTTCTCTTATTGAGACGTCTCCAAAGGGGTTATATTTAATTTCATTCATAAAGGTCTACTACTGTTATGATCAAGCCTTCACAGTTGTTGACATTGGCAATCTCATTAAAATTAGATTTCGTTTCATTATATTATTTTTTGCGTCTCATTGTAATCTAAGAAGATTTATAAGGTGAGCATGTTCTGGTTAAAGGTGATTTCAACCAATTAGAAATTGGCTAAGACATAAGACATAAATTTTACTCAGTAATTTTAACAAATTCACAATCACTTTATTCATTGTTTGACAAAAGCTGTAGATAGGTCACAAAACATTTTCTTCAAAATGAAACAAAATCACAGTTGATACAAACTTCTCATTGTATTTTTTAGTTAAATTATTGTGTCCATACCACATCCCCAATCCACTTAAGTATATAAATGACAGACTATATTCCAATATGATCTCAACTTGAATATAGATAGAGTTTATCACCCAGTCCCATCAATAATCCTGAATTACCCTGTTCTCTAGCCCAACACCCTGAAAATTGTAAGGAAGGTATAGTGTCCCATGATGTAGAACAGGGTGGTGGAAGATTCAGTAACAATTTACCAGTCTTTAAGCACCAAATTCTGGAATATCCATCTTGACCAGCTGAAAATATAAAAAGAAAAGAAAAGAATAGATGACATACTGAAGTTTATTTGCATTACAGCTTCTCAAGCCAGAACAAATGACATGAGTACCTTGGAAAGAGTCTGATGTCCAATGCCAAGAAAACTGATGACATTCAATAATTCAGTTATTCTACATTTACATAAAAGTAAGTTGCAGTGTGTATCATCTATGCTGGGCTTTCTCAAATGGCAGCCTGTGGGCCAAATCAAGCCCGCATCGCCCTTAAGAGTGACCCCTTCCGCTAAAACGCTCTGCTCGCTATGTTAGCTAAGCTCTATTTGGCCCTTATATTGTTTACATAAAATGCATTTGGCCCTATATAAAATTTAGTTGAGAAGGCCCGATCATATTTGGAATTGAACTACGAGTTAAAGCCTAAAACTTTTATTATGAAATGGTGGATTAAAAAAGAGCCAAATAAGTAGCCAAATAAATCTCAAAGTGTAATAAATTGCTGAAATAGTTGACAAATTTAAAGTATCATTGACTGATAAATCTCACCTCCATACAGTAGAGTATTAGATTCATCAATATAAAATGGAATTCTCTTGTATTCATTGTGTAAACCATCATATTGCATAACAACACCATTCTTTCTCGTATCCCATACTTTAATCTGTATCAAATATAAAATGGAGTTTTACATCCTACTATTCTGCAACTCATTGAGCTATGGCAGGTCATGCCTCATCCGTAAAAAATCGAAATGGTTGGTTTAAGAGGGTATTCCATGTATGCAGAAGTGGTATCTGTCAAATCTCCCTAATGTGATTTATTTTGTGGGGATTCCCTGTTTTTTTTTCCCGCCATATCTGACGCATCTGCAAGGGTCATTTATGTCTGCATGACGGATCTTCATGACGCGTATATGGAATCTTAGCTTAACACTACTATACCAAATCAAAACAATATAGAGATAAAACAGAAACAAACCTGTCCAGAATAGTCGCTAGCATATAAATATTTATCATCGTTGGAGAGCAGGAGGTGAGAAATACTGGACTTGTGAGATATACATCGTATTGGTCTGACTGATTTACACCGCAAATCATGGGTCACAATCTGACCTTTCTTAGTACCATTGTATAGTAGATGCTGTTATTCAAAACAAAAATAAAAGATTAAAATTTACAAAGGAAGAATGAAAATTGTGACTGTAATTTGATAAAAAGATCCTAAAATAATGGAAAAATATGATAAAACACTGGGCGCTTTTTTGTAAATGAAATTGTGTTTTATGTACAGTTCTGTACCTGATTGGACAGATGCAATAGATTTTTTGGGGTTCAGAATCGATAATTTAATGTCCTCAAGTAGATCTTTCAAACAACATTACAAAAGAGTTGATAAATAATGGAAGCAAAGGCTGAGGAAAGCACAAGATATATAGAAATGTAATACAGACTTACACAAGAAGAGAAAGCTTGAGCTAATGGATCACTATTGAGTGTATTTAACTCCCAGAGTCTCCGCGTTTCAACATCTATTAATAAACATGTTTTTTCAGCACCTACTGAAAACTTTTCAGTGTCATAATTCCATGCACAGGTCCAGGTTGCTTGGTTACCAATACTGAAATCAAAGAAGGCCACGTCTCTAGGAGAAGTAGCATCTAAATTTCTTATAAATGCTAAAGCTTGTCCTGTACTGTGACAGTTTGTAGTGTATAAAATATTCCGTCTTTCTGGATAATTTGGAAACGGTGCCCAGCACACGTTCGTAATCTTACTCCAAGATTGCAGAACTGTAGTTCCACGTGGTTGTACATTCAATGACAATCTCTGATTTTCACCATCACGTTTTTCGCCTGACAACTGCACGAGTTGTAGACGCTGCATTATGGTCTCCTTCATGGACCATAGGCACAACAGTTTATCATGGGACGGACTAGAAATCATTTTTATCATATGTTCCACTTTTTCATGTCCGTGGACAGGATTTTCAAAAAATGGCTGAGATTTTATTAGTCTTAGATTACTGGCATGATTTAATAACATGGTTGTCTTAAATTTACTAGAGTTAATATCACCTTGTCGAGAATTAAACAACAGATTTGTTAAATCTGACAAAGATTCACACTTTGGAGTTTTAGAAAGAGTTTTTAAATCATCCAGTCGTTTCTTTTCTGATTTTTCTTTGGCAATTGTCTCCCTTGTTACAGCACTGGTGATGTTGGCGTTATCCATAATCTTAAAATATCGTTTTTTATCAGGATCATAGTAGAACCCTGGGATATGTAACATTGTTAAGGAAACTAAATAATAAATCTATATGAGAGATTGTGTTAAAAGTTAGACAAAACGGAAATCTAGTTGTATGTGTTACACATAGCCGTAGGGGCCCACGACTCAACACGGGGCAGACTGACTAATTGCCTGAATTTTAATGATATTTTGCCCGATTTCTTAAATTTTTGGCCCGAAAACATAATATTGCTGCCCCCCCTGCCCCCTGCCCCCTACGGCTATGGTGTTACATGTCTGAAACTAACTCTACCAGAAAAAAAAAATATCTGTATAATAAGCATTCTTCAGCAGAACATGACTGAATGCAGAGTATAAAAGCTTCAAAACAGTGTAATGACAGTTACATCTCATAGGCCTACTCAGTCTCAGTAATCTAATAGTTTCCCCTTCTTTCCTATCCACCTATTGCCTTAAGTATCTAAACTTAAGCTGATAATGATGGAATAATGCAGCAGTACATATTCTTGTTAATTCAAAAGGATATCATCACTCTGATCTGTAGAAAGATCAGAACTTTCAGAGTTGGAACTCTTCTTGCTTCTTTTCGGTCTTTTTACAGATTTGTTTTTACCACCTTTACTGCTACCTTTACTGCTACCCTGGCTACCCTGTCTTGTCCAGGGATTTTCATCCTCTGAATTGAGTTGTTGGTTCCATGATTTTGTAGAATTGTCTGACTTTTTCCATCGTCTACCTCTTTTGTTACTAGTAGGCCTACTGGATGAACTGGGTAGACAATCCATGTGGTTGCTATCATTGTCTGATGAATCCTTTTTACATTCTCTCCTTTTCTTTTTCTTGGAGTAATTTCTATCCATAATCCACAGAGAGGGATTTTATGATGAACCTTCGAAAAAAAGAAAGGAACTTTATATTAAATAAGCAATTTGTCCAAAAGAGGTTTTCAGATCTTCTTATTCTCATATGGCACAATTTAAGCTTCTAAATCAAAGGGATTATAAAGGGTTCTTGAAATTATGTAGGTTTATCTGGACACTGATAGAATCACTTTGCACGATTTTCAAACAGACTGTGGTTTGCGTGTGAAGTTATCAAACTCAAACACTATTTTAAGTGGAATAACTGAAACACAGTACCGGTATATGTATTATTGAAAATTGGCACAGTGCAAATTGGTTCATATTACAATTTTAGAAAACCTCTTTAAAATCATATAAAAAGTGTTTTCTGAGGAATAAGACATGCCTTGATATTTCTAATTTATAATTATTCTAAGCAAGCATTAGACTTGAGAGGGGTTTTAAAGAAATAAGTAATAAATTGTCAATGTTAACAGCTTTGATGATTAATCCACTTTACTTTAGGCCTTTTATTGGTAAATAAATATTTATGTTTGTGTCAACAAATTTCAAGGTTTGTGTCCATATGGCATGGTAATTCTGTTCTTATCAGAACTTAAAGCGATACCTCCTCTTAAAATGAATAAAAACATTAAGTTCTCAAATTTGGTCAATAAGAGTATTTAGTCATCAACGGTGTATAAAGTATCCTAACAGAATCCAATAAACCCATTAAACTATGTAAATTTCCATAATAGGCTAATAAAAAGTTATAATTTTTTTCAATTATTGTGTATAACATAGTTTTCTGGATTTATCAGATTATTTAGGTAATATGTAGTAGTTATGTCACCACCAGGTAAGTCCCCTGATGAATAAATACTCAAAACTATTCACAAAGTTTGAAAATTTATATTTTTGTTTATTCTGAGAGGTTATATTCCTTTAAATTAAAAAATAAATTATTTGTTGTCTGTAGTCTTAAATATAATATGAAAAATCGACACGTTAACAGTCACAAATCTTTTCCACAAGCTCGAAACTAAAAGTTTTAGGTAGAAAATGATAAAACAGACTACCTTAACAACGATACATCGTGAATTATTTGGAAATATGAAATTTATCTAGAAGTTAATGAACATTTTCTTTTTCTTCAGAGATGTAAACAACTAGAGTAACTTACCCTTGAATTTTATAAGAATGTCGAAATAAAAAGATCAGCAATATTACTTAATTAGTATCATAAGATTTTAATTTAATTGCAAATATTCATACAATTAATGAATTATATCATATAGACAGTTTCAATGAAAACAACACCAAGTTCGGACCCATGCTTTCGTTTTGTGAATGCAAATTGGCTGAAATTTGTACGCATCCTGTAAACAAAAATGTCGAAAGTGCACGTGTTAGAGGAAGGAAATGTTTCTGATCTCGATTCAGGATCGGAAGCCGATGTCGAAAGCGGGGTGGAGAATTCAGATGGTATTCCATTTTGTTGCTTGATATCTTTTCTAAATTGCAGCACATAAATCACAGTTCCAAGATGACAACTCGTCATCTAAATTTCACATGTGCACAGTCACATCTGATCTGATTACATTTACACATATATGATATATTGACATTGTGGGACCTGATACCCTGTGTCGCCCTCCCCCCCCCCCCCACCCCCACCCCCACCTCCTGACACACACACCTCCTGACACACACACCTTCGACACACACACACAAATGGTCTAGCTTGGCAGTGTGGGGATAGTATGTAATCAGTAATGGACATAAAATAGGCACAATTTAGTATCCGAGAACATCAAAGTCCCAAAATTACGCCTGCACCGCACTATTCCAACATTTTATAGACAAATGACAGGAAAAATTCGTTTCGTTTGCAAATCAACTCTTCTTATACTAGCATTAGAACTAATGGGACCACAAAGCAAATTTTATCGATTGCATATTTTCGTCGATCATATGTGATCAGTACCGGTACAAATGATCTGCTCCCCTGCTAGTATCACCGGTATAGTCCAAAACTTGCAGACTCTTTTCCCAGCCTTTAATACTCATTGATAGCTATTTGGACAGATATAGCTGGGGGAGAGTCTAAAATTGGGGAGTTAAACTTTAAAATGTGTCGGGCGCCATTGAAAGGCTGCACGCACAAGATAAGGAAAATCCGCAATTTTTGTGGCTTAGTTTTTCTGACTTTCCCCATGCCATATCTGTCCTATTTATCAAAGGCTGGAAATAGAGTCAACCAGTTTCAGAATAGGCCTAGTTTTGATACGGTACTGATGATAGTCTAAACTAGTTATAGCTATAAAGTACAGTATGTCATAACACAGTACTTACATAGTCAGATAGTAATAGTCCAGTGTATTGGGTATTTTCCAAAATTTTGACTGGTGGAATTTGAAATTAGACTGGGCAAAATATATTCAGTAATTACATATTATATTCTTGTTTAAGTTGTCCTTAAATCTTAAAGGCCTCCGATAAAACCACATAGGCCTATTTAAGACTATTTAGCCTATGTTTCTAAAATTTTGTACGAGATGCAAAAACATTGAGCAGTCAAATGAAATTGTATATGGCCAAATAATTTTTATGAAATGTTTTATTATTAGGTTCAGATGAAAATGGCAGTGAAGGTGAAGAAAATAAGAAATCAGGAATGGCTGATGCCATGGCTAGAATCCTGGGGAAGAAACTTCCAAGCAAGAAAGGAGTCATTATGGCAAAAGCTATGACTGATAAACAAATTGAAAGAAAGCGAAAAATAAAAGAACAAGGAGGGAAAGAAGAAACAGAAGTTAAAAAAGTTTATATTGATCCACAGACAAGGCAGGCTAAGGTTGGATTTATTTTTTATGATACACTTCCTGGGTGTGTAAAGACTAAGAATTCAATTTTGAAAATGTTAAAAATTATTAGTGCTAAAATGAATTGACTTTATGTGAGCATTGGCCTAGGTCAAAGAGCATTAGTTCTTCTGAATGTGAAAATTCAAAATTTCAAATAATTTAAAAAAAGAACAGTGTAATTTAAAACTGTTATTAATCATTTCAGAAAAAAGAATGGGAAAATAGAGGAAGAACAAAACCAAATCCATTAGAAAAACCTACTGAACGTGTTTTACAAAGAATAGCCACAAGGTAAGTTTGGATGTTTGCCTTTCAGAGGGTCCACATACCTGATGTTTGATCTTTTTACCTTTCCAGAACTGAGCAATGATATGTTATGTTAAATTTTTATCAAGTAATCTTTTTATATGGTTGGTTAAAAGAATTATAAAGAGGTTTTCTAAATTGTTTGTATGTGTCAGAAACACTAAAAGCATGCATTTGGACCATTCCAATATTCAATCTGTAGTTTGCAGTTCCAGCAGATACACTTAAACTAAGTGTTTGATGATGTCACACTTTTGAAATTTGCTTGTATCACAGTAGACCTTAGTCAGTATGGTGTCAATGACGTCATCATAGGTTTAAGTTGAATTGCTGGAATCACAAGACTTTAAATTGAAAATTGAAATGATGCAATTTGATGCTTTTTAGTGTCCCACATACACATACAAAATTTACATCTTTACAGTCATTATGTAAATGGCACATAGCAATTGTAAGCACAATAGATAGACAACAGCTTTTTGGAACAACAATCACTGGTTAAAGTTTATAGCAGATTATGTGCCTGAGGACAACAGGGAGAAACGTTGCATTAAATTTTAACCAGTGATTGTTCCATAAAGCAGTGTCTATATATTACCTTCAATATCATTATGTAACTGTTATTAATTGATATTCTAGAGGAGTAGTTCAACTATTTAATGCTGTTAGTAAACAACAGAAGATTCTAGATGATCAGTTGATGGAAGCAGGGTCATCAGAGAGGAGGAAAGATAAAGTTGTTGAATCATTGACCAAAGATAAATTTTTAGATATTTTAAAAGGCAGTACAGATAGTTCTACTAAATCATCTAAACAGGTACAGTTTTGGTTGTTTATAATTTGGAAATCTTTTCATTTCTTTTTATACGCCCACATGAAAATGTAAACGAATATTGCTGTCACCCCTGTCCGTCCGTTGGTCCGTCAACAATTTCTTATGTATGCAATAGAGACAAGAGTTTTTATCTGAATTGAATGAAACTTGGTATGTGTATTTATCTCAATAATATCTCGGATGAGTTCGAATAATGGCGCGATTCCAGTTGTCGGTTTATGAGTTATATGTTTATGAGCTAAGGTTTTTATCTTATTTGAATGAAACTTGGTATGTATATTCATCTTGATAATAACTCAGAAAAATTCGAGAATCGAGTGAATACAGTTGTCTGTTTATGAGTTATCGCCTTTGACTTGATGATAAAAAACGTTAAAATTGACTTATGTACACGAAATAGGCTAGAGTTTTCAGATAAGTGCAATGATGGTGCAATCAACTCCGAATATTCAAATTTGCTGAAGTGGGCGTATTTTACCTTGCCTGGCAAGCTATCTTCAAATTATTTTGAATGATGCATCCAATAGAGAGATAAATTTAGTGGCAGATGACTGACTTTACCAATCTTTGTTTGTCACCTTAGTATACCTTTCACAGAGTCCACATAGCTAGTTTTTCAAGTTGACCAATGCAGATTGTTTTTTAATATAGATATAGCAGACAAAAAGTTTGTTGCTTGGTACCATTTTCAGAGGGTTCATATAGTTAAATGTGTTAAATTTACCTGGTATAATTATTTCTAAATTTCAGAAGAAATCCGAAAAAAGTAAATCTAAAAAACATTCAGAAGAGAATAAAGAAGATGAAAACCCTAAATGGAGTATTTTACGGGATGACTTTATGATGGGAGCCACCATGAAGGATTGGGATAAAGAAGGCAGTGATGGAGAGGGGATACCAGATGACTGACAGGCGTCAATTTTTGGGATATTGGCTAATAGTTTTGTAAATAGTGTACAATTGAATAAAATGTCTAAACATGTATGCTTTTTCGTTTTATATCAGATGATCTTTGGTCTTACCAATTATTTGACCTCGGGGAGGAGGGATACCAGACAACTGACAGTGGGGGAGGAGGGATACCAGACAACAGAGACAGTGATGAGGTGGGATACCAGAAAACTGACAGTGATGAGGAATACCAAACATCTGATAGTTGGGAGGAGGGATACCAGACAACTGACAGTTGGGAGAGGGGATATCAGACAACTGGCAGTGGAAGGAAAGATATCAATCAATTGACAGTAGGGAGAAGGGATGCCAGAAATCTTGCAGTCATAATTTGCAAACTTTTTGTTTTTATATCTAGTGATCTTCGGTCTTACCAATTATTTGACCTCGGGGAGGAGGGATACTAGACAACTGACTGTGGGGAGGAGGGATACCAGACAACAGAGACAGTGATGAGGTGGGATACCAGACGACTGGCAGTGATGAGGAGGGAGACCAGAAAACTGACAGTGATGAGGAATACCAAACATCTGATAGTTGGGAGGAGGGAAACCAGACATCCGACAGTTGGGAGGAGGGATACCAGACAACTGACAGTGGAAGGAAAGATATCAATCAATTGACAGTAGGGAGAAGGGATACCAGAAATCTTGCAGTCATAATGAGGGATACCAGAAATCTGGAGGAGGACATTTGACAACTGAGAGTGATGAGGAATACCATACCTCTGACAGTTGGGAGGAGGAAATAGGTATACCAGAAAGCTGAGAATGGGAGGAAGGATACTAGACAGGTATGAGGAGGGAAACGAGACGACTAACAGTTTTGAGAAGGGATACAATATACTAGTATCTTATAGTGGGAGGGAGATATCATACAACTTGCAGTGATGAGGGGGGATACCAGACATTTGACGGTTGATACAATACAGACGTGGAATACCAGACATCTGGCATTGGGAAGGCAGGATACCAGACACCTGACAGTGGGGAGGATATCAGACATTTGACAGTGATAAAACGCTAGTGTAACTTTCATGGAGACCGATTTTGAGTATATGCTCCATCACACGTCAATACGTCAGTAAATCAGCCAGTACGTCAGTAAACACGTCAGACACGTCACAAAAACATAAACACGTCAATGCTACCTTACATTTTCATAACTCATGTTTACTTTTATATATTTTGTATTATGAAACGAAATTTCAAGTCAATTCGTCCAATATCAGAATACGTCAGTAAATCAGCCAGTACGTCAGTAAACACAAAAACATAAACACGTCACAAAAACATAAACAAGTCAGTAAATGCGTCAATACATCACGAAACATAAACACGTCACTAAAATGAAAGCAAGTCAGTAAACACGTCAGAAAAACATAAATAAAACAGTATAAACACGTCACTAAAACATAAACAAGTCAGTAAATGCGTCAATACGTCAGTAAAACATAAACACGCCACTAAAATGAAAACAAGTCAGTAAACACGTCAGAAAAACATAAACAAGTCAGTAAATGCGTCAATACGTCAGTAAAACATAAACACGCCACTAAAATGAAAACAAGTCAGTAAACACGTCAGAAAAACATAAACAAGTCAGTAAATGCGTCAATACGTCAGTAAATCAGCCAGTACGTCAGTTAAAATATAAACATAAACACGACACTAAAATGAAAACAAGTCAGTAAACACGTCACAAAAACATAAACAAGTCAGTAAATGCGTCAATACGTCAGTAAAACATAAACACGACACTAAAATGAAAACAAGTCAGTAAACACGTCACAAAAACATAAACAAGTCAGTAAATGCGTCAATACGTCAGTAAATCAGCCAGTACGTCAGTTAAAATATAAACATAAACACGACACTAAAATGAAAACAAGTCAGTAAACACGTCACAAAAACATAAACAAGTCAGTAAATGCGTCAATACGTCAGTAAAACATAAACACGCCACTAAAATGAAAACAAGTCAGTAAACACGTCAGAAAAACATAAACAAGTCAGTAAATGCGTCAATGCGTCAGTAAATGCGTCAATACGTCACGAAAAATAAACACGCCACTAAAATGAAAACAAGTCCGTAAACACGTCAAAAAAACACAAACAAGTCAGTAAATGCGTCAATACGTCACGAAACATAAACACGCCACTAAAATGAAAACAAGTCAGTAAACACGTCAGAAAAACATAAACAAGTCAGTAAATGCGTCAATACATCAGTAAATCAGCCAGTACGTCAGTTAAAATATAAACATAAACACGACACTAAAATGAAAACAAGTCAGTAAACACGTCACAAAAACATAAACAAGTCAGTAAATGCGTCAATACGTCAGTAAAACATAAACACGACACTAAAATGAAAACAAGTCAGTAAACACGTCACAAAAACATAAACAAGTCAGTAAATGCGTCAATACGTCAGTAAATCAGCCAGTACGTCAGTTAAAATATAAACATAAACACGACACTAAAATGAAAACAAGTCAGTAAACACGTCACAAAAACATAAACAAGTCAGTAAATGCGTCAATACGTCAGTAAAACATAAACACGCCACTAAAATGAAAACAAGTCAGTAAACACGTCAGAAAAACATAAACAAGTCAGTAAATGCGTCAATGCGTCAGTAAATGCGTCAATACGTCACGAAAAATAAACACGCCACTAAAATGAAAACAAGTCCGTAAACACGTCAAAAAAACACAAACAAGTCAGTAAATGCGTCAATACGTCACGAAACATAAACACGCCACTAAAATGAAAACAAGTCAGTAAACACGTCAGAAAAACATAAACAAGTCAGTAAATGCGTCAATACGTCACGAAACATAAACACGCCACTAACATGAAAACAAGTCAGTAAACACGTCACAAAAACATAAACAAGTCAGTAAATGCGTCAATACGTCAGTAAATCAGCCAGTACGTCAGTTAAAATATAAACATAAACACGACACTAAAATGAAAACAAGTCAGTAAACACGTCAGTACGTCAGGGAATTACTATTTGTATCAACTCAGAGTCCGTCGGCCGAGGAAAGTGAAAAAAACTATGTCCACTCTCTTAAGATACCTCTTTTTGACATTCCCAATCGCAAAGTGATCTCAGGCATAGGCGTACGGGGCGTTTGTTGAGCGAGAGGGGGGGGGGGGGGGGCAAAAACAATTTGCCCGACAACTAATGCCAACTCCCCACTTTTATTTGAAGAGGTTTTTTAGGTGCAAATTTTGAAAATTATTGTTGATTTGCTTGCATCTGATGCTTTTCCGAACAGAATTCTCTTAGATTAAAGAACGACCTCCCAATTGAATAGGGTTTGGATGTATCGTAAACCTATACTCCAAGACAATTTTGAAAATTAGGCCTGAGTTCCTTGCATCTAATGCCTTTCCAAACAGAATTCTCTTAGAGAACGACCTCCTAATTGAATAGGGTTTGGATGTATCGTAGACCTATACTCCAAGAAAATTTTGAAAATTAGGCCCGAGTTCCTGGCATCTGATGCCTTTCCGAACAGAATTCTCTTAGATTAAAGAACGACCTCCTAATTGAATAGGGTTTGGATGTATCGTAGGCCTATACTCCAAGAAAATTTTGAAAATTAGGCCCCAGTTCCTGGCATCTGAGAGAACGACCTCCCATTTGAATAGGGTTTGGAACATTGTAGGCCTTACCCAAGAAAATTTTGAAAATTACATGCGAGTTCCTTGCATCTGATGCCTTTCCGAACAGGGCATTTTTTTTTTAGAAAATTAGAGTTGCTTTCCTTGCATCTGATGTCCATTCTCTTCCCAATCGCAAAGTGATCTCAGGTGTTCCAGAAAGCTTAAGCATGAGCCAGTTCTTCAATGCATCAATATATGCATTAAAGAATTGGTATTTTTCACTCGACAGACGCAAAAATACTACAATGCGTCAGTAAATATGCCAGAGAATTAAACTTCCTCACGTCACATAAACAAACATTTTAAGCATAGCCGTAGGAGACAGGGGGCCAGGGGGTGCAGCTGCCCCCCCCCCCCTCCAAATATTATGTTTTCGGGCAAAAAATCACCCAAATCGGGCAAAATTTCATTAAAATTCGGGCAATAAGTCGGTTTTCCCCCCTGTTGAGTCGTGGGCCCCTATGGCTATGATTTTAAGTACCATGTCAAGGTCGTAGGAACCGGGGGGCTGGGGGGCTTCAGCTTTTTGCCATGAAGCAAACATTAACACGACCTCATTTTTATCGTCTGTAAGATAACGTAAATGCTGTCCGGAATGGTCTCAGAGACAAGGACATTAATCCTAATCTTCAAAATTTTCTTAGGGTCGGTGTCTCCTTGAATCCTCCCACACACTCAGAAAAAAAAGTTAGACAAATGTGAGTAATTGCGACTCATTAGATGAGTCATATTCAAATACTCAACACACTGAGTCCATCGACTCGGTTTCTGTTTAAATTGAGTCGCAATTTAGTCATAAAATGACTCAGTTTACTAAACGAGTCAGATAGTTTTTGTATACTGCTTAAATGAGTCAATTGATCGTCAAAACAGAGTACATGGCTGGTACACTGTTAGTCTAATCTGAGTCACATAATAGAACAACAATATCAATCTACCTATAAGTTATGCTTATAGATTTTGATACTGATCAGTTTCAGTAATACAATATATTATAGTAAACGTCTAATTTTGGGAAAATTTGGTTCATGAAAGGTCGTCTGAACTCCATCCATTTCAATTATAATGAAATAGAGGTATCACTTATCTGCCCAGTAAAAGTTCGGGGAAAGTATTAGGTCGCTCTCACATACACATTAGGCATCAGGATGGTTATCAGGTAAAATACGATGCTGATGTATAGAAGGAGTTTTTTTATAGTCACCATTGCGAGCATGAATTTTATATAACGATTTTCTTGATTCTTATTTATGTATATTATACATTACAAGATAAACTATTTTGCATTAACACAACACAAAACTTCATCCACGTTAAACGATTTGACTTATGTCCGAATTGGATAAACTACAAAGAAATAAAAAATTACCAGTTTTTGACTACAAATAAAACTTGTTTGAGTCACATGTGAGTACTTTGTGGAGGGTGAGTCACAGATGAGTCCTTCCGGAATGAGGTATTGTGGGTAATAGTGACGTAATGTTAACGGTTAGGCCTATGTCGTCTGCAGAATTAGGTAAGCAAATAATTCAATCTAAGGCATCAGACGTGTTTGTTGGTCGGTCGAATTAATTGATCGCATGCTTATTATAAGATGGTAACTCATTAAGTTTTTCAAATTGGCAAAGCATTTTTAAAATAATGTCAACTTATCGAAGACTAAAAACAACGAGACCCTTCCACGTCTAATTAAAAATTATGCAACAAGTAGACGAAATTGTCAACGTTTACGAGCGTACTTCACTCGCATACCTTCAGCACGTTTTCAAAAACAATAACAAACACAATACAGTCGTTTCTTTTTAGATTATCTTTGTATTATCTGATGATTCCGTCGAATATGTGTTTTTGGTTTATTTTAATGCGAGTCGTTAGTGAGTCAAAGTACTCGATTATCCAGTTTGAATTTTGAACTAACATGACTGACAATGTAAATATAAAAATAAACCAAGCAACCCCACTTCATTTGTATGGTCTGAAATAAATTCATTAAACAATAAAACCCAAAGAATGTAAAATAATTGGTCATAATTCGCGGGATTCAATACGAATGTCACAACGAATATCTGATTTCATTTATTTCAGAAACCAGATAAAGTTACAATATCAGTGATTTTTTTTTACGACGATGAAACAGCGGAGAAACAACCGAATTTTCGGTATTCAAATTAAATACCGAGGTTGGACAGAACAGGCATACAGTAAGTAAAAAAAACCTAAGAATATGCCAAGACAGAGATATAGCGATTAGTATAGTCAATATGGGGGCTTCTCAACGAAAGATAGTCAGAACCTTCAACAGCTTCCAGACCACCATCAGCAATTTGATAATCCAGTTCCAAAAGACAGGACAGGCCCAAGACCGACCAAAAGACGAAGGGTTACAACACCAGACAACGACCGCTACATCCGGTGAATTCATCTTCGAAACAGATGTGTGACGGCGGCTTCGACGGCAGAAACAGTACTGAGTCATTTCATCAGCAGACGAACCATCGTTTGAAGACTTCATTCAGTTGATATACGAGCCTACGGACCTTCACTTTGGAATGGCGTCTACATTGTCCACGTGCTGCCATGGGCACGTCGGTTGCAGCGACGTGACTGGGCGTGAGTGTTCTTTACAGATGAAAGTAGGTTCAGGATCATCTTAATCGTCAGCTGAGAAGGTATGTGGCCAACCACCTTCAGTGAACCGAAGGACCTTGAACAGACTCTATTGAACTTATGGAACAGGATTTCTGTTGGCGTTATCCGGCGCCTGACAACGTCAACGAGGAAACGTGTCATGGGATAAACTCTTTATGCACTTTTGCAATGAACTGGTTTGTGTAATTTTTAATTTTGACCCTTGACACTTCCTTTGTGTATTGTGGAGAATTAAATATCGTTTGCATGACTCATTTTTATTAATCATATAATCAAAAACCCATTTATGACGTATGTAACAGTGACTCATTTAGTTTCGATACGACTCATTTTTATCATTTACTCAATATCGACTCAATAAATTGACTCAGTTGACATGAGTCACAAGACTCGCGTGATAGTCTTTTTACTCATTTATGACGCACGTAACAGTGACTCAAATAATTTCGTCATGACTCATTTGTATCAGTCAATTTACTCAATATTGACTCAATAAATTGACTCAGTTTACATGAGTCAAAAGACTCGTGAGTAAGTCCTTTGACTCATTTATGACGAATATAACAGTGACTCAAAAAATTTCGGGATGACTCAATTTTATTAGTCAATGTACTCAATATTGACCCAATAAATTGACTCATTTGACATGAGTCATAATACTCATATGGTAGTCTTTTGACTAAGAAAATGACTCAAATATGAGAGTCACAAGATAGTCGTTCTATGGACAAAGTCAATTACTCAGCGAAATGAGTCGATTGACTTGGAATTGTCTAACTTTTTTTTCTGAGTGCAGATGCTACCGTCAGATGCGCGCCATATTATCTTCAACGAGATAACTGTCAGGAAAGGTATCCGATGTAAGAAAATCAACCTTAATGTTCAAAATTTTCTTAGAGCACAATCCCTAGCTCCAAACCGCTTGCAGTTGTTTTGTAAAAGCCTCAGATGCAAGGAAATCAGCTCTTATTTTCTTATTTTAATTGTCTTGGGTTATCCCCAAATTAATCAACGAGATCAGGAAAGGTCTCAGATGCAATGAATTTAATTCGATTTTCCAAAATCTTCATAGAGTTCAATCCGTTCAAATCGCCTGCTGTTCGGAAAGGTCTGATTGCAAGGAAATCAAATCTTATTTTAACATTTTCTTATGATACAAATTTCCAAACGAGGTGTGCGTGCTCAACGAGAATACTGTTCGGAAAGGCATCAGATACAAGGAACTCCCATGTAATTTTCAAAATTTTCTTTGGTAAGGCCTACAATGCCTCCAAACCCTCTTCAAATGGGAGGTCGTTCTCTAAGAGAATTCTGTCGGAAAGGTATCAGATGCACGGAAATCAACTCTAATTTTCAAAAAAAAAAAAAATGCCCTAACAATGCCCTAACCCCTATTCACGAGGTGTGCGTTCTCTAAGAGAATTCTGTTCGGAAAGGCATCAGATGCCAGGAACTCGGGCCTAATTTTCAAAATTGTCTTCGAGTATAGGTCTACATAGGCGTACGGGAGGGGGGAGCAGGGGGGCGGTCGCCCCCCCCCCCCAAATTTCCGGCTCGATCATATTCGGGCAAAATTCTCGACATATTCGGGCACTGAAAGTTCCCGAGTCTTCTTTTCTTAATTTCCTTGTGAGCTGGTGATATTTACCTACGGGACTTGAAAGTTCGAATCGATTGATTTAGTATTCAAAAATTCTCAAGCCAAATTTCCTATGAGTCTTTATACGATTATGAATTTCTGAAAGTCATCATAAATTCACTTATTTCATGCATTATTCCAATAAAATCTTGTTGAATTTTGTGAATGGACATGAAATCGTTTTTGATGAATATTCTCATGGAGTATCAAATTAGTAACCCTTCATGATCACTTTTGTGCATGAATTCCGACATTGTGAGCATATTTCATGTTTTTTTCTCATCCCTCTCGTCCAATAATCAACTCCCAATTATGTCTCAGAAGTCAAATTGCAACAGATTGAATGTAGATTTTCAAAAATTTCTGGGGGAGGACCTCCCGCCCCCCCTGCAGCGGGCTCACGCCTTCAGCGCTTCACGTAGTCGGGCTTGGCCTGACGCGGCTCCGTGTTCAGTAGAATTCGGGCAGAGTCCGAGATTCGGGCACAAATCTCTCCCGCACCCCCAGTTTTAAAACCTCCCGTACGCCTATGTAGGTCTACGATACAACCAAACCCTATTCAAATGGGAGGTCGTTCTTTAATCTAAGAGAATTATGTTCGGAAAAGCATCAGATGCAAGCAAATCAACCCTAATTTTCAAAATTTGCACCTAAAAAACCTCTTCAAATAAAAGTGGGGAGTTGACATTAGTTGTCGGGCAAATTGTTTTTGCCCCCCCCCCCCCCCCTCTCGCTCAACAAACGCCCCGTACGCCTATGCCTGAGATCACTTTGCGATTGGGAATGTCAAAAAGAGGTATCTTAAGAGAGTGGACATAGTTTTTTTCACTTTCCTCGGCCGACGGACTCTGAGTTGATACAAATAGTAATTCCCTGACGTACTGACGTGTTTACTGACTTGTTTTCATTTTAGTGTCGTGTTTATGTTTATATTTTAACTGACGTACTGGCTGATTTACTGACGTATTGACGCATTTACTGACTTGTTTATGTTTTTGTGACGTGTTTACTGACTTGTTTTCATGTTAGTGGCGTGTTTATGTTTTACTGACGTATTGACGCATTTACTGACTTGTTTATGTTTTTGTGACGTGTTTACTGACTTGTTTTCATTTTAGTGTCGTGTTTATGTTTATATTTTAACTGACGTACTGGCTGATTTACTGACGTATTGACGCATTTACTGACTTGTTTATGTTTTAGTGACGTGTTTATACTGACTTGTTTATGTTTTTCTGACGTGTTTACTGACTTGTTTTCATTTTAGTGGCGTGTTTATGTTTCGTGACGTATTGACGCATTTACTGACTTGTTTATGTTTTTCTGACGTGTTTACTGACTTGTTTTCATTTTAGTGTCGTGTTTATGTTTTACTGACGTATTGACGCATTTACTGACTTGTTTATGTTTTAGTGACGTGTTTACTGACTTGTTTTCATTTTAGTGTCGTGTTTATGTTTTACTGACGTATTGACGCATTTACTGACGTATTGACGCATTTACTGACTTGTTTATGTTTTTCTGACGTGTTTACTGACTTGTTTTCATTTTAGTGGCGTGTTTATGTTTCGTGACGTATTGACGCATTTACTGACTTGTTTATGTTTTTCTGACGTGTTTACTGACTTGTTTTCATTTTAGTGTCGTGTTTATGTTTTACTGACGTATTGACGCATTTACTGACTTGTTTATGTTTTAGTGACGTGTTTACTGACTTGTTTTCATTTTAGTGGCGTGTTTATGTTTATATTTTTAGTGACGTGTTTATGTTTTACTGACGTATTGACGTATTTACTGACTTGTTAATGTTTTTGTGACGTGTTTACTGACTTAGTTTATGTTTTAGTGACGTGTTTACTGACTTGTTTTCATTTTAGTGGCGTGTTTATGTTTATATTTTTAGTGACGTGTTTATGTTTTACTGACGTATTGACGCATTTACTGACTTGTTTATGTTTTTTTGACGTGTTTACTGACTTGTTTTCATTTTAGTGGCATGTTTATGTTTCGTGACGTATTGACGCATTTACTGACTTGTTTATGTTTTTGTGACGTGTTTACTGACTTGTTTATGTTTTTGTGACGTGTTTACTGACTTGTTTTCATTTTAGTGACGTGTTTATGTTTCGTGACGTATTGACGCATTTACTGACTTGTATATGTTTTTGTGACGTGTTTATGTTTTTATGTTTACTGACGTACTGGCTGATTTACTGACGTATTCTGATATTGGACGAATTGACTTTGAAGTTTATGTTTTGCTGACGTATTGACGCATTTACTCGACTTGTTTATGTTTTTGTGACGTGTTTATATTTTTTATGTTTACTGACGTACTGGCTGATTTACTGACGTATTCTGATATTGGACGAATTGACTTTGAAGTTTATGTTTTGATGACGTATTGACGCATTTACTGACTTGTTTAAGTTTTTGTGACGTGTTTACTGACTTGTTTTCATTTTAGTGGCGTGTTTATGTTTCGTGACGTATTGACGCATTTACTGACTTGTTTATGTTTTTGTGACGTGTTTATGTTTTTGTGTTTACTGACGTACTGGCTGATTTACTGACGTATTCTGATATTGGACGAATTGACTTGAAATTTCGTTTCATAATACAATATATAAAAGTAAACATGAGTTATGAAAATGTAAGGTAGCATTGACGTGTTTATGTTTTTGTGACGTGTCTGACGTGTTTACTGACGTACTGGCTGATTTACTGACGTATTGACGTGTGATGCAAAATCAATTGGAGATTTTAGTGATAGCTTTTTGGTTACGTTCTTCCTCGGCTGCAATTAAGTTCACAACTTATTATGGATTTAAATTGGATATTGAATGGATTTGTTCCAAATCTAGGCACTGGTATATTTTGATTAGGTTACTATAGCATATTTATAATATTTTAATACAATAAATTGTTTAGATAAGCTTATTGAAGATAAAACAAAAATACCTTTATTGTCAAGTTCGGCATATAACGTCGACTGCTACATTTATGAGAAAATACTCAGCTACGAAATAAGTGTCACTATTTGACGCATCTCCGATACTAGTGAATAATTCCCTATAACCAAATTGATATACAGAGTGGGTGTACAATGAATTCTGTGAAATGGTTCGGATGTATCACCCATAGGCGTACGGGTCGTTAGTTGAAAGGGGAGGGGGGGCAAGGGAATATATATGCCCGACAAGTCGACCCCCACCCCTAATTCCAAAAACTTCTCTCCATCCGCCTGATCACATCATTTCCGAACGATTTTTATACGCCCACTCGAAAGATGGGCGTATATTGTAATCACCCTAGCTGTCGGTCCGTCGGTCCGTTCACATTTAGTTCGTGCTCACTCTACAGGCTACAATTCTTTATAGATTCTTTTGATTTTGATATTGTTGGTCAATGTCATTATGAAGATGATCCCTATTGATTTTCGTGATGATCGGATAATTTTTCACGGAAATATCGTGTCCGACTTGACGCTTCACTGTATTGGCTATACTGTGCAACTCGTGCTCACTCTACAGGCTTCAATTCTTTACAGATTCTTTTGATTTTGATTTTATGGGTCAATGTCATTATGAAGATGATCCCTATTGATTTTCGTGATGATCGGATAATTTTTCACGGAAATATCGTGTCCGACTTGACGCTTCACTGTATTAGCTATACTGTGCATCTCGTGCTCACTCCACAGGCTACAATTCTTTATAGATTCTTTTGATTTTGATATTGTGGGTCAATGTCATTATGAAGATGATCCCTATTGATTTTCGTGATGATCGGATAATTTTTCACGGAAATATCGTGTCCGACTTGACGCTTCACTGTATTAGCTATACTGTGCATCTCATGCTCACTCTACAGGCTTCAATTCTTTACAGATTCTTTTGATTTTGATTTTATGGGTCAATGTGATTATGAAGATGATCCCTATTGATTTTTGGGATGATCGGATAATTTTTCACGGAAATATCGTGTCCGACTTGACGTTTCACTCTATTAGCTATATTGAGCATCTCGTGCTCACTCTACAGGCTTCAATTCTTTACCGATTCTTTTGATTTTGATTTTATGGGTCAATGTCATAATGTAGATGATCCCTATTGATTTTCGTGATGATCGGATAATTTTTTACTGAAATATCGTGTCCAACTTGACGTTTCACTTTATTAGCTATATTGTGCATCTCGTGCTCACTCTACAGGCTTCAATTCTTTACAGATTATTTTGATTTTGATTTTATGGGTCAATGTCAGTATGAAGATGATCCCTATCGATTTGCGTGATGATCGGATAATTTTTCACAGGAGTATCTTGTCCGACTTGACGTTTCACTCTATTAGCTATATTGTGCATCTCTTGCTCACTCTACAGGCTTCAATTCTTTACAGAATCTTTACAGATTCTTTTGATTTTGATTATGTGTGTCAATGACATTATCAAGATAATCCCTATAGATTTTTGTGATGATCGGATAATTTTTCACGGACATATCGTGTCTAACTGTCTTGACAATGTGTTAATAAGTGTTAATTCAGTTTATATTCACAGTTCTTTCTTTCAACTAAATGTGAATGGGCAACAAACAATCACTCACACTTACAATCAAAGCTATCTGTGGGCGTATGTTACCTTGCCTGGCAAGCTATATTATTTTTTAAAATTTCCTTCATGAAAATCACCCCCAACAGAATGAAAATTGTGTCGTTCCCTGCCTGGTAAAAACTGTAATTGTCCCCATTATCAGCGGATCCTTTTTTTGAAATCCTTGACACACCCCATGTAATTTTCGACCATTTCACCCCTATTCAACCTTCAGTAAGAAAACGGCAAATTAAAAGGACTCCCATGACTGCTGGTTTTGAAATATGATTAACTGTATAGGCAAGACAAGTTGTGACCGTTTTTCGACCACGGGTCTCAACGTAACAAGGCATCTTTCCAAGGGTATATCCTTTTACATATTTAAATAATCATATATTATTTATTGCCCAATTATTCAAACATTAACGTAAAAAAAAAACAGTACATTCATATATATCATTATATAAAAACAAAATCTCTCCAATGCTCAATAATTGTTAAATGATATATTTAAAATTATTATATATGAATTATTATAACAAAATCTACATCATAAATTCGCTACCCTTAATAATACTTTTATTTCATTTCAAATCACAAGATTAGTATGGTACAAGAAGAAGCTACTGACACATGTGATAAATGATAGAATATATACATCAGGAATAAAGGAATATCAAATTTTTCGACGGTTTAATCAGATTTGGATGTGAGACCATTTTTCTCTGGTTGGAAGAAATGTTTGACAATATTATCAACGATATCGTTGAGTTCATTTGTCGCTTCTTCTTTATCCATGCCTTTATTCTTGTCCGGGACATGCTCCGTGTAGTACTTAATCTTTGGTTCAGTTCCACTAGTTCGGAGAGTCGTAACGCATCCGTTCTCAAACGTAAAGGTAATCATTTGGCTACTAGATGTAGGAAGGTCCGGTTTGAAATCTGGTTTCGAACTGTCGTAACCCTTGCCAGTTAGATCTCTGACGTGCCGGATTTTGTAAGGTCCGCAACTAGTTGGGTATTTACCAGAGTTTCGGATATTTTCAAACATTTTGTTAATGGTGTTTTGATCGTGACAAATGTAATAGGAATTACTAGAAATGTGATAGCCATATTTGGAATATATCTTTTCAAGTTGTTCGGTTAAAGAGGAACCATTTTTATACAGTTCCTTCACGAGTTCTCCTGCATTAACAGCAGCCGATATTCCGTCTTTGTCTAAAACTTCGGTGCCGACCATAAAACCAATAGCTTCCTCAAAAGCAAATGGCACATGTTTTCCTTTTCCCATCAATTCAAAAGCTTTGTTGCCCATCCATTTAAAACCAGTCAAAGTTTCTATAAAATTGAAACCCTCTACTTCACCGATTGATCTTAATATTTTAGAAGAAACTGTGCTGGACAGCATGTATACATCAGAAGAAGGAACGTCTGGGTTTTGCTTTCGGAATCTTTGCCAACACCACCACCCTAACAAAGCACCTATTTCGTTTCCAGTAAATATCTTCCACTTTCCGTTTGGTTGTTGTTCGGCTATTGCTAAACGGTCGGCATCAGGATCATTCGCAAGGATCACACGACTGTTGTTTTGTTCCGCAGTTTTCATGGACAACAACAACGCTCCTTTGCCCTCCTCTGGATTCGGTAACTTGACTGTAGGAAAATCTGGATCAGGTTCTACTTGTTCTTTGACTGGGATCGGTTGAGCAAATCCTGCAACTCTAAAGGCTTCTTGAATATAATGATAGCCGACGCCGTGCATCGCAGTATAAGTCAGAGGTGGTGCGCTATTATTGCTGGCTTGGCTAATACACGTTGTCAATAGTCGTTCGTTATATTTTTGGAAAATTTCTGCATAAGGATCTTTCCGTAAATTAGACTGCGCCAGTTCAGTGTTCCACGAGTCTTCCCAGGGAGCAAGATTTTCGCAGATTGCTTTAGAAATGTCTTTATCTGTTGGTGGTATAATTTGGGCGCTGTTTGTCCAGTAGACCTTGTAGCCATTATCTTCTTTTGGGTTGTGAGATGCGGTGATCATGATGCCACCAGCGGCTCCATAGTATTTGACGGCAAATGGAACATACGGTGTAGGACAGATTCTAGAATACAGAAAAACTGGAACGCCTTGACTAATTAATACAGCAGCAGTTAATTCACTCCAACGTTTACTGTTGTAACGTGCATCAAACCCAACGACCACCCCCATCTTCTTGGCACCTTCACAACTTGCCAGTAGATGTTTTGTCAGACCTTGAGTCGCTTGGATAATCGTTAAATCATTAAGCACAGAATTTCCTGCAGCCATCCTCGCTCGCATTCCTGCAGTTCCAAACTCAATCCGTGACATCATCCGTTTTTCAAGTTCTTGGACGTTCTTATCATCGACAAGTTGCTGGATTTCCGCCCTGGTTTTCTCGTTTTTATCCCACTCCATCCATTTTTGGATTTCACTAGACAATTCTGCACTAAAGTTGTCAGCCATTTTTAACTGTTCAAAATAATCAGCGATACGATTATCTGTCTACTATCACAAAAATATATTCACACGTATAATAAGGTCCAGCAGTGTTGAGCAGTCACTGCCGAGTTGGTTAATTAATGCGTAAGTGAAAAGGTCAATCTTATGCAATGACCCGTCACTACCTAGGCTACCACAAATGGCACAATGCAGTTGACTACCAAACTTTTAATGTCGGTTAAAAATCCATATACGTGTAACATCAATTTCCACCAGAGAAGCGGTCAATTGATGAAATACCGGAACTAAAACAATCCCTTAAACTCGAGTGCAGTGAGTTAATTGACTGAATGTAGATTATTATAATGTGGCCTTCACCTTCAATTTCAAGGTAATTTTCCCTCTCTATTATCCAGACATTTTTTTTTAAGTATGAAATTAGAATCAAAACCATCAAAACAGAAGATATTTTAGAACTTCAAAGTATTTCTCATTCTGTTACATCGTAAAGGCAACATAAATTAAAATTTCTACAAAAAAATATGCAATTTATCATTATTTCAAATACAAATTGACGAACTGGAAAAACGAGGAATTTCAAGACTAATGGGACGTAACTCCATAATATCAAAATGGCTACCGACGGAGAAAGCATGGATGTTGAAATTGATAGAAACGGTGAAACAACCAAAGAACCAAAGAGTAAAAAACATGATTCTGGGACAGCTGATCTGGAAAAAGTCACCGACTATGTGGAGGAAGCAGATATTTCGTCTCAGAGTATCGGGGACGCCATGAAAGCCGTCAGTGACCAACAGAAATTGGAAGCTGCAGAAAGACAAGTGAAAGAAAAAGAACTGACAAAAGTGAAAATAAACAAGGACGATGTGGATTTGATTGTGAATGAAATGGAAATACCAAGAACTGTGGCGGAAAAGACGTTGAGGAAGCATAAAGGCAATATTGTTGAAGCCTTGGTGGCACTGACTGACTAAAATATATTATAATTGAATCATAATTCTGGTGCTTATTATTGGCAGTGAGTGGCCAGTCACTGAACAGTAGTGGCATTGTGAGAACAAAAGTTATTTATTTTAAGATCAGACAAAAGTCTTTTATTTTAAGATCAGATGGCATCAAGTAATGTGACAAGTGTTATTGTAATGTTTTTGTGAATAGGCTTCATGCTATATTTAAACTTACTCTAATAATTGTAATTAAATTATTTTCCATGTTTCACTTCACAAATTCAATAAAAGAACAATCTATTTGGAAATAATTTTCAATATTTTGATCCTATGCAGTGTATTGAACATCAAACAAGGATATTTAAAATTTGAAGTGAAAAAGAATTTTTATTAACAAATATAGTGTGATTTTTTTTAAATGACTTCTTTTAATAATAAATTTGCAACAATAAAACCGGTAATAAGAGTTTCAAGAAAATGTATTTGGTAATGGTAACCATTCCTAGCTGTCACAGGTGGAGTTCTGGTGACCCTCCTTCATGAAAGTTTAGCCCATTAAATGGAAAACAAAGTTCTGATGATCTTGAGGCGCTAAAAGACGGGGGCCTTATTTTCACTTTCCAGGTCTCAGCCCGTCTGAACCCCATTCCATCCAAAAGGCTGTCTAATTGTAAAAATCATGAACACAAACACCAAACCGAGATGAACTGTTTAACTTCACAGCATCAAAATTTTACAGAGTGGTTCTCCAATACAGTAATTTCCATGATAATTAACAAAGTTTTTTTGTAGATGTCTTTGTCAATCAAGTCATTGGTAACTTGACTGTTATTGCCTGAAATACAAAGTCTTGACAATAAACAGGCTTCATGGCTTGATGATCTTAACTGTCTTACCACAGTGTATATGCCTACTATATTTTCAACAAAATACTAATTAAATATAATTTTTATATTGACTTAAATGATAAATCAAATCCAGTGGGATGAAAAAAAAAGAAACATATATATTTCAAGGATAACAACTATGATTCACATGAGGATCCTTTCGCCAAACCTCTTGATCTTTCCATTATTATTATTTGTAACCATGAACTGGAATTTTGAGTGAAGATGAAATATTCAAGTTCAAACACCTTGAATGAGTACCAAACTCTTAAACACAACAACCACCATTTGCTTGTAACCACGAAAAAGATCCTCTAATACAATTTATAATGTATTGTACTAGATTTTCAAAAAATTACAATTAAATAATATTTTAAATATAGATATAAATGACCAATCAAATCTAACGGGAAGGCAATCTTTTTGATGAGATCCTCTTATGCCATAAATTGACAAGGCTTTGTTATTCTCAGATTTATTGCAAATATGCTGAACCTGAAAGTATACCTTACCTTGTTACAGAAAGGACATTCACCATATATTGTATTAAAACTTTGTCTACTTGATGGTAGAGATCTCAACCACTGAAAATAAATAAATAGATAAATAAGAGTTTTCTCCCTTTATTCATTATTGCTTTTTTAGTTTGTGAGTGCTCCTCTTGCCATTCAACTGATGGTTTCATTGTTGTTCTGAAATGAAAATGTAAAGAATGCCTAATTTCTTAAAACTAACCTCATATAAACAATGTTGATGAAAAGCTTGAGCACATCTCTTGTCCTCACACACAATATCAGGAGTAGACAACTCTAGTTTATATGCATAACAAATACCACATTCTACACTGAAATCCTGCAACATCAATCACAAAATATATTTAAAAGGGCATGTACCTTTACTGGAATATAACTTTTCAATCAGCAATGATTTTGAAATAATAGCTAAGAAAGAATTAATTGTTTTGAGTTATATTATGTAAAATGTGCTTAGACTGGGTCTACCAGAACTATAGTAGAAATAATTCGAGACTCAGTTTAGAATTTAAATTATCTGTGTATAAAGGGAGGTCTAGTTACGTATGGTACTTTTGGTAGTCGTTTTACTTACTTCTTTTTTAGAATTAGTGGGTGATGGAAAAGTGATATCTAAAACAGTTTCTAAATTACTTAATAAACTTTTATGGAGATCCCTGAAACACACAAAACAAATATGTCAATTCCCTTCTTTCTCACAGAATTTCAGAACATCAAAAGATTGTACCACCATGGATAAACATAGACAAGGTATTGTGAAATCTTTTTGTTTTTTTAGGTTTAACAGCCCAGTTACCAGGAGTGAATTGTTGTTGGGGTACTCTTGGAGTAAGCGATATGGGGTCAATATGGGGTCAATCTCAAATGTGTGAAGATGGAGAGAAATCTTTTTACCATATTTGTAAATTTTCATTCAGTTTTTCTTTCAAAGGGTTAATGAGCTGATCTGCTCCTAAAAAAATACATTCTGGAAAAATCCTTGGTTGTTTGGCGTCCACTTTGATTTGTATTGATGCATTAGGTCCTACAAAATATAATGTCCAAATTAAAATCACAAATTCATAATCAATATAAAATTCAAATTTTGGAATGCAACAGTATCGAATTGTAAAAAGTTACATAATAACTTTAAAACTGTTCATCAAATCAAAATATTGCAAAGTCAGAACCAACAGCTCCATGCCATTTGGTCAAACAATTTGATCATTATCCATGCTAAGTTTCTATTAATATCATAAACCAAATGGAAATTCACATTACAGATCCTTATTTTACGTACAAGCCTGGGCAAATGAAGATAAACAACGTGCAGTGTACAATAAATGACGATTATCAAGATGGCATCTTTATTGGCACAGCCTTTATACAGAGAAGAGATATTACCTATAACAATACGTCTATGAGTGCAACTAAATCCAGGTTGTTCTGGGTCTAAAATCCATGTATTGCTATCAATTTGTTCCATTTCATCCCAGAAATCTTCATATTGTTTTAAACTTTCTTCAAATTGATGGACTAAACTTTTCAAACCATCCTGTTGGCTCCAGTGATAAATAAATCTATTTGGTAAATCACTCTGACATTTAGGTTCTGCAGATAAATTCTATAAAAGAAATTGAATTCATTGAAATATGTATCAAATTGATACATATTTCAATGAATTCAATTTTTTTATCAATGCAAAAATATGTTATCTTGAAGTAAAATGTAATGAAATAAAATTGGCAGCTGATTTCTATACCTTGACAAACATGGCTGCCAACACAAGACAGATGTGGACAAGTGAAAATGATTTTTACCTGACAATGAAAGTTAAGTTTTAATAAATGTTGTCTATCTTTATTATCATTTATAGCTAATATCACTTTCTCAAAACTAGTGTCGATAGATTTTAATCTGAAATAATCAAACAGATTTACACATCAATAATCATAAAGAGACAAGCACTGTTCTCAGGCAATATCATCAAAATGAAGTTCTAAGGGGAGTCATGATGACTGAGTGAGTTAGATACTGTCTGGATAACTTGAAGATTTAAGATTCAATCTTGACATGGGTTGAGATAATATCTTCAGATTTTACAACCGGTTTTCCCCTTTTTAATAATGAAGGTCAGATGAGCTGACACAGAAAAAAATTGTCTAGTTGTTCAAATTGGACAATTAACAATGACCCTGTGTGTTAAAAGTCAAGACAGTAATGTTGAAAATAAAAAATGTAGGCATAGTAATCTTGGCACCTCATTAGGTGCAGAAAAGTAGTATTTAGTATATCATTGCAGGTGTCAGAAAAGACGCAAGGGCAACAACATTAAAGGGATATGTTCACTAACTGTTCTACCTAAAAAAAAATTATTCTCAGAATCTGTAATTTTTTAGCTAATCTAATCTATCATATTGTTCACAACTCTCCTACGAAATTTAAGCCTTCAAACACATATGTACCCATATCAGCGTTTGAAAGTCAAAAATACGACTCGTCGTTTGTAAGACTATGCATTATATTGAAAAACATAATACAGAAAATGAAGGATAAATGTTAAGGTAGGGATAAAATTGAAGGAATTATATGAATTTCATGTATTTCTAGTGCTTCTGGAGGCCAAAAATGTATATTCAAGTCCTAAATCGACCGTCGGAAATACTGAAGATTCACCTTTAAAGGTAAAGTTGTAAAAAAAAATATCCACTACTGACCTATTCCAGCCAATACTTTGTAATTGTTCAACTATATAGTGAATTAAACTACAATTAGAATACAAATCTTCTGGTTTCAGTTCATTTTCCTACAAAAATAATTCTATAATATATACATGATTTGACCAGAACCAAATAGAACTCAATTGTTTTGAATTTTTACAATTGGCAACAGATGTGAAAAAGTGAGCATATTATTGTGAAGATAGCTTGCCTGGCAAGATAATATACGCCCACTGGCAGCTTTGATCAAACAAAATAATGAGTTACAGAAAAAAATACTTAAACTTCAGTCAAACACCTCTTTTGAACTTTATGGGAAGATACAGAACAATATTACCAAGATTACCAAATATTACAGTGTTTTCGAGCTAAAAAAACTAATGAATTTTCAAGAACAAGTAAATATTTTTCGATTTTGCTGATTTTCAAAAAGGTTTATCCTTGGGTAATAATGCACACTCACACCAAGTTTCGTCAAAATCCATCAAGAATTATGCCTTCAAGAGTGTTTACAAGCTAAAAATTAGACGCGTTTTCAAGAACATGGGCAATAATTCATAGTAAATATTTCAAGATTTTCCTGATTTTCTATAGGATTTTCTATAAGTTCATCCTTGGGTGATTTATGAACACTCGCACCAAATTTCTTCAAAATCTCTCAAGTATTGTACCTTGTAGAGTGTTTACGAGCAATTGTGGACAGACTGACAGACATGGGTGACGCCAATATACGCTCAACATTTCATGTGGGCATATATGAAATTCCTGGACTATCCTTCTTTAGAAATATAACTACCTGGTATTAGGTAATTAAAACCTTATTATTAGTCCACCCCCAATGTTTGTTTTTTATATGACTGACTCAATATCACGCAATAATAGAAGCTATAAAAATACATGGAAATGCTTTTATAATAAAAAAGAAGCTGTATATAGAAATCAATAATTCAATTAGAATCCATCTTATATACGTCAACAAACTAAAATGGGTGTGTATCAGATTTCAAATGTCTGGGTTATCAATAAATATTGCTAAAGCGGTGACAACATTCCTCATAATTGATTAACAACTGATAAAGCAAGGCGCAGACAACAAACTTTTGTTATTCGAAACATAAAATATGCAATGGCAATAAAACATAGTACCGGTACTAACTATTTTTCAATCTTGCTGATTTTCAAAAGGGTTTATCCTTGGGCAGTGTAATGAACACTCACACCAAGTTTCGTAAAATATCCATTAAGAATTGACCTTTAAGAGTGTTTGGAAGCTAAAAATTAGACGTGTTTTCAAGAACAAAGGCAATAATTCATAATTCAAATATTTTTCATGACCTAAGGACCGATTGCAATGATATTCTACATGAGAGTATAATGTGTGGTTTGGTTAAGTTCAGAAACTTTTCGTAAAACAAACACACATCACAGAAAGATGACAAAATATTCCCTGACAATAGTCCATTGATCATGTATTTGTGTCCTAACGACCTAAATACAATATTGGAAATTACTGTATGAAAGAAAGATAACATAAACCTCGAAAACCTGAAATAATTGCCACTATAACCTATACAACTTCATTTAATTCAAGAAAAAACAGAAATTTCATTCTGAGAAGTCAAACATGAAGCTAGAATTGAACCTTATCAGATGAGAAAACAAGCATTTGATTCATAATCTCGGGACTATCTAAAACCTGAGCCCATTAAACCCAGAGGTGAAATTTGTTATGTCTATACTACGGTAACATTGCTTATTATGCTATAGGTAACTGCTTTTTAACTCAGGATTATTCACAAAAATTACTGTACTTACCACAACATTAACCAAATCTTTCAGAAAATTCCCTACAGTTTTACACTGGGATAATCTCTAAAAAAGAAAGCACTGTTGTCACCACAAATTGTTTTACAAGTCATCAGGACCCAAAACAATTTAATGTTTATTGTATAATTGTAAGAAAAAAGACCGAAAATAGTATGACTAAGCAACTTGATCAAAATTTGGCAATATTGAAAATAATATGGCTTAAATTGTGACAATACAAAATTTAGACAGATATGTCTCTTTTCTGAGAAAAATGAAAGTGTTAGAAATACCTGTTTTAATATGGGCCAATACTGGTTTATAATAACTTGTATTTTCCATTCTGCCTCCACAACTGTTTGACTGAGATCACCTCTATCAGGGATTGTAATCTTTATTTTATAATCTTCATGCTACAGGTAAACAAACATTAACTTTAACTTTACATAAAACTTTAACTTTACATAAAACTTTAACTTTACATAAAAATGTGCCTTTAAGTCAGGGGTTCAGACAAAGAACGATATGTTGGTTACCATAAAGCTCATATTATGTATCATTTTTAAGAAATGATGATAATTATGATTTAATAAAAGAAAGCAAGACAATTATATGTTCATTGTTTGAAAAATTCCAAAAGAGAGTGATATCAATGTGTGAAGAAAAATGCTTAGAGTAAGACTTTTAGTTGTCCATCAACCAAAGGTGTTCAAATTTGACTGGTCATCAGAAAAAAACTAAAAATCATAAAATATATGAGTGAAATATCAGACAACTGAATTACCTTCAAAGTTAAATATCCTTCATAAACTCTGCCTATATCATCCTGGGGTATCATCAGAGGGAAATCTTCTATATCTAACATTTTTGTTTCATATTCATAACATCTTAAGGCCTATAGCAGACCTATACATATCCTACAATTATAGCATGAACAGAATAGCATGTCAAAAAATTCAATATCAGAGCAAATTACATATTTGAATTTGTGTTTATTGTGCCTTCACCACATCAACCATAGACATCCTATATATATATTTATTTATAGGATGTCTATGACATCAACCAACAATATCAAACATTTTCCATCCTGATAAACTCCCACAGATCTTGAGACACCCGATATATGTGAAGGGATTATGCAATTGTGGTGCAGTTCTATTTCATTTAAAGAGCTATTGAAATATAGTTCTATTCAATACCTAAACAGACCCTTGAAATAACAGAATGTTTCGATTTGAAACATTTGTCATCGAACAGTTAGCCAATATTTAGATTTTAGATTGTAAATTTTGTGAGTTATTTCCCTTGACACATTATTTGTCTAAAAAATAAACCGTTACATCCTTATTTTCCTATTATATGACCTCAAAGTTAAAGAAAACTCTAAATTTGTGCACAGTCTTTCATTAAAAGCAGACAAAACCCTCCCTAAAGGGTTAGAAACGACTTAACCTTGCTTCCGTCTCGACTTACCGATTGCTGATCAGACCACAATTACATTTCGTAATATTTAAAGACGACATTTGAAGACCGTAGATAAAAAAAATAAAGGATAAATGTGAAAATAGTTAAAAGCTCAAAGAAATGTGATGCAATGTAAATCATAAGATTAGAACTATAGTCGTGAGAAAAGGTAGCAAACTGTTCCAACTTCCAACCTTGCATAAAAAACCCGCCGCCAAAAGAAGTGAAAGTAGAGTTTCCGGTGTCTCGGTTGATGTTTATAGTCCGAAATATTGTCGCCTCTAAACTGTCAAATGACCAATGGCTGGCTATATATTATGCTAAATAGGTTCCCAAGCCATGGATTGGTATATGAAATAGATTATATTAATACAATAAACATTTGATTTAGCTTATAGCACTCTTTTGGAGTGTACCATGCCACTATCAGCGTTATGCATATTATGCTCACTTGAAGTGGCATATGGTCCGAAACTTGCTGACTCTTATTCATGCATGCTGTTCCAACAAAGTTATATATTTTCAATCTCCCAGTCAGTCCCTTTCCGACTGGAGTGGAAATGGTCTTAGTCTCGTCGTTAGGGTGGGTTTTTTGTGGATTGGGCCCTTAATCCGTTGCTATCATGATAAGGTTTTCTCGTCATTAACTTTGATTGGTCGAACGATTATTGTCGACCAGTTATATTCATTGTAACAAATTATTGCGGGAAAACTTTCGAATGACCAGACGTCAAATTTCTTGTAGCAAATTTACCTTGTGATAATCGAGTCTCAACGGTCATAAATTGAATGCGACGTATAGTGTTTTTTAAACGAGGTTATTAGTTGATAATGACGAGAAAACCCCGTCAATCCAGCAACGGTAGATAATGCAAATGTCTAACGTTGCTGAAGGAACATGGTTAGAATTAGGCCCCAGCAGCTAGGCTTCTTATAAAACTGAAAAAAATAAATGTTTGATGGGGATTTTGGCACCTCAGAATCATCTTCTATAGGTGGTCTAGAAGCGGTTCCCGCTTACCATAGACAGAAAACAGTATGAACAGATCTGACTTAAATGTGCTCTACAGGTTTGTAGTTTTACAAAATTTCATGGGAGAGACCCGCATTGCAATCTACAACTTGCACATAAAACCTGGGCCCAGCACCAATTCTACCCTAGGTGACGGGGCTGACTGTTCTCAAATCAACCTGGAAATATGTCAATTTTCCAAATTTGATGACTATATCCCTATCAGAGAAGACCAAAAAAGTGAAAGAGATGGTAATTAAAGAGCATAAATTTGCACCATTCAAATTTTCGATGAGACGTATATATATAGTGGTTAAGTGTGGGTCCATAAATTCTAATGAAACTCAGTATTTGGTGACTCTAGAAGGCCTCATTTTATACATCTTAAGCAAGCACATTCTGCGATTAGTGGCATCGTCAACATGTTCCTTTGCCGATCTAACCATTGCTTGCATGACACACATATCTCCCCATTATAATTTTCATTGGTCGAGAGTTTTCCTCTCTACTAATCATATTACTTCAAACTTCTTATTGCGGGAAAATTTCACCCTTCCATTACGCCATTTAATTACCCGGAAAAAATATCCTAACTGAAAACTTTGATAATAAAAATCCGTACAAGCAAAACAATTCCGTTAATCAAAAATACTTGATTTTTATGGAAGGAAGCTTATTAATTTCCCCATACCCCAAAAAATAAAAAACCTGTATTCAATCCCTTGAAGATTGGCTGAATCTATTCACTCAACAAGACTATCATACTATATAACTTTTTAACATTTTAATGGAAAACAGAATAACTCAATCAATCAAAACCATTTATCAGACAAAACGGCAAGTTATCATATTAGAGTCATAGATGTTAATATCGGACATTGACGTAGATTGAGCCGAATGATTCCGATGGTGTATACGACTGGATATAAAAGAGAGTCTGGAAGCATGTGACTAGATATTAACCAATAGAAATGAAGTATGATAATACGGTTCAGCTTTATAAAAGATGACAGCCAGTGAGTGTAAATAGAGCAGATGTCAATTACTCAGGTTAACATTCGCTATATAGTAAAATTGTCAATAAAACAACTCGGAAAACTATCTAAAAATGAATGGTACTGTAAAAGAATACGTTGCCAATCCTGACGTAGAATTAACAGAAAAGTTAAGACAATTAACGATGGTGAAACAGCCTGGTACAAACGGCAGTTCACATGTGCATACTTCAGTAAATAAAAACGGTAATGATATAAGTGACAAGGTACAATCGAAAGTAGCTAATAGTAATGGAAACCGAAAAGATAATAGTATAGAAGAGGAACGTGTTGCGTATTTGTCAAGTCATTTTAAACAAATTTTGCAAGGAGTCGGTGAAGATCCAGAAAGGCAAGGACTAGTAAAAACACCTGAACGGGCGGCTAAAGCTTTGATGTATTTTACTAAAGGTTATTCAGAGAATATTGAAGGTATGTATGAAATTTTAGAATTAATGATAAGCTAATTGTGGCAAGAGGTTAGATTGAAATTTAAAAAAAAAGTGTAAAAAACTACGTAATTATCCCAGTAGGAATTCGAGTTATTTTCTTAATAGAATTCTAAAACTGATGTTAATAGATTTTATTAGTTTAATCCTATATAATAAAAAACACGTTTTTAAACAGAGTATGTGAGAATAATTTATAGGGTAATTTTGTATCTGACATTTTTTAAAGATATGCCACCTCTTAGAATGAACAAAAAAATTAAGTTCTCAAACTTGGTCAATAAGAGTAGGCTATCATTCATCAACAGTGTCCAAAGTATACAAATTGAATCAAATAAGCCAATAAAACTATGTAATTTTGTATAGAAAAGTATTGAAAAACGCGTAAAATTATTGAGTTAACGTTTTTCAATTATTGTATATTATACAAAGTTTTCTGAATTTATCAGGGAGCCGCGGTGGCTCAGTGAGTTAGACGCTTGCTCGCTAACCTGGAGGTCCAGGGTTCAATCCCGGCATGGGTCGAGATGATACCTTCGGATTTTTCAACCCGGTTTCCCCCTGTCAGTGATGCAGGTCGGAGGGACTGACATGGAAAAGCGTCTAGTCGTTCGGATGGGACAATAAACCGAGGCCCCGTGTGCTATTGGCTGTGCACGTTAAAGATCCCTCGACAGTTGGAAATCGAAAATAAGAGCAGGCTAATGCCGCTGTCCTGGCAAAATTTCCCTCATTGCACACTGCATGGCGTTTGCCCGTCCTCAATTAGCCCATATTAGGTGCAGAAAGTAGGACGTAAAACTCCATTCATTTCATTTCATTTCTGAATTTATCAGATTATTAAGGTAATCTGTTGTATAGTCCTCTGATGAATATATACATGTACTCTTATTGACCAAGTTTGAAAATTGAGATTTTTTGTTCATTCTAAGGGGTTGTATTCCTTTTATTATGTTAAAACATTGTGTTGCTACTAAGTATTACATTGTATCAGAATATAGTAATAATATCATACTTTCATTTATTAGCCCTATGAAAATATTGTAAACTGTACTGATTTTTAAAATAGAAGCAAATACTATATTTGAGAAATCTTTTCCCTTTTACAACATTTTTATGCTACCCGATACTCAGAATTTTGCATAATTCTCCTTTAATCTTCTATTATCTTCCTTTCAAATGTCTTGTCCAAAGAATTAAGTAGTTTTTAGAAGAGGACTTCTCCATAAAGGAGTATTACCTGGTGTATCAAAAAGAGTGAGCATGAACTGCTTTAAAACATTTAATGATACAGATGGAAAAAGATCAATTTATGCTAGACTGACCAAATGATTACATTGAAAATAACTACATATGAGAAGATTAATCTTTTAGAATGGGTTTTTAAGACAAAAATATCTTTTATACAAATTTTTAATAATTGTTATCTGTAAAAGATAAGACACTATTGAAAATGGTTATAGTCAATTTGGTCCCTTACAGCAATGCCCTAAATTCAAAATATGTGATCCCAAAATGGTGTTTCTGAAATTAATAGCCAAAACAATGTAATGACCAGATCATTAATGTTTCACTCAGGTATACCCTCGATTATTTATGAAGTTGGCGTTTTAGACACACCAAGCTTCGTGAAAGAAAAACTGATAAAAAATAACATTATAAGTGTGTCAGCCATTCTAAAGTCTTAAAATAGTTGTGTTGTTGATTTTTATTTGAGGCGATATTACTAACGATATAAATTCCTATACCGGTATTTACCGCGATACCAGTATATCGCCCAGCCCTATCCTACAGCTGATCACTCTATTATAAATACTTTGGCTACAGACTACTTTATTAGATGCCATACGAAACCCATTTTGAACCCATAATAAAAAAAAAATTATATAGTTTACTGAATGAGCTAAAAATTTCATAGTTATTATGAAGCTAAGATTAGATCACTCTTATTGCAGAGAATTGGAAAAATGGGCTGAGAGCGCTCTTGAGAATGCTACAGAAGCATTTTCATTAAGTTAGAACTCTCTGGGGGTTATATTTATTTCATTTATGTGGGTGGACGAAAGGTTATGATCAGGCCTTCAAAGTTATGGGGTTTTTTTCTAATTTGGGCACAACTAATTAGGGCACAACATTTACTGTTGTAGCTAGCATGTAATCATAAGCCCTGGTAACCAAAGATTTCACTTTCTATTAATATGACTGTCTTTTTTAAACAGCTGTGATTCCAAACCTTAAAATGCTTGAAACCTTTTCCCTTGTAAGTGAAGGATCAGGAGAGGCTGATATGGAAAAGAGCCCTAGCATTACATGATATGATCTAATAGATATATTACTAAAGTTCTAGTCAGATAAAACTGGCAATAACAATCAAACTGGCAGCCCTAAAATTAGTTCTCAATTAGCTAACATAATTCACAGATATAACATAACCATTAAAATTAATGTCTAATTTGCGATGCCAATCTAGAATACAAACATGACATTTTGAAGTTCTATTCAGGCGAGACTGGTTTATACCTTCAAATCAAAGCCTTGGTGTAAATAATTGTCAATTTAGGAAATTAGCTAAAGTTTTGCGTAGTATATAATACATAATGAAGAACCAATAAACTACCAAGAGCAAACATTGTCTCATTGAGATGGCAATCTGTAAACCAAACATGACAGTCACTCGGAATAAACAGTGAATTAATGAAATGGGAACGGATTCCGAACCGATTCAATATGTATGGTAATTGAAGGATCATTTGTAATTCTGTGTTCTCGATCAGAAATACGATAACGTAGGAGGGAAAATGTCTTTTATGACATTTAATTATTGACCATATTTAGACTAGAGTTTTTGATATTCATAGACTTAATTTGAATTCATACTTAATTTAGTTTTATTAAGAAATCTAAAACGTCTAATTTTTGTATGCTCATAATTATCACCGAGTTTTTTACTTGAAATTTGCTTTTATATTATGTTTGTCTACCAGTCATGTTTAAAAAAGAAATAAAACTTGTATGTTCAGTGAGTTGTAAGTTGTATTTTGACTTTTTTGAAGTCACAAAATTATATATTATAAGCAGAAATTAAATTAAATTATACATGCACTTATTGGGCTTGTGGCAACAGGCAACTGCTATACAGTGTGCATTCAGGAGAGTTTTGCAAGGGAATGATATTGTCCTACCCACATTTTCAATTTTTAGGGGATCTGAAACATGCACAAAGGGATTGTAAAGAGATTTTCTAAAGTTTGTATGTGTATCGGGGACGCTGATAGCATCAATTTGCTCTATTCCAATTTCCATATATACAATCCCTTTAAACAAGTCACAAGTATGGAAATATGAGAAAATAAGAACGGTATATGACACAAATCCAAAACACACAAATCTAAGGAAATGTCATTTGAGGAGATTTAACTTGTTAATGAAGGCAAGAACAGCTGTCCTTTGGTTTATTGTCCTAACTTCCTAATTGGTTAATCTTTTATTCATTAGCCAATTGCATTTAACCATATGCCAACTGAGGAATACACCTATAATCTGGAATGAGAGTTGCAATTAATTTTGTAAAATGACCTGGGGGTATAATATTGGAAAACTTCCGGTCACCTTAAAATATCTTGCATTCGTCGTTTATATTCGCAGTAGTTAAAATATTTGAATATTCCTTCTCAAATTTTGTCTCTCAGAGTAATCATTTGGGCATTTTCTATTCAATAAGATTTATTTGGTTTGAATAAAAAAAAAAAAAACATATTCTTGACTTCTAGCTGACTCCAGGCTTCAAGTATATTGACCCTTATCATGAAACCCTTGCACCATCTTAAAAGAAGTTCTTTGGCCCCTGATAAATTTACGAATGCGAAAATCTTCGATTGCCGAACTGTTAAGCTGTCTAAACCAAATGCCCAGTAGAAACACATGTAAGCTAGCTATATAAAAGCTAATATTCCATACATGCATGAAACGGATCCGTCATGCGTCAAATCGAAAAGGTTGGTTTTTGAGGGTATGATTCCATATATATGGTAACAGTATCCGTCAAATGGTCTCAGTCATGCGTCAAAACCAAACATTTTGATTTTTAATTCATGACGCGTATATGGAATCTTAGCTTAAAACCGGCTTTTTCTGTCAGTAGAAACAGAGTTAGTAACTTTTAAAAAATTGAATTAAGTTACCCTTACTCTTATCATTTTCGTGTTTGTATTTACAACTCAAACTGTTGTAGAGGGAAGTTGATTGGCTGATATGAAAATGATTTATTTAGGTTTGGCAACTCAGTAACTTATAGGGAATTAACTGGTGAAATAAAATAACCATGTAAATTATGAAATGAAGGGTAAACAGAAAATGGGTGTACAACTGAATAGTGCTGGGTATTGCCAACCATGTCACGATACAATACGTATTGCTATACAAAGGTCACGATACAATACGTATCGCGATATGGGATAAAGGGACAAAAATTAACATTTCATTTTCAAAGTTTCAATATTTATTTATTTAAAGCTTTTAAACTTTTTAAATTGGTATTTAGTTGATAGTAGTGGTCCATATCCACATCTTAAAATACTTCCCAACAATTTCAATCAAGTCAGTTAGATTTCATACTTGTGAAATTGTGCTTTCATACGCTGACTTGTAAATAAATCCTCACTTTTTATAAAATGAGAGGTATCGTCAAGTATCGATACACAACCTCGCGATATGATACGTGTATCGTGGAATGTCGTATCGCGATACGTCGTGTCAGCACTACAACTGAACGGGTTATGTTAACAATGTATTGTAGAAACTGACATGCAGCAGTTAATTTACAATAGTAGATGACTATCAGCTGATAAATTTAAAACTAAGATGACTATGATAATATTAAACAAAAGAATTATGAAAATAAAAGGGAGGACATTAACATCATGTGGTCTAATTAGAACAATGTATTAAAAAACATTATAAAATGTACCATGTAATAATAGTCAATTTTATTTACATTTTGATCTCCATTTAGATAAATTTATTGTCAAATTACACACTATTCTGAACTTGATATAATTCCTTGACAATTTTTATGGATTTTTTTTGTATCTGGCATGTTTGAAAATGTTTGTAAATTGTAAATGACAGAAAGACTGTAAACAGTAAAACTAAACATGCAACGACCATCTGTCTACCTTCGTGAATTTTATTTCTTTAAACTTGTGCTTAAAGCCAGACATTCGATTGGCCAAAACACTCCCGATTCATATATATATTTGATTAATTGAAGCTTGCCATCAGTTGTCATATGACTTTTAAGCAAGAAACAATTGTGAAAATAAACAGAACAAAAATTTAAACTTACACAGTAGTTTTTCTTTCAATTTTAGGAAGCTTCTTCAAGAGATTGTAAAGAGGTTTTTTAAACTTTGTTTGTCTATCTGGGACACTGAAAGCATCAGTTTGCGCCATTTCAAATTCCATTCCGACGTCTGTGATTCTTGCAATTCCACTATAACTGACGTGTTTTATTAAGTCACTAATAGTGATCTGCATGGATATCAATAGTAGCTTTTGGTAGATCACTATAAGTGACGTCATAAAACAATTTAGTTTTAGTGGAATTGCAAGAACTACAGACGTCGGAATGGAAATTGGAATGGCACAAATTGATGCTATCTGCGATACACATACAAAGACAAAGTTTAGAGTACCTCCCATCCCTTTAACTTCAGATATTTTTTTGAAAAGTGCTACCTGAGTTGAAATTAAGCTCTATATCTGTTAGTGAAGATAATATTTTAAACCACTCTACCTCTCTATAATTTCAGATGTATTAAACAATGCTGTATTTGATGAAGATCATGATGAGATGGTTATTGTTAAAGATATAGAAATGTTTTCCTTGTGTGAACATCATTTAGTGCCTTTTATGGGAAAAGTAGGTTTACCTTTAAATCTTAATGGTTTTCCCTTTTTCTAAGACTTATGTACATCAACTCTTATGCTTCTATGCTAAGCTCATTGCAAAGTGGAATTCAATGAATGATAAAACCAATCCCAATTGTAAAACAATGAACTAATAAACTTTTCATTTGAGAAATGAAATAAATGAGTAGATATAGTTAAGAATTAAAAAATGTGTCAGGTTCTTAGAAGTGTAAGCATATCCTGCATAGAAAAGTAAGCGTACCCTTTCTACAAGCCAGCCATCACTACGACAGAACTATTGCATTCGGTATAGAGCTTAAAGGAATACAACATCTTAGAATGAAGAAAAAATCTAAATTTTCAAACTTGGTGAATAAGAGTATTTATTCATCAGGGGACTTACCTGGTGGCATAACTATAGGCCTACAACAGATTACCTAAATAATCTGATAAATCTAGAAAACTATGTTTATATACAATAATTGAAAAATGCTTACCGGTAATCAAATTTGAAGGTTTTTTTTGTCAATTAGAACCTGTAATTGTATGGAAATTTACATAGTTTTGTGGGTTTATTGACCAAGTTCAAGAACTTTTTTTTTTGTTTGTTCTAAGAGGTGGTATCGCTTTAAATACTGTAGTAAAACTTCTATTTTATTGTGTAATAATTATCTGACAAAGTTGATTTTCTATATTTTAGGTATCAATAGGATATCTACCTAATAAGAAGATTCTAGGTTTAAGTAAATTAGCCAGGTAAGAATCAAGTTTATTCCGTCTCAGATTGTCTTAGTGCAGTGGCTTCCAACCTATGTAAAGCTGTGGCCCAAATTCACAAAGCTCCCAGAGCCATGGCTCATTATTCATTTCCAAACTAGGGAAAAATTGGGAATATAGCGCAAAGGATGTTGTCTTGTGCCTCTTCATCATGAGGAGGTCAGATGCATTTGACCACAAGCAACTAAAGACCTTGCACAGCAAAATATAGTTGAATAAAATATGGGCTAGAGAAAAATGATGTACATCCTCATGCCCCATGGTCCTTGACAAACACCCCGTGGCTCAGGTTGCGATCCACTGTCTTAGTGTGTATTATTTGATAAAACTTTCACTCGCCATTGCCGTCCTCATAAGCCCATAGGCTCAGAAAAGTGGTATGGAAAACACAATTTCATTTCACACACCACAAACACATTAAAAATTATGCACAAAAAACAAAGTAATGTCTCATTAGAATATGATTATGTTATTGTTTTCACTAGAAAACTATTAAACATGTACAATAATCATACAGATAAAACATAAAATAATATGTATGATTGTCTTCAGTAGAGGATGACTTTGCAAGAAAACTATCAAACTTATTATCATGCAATTATAACAGAAAAAGATATGCTCATATGAATGTCTTCAAAAAAGGATGACTTTGCAAGAAAACTATTAAACTTGTACAATTATCATGCAGTTAAAACAAATAAAAGATAATATGCTCATATGATTGTTTTAAAAAAGGATGACTTTGCAAGAAAACTATTAAACTTGTACAATTATTATGCAGATAAAACAAATAAAAGATATGTATGATTGTTTTAAAAAAAGAATGACTTGCAAGAAAACTATCAAACTTGTACAATTATTATGCAAATATAAACAGAACTAGACCTGTTCGACACAGATCTGTCAGCTTCCGAGTAGTTTTCGTTTGATATTATTTATTTTGCGTAAAAGATAAGCATGATTTAAGGATGGAATACAGATTATTTCCCTTTTTTGGCGAAGCCATTCTTTGTCAAATTTGAAATTCTCTGAATACAGTCATATTTTTCAGAATATAATAAAATATTTGCTTCAGAAACATGACATTTAATTTTCCTGACACTGGTAATAGGGGCCATGGTGACTGTCCATTTTGACCAAATTTAACTTTATGGCCATTTGATTAGGGGCCATTTTGGATAGGGGCCTAATTGACTATAACCCCTATCCAAAATGGCCCCTAATCAAATGGCCATAAAGTTAAATTTTAAACCAGTATCCAATTAAAATTGAACCAACTATAACTGATTAGCTCTTTGTTTGAAATAGAGAAATTACAGGTAATAGGGGCCATGGTGATCAAATTTAACTTTTATGTCCATTTTGACTAGGGGCCCAATTGACTTTAACCCGTATAGCAAAACATTGCTCTTTTTATTAACTTACAATATCCAACTTTCTTACTTGTAAAAAGTCATTATCAATGATTGTCATTCATTAAACCCTTTGTTTTTGGACAAACTAGTAAAATAATCCAATACACAAACCAATATCCACACTTTGTCACATACATCACAAGTTATGGCAAGTTGTCTTGGTCTGACAACAGCATTGCATCCTTAGCAATGTTGCCATGTTGTAGAATTCGAAATGTAATGGTTTGAGCATGTACTTAAGGCATTTATATGCTATAATAATGCTTACAAATAGATTACTTAATCTTGGATTCAGAATATTATAGGAATCAATTTCAATGATGATTAGTTAAATATCCAGCATGAAAACCAAAATAATGCCTTTCATTGAACCTTTAAATCAATAGTTCTTATTTCAGTCAGACCTAGAATTTCACTATATCACCTATAACCAATAACTAAATGCCCTTCCCTGAAGATCTTCAGTGTCCACGCCCACAGTCAGCCTGATTGGTTGAAAATCTCTAATGACAGTTCTTATTTTGTGTTCAACCCAAAATTTATTACCCTCAACTTCATGACAAGCAAGTGACTTACTGACTTGTTATATAATCCTTTTAACACCTTATAACCTTGTCATAATCTTGCTTAATTGGAGTATATTTTATTTTTAAAAAATGTTGAATTTTGTTAATGCATAATGACTTATACATTGTTTTAAAGCTACGAATTTGTACATTATAAAACTGTTCGAATTTTTTCTGTAACTTGAATAGAAAAAATTATGAATATTAAAATCGTGAATCTTCAAATTGAATAATTTGCAGAAAATTTAAAATTGTTCATTTTCAAAACCCCATAAAACCAAAAGTTATTTACCAAAATGAAAAAGGGTGGTATCAAATGAAAGCGCATCCAAAGAAGATGTTTTTGCCAAAAGATAAAGGTTGCAGAAGGTCAAGGTCAAAAGTAATCAGCCTACGTATTCCAGTCTATAACAAAAAACTTTGATTGGAGGTTGTGCAAAGACAAATTCGAAATTCCAAAAAGGGCTTCTAGAGGGCTTAGATATTTTTCAAATGTATAATTTAAAACAAATTTGAAAAAAATCGGATTAAAAATGTGAGACAAGTAGTATTTTTTAGATATTTTGTTTTTTTTAAGATGGCGGCTGAACAGTTAGGAATTTGCATATACGGCAAGTGTACAAAATGAATATATTAATGGTGCAAATATCGTGAAATAACAAATTTTCAAGTTATTGCAAAAAATAATCCGAAAACTCTAATTTTCGTGATTTTCGACATTTTTTGGAAATTTCAGAATGTTTCGGAAAAATTTGGGAATTTTTTTTTTGGAAATCTTAATCGATAATTTGGGTTCTACCCACCTACCAATTTTGATGCAAATCGAATAAAAATTAAAAAAGTTTGAATTTTGACCAAATTCGCAACAAAAAGTTATCAACAAAATTTTCGAATTTCAAATTTCTGAAACCGATGTCTGCTTAGAAGTTCTCTCAGGATTGCACAAAAAAAAATTCACGAAAATCAAACAAATATTGAACAATTTATGGCCGATTTCCAAAATTTAAGGAGTTTTCCGCTACACCGCTTCCGGTCGGAATTTTATGTATGGAAATATATTCATTAGGTAATTCCGCGGTTTCAAATCTTTTACCCAATGTCTAAAATCTTCTAAGTATTACAGTTTTTGCTGGGTACTCTGAGAACATTTACAAAAAAAAAAAAAAAAAAAAATATCTAAAAAATTAATGGTAACAATACAGTTTCGAGCGCAACTCGAAAGCTGTAAAAAGATATGCTCATGTTTTCAAAAAAGGATGACTATTCATCTGATAAAAAAGAACAACATCCTTTTTATTGACAAAAAACAATAATGTAGATCTCAACTCATTGATAGAGTATGTTATTCCAGTGTGTTCTCTGAAAAATTGTTTAACCTTTTACAACAATAACAAGACAATAACAACAAATACAAACAACACTGTCGTGCAGAAATAACAAGATTTCCAGAATTGATTGAGCGTAATGAAGTTGAAACTATTGAACATTAGGTACAAAAGAAAATAGGAAAAGTCTTCATACTTCACGCTGCAAGATTTTCTACATGTCTAAAATACAACTGTTCTCCTATATCAAACAATAACATCAGGTTTTCAATTTCACTTCAAGGACCTTGAGAATAATTTAAATCAAAAATAGAAACTCTCAGATTGCTGTTTCCTTTTATAACTTTTATGATAAAAATCTAACATGTCGTAAACATGTTGTTTTTAACTTGTCATCGCTGATGATCAATAGCTTGAAAATTATAAAATGAAATATGAATTAAAAAAATGTATCAGATGGATGATGTGAGGTTCTATAGCACAGTGGTTAGCGCGTCGTTCTTTACAAATATGACGTCATTTGCTTGGATACGAGGAAAAAGGAGAAAGGATCCGCGCGGAACCTAAGTTGTTATCCTTGTAAAATATATCTACATGGGTGAAATGTTAGGGTGTAAAATTTGGAAAGAGGGGGAATATGGGGTGAATTACAAACAAAGGGGATGCTTTCCATAAAGACATAAGATACATGGAAATTAATGATATTTTTCAAAATTGTCTTTCTTCCCATGGCTTCAAGCTAAAACGGATATGTTCACCATCAGTTCAACCAATCACATTTTAGTTTCGGAAACAGGAATTTTTTTAAGCTAAGTTAATCAGAAATAATGTTCCCAGCTCACTGTTGAAATTATGCATACATAGTTATTTGGTTCAAATCCCAAATCAATCCCTAATCATGACATTCAAAAAACACTTAGTTGTAGGAAACAAAATTTGAATGGTGTAAGTCTATGTACTGATGTCCCTGATACACAAAAAATGTTTTAAAAACCTTTAAATACGTGTATTTTTGTTTACACATGGTTTGAGATTAAGAATTGAAGACTGTAAAATCTATTTGATCTCTCAATCTACTACTAATCTTTCAAACTTGAGTCTTAGATTATTACGAATATCTCTTGATCCTTTTAACTGAAAATAAACTTCTGCTAATAATCCAGAATATGGAAAATAGAATCTGTTATATCATTGTTTAATCTCGAAATATTTTGAGAATCAGCAGATGTTTTTCTGAAGTTAATGAAAGAAATTTGAGAAAGATCATGTAATTTCTTAAAAGAAAAAAATCAAGCTGAGATTTACACTTCCAGATATAGCAGATTTATTATTTTTTTTAAAAGATTTTTTATGAAACCAGGAAAGCATGCGATCGTAGAGTGATAAACACATTAGACCAAAAGTCAGGCAGACTGATATTTCTATTTTAAATTAGTCTGAAAGACATGTCAACACTTTACACTAATGGAGGCTGTCCTCTTTTCATTCCAATACATTAAATTCATTGATGATCGTCCCAAATATAGATTGCGTTGATCTTAACATGAAATCTCCATTTCCTGACGATATTGAACGTTAAATAGACGAAGGATATAGCAAAGTGATAATCAATAATTTCAGATCAATAGTCAATATTAGTCTTAGTGCATATTAAATCATCTAGCACAAATTATACAACTGAAAAAAATATCATTTCTATATCTCTTGACGTCAAACTGTTTTTGTGTAACGAGGTAGGCCAGACTGGTTGATTCTTTGGATAATGGGATTGGATAGTCTAAGCAGGAAAACTGTAAAGGTTATTTAAGGAAACAAGGCCAAACTTTTGTCATTTTGTAACAGAATTGTTGAAAAGAAAAATTCCTGAATGGATTATTGGAATGGCCAATTGTAGGAGGAGTTCATTAGAAACACATTTGTTTGAAAAGAGTCAAAAATGAAATGGAGTTTTACATCTGTATGGGTTATGAGGACGGGCAAACGTTATATGAGGGAAATTTTGCCAGGACAGCGACATTAGCCTACTCTTATTTTCAATTTCCAACTGTCAAGGGATCACCTGTAGCACACAGGGCCTCGGTTTATTATCCCATCAGAACAACTAGACGCATTTTCCATGTCAGCCCCTCCAACCTGCATCACTTACAGGGGAAAAAAAATCCGAAGGTATGCCAGAATTGAATCCTGGACCTCCAGATTAGCGTGAGTCAAAAGTTGCACACGCAGTCGTTTTGTTTACCGTCTTTTGTCAGGCTCTGATCCCAATCTAATTGTTCCATTCCCTAACTTCTATAAAACAAAAGAAGTGATTAATGATGTCACGGTAGTTTGTAATAGCTTGCTATGTGAAAATTTATGTTTAAATGAGTACAGGAAGTAGTTTTAACCTTATGTTATAAATGTGAAATATAAAATGCAAGTCATTGAATTTTGATATTTGACTTTTTTACATTGAAATAAATCATTGAACTCCTTCATTTAAAAAACAAGGTCATATGACATAACATTAAATTAAAATAGTATATAAATAAAATAAAATACACTCGTATATGAGTTGGTTAATAAAGCGATACCACCTCTTAGAATGATCAAAAAAATTAAGTTCTCAAATTTTGTTAATAAGAGTATTAAATTCATCAACAGTGTCCAAAGTATACAAACAGAATCAAATAACCCATAAAACTATGTAATTTTCTACAAATTTACAGGTTTTCAATGAAAAACGCTTAAAATTTGAGTAAACGTTTTTCAATTATTGTATATAAACATAGTTTTCTGGATTTATCAGATTATTTAGGTAATCTTTTGTATAGTTGTGCCACCAGGTAAGTCCACTGATGAATAAATACTCTTATTCACCAAGTTTGAAAATTTATATTTTTTCTCCATTCTAAGATGTTGTATTCCTATAAAATATTATTAGTAATTCATTTCTATTTGAATATTGCATGTTGATATATCATTATTGCCAGAAACACAGTATATAACAACCATAAAAAACAACACAAAATATTAATTACCTGAATTTTATCATTTCATATCATCTGATATAACAGTACATTATTGATTCTTCAAGGGGAATGATTACCATTTGTTATGCCTTAATCTCAGAAACCGTAATTTTCTAGCAAAAATAATCGGTTCACTGTCATCTAGGCAAACATTTTTTAAGCACACTTCATTTAGACACGGTATTTTAGGCACACGGTCAGATAGGCACAGCGATTTAGGCACACTCTTTTAAGGCACACTAGAATTCAGCACATGTCATTTGGGCATAGTGATTTAGGCATTTGAGCCTTGAAACAACATTTAGCAATTTAAAAATGGGCTTAAAATTCCATTTAATTTCATTTTAAATTCATGAAAGCATCGTTTATTAACTCTGGTAAATATTTCAATACATCCTAGCTCTTCCTGGTTCATATAATATGATATTACTTTTGATTCCAATATTTTACACAATATTGGTAATTAATCAAAGAATTTTCTAAGAAGTAGATTTTTTAAAATTTTGGGATATTTTACTGAATAGATTTGATTAAATTCTTGAAAATAATTTGCACTCTTTTTAAAACCTTTTTTGAACTAGATTTCTATTTGTCAAAAGTGAATTTAGAATCACTAGAGTAGAGTCCAATGGGCTCTGAAAACTTTTGCTAGTTACTTTTGCTGAAAATTATAAATCTTAAACAACTTTTGACAGTAGTTCTTTATCTCACGCAAAAGCCATTTTGTCCTCAGTTCTTGTCTGTAAGATGATCTTAACTAATTATAAAATTTGTGACTTGATAAAATATATTGATAAGATCAGATTATCAAGACATAAGTCTTCTTGCAGCTGACATTACTAAAGAAGTTAAAGGGATGGTGAGAGGTTTTCTTAATTGTGTCTCCGTATCTGGGACATTGATTATATCAATTTGCACCATTCCAATTTTCAATCAGACATCTGAAATTCCACTTTAAATAAATGTTTGTGATAAGCGAACTGTGATTAAAATGACATCAAACACTAGATAATTGGATTTGCTGAAATCACAGACAATGATAATTAGAATGATATAAAATCACAGACACTGTACTTAAACTTGTTTTTTTTTTTTACAGGATTGTTGAGATATTTAGCAGAAGACTACAAGGTAAGGATGTAAAATAAGGAATTGAACATTCCATTTGTTATGAGAATTGGCTTGGGGCTTGAGTTTTGTGTTCAAGTGGCAGGGGTGGGGGTCTGGAGGTGAAATCCCTATCAAAATGTTTTCTTTATGATTTTCTTGCCGGGGCCTAATTCTCACTTGCTGGGACCCAGCCGGCAAGGACCCTACCCTAACAACGTACAGTCACGATGGTTCAGTGTTCAGTTGTCATAACGGAATCGAAACTTTACAACAATTCAGCTCGTTCAATTCACATAACCATAAAATGTAATGTAACAGAGCAACTTATTCAGTAGACAAACTATTAAAATGCCTAATTAGACAAGGATAACTTCAAACTAATAAGAGCTTTGTGAAAATCTTATCTTTAATTACTGTCTGACATCAAGAACTAGAGTCAAAACTTATCTGAGAGATTTTGTAGTACCTTTGAACCGTGGTATTGAGTCTTTTTGTCCTGATATGATAGTGGATGAAAAATGGAGCAAAACAAACAAGCATTATTTTTCCTTTAATTTATTGATACAGAAGCTAGGAATTCAGATGTGCTCATGCAGTAACATCCCTTTATTGAAGGCATTTGCCATTTCTCTTTTGACACCGAATATTTAACTACCAGTATATTTAGATGGCCCAAGTTTAAGCAGCTTAACTATCAACTGTTCTTTGAGCATGTTTTTTTTTTAGCATTTATACATGCATAAAAAGTTATTTATATTTTATTTATATTTCAGTTCAAGAAAGGTTAACTAAACAGATAGCTGTAGCTATAACAGAGGCAATCTGTCCTAGTGGAGTAGGAGTAGTTATTGAGGCCACGTAAGTAAAGATGTTTTGCTTGACAAGCTGATAGGGCTCTATTTCTTTCTTTCCTAAAATCTGGCATTCGTCTCTTCAACAATTTTTTATGTAAGGTTTTTAAAAATACAAGATATTTTGACTTTGAAGATTGCTTTGAAAATCATACCGGCATACTGCCATTTTGAGGATGAAGTCATAAATTTTCATCACTAAAGACAGTTTTAAAGTGTTTGGTGGACTCTCTATAAAACATATTTCTTTTATGTTTTTTTGATGAAATAAAGAGGTAAATTCGTCAAAACAATGTTGTCGATTACGCGCATGATAACTTGCGTAGCTAAGAACTTTGTAAGTTGCTTAGTGAAACAGGCGTAAGATTTCACGTAAGATATGCGTAAGTCAAATTCTTTTGCGTAAACTTACGCACTTTAGTGGAACGGGGCCCAGTTTTCTCCCTGCATTTGAAAAACTTAATTCATTAATTAAAATAACTTAATTGTTTGGATGAAAAAATTGAAAGGTCATAAAGATTGAAAATATTGTTAAGAATTTTGTAATGTAATGTTTTAACTTCCTTGAAAGTTTGAAAAAGAACTGAGTTTTTATAATTTTTCACTGATTGAACTTGACTGTACTGATAATAATAGGTGGAGCAGAAGGAAATACACCTAGAAACTTTCAGGTTTTTTTCTTCTTTTCTCCAAAAATTTAATTTGACCTAATTGTATTATCTGTATACCATTGTTTAAAAATGATAGATCTATTTTATCATGGCCTTGCAATATCCCGCACTTTTTTCTGACCTATACGTGTATGAGTAAACTTATTACATGTGAGTTTTCAGTATTGCTGTCATCACTGAATTAAAACGAGCACAGAGTAACTCTTAAAGGGGTTGTAAAGTGTTTGAATATGTCTGGTAAATACAGACAATTAAGAGCTCAATTAAAATCTAACTGAAAAATACAATTAAATTAACATCCAGACTTGTCTAAATTCAACTTGTAAAAGTCTGAGCTCTTTTCAGAATTGCCTTAAATACAACTAAATCAACATCCCGACTTACAACTTGTCTTGTTTGAAAGTGACTGGCAAGTACAACCAAATCCAAATCCATCAAATCCATCCAACAATCAATCTTGCCACTGTATGGCTTGTAATTACAGTCAAATCTTAACTTCATTCAGAATTGACTGGCAAATACAACCAAATCAACATCCCTTCTAACAACCAGTCTTGTTTGAATGTGACTGGTAGACTGGTAGTTACACTTGTATCAATTTGAAACTAGACTAGCATGCAAGATAACTAAATTAACATCCTTTTTAACAACCAGTCTTGTTTGATTTCAGTCATATGTGTATGGTTATGAGAGGAGTACAGAAGATTAGCAGTAAAACAGTCACTAGTACCATGTTAGGTGTGTTTAGAGAAGATCCTAAAACAAGAGAAGAATTCCTAACTCTAGTTCGTCATTAGTTTTATTTTTAATATTAGTCAATTTTATTTATTAAATAGTCATTTTATTTTATACAACATTATGTTGAACAGTGCTCAGAAAATATTATTAGCGACTTTCAGAAGCGCATGCCGTGTTGTCAGCTAACTGGAATCAAAACTTTACATGTGATTGAATGATTTTGATTATGTTTTGGGTCTTAACACCAAGTCTAAGTGAAAAATTTGGGGATTTTATAAGTTTTTCTAATCTTGGTGCATATATTTGGTAATCAGAATGGTGTAAAGAAAAGCCATAATTGTTCCTGATACACAGTATATGTTAGAAAACCTCTTTTAAATTGATTATTTTGAAAAAAGATTTTACATTCCATTTTATCATTTTAGAAATATTACATTCTGAATTCAATCACAAACAATTTTTAATCAAAATTTTCATCTAAAATTTATATTCTTTCTTTTGTAAAGAAATGGAACATTCCAGCATTTCAATAAATCATAATCAGAATATATTTTTTTCATTTTTTTAAAAAAAAATATCTGCAAGCCTAATTAATTTTTTTTGGTAATATAAAAAATTTCATCAAAATAAATTAAAATTTTTACAAAGGTTTTACTGTATATTTTGGTGATGGATGTGATATTTAATTATTTAATATTTGAATTATTAATGTTATGTACAGTATATTTATGAAAGGAGTTATATTATAATGTTAAACAAGCATTTTTTTTAGCCAAAACATATTAAAGACCCTATGAAAAAATGGAGAATTGGTGATAAACATTAAATATTTATGTACTTCATTAGCTTATTTATGAAAAGACTCCATAACTCTAATTATGAAGTTATAGAATATTTCTGAGGTCTGATATTAATTATGGTATATAATATTATAGAGTCTATTGTCATCATATCAGTATTTATGAAATAAGTTTTGATATTTTATGAAACAAGCATATCTATCTTAAAGAGATTTTCTTAATTCACCGATAGCATCAATTTGCACCATTCCAATTTCCATTCCAACGTCTGCTCTTAAACGCGTTTTATTACGTCAATGACAGTGATGTGCATAGATATCAATAGAAGATTCCGCTAGATCACTGTCAGTGATGTCATAAAAGGTGTTTTAGTGGAACTGCAAGAACCACATTCGTCGGAATGGAAATTGCTATTGATGTTATCAGTGTCCCCTATACACATACAAATTTTAGAAAATCACTTTACAATCCCTTCAAGAATGGAAATAAAAGTTTTTGCTACGATAAATATCATTAAACCATATTCTAGTCAAAGTCTATTAATAGAAAATTTACTCTGGTTTGTTTTAATTATATGTTTTAAAAGGATCTCGATTTTTTATTTTAATTTTAAAGCTATTTGATATTGCAATAAGAATTTTATTTTAAGTATATTTTGTTATGAAAGGCATTAGAAATATTTTGTTCCATGCCTTTTTGTTTTTCTCTAGTCATATTGAATAGGTGATGTTCAACTCATATCATCTTATAGCATTTATTGTCGGAAGCAAATATGACAGTGCCATAAAGATTTAAATTTAACCTATTATTCATTTGTGAGTTTGATATCGACACATGTAGGCTCTTGAAAATGAGATTGAGAATGTATGTGCTCTGAAATATAACCAGTGAAAAAACATTTTTTATAAAAATCAATTTTAAAAGTATTATATCCCACAAAAGAACTTTTCATATTTGAAATTTTTAATTTTATTTTGTTCTTTTTTTTAAATTTTATTGACATTATCAATTAAATGAGGTATCTAAAATTTAAAATTTTAATAAGGCGATTTTAAATCAAAATGTTTTTGTTAGAGATTTATGACTACACTATATTACGTGCAGGCTTTATACTTGTAAATAATGTATATAAGGGATATAGTACTCAAATAATCACCATCAAATGATATATTTCATAACCATCTTTATAGTAGTCCGAGACTTGCTGACTCTATTCCCAGCCTTTGACAGCTATTTGGACATATATGGCTGGGGAAAGAGTCAGCCAGTTTCGGACTATCTTAATAGTTGCTTTACTAGTGGATATAGCTCCGTTTTGTCAATTTTTAGAATACATATATATGTGTGTAATTGAATTATGAACTATGATTATGAACTATTTATAAATTCGTTGGTTGTGGACACAATAATCATGTGATGTTTATTATAATATAAATAATTTGATAAAAAATCAAATTTAGTATTTATTTGAAAAAAACTTGAGTTCATTCCATTGGTTGTGATGTTTATGGGAACCATGAATCAACTTTTAGAATTATTTTTTTTATTTTAGTGTTTCGTAAAATCTGATTTTATTGTATAAAAATTTTGTGAAATGGGTCTTTGACAAGTAGCTTATATTTAATGAACTTTTGAGCAATGTATAAAAATATCAAATTATATTATTTGGTAGTTAATTTTAAAAATGATTGTAAATATGAGATAACTGTTACACTGTTTGTGGGAGAAAAGATAATTGTAAATATTCCGATTGAAACATAATCAAGAGAGAAGTCCATTCATATTGTACACATTACTTAAGATACCTTCAAATAACATGGACTGTTAATTTATTGAATCTGCACAAATATCTTTTTTTAAGGCAATACTTGTACTGTAGTTAGATGTAGGTTTTCAGTCAAGTTGCAGATTGTTCTTATTACAGACTTGTTCTCCAGCTTTGCCATCAAATTAGGTATGACATTTCTGGAATATGTCAATCTCAGCACTAACTATCTCTATTGCTTATATATTATGAATCTTGACAAAAGTCACATAAGATTTCTTGGCGCCACTGCATATCATAGTTAACGTTATCTAGGAGATGTAGGTATATATATATATGGATTAAATATATGATAACATACTCGATATGTGATAACCACTTTTAAACTGATATATTATGTGATCTCAATAAAACTTATGATTATTGTTATATGTTGTATTATATCCAATCTCCATGAAAAAGGGGTGAACGGGAAAGGGGAAAAACAGAAAAGTGGCAAATTGGGAAGGGATCAAATGGAAAGGGGCAAAATAGGAATAGTTTGGGGTGGGAAGGGGCGATATGGGAATAAATCCTCAATAACTGCTGGGTCATTTTTAGACACAAACATATCTCACCCTTTCCTCAAAACATACAATATATGGAAATGATTTGGCTTTTGGAATATTATTTATTAAAAGTCACAACACAATTTTTCATACATTCATCACAATATCAATTTGTAAGAAATCTTTCTTGATAAAATGTCCAGCTGTAAAAGTTCATATGAGAAAAAATCATTGAATTCATATCATGAGAATTTGGATAAGTATCTCATTCACATATGTACTCTTTAGACTCCTTAGCCATTTAATGAACTTTTTCATGCATGGATTTCATCAGTAATTATTATACAGAGATGGTATGTAAGGAAGAATTCATCTCAACATTTGGGGTGGGTTTAGTAAATTTATTTTGGGAAATCTTGGATTTGTTTCATTGTCAAACTGTCAATATCAAAGTTAACACCTTTAACTGTTTATTGAACTCTTCCAGGTCTGCTGTAAGATATACATGTAATGTATTTCATAAAAAAGTTCCGTTTGTTAAATTAGGGGTCTTTTTGTTAGTCTTTTTCTTTTCAACATGTCAAGATCTTCGTCCATTCATCTGTTCAACTTCCATGTTAAATTGAGCAACGAAATTTGGATCAATACTTTGTAACTGAATCAAAAACTGATTACGTTCGGCTTGCGACCATACAGTAAACCACTGAGTAAATAATTTCAACTGACATTGAAATATAGAAGGTGGACGATCTCTTACACACATGCCGTCCATGGCATCAAATAAGGCGTCAACATTATTTGGCACTGCTTTATCCAACATGTCCTTTAAGAAGTCTGTTTTTTGCATGGAGCTCCAACCTTGAAACCAGTGCAGCACACATTGCTGCTCCTTTTCTATGCAGGAAGTGGACATGATACTTTGTAAGTTTTGGACTGGTTGACTAGACGATACCATCACACCATCTGGAATGTTTTAAAATGGATTCAGCATGACCTGAAACAAGTAAGATATTGCCGTCATTGTTAAATTATTGGGAAGAAACAGACAGACCTCCATGTTGAGTTTAAAGATGATTCTGTTTAATGAACTAAATATTAGGGTCTACATTCTTCAATTATTTTCATCAGTCAGACATTGTAATACAATGTTCATGTTCAACATAATTGTTTCAAAACCATAGATTATAGTTCAAAACACAATTTTACTTTTACCCAGGGCTAGGTTATTTTCAATAATCGAATCGATTCGATTGGACATCTCCTTGTTCTTTTCTTTCAGACAGTAAAACTTTATATAATTCGCATGGAATGAGGGAATTTGTTACCTTATCAGAATTTCTAGTTTTCACATGATTTTCTCCATTAGTAAATAAACTAGCTTCGTACAAACCAGCCGTTTGACTATCAATTTGCAAGACTTGTAGCTCCAGACTAATCGGTGTTTAGAGTTTTTAAATCCTACTATTTTAGTCCTTTAATAATTTAACGTTGAAAAATATTGAACGAAATTGAAGTATTTCTTTGAAAAAATGTCTTATTTTTTATTTATAAAGTTACATTTTCTGCTGATATTTGAAGTGTTATAAAGATTTGTTCACTTGAAAAGCTATGAAATTTAGATTACGAGGACCTAAATGACTTAACACAAATAAAAATCATCACCGGAAGCGAGGGGATAACTCTAGCAGACACATTGAAAAAGTGAAAGTAGAGAAAGTGCCCTAAAACACAAAATCATGAGTTCACAAGTAAAAATTGACATAAATCTTAGAAATGGCAATGTCATGAAGTTGTACAAGCCGGTGGGACATGGTGATAGCTCGGTTGACTTGGTTCAATTGCAGAATTGCGTAAAAAAGATACAGGAAGATTGTAACAAGGCACTGACTGAAGTTATCAACAAGGAAAAATCTGGCCAAAACACCACAGAACAAACTTTGAAGGGTATGTTTTATAGTTGTCAGTGATCTTAACCTTGCTAAAATAATTTTACATAACGTAGAAAAGAGAGGGGTAATATAGGCTCAGCCTCATAATGTATTGGATATTTTATGAATAAAATATTGTTTACACAAAAAAAAAAAAAAAAAATTACGTAGAAAAACAGGAATTATGTATGATTAAAAACTTCAAAAGCATGATGTCACTCTTTGATGATGAAGTATCAGTAATTGTTCATGGAATGCGTAATGAAGTTTACATGATATTAGTCTGAAAACACAAAAAGCAAAGCACAAAGCAAAGCTCAGACAGTACATGACATCATTTTAATAATTGTGTCGAACAAATGGTGGCTGTAGGTTCTTATTGTGGTCCGGGGATGTACTTACCGTAAGTCTTATAATTTACTCATATCATAGTTCCAGTCGATTTTCAAGAATAAGGTCCCTGGTAGTTTTTTTCTGAGCCCTACCACCTTTAATTGAAGCAAAAAATAAGATGACCATATCTTTCTTTAAATGATCTATAATAATATTTATAAATTTTTTAGATGAGATTGATGAAGAAGATGATGATGATGAAGATGAGGATGTTAAAGAACCAGCAGATAAAAAATTAAAAACTTGACACAAAACTTAACCCTCTGAAGACTTTAATCAGTTTGGAAATGTGCTTTATAACCGGAACTTTTAAAACTTTTTATGGATACACAGGGATTTGAAGGCTTAAATTTTGAGGGAGAGTATGGAACATTATTACGGATTAGATTGGTTAAAAAATTTCCAGGTTCTGAGTCAAAAAGTTGTTTTGTCAAACAGTTAGTGAACATATCAGATTTAAAGTACGCCCCAAAAACTAGGCAGGAAAGATGTGTTGGACTCACAATAATATCTTGTTTATTATGTGCTTGAAGTATTTTTGTTCTGAGTGTTTGTCAACAACAAAATTTTCATTCAATACTTCTTGGTAAAAACTAACATTTTTCATTATTTCTTTATTAAATGTATACTGATTATAAAATAGAATTATACTCTTTATATTTGAGCAAAAGTTATATTATAACATGTTTTTATGCACAATCTTAACCATCCATTTTGTCATAGGTTTGACAAATTTGATTATAAGATTTGTTGAAAAGACTGGGTCCAGATCATTATTATGCATCCATTACATTTTATGTAAAACAAATTTGAATAAAACAGATTTTTATGTAATTTCAAGTATTTGGCATTTCTAAATTCCTCTGCAATAATTTTGAAATGTAGCAATATTATTAATATATACAAATATGTCTAAATTTTGAACATATTTTTTTAGCTGCCAAAACCCGCTCACTACAATCTCCAAAATGATCTTTTAATAACAAAATATTTGTCCAAATATAAGCTGGTAAACAGTTTCATTAAAAATAAACGTGAATGTTTAAAATTGAACATGATCGTCTTGTTACCTTAAAATATGTGTCATAAAACATAAGGAGTTATTATGTACAATTATTATAAAATAGAATAACATAACATATAAAAAATCTTTAAAAAATTATATAACTCAAGATCATAATACATAATACTCTTAAACATGAATATAACAAGATCTAAATACCTAATGGTTAAACTAATAGTTAACTACCTAAATATATAGTCAAAATCAAAAACATGAAAATTTACAGAAAACAACACTGCAACACCACATCCATATATTTTTCTCTCAAATTACTATAAACTAGGAAACAGACTGAAATGTGTGAAAGTGAAGTGAAGTGAAATGTAACTACATTTTGTATAACCATTAATTATTAGATGATTTCAACCCTATCCTTTCATCGAGACCAGCATGTGAACAATGAGACACAAATTAATACACATATACTAAACTAATAATTAATATAAAATTCATTTTGTTTTCAAATATTAGGCTGCCTCATTATATCTAAAAGGCAAATTGCATAACAAAAAAGTGACATACTCAAAACTTTCAGATCAATAAAATTACTGAGAAACAATTCTGCAAGTAGGATATTTGGGAACATCCTAGAACAGGTCTTCTCAAATGTATTTTATGAAAAAATGTAATGGCAAAATAGATCTTGGCTAGCACAGCGAGCATAGTGTTTTAGCGAAGTGGCCACTCTTGATGGGCCAGATATGGCCAATGGACCGCCAGAAAGCCTGTAAACTCATGCAGGTGGGATAGAGGGTAATAAACAAATATAAAATATATATACACATACATTTTCCCTGATAAAATTTTGGCATTGTAAGTTTGAATTTGTTAATTTCAGTGTGAAATTACCCCTAATTCTCAAAATGAATTCTTCCAATATTCATTATTGTGCAGGTTTGGAACAATTCATATGAGATTAAGGGGTGACAGGTCTCAAACATGTTTAAAGCTTATTAGTTTATTTGTTGTTGACCATTTGATCATGATTTTTAATGATGACATCAACGATGGAAGGATCAGCAAGAGTTGAAATATCACCCAGGTCATCTGAGGAACTGGCTGCTACTTTCCGTAAAATTCTTCTCATTATTTTACCCGATCGAGTTTTAGGCAAACCAGGCGTGAACTGAAATAGAAATCACTTGATAACAGTGCCTTTTACTATCAGATCAGTCAACGTTAATTAATAAAGATACACCGATTCTTGGAATGTAAAACAAGCTGCATTGGGTAATGCCAAATAAACAATGGTTGTTTGTTCTAATCTTGATCAGAATGTGAAAGTCTGGTGACCTTAAATAAGTCCATTTATCACCAATGTTGAAATTCTAATTAAGCTAAAAGACAGGTTGACAGACTTCTCATCATTTTATGTCAAAATTGTTCAAATATCGATGTTGATGGAACTGACCTGAATCATGTCTGGCTGGGCATACGAGGCCAATCTTTTTTTCGTCATTTGTCGTAATTCTGATGTTATATCTTCCATACTATCTGACACGCCATCTTTCAATATAACATAGGCATAGATTCCTAGAAATACATCATAAATAAATACTTTATAATTAAGCTATTTAATAATAATAAACATATACTGTGAATAATCAATTTATAAATTGCTAGTGGTAGCTATGAGTATACCAAAAACACATACAAAGACAAAAAAAAATCTTTAAAAGCTCTTTAATTTAACAAAACTACAATTAACATACTGAGTTAGATCTAGTTAGTAAGTCAGATTTTGTAATAAAAATATTAATGACCTCAGAACGCTTCTGTACATCTCAAGTTTTTTATTATTCACTTTCAATATATATCTTACCTTCTCCTTTTATATCATGTGGAAATCCAACAACAGCTGATTCTGCTACAGCTTCATGATCATCCTGAATAGATAATACAGAAATAGAAATTTATATGTACACAGATGGCGATTTCATAAAGAAGTTCATATGTAAAAACATGAAGATTGCAATTACAGAAAGCACAGGCCATGGATTGTGTTTTAGTGAAGAAAAAGTCAAATTGAAATCTTGATTATGTTCATGAAGATTGGTAACATTCTTGATCAAATAACCAAAGTATCATCATCTTATTATGGCCACACTAAAGTTAGAACGTGAACAAACTTGCAACAAACAAAAAATAAAAGAAACGAAACATAAAATTTCCATTTTATTTCAAAGATATATATAGGGGCTACTTACTGTCAGTCAATGAGTTGAAAGTCCATTTCTGTATCATATAATGGAAAAGGAACAAAGAAATGTAAAGTTGAATACATACCAAAACATCTTCTATTTCACCAGTTCCCAATCTGTGACCGCTGACATTTAATACATCATCCATACGTCCTGTAATCTGATAATAACCTCCAGGATGTCTTACAGCACCATCTCCTGTATAGTAACAGTCTGAAATAATATCATATATATTTAATACATCATCTATACGTCATGTAATCTGATAATAACCTCCAGGATGTCTGACAGCACCGTCTCCTGTATAGTAACAGTCTGAAATAATATCATATATATTAATTACATCATCTATACACCCTGTAATCTGATAATAACCTCCAGGATGTCTTACAGCACCATCTCCTGTATAGTAACAGTCTGAAATAATATCATATATATTAATTACATCATCTATACGTCCTGTAATCTGATAATAACCTCCAGGATGTCTTACAGCACCATCTCCTGTATAGTAACAGTCTGAAATAATATCATATATATTTAATACATCATTTATACACCCTGTAATCTGATAATAACCTCCAGGATGTCTTACAGCACCATCTCCTGTATAGTAACAGTCTGAAATAATATCATATATATTTAATACATCATCTATACACCCTGTAATCTGATAATAACCTCCAGGATGTCTTACAGCACCATATCCTGTATAGTAACAGTCTGAAATAATATCATATATATTTAATACATCATCTATACGTCCTGTAATCTGATAATAACCTCCAGGATGTCTTACAGCACCATCTCCTGTATAGTAACAGTCTGAAATAATATCATATATATTTAATACATCATCTATACACCCTGTAATCTGATAATAACCTCCAGGATGTCTTACAGCACCATATCCTGTATAGTAACAGTCTGAAATAATATCATATATATTTAATACATCATTTATACACCCTGTAATCTGATAATAACCTCCAGGATGTCTTACAGCACCATCTCCTGTATAGTAACAGTCTGAAATAATATCATATATATTTAATACATCATCTATACGTCCTGTAATCTGATAATAACCTCCAGGATGTCTAACAGCACCATCTCCTGTATAGTAACAGTCTGAAATAATATCATATATATTTAATACATCATCTATACACCCTGTAATCTGATAATAACCTCCAGGATGTCTTACACTACCATCTCCTGTATAGTAACAGTCTGAAATAATATCATATATATTTAATACATCATCTATACACCCTGTAATCTGATAATAACCTCCAGGATGTCTTACAGCACCATATCCTGTATAGTAACAGTCTGAAATAATATCATATATATTCTGAAATAATATCATATATATTTAATACATCATCCATACGTCCTGTAATCTGATAATAACCTCCAGGATGTCTTACAGCACCATATCCTGTATAGTAACAGTCTGAAATAATATCATATATATTCTGAAATAATATCATATATATTTAATACATCATCTATACGTCCTGTAATCTGATAATAACCTCCAGGATGTCTAACAGCACCATCTCCTGTATAGTAACAGTCTGAAATAATATCATATATATTTAATACATCATCTATACACCCTGTAATCTGATAATAACCTCCAGGATGTCTGACAGCACCGTCTCCTGTATAGTAACAGTCTGAAATAATATCATATATATTTAATACATCATCTATACGTCCTGTAATCTGATAATAACCTCCAGGATGTCTTACAGCACCATCTCCTGTATAGTAACAGTCTGAAATAATATCATATATATTTAATACATCATCTATACGTCCTGTAACCTGATAATAACCTCCAGGATGTCTAACAGCACCATCTCCTGTATAGTAACAGTCTGAAATAATATCATATATATTTAATACATCATCTATACGTCCTGTAATCTGATAACCTCCAGGATGTCTAACAGCACCATCTCCTGTATAGTAACAGTCTGAAATAATATCATATATATTTAATACATCATCCATGCACCCTGTAATCTGATAATAACCTCCAGGATGTCTTACAGCACCATCTCCTGTATAGTAACAGTCTGAAATAATATCATATATATTTAATACATCATCTATACGTCCTGTAATCTGATAATAACCTCCAGGATGTCTTACAGCACCATCTCCTGTATAGTAACAGTCTGAAATAATATCATATATATTTAATACATCATCTATACACCCTGTAATCTGATAATAACCTCCAGGATGTCTTACAGCACCATCTCCTGTATAGTAACAGTCTGAAATAATATCATATATATTTAATACATCATCTATACGACCTGTAAACTGATAATAACCCCCAGGATGTCTTACAACACCATCTCCTGTATAGTAACAGTCTGAAATAATATCATATATATTTAATACATCATCTATACGTCCTGTAATCTGATAATAACCTCCAGGATGTCTTACAGCACCATCTCCTGTATAGTAACAGTCTGAAATAATATCATATATATTTAATACATCATCCATACATAATATAACATGGTTACCTACCAGCGAAAGGTTGATAATAAGTTTCCACAAATCGTTGATGATCACCATAAATAGTTTGAGCCATCCCTGGCCAGGGGCGTTTGATACATAATGATCCTGATACATTATCTTCTTCTATAACTTTGCCCTATAATTGATAACACATTAAACATGAATATGAAGGTATATGGCATTGACATGAAAATGTAGAAATCTTCCGCTTTGCAAGTTTGGGGGATAGTATTGATAAACTTTGCCATAAATACATCAAAATTTGACTAACATCATTTTGCTAGAGAACACAATCTTAAAGGGATTGTAAAGCGTATTTCTAAACTTTGTATGTGTATCGGGGACACTGAAAGCATCAATTTGCGTCATTCCAATTTCCATTCCGACATCTGTGATCTGCATAGATATCAATAGTACTGGAAGGTAGATCACTGTCAGTGACGTCATAATACGCATTAGTTTTAGTGGAATTGCAAGAGCCACAGACGTCTGAATGGAAATTGGAATGGCGCAAATTGATGCTATCAGTGTCCCCGATACACATACAAAGTTTAGAAATACGCTTTACAATCCCTTTAAAAACTTTAAACTTACTTCACTGTCTATTAAAACTGGGTCTATTCCAAAAAAAGGCCTCATTGGCATGGCAGGATAAATCGGGGCATCTGGACTGGAGGGTCTGGGAGCAATACAAATACCTCCAGTTTCTAGAAAATAATAAAACGCCTAATATTACCGAAGATTAACAACTAATTATTGAATAACTTTTAAGCATTTATACGCATAATATGCTCTTATCAACTATGGAACTAGACTAGTGTGCTAAATATCATTCTTCAGACATATTGGTCTGCTCCTGTTTTCAAATCAAAATCAATCCTTGAACAAGAGTTCTCTGCTCTTTCCCTTTTTCTGTCATAATGTTAGTCTCAAACAATGACAAACAATTGGCAAATGGGTAAGATCGCTGATGAATATAATATATACTCCAGTTGGCCGAGTTTTTTGTGATTAAAGAGGTGGTAATCCTTTAAGAAAATAATTAAAGTAAAAAACTCACCAGTCTGCCACCAAGTATCAATAACATCACATCTTTTCTCTCCTATAACATCACGATACCATTCAAACGCTTCGTGATTTAACGGCTCACCAACTTTAAAAATAATTTAAATTCATTTAACATACAAATTAATAAAAACAATACATAAATATCACAAGCCAAAATGGATTAAGAAATAAAAAGATATCTTAAAGCCATACATGAATTCTTTATTTTAAAAGTAAAATACCTACCACAGCCTAATTTTCTCAGTGAAGATCTGTCATATTTCGTGACCCAAGAGTCACCTCCCTTCAATAATAAACGTAAAGCTGTTGGTGCGATGTATAAATGGTTTATTTTTAATCTTTCAACTGTCTCCCAATATCTTCCTAAAGTTGAAAGATTTGGAAATAAAGAAAACCACAAGCAATCTAAAGCAAAACTGATTTCCTATGTTAATTTAAATAATGTTAATAATAAGGATGTAAGAACAAATAAATTCTACTTGTCTAACTTCAATATGTCGGGTTGAAAAATTCCACACCTAGGACCAAACACAAAAGTCAAATTGAAATCTCCTTTAGTTCACCTACTATGATTCATTATCTATTTTACCCACCTTGATCAGGATAGGTAGGTGTACTAGAAAATAACACAGTAGTTCCGCCATTTAACAGTGGTCCATATACCACATAACTATGTCCTGTAATCCAACCAATATCAGCTAAACATCCAAATCTCTCTTCTTCTTGATAATCAAATACATGCTGAAATTATGCAACTTACTACATGTATTAGGTCTATAGATTACATGCTAGTTACAACGGTAAGGGACATACCCAAGTTAGAAGCGCCCAAATTTTCTGTGCCCAAATTAAATAAAGATAGTGGACCAAAGCCAAATACGCCTAACGAAAAAGTCTTTAATTTAATAAGGATAAAACTCAAACCTTTCGATTTAGGTCCAATAACATCCATTTTAAGTTTCAACAAAATTGGTTGAAAACTTAGATAGTAATAGCATATTCAAGACTTTGGAAAAAAAGCTCAAATTCGACATTGATCTGTTTTCTAAATATGTACATATACATTCCGAATTTCAGTTGATTCCATCAAAAATTCTAGTTTTTAGAGCGCTTACAAGCAATTGATGTTTATAGAAGCACTTACTGTAGAGAGGTTAAAGGGCGAAAACTCCTCAAAACTGATGAAAGAGGCCTAAACTTTGAAAAAGCTATAATTTTAATCAGAAAAAAATTATAGTTTCTCAAACCTTTCGATTTAGGTCCAATAACATCCATTTTAAGTTTCATCAAAATCGGTTGAAAACTAAGAGAGTAATAGCATATTTAAGATTTGGGGCAAGGGCAATAACTCTGCTTGTAACGATCGAAAATAGCTCAAATTCGAACTTGATCTTCGTTTTATGAATATGTATACACATATCAAATTTCATTTGATTCCATCAAAAACTCTAGTTTTTAGAGCGTTTACGAAAAAATGTTGACGGACGGACGGACAGGGGTGCCGACATTATACGTCCTCATAGAGAGATGAGGGCATATAAAAATAAGATGCTACTTAAGCACAGTAGAGCAAAAGATGCCAGAAATTTGAACGCCTGATCATAACAATAGCCCACCTCCATAAACGAAATTATTTAACCTCTATAGAGAGGTCTTAATTAGTGCAAAAGCTTCTGTAGTCTTCTCCAAAGCTGTTGGAGCTTATATTATCCAATCCGCTCCACGAATACAACCTGTTCTCTTGTTATATTAAAGGGATTAAAACAAGGGAGCAGATATCTAAATATAGGATCTGTACAGCAGAAAAACATTTTGTGGTTGAACTAGATTGAGGGCACATTAGACACAGGTTGAAAAAGGCAAGTAGCCTTGCTAATGATTCCACATTTTGTTTATATGCTATTTTGTTTGGGGTAGTACTTGAACAATATTCAATCAAACTTTGCAATATTTGTTTCTAATGCCCAATATTTGTTTTTGTTACCTTAAAAGTGACAGCAGCGTAAGTGAGGTATCCACCATGAGAGTGAGTGATACCTTTAGGTTTACCAGTACTACCTGAGGTATATAACATAAACAAACTTTCTAATGAATCCATGGCAACAGCTTCACATCTACCACTACTTTCATTCATTACCTATAATACAGAGTTATATAAAACATTGAAATCTACCTAAAATTTATCCAACCTTTTCTTTGTCAAGATGGTAGACAGGAGCTTCAAGAATTTAAATTAATTTCTTTGAACAATAAATGTTAAGAATCCTCAAGAATCAAAGTTGTTATCCATGCACAATTCATGCCAAGAAGTTTGAGTTTGAGTTTGAGCCAGCTTGAAAACAGAATCGTCAAGAACTTGATTTTTATCTTCAAGGTACTTTGACCAAGAACCAGCTGGGATAGACAGGATCTTCAAGAACTTCAAGTACAATTAATGCCAAAAATGTGGTAGACAGAATCATTGAGAATTGTTCATACCTTATTCAAAGGAATATCCAGTTTATTCATGGGAACTTCTTTATCCAGTAAATCATAAACAAACACACGTTTAACACAGGATGCCTTGGCTACAGCATCATCTACTGTCTTTTTTAAATTTAACATTTTACCTCCACGAACATCTTCATTAGCTGTTATCACTGTCTCGGCTCTTGCTGTAACCAAATGCAATAAATGTAACCAATATGTAAATCATTAGCATATGAATTGGAAGCAAAAAAGCTATGCTTCTGGTAGAAGTTTAATAAAAAAAATTTATAAACCTATTTCCAGATTTCAAATAGCAAATCAAAATGATGTAGTAAGGGTAAGCCAGTTATTTCTTTCTCCACCCAATAAATTCAAAAAAAATTATTCTTGAGTCTTAATAGCATAGGCAATATGATCTAGATCATCTGGTCCAAAGTATGTGTATCTGAGAACCAATTTGTGACTATGATTTGTCAAAGGAAAGCTAAAAATACCACCCTCACCATCTAAAATCCTGCCAGCTAGAGCTTCTGAACTAAAACCAGCAAAGACAACACTATGTATAGCTCCTATTCTAGTACAAGCTAACATGGCTGCCACAGCTATAGGACAACATGGTAGATATATAGCTACACGATCTCCTCTCTTTACCCCATGATTTAACAGGGAGTTGGAGAGTTTATTCACCAGTACTGACAATTCTCTGTAAGATAATAGTTTATCAATTGATGATAGGGGATAATGAACATAGCATATAGGCAATGGTTAATTTGGGTTCAACAGTGACTAATTTTTATTGCTATTTTTACGCTCATTTTTTTATAGCAGTCTGCCAAATATTAGGGATACACTACATGTATATCCACATTGTGGATAACTGGTGGATTAATGAGCAAAACAAAATGTATCGAAAACAAAACTTAAATTTGATTGATAAGGTTATAATCAAAGAATAAGGCAGGATACACAAGAATTTTAACACATACTTATAAGTGATATACTCTTCTTGACCAGGTTCATCTTTCTCCCAAATTAACGCCACACGGTTACCATATTTATCTAGGTGTCGGTCCACACAATTTTCTGTTAAAATATAAGAATACAAATAAATGTCATGTTCAGCTACCAAATGTTCTTTACAACAATGATGTTCAGTAATTTATGAGATTTGACCTCATTTAAAGCTGCTGCTATGTGTTTTGGATAATTTTCCAATACAGGACTTAAAACTACACTCACTATTTCTATTTGACTAATAACCGTTTTACACTAGGTCCCGATAAAGAGAGCCTGGCCCCGATCAGTGCCCGACTGCGATCAATACAGGACTTAAAACTACACTCACTATTTCTATTTGACTAAAAACCGTTTTACACTAGGTCCCGATAAAGAGAGCCTGGCCCCGATCAGTGCCCGACTGCGATCAATACAGGACTTAAAACTACACTCACTATTTCTATTTGACTAAAAACCGTTTTACACTAGGTCCCGATAAAGAGAGCCTGGCCCCGATCAGTGCCCGACTGCGATCAATACAGGACTTAAAACTACACTCACTATTTCTATTTGACTAAAAACCGTTTTACACTAGGTCCCGATAAAGAGAGCCTGGCCCCGATCAGTGCCCGACTCCGATCAATACAGGACTTAAAACTACACTCACTATTTCTATTTGACTAAAAACCGTTTTACACTAGGTCCCGATAAAGAGAGCCTGGCCCCGATCAGTGCCCGACTGCGATCAAAACTTCTGTTTACACTGGCTTTCTGTGATCTGGGCCAGGCCCACTTTAAACGGAAATAAGCATGCGCTCTCTAACTAAAAAGATTACAAAAGATTTATAATTGCAGTCGATACTGAAGTTGTAAACCCTACACATGCGCAGAATAATTTTAAATCGGATTTGAGCCAGGCATGCATTTGTTTTACACTAGTAAAATTGAAGTGGGCACCAATCCGGACCTGGTTCATCTCTTATTGTGGTGTCAGGCCCACTTTATTCTGTTTAACACTAGTAAAATTGAAGTGGGCCAGGCACCAATCAGGGTCTGGCCCACTTTATTGGAGCCTAGTGTAAAAGGAGTACATGTATTAGACTTATTTCATGATACTGACATGTGCGTGTGTTTTGGACATTCAATTCTAATACTTGTAATCTCATCAGCAAATAGGTATGCAACACAAAAACACTATACAAGAACAGTACAAGGAGTTTACTTTTGACTTTTGACAAAGTCAGACATTGACATTTTGTATTCAAATCAGAACAGTAAGTTTTGAGAAAGGCTTTAATTTCCCGAAGTTGGACTTTTTTTTACCTAGTAAAAGGTAATTCTGCAGTAGAAGACTATCTGTTTGAATTATGATGTTAAAGAATCATAGGCTACTATATTTTCATACTAGAAATATTATTATCAACTGTGCCATGCCTTATCTTAGACCTCAAACAGGTTACAGTGACCTATATCAATTCTGTTCTACTTCTGTTTAAAACATTAAATTTCAGTTGTTTTTAAAACTGAGTTCTTTCAATAACAAGTTACATTTAAACTGTTAAAATAGCTTCAACTACAATAACTATTAAATTTAAAGGGATTGTAAAGAGGTTTTCTAAACTTTGTAAGTGTATAGGGAACATTGATAGCATCAACGTCTGTGGTTCTTGCAATTCCACAAAAAAACTAACGCATTTTATGACGTCACTGACAGTGATCTGCATAGATATCAATAGTAGCTTCCGGTAGATCACTGTCAGTGACATCATAAAATGTGTTGGTTTTAGTGGAATTGCAAGAACCACAGACGTCGAAATGGAAATTGGAATGGGGCAAATTGATGCTATCAGTGTCCCCGATACACATACAAAGTTTAGAAAACCACTTTACAATCCCTTTAACACTTTCCCCAAACAGTGTTTAATGTTTAGAGTTGCCAGTATATACAGAAATATTAACATTATGCTCATTCTTCTAGAACACCTGATGCTACTCTTCACCGAGTTTGGTATCTCTTTCACATACCTGTATCTTTAATGTTTACAGGTTTCAGTTTGTCTCATCTTTCAGAGAGTTCACATAACAAATACTGAGGGTTTTTTTTTTCATAATAGTTTGCGATCATCCCCTTCAAGGATTTCACTATAATAATCAGCATTTTTTTTTTTTATCTTGTAAGATAATAATCAGCATTACTTTTCACAAATATTTAGGGTTTTCAACACTTATTTCAGAGAGAATTTAACACTGTTCTTATTTGGTTTGTTTGTAGAACATTAGCATGTGTAAGCAATATTCATTGTCATGTTTTATGATAGGCCTAACTTCTTCAGAATTTTATCTATCTAGTGTTTGAATAATATCATTTAACTTTAAAGCATAATACATAATATTATAATATAGCCGCTTGTAAAATCTCCCTTTTCAAACTATGTATTTTATTGCTGTGTGCTAGTTTAACTTCATTTACAATTCAAACCGTTCATTTCATTGAAAATGTTTAAGGTCAAATGCATAAATGTTTTCATTTTATATCCTACATATTGAATACAAACAAGTTATCTGATTTTCAAATTTGAATTCTTCTATAAAAATCTAAAGCTGTATTTCAACCAGATTGACGAAACAGTTCCAAAAAATAACTTTCATAATCGAGTTTAAAGCTAAATTGATTCTAACAGGGTTTGAGATTGCTGACTGCAAGTTATCCCCTATGAACTCTTAGAGTGAAAAAAGCCTAGAGAACGTAATTCTTAAGAAGCTTCTATATTTTCAATCAAAACATTATTTTGGCTAAAATGTCATATACCCTGAATACCCACCAATATTTCTTAAAGTGTATTACGTTAAAGTTGTATGATGTAACTTGACAACGGCCAGTTTACCGGCTTGTCGGGTATATACATTGTAAGATTGGGTCGATATACCGGTTTATCGGGTTGAAAGGATGTAAAAAACTGGGGCCCAATTCTCACTTAAAGGGGCCCACCTGCACGGACACTACCCTAACAACGGAACTGTGTGTATTGCAACATATTGTATTGTGATACATCTACTGATATAACTAGTCAGCATACACAGATTGGAAAAACTCTTTTGAATATCTTTATCTTTATTTTAGAAAGTTCTCGACTAAAGATATAAAGGTAAAATTTGACACACTGATTATCTATGTAAGACAAATTTATTAGGGAAAGATAAGGTCAAATCATGGGTCAAAATGAGGACAAAATTAATGACCTTCGGTTTGTCTAAAGCCCTAGGATTTCAGACTATTTCACACACTAAGGATCTAATCTTATTATTATTATGTGTTAAGGACATGAAATCCTTATCAGGACGTCATATATAGTTCCTGAAAATAATTTTCCCAACATTAAATTCCACTCGTATGAACATGGTCGACAGCCACACTAAAATGGAAAAAGTCCATGGTACCGAATTATTTGTAGTCTGTAACACACGGCTCTGTTTATAGATAGAAAGGGGAAGGGCGGAATACAAAAAAAAAAATGTAAAGATTAAGCTTATATGAAAAGATTTTGAATATCTATGTTATTCACTTGGTAAATGTCCGTAACTCTAGCTTAGCAATTTAAAAAGGTTTTTTTCAAAGTTTGACATTCATTAAATCAAAGGCATGATATTTTAGTTTAAACATTCACTAGTAACTGATAGGAAAATGGACACGTTTCTATTATTATTTGATCTATTATTTTCAGTTATCCTGCTATTGTATTAAAGTATCTAGCCTACTAAATATAAACTGACTACCCCTTTAAACTACTAACTTAGTGATTGCAGTAGCCTACATATTTTCAGTGGATCATTATTATAAACTTGTGATAAAAAGTGAGTAAACTGCAACTTTGTATCCATTTGTTGCACAATGTAGAATATAATATAAAGCACATTTTACCTGATGCGTTGATTTTGCCATTTATAAACCATTTGATTAGGCCATTAGGTAAATCACAATCTGAAACTCGGTCGAAATCTTTACTCCACGTAAGTCTTGATCTGGCTAACTTTCCCCAGAATATATCAGGTTTCTCTAAACTCAGCCTGTACAGATCCAAATGAGAGTTGAGTTGAGGAATAGAATCGAACTCTGGGAAACTTGTCGTGGTTATTGCTGATGTGATGTCGCTTCGAAGACATTTCTGTATTTCTCCCTCCCATTTTCCAGCTTGCAAAATCTTTCCTAATTGTGCATTTTTGCTCCAAAGATTGGACAATATATTGTGGATTCGAACTGGCCCTGCCATCGTTGACTTTTTGCAGCTGACACTGACATGAGAAAGCGCCCTCTGTAAATAAATAAAGAAGTGGAACAACAATGTTTATTTGTAGTCTTTTTCTTTTATGATGGTTACTTCCCTTTAATCGTGTTCCGTCCTTATTTTATTCATACGGCCCACCGTGATCGTATTGTATTGTTTTTACATTGGAGTACGGAAATAGCCGAACGGTTACAGAATGTATTTTATTATGTACTATGGTTTTGCGGTACTTAAGAATTATTTGTAGTCTGTAACACACAGCTCTGTTTGTAGATAGGTGTTATTTCCCCTTAACTATAAAGCGGCCTTAAAAAGACTATTTTTTTTTTTTTTTTTTCCAGCATCAAGAAGAATAACCACGATCACAACGAGTTTGGAAGAATGAAGAAGATCGAGTAACTCACGCCACACCACCCAGGGCCGAGTTTCACTGCCATGTCATTCGACCCGACCAGATCTTACGAATTCTCCACTTACCAAACCAACAGCACAGTACCATCCTATTGAACCAATCAACTACCAACTACCACCACTACCAACAACTACCTAGTTTGCGATATCAGCTGACGCTGGAAGCGAACGTTAACTTGTCATCTACCAACCAACCAACTATTTTTTTCGCCTTTACATAAAAAAAAAATTCTTTTTTGTTCTACATCTTATAGAAACACTAACAACCTGGGGCCTTATTCTCAAAAACTTAACTTAGATAAAATGAAGATTTTAAGAAATACAGCAATCTGATTGGATAATAATACTTAATTTAAAATTGATTTTAGTAACTAACCAATCAGAAGACAGGAACACTAAAATAATGATAAGTTAAGTTTTCAAGAATAAGGCCCCTGTTTCGTACTAGGCAGTCGGTATCTTTCCCCTGGAACATTCTCAAAATCTTATAGAAGTCGTAAAGACAACATCTCTCTTGTAAGAATTCAATTTGTATTCCTTAATAATGTCTATGATGGTTACAATCTTTGTTGTATACATTTGTCTAAAAAAAAGTCTGATTTCAGACTCTTAGATTCTTGGGTATTTGCTTGTGTGAGGGATCGGGGGTGGTAGAAATGTCTTTTTTGCGTTACATAATTTTTTACCTGACATTAGATCTACCCGACCACCATCAAGTGTCAGAGTTGGTAATTTGCAATCATAGTTGATTTATTTTGAATGCTTAATTGGTTAACCGTTATTGGCGTTAAGTCGGAAATATAAAATTCAATTAGTTGTCCTGATGGATTAAATATCCCTAACACGTATTAACAATTAACTTGCCACTTTCACTAATTAGAATTTAATTAGTGGTGGTTGTAATGTAAAACGGGCACCTGTTAGATCAGATTCCGCGAAGCCAGTATTGACCTGACCTCTGACCCCATCCCAGAGTTCTATACTGCAATATTGTACTACTCTGTAGACCAGGATTCGTTGTTGACATGAGCAGGTCATTTAGTGTACATCCTGTCATTTTATCATTTAACTGTACAAATTTATAATTCAGATTTGTTCAAAACATGAAACGAAACAATATTGATTTGGTATTTTTTATCAATTCTGACAAAATGATACAATAGAAATACATGAAAAACATATTATACGGTTGATTTTGACAAAATGTTATCATTTGACTGGTGTTCTCACCAGAAAATTGGAAATGTTTCGCATTCTCTTTAAAGTATTTTATTCTGTGATTTTACGTCAGTAACTTATAATTTGTTTTGACGGTGTTTTATTGGCTCTGAGTTGAGGAAGTGAGGAATTACTCGAGGTTGACAAACTGAAATTTCACTTGGCTTTGACTTAGGTGCCTTGAGTCAAATCGCGTGGCTCGCACGGCAAAATGTCGGGCACAGAAAATGCGATTAACGGTAAATTAAATATTTGTTTACAGATAGGTCTGATTCGCGAACAGGTGTCTTTTGAAGGAGAAGTGAGCTTGACAGGATTAAAGGACTTAGCCTGCGTATTTGTTGACAAAAAGGTAGGTCACATCTGCTTGTTTATTTTCATTCTTAATTCGACACTTTGAATAACTTTGACATCATAAACACAAAACAGGGAAAATTGAATTGCAAGGCGAAGTCACGGTTTAACAAATGACAATCGAAGGTTAAGAACACGCCCAGTTAAATATCACGATCGTTACCAAAATTATTCAGAATATCTATGGGATTTTTCTTACAATATTTCTCAAATGACACTTATACAAAATATATAAGTCAACACTATTAAAGCTAAATAATGAATTTTAGATAGTAATTCTCTATTGACATTGTTACAAAAAGGAAGCAGATGCTAATGATATAAAATTTATACTTAACTTAGGGTTTTACAAATACAAAGTATTAAACCTTAATTGCTAGCTGGGTGACATCCTTATTAATTAAGACCAAAGATCAGCTGGTGAATACAAATTTTAATTCCTAGCTTGAACCACCTTCAGAATTTCCATTAAATAATTAAATCTTTTGCGGAAAATTGATCTTTCAATTTAATGGGAACAGTTGGCATTTTGGTTGGTTGATATCAAAGTAAATGATTTTCAGAAGTATGGTACCGCTAGTAGAAACGACAGTAAACGTACGAAAATCTCAGTACCCGGTGTGGCTACAAATATTTTCTATGCATGGCATTAATTCATTTTAATACAATTCTTACTCTCAGTGTCAATTTTCAAAAGCTGATATACAAATGTATTAGCTTGTTCTATTTCTATACAGTTGAAATGACAAGGAAACAAACTGAAATATAAATATTAGCCCAAAAATGTTTGGCAGCAATATTTTTCATTAAAATCAACAGTTAGGCCACAATAAATAAATTGATAGATTATCATCCAAATTTTCCAAAAAAATGGGGAGGGAGGGGAAATTTTATTTTTTATTTTTTATTTTCTAAGCTCAACAGAAGGCAACCATTTGAACATATTTGTGTATAAAAAGAAAATGAGGTGTTTTTCCTTACCATAATATAAAAATATGACTAAAAAATTTCGTAAAATGAAATTTTCGTGACTGAACTACAATGAAAAATTTCCAGTCAGCACTGATAGGGGTGGGTCGGGAGGGGATGATAATCTATTTATTTTTTTATTGTGGCCTTATGTAATGTAATACCTACTGGAGTATGGACTTTATAATCTTTTAACTTTCTTCATGAATCAGAGGGGAAATACATACAGTTGAATGTATCAAAGGGACTGTCCACTTTTTTCTAGGTCAAAGATTATTTTTGCTCAAATTTGTGAAAACTACAGGTCCCCAAAATCTAGAGATGTGCCCTTTAATGTATCTTAAGAATTTTAACATAAAAAAAGTCAGCGGTTAATATTAAATATTTAAAAACGTTATGTACGGTAAGTTTTTAAGTTCGTTATGCTTTTTGGATGCTGTTGAGTCAAATAAACGCCTAATTGTAGAGAAATATCTTTCTAAGATTTCAACTTAACTATATATGGAGCTAGTTTATAAGCCAAACACCAAAACTAGGTCAAACTGCTTAAATAACAATAAGGACTCTTCAGTTTTTAATTAACCATTTTAAAACAAATTCAGTTTAATCAAAAATATACATAATATTAATGTTCATACTATAGAAATATTTTCAGGAAACATTTATGACTTTTTGTCATAACAAACACTTTTTTCAAGAAAGCGGAATGGCCCTTTAAACCAATATTTCTGACATTTCGTGACTGGCTAAAACTGACTGATCAACATCCCTCCTGAAAAGAAAATAACCTTCTTGCACTGAGGCTAATGTGACTTGCACTAGTCCATTAGTGTAAGATACATTTGTTATGTAATACATAGCGTAAATAAGCTAACAGAAAATGGAATGAAACAAAACTTAAAAGCTTATGAAAGCAGCTTACACCTTGCAGTGTATGATGAGGGGAAATGCTTGTCTCATTTAAAGCTAATAATCATTTACAATTTACTTTTATCCATCTGTTTGTAAGAATTCGATGACTTTTGTGCACTCATGAAGTTATGTAACCTGTGCCACACATTTTTAGTTTGAAAGACAGAATTATAATTAATTTGGCCAATACATTACAAGAAGCCACAAAATTCGCTGATAAACTAAGGGCTGACATTCAACATTATAAAACCTACAAGTTTTAATTTAAAGTATCTTTTTTTTTCATATAATTTGAATTTTTTTGTCTTCTGAAATCAATTAAATGTCTAATGAAAGTTTAAATTTAGTTTGTTACTTGTTGACTTTTATCAAGCCTTTGAGGGCTATTATTGACATTGACAGTTGTCAGCTAGCTGGAAACTTACTGACTCTTACCTAGTCTCTGATAGTTATTATTAACAGTTGTCAGCTAGCTAGATACTTACTGACTCTTACCTAGTCTCTGATAGTTATTATTAACAGTTGTCAGCTAGATAGAAACTTACTGACTCTTACCTAGTCTCTGATAGCTATTATTAATAGTTGTCAGCTAGCTAGAAACTTACTGACTCTTACCTAGTCTCTGATAGTTATTATTAACAGTTGTCAGCTAGCTAGATACTTACTGTCTCTTACCTAGTCTCTGATAGTTATTATTAACAGTTGTCAGCTAGATAGAAACTTACTGACTCTTACCTAGTCTCTGATAGTTATTATTAACAGTTGTCAGCTAGCTGGAAACTTACTGACTCTTACCTAGTCTCTGATAGTTATTATTAACAGTTGTCAGCTAGCTAGAAACTTACTGTCTCTCACCTAGTCTCTGATAGTTATTATTAACAGTTGTCAGCTAGATAGAAACTTACTGACTCTCACCTAGTCTCTGATAGTTATTATTAACAGTTGTCAGCTAGCTAGACACTTACTGACTCTTACCTAGTCTCTGATAGTTATTATTAACAGTTGTCAGCTAGATAGAAACTTACTGACTCTTACCTAGTCTCTGATAGCTATTATTAATAGTTGTCAGCTAGCTAGAAACTTACTGACTCTTACCTAGTCTCTGATAGTTATTATTAACAGTTGTCAGCTAGCTAGATACTTACTGTCTCTTACCTAGTCTCTGATAGTTATTATTAACAGTTGTCAGCTAGATAGAAACTTACTGACTCTTACCTAGTCTCTGATAGTTATTATTAACAGTTGTCAGCTAGCTGGAAACTTACTGACTCTTACCTAGTCTCTGATAGTTATTATTAACAGTTGTCAGCTAGCTAGAAACTTACTGTCTCTCACCTAGTCTCTGATAGTTATTATTAACAGTTGTCAGCTAGATAGAAACTTACTGACTCTCACCTAGTCTCTGATAGTTATTATTAACAGTTGTCAGCTAGCTAGAAACTTACTGACACTTACCTAGTCTCTGATAGTTATTATTAACAGTTGTCAGCTAGAAACTTACTGACTCTTACCTAGTCTCTGATAGCTATTATTAACAGTTGTCAGATAGCTAGAAACCTACTGACTCTTACCTAGTCTCTGATAGTTATTATTAACAGTTGTCAGCTAGCTAGAAACTTACTGACTCTTACCTAGTCTCTGATAGTTATTATTAACAGTTGTCAGCTAGCTAGAAACTTACTGACACTTACCTAGTCTCTGATAGTTATTATTAACAGTTGTCAGCTAGAAACTTACTGACTCTTACCTAGTCTCTGATAGCTATTATTAACAGTTGTCAGATAGCTAGAAACTTACTGACTCTTACCTAGTCTCTGATAGTTATTATTAACAGTTGTCAGCTAGCTAGAAACTTACTGACACTTACCTAGTCTCTGATAGTTATTATTAACAGTTGTCAGCTAGAAACTTACTGACTCTTACCTAGTCTCTGATAGCTATTATTAACAGTTGTCAGATAGCTAGAAACTTACTGACTCTCACCTAGTCTCTGATAGTTATTATTAACAGTTGTCAGCTAGCTAGAAAGTTACTGACTCTTACCTAGTCTCTGATAGTTATTATTAACAGTTGTCAGCTAGAAACTTACTGACTCTTACCTAGTCTCTGATAGTTATTATTAACAGTTGTCAGCTAGCTAGAAACTTACTGACTCTCACCTAGTCTCTGATAGTTATTATTAACAGTTGTCAGCTAGCTAGAAACTTACTCACTCTTACCTAGTCTCTGATAGTTATTATTAACAGTTGTCAGCTAGCTAGAAACTTACTGACTCTTACCTAGTCTCTGATAGTTATTATTAACAGTTGTCAGCTAGCTAGAAACTTACTGACTCTTACCTAGTCTCTGATAGTTATTATTAACAGTTGTCAGCTAGCTAGAAACTTACTGACTCTTACCTAGTCTCTGATAGTTATTATTAACAGTTGTCAGCTAGCTAGAAACTTACTGAGTCTTACCTAGTCTCTGATAGTTATTATTAACAGTTGTCAGCTAGCTAGAAACTTACTGACTCTTACCTAGTCTCTGATAGTTATTATTAACAGTTGTCAGCTAGCTAGAAACTTACTGAGTCTTACCTAGTCTCTGATAGTTATTATTAACAGTTGTCAGCTAGATAGAAACTTACTGACTCTCACCTAGTCTCTGATAGTTATTATTAACAGTTGTTAGCTAGCTAGAAACTTACTGACTCTCACCTAGTCTCTGATAGTTATTATTAACAGTTGTCAGCTAGATAGAAACTTACTGACTCTCACCTAGTCTCTGATAGTTATTATTAACAGTTGTCAGCTAGCTAGAAACTTACTGACTCTTACCTAGTCTCTGATAGTTATTATTAACAGTTGTCAGCTAGCTAGAAACTTACTGAGTCTTACCTAGTCTCTGATAGTTATTATTAACAGTTGTCAGCTAGATAGAAACTTACTGACTCTCACCTAGTCTCTGATAGTTATTATTAACAGTTGTCAGCTAGCTAGAAACTTACTGACTCTTACCTAGTCTCTGATAGTTATTATTAACAATTGTCAGCTAGCTAGAAACTTACTGACTCTCACCTAGTCTCTGATAGTTATTATTAACAGTTGTCAGCTAGCTAGAAACTTACTGACTCTCACCTAGTCTCTGATAGTTATTATTAACAGTTGTCAGCTAGCTAGAAACTTACTGACTTTAATCAACAACTGTCAACAATAACTTTCCAGACTTGGTTGGTTTTAGGCAGGCCGACGTCACACTTTAAAACTGGCATTTTACAAATATAATTATTAGGGATAGAGAAAGTTTCAAACTGGCCTCTGTCTTCTATCTTTAAGAATCAAATTTGTAGCTTGCTAGTTTCGGACTAATAAATATTGTATATAAACATAATTATTTCCAAATGATCAAAGTATTGCCTTGTGTTTTATCGACTTACTAAGCGCTAATCTTTATTGTCATGCTATCAGCTTACAGGCTGGGTTTTATTGGCAATGTTCATATACCAACACAACAATAGAAAAAAAATGAAGGAAAACTGAACCTATATATATTTAATCAAAGTTATTGTACTGATTTTAGATAAAATTGTCATTGAAAATGAAATAGATATCATGTCTATATTTGAATCTTTGTAGTACCGGTATCAATAATTATAATAATAAAAATCCAAACAAGCAAAACAATTCCGTTAATCAAAAATCTGGGAGAAGGGGAGAGGGAGAGACTTCTAACATTTTATCTGTACCATTTCTGTCAATTTCTTTTTCAATATCTGATTCCTTGCAGAGCAGAACAAATTTCACTTGCAAATGAGCTTTCTGACAAAGGAAACCTCGTTTGAAAAAGCACAAAGTCCAGCACAAAATCGCTCATCACAATCCAACTCGCTAATGATAAATGAAATAACCGTAACTCTCTTTCTCGTGAAAGCTAGCAATGAGTTTTTGTTATGAAAGAGAAAATTACCATCATTAGACTATTTCAACATAAAATACATTGAGCACAAAGAAACCTGATTTATATCTAATCCTTGTCAATATTGAAAATAAATTACTGTTGAGAAGGTTACAAGGTCGTGACCTGAGGGTTATGATGGATTTTTGCAGTGAACAGATCTGTATTTGTTTTCTCTAACAGGTAAAAAGGGATTGAAATTGGTTTTTCTGAAAGATTTTAAGTGCATTGAGGACACTGGTACAGTGCCATCTATTAAAGGGGGATGTCCAGCATTTTCTACGATTGTTTTGGATCTGGAATATATGTAAATTGCCTCCGTATTTACTAGAACTGCTGAAAATCGCACAATCCTTTCAGTTATACCCGTACCGTATCTTAACAGTTATCTTTTATTTTCTGTATATATGTGTTTTCTATATAAGGCATAGTCTTACTAAACGACAAGTCGTATTTTGATTTTGAATTGCTGTTGAATATAGATCCACAGAGATTTGAAGGCTTAAAGTTCGAGGGAGAGTTGTGAATATTATTACGGATTAGATTAGCTAAAAAATTTCAGGTTCTGAGACTAAAATTTTATTGATCGAACGATTAGTGAACATATCCCCTTTAAACCATTTTAGCTATGTCATAAAACACTTAGTTTTAGTGGAATTGCAAAACTCACAGATGTCTGCCTGGAAATGTGAATGGTGAAAATTGAAATTGATGCTATCATTGTCCCTGAAACACATAAAAAGAGTAGAAAGCTTTTTTTTTTTATTGAATTTCACGCAAACCCTAGGTCAGATTTCTTTCTGAAAAAGTATTACAACCATATCTCTTTAAATATTTGTGATGTATACTGAAAGCTAGTGACAAAATATACAATATTTCTAATCTGTTGAATTGATGTTTCAATAGTTAAATATTTAACACTTAATGATCTGTTGACACGAAATTATTGTCATATTAAAATCAAAATATTTTGTATATATGACATTTATTTTTGTGAGCACCATAATCACCATATTTCATCAATTTAATTTAAAAAAATCTGTACTAATTGGCTAGACTAATTATTATAATACCCCATTATTAATGAAAGTATTGTTTATTTATCAGCCACAGAAGTTTATTTCTTGGCAATAAGCCATTTTGGAATTATAAATGCACATGAAATACGCCTGTTTCATACTTTTGTTTTGGGAAATCAATTCTGATTAAACATGGCATTGTAGAGCCAACTTGGAAAAAAATCTAATACGAAGTTTTGTTAATACTTTTTTTACAGTAATCAATTATCATTTGGAATTTTGCGAAAGTTTGTTTAATTCTTGTGGTAAATAACAATTCTGACAAGTGTAGTCTTTTTTATATCTTTTTTTAAATAGTCTGCCCTGTATTTTGTTCCTGTGACTGAAATAAAATTTAGCATGTTGCCTTAGAACTGTAGAATATTCTTATATTATGGACTTATTATGGATATGATATTGCTTAAAATGTGGGGTTCTACAGCACAATCGGTTAAGCGTACAAACATGACATCATTTGCTTGGAAATGTTTGAGAGGTGGGTTCTCGTCCGGGGTGACCCTGAATAAGTCATCTTCACTCATAATTCCAGTCAACCCAGCTGTAAATGGGTACAGATAATCCAGGAAAGATCAATGCCAAGAGGTTTGGCCAAGGACCAGCTGGGATCTTTGTGAAATACAGATGTTTCTTTCTTTTCTTTCTTTCTTGTTTTGCTGAAAATTGTTTGCCATGAAAAGAAAAGGATAGCTTTAATCTAGCTTTATTGTCTTTCCACTAGGTAAATGGGCAAACCATTATGTTTTGGAAACTGAAACTTTTGCAGTTGATACTTTATCGAGGGTGAATGAAAGCTGTCACGGTAGAATCACAGAATCGCTCCTTTTTCATCATCAATAGGGGACGGGAATTTTAGAGCTAGAAAAGAGCTTCCTTACCAATCTCACTGGAAACACATTTGAAATTAAAACATATTTCACAAAATTTGACACAGCTAAAATGATTAAATATTTTTTAGACCGGTTAACCTGATCCATTTTTGAGAGCCTTGTTTGTTAGGCTAATTCATGTAATTCTAGGAAAATTGAGCCTCCAAGAACAGTAATAATTTCACAGTAATGGCAGGTCATATATTACAAGAATAATATTGTTATTACAGAATATTTGAAATAATTTAAACAATATCTCATCTGTCATACTTTCTCTCTCAAAATATTGACAATGTTGTCGTCATATTGATTTTATAAACAATTAATAACAGAAAATAATACCCTTCCTCTTTTCAAAACATGTAATAATTAATTTTATATCTGTAGTTAAAGAAATCTTTTCTTCTTCAATCTAGTCTTGTTTCTAGTTAATAGGTGTTTTTGTGGGACGATTCGATTTGGTCAATTAGCTATTTTGCGCATTTCTGAACCGGTTCGATTAGGCTAATTGGTGCATTTGTGAGACCGTTTGCCTAAACTGATTAGGCTAATCAAACTAACCGACCCAAGAGGTGGTTTGGCGATTCAATTAGGTGTAATAAGATGGCGGAATGTGCCAGTCCGTAATACTATTGGCTGATATATCATTGACGTCATATATAACATACACGTGACCTTCTTTTGTTGACAGTCAAGGCTGCCTAATCGCCGGTACTTTTGTGGACCACAGCAAATTACACCAAATCGTACTAGCAAATCGAAACCATATCGAATCGTCCCACAAAAACATCTAATGATATGCTTACTCTTCTAGACACCTGATACCGGTTGTTCGCGCTGTTCACACGGTCAATATATTCTGTCGGTTCAACTTAAAGGGGAATGTTCAGCATTTTGGAGGAATGATTTGGGCCTTGAATTTATGTAAATAGCCTTCAGATTTACTGGAACTGCCCAAAAATTGCACAATCCCTTCAATTATACCCGTACCTTAACAGTTATCTTTCATTTTCTATATATGTGTTTTCTATACAAGCATAGTCTTACTAAACGGCAAGTCGTAATTTTGACTTTCAAACGCTGATATTTATTGATACACGGGGATTTGAAGTCTTCAATTTTGAGGGAGAGTTTGAAACATTATTACAGATTCCAGGTTCTGAGACTAACATTTTTTTGGTTGAACAGTTAGTGAACATATCCCTTTAACCATTGCACCCTCCAGTTTTGAAAACCTGACTAGGCCACTGTTACTCATTTATGATTGATATACTTCCCCATATGAAAAGAAAATTTTTTGCTGAATTGAATTTTTCAAACAGCTATTCTAGATTTTAATTTTTGTTATGCAAGTTAGATCATTCATACTATACTTGGGATTTTTATTTAAAAAAATAAAATTTGAATTTTAGCTTCATGTGACTTCAATAACTCTTATTTATATGGTGATCGAAATTACCAGTATCAAAACATCATGTTAACGCAATTTTATGATGTGCCTCTTTAAAACATGTAAAATTATATTGAATATTTTTGTTATTGATGCATAGCTTGTAGAAAATTGTAGTGTACCGTACTTAATGGCCTAGAAAATTTTAATTTGCGTGTGGCTCTTCAAAACATGTAAAGTTTTATTGAATATTTGAAAAAAAATTGTATTCATTGTTTATTTAGATAAATTTTTAAAATAAAGTTTTACTTTAGGAGAGACTAACATAGCTCAGTGTGCTACTTGTTATTTTTATCAATGTAACTTTCACATGAGCTAAATTGCTATTGAAATGGCTTCGGTCCATAACCTCAAAAGCGCCCTTAACCTTATTCACCGTCATCCAGGCTAGAGGGTAGTTTACAGCCAAATGGTTGTTTTTCATAATGTGTTTAGTGGAATCACACAGACAATGAATGACGTAATTTATGTTATGAGCCTTGCATTCAAGGTACAAAATGAGGCTTGAAAAAGGTCTATTGCCCATTAAAAATTTATTGAGCTGTGCTAATGTACCAATAAAAATCTGTACAAGTTAGACAATAGTGTTAATCAAAAATCTGTCCAAATAATGGCAAAATTGAGGGCAAAAATTGTATGGAAGTAGACTTCTTCAAAGAGTCCAATCAGGTGTTTCAAAAAGATTAAGCATGGTCTGCTTTGCGTGCGACATCTGCCTTTTCTAATAGGTCAACATCATGTGATACAGTCAGAATGATTTATGCAAATCAGCCATCAGCAAGAAATAAACTTTTTCCAGGAGTTCACTGTAACAACAAGAATTTCTTTATGAAGTTTGTGTATCAAGTAACCCTGCTTAAGCAATATAATGTCAGAGCTTTACCTCTTGCCAGAGATTCAGGTTTGTCATGTAATTTATGAGTTATTGGCATTTTTTTTGCAGTTTCCAGAACATGGATTTTATAATTTGGTAGACAAGATATTACTATTTCATCATGACAGTAAGAGTGATAATATACTTCAACTTATCAAATCAGCTTCTGATGTCACTGATGGCTGCCTTATTGACGTCATTCTCTCAGGTATGTACTAAACTAGATATGTGTTGCTAATCTTCAATAAAGTCAAAATTTGGTGAACTTTTCAGTCATGTAACCTGTATTATAAAAAACTTGATCCTTTCAACCTTAAAAGTCGGTTTACTGTCTCGATCATTGCATGATATATACCCGACAAGCCAGTAAATTGACCGTTGTCAAGTAATGTCACGTAATACACTTAAAGGAATATTGCTTGGAATTCGGGGTATATGACTTTTTATCAAAAATAACTTCAGGGTTCAACGGGTAAAAATTATAATCTAAAGATGACAAGTTTAGAAAGCATGGCACAAAACATGCATTGATAACAGATTGCTAGTAAAAAAATTCCAACCTATCTGTAGACCATATATTTATTTTGAAGCTGAAATGTCAATCCCATTGCTTATCGATACAAATCTGTATCTTAAAGGGTGTTTTAACCATCCATTTGATGTTTACATGTATTCAAAACACAAATCAACCCCTGAAAATAATAGTACCGACTCTTCCCCTTTTATCGAATAATATTGTATATATTATTGCAGAGGCAGCCACAATGGAAGATTTACAGATTCGACCCCACCTGATGTTTGTTCATTCATATAAATCTCCACATTTCTGTGATTTCTGTGGAGAACTATTATTTGGGTTGGTTAAACAAGGCTTAAAATGTGATGGTAAGTTTGGGAGTTTCAGGGTTTGGTTTAATACTTACTTTTGTTGCGTAACTTAGAGGATGTTGCTACAGAGACTTGTTGTATTATAGATAATTGCCTAATTAACTTATTTTATGATTTCTGATAATAGGCTGAATAAATTGGATCTGGATTTCCTCTCCTTGAGGTTTTGCAGCAGCCCTACAACCCAGTACCTCCTTTTCTATTTGATGTGCTAACGTTTTCTGTTAATGCAGGCAAAATTTGAACCTAAAAACTTCAGATGTTTTAGTGTTTCAGACATCTGATTGTTCAATCACTATGAATGATTTAGATATAGTTTATAAATTCATTAAGGCTTCTTATGTTAATTCTTTTCTTATCCTTGAACTGCCATTCAGCATGTAGCCTACTTAAAAATTTTCTTTAAAAAAAAATTCTGTTATACTCTTTCAGGCTGTGGTTTGAATTTCCATAAAAGATGTGCTTATAAGATACCCAACAATTGTTCTAATAATAGATATAGACGTCAATCATCTGGTAGTGTCTCATCACTTCCCTTCACATTACCTCGTGAAATTAAACCCTTTTATCCAGACTCTTCGGTAAGTTTTTTTAAAAAAAGTAATTGAAAAATTTACAGGATAATGCCATCAAACAGGCACACAAATTTTTGCTTTCCCTTTCTCAAACACGAAGCATTATAGTGAAAATATTGATAAGTAGTATAATAAGGTTTCACCGACCTTTTTTTCATCTGCTTTGCTAATAACTAGATTAGATTTATATTTAGCTATATTAACTAATCAAATTTAAAATATTTTCAAAAATCTGGCTTACAAAAGACTCAGTAAGTGTTTTGAGAAATTATATCAATCATGATGAATGTCCACCATTTTTTTTGTTTTTAATTGTATTAATGACCAAGCTGGTTATATATTCCATGTGATAATTACTGGATCATTATAGCTTATGTTCTTATGTTATAACTAACATTTCAAAATCTAGTAATTTGCTTCTAGCTGTACATATTATCGGGCCATTAACTATTAGAAATAAAACACAGTAGACTTATATTGCTGCCCTGCAAATTTCCCTTATTGAACACTTAATGGTGTTACTTGTTCCATTTAGTTCAATCGAGAACAGAAGAGTTGGACATTTTATGTCATTATCCCTATAAGATATAAAAAGTAGGATATAAAATTTTGTATGCCAAATAAAGTTCCATTCCATTTGATAAATTTGGTGTAAATTGAAATTATAGTACTTCTCAAGTTTACCAAGTTCATCTTTTGTTGTTCCGCTGACTCAGGATTCACAGGTAGGGCACTTGATTTGTAATCTTCTCTTTCATTGGGTATAATATCAGCTTGTTTTCGATGGTTATAGCTTTACGATTGTCTTTATTTCCATTACGTTATACTGCTATAAATGTTTCTGTCAATGTTTGCTTCATTTGCTGATGATTTTATTTAGCTTTTCTGTTTTGAGAAATTTCACAATCTGTTTTCTTTTCTTTGTATTTGGTTATATATCTAGAAATGTTTCCATCAACTTTTTTTGGATTGAGATATATAAGTCTATTAAAAAAGAAAAAAAGAAAGAAAAACACCATATTATCTGTGTTTCTTCACTTTTGGATGTTATGTAGCCTTTCATTTTCGTTACAAATCTGTCTATATACTGTTGATATATATTCTTTATTTTCTACATTTTCTGTATTGTTACTAAATACTTTTTTGTCATCTCCACTTCTTATTCTAATGGTTATGAGAGAATTATAAGAAACTACATGTAAAAGCTTATTTCAGCTATGATTAACTATAAGCTTACTTCCTGAAAATTGTAAGAAACCTCAACTTAAGTTTGCTTCCTGAAAGTTGCAAGAAACCTTAGCTATCAGCTTATTTTTTGAAAGTTTAAGAAACCTCAGCAATAAGTTTACTTTCTGAATGTTGTAGTAAACCTTAGCTATATGCTTACTTTCTGAAAGTTGTAGTAAACCTTAGCTATAAGCTTACTTTCTGAAAGTTTTATGAAACCCTAGCTATAAGATTACTTTCTGAAAGTTTTATGAAACCCTAGCTATAAGATTACTTTCTGAAAGTTGTAAGAAACCTTAGCTATAAGCTTACTTTCTGAAAGTTGTAGTAAACCTTAGCTATAAGCTTACTTTCTGAAAGTTGTAGTAAACCTTAGCTACCGGTACAAGCTTACTTTCTGAAAGTTGCAAGAAACCTTAACGATAAGTTTACTTTCTGAAAGTTTTATGAATCCTTAGCTACAAGCTTACTTTCTGAAAGTTGAAAGATTACTTTAGCTATAAGCTTACTTTCTGAAAGTTGTATAAAACCTTAACTGTAAGCTTACTTTCTGAAAGTTGTAAGAAACTTCAGCCATAAGCTTACTTTCTAAAAGTTGAAAGATTACTTTAGCTATAAGCTTACTCCTTGCAAGGTTGAAGAAGCCTAGCTACAATCTTATTTTAGCTATAAGTTTACTTTCTTAAAGGGATAGTAAGCTTTGTAAATTTGTGATAGACTAGAATAAAATGAACATGTTCCAAAAGTTTTTATTGTTGTTCCTACTTTATTTCGTCTAATATCACAATTTAAAGTCAACAAATTACAAATCATGGAGGCCGCCATATTTGCTTGACGCGTCACGTGACATGACGTCAGGTCGTAGATAGAACGTCACGTCGTAATAAAATGTCAACACGATGATTGGCAATGAGGGCGTAATAAATACAGCCGTATGGTGAAGGTAAATTCACTTTGAGTTATGGTAGGCTGCTTAGAAAGTTAGCTCTTACTTTGAATTTAATCCTATGAAGCATGAATGAAATCGGGAATGTGTTTGTTTGGATTCCTCTTCATTCAAAACATGTCGAAAGGCTAGTCAGATAAAACCTGCCGTTGAATGGTAGTCGAAAGGCTTACTTCGTCTTTTGTTTACACCTGTACCGTCAGTTCTAAATTCCCAGCTTTATTTGTATCTTGATTGTCCAGTTCCTCTACTGATATAATTCCTTTAGTAGTCTTGATTTTCAAGTCAGTTTATACTTTAATGAAACAAAAAAACAAGACGGTACAAGTTATTTTCTCGCGGCATGGCTGGGTCATTTCATTTTCATTCGTCTTATTTCTTTGTAAAAGTTGCAGGAAAAACTTGATTTACTCTTGCATGGACTTTAGCAGACATAATCCCGATGAAACGCAGGTTTTTTTTAACCTGAGAGTCTCAATGAACTATTTTATAATCCCGGAAAACCATAATATTATGCAGGTTGATCCGCTGTTTTTCACGCTACACAACAAACACATTTTCGACACTCGGAAACTCAACGCCAGTAAAGTTTAAAATTCTCAGTAGTATTGGGTCGAATTCATGAGGCGATCCTCTTTTTTATGTGTCATTGTCATTGGATGGTCTTTCACTGTAAACCCTAGCGTTTGTGGCTCAAATCGATCGGCTGAATGTCGGCCATGCTTTGTTTACCATTCTATCTACGACGTGACGTCATTATCTCGCATAATCACGAACCATAACGTCATCAATGGCGGCTTCCATGAAAAGTGAATTTCGGCTGAAAATCGCTAAAAACTTTATTCTGTTTAAGGATTTGTGAAATTTTATCGCTCTAGGGTAATATTTAATTGTCTATTTATTGGAAAATTCGGATATCGTTATAAAGCTTACTATCCCTTTAAAGTTGTAATACCTTAGCTATAAGTTTACTTTAGCTATGAGCTTATTTTCTTAAAGTTGTAATACCTGAGCTATAAGCTTACTTTAGCTGTAAGCTTACTTTCTTAAAGTTGTAAGAAACCTAAAAAAACTGGAGTGCTGCAATAGAACTAATAAAAAGAGACACTTGTCAAAAATAATAGTCATTGAAAAAAAAAACTTGAAATGTCCACTTGGCAAGAAGAAAATCTAAAAGTCACTTTTGAGAGCCCATTTAGCTTTTCTGTTTTCAATTTATTGCTTTTTGTGTGGTAAACTGTTTTCATTCAGCATTCCATTTGATAATACACACAGATTTTGTGTTTTCGCACATTTTTATTTCATATTAAAAATATTTTTGTATTTGCCCTTTACTTCACTCTTGAGAGTCCACATAGCTTTCGTATTGGTGTTTGTTGCTATAATGTAATCATTCACTTTTGTCTGTTCCTCTTTTTGCCATATACAATATCTTAAATTCTTTCAAATATTTTCTTTTATTTTGCTTCCAGTGTCTATCTTTTCTTAACTTTGTGATTCCACATAACTTTGTCAAATTTGAAATATGAGAACTTATATATTGTGTGTTATTTTTTTTATGCATAAGTCAAATGATGTTTCTGAGTTATTGTCCTTGATTGAAAGATGTTCAAACCAAATCTAAAGTTGTCATGATTGCTCAAAAAAAATTACTTACTAAACATATGTCTTCCGATTTCTGTATATGTGTTTCTATATAATGCATAGTAGGGTTCTATAGCACAGTAGATCACTGTGTCGTTCTTTACAAACATGACGTCATTTGCTTCGAAAAAACTAAAAAACAATGTCATATTTTTTATTTTTAAACACTGATAGTTATGGATAACCATGGAGTTGAGGGCATAACTTTTGAGCCTAGCTAAAAAAATTCCTATTTCTGAAACTATAGTATTATTGGTTGAAAGAATGGTGAACATTCTACTTTAAGTTGTTGTTTATCAAAATTCACACCTACAGTGAACCTATTTACTTTTAAGAAGATCACTTGTTCAAGTATTATCCTATCAAAATTCAAACCTCAAACAAGCGCTGTATTTATTTTCTAATATGAAGACAAGAGAAGAGAGGAGCTCATTTATTTTATTAATCTGACAGGACTTGTCTGAAGTTCATATAAGAGTTGGTCCTGAGAGGGTAAAAACTTGTTGCTTATTCCCTTCTACGTTATATTTATTCAAGTCCCTGGGGCACTTTCTCTATTAACTATATCAAATAAATCTTTTACTTCTACATTATATTGACAGTCAGACAGTGGACCTACTCACTAGATTATGGTCAACTAGGATTTCTTGGTTTATAGTCAATTGCTTAAATGACAGTTGCGTTGTCACATCTTAAATTACCTGTATCTCTTATCAGTCAATAATTCATAACTGTTACTGACTAGACTGAAATCAGTTGGTAAAATGACAGTTGTGTTGTCACATCTTAAACTACCTGTATCCCTTATCAGTTAATTTTGTGATGCATAAAAGTTGTTCAAAGAAGGATGTCAAATTTTTTATCATTTTTAATAAATGTTTATATTTAACAGAGATGATTATAAGATAAAATTACCTAGTTAATATTTTTATATCTTTTTTCCTTGTTTTCTCACCCAGGAAATTTCCTTTTTATATTGTTAATTATAAACCTGTATCTCTTATCAGATTGACACTATCAGGTTAAGATATGAAACACTTCCTGGTAGCCTGGTAGATTTAAAACATTGAAACTTGATTCATCAAACAAACTGTAGCCTGAGTTATGCAGTTAGACATAATTATACATATCTTGGATTCCTGGTTTGCTTACAAACAGTATTTGTATATCTAAGGTGAATTAACATTCATTGAAATTGACAATCCAAACTTACCTGTTTTTATTTTGATATGTCACTTAAAGGAATACTAAATCTTAGACTGATCTTAAAATTATGATTTTTAAACATGGTCCATAAGATTGTATATATTGATTAATGGTATTACCTGGTATCATAACTATACAACAGAATCCATAATTTGACTTATTCATATAACTAACTTGTTTTATGACGTCACTGACAGTGATCTGGGTAGATATCAATAGTAGCTTCCTGTAGATCATTGCCCATGACGTCATAAAACTTGTTAAGTTTTAGTGGCATTGCAAGAACCACAGACGACAGTTTGGAAATTGGAATGGGGCAAATTGATGCTATCATTGTCCCCGATACACATACGAAGTTTAGAAAATCACGTTACAATCCCTTACTAATTGTTACTTTATTACTTGTAGTAATAGATAATTACTTATTTTTTTATTATTTATTGTATTAAAGAGGGATTCTATTTTGTTATTTATGACACCAGTTAAGTTAGCAATGAATTTTTGCTTATCATCTAATGTTCATTCTAAAAGGTAGTATTCCTTTAAACTTCCTAAATTGTTGTTGACAGATTTTTTTTTTTTGAATCGCACCTGTGAAGTGCATGTACGTATCTATCTTAGTTGTATATAATACAGGGCTAATTTGATCAAATAATAGCTTTAGGCATTCATTTTCTTTTCTTCCTGAGTTACATCACTCATTGTTGAGTGAAGTTGTCTGTCTAAGTCTTTATTAAAGGTTAACAGTCGACATTTTCTAGGGTGATTTCGGTCTTGAATATTAGCTTATGTTATTAGTCTTCAGAAGTACTATGATTGCATGAAAATGGCATAATTCCTTTGAATATATCTCGAACTAAAAATTTCACCTTCTATTTCTTTACATCTTTTCTATATTATGGCTTGGTCTTACTAAAATACGAGTTGTATCTTTTAAACTTGAAATACAGATAGTTACGTATTCGAAGACTCAATATCAAATGTTAAGAGGTGACCATGCCCATATTAGCATAAAAAATTGTGCCTCTGCCTTTTTATGAGTTCAATATATATTATGTAAGATTCCTCTGTGTTTTCTTTCTTTTTTATCTTATTTCATAATTTTTGGTGAAGAATGTCAAAAATAATTCCATATTCAATAATAACTGTGATTTTTTTTTGTAAATGAACGAAAAAAAAACAAAAAATTTCACTGATTGCAATATTCTACAGAATTGTAATGTAATTTCATAATATTTCTGTTTGTCTCGCTATTTCGCAATTTGTCTTACATGTGGCACATAATTGCTAACAAATTTGCCATTATGGATTTTCATGCAACATTAACATTTAAAAAATCTCATTTTGAAAAGAATATCAAAACTATAATAACCTATAATTATGGTGACACGCAGATATTGATGTCGTAAATAATTTTTTAACTGGTGGGCTCAGATTCAGCTTCAATTTGCACAAAAATTTGATTAGAAAATTAACCTTTTATGGAGTTACAGTCCTGACTGTATAATATTTTTTAGAGTAAATTAAATCACATCACGTCCAAACCACACCCCCATTCGTAATACTTCCTTGTATTCGAGATATGATAAAAAAAAAAAATTTTTGCAGAATTTCTTGAGTGAAACTAAAAGGGTCTCATTAACCAAGTCTATTTCTCACATTCACAATATTTCAAAAATGAGACAGTATTTTATTTTAACCTCTGTAATTATTCAAAACAGAGCCTAATCATGATAATCCGTATAATGTAGTCTAGGTTATCTAGACACTAGAGAAATATTGTTGTTTTTTATTTTGTAGAATCTTCTTAATGTACAGAGTTCAATATGTCCGCCTTCTCCCGGGGGACCAGGTAGTCGTACTAACTCATGGAGTGGTCGTCCAGTTTGGATTGAAAGAGAGTACCAGAAGAGGATTAAGGTGCCTCATACTTTTATCGTTCATAATTATACACGACCTACTGTTTGTCATCAGTGTAAAAAATTACTTCGTGGCTTGTTTAGACAGGGTATGCAGTGTAAAGGTAGGTGAAATCAACTTATTCCATAAATGTGAGAGGGGGGGGGGGGGGGGAGGCGGCAGAAAGAACAACCCTTCATATTTTAGAGGTCAAGTTCTGTTTCTTATAAAAAACAGAGATATATTTTTCCCTTTTTTAAGTGTATTCACTCCTTTTCCCCAATTGTCTGCTGCCTGGGAAAAGGAAGGGGTAGCTATATTGACATTATCATAAACTCATCACAGGTATTACTAATTTAAAAGGCTTCTATTTGTAATTGTACTAAAAGGCTTCATTGGTACCTTTTATTCTGTTCTTTCGAACTCAAAATGGGGATTCTGGTAGATCCTAACTGCCATCTAGACAAATTGCTTGGCATTGCTCTGTCCTGGAATGTTTTCTCTGATCTGATAATATACAATCTATTTTAGACTGTAAGTTTAACTGCCATAAGAGATGTATGCCAATAGTGCCTAATGATTGTGCTGGAGAATTCATCAACTATTCTAGCCCTGATCGTAAGTTTTTTTAAGACACTCTGTGAGTTACATTTACTCTTTCTTTATCATGATGAGAAATCTATCCTTTAGTAGAGGGATCTTCTCAAAAATTCCAGTTATTTGATTGGTGAATCAATTTTAAAGTTTCTTTTTTGTTAACCAATCAAATTGCTGTCTTTTTGTAAATATGAATTTTATTTTAGTAAAGATTTTCTCGAAAAATGACATTGAGAAAACTGACATATCAAAACCTCAATTCTGAAAATAAATTTTGCAAGCAGCTCAATGGGATAAGCTTTGGATCTATTTAGATAGCAAAGAAGAAAAAATCAGATTTCTTTAGCTTGGATTGACAAATTTTTTTATTGTATAATTGAGGTTGTTCACAGTGCATTATATCATAGATCTGATTTATCACAAAACCTGATTGAAATTCATCAATGAAGGGAGGTAAATCTTGTATATATTTTGTATTGCAGCTTATGAATTAGGTGAGACAGAAAGTTTAACAACTATTGATACTGATATCACTGATAATGCTACAGATATTGATGACACTTCCCTAGCAGATCTCGACCCGTCTGCTGATGATAATGATGATGTGGTTCCCAAACCACCATTGAGGTATGGGTAATTATTTTTTCTACTTTTGAATTCTTGTACTTTTTGGATGAAATTTGGTATGATTAAAACTAAATTGTCAATCAAAATGACATTTTGAATTTTAGTCTTTTCCTTTCCAGTCCTACACAGAGCAGTAACATCCCACTAATGAGAGTTGTCCAGTCTGTAAAATTAACAAAACGAACTGGATCCAAAATCTTGAAAGAAGGCTGGATGGTTCACTTTACTAACAAAGAAAACAACGTAAGTTACTTGAGATCTGATTCTTTTGATATGTGGTAGATTTTGATTCTGAACATTATTTTTAACATCATTAATATTGGAATTGAATATTTCTTATAATGATACATTCAGATGAAGTGTACCTTGACACATATCGTGAAAGGGCAATTTTAAGCCTATTTCCTCAGGTGTTCATTGACATCACATTGTCAAGTGATCCATTTGATTTCACCATCTTAGCTAATAGTAATGAATAATATGCGCTATGAGCTGTGATGGTCACCAAACAAGGCTTGAGCAAGGTCTATTAGTATATTACGACTAACTATTTAATTGACTTACTCCTTTATTATTACAGAGAAAACGTCGCTATTGGAGATTAGATTCAAAATCAATTACTTTATACGCTAATGAGACATCAACTCGCTATTCCAAGGTACGTTAATTTTTCATCTAGACCTCATAATCAAGTTCTAACTTCTGCTATGGAGCGAAGAAAATGAATTTTAATTTCCATTCACATTAAGATGTTAAAGCTCTATATACTTTCACCAAGTTATGTTTGTTGTTATTTTAATGTCTCATGGTGTTGTCTCATCCTGATTTGAATATTAAAAAAATTCAAAAGTCATAGCACAGAAGGTTGTAAATCTCATCTCTCTATGAGGATGTATATTGTCGGCACCCTGTCTGTCCGTCGGTCGGTCAACATTTCCTCGTAAACGCTCTAAAAACTAGAGTTTTTGACGGAATCAAATGAAATTTGATATGTGTATACAATAGTATACATATTCATAAAAAAAAGATCAAGTTCGAATTTGAGCTATTTTTGATCATTTAGAAGCAGAGTTATTGCCCTTGCCCCAAAATCTTGAATATGCTATTACTCTCTTAGTTTTCAACTGATTTTGATGAAACTTAAAATGGATGTTATTGGACCTAAATCAAAAGGTTTGAGAAAGTTTAGTTTACTCCTGATTAAAATTAAGACTTTTTCAAGATTTAGGCCTCTTTCATCAGCTTTGAGGAGTTATCACCCTTTAACCTCTATACTGTAAGTGCTTCTATCAACATCAATTGCTTGTAAACTCTCTAAAAAGTAGAATTTTGATGGAATCAAATGAAATTCAGTATGTTTATACATATTCAGAAAATGAAGATCAAGTTTGAATTTGAGCTATTTTCGATCATTAGAAGCAGAGTTATTGCCCTTGCCCCAAAATCTTGAATATGCTATTACTCTCTTAGTTTTCAACTGAATTTGCTGAAACTTAAAATCGATGTTATTGGACCTAAATCAAAAGGTTTGAGAAAGTTTAGTTTACACCTGATTAAATTTAAGGCTGTGGTCCACTATCTTTACAAGTTACATGTGTCTTCAAAAGATAGAAAAAATAATGCAACCATGACAAACAATGTTTATAAATATTTATTTTGGATTTTGTAGGAGATTTTACTAAATACTATTACTGGTGTGGAAAATATTAAAATAAAGCCAGGGACAGAATTCACTCGTCCACCCCATGTTTTTGAGATTAGAACTACCACCCTGACATACTATGTGGGTGAAGATATTGGGTACGGTCAGAATAACACCAATATTGTCAGTTCACTAGAGAGTGGTAGTGGGTATGAACAATCTAAACATTGGGAGCAGGCTATCCGTCAGGCATTGATGCCTGTTACAACTTCTAATAATTCAACAGAAGGTAAGTACTATCATATCTTGCTTGTTTGCTAAACTGTAGATCTGAGATTTGAGTCCAGCTTCAGTGGAAGATCCGATATTTGAGTCCAGCTCTTGTGGAAGATCCGAGATTTGAGTCCAGCTTCAGTTGAAGATCCGAGATTTCAGTCCAGCTCCAGTGGAAGGTCCGAGATTTGAGTCCAGCTTCAGTGGAAGATCCAAGATTTGAGTCCAGCTTCAGTGGAAGAAAAATCTTTTTGATCAATGCTAAATGTGCAGATACAACTTCTTGTTAGCAAATTTGTCAAGTTTTAAAGGAGCAAACAAAATAAATTACAAGCTGGAAGAAATTTTTTTCTTGTTATTAAAAATATTAGTCATTCTTTTTTCATTTCCATTTAACTAATATTTATTGTATTTTGTAGAAGTACCCACCAATGGTGAATTGGAGTCAGACGCAACCAAACAGGTAATGTATCATTTTTTCTTTCTAAGACTTTGACACAAGAAGGAAATCTGCCAGACAAATTAAAACCAAAACTGATATGAAAATCAGGTGATATAAGATTAACTGGCATCATATAACAAATTTACTTTGTAAGGCATATCCTGTTTTATTAGTAGATTTCAAATCTGGTAGTCATTAAGAAATTTCTGCATTTTTAAATAAATACTGGTATCTAAAAAAAAGTTTCATTGTATTTTATTTATTTTTCTCTAGGCTGATATTAGTACTCTGTATCAGATATTCCCTGATGATGTTTTAGGCTCAGGACAATTTGGTATAGTTTATGGCGGTAAGTTGTAACACCTTATTCTCAACGTGAAAAAGATACCTTAAAGCGATACAACCTCTTAGAATAAACAAAAAAATTAAATTTTCAAACTTGGTCAATCAGAGTATATATTCATCAACAGTGTCCAAAGTATACAAACAGAATCAAATAAACCCAGAAAACTATGTATATTTCCATACAATTACAGATTATTATTGATAAATGTCTTAAATTAGATTATGGCATTTATCAATTATTGTATTTAAACATAGTTTTCTTGGTTTATAAAATTATTTAGGTAATCTGTTTTATAGTTATGCCACTAGGTTTGTCACCTTATGAATATATACTCCTATTGACCAAGTTTGAAAATTTATTTTTTTTGTTCATTCTAAGACGTAGTATCGCTTTAACAAGTAGCCTAATCTGCTTGATTGATTCAGCTTATCGATGAGATCTTTCAATTAAATTTTATGTGCTGTTATAGAAAGGTTTGGTATAGTTTATTTTATTATACGCCCTCATCTCTCTATGAGGACGTATATTGTCGGCACCCCTGTCCGTCCGTCGGTCCGTCCGTCCGTCAACATTTGCTCGTAAACGCTCTAAAAACTAGAGTTTTTGACGGAATCAAATAAAATTTGATACGTGTATACATATTAATAAAACGAAGATCAAGTTCGAATTTGAGCTATTTTCGATCGTTAAAAGCAGAGTTATTGCCCTTGCCCCTATTACGTCGGTCCGACCATCAACATTTGCTTGTAAACGCTCTAAAAACTAGAGTTTTTGACGGAATCAAATGAAATTTGATACGTATATACATATTCATAAAACAAAGATCAAGTTCGAATTTGAGCTATTTTCGATCGTTAGAAGCAGAGTTATTGCCCTTGCCCCTATTACGTCGGTCCGACCATCAACATTTGCTCGTAAACGCTCTAAAAACTAGAGTTTTTGACGGAATCAAATGAAATTTGATACGTATATACATATTCATAAAACAAAGATCAAGTTCGAATTTGAGCTATTTTCGATCGTTAGAAGCAGAGTTATTGCCCTTGCCCCAAATCTTAATTTAATATGCTATTACTCTCTTAGTTTTCAACCGATTTTGATGAAACTTAAAATGGATGTTATTGGACCTAAATCGAAAGGTTTGAGAAAGTTTAGTTTACTCCTGATTAAAATTAAGACTTTTTCGTTAGGCGTATATGGCCGTGGTCCACTATCTTTTTAAACTTATAGGTATCAATCCCGGCATGGGTCGAGATGATACCTTCGGATTTTTCAACCCGGTTTCCCCCTGCCAGTGATGCAGTCGGAGGCTGACATGGAAAAAGCATCTAGTCGTTTGGATGGGACAATAAACCGAGGCCCTGTGTGCTATTGGTTGTGCACGTTGAAGACGTTGAAGATCCCTCGACAGTTGGAAATAAAAAATAAGAGCAGGCTAATGCCGCTGTCCTGGTAAAATTTCCCTCATTGCACACTGCATGGCGTTTGCCCGTCCTCAATTAGCCCATATAGGTGCAGAAAAGTAGGACGTAAAACTCCATTCATTTCATTTTTTTTTTAAACATACAGGTAGACATAGAAAAACTAACCGTGAAGTAGCTATTAAAGTTATTGATAAACTGAGATTTCCTACCAAACATGAGGCTCAATTAAAAACAGAAGTTGCCATTTTACAGGTAAACTCTTTCTTATTTTTTCAGTGTATCTAACAATGTGATCTCCAGAAGTCACGCACTAGAGAGACAAGTAGGCCTATATGTTGCCACAGTATCCTAGTTATCCATTGATTACCGTGTTATCAGTTATAAGGACTTGTGGGGATATTGATATCAAAATATTTACATTTTATTGTCACAGTGAATCCTTGTGAAAATTGTGCATTCATCTACCGATGACGTCGCTAAACAAAATCTTCCCTGACATCGTAGATTATGGCGTATAAATACATAACATCATTATATCAAGAATAGACAAACGATGGATAAAACATTCGACCTGGGTACACTAAGAAATCGAAAAATAAAGTATTTTGAACTTATTTGATATGTAAGATTTGAACGACATATAGAAGCGAGGAGCACATATAACAAAACACAAGACAATATTATGGAATATAACACACTTCTTTAATATTTATATTATTTATTATTTATTATATATACTTATTAAAGAAGTGTGTTATATTCCATAATATTGTCTTGTGTTTTGTTATTATTTGATATGAAATAAAATTTGATTGAAAATGTGTTTTGCCGATATCTAAAAATTCTCTTTTCTACCATAAGTAAAATTGTTATAGATATAAAACTATTATATTTTGTAGAATTTAAGCCACCCTGGTAGTGTTAACCTAGAACAGATGTTTGAAACATCAGAAAGAGTGAGTATACACTATTTTAGTTTACATAGAATCTTAAATCTGTGAAAAATGAATTTTAGTTTGTTAATGAAAATGGTTGTTTATAGATTGTGGTCTTTATCAATTTTTTTTTTTTTGATTGACAAAAATGTGTTTTTGAATTATCTTTTTTAAAACCAAATTTTATGTCTTATTTTTTGTTATTAAAAAGTTTTTATAGTCAAAATTGACATGTTATATTACAGATATTTGTGGTGATGGAGAAATTAAAAGGTGACATGTTAGAGATGATTTTGTCCAGTCCTAAAGGTCGACTCAGTGAACGAATCACTAAATATCTTATTTCTCAGGTACAAATCTTGTCATATGTTTGATTATCTGCCCTTAGTGAAGCGGAGAAGGGCTTAAGCAGCCAGTCAATCATATTGAACAATAGACTGAGCAGAATACTGTTTAGGATATTTTTTCAATTGGAAATCAATAAAGGGCAGGTTTATTAGGTTTTCTAATTCTTTAAAAATGTTTTGTCAACTGTATACTAATTTCATAATTTTAGAAATGGTTGATGTTATTCAAATGTACCATTATTGAGTATTGACAGATTTTTTTTGTCCTTCAGATTTTGATGGCATTGAAGCATCTACATTCTAAAAGCATTGTGCACTGTGATTTAAAACCAGAAAATGTCCTTCTTACAACAGAAACAGCTTTCCCTCAGGTAAGAAAGAATAAATCATTAATAGTTTAAAGCCACATTGCGGGATTCGTTTGTTTACAAAATGAAATAAACTGGATTTCGGTACAAAAGGCATTCTAGCCTAATCTCTGATGTTTAATTAAGTCAAAAAACTAAAATTCACGGCTTTGGGTACTCAGATGGCTTCAATGTCGGGATCTAATAAAATGATTTCCATTAAATTACATGCTAATGAGGCCAAGCGGAGGCGTGTGAGTTAAATGACGTCATACACGAATCTCCAGTAGCGTGTGCTAGTAGTGGGCGGAGCTTGTGAGTTATTGACTTCTCCCTCAATCAACTCAGTGTTGGAATGTAAACAAACAAAATTTCTTTCAAATGGCTGTAGAATTGGAACCACGAAAGGGAATCGAAAATTTGTTTTTCAATATTCATTTTTAAGTGCTAACTTTAGAAAAAAAAACAATGAGAAGACTTTTTCACAATGTCCAAGTCTGGGCTTATGTGGCTTTAAGAGGCATATTCACCAATCATACTTAAGTGACAGTAATGAAAAATATTTCCTAAGCTAATCAGTAATAATGTTTAAAACTATCAGTGTTGAAATTTATGCCTTCAGATCCATGTGTATCCATAATTATCTGTGTTTAAAGGTTAAAAATATGTCTAGTGAGTCTATGCCATGTGTGGAAAAGTAATTATAAGTGATGTGATGCCATGAGTTTATTTTACAGGTAAAACTATGTGACTTTGGGTTTGCCCGAATTATTGGTGAGAAATCATTCCGTAGATCTGTGGTTGGCACACCAGCCTATCTTGGTAAGTTTTTTTTAAAACTCTTTTCTCCAATACTAAATTTGTCAATATCAGCTGACAATACAAAATGTATTCAATGGCCATCTTTGCTTTTTCATCATGACAAAGCCAATTCATTCATAATCCCGGTCTGATTCTATTATGCAATCCTGATGTCTGGATTTTCTCTCCCAACAATCTGGATAAAAACGTAAATAGATCACAAATGGATTGAGAACCCAGTTGGCAGACATGTGTTGGCTTTTCATGAGCTGAATCAAATGACGTCATTGGCCTAATCTATTATCATTATAAATAATATATGAGTATATAATAAACTATTTCAGCCCCTGAAGTGTTAAAGAGAAAAGGTTATAATAGATCATTAGATATGTGGTCTGTAGGAGTTGTTATATATGTCAGGTAAGATATTATCTCGACCAGGCCTTCTCAACTGGAGGCGTGCGCGTCACTTGTGGCGCATTGCAATCGCCAAAGTGAAGCGCAGTTGTTTGTGTGAAAAATAAAAAAGAATAGTAGTGAAAAACTTTGCTTCTCTTTCTGTTACTGACATTCAGAAGTCAATATGAATCTTTGAAATATACGCCCAATCTATGGGACATGTACATTTGAATACCCCTCCCCTACCGATCTAAAAAATGAATCGATTAGTGGTGCTTTATGCTTACAATTTTGACCAAAGTGGCGGCTCCATAGCAAATTTTCTTGAGAAGGCCTGATCTATACACTAAAAAACCTGTCAGTAAGACGTTTGACCAGTTATACCATAGTTTCAGAAACAGCTAATAAATGATAGTGTGAAGACTATTTATTTATTATTCAAAACTCAAATCAATCCCTGAAAATGAAAACTGTTCCCAAATTCTTGTGCCTGTTTTAACATATTTTATATGACAATTACATTGTTAAAAAATCACTGATAATTTTCATTTTGTCAGTATGATATATCTTCCTGTGTTTTTCAGCCTTAGTGGAACTTTTCCCTTTAATGAAGATGAAGAAATAAGTGATCAGATACAGAATGCAGCCTTCATGTACCCACCTAACCCTTGGAAAGAAATCTCACAGGAAGGTAGGCCTTTAATCTTCTTTCTAAAGGCGGTGACTTAGTGAAGTTGCTGCCTTTTAACCAAATTCTTAATATTAAAGGCCAAGTCAGAATATTTTGTTAACTAATTTGTCTTCTGTTAGAAAGCTAAACATGGGAATGGCATTTAATAACTTTGAGCAGTGAGTTTAATTATGATGTCATACTGTAGGGAGTGACTTAATTTGACGCTATAGCATGTGCCACATAAGCAACATATATGTCGCTCTGCTCCTTTCATCTGTGACGTCACTTATTAAAGGGTTAATGAAGATGGGTCCAAAATTGAACAATTAAAAAAAAAGCTATTGCAAATTCTCAGGCAAAATATTCTTCAATGCATTGCATTGACCAGATGCTTAGGTGATCAATCTGGGGCAGAACATGGGACATAAATCTCCATCCCATTAAACTTGCTGTGTCTAGGTGTCAAGGCTCAAGTTATTATAAAACATGTTTTTTCTTGTATTTCAGCCATTGATCTAATAACTAATTTATTACAAGTTAAAATGAGAAAAAGGTTTACAGTTGATAAATCTTTATCACATGTCTTTCTACAGGTTAGTCAACCATTTTATCATTTTAGATGAATTTATTATTACAATTGTGACAGGACTGTTTCGACCTTCTGGGCCTCATTAGTGAATTTATACATGTATTTGTTGCAGAAATTTATCTAAGGACCTATTGGCCTATATAGCTTGTTCATTTATTAACTCGAGCTTACTCCCGTCTGGCCCAAGATCTTCAAGTTGAGCATGCGTATTGTCATGTATTGACAAACAATATGGGTGATAGTAAAGTGTCATGGTGGCTAAAATTGGCAATTCAAAATCATGCAGATCAATCGTAGAAAGCAGGCAACCATCTTGATTAAACTGAATCGTGGGATGCTTACCTAACCAGACGCGATTAGGTTCGAGTGAGTAAACGAATGAGCTTTAGGGTTCCAGCCGATGTTTGTTTAATTTTATTAATCAAAAAATTGTTATTTGTCACTGTTTTATTTCTAAGTTAACCCTCGAATACATTTCAGTTTTGTAAATAATTTAGTACTGATGTTAAATTATGTTTGTCCATTTCAGGATTATCAATGTTGGTGTGATTTAAGAATTTTAGAAACTAATGTGGGAACACGATTCCTAACCCACGAATCAGATGATGAAAGATGGGAGACATATCGTAAAGAGAAGAATCTAAAACAGTGGATGGATATTGGACAAAAAGGTGTGAATGAAAAGTATGAGTTTAGTAGATGTCGAGATAAACACGATAAGAACAACACCCACAATCGATGATATATTCAGGGTTTTGTTTTTTCCACGTTTTTTGACTATCCTCTTATTTGGCTGTCATGTTTATGTCATGTCTTTGCGACTGTCATGTTTGGCTATTTGAAAGATTTCGAGGATTAAGGATTCTAGTTTTAAAATTCTAAATATACTCACTTGTTTTATTAAATTTGGTGCCCCAGCAAACAATGATTTCACAATAGATAAAGCGGGTCTTCGTACTAGATTATTTCAATTAATGGTGCTCTTTTTTTTCTTATCAAAACGATGGATGTAGTTCAATCAAAGGCCTTGCTTAAATCATAAATCAAAATTGTTTGTTATTTTGTGTTTATAGTGAGAATAGTGCTCAATGTTAGAATCTCATTCAACAGATGCTTAGTGTATTATCTCAGGCTCATAGTGCCTATTTTATTTATTTGAAATAATTTTTGGTAAATAACCATTCAAATTTATGCAAAATGGCAGATTTTCAAATCAGCCTTTCTAAGGCTAAAAGGTGCTAAAAAATTAGATTTATGAATTTTATTTTCTGGGAAAAACTAAGTGTCCTTAATCCTCGACTTATCAACTTGTATTGTTACAACTGTTTCTATTGGTCAAAGTTGACTTTTGAATCTTGTTGTTTTCTATCTGATGTTTTGATTGGTTGATATGTAGGAATGATCTGATTTCGCTAGGCAAGTGGAGTTAACTCTAAACACATGTTTGAACTCGAAATCTTTATGTTAAATCTACAACTCAAAATCTTTTTTAAGCTGATTGAGAAATAAGGATTTAATTTCTACATTTTGCCTTTAATTTAAAAATGTCCAACATTCAGGCTTTTACTATGAGATGAACATTTTTTAAATGTTGCAAGTTTTTCTGCAAATTTTGAACTCAACAATGTTGTATATTTAGTTGTTAACTCCAATATATTATCAGCTTTGTTGTTCTTTCTGAAAACTATGATTCTTGTATTCTAGTTTTTGTTTATTTTTCTATGCCCTTGTTAACCTTTATTTGATAAAATTACATGAATTTGAGTAAAATTGGGAAGGAGCAAAAAAATAGAAATAATATTTCTTGAATATCATACAATAATATTATGTTTACTGTGTGAAATAATATCAAAATCAAAAAATTTATTAAATTAATTATCAGAAATATTTTTGACATGGAATTTCAAAAATTGGATGACAAAATATTTAAGACCACTAAATATGATATAAAGGGACATAATTCTAGTTAACAGAAAGAACACTTTCAAAATTTTAATATGTACATTTTTATACGCCCTCATCTCTCTATGAGGACGTATATTGTCGGCACCCCTGTCCGTCCGTCCGTCCGTCCGTCACTATTTGCTCGTAAACGCTCTAAAAACTCGAGTTTTTGACGGAATCAAATGAAATTTGATATGTGTATACATATTTATAAAACGAAGATCAAGTTCGCATTTGAGCTATTTTCGATCGTTAGAAACGGAGTTATTGCCCTTGCCACAAATCTGTCGGTCAACATTTGCTTGTAAACGCTTTAAAAACTAGACTTTTTGACAGAATCAAATGAAATTTGATATGTGTATACATATTCATAAAACAAAGATCAAGTTCGAATTTGAGCTATTTTCGATCGTTAGAAGCAGAGTTATTGCCCTTGCCCCAAATCTTGAAAATGCTATTACTCTCTTAGTTTTCAACCGATTTTGATGAAACTTAAAATGGATGTTATTAGACCTAAATCGAAAGGTTTGAGAAAGTTTAATTTCATCCCTATTAAATTTTTCGTTAGGCGTATATGGCCGTGGTCCACTATCTTTAGTATTTGAATGGCTTGACTTTTCTTTTGTTTTTATTTTTTACCTACATATCTACATCAATTTCCTATTGTTATGATAAACATTCAAGCCAGGGCTGTGATTGGCTGGTCAGATTCGGTCATTGACGTCAAGGCTTTGATAAGCTGGTTAGATTTTGCTATTGATATCAATGGCTTTGATTGGCTAACTTGATTTGACTTGTAACGTCAAGAATTTGATTGGCTGATTTGTTTAATGCCTTCCAATATCTACCTTACATTATGATCTACGCATTATTTTGAAATTCATCTTCCATCTTTTTCTTTTTCTATAGTTTTTAATTTCAAATTTTATCGATAGATAATAGATTTTCTCAAAAGTTTAGAGTAGTACCACTGTTGTATATATGGACAAGTAAAAACAGTTTTAAAATAGAAATAAGAGTTTAAGGGAATGTAAAGAGGTTTGTTTAACTTTTTATAAAGTCACAATAGTAAAGTATTACTAAAAGAAAAAAATCAAAGTGACTAAAGCCTTTGATTTTCACTTTTACTTTTAATGAAATTTTAAGAACTACTTTACAATCTCTTATAAAAATGTATAAATAAAATCAAAATATTCAACAAGAAAAAGGATAATAGAGTTTTAAGAAAGGTTTAGAATGTTATACATAAAGGCAAAATGAAGATTGATTAAAAACTTGACAACATGAAATCAAAATACATACATAATAATAATACATATTGCATAATCAAAATGGCTTAATTAAAATAATCAAATTTTTAAAAGAGGTGTTCTGACAGATACAAGGCAAGAACACGATAATTTTTATACATTTTGACAGATAGCAGAATTTTTTTAGTTTTTTTTTGCCCACCTTCGAAAATAAGATTTCAGGCAATTACTTATTAAAGAAAAAAGGGTAATTTTCAGGTCACAAAATTTTAAAATTTCCTATGATTTTATGATATAAACTAAAAGATATATTTTACAGTTTTGAAAGATATTTTGGTAGGCACTTCATAATAGTTTTTAGTAGCAAATATAGTAGCTTTCTCGATTTTTAATTGTGGGTTTGAATCTCAATGTAAAGATTTGTCAAAAAGATCATCGGTTTAGATGCAATTGATAGTCAAAATTTGTTGTTTCAATCCTTGATAGCTAGGCTGCTTTGGAATGAAGAAAACTGAACAAGTTTTTAATTGGCTGCATTTATAAGCTGGTACAATAAATGGTGCCAATCCTGAATCACAATTAATTATCATTGTGACAAAAGCTATATCCTGTTGATATGATTATAGTCTTGGATTTGCAATCTATTAAAGACATATTTGGGCCTAAAATCATTCTAATTTTTATTTTTTTGTGGAAAAAAAGAATTTTTACATATAAATTCAAATATTAACATGCAAATTCAAATATGATAACATGAATGTTTAAATAGCCCAGTCCTACTACTGTTATTTGCTTGTTAAAAAGTTTATATAAGAGTTTACAGTTAAATATTTCAAACTAGTCAAACGTGTAAAAGTTATATAATATATATATATATTACCGGCGCTGTATATTTTTTAAGAGATATATAAAGAATTATTTTACTATTTTATAATATTTTTATGTAAATAAAATCACTATCATGTATTGTTGTCAAGTCACAATCAATTTATTAAATGTTAATTAAGCCTGATTTACTCTACCACTGAACCAACTTGCTGAAACTAGCCTCTAGACATTTCTCAGTTGCAAAACTAGTCCTCGGTTATTTATCAATAACTTAAGATATTTTTCATTAGGTTCAAACATTTTCAGATCCAATAATTCCAAATTTATTCAGTTTCAGATACATACAAATTATTTAGTTTCATTTTTTTTCAGTTTCAAGTACTTAATAATAAGTACTTTGAATCTTTTTCAGTTTCAAGTACTTAAGAATATTTTCAGATCCAATAATTTCAAATTTATCCTGTTTCAAATACCTTCAAATTTTTACGGTTTGCTAGAAGGGCTGCTAATAAATATTTCTCACCAAAAAGTGATGCTTCAAAATGGGGTTTTTTCCAAGAATGTTCCCAATTTTGATTAATCAAATAGAGGTAGTTTGATGTATGTATTTGATTCAGTGGTGGTATGAATTAGGTTTGATATATAATATATATATAGTATTATTATTAGTTGTAGAATTTTAGTCATAAAATAGTAAGAAATTGTAGAACGATTTTCAATGTATTAAAAACTAAAGGTAGTTTGTCTATTTACTGTCTTAAATCAGGTGAAAACTAAATTTTGTTTTTCAACATTTTTAAGATGAAATCAAAATCAAAACAAATCAAAGAAGAAACTGTATATATTCATGTCAAAAAGAAACATGTATTTGTTAGAGAAAAGCTAATTGAAACACCTCAAATTTCTATTGAACTTTTCCACACATGCATTTTTATGAAACTGTATTGTGTTAATGGAAGAGCTCATTGGTAAAATAAGGGGTGGTTTCTTTTTGTCCTGTCATATCATATCTAGTTTTTGCAGATTTTCATAGGACTGAACTTTTCAGCCCAAATTTGAAAAGTGTTACAGGTTCTTGATCTTCATGTCCAGATAAGGCTCATATTTTGGAATCATTTCATTTTTTTTAAGCCAAATTATGATTTTTTGTCAAAATTTTGTAAGACTGATTTTTATAGATTATAAAAAATAGATAGCATTCTTTAATAAGAATGAAAAAATTCAATGAACTACAGAAAATGTTGTTTTTTTTCATATGAAAATGTTGGTGGCAGAATTATTAGTTTTTGTTGTCTTGTCATTTTTCATTCCAGTTTTAAGTATTGCAAATTCTAAAAAAATTAGCACTTCTAGTTTTTAAATGAAATTTTTACAAGCTGAATTCTCAACTGCTGGTGCATCAATCATTTTTTAAGGGTGAGATATTTCTCCAAATCAACAAACCTGTGTACATTTCTTTGGTCATTAATGTAGTCTTAAAGTGAATGAAACTTGGAAAAACTGAATTTTTATCAGATTGTAATGTCAGGTTTGTTAATTTGTAAAAATATCTTACCATAGATTCAAATAGGTTTTATACTCCTATTATATATGTTTCTGAGACTTTTTGCATCGTTTAAGCAAAAATGATTTTCAAGGGTAACAACATTATCTGGTCAAGTTTTTCTAGAATTTTTAGTAACATCAATTTTTATTTTCTCAGAAACAATATATATAAAGACTAGAAAACCCATACATTAAATCAATATTTTCAGAAACCATATCAAATCATATCCCAAACCTCACTATTAACAAGTATGAAGAACACTTTGCATAATCTAAAATAATCAAAATAAAGTCTGAACTTGTTAAGTCTTACCTAACCTTTGATAGTTATTTATGGCAATTGTCAGCCTGTTGGATTCGGAAAAAAAAACTATGGAGCATTGATACTGCCAAAAATATTTGACTAGCTGGAAACTAGAGAGCCATTGTTGACAATAATTGCTTAACCCCAAAAAGATCATATTAGACTACAAATGGTTTATAAGAGTCAGCAAGTTCGAAATCTATTTAAGAATATAATATTTTAATATATATCAAAATCTATTATTATTATTATTATTATTAATATTATTATTATTGGTCATAATTCTATTCAAATTGTAATAAATCTTAACTATTTTATAAATCTAGGCATTTCTTACTTTCATCTGCTTGTTTTCATTTCTCTTCTGAATTTTTAAAGATCTAAATGTTTCTTTTTTTCTGTGATTACGACACTCGCTATCCAAGATCTAACCAAATTTTTCTCTCAATAGTGTTCAGAACAATGTTGACCAAATAGTCTCTAAAGAATAAAGATGTTTGTTAACCAATCACAAACACAAATAGAAGTCGATACTCTGTTTAATGAACAGACCTTTTGATTTGTTTAATACGTTAATGACCTTGAACATGTGTTGACAAACAATTTCAACAGATCTTGGATGGCAAGCAGAGTCACTACCAGAAATTGATCATCAGTTCTACACTTTATCCAGATAGCGTTTTTCAAATTTTAGGTGTTGTCTGAAACATTGTCCTTTCATGCCCCAGTCATGTGGATTGCTTAGTCGAAATAGCACTCATTTTCCAAGCTTTTGAATGTCAAAAACTCTTGAAATCGTGCTTAGTTCTTATGACGATATCGTCTGTTGTGGCTGTTTTCAAAGCTTTTGAATGCTTCAATATCTCAACTTTGTGAAAACTTAAATTTAGTGAGTTTATGGCTGTACAAGAAGCTTCTGAATGTTTAGTATTTTTCCTGTATTGTACTTTTCTATGTAAGTACCGTAATCTTTTTTTTACTTCGAGGCCTTGAATCCCGTTTGTTTATTATACACAAGGTTATGAGGGTAATTTGATTTCTGCTAACAGTCAATAGTGGCTCAACCAAGTCCACACCCCCACCCCCACCCCCAAAAGTGAAATTTGTATTAGTTTTAAAAATATGTGGATGAGAGTTCGGTTCTCTATGGATGACCTTCAATAAGTCATCTCCACTCATTTGTCCAGACGACCCAACTGTAAACGGGTACGGATACTCCAGGAAAGATCAATGCCAAGAGATCTGGTCAAGAACCAGACAAGTTGCTTTGTAAAATATAGATTTTTCTTCCTTTTTATACGCCCACACATAAATGTGGGCGTATATTGTAGTCGCCCCTGTCTGTCTGTCTGTCTGTCCACAATTGTTGTGAACACGATAGAGAGCTGGTTTCTTGATGGATTTTGATAAAACTTTCTGTGAGTGTTTATAATCATCCAAGGAAGAAGCTTATTGAAAATCAGACAAATCGAAAAATATTTGATGGGTTATTGCCCTTGTTTTTGAAAATACTTTGTGAACATGATAGAGAGCTGGTTTCTATATGGATTTTGATGAAACTTGGTGTGAGTGTTTGTCATGACCTTGGGATTAACCCTATTGAAAATCAGAAACATCGGTAAATATTTTTATGAGTTATTGCCCCTGTTCTTTAAAATGTGTTAATTTTATAGCCCGTAACGCTCTCAAAGTTGTGAACACAATAGAGAGCTGGTTTCTCGATGGAATTTGATAGAAATTATTGTGTGTGTTTATAATCGTCCAAGGATGAAACCTATTGAAAATCAGACAAATCAAAAAATATTTGATGGGTTATTGCCCTTGTTTTGAAAATACTTTGTGAACACGATAGAGAGCTGGTTTCTTGATGGATTTTGATGAAACTTGGTTTGAGTGTTCATAATCACCCAAGGATGAACCCTATTGAAAATTAGAAGAATTGAAAATATTTCATCGGTTATTGCCCTTGTTAACTTGTAGTTGTAAACACTCAAAAATCGTTCAATTTTGTAAACATTCTTGATGACACGGTTTTCGACAGATGTTTCATTTACTGATAGTTCTTGTCGACCTCCCGGACGACTTGGCTGCCATTATAAAAGTGGGCGTATTACGATGGGGCATCGCTATTTTTTATTTATTTACCGATACAAAACACCACAATTGAGAATTTTACAATAGTGCCTCTGGTACCCCCCAGTTGTATGTTGGTAGCAAGTGTCGGACTAGCTGGTAGCCTGACATGGAGAGAAACTAAAGGGGCAAATGCATCAAACTATCTCCTTGTCATCAGTTCCTACCTTGGATTTTCATTCTGAAAACAGTTGCGGCTGAATCCTTTAGAGAACGTAAAAATTGAAGATAATGGTGTCTTTTTTCTATTTTATCCCCATAGAGTTCTAGTTGTAATGTTATATTGCTATTGTGAATTTGACATAATTTACTTTCAATGTTTTGTATTTTCAGATTTTTAATGAATGTTTACTCAGAAGGTATGGCGGATGTAAGATACATCATATATTCTCAAATACAGTTTATAATTACAATGCCAAGTTACGGCCATCTTTTAGATATTTTAAATTTGTTTCTTCCGAAGACTGTTTCGTTTTATAAATCCTTCGAATTTGAATGTTATTCTGTGTTTCATGTTCGATTTATCATATTGTATCAGCAACCCACATTCCGTATAGGTTCCATGGCCTTTTGGTCGTTATGACCACTTTTCTGATGTACCATTGTTGAAACAGAGGCAGCTCAGCGATAGCCAACGATTTCTTTTAGACTTTATATAAATTTAAATTCTCATTTTATAAAAATTCGGAGGCGTTCGAAGTTGTAGACTTCTGAACGATCTTGCCAATGCCGTTAGAAAATCTTCACGAAAAAAATACAATTTGATTTGGCTCGAAGGTCGTCCAGATCAATTTTAAAAGAAAATATTGCAAAGAGGTCATTTTGAATAGCAAACTGCTATGCGATACCGAATAACCAAAAATCATGGTTTATTTTTACAAATTTTTGTGTTTTCTAGTCCCCTGTGTATTGTTCTTGTTAGTATTGTTAAAAGTTTTTTTCAAACTTTTTGATATATGTATAATAAAGGGATAAAGTCATTTAATTCTTCAACTTACTAAGTGTTATTGCCAACTAGTTTCAACATTTTGTATTTAAAGATGTTTTCTTTATATTTTAGAGAACTATCCAGATGTATTTTAATAATAAAATTGCATAAGTAGGCTATATTATACTTACTAAATATATTAAGAGGTTTAGCCGATCATAAATAGTCATAAATTTATAAATAGTCTGTTATACACATGTGAGACAAACTGGACATAAGATCAAGTTTTAGCAATTTTTTTTCTTTAGAGAAAATGAGAAAACCCATCTTTAATTGCTGAGATTTAGGATGTCGAAGTGAACGGGTAGCTTAAAAAGGGGCTATATGATCTTCGGGTAAAGTGGAAGTGACTTCTCTAGTGATACAGTGAATGATTATAATTATGACTTTATCCCTTTAATGGTAACATAATGTATACATTATTGATTATAAGCATAATAAAATGAAGAATATTTTTGTTGCAATTGTTAATAGCTGACCAACAACCCACATTCAATTGAAGGACAGGTTTATTTCAAATTTCATTTGTCATTTGGTGCGGGAAGTAGGGTGGGGATCTTACAGCGGAAGAGAAGATAACGTTTGATGAATTTTTTTTACCCGACATCTTGCGGTGTTCCAGATTAAAAAACATTAACAAAATGTTTTGGAGACAATACGCATTGGAAAAGCAAGCTTAATGGTATACGTTGATATGGAACACAATATCAGAGATGTGTTTTCAGGCAACACTCCTTGAAAAAATACAAATTAAACCGAGAGAGTCTTCTGAATCATAGGCGTACGGGCTGGGGGTGAAGGGTGATTTTCATGAAGGAAATTTAAAAAAAAAATCGTTGTTGTCCCCGATACACATACAAAGTTTAGAAAACCTCTTTACAATCCCTTTAAACTATTTAGACCTTTTCGATATAACCCTAATTTATTCAAATGATTACGGAGTGCATCGTGATATCAAGGACACATTTTCAAAATTGTCCATGACCCCTTAAGACCCCGTGCACACCTAATGCCTAAAATAGAAATAGCGTAATAAGTTGTTCAACAACTATGTCTAAAGAAAAATTTTATAACTTAGGGTCGATTGTGTCAGACTTTGTTCGACAACAATAGCCCAATAAATAGAAAACATAAAATTAACATAATAAAATACATTAAAAATACTTATAAAATATATAAAAGTATGTTAATGTCAAAACAATTTCTCTGCCCCTAAATTCTCCCCTAAATAGGTATTGAATTTTCAACAATCGTTTCTCATTTTATGGATTTGTTTTGGCATTTGAATTGCGCTCGGTCACGCGTCGTTCATAGAGAAACACACGTGCACAATTCATGGTTTTATTTAGAATATAAGCATAATAATGTCACTTTGAAATATTGGAAAATTGAACATTGTGACAAGACAATGATACGGGAAGATATTACCTAACTGACTGAGAGACGCACAACGTTCCAAACGGTAAAACCTTCTTTACTTAAAAACTCTTCTTTCTTGCTCGGTACGTCAGCAACTGATTCCTTGCATCTCTAGATTGGAAAACGCTTCCAGTGTTCATCGACGGAACTTTTCCAAAACAGTAGCATAATGTAAATTGACTCACAACCAAGTGTTGAATTTCGTTTTTATGTATCAATAATTATTATATAGTATATCTCTCTGTTGAAGTGGCCTTGTGAAAATATTTTCTAAAGGGAGCGGTAGGGGGAGGTTTCAAGGGGGATCATGGACTGAAAATGCTCAAATTCTGCGTTTTTCAAGTGAAAGTTTCGGTGCTGTGTTGTATCATTTTATATATTCAATGAGAAAACTTTCGCAATTCAGGACCAGAACTGAAGACGATGTCGACCAAGGACAATCAATTGAAACCCTGGTTGTCTAAACTCAGAAATTTGTTCGAGAAAGAAGATTCTACAGCGTCACCTCGGGATGTTGGTCTGATCAAGACGGGCAAGTCATCTGAGACCAAGGTGATTCCCCTGAAAACTACTGGAATTAGAGTTCCTGGCAATAATCGTAGAGGATCGTACATACTACAGACTGATCTGAAAGAGGTGCGGGGACCACCCCGACTGAAAAGATTTAATGGTAAGTAATGGCTGTCATTTTGTACAACTAAACTGGCAGTTTGATTCACAGAATCACAATTTTCTGTGTTCAGAGTAGGCTATACGAGTGCAGCGTGTCAAACGCACATCAATGTCTTTCATTTGGTTCTCAAACTTAAAAAGGATTGTAAAATAAGGTTTTCAAGATTTTTTATGTGGATCGGGGACGGTAATCCAAAAACATCAATTTGCACCATTCTAATTTTCAATCAGACGTCTTTGGTTTCACTAGAAATTAGTTAAAATTGATGCTAAAAGTGTCCGGAAACACAAAAACATTTCTACAATCATTTTATTTGTCCAGAAGTGTTAAAGAGATGCTGAGTTGACATCCACAGATGAAAAGTTATATTAAGTGTTCAATGATATAGTGTTTTATTTCAGATATTTCCAGGGAATCACAGTCGAGGGCCTCACCAACTTTGCGACGTTCAAAAATAACACCCAGTACCCATGGAAAGAACTTGTCAAATGATAAACACCAATCTAACTTCGAAATAGCGTCCACGAAATCTAATTCTGCAAATGAAATATTCGACAAAACTTCCAAAAATCCTGACTCCAAGTCAAAAACTTCAATTGTGTTGAAGGTTTCTGCGTTTGTGTCACTAATGGCGTTGGTTTTTCATGCGATCGCCATTTCTTTGACTTTGTGGATGAGTTCGGAATTCAGTAAAATCGGACTTTGGGAAGTGTGTATTGTTCATATTTGCGGACGCTATAAATCTGGTAAGTGGTAAATTTTCTATGCAATCTGCAAACAATATTGTAGTTCTGTATTTTCAGAGCTTAAGGGAACCAGCACGTGCCTCGCTATTGCAATAGGCTTCATACAAGTGTAATTGCCGAAAGCAAAAATCTCTGACTTTTCTTGAGAAACTAGTAACGCCGCATGAAGTTTACAATTTTAAACTGCTATAGCCTTTTTTTGATTGATAGTTGAAGAATGATGCGTCAGATTTAACCTCTAATAAGCATCTATTCCACTAAAATTAACGTGTTTTATGACGTCACTACCGGAAGCTACTATTGTATGCAGATCACTGGTAGTGACATCATAAAAAACGCAGATGTCGGAATGGAAATTGGAATGTCGTAAATGGATGCTATCAGTGTCCCCGATACACATATAAAGTTAAGAAAACCTCTTTAATATATAAATAGACAGTTCATCTTTATTCTTAATGTTGCGTTTCTCGTGTTTATTTTCAGTGATACCTACGATACAGGCTTGCCAGTCCTTGAATGTCCTAGGATTTCTGGTAGGCAGTACCGCTGTGGTTCTGATTATTCTTTATATTTTCTGTTATAACGATAAGAAACCAATTCGACTTATTGGTATGGTGGCTTCCTTCGTCGCAGGTAGTAACAAACTTTCTGAAAGTTCCACAAATTGCAGGGTGACCTTCATGTGTGACCTTGAGTGTTCAAGATAAATGACCTTGTCCTGTCTGGAAACCCATCATTCTGAAATAAAGTTCTTATAAGGCTATACAGATAGACGACACTATGCAGTATACAATGAAAGAATATATTTGCGAGGACGGCGGCAACTTCTCAAATGGTCTAAGTTTTGTAACAATTTTTGTTTATTTTTCAGCTGGTTTAATACTTCTTGGTATCATCGTCATAGGAACTTCAGATTCAAACCAAGGTCTCGATGTTGATTGGGCCATGATTTTGGCTATCATTGGGGCTTTACTCTATGTAGCTACAGGACTTTTGATAGTATTCGACATAGTTCAAAATAAAACGATTTAAACACAAGGAATTCATCATATGAGTATAATACCGTTATTTGTCGGGACTCTGTGAAAGTTTAAAGGTCGACTAACTGAAAGTTTCCGGGCAGCAGTGATCTTTGCGGAAACTCAACATAATACCGTGAACGCTGCTATCGCCTCACAATCTGAAAACTAGTTCGGTACGATGGTTCAGATCAATAGACTCACTGCTATCGCCTCACAATCTGATAGCTAGTTCGGTACGATGGTTCAGATCAATAGACTCGCTGCTATCGCCTCGCAACCTGATAGCTAGTTCGGTACGATGGTTCAGATCAATAGACTCACTGCTATCGCCTCACAACCTTAGCTAGTTCGGTACGATGGTTCAGGTCAATAGACTCACTGCTATCGCCTCACAACCTTAGCTAGTTCGGTACGATGGTTCAGGTCAATAGACTCACTGCTATCGCCTCACAACCTGATAGCTAGTTCGGTACGATGGTTCAGGTCAATAGACTCGCTGCTATCGCCTCACAACCTTAGCTAGTTCGGTACGATGGTTCAGGTCAATAGACTCGCTGCTATCGCCTCACAATCTGAAAACTAGTTCGGTACGATGGTTCAGATCAATAGACTCACTGCTATCGCCTCACAATCTGATAGCTAGTTCGGTACGTTTCAGGTCAATAGACTCGCTGCTATCGACTCACAACCTGATAGCTAGTTCGGTACGATGGTTCAGATCAATAGGCTTACTGCTATCGTATAACAACCTGATAGCTAGTTCGGTACGATGGTTCAGATCAATAGACTCACTGCTATCGTATAACAACCTGATAGCTAGTTGGGACGATGGTTCAGGTCAATAGACTCACTGCTATCGCCTCACAATCTGATAGCTAGTTCGGTACGTTTCAGGTCAATAGACTCGCTGCTATCGACTCACAACCTGATAGCTAGTTCGGTACAATGGTTCAGATCAATAGGCTCACTGCTATCGTATAACAACCTGATAGCTAGTTCGGTACGATGGTTCAGATCAATAGACTCGCTGCTATCGACTCACAACCTGATAGCTAGTTCGGTACAATGGTTCAGATCAATAGGCTCACTGCTATCGTATAACAACCTGATAGCTAGTTCGGTACGATGGTTCAGATCAATAGACTCACTGCTATCGACTCACAACCTGATAGCTAGTTCGGTACGATGGTTCAGGTCAATAGACTCGCTGCTATCGTATCACAACCTGATAGCTAGTTCGGTACGATGGTTCAGGTCAATAGACTCGCTGCTATCGTATCACAATCTGATAGCTAGTTGAGTATTGTTTCAAATCAATGGGCTCACTGCTATCGTATCACAATTTGCTAGTTAGTTTTGGACGATTCAAATAATAACTGTGGAATATAAAAGAGTATCTTAGTTTATTACAATTTTATATATCAATAAATAGTAGGTGCATATAAACAGTAGCAAACAATTGCATACAGATTGATATTTCGTCGAGTGTTTTCCTTGTTGGCTGAAAGAAATTTTTTTTTTTTCATTTCCTACAAGGACCATGTCTACAGTGTTCCAGGAGGAAACTCTCCAAAAATATCTTTTTTGGGATAACTTTGTGGTGTGCGATTAAAAAACATACCCGAAATAACCTTAAAACCCCGAATCTTTTCTTTTTAATTTTAGTGTATTAAGTTACCAAAGCTTGTATTGTTATTTTGATTACTTATGCTATAAATGTGTGACAACTGGAAATATGGGTTTACTGTGCTAATTCTTGGGAAGCAAATTTTTCGAAAACTTATCATTCTATTGACATGAACTTTTCAGATGATATGATAGAAAGACTCGTCGTGCAACAAATTTAATGAGTTATGAATAATTCTGATTAATTTAAGCAAACATAATATGGTATAATAGAAGTAGCTTGGTGTCAATAAATGTATGCAACGTTTCGATGATGACACTCTCGTCTTTAGCACTAATAACATTTTTTTATGTCATTACTTGGAGCCATCTTTTTTTTTATTGAAGTAATATTGTCGTTATTTATACTCTAATATAGAATATCATTGTCGAAACGTCTAACAAATTAATGGCAATTCATCATATTATGCGAAGAATTAAAAAAAAATATATATCCAGTTTAAAGGAACATGTTCGATACTCGATGCAATAAATAAAATCACAACCTCCTCACGAACACAGTGAGAGCTGAACATGACTTCAAGATCCTTCGTCACCCAGCCTTTTATCCAGACATGGCCCATTCTGACTTCTTTCTCCACCTTCAAATCAAATCTGTGCTCTAGAGTCGAAGATTTTGGACAAATGAGGAAGGCTCCACTGCCGTCGAAGAATATTTTAGGGTCACGTTGCAAACGGTGGCTCTCTGACAAATGATTTTTTTTAGAGAAACGCCGAAACAAGCGCTTTTAAGGGGATTGTAAAGCGTATTTCTAAACTTTGTATGTGTATCGGGGACACTGATAGCATCAATTTGCGCCATTCCAATTTCCATTATGACGTGTGTGGTTCTTGCGGACAGTGATCTACCGGAAGCTACTACTGATCACTGTCAGTGTCAGTGACGTCATAAAACGCGTTAGTTTTAGTGGAATTGCAAGAACCACACACATCAGAATGTAAATTGGAAAAGCGCTAATTGATGCTATCAGTGTACCCGATACACATACAAAGTTTAGAAGTACGCTTTACAATCCCTTTAAGTCACGGAACATAATGATAAAAAAATATGACAGTTTTAGTTTTTATAAGTCACAAATTAGTCATGGAGGTCGAAAACTTCTTGGACACCACTCTTAGATACTTCATCTCTTTATTTCTTAACCAAGTCTACAACTAGAACAACCCCAGTTCCGATATACAGCAAGGCACCGAGAATCGCCAGTATCATGGCCCATCCCACATCATAAAAACCATTATTTAAATCTCCAACAATTATCACACCAATCAAAATGAAACCAGCTGAAATGAAAACAAAACATTATCAAAATCAAATATTATAATTGCACACTTTGGGATTGGAGAGGGAAAGGGCTGGTTTGATGTTGTTGATGATGCTGATGTTGATGATGATGATGATGTTGTTCATGATGTTGATGATTATGTTGAGGTTGACTATGTTAATTTTGCTGTTGATGATGAGATGAAGTTGATGTTGATAATGATGATGATGAGGTTGATGATGTTGTTAATGATGTAGATGATGATTAGGTTGATGTTGATGATGTTGTTAATGATGTTGATGTTGATGCATATTGCTGATGAAGTTGATGATGTGGTTAATGATGTTGATGTAGATGCATATTGATGATGATGTTGAAAAAATAGGTATCTGTTGTAGGTTATAGATTTCAGAACAATCAATTTCGTAATCCCACTTAAACAAACAAAATGTGACTTTTTATGTTTATTGGGTACGATACAATTTAGCATGGGTAATAACCATTCCAATTTTTAGCCTGTGGTTCTTACATTTGTTTAATCAAAAAAAAAACAAGCGTTCATGACACTATCCTTATTACATCGGCTTAAGGATCGGGGGTTTGAGTTCTATACATAAACTATACGTTCACAATGGAGTTAACTCCCTTTAATGCTAACTGTCATTATAGCCATAACCAATGTTGTATATTAAAGATCGGTTATGAATTGGCTAGGGTATTGAAGATGTGCAACACCATCCAGTGTGTAATGAGGAAAATGTTTGCAAAAGCATTGACAGTATTTCATTTCGTTATTCATATCAAAGAAGTGTACCTCGGTTTATTGATTAACTGCACGTCGAGTCTCAAACCCTTGAACTTTACATCATTGACTTGGATTAACCTGATTGAGAACCTTAGGTACTATCGCGGTGTTTTCGGGTTAACTTGTAACTCACTGAGCCTCGGTGCTTGGTGGATGTAGAGCTCGGCAGAAAGTAAGTAATAATTCCTTTCCACTTTCCGATCTATTCAATGATTCAACATGGATGAACAAAGATTCCCATAATATTTGATCATTTTTATACGCCCACGTGAATATGTGATCGTATATTTCATCGCCCCTGTCCGTCAGTCCGTCGGTAGGTCCATTCGTCAACATTTCTTTTTTACACTATAGAAACTAGTTTTCATCTGATTTTGATGAAACTTCCCGTGATCCATTAGATTGATAAGATCCCGGTCGAGTTTGAATTTGACGTATTTTCAAAGAATGATTTTTTAGTTATTGCCCTTGACTTTGATAAAAACGCGTCAATGATTGTTCGTTAAGAAGCTACAGTTTTCATCTGATTTTATTGAATCTTGGTGTGATCCTTTAAAATTGATAAGAACTCGGTCAAGTTCGAATTTGACGTGGTTTTGATGAACGGGTTTTGAGTTATCGCCCTTTACTTTGATAAAACGCGTCAAAAATTGTTTGTTAACCCAATAGAAGCTACAGTTTTCAAGATCTCGGTCAAGTTTGAATTTGACGTAGTTTCATGGAACGGGATTTGAGTTATTGCCCTTGACTTTGTCAAAACGCGTCAAATATAATAGTTTGTGAGCAGGATTGAAGCTACAATTTTAAACCGATTCTGGTGTGATCATTGCAATTGATATGGCTTTTAAATTATCATAACTTCTTGCAGAAACCGGAAGTTATGGGCATACCTCCAATTCAACGCATGCGTGCCAAGCATAAATCTTGTGTTATTATTCCCTATCTACATTTCTATGATTAAAGCTATAATTTTCAATGGGTTTTCATGAAACCTGGTGTGATCATCGCAATTGATAAGATCATAACAAGTTCTAACTTGACGCATTTTCGATGAACGGTTATTGAGTTATTGACATTGACTTTGCCAAAACGCATCAAAATAGTTCGTGAGCACCATAGATGAAACTTGATCATTGGAATTGGTATGATCTCAGTCAAGTTCTAACATGAGGCATTTTCGATGAACGTCTTTTGAGTTATTGCCCTTGACTTTTTATTCTTTTGATATATAATCAAATTTGTATTATCGTTAATTAAAATGTGATCATTTCCGACAGCTGTCAGTGGGCGTATGTTAACTTGCCTGGCATGCTCTGGGTTATGCTCGGCGTGGTTATTATTTGACATTGACATATATATATTGACGTCAGTTTGTGTTTGTGTGCATATCAGTTTTCACTTTGTGACTTGATATCAGCATACTATAATTAAATTTCACTAGAAAACCCTCCATCCTGTCTTTTTAGCTATATTCTAAGAAAATGTTTTTTTTTTTAATTTCTTGGAAAGTTCATAAAAAAAGGACCAAATAAATATGTTAATAATAGTGTAGGCATATCGATTTATGTTATCAGCTATGACCTACAAAATAAAATCTGTAGAAATGAAACTTAAATTGGAGACATTTTGTTAAATACAAAGTAATCCAAATATCATGACAATGATTTGGGTCATTTATAATCTGTCTAATTTGTATACAGGAATTGGCAAATGAAGTATAGTTATGGTGTTTCAGCCCTATTTCTGCCCTCTGTTGGGCTAAAAAATAGACATTATGTAGTACTCAATGAGGAAAAATTTGCAAGGACATTAAGTCTACTTTTTGATGTGATCCGGCATCTTTAACCAATAGCCCAAGGCCCTTGTTTATAAGCTACGCCAAAGATCGAAATCTATAACGAAATGAATAATCAAAACTTGTCTTACATTTTACACTTATTACTTTGCATATATTTCGAAATTGTTCATATTTTTGTATGACAATTAATAAATACTGTTATATACAACAGTATTCGGTTATTGTTAATTGTAATATACAATAGTATTCGATAATTCTCTATTGGCAATTTGTAAGATAACTTTGTATTTTGTAGGCTAATTATTTATTGGCAATGGCAAATACATTAGTATGTTGGTAATTGTTAATTAGCAAATGCATTAATATTGGTAATTGTATATTAGCATACTGTAATATACAAAAGTATTTGGTATTTGTTAATTGAAATATACCGTAGTATTTGGTAATTTTTAATTGAAATATACCGTAGTATTTGATTTTTAATTGAAATATACCGTAGTATTTGGTAATTGTTAATTGAAATATACCGTAGTATTCGGTAATTGTTAATTGAAATACATATACCGTAGTATTCGGTAATTGTTAATTGAAATATACCGTAGTATTTGGCAATTTTTAATTGAAAAATAGTTTTCGGTAATTGTTAATTGAAATATACCGTAGTATTTGGCAATTTTTAATTCAAATATACCGTAGTATTTGGTAATTGTTAATTGGCATATTATGCATAAGTACTTAGCAATTTTTCCTTGTGATAATTTACACTGCAATTAATCAATTTGCATATTGTAATTTGAATGATTTATTTATATATGTAATAATTTTACTACGAATAAAAAAAACCATTTTAAACTTAATCGTAATTCAAATTATTGCTTATTCATATAAATGAAGATCATATTTCGTACAAAAAATGTTTATTAAAAGTCTAATATTATCTATGTCGTATTAACAGTGCAAACTTCAACATAGCTTCAAATCAGCAAGAGAGAACATGAACGAAAGCTGCCACTCTGCACGCCTTCCCAATCTCTCGAGCCAATCCAATCACTCAGGTAAATCAATCGCAAGCATTTACCTTGAACATATCCTTATTAGGCAACCTTTCCTAGAAAACCTTGTTCGTTCGATAGGCTACTCCTTATTTAATGTGGTTTTCTTGGAAACCATTAATATGTTTTCTATTATAGTCCGAAACAGTCCATTAGTATCCAGACTCTGAAGTAATGTCTTATCACAAGGGCGATGCAAAAGTGTTTTTTTTAGATTTGTGTTTTGGGAATATTGTATATTGGGAATACTTATTGCTTAAGTATTCTCAAAATTCCAAACTACTAAGATATAAGCGTTATTGTACAAAATTCACAAAACAATGTCATTCATTTGAATTTTTTGAAGGGAAGTGTAAAACTGGAAATTAAACCAAACAAAATTTTTCAATAATCAAATTTTAAATATTATTTAAAAACTCGAAATATACATTTGTTTTCAGAGAGTGGAATATATACAGAATTAAAAAAACCTGAAAAGCTCAGAATCGACAGTGAAAAGTTTCGGACAATGTTAAGGAATTTTTTGTTTTTTTCACCTCGAGCAATTTTATGACGTAAACAAATAAACGCTTTGTTTTGTTGCTAAGAAATCTCGTGATGTACGTGTAAAAAAAAATAGGCGGGAACGTTTTGTTGCAGAATTAGGTCATGTCGTGTCATATTGCACATAATGCACATTAAGGTCAAATTTTCAAACCAAGTCTTTTCTCAAGGCAACTATATGTAATATTATACGTCAGAGTTGAGTAGGCCTACGTAACTACGTAAAAAATAAAAGTATTTGTAAAATTCTGCACCAAACAGCAAGAATGTATTTTTCTCCTGTACTACCGTGACTCAACTCATAGGGACTAGTTTAAAGCGATGCAACCTTTTAGAATGAACAAAAAAATTAAGTTCCCAAACTTGGTCAATCAGAGTATATAATAATATTCATAAACGATGTCCAGAGTATACAAACAGAATGCAAAAAAAAAAAACTCCATGAAACTATGTAAATTTCCATATAATAACAGGTTATAATTTTTCAATTATTGTATATAAACATTGTTTTCTGGATTTATCATTATTTCGGTAATCTCTTGTATAGTTATGCAACTAGGCAAGTCCCTTGATGAATATAAACTCCTATTGACCAACTTTGAAAATTTAGATTTTTTGTTCATTCTAAGAGGTTGTATTCCTTTAAATAAGTCCACGTCCGACCTAAGGAATCCCCCCCCCCCCCCACTCTTGTTACAAGAATAATACAACTCAAATATTGATAAAAAAAAAGTATTTTGCAGATTCTAAATTAAAATAACTATACTTTATGCTAGAATTTAATATACATAACTGTGATTTGTTTTTTTACCTAGGTGCACATTAAGGTTTATAATTATTTATTCCTTGAATTTTGAAAAATTAAAAATCAAAACTTGACATGTCATATATGAGTCACCATATAAGCAAGCAAATATTCACATAACTCATATAAATATTGAGGCTAAACTTGATGACAGTGTCCCGCTGGCGGCTTCAGATTTTTTTAGTTTGGGGCACAAAATCTAGCATCAAACGCGCAAAGCCATTTGAATTTCATGCATTTCAAACAGGGGCGTCCGCCATATAAGATCATGACCCACCTACAAAAATATGTTCAACCTTCAGTTCCAACTGCTTAATCAACAATAAGTACTCCCTATTTTTAATTAACCCTTAAATAAACAAATTGAAGGGATATGTTCACTAACCGTTCGACCAAAAAGCTTTTAGTCTCAGAACCTGGAATTTTGTAGCTAACCTAATACTGTTCCAAACTCTCCCTCAAAATTTAAGCCTTCAAATCCTCGTGTATCCATAAATATCAGCGTTTCAAAGTAAAGAATACGACTTGTCGTCGAGTTCAGTATAATTGAAGGTCCTGTGCGATTTTTGGGCAGTTCCAATCTGAAGTCTATTTACATAAATTCAAGGCTAAATCTACCCACGAAAATGCTGAACATTCCCCTTTAAGTCTGATCAAAAAGATACAGAGATACAATAAGCATACTTTAGAATTACCGGTACTTTCAGGTAGCATTATAGCGACATTTTTGTTAATGAACACTTTAAAAAAAATGCAAAATGGTCCTGGCAAAAAGGAGCTGCCATGGCTTTTAGACGTGACTTTACAATCGTAAAACATGAATTTAACATCGATCATTGTAGGTATAACACTGAGTTACGAAATGTGGATCCGCTTTCCAAGAAATCTTATAGAAATTTGAAAAAATTAGGTCAACTGCGTGATTTAATACATTTTTATTCTTAATTTGAATAACAATAATCAAATTTTGAATAATGAGTTAGTGAATTTATGCCAATACGATTGCGAGTATATCAGGTTTTCTCTTAGTGAACTGAATTATACTATCACGACCTAATCAATAAGACAGTTTAAAGGAAAGGTCTGCTGTTTTCATGAACATAAAAGTTGTCAATTATTTAAACGATTTATTACAATATGCAGTTTACTTCTTTGTTTGCACTTGATCAACCTAATTTTTCGATTTAATAAAATTTGATATGAAACTACATAGATGGCTTTAGTTATTATGTCCTATATTTGGGTAACGGTTTCTAGTTTGAGTAGCTCCTATAAGCTGAAATTGATTCCCGGGATACCCGGGAATAGCATTAATTTCATTCCCGTTCCAGGGAATGAGATATCCGGGAATGCTGCAAACCCTAGTATGCGTGTAGGTGATTCAGTCAGGGAAGCTGTTATATTTCTTTTAGAAATTCGATCAAGTCACCGCTTTCTTGAAAATGATTGATTGTTATTGATAGGTTAATGAATGAATATCAATAAATAATAAATCAATAAAGAAAGGAACAAACTAATGAATGAATTTTTAAATCTATACGTGCAGGATTGTAATGTAATGTAAAAAGATTGGACTGTAGAGCAAAGTCTTATGCACCCCGGTCTTTTTTTTTTTGGTCTGTCAGCAGGAACCTTCACCCGATCTCTACTGTAGATTTATGCCATGGGCAGGGGCGCCGGAACCACGGGGGCAGGGTAGGCGACTGTCCCTTCTGCCTCTCACCTGAGGGGGCGAACATGTGCCCTTTTTGTCACGGAGACAGTCAATTTGTTCAGCAAAATTTGTTGTGTCCCTATGCCCCAAAATATAGGCATGACGTACGTTCTGGTATACCTAAGAAGTGATCTAAGAAGCTCTAAAATACGCCCCTGGCCATGGGGTATGTCAACTTACCTGCTACGAAGCTACCAATCATACCAATTAATCTTAACATAGTTTTATTCATTACCACAAACAGTACAATCAGTATAACAGCCGCCAGTCCAGCCAGAAAGCCTATTATATTTAAAGCTTGAGCAGCTGCCAAATCGGATGGTGCTGAAAATTAAATTTTACACCGTGTATAAGAAGCTGTAAATGGATATGGATTATCACGAAAAGATCAATGCAAAGAGGTTGGGTCGAGACAAGATCCCTGTAAAAATTGATTTTATTCTTGTAAAAGATGACTGTTTCTTTCAGCCATTCATAACACTTTTCAGAATTCAAACCCAACGCATGGTTTCTCTGAAATCCTACAATAATGTACAAAGGCAATTCAAAATAAAATTAGGTTCGGCACAGTTGCCGACTTGTTGGATGATAATTTCGTATGAAAGAAAGTTCATAATGACATAAAAGTTAGCCTTCATTAGACGAAAATGATCAAAGAGACTGTAAAGAGGTTTTCTAAATTTTGTATGTTTATCTTGAACACCGATAGCATCAATTTCCATTTCAATTTTTGGGGGGTTCTAGCAGTTACACTAAAAACTTCGTTTTTGATGACGCCACACTCCGTGAAGGTCATCTGTGATCAGACAGGTGTCGCATCATCAAACTCTAAGTTTAAGTAGAATTGCTGAAACCACAGATTTCTGATTTAAAATTGGAATCATGCAAATTGATGCTATAAAAAGTGTTCTCAAAATCAAAATAAGTGACACAAAATCCATTCTTCTATTTAAAGGAATTGTAAAGTGGTTTTCTAATACTTTGTATGTGTATCGGCGACACTGATAGCATCAATTTGCCCCATTCCAATTTCCATTCCGACATCTGTGGTTCTTGCAATTCCACTAAAGCCAACACGTTTTATGACGTCACTGGAAAATGGAATGGCGCAAATTGATCCCGATATTCAAAGTTTAGAAAACCACTTCACAATCCCTTTAAGGGTATTATTTAGACGACAGTATCCCTTGACCTAGATCAGCAGCGTAGCCAGGTTTTCGTAACTGGAGGTGCAATGGTTAAGATGAACCGATAGAATATATTGACATTGCGAGCGGAGCGAATAACGGGTGGGGCCCAGGCATGTGGTGGGGGCCCAGGGTTTGATTTTTTTTATGTTTGTGCCTGCGGCCGGTCGGCTCAATTTCACAGACGGCACCTTTTCAACCGACGGATATCAATAATGGGGGAGCAATAGCACCCCGCCCCCCCCCCCCTCCTCTAGCTACGCCACTGACCTAGATCAATGCTCTGTTGAGCTATAGGCTTGTCATGTTTACATAACAAAATTGTTTCTAGTTATTACATTTTTAATAAGTTTTTAGTCATTGAGTTATCTTATAAAAGAAAAGCCGATAAGTATCGCTGTATTAGTCTTTATACTACAAGTCTAGCAAAATGAAAAGATCAATAGTAGTTCATTGTCAATAGTTATTGACTCCGATGGATGAAATTTAATATTTATACAGAGATAATTGATATAGACTAACATTGACAATAATACATCGATCACCAGACTTAAAGAATTCTAGAAATATCTCTAAGGTGGAGAAGAATTTGTAAAATTTATATAACATATCCGTCATAGCTCGCCTAGCATATCAAAGAATCGATATTATTGCGGGTTCAACAGTTGTTTTCTATTTCCACCAGATAAAGATGACAGGACCATCTCAAATTCTCTAGTCAAATAATTTTTAAAAAATCCATGACAATTCAAAGTTCAACTGCTTCTTCTTTCTTCTACCCACCCAACCCCAGATGAAACACATATCGTTACGTAAACACGTAAAACACCTAAATTGTGTAGGCTACTTGTACACCAGATTTAAAATCTGATTTTCATTTCTTCACCACGAATGACCCAAAGCTTACTTAGAAAGCTTACAAGGATTGTAAAGTGATTTTCTAAACTTTGCATAAGTGGGTCGGGGACACTGATGGCATCAATTTGCGCCATTTTAATTTCCATTCGGATGTCTGTGGTTCTTGTCAGTGACGTCATAAAACGCGTTAGTTTTAGTGGAATTGAAAGAACCACAGACGTCGGAATGGAAATTGGAATGGCACAAATTGACGCTATTAATGTCCCCGATACACATACAAAGTTTAGAAAATCACTTTATAATCCCTTTAAGGAAAAGTGAACCAATGCACTCTGTCTAAGTTGATAGATATTGCGCCTGTAGGTTTTATTGTAATAAATTGTTATAACGTTAACAAAAAAGTAATATATTTGTGTACTAAAAAGAAAGAATTTTAATGCGATTCAAGTTAAAAGTTTAGGTCAGGTTAAATATCTAGATGATTGGTTTGTGGCTAGGATTTATAACACTTTAAAGATAATAAATATCACCAAATATTGACCTAAATGTCTTTATGATACATGTATCTATAGCAACGGTTTGTATATTTGGGTATGTACACTTGATGCCGGCCTGAGACATGTTAGTCAACTTAAATTATGCTCAGCTTATGCTAAATTCTGGTTTAGTTTCATGTCCTGATAAGAATTATATCTTTTAAAACCAAATAACCAAAAACCCTGTATCATACGACGTTTATCACATCTGAATGTTGCTTCCATTACTCGTTATAAAGCTAATTTTGATAGGTCCAGGATTTTTTTGTCGACCAACTAGATAATTTATAACAAATAATGGCGGGAAAATGTTCGAACAACCAGGCAAGAGATTTCCAATAGCAAATTTACTCTGTCCACCCTATGAAGCAAAAACCAAAATATAACTGATAAGTGAAAACAATAATTCAAGTCTATTAAACCCTTTTCATCTGCTATACTTTACTTTAATTAAATAAATCATCTTCATCTTCAATTTCACCGACGGTCATCAATAATGGGGGAGCAATGGCACCCCCCCCCCCCCTCCTCTAGCTACACCACTGACCTAGATCAATGCTCTGAGCTTAAAGTGGAGTATATTCAACCCTTTTCATTTTCCATACTTTACTTTAATTAAATAGAAACGTTATTTCGATATATTTTTGTCATTCTTGGGTGATAATAAACAATTTCAACAGGTTCCTCCAAAAAGGGACGTCTTGTAAACTGTTTACGAGCTAAAAAAAAATTAAACTTGCTTTTAAGGCAGTTAAAGATGGGTTCAACTTATGGAGATAATAAAAAGAATTCGTTGAAATCCTTCTAGAATGGTGCCCTAACAGGAATTGTAGACGGACTGATTGACATGGTTGATGCCAATATGAGCGTATAAAAATAATGCAATGATGTTCCCTTTTATAAAAAATAAAAGATAATAGACGCATATTTCTACTTCCATAAGATAATATTAACCAAATACGAAAATTGCTCATTCTTTATTTTGAGAAATAATAGCAGCGTGGAAGTGATGATAGTCTAGACTTTATTTGTTGAATTGTCAGAGATCAGGACGTCGGATTTTAATTGTGAAAAGTGTTACAGATATCTGAAATTGAGGTTAATTGTTATAAAAACAGAACAAAATGTATAAAGCAATCAATTATTGGGTTACCATTTTCCATTTTGTATGTTATGATTTTTAAAAGAAAAATTAAACAAGAAAATACCTACCATTGTTTATAGAAAGACAAGAACTTCCATAAGGGTTTGGACGACATACTTGAAATAGATACCCATTAAAATTAGTTGTGGTCAGCCAGTAAGGTGCAGCCAATCCTATCAAATCAAATAGCAAGGCAAATCCTCCTAATCCGATAGCAATTTTGGCAAATAAAGAACTATCTTGAAAACCCATGCTGAACCGCTTTTAGTGACAATTGCAGTAAAAATACGACTAAAAGATACGCATATAAAATGTTTATGTTTATTCCAGGCCCCCATGGCAACCGATAACATCATTTTATATCAGTATAAAATGACTATGATACTATGATACAACGGTTCTAAGAAGGCGGTATATAGATACTATTGGCCCGTTGACACAATTCTTGTGGTCAGGTGAAATCAATCATGATCACTTGAATCACGCTTAAACTAATCAGGTAAAACTATATTAAAAGGGAACAGTCGGAATTTCTTAAGGTTGATAACTTAATGTTATTTCAGAGTCTTTAAAATTACTATAACTTCGCGAAAAGAGCACAATCGGAAAATTTCTCTGTTTCTATACATGTGTTTTGTATAAGCGCGTAATCTCACTATATTAGTTTACGAATTTTTAACTATAACTATGGATACACATGGATTTGAAGGTCAAGATTTCGACAATGAGTTGGCACCACTATTGATGGGGAATGTTCATCAATTTCGAGTGTCGATTTTAGCCTTTAATATATATGTAAATAGCCTCCAGAAATACTAGAGTTGCACAAAAATCGCATAATACCTTCAATTATATCCCTTCCTAAACATTTATCTTTCATTTTCTGTATTTGTCTTTCCTATATAACGCATATAGTCTTGCTAAACGGCGAGTCGTATTCTTTACTTTTAAACGCTCAATATTTTGGCTGCACATGGATTTGAAGGCTTAAATTTCGAGGAACGTTATTATGGATTAGAATAGCTAAAAAATGTCCAGGTTCTGAGACAAAAAATATATTGGTCGATAAGTTAGTGAACATATCTCTTTAATATTGGCTTGGATTACAAAATCTGATACTACGATATACATAGCGGTGAACGTGCCCCTTTAATCATTCACGTATGAACTAAATAGCCATCCTTTCTGAAATAAACTCCATTTGGCCCAATCAGTTCAGAGTAAGATAGAAATCTCCACTATAATGCTTTTTGAAAACAACATGTGATGGTTGAGGACAAAATCTGTGAAACACAACAATTTATTTTTACATGGACAATAATTCCTAAGACATGGAAGAACGCACAATGTCTACTTTTAAAATTTAAATAGACTACCTTTTTTTAAAATAACACATTTCATTATTTATAAATTTATTTATTAAAACTAAATATAAAAACATTATGATACAACAGAACAGAAAATGGACAGAACATATTCCTTGTGCACGAGTAAGAAATTTACTTCTTAGAATAAAAATAAATCTTTAATTTCATAATAGTGGATTGACCTGAATCCCTATAAAATATGCCCCATTTCAGCCTAATAGGCTCTAATTCCAAAGGGATGGGAGGGGGATGTCCTAGACTAATACTATTTAAAAAGCGTAATAACATTTTCTAGTAGTTAATGTATACGTCATGAGAGTAACGTATAACGTTGCGTAAACGTCACGAGAGCGACGTTATCAAGACCAATGACTAAACTTCTACGTCATGAATAAAGTAGGGTGTAGGCTACGTCATAATAAAATTGTGAGGTGAGAAAATACGATAAGCAGTACCAATTTTAGAGTAGGATATTCAGTTTCGAGCCACCGCCATCAAGACTCCTGTAACTATAAAAAGAAATGCACTGACAATGACGAAAATCATTGCCCAACTGATCTCTGCCCACCCGCTTTTAATATCATCCGAGGTTCCGATTATGATAACACCAACTATAATACAGCAAGCTGAAAGAGAAATACAAAATAAATCTAAGAGAAGAGAAAAATTCACAAAGAATTCAAAGTGAAATATTGTGTGTATTAGACCCAAAATTCTGTCTCTAGGCCCATTCTAGCCTCTGATAGCTATTTGGAATGAGGTCGGCTAGTGAAGGGACAGAAAAAGTAAGTCCTTGTTATTGGTGATTTTTATACGCCCACATGAAAATGTGTGTCAAGTTTGAATTTGACGTGTTTTCGATGAACGGTTTTTTTATTAGTTATTGCCCTTGACTTTGTAAAAACGCGTCAAAATTTGTTTTGTGAACAGGATTGAAGTTACAGTTTTCAACCAATTCTGATGAAACTTGGTGTTATTGCCCTTGACTTAGTAAAAATGCATCAAAATTTTTTTGGGAACAGTAGTGAAGCTACAGTTTTCAACCGATTCGAATGAAACTTGATGTGATCATTGGAATTGATAAGATCTCGGTCAAGTTCAAATTTGACATATTTTTGATGATTGGTTTTTGAGTTATTGCCCATTGACTTTGTAAAAACGCGTCAAAATTTGTTTGTGAACAGGATTGAAGCTAAAGATTTCAACTGATTCGAATGAAACCTGGTCTAATCTTTGGAATTGATAAGTTATAACCCTTTATTTTTATGCTTTTGACATAATATAATTTGTATTCGTCTATTCAACTATTATCATTTCCGACAGCTGCCAGTGGGCGTATGTTACCTTGCCTGACAAGCCCTGGTCCAAATTTCCAAACATCTGACAAACTTTGATATATTCGGAAAGATGGATATTTTTGTTGTTCATTCAATCTGTCATATTATGTGACCTGTTGACCTTGAACTTTGGTGCCGCACATTTTATTTAATGGCAGACCTAAGATCAGTTTCTTAAAAAAAAACTGTTGGATCTGAGGATTTTAGGGTGTGCACTCTACTCTTATATTTGTCGTTAGTTTCAATTTCGTTATATGATTAAGTTTATCAGTAATAAAAATAGGCCTAGGCCTACATCTTATTTAGTCATTCCAATTGTCTTTTGCAATTGCTGGATGAGATTTTGAAACACTTGCTCGATAACCTGAAGGTCCAGTGTTCAATCTCAGTAAAAGATACTTTGATTTTTCAACCCATTAGCTCCTTGTGGGTGAGAGATGCATGTCTGAGAGGCTGATATGTAAAAAGCGTTTAGTCGTTTGGATGGGAAAAAAAACCGAGGTGCTACAGGTTGTAGCCTATACGCTAGGCCTATATAGCTAAAACAGATGGATATGAAAAAGGAGTTTAATGCAATAGCCAACACAGTTCTGTTCTGTAACTAAGAAGGATAACCCCAAAAATAGTACCTGCGACAAAAGCAGCCAGCATACCAACAAATGCAACTCGTCTGTCATAGGTCTTGAAGAAGATATAGAGAATTATCAGCACCACAGAGGCAGCGCCTGCCAGAAATCCGAGGACATTAAAAGCTTGTCCAGCATATATTGCTGAAGTCTCTGAAAATGATATAATTATTACCTATAATAAATCATAACACTACGTAAAACTCCATTTCATTTCACTTCCCCAACTCGAGCTTCCCCTATTTCAGGCCGACTGATGTTAGAACCTCCCCCCCCCCCCCCCATTAAAAAAAAATCTGCAGCTCACGCCTTTGGCGCTCACAGTGCCTTTGAATTTCAAGCATGTTATATTTATATTTTTATTTAAGCCCCTATCTCACATACACGACTTAAGAAAAGTTGAAAATATCGTGTTTATTCGTGCTCGACCATGTGGTTTATGAAAACTTCTTAAATGAAATGAAATGATTGACGTCCTGCAAATTTCTTAGCTAAACACGATCCTTATACGAGCTGGGGGGAGGGGATGGAAGGGCTCCCCCGACTTGAAGCCCCCTCCCCCTATTTTTGTCCGCCTTCGGCCCTCGCGCTGCCCTTGAATTTGAGGCATGTTATATTTCAGAGCTCCCCCTTTCTCTAGATCCTGGATCCGCCTTTGAATTAAAAAGATAGAGTAATAAGTAAACTCCACAAAAAGACATATTATGATTTATATTCAACTCAAATTCATTGAACGACAAAATTATTTGTCAAAAATAGTGGTGGGGACCAACCATATTGTGGTAGAGATCTGTTCCGAACTTCCGATGTCCCCATCGTGATCTGCGCCCATGTATGTAGGTAAAGTTTTTACAGTGGAAATTATGTCGGTCAAATATCATGTATATAATGAACATGTATTCATGTGCCACGTAAACAAAATGAACCTATTTTTTTGGTCACTAAGATTAAATTAACGGTAAATTTAAATGATTTTTTAGTTGTTGTTATATAATAATATAATTATATCATATACTTACTGTCAGGAATAGAATCACAACGAGAAGGCGCCGAAGTGCAGTATTGCCATAGTAAAAAGTGGGTTTTATGTCCCCTATACGAACTTAAAAGCCAATAAGGCGAGGCAAATAAAAAAGCGCATATTCCTAAAAACATTGCCATTTTCATGAACAGAGAAACGTCTGAAAATCCCATTTTGATACAAAAGAATGTTCTGCTTGACCTAAAAAACTTACAGTTCGTAGAAAGCAAAAATAAATTTATAGTGTGTTTTGTATAGACCTTTACCAATATTAGATAAAGGGCCTTGCATTTATATGTAAATTCTTATGAAATCAATTTAACAGTCTTGTATTAAAAAGTAAGGTAAAAAGCCCTGCCTCGTATTCAGATTTACAAGAGAAAATAATTTATTATATTAAATCGGAGAGCCAATCGTCTGTTGAAGAGGGTATTTCGAAAATTTAAATTTATCTGCGTGTCGGGGGTTAGTCTCAAATCCCCACTGTCTAAAATACAATTTCTGGAAAAGACACAAATTCCCCTAAAACGTAAATAAACGTGATTTGACAATTCCAAAAAAGTACTGATCGTTTGGAAACAATTTATTTTCTGAGTCATTGATCACATTTATATGATATTATTTGTATATTTTCTTATAAAATACTGGCAGTTGAGGCCATTCTAGACAACATTCCAGTTATTGTAAAATATGTCTTAATATGCTCATTTTAATTGACGGAAAATTAAGTATTTTTGGCCGACCACAGACCACATGCATCGTGCCGTTTTGACTTTCTCATATTTCTGAAGTATGACGAATGGGGGTCAGGGGGTGTGGACATGATACACTCAACGACACTGTGATTGCTTTACTCGTCCCTTGAGAACTGCATACTTTGTCAAAGCATGTCAAAGAAGTTAAAAACCCTGGACATTTTTGCTTTTTCACACCGTACGGTTCCATTTTGATTTTTCGTTGCTTTTCTGATATAACTTAGGGATGAAGTTCAATTTAAGTACTATTGCATGCAGTTTGCAAAAAGTCAATATGGCCTCTCATACGACCCAATTGAGTGGGACCATACCAATTTCCATTCATTTCTTGCAAAAGTTATAATGAATATATTAACATACAATGAAGAAGTTTTTTTTAGAAAATATATGTATATTTTATTAAAAAACTAAGATATTAATATTAATTATTAGATATAATGAAAACAACACAATGTAAAGGACGGAAACATATTCTTTGAGCTCATGCTATCCTATATCATCAGTACCTCTTTGTCTATGTATATCATCGACGAAAGATTGTAACTCGTAGACAAGGCTATGCCAGATAATCTCATATATTATCGCCTTATTGAAAACAAAATGGTTCAAACAATCGCAATTATTCTAAAGACATAACATGTAGTTATCTGCTCCTGAGTTCAAATCAGCCAATCAAAATCAATCTTTCAACAAGAGTTGTCTGCCCTTGCCCATTTACCGGGAAAGATGGCTGCTTATCATGAAGAGTTAAAAAATGTTAGTCTCAAACATTGACTGAGGTTCAGCAACTTTCTATTCAGTATTTATATGGCCGTAGCCTCGGATGTTAATTTTAAGCTTGAGGATATGATTTATTTTACATTAGCCGATATGAATATCGAATATAGACTAAAAGCACTTCAAATGGCTATCTGAGAAAAATAAAATAGGCAAAAAATTAGGCCTATCTGTTCCTTGAAAGAGTAATAGTCAAAGTGTTCCAGCTCTAAAATACAGATTTACAGATGAAACTTATTTATTTTGAACAACGTCGACTACCATTAAAACTCCTGTAGCTATATAGAGTAAAGCACCGATAATAGCTAAAATCATAGCCCAACCAACATCGTATAATTTCACGAGATCTGTTGTTCCGATTATGATAACACCAATCAGAATTAAACCAGCTGAAAAATAAAATATATTTTATATTTTAATAATACTCAACTATATACAGCTATATAATAGCTAAAAATATTCCAGGTTCTGAGACTAAAAGTTTTTTAGTCCAACAGTTAGTGAACATAACTTTATTGAGGTAAAATGTTGTCAAAATTTTATTGTCGATTGTGGTGCAGCTTTAGAATGCAAATGGGTACGTATATATAAGGTTATATGCTCTATTGTGTAAAAGTCTATTATGCAAGGTTTGATAATACAAGTGACTAATGTAGAATGTAAAATGCAAATTGACTAATGCAAAATGTACACTGCGAAGTGTATTTTGTTAGCTGCATCTATATATGGCATTTCATGGGATTTTAGAGTATATTTATACAGTTTTGCATTTTTACACATCGACAATATTGTACTATGCAGTATTGACAAATGCATTTTGTAATGGCGACATTGCTATTTCAATAGACAATTTTGGCAACAATACCTCCATAATCCCTAACAATGTATGGATATATCAATACACTACCCTCCTAACCCGTTGTTGAAAATTTTCAAAATCTATCTTTCACCCTCGCCACTCAGATTGAGGATAACGATAATATACTAATTAAGAATTACTGAAGAATTTAGCCGATCGGGAGCATGAAGGGTGAATCCGTAATTTTTAAAATCAAACAAAACAGCTGTTATTTCACATGAAATGGCCAGTTTTTAAATAAACTGATTTTTTTCTGTTTTATAGTACATACATAAAACTAAGAAGGGAGACTAGGGAAGTTTAAAAATAAATACCTGCGACAAATGCAGCAATCATACCAATAAGTCGAACTGGTTTTTTATTGGTTAGACAGAAAACATAGAGAATTATTAGCACCACAGCGACACCGCCTACCAGAAATCCCAGGACATTAAAAGCCTGACTAGCTTTGATCTCTGATGTCACTGAAAAAAAAAATGATGATAAAGACCTCGCTGTAAAACACGGTTCAGTTGAGTATCTTAAACTCACAAAATAATTGTGCCCCCCCCCCCCCCACATTCAAATCCATTATCAATGAGTTCTTTAAGGAGAATGATCATCAATTTCTAGATTCGATTTGGGTCTGGAATAAATCAAACATAGTAAACATAGCCTTCAGATCAAATCTATGTTCAGATGTACTAGACCTGCACATAAAAATTGCTCAATCACTTCTAATATATCCGTACGTAAAAAATGCATCGTGTCCAAACCACGTCCCCATTCGTCATACAACCTATAAGGACCATGTCAAAACCTGTATTCCTGATACGATAATATTTATCTTTCATTTTCTGTATATTATTATGTGTTTTCTATATAGTCAAACGCTGATATATGGATTCGCGAGTATTTGAAGGTTTTAAAGGGATATATTCAGAACCTAGAATGTTTTAGCTAATCCACTCCGTAATAAAGTCCTAAACTCTCCCTTGAAATTGAAGCTTTCAAATCATCATGTCCCCATAATTATGAGCTTTAGAAAGTCACAAATACGACTCGTCGTTTAGTAAGACTATGCCTTATATAGAAAACACATTTACAGAAAATGAAAGATAACTGTTAAGGTACGGGCATAATTGAAGGGATTGTGCGATTTTGTGGCAGTTCCATTAAATCTGGAGGCTATTTTCATAAATTCAAGACCCAAATCTATCCTCGAAAATGCTGAACATTCCGCTTTAATTTCAAGTGAGAGTTGTGAACATTATTACGGATTAGATTAGCTAAATTAATCCAGGTTCTGAGACTGAAATTTATTTCTATGGTTGAACGGATGGTGAACATATCCTTTTAATGGCTAGTGATGTCAGCATCCCACTTCATAATTCCTAGAAACGCCACACCCGTTTTAAAATCATAAAATCAAATTTAGAGTTATGTCACCAGGCGCGGATCCAGGGGGGGGGGGGGGCCCAAACGGTAAGATTTCTCATCGTGAAACGCATCATATTACATGTCAGGTGGAAATTTCGGCGAATAAAAAGGGAAAATCCTATGTTTTTAAGCCAAAAAAAAGGTCAAATTTTTTTTTACCTCGCTTCGTTCGGCAAAGCTTTGCTTAAACACCCCCCCCCCCCCGCCCCCCCTTTCGAGAATCCTGGATCAGCCCCTGCACATGGCCCTCCCCAAACTTTGATGCTGGATCCGCCCCTGTATGTCACGCACACTATTATAGGTAAATATAAATGAGCATTGTTAAATTTAGATAATTTTCATACTGGGACATGATAAGAAGTTTTCTGGTAACTATTTGCAGCATTAAAAAGATATTCAAATCCATGTGTATTCATTATACTTATCTCAGTTTGAATGTGAAAAATACGCATAGAAAACACATGATATAGAAAAGAAAGGTTATATGATTCAAGACCCAAATCGATTAAAAGTCGACTAAACAAGATTGTTTGAGTGATAAACTTTTGATAAAAAATTATTAAAGATTATGTTTCTTTTTCAAATTTGATTAATTTCTTTATCTTTATTCTATAACTTTTCAGTAATAAAAATAAAATCCACCAATTAAACGGTAAGTATAGCCTAGCAGAATTCATAGAAATCGTTTTTGATGGAAAAAATCTCTATAATTATAATTATACAATACTTACAAAATCTTTCTGGAATAGTTTGACAAGATAAATCGTTATCAAGACCGGTTCTAGCGCAGACTTGCCATAGATAAAAGCCTCCTGTAACTCCTTTGATTGTAAACCAATAAGGTGAAGCAAATCCAATTAAATCAAATAAAAAAGCTACGAGTCCTAATGGAATTGCAATTTTCATTAACATAGAAGTGTCTGAAATTCCCATTTTGATACACAAAATAAAGATACCACGAAAATAAAAAAAATGTTGCTGTTTTACACGGTGAAAGCGGTGCAAAGTGCGCAAAAAGAAATTGACAGTGTATTTTATAGTCTACCCGTCGATAAGGGGCGTTGCATTTAGAGTCAAATTCTTGGAAATCATTTGCATAGACATGAATAATATGAAATGAACCAAGCTTTGCGTTAAAGAAAACTTGGTCAATTTAGAAATTTTCGAGGAAAAAGAGAGCTATGCACAAGCCAGTTCGAAAGAAACAAGTTTACTATAACGAAATTATGGTATTTTTTGGCACATAGCGATCCTCTGCTAGCTGACGTTAACAGTTGATTTGTCAACTAGTTAGAAAGTCGCTGACTCTTATATCATTAACAGTCGCAGGCTATCTATAAACTTGCTGGCTTTTAATAAGCCTGTGATGGCTAATATTGACAGTAGCTGTGACTAAAAAATTGTAACTAGAAATGATGACTTAGACTATAGCTAGAAACTTTTTATACTAGTAGAACTTTGTTTACGAGCTAGAAACTTGTTTACGAGCTAGAAACTTGTTGATGGGCTAGAAACTTTGTTGGCTAGTTAGAAACACGTTGACTTTATAGCAAAGATTTTGTTGACTAAATTAAAAATTATTGACTAGCTAGAAACCTGTTGACTAGCTAAAACATGTTGACTACCTAGAAATTTGTTGACTATCTAAAACAAGTTGACTAGCTAAAACCCTGTTGACTAGCTTAAACATGTTGACTACATGTATATCGAAACTTGTTGACTATACTATAGCTAGAGATTTGTTGACTTAATCTAGCTAGAAACTTACTGACTATAGCTTGAAATTTGTTGAATAGCTAGAAACAGAACAGATACTTGTTTTTTTTATTTTATTAGAAACTTGTTTTTCTTCAAAAATGTCAGGCCTTCCCGTTCGGCTCAAACTTCGTCAATGTCCGATTAGCCTGCTAGAAATTGTGTACAAAGATACAAACCCTCTTCCAAAACTTAAGCCTTCAATTCACCCTGCATCCATAAATATCAGCATTTGAAAGTCAGATATACGACTCGTCGTTTAGTAAGACTATACCTTGTATAGAAAACACATATACATTATACAGAACATCTAAGATAACTATTAAGGTACGGGTATAATTGAAAATGAAGGTGCGATTTTGGGGAATTTCCAGTAAATCTGAAGGCTATTTAAACAAATTAAAGGCCAAATTCGATCCTCAAAATTGCTGAACATTTCCCTTTAATAATTATCCTTCAGAGTGTGTTGTTTCAGAGCCTATAGGCTCTGATTGTCTTCTTTCGCGCAATTCGCGGTACAAACAGCCAATCAAAATCAATCTCGGACCAAGAGTTATCGTCCCTTGAGAATCAATAGAGACGTGATAGTTCGAGACTAAAATATGACTGGAAAATCAAGTATTTTTTTACGACAATCGTCACAGTTTGTGTAAATCGAAAGTATTTCCTGAAAAAAAAAAAAATAGAAAATGTCAAGAAGGTTTCCAAACCTTTGTGTTTTTTCTCATTTTTTCGAGGGTGTTTGAGTCTTTGTACCCCAATTTATTTGTAATAAATGTTTGTTGTACGTTTTTGACCAGAAATATCAGTACAATGCACCAATCAAGCCTATTTTTCAATATTTTTCTGCTTACTTGACTTGCCTAAAAAAACCTCAGGGACTGAGGTCAGAGAGTCTGAGTCTTAGATTGTCTTTGGGTTAATGGGTTGATGAAAATGACTACTGTTAAAAGAAATAATTGTGTGGAAATATGATTTTACAAAGGGGAATTTTCAGCCATTATCACATTATGATAACATTAACTCAAACTCTCAAATACCTTTTACATTTATCATAATTTTACACAATGCTTCTTTTTTGAAGATGTTATGTATATGAACAAAGATTTAATTTTCAGGTAAAATGGTGGGTAGATGAGTTTTGGTCAGTAGAATGACATCAATTGGAAAATTATTTGCCACATTTACATACGACTTGTTGTTCTTTAGTAACGATGTTCAGACAACTGCGATTGCAGTGGCAGTGACAGGCTCGCTATGTTGCTCTATAGCCTATGCTATTGTCCATCTGGTTACTAAGTTACATTGCCTCGTCCCTCCAGAACTGGAAGAAAACTATGATGGAATGTTCAACAAGGAAAACTTAACTCTTATTCATATAAAAAATCAGGTAGGTCTTAGTCAAAATATGCCAAGTATGTGAAAATACTAACATACATAAGAGTGTCATTTAAAGATATTGTAATAATGTATATATGTATTGGAGACACTGATAGAATCAATCCGATTCCAGCAATTCCGTTGAAACTTAAGTGTTTGATGACGTCAAACCAGCAAAATAAGCTTGAACGTCACAAACACTCAAGTTTTAGTGGAATTTCTGGAACACTGATTGGAATTGATATGGTGCAAATTGATTCTATAAGTGTCCCATGCAATGTTTAGACAACCTCTTTACAATGACTTGAAGTAACCTTTATTTTGTCAATGATAAAAAAGTTGAGTAAATAAGCTTATTTGTGTAAAAAATATGACTAATTTTTTTCCCACAGATTCAGAAGACATTCCAGAAGTCACCAACATTCCCGTTAAGAAAGAAATCAAAGCATTGTTCACAGTGAGTAATGTTAAAAAAATATCAGATTTCCATTTCTTTTGTTAAAGTGAAAATTCATCCCTTTTAATAAAATTATGGTTAGCCATAGACAGATTAAAGCAAGTGCTATCAGCTGGTAAGGAAAAGATTGGAACTGCTGTGATGCTGCAAGTCTTTTTCTTGAGTTGTATCAGCTGGTAGAGTGAATAATAAGACAACTGTAAATGAGTTAAAGGAATACTACCTGTAAAATGTTCAAAATATTAAAATTCTCGAACTTGGCCAATAAGCGTTAATATTCATTGGACAACCTTTCTGGTGACATAAATATACAACAGATTAGCTGTACAATTTGAAAAATACAGAAAATCACAATATTTTGAGTGTTTTTCAATAATTGCCTGTAATTTAATGAAAGATTACTTAGTTTAATGGGTTATTGGATTCTGTTTGTATACTGGTACTTTTGACATCAATTGACAAATATATACTCTAATTGGCCAAATTTGAGAACTTATTTTTTTTTTGTTCATTTTAAGAGGTGATAGCGCTTTAATATTCTTTTAAGTTCTATCAACTGCTAAAATGAATATAATATAATAAACTCTATATTATGTTGTAGATGTGACAGAGAAGAGAGCAGTATATGTTTAGATGAATCTTGTATTCACCAAGTTTTATCAACCAGTATTATTCCATGTAAACCTCTTTATCTAGATCTCAGGTCAGTGCTGGTACATTCAATAAACCCTGCAATATTATTTTTATAATAAATAAACATCAATTGAAAAATTGGGCTACTTCATTTTGTACCTTCATGATTGCTTAGTTACAATCTTACTTTGTCGAAAAATGGTATGTTGGCATGTGTTCAAAACAAGTCAGTCAATTTCATTTTAATGCATGGGTAGGCTTGAATAGTGAAAGTTGTTTTTTTCAACTGATAATCTGTTCACTCTACAGGCTACGCTTCTTTACAGATTCTTTTGATTTTGATTTTGTGGATCAATATCATTATGAAGATGATCCCTATTGATTTTGGTGATGATCGGATAATTTTTCACCAAAATATCTTGTCTGACTTGAGTTCTCACACTACATTCAAATCTACCAGTGGGCATATGTTACCTTGCCTGGTAAGCTATGTTTTAAATTTCAGTTGTAAGAAATATAAAGAAGTGCCTGAGAGATTAGGATTTGTTGGTTCCCAGTTAAAACTATTAGATTTGTCTAGTAACAATATTAAAACATTACCAGTAGATATAGGTTTATTAGTTGGTTTACATAGTCTATATATACAAAATAACTTATTACAAACCATTCCAGTAAGTTTTCATTTTTTGGGGTATGTACTGGGGGGTATATATTCAAGTCAAATGATGTGAAAGCGACATCCTGACCTATGCCTTTTGAATACCCACAGGAAATCAGGGATGTGACAATTGAAGCCTTCGTTGTCCAACATATGACTAAAAACCATCATATAGCTAGATTTTTGTTACATTTATCTACAAAATGATTTACTACTATTCTCGTCCATGAAGTTGTAATATACACCAGAAGAGGCTTCTTATACCATATGCCCTAACGAGAAAACGCCCATGTCACTTTACCCTTGCTAGACCCAATAGAGGCTACAATAGTTTTGATAGAACTTATTTTTTTCTGTCAAGCTCTCACACCAAATAATAATGAAATATCTGAAATATGTCAAGATATATAATAAAGTGTTATTTTCTAGGTATCAATTGGTTCTCTGTTAAGTTTAACGTCCCTTGATCTCGCCAATAACCAAATCAACTGCATTCCTGGTAAGATTTACTTTATTAATTGACCAGTTATGTCTGGCTGGACCTCTGAAATATTTTTTTTTTTGGTAAAAAATGTCTCTACCCTGCAGAGGCCATTGAAAATCTAGATACTTCATTCTTGGAAGCCATGACATTGATTAAAAAATCAAAAGTGATCTATAGACCTTATTCATGTGTCCACCATCTTGGATCCATATCGAGGCTCATAACACAAACTAACAAAAGCAGTGTTTTGCAACTGCATTAAAATCGTAACCTTGACGACTCTTTCTCCAATCTATCAAACCAAAAACTAATCAAATTTTACATTGTTAAAATCAGAAATAATTATGCTATTTAAAAATACTTTCAGATGAATTGTTTTATCACATATCTCTTTTAAAGCCATTTTATTGCTGTTGATAGGGTGATTAGTGACGTTACATTTTATGAATGGATGATCATTTGCGTTAGGAACCTTGGTCTCAAAAAGAGGCGTGAATAAGCCTAAGGTCTATAAATATGTTTTCTGTTAGATCTATACACCTTATTCATGTGTCCACCATCTTGAATCCATATCGAGGCTCATAACACAAACTAACAAAAGCAGTGTTTTGCAACTGCATTAAAATCGTAACCTTGACGACTCTTTCTCCAATCTATCAAACCAAAAACTAATCAAATTTTACATCGTTAATATCGGAAATAATTATGATATTTAAAAATACTTTCAGATGAATTGTTTTATCTTATATCTCTTTTAAGCCCATTTTATTGCTGTTGATAGGGTGATAAGTGACGTCACATTTTATGAATGGATAATTTCATTTGCGTTAGGAACCTTGGTTTCAAAGCGAGGCATGAATAAGCCTAAGGTCTATAACTAAGTTTTCTGTTAGGTAGAGTCTGTGATGTTTTGTTTCTTTTTAAAATTTTTCACTTAAATATTGTAAGAATCTTTAGGTGTTTTTATGGGACGATTCGATATGGTTTTGATTTGCTAGTACGATTTGGTGTAATTTGCTGTTGTCCACAAATGTATCGGCGATTAGGCAGCCTTTACTGTCAACAAAAGAAGGTCACGTGTATGTTATATTATGAAGTCATTGATATATCAGCCAATAGTATTACAAACTGGCACATTCCGCCATCTTATAACACCTAATCAAATCGCCTAACCACCTCCTGAGACGGTTAGGTCGATTAGCCTAATCAGTTTAGGTAAACGGTCTCACAAATGCACCGATTAGTCTAATCGAACCGGCTCACAAATGCGCAAAATAGCTAATCGACCAAATTGAATCGTCCCACAAAAACACCTTTTGATTTCCTCCAATTTAATTTTGAAGATTGTTTATTTGAAGTTTTTGATTGTAGAAAGTTTTTGGAGTTTAACTGGTTTAAGATATTTGAATTTAGATATAAACGATCTCACAGCTTTATCATCAAAAATAGGTCTGTTGATTAATTTACAGACATTATCATTACGGTGAGTTCATATTGATTAAAATAAAGAAGAACGAACTGAATTGAAACAAAAACAATTTCTTTTATTTCTGATTTTTAGTGAACCATACGAAATGATATTGGAACACAAGTATTTTTATATAGATAACTTCAAATTGCTGACAAAGTGGTTAACCAGTGGCATAGAGAACATTTTTCTTTGGAGGGTCAGTGATTGAAAGTGAAAATAGAGCAAAAGATTAGGGGGTGGACGGTGAGGCTAAATACGCTTTATACTTAAAGTGACACGAACTCTTAGAGTGGACAAAAAAAATTTAAGTTCTATAATTTGGTCAATATGAGTATCAGATTATTTATGTAATCTGTTGTATAGTTATGCCACCGCCACCTTGTAAGTCCCCTATTGACCAAGTATGACAATTTATATTTTTTGTTCATTCTAAGCTCAGGTGGTATTCCTTTAAATCTTCTAGTTTCTATGAACTGAGGCATGCATATCAGAAATTGTTTGACAACAAAAAATAAGAGCAAGATATAAAATTGCTGTCAAAGTATCTTTCACTATTTATTTTGACAGAAATACAAAAGCTGTCAAATAGATTATTATTATGTCTAGTATATGTTAATATTATATAAAATATATATTACAGGTCTAATAAGATAACCCACATTCCAGAAAGTATTGGGTGGTTATTAAACTTGGAGGTATGTATTGATTGATATACATATACAGTCAAACTTGGTCCAACGGTCACCTGTATTCAGCACCACCCTTTAATGAAAGGCCACCCAAATTACACCCCATGCAATTTTCAACCAAATTTACCTCTATTCAACACCACCCTCTTGACGCGGCCAGCGGTCACCCTTTTCTTGACAGTGAACATGTGTCACCCTGCAATCAGCGGTCATTTTCCGTTAATCCTATTAATCAAACAAACAGTTAATTACTGCCAAACAGATTAACCTTTGTCTATAATCCTTGAATTTTACTCATACACTGATATAATGAGGCCTAATGTTGTAAATGGTTATTAAAATAAGTAATGAAATATTCAAAAGTGTATAATAGACTTGTCTAAAATAATATTTTTATATGAGACATGGCTAATGCTATTGAAATAGCTATTGTTGTTTTTATTTCATGCATATACATATAATTACAAATTACCAACTTAACATTCTAAACTGGGGTTGCCATACATGTACCTCTATGAAGCACCACCCCTTAGTAAACAGCCACTATTAAGCATTCCCTTGACTGGCTGCTTAATACAAGTTATACTGTATTTCTCGAAACAAATCCATTATCATCATCCAATCCTTGATCTATCATCATTATCATCTATTCCTTTATCTCTCATTATCATCATCCAATCCTTGATCTATAATCATTATCATTAACCTATCCTTGATCTATCATCATTATCATCCAATCCTTGATCTATCATCATTATCATCCAATCCTTGATCTATCATCATTATCATTAACCTATCCTTGATCTATCATAATCATCATCAAGACTAATGCTTTTATCTTAATAAAATGTCCATCATTGCATGCTTATGACATAGCTCACCACTCGACTCCATTTCATTTATTTTTTTAGGTTTTAAACCTTTGTGATAACATTATAACAGTATTACCTGAAAGTCTATCAAGATTGATCAACCTATGTGAAATCAAGGCCAATAACTGTGGTCTGACTTCTTTACCAAGTACTATAGGATCATGTCAATCATTACAAGTATTACAACTTCATAATAACAGGTATAGTAACTTACAAACATTGTTCAGTATAATATCCTTGGCATCAAATTAAGAATGAGTGTAGCGACATCTACCTGATGCACTACATGGGAGATAACTAGTCCTGCCTTGTGATTCTTTAGACTATAATGAACAATCAATGTTTATGTGGAAGTGTGGACATCAGAGCGAATTCTGCTTGTCAAACTTCAGTAGAGACACAGTCTGACACAGTCTGAAATAGTCTTGAGATCTGAAGATTTCTACTAGCTTATACAAAAATTTGTGATTCAATTCATTGACCTATAAAAAGTTTTATTTTTGTATGGAATCAGAGATATCATTGTTCAGTATCAATACACAACCTTGTAATACATACACAAATCATGGCATTTTTCCAGAACTATAATCTAGGGTGGCTATAGAACTTAACTAGTTCTGTCAGTTACAATTCTGTCTTCAATCAAACGGCACTGAACAGAATCTGTTCCATTCAAAATTTACCATTCTATTTTATTCTCCACCATTTTGACTTCTGTTTACATTTTTTTGTAACAGTTGGAACACGTTCTGAACTTTGTTCCAATTTTATTGAACTTCGATTGATTCCATGAATTCCTAACGTGCAGAACTTTCCAATCAAGCATGCCCTAGTTGTTTGTAGATTACAGCTTGAAATAGTCTAGTTGTCTGTAGATCATATAGTATGAACAAGTGTTACGTTCTGTATTAATAATTGTTGTATTAATGTTACAAGTGTTGTATTATAGATTAAGAGAGTTACCGTACAGTATTGGTCAGTTAGATTTAGAATATTTATCAGTCTCAGATAATCTACTTCTATATTTACCATCTAGTTTACAAGATCTCCTTTCTAACTTCTCTTTTTATTGTAAGTTTATAAGTTATTACTAGAAAAATTAGGGCTGGGTAATATACCAAGTTATCAGAATAAATTCCAAATTTAATGCCCTCATTTGAAAATACCAAATCAGACCTTCTCAATAAATTTTTAGCAAGCGGAGCGTTTTAGCAAAAGAGGTCACTGTTGAGGGGCCATTTCCAAGGGTGTCACGGCCTGGATTTGGCCCGCTGGCCGCCATTTGAGAAGGCCTGTACTAAATTGTCGTACATCGTGATTATCCCGATACCATTTAATTTTTGTCATTTACACAATTTTAACACATATAGACATGGATGGTTTTTCTGACATATGATATCAAAATAATATTTTGTGTAAAAAATGCTGAAAACCATACCAATATATTATTACCATATATATCATAATATATTGATTATTAATGTCATTATATCACACAGCCATAAAAATGCATATATAATCAGGATATCAACAAAGATTCTTGTAGTCAGTGTATTTTTTTACTTTAAATATGTTTATAGTTGAGAAGAATAATTTTTTAACCAAAGACAAAGTAAAAGAATTTCTACAGACAGTAAACGAATGTGATGAAGATACTAGAATGGTACCGTTATCATTAGTTGATATTACTGCTAGATGTATCTTCGAATTTAATCTGAAACACACTGATAATTTACCTCCTTCTTTACAAGGTAGGTAGAGTTTATACCAGGGATTGGAGTGACTATTTATGTATCTTTGGTCTTTATTTGGTAGAGACCATGGATTTAGAAACTTTTTTGGGATTTCTTCCTTTAGAGACTTGGGATTCCTTTCTTTAGAGACTTGAAATTTCTTTCTTTAGAGACTTGGGATTTTTTTCTTTGGTAGAGACTTAAGATTTCTCCCTTTGGTAGAGAACCGTTTTTCCTTTGGTAGAGACTTGGGATTTCTTTCTTTGGAGACTTGGGATTTCTTTGGTTTTGATAGAGACTAGGGTTTTATCCCTTTGGTAGAGACTTAAGATTTCTCCCTTTGGTAGAGACTTAAGATTTCTCCCTTTGGTAGAGAATTGTTTTTCCTTTGGTAGAGACTTCGGATTCCTTCCTTTGGTAGAGACTAGGGTGTTCTTTGTTTGGTAGAGACTAGGGTTTCTTTGTTTGGTAGAGACTTGGGATTTCTTTCTTTGGTTGAAACTTGGGATTCCATCCTTTGGTTGAGACTTGGGATTCCTTCTTTTGGTTGAGACTTGGGATTCCTTCCTTTGGTTGACTTGGGATTCCTTCCTTTGGTTGAGACTTGGGATTCCTTCCTTTGGTAGAGACTTGGGATTCCTTCCTTTGGTTGAGACTTGGGATTTCATCCTTTGGTTGAGACTTGGGATTTCATCCTTTGGCAGAGACTTGGGATTTCTTTCTTTGGTAGAGACTTGGGATTCCATCCTTTGGTTGGCTCTTGGGATTTCTTTTTTTGGTTTAATTATGAACAAAAACAGTGAAATGTGAAGCTCCATTTTGATACAGTTTTTTTTAAATTAATTTCTCTTTGTAGCCATGTTAAAGAATGGAGTAAAATGTGACAGATGTAGAAGACAAGTTTTCCGACAAAGAATTTACAACATCAGGATAAAAACTGAAAGTTGGCGCCAATTCCCAGTGCCATTCCTTCTTATATATTGCTCAAAATATTGTCAGCTATTATAAACAGCGGATAAATTTGTATCAAAGAGTCTATTTAATATTTCACAATAATTTAAGAGAAACTGTAAAGGGCTCTTTTAAACTTGATATGTGTATACAAGACTGATAGCATCTATTTACACCAAAGTTAAGCATTTTGTGAAGTCATTATGGCACGGATATTGACTTCATAAAGCATTTAGTTTTGTAAATTTCAGTCTTCTGACAATAAATTGAAAATTGATGTCATTAGGGTGTGTGAAACACACAAAAATTTAAGAAAAGCTCCTTTTATGTTTTTGAATTATTCAAAAAATTTATTTACCAAAGAAAGTGTCTAGTCAATTTTATAAAATTCAGATAGAATACATAACATAACAGTAAATACGACTTAACATATTTATTGTGTTAATTCTCTGATTTTAAAGAGGTTTTCTAAACTTTGTATGTGTATTAGGGACACTGATAGCATCAATTTGCACCATTCCAACATCTGTGATTCTTGCAATTCCACTAAAACTATCGCGTTTTATGATGCTATCAGGGTCCCCGATACACATACAAAGTTTAGAAAACCTTTTATAATCATGATCAGACATTCCTTACATTCAAAATGTATTTCCTGATGACATACAAATGATTGAATCATAATGTTTCTTATGTATGCATTATCAGCATATAGAGCTCAATAATTTCAGTTATCTATAAACTTCAAGAGATAAAGTTGTGTAAATATTAGCTTTGCTTGTAGAGCTGAAGATTGACTACCCCTATCACTTTTCAAAGCAGATATATAAAATGTAGTTAATCTGCTATTTCATATGCTCATACATACATCATTCCACGTGGTTCAAGGAAAATTTTTATTAATTGTCCAAAAGTATAACTTTTGATAGACATATTTATTTTTTGTGATTAAATTTTGCTTTATATATCAATTTATTTGTTTTCTTGCCTTTGTTAAATGTACATGTACACTATAGTCAAACTAAGTATTTATAAAGTTGTCTTTTTATATTTTAGACAATTTGTTGTTGTAAATTTTGAATGTACCTGTGTTATATGTAAAAGTGCTGGCATACTTCCAATTGATTTCACTTCAAACTTTTTAAAATGATCTGTGTTTGACTTTATGATTGCTGTGTATTTATTGTTATTGTTTATTTTGCATATTATTTTTTTTTATAAATCAAATGCAGATTTTGCCAAAGCTTAACATGATTTAAAAGATTTTTTTTTAGCATTATGTGTATCAAGAACGCTTAAATTGTTTAATTTTCTCATACAAGGTAGCAGTGATGATGATATTTTTTATTAACTGTCAAGATTTTGCAGAATTTCTGTATACAGAAGCTGCAAATGTACTTGATACATATACACAAATACTATTCACTCATACACAATGTTGCTTATATCTTTGATGCTTTAAGAACAAAAAGTTCAAATGAGAATGATTTTGGGTTTTGTTTTGCGGTTCGGATTGTTAGCACTTGGTTTCTTTATTGTTGTCATTTTTTTTTTGTCAAATAAAGAAATATACCATTGACTGTTAATGAAATATTCAGAAAAAAGGGTAATTGATCTTAAATGATCATAATATTAAGTTCACAAACTTGGCTAATTACAGTTTATATTCATAACGCAACTTATCTGATGACATAAACATACAACAGATTACCTGTATAATCTGATAAATCCAGAAAACTATCTTATATAGTTATCTTTTGAAAACTCTTACAAAATATTCTAAACGTTTTTCAATAATAACCTTTAATTTTATGGAAAATTACTTAGGTTATTTGATTCTGTTTGTATACTTTTTACACCGTTGATAAATATATACTCTTATTGACAAAGTTTGAGAACTTATATTTTTATTTTAAGAAGTTGTATCACTTTAAAGTAAATTGATGTTAAATTCCTTATGTCTATTAGTATGTTCATTCTCTATTAGTATTAGGATTTTCACTGCAAACACTTTGTCTAATTTCAGAGAAAACAAATTTGTTTAAAATGTAAAAAGGTTTTTCTACACTTCTATTCTTGGGACGAAAAACAAGGATTATATTAATATTTTAATGAGATTGAAAGAAATAAACAAAACTTTGAATAACAATTTAAAAATTGAAAATGATGAAAGCAACATGAAAAGTATTTCTGGGTTATACTAATTTAAATATTTGCTTTACCAACAATTTGCGCTTAAATTTCGGCTAATTGAATCAGCTTAATTTCGGCTAATTGAATCAGTGCATGTTATATCTGCCATTAAGAAAGCCAATTGTCAAATTCTAATTCAAAGAAACAGTCAACATTTTTTTTAAATGAACATATCCTTTCAACAAACAACATCAATGTGAATATAAAGAAGCAAATGTTAAATATCCAGTATGACCTGGCATATCATGAACTGGTCCAGCTGTTACATATTCATAGCTATCCCGACCTCTTTTCCGTTTATGTTTACCTCTAGCATTATTGTTAGCATTATCAGAAACGACATCCTCAATTTGAGGTATCTTGAAAGGGGTCTCAGATTCAAGATTGTCTAATTTAGGTATCTTGAAAGGAGTCGAAATTTCAAGATTGTCTATTTCTGCAGGTTTAGAACCTGATGCATGAGATTTTCTTGCCTCCACCCTTGCCTGATGAGCCTTTTCAGTTTCTGTCAGTTCGCCTAATAAAGCTTTTGACATTCCAGTATGTCTAACATGAAATTTACGTAGCAAACATTCCAAAGTTTTGATGTCTTGAAAGCCTTTTTCAGCAAGTGTGGCACATGTTTGACTGACTTGTTCTATACAAGGAGAAAAGGAGCAGATTCTACCACCTGAAAAATATAAAATATTTACTTTAAGAAACATAATTTTTGCTTTACCATGAATAGAGCTCAACCATCTATAGAACTCAATTTGATCAAAATGAATTAAAAAATTCATTTAGCAGGAACAATGAATCTTGAAATGCAAAGTCTGTATACCTTGTAATTTTAAAGCTTGTTTAGCTGAATCAATACAACTCCAAGGTGAAGGCAGGTCCAGAAAAACAGCATCAGCTACATGATCGAGTTGAAACCCATCATTTAAAACATCTCGATGTGTAATTGTCACATTCTCAGATAAACCATGACATCTAAATTCTTTTGCTGCTTTCTCATAACGTTCTTTATGGAATTCAAAGGTATACAGGTGTCCTCTTGGTAAAACACTTCGTATCAGGGCATGAGACAGTGATCCACTTCCGGTGCCTTAAAAGAAAAAAAATGTTAGATTAATAAGCATCTATAATAGATTAAAACAAAAATATACAAACAATATATATTATATTACAAACCATAAAAATATTGCATTTGTAAGTTGGTATCTAATCAGATTCTCAATTTTCATTAATTTTTTTAATTTAATTGTAGGCTATAGTCGGGTTTGTCCGGCTTTTTCAATTCAAACTATTAAAGCCATTTTCTATAGTTCTGTTAACACCAATCTGATTTTCAACACAATGTGAGATGATCAAAGCTACTGCTTTCCCTCCAACAAAAGATTATAAAAAATGGAAACAATTTTTCCTTCTTTAATAATTTAAAAATTTTTACCAGCTTCAATGACTACTGATCCCGCTGTTAGATCCAGTTGAAATGTAATCATACTGATATCTGTAGAGTACAGAATCTGTGTTCTGTGAGGAACTGCTTGAGTCCATAATTCAGATGTAGGATGAAGTATATGGAAATATCCTTTCGGACATTTAACTTTGCTCCCATATTTCACACCTATTAAATCAGCATGTTTGACGGCTCCGTACGACGTCTGCAAAGTTAGGCCACTATGGATTTTCAGTTGAGTGATATTTGACGGACTAAAATACAGTATCACCACATCCTTATTTTCAATTTCCGATTTATAACTTGAAAAACTCATGTTTGTTTCTGCTTCTGCTTCCCTAATCGGTTTCACATGTTTTTATTTTGAATACCAATTTGCACTTCTTTATGAAGACTTCGGCTCGAAGGGAGGTAACTTTACAAATTATTAATTTAGACCACACTACATTTTGAATACATTTTGGTATATGTATTATTTATTTGTAAGATGTTTTTGGAGCAATTCATTGTTTTTTCAACCCCTCAGTGATATAGGGATTGGATTCTGCAAATGAGAAAAGATTTAAGTGTTTAAAGTTTACATTTTTTTTATATAGAAGAATGATGGATTGTTTCTCTTTGATACCAGTTCTTTTCTCAAAAAGGTAGAAATGGTCGTCCAATTGCCAATAAACATGAAACCATTATATTCACAATATTAATGAAATGAATCAATTAAATTGTTGTATTTTGTCACAAAACTTGCATAACTCGTCTACGACAATCAGTTTCCCCTCCCATTCCTCTCACACACCTCAACCCCACAAAATATCCGTACATGGTCAGTTCGGCAACTAGTCATTTCGAATCTTGGTCAATTCGGACACGAGTAACTAACGTGTTAGAGAAGAACCAAATTTCATAAGCCATTTAGGCTTCCATGTAAAAGTGCATAATCAAATCTCCATAAACTTATTAATTAGAAGAACAGATGAATAAAGGTGACTTTATATCTCTAATAGGTATTCGACATGCAAAAGACTGTTTAAAAGGGATATTGTTGTCAAATCTTTTCTTTACAAGTTGGAACTTTTAAATCAAATAAGTTTAGGCCTACAGCTAACTTAAAAAGTGCAAAATAAAGTTAGTAAAGTTATACAAGTAAAAAAACATGCATAATGAGGGTACAATTGGCCTTTCTGTAACATAGGGAGGGGGGGGGGGGGCAAAATATAACAAAAGATTTTAGAATGCTAATTATTGTCTGGAAATTTTCATAGCCAACAAGGTAGCTGAAAGTTCAATTTTAGCAACCTTTAGCCTGTCAACCTATGTCAGGTAGATTTAATCTCATATGACCTAATCAGATCATGATTATGAGATTAAAGATTTAGCTAACTTGTCTTGATTGGTTTCTCTGATTAGGGTTCAAAGTTCAGAAGTGTGAGCCTACATAGGATAGTCAAATTAATGTTCATTTATAGCTAGTATTTAAGTACTGTAAAAGAAAGCTACCAATGGTTAAGAAGTAGGCCTATTGATATTAGTGTTCATTTATTGCTTGATGCCAAAGGGAAAAATATTTTTTGTTTGCCGGAATACTTAAAAAGGAAGGTTTAAAAAATTCCTTTTTTTGCAGATTTAGCCCTAGATTGGTATTGTTGAAAATTTTTATCCAACCATAGTTAAACCTACATCAGCAAAAACTGAAGTGTTAGTGAAATAAAGTAATTATTATTTGGTATCTATCTTGTATTATAAGCCTATATATATCAAAGCTAGTGAAGAGACATCAGATTGTACAATGGAGAACTTTCGTGTTGTTTTAAAATCAAGACCAGGTAAACTCTTTAATTACTGGTAGAATTATCAAAATTAGGAATGTCAAACTGAAAACTTAACCACAGAGTGACATCATGTGTCATGAAAAATTAAGTATAAATACAATTGCAGGCAGCAATTGCCAATTACAACAAATCCATCTGCTGAGCTTAAGGCCAATACCTCTTTTAGCTCCTCTTAGAATAATGTAAATTTAGCTTCTAATTTCCAGTTATTATCATTGACGATATAAGCAATATCTGCATGCAAAAAGGGAAACTGCCCGGAAATTTAAATTTGAAATTAAATTTAAATCAAATTAAATTTAACTTTGATTTTTTGCAGGAAAATTAGACTAGATTTTCCTAAAAAATCTCTGAAAGTGACCTTTGCATTAAAACCATATATTTTGGACATATTTCTTTATGTAAAAACTTGTTTTATAACACTTCTCTAAAATTACCAGTTACCATTTCTTGGGTGTCAGAAGATTGAACAAATTAAAGTATCTCTTGAAATGTTGATTTTTGTTAAGAAGCCTCTGGAATGTTTTCTTTTTTAAGGTGTAAATGGTGAACCTACTGAAGAGAATTTTGAACACCAGAAATGTCCCTACCCTGAGAATATAGAAGAGGGGGATGTTTTAGTTAAAATGTTATATTTATCAGTGGACCCAGCTTTAGTGAGTAACCACAGATATCAAATTTAAACTATCACTCTCAGTGGTTTCAAACTGTGGAACAAATTGGCCACCAGATAGAAAAAAAGTGACGTCAGGTTCAAACATGCATAATGAGTCCTCAACAGCTAATATCACACCACTTTGATTGTAATGCATAAAACGTCTCATAATAAAGATAAGATGGAATTTACTTATAAGCAGACATAATAAACAATGAAATTAAGCATGCATTATTATTGTTAACACTCTGCTATATGCAGTGAGGCAAATTTATTGTGGCAGCAGCAGCATTTAAAACTTACATTAAGATATTTTGTCAGATCTTCTGGAGCCCTTACGTAACCATTATTGTCCTTCTCATTATAGAGGTGTTGTATGAATGAGAGTACAGGTGTAGAATATTTAAAAAGTTGGTCAGTAGGAGAAACAGTGGTAGGATTAAGTGGTCTAGGACAAGTTATAGAATCTAAAAATAAAAATTTCACCAATAATTCTCTAGTCCTAGTCAATCTGAGCTCACCATGGATGAAATTTATCAATTTTAAAAAAGGAGAACATTTGATTCAGGTTGGTGAAAATATTTTCTAAATTTTCTAAACATTTTCCTGTGTTGATAAAGAATAAGACACGCCAAAGTATGCTGTCATGGTTTTGATATTTTCAATAGAAAATTACTAAAGAGTTTGTAAAACAAGCCAGAGCTTAAGCTCATCTCATCTGCCATCAATTATCCTATGATTTGTTGTGAAAGTTTACATGTTGAAAATTTACATCATTAAGTTTTAGAATAAAATTTAAATTTTTTAACAGTTTTTTGCATTTTTCATTCTTTGAAATAAAACTAATTTCTGAAAGTTAGAAGAAGGATTTAAATTTATTTTTTTGTGATTTTAGATTAATGAAAGTTCTGAAAAGCTGTTACGAGCGACTAGTTTATCATTAGCTGTTAGTATATTAGGTATTACTGGTATAACAGCCTATTTAGGGATCACAGAGAAAGGTCATGTGACACCAGGAGCCAATCAGAATATAGTGGTTAGCGGGGCTGCAGGAGCTACTGGCTCTGTTGCCGGACAGGTGGGTGCCTAATTTTTACTGAGACAGATTTTCTCCGATTGACTGGAGGGAAAAAAGGGTTAACACTATAATTGCGATAACATAGTAATTTTCAAAACTTGTTCAGATTCTAAATGTCACATGGTGTTCTGTGCATGAAAAAGGGAAACAAAACATTTTTATCTGCATTTTGATAGTCTTTGCTTTATTCTCAACTTCAAAATTTCTTTTCCATAATTTAATGTCACCTGAAATTTCTATGATCACATTTGATGCATTTTTGCATTCTCATAATGAATTGTAAAAAAACTGTCAAAAGAATTACAGTTAGAGCAGAATACTATATGAAGTAAAGATAGTGGACCACGGCCATATACGCCTAACGAAAAAGTCGAAAAAGGAAAAAATTTAATCAGGAGAAAACTAAACTTTCTCAAACCTTTCGATTTAGGTCCAATAACATCCATTTTAAGTTTCATCAAAATCGGTTGAAAACTAAGAGAGTAATAGCATATTTAAGATTTGTGGCAAGGGCAATAACTCTGCTTGTAACGATCGAAAATAGATCAAATTCGAACTTGATCTTCGTTTTCTGAATATATATACACATATCAAATTTCATTTGATTCCGTCCGAAACTCTAGTTTTTAGAGCGTTTACAAGGAAATGTTGATGGACGGACCGACGGATTTGGGGCAAGGGCAATAACTCTGCTTTTAACGATCGAAAATAGCTCAAATTCGAACTTGATCTTCGTTTTATGAATATGTATACACATATCAAATTTCATTTGATTCCGTCAAAAACTCTAGTTTTTAGAGCGTTTACAAGCAAATGTTGATGGACGGATTTAGGGCAAGGGCAATAACTCTGCTTCTAACGATCGAAAATAGCTCAAATTCGAACTTGATCTTCGTTTTGTGAATATGTATACACATATCAAATTTCATTTGATTCCGTCAAAAACTCTAGTTTTTACAGCGTTTACGAGCAAATGTTGACGGACGGACGGACGGACGGACCGACGGACGGACCGACCGACGGACGGACGGACGGACGGACGGACGGACGGACGGACGGACGGACAGGGGTGACTACAATATACGTCCTCATAGAGAGATGAGGGCGTATAAAAATCGACATACAATTTTAGCATTTTATAGCCAAAATAGATTTTTTCTGCTTATATGATGATTTATGTCTTGAAACTTAATTTTAATTTGTTGTTTCAGGTTGCTAAGTTACTGGGATGCAGTCAAGCTATAGGAATATGTGGAACAGATGATAAATGTCAGACGTTGAAAACAGAGTTAAACTTTGATGGATGTATTAACTATAAAAATGAAGATGTTGGAAGTAAATTAAAGGAGCTATGTTCTGATGGGGTAGATATATATTTTGATAATGTTGGTGGAGAATTGAGTGATACAGTTATAAAACAGGTAAAAAATAAGGTCGAGGACATTAGCATTGGTTACAACACTAAAATGGTGGTTGAGGGTTCTGATTTCATTCAACCGAGTTGTAAATTGGTCCATACCTGAAAAAGATCAAGAGATTTGGCAAAGGCTTAGCTAGTACAAAGAATCCTTCTGAAACTCCTGAATATCATAGCCGTAGGAGACAGAAGGTCAGGGGGCAGCTGACCCTCAAACCCCCCCCAAATAGTACGTTTTCAGGCAGCGAGTTCCAAAAAATCAGGCTAAACATCATTAAAATTCAGGCAAGTTAGTCTGCCCGCATGTTGAGTCATGCTGAATATTGTCAATGTAGAATATAGATAGAGTTCAGTCTTTAAGTAACTTTGCTCATATTGAATAATTACATTACAGATTGCTAGCTTGAAGAAATAAAATTCTCATGTGATTAATTTGAGATTGGTGGTTAGTTAAAAGGTTTTGTAACAGGACTGTTGATTTGGCAATAAACGCTGGATAACCAGTTGTCCTGCGAAATTAACCAATTTCAAATAGCCACCAAATTCATACACTTCTACTAGAAGATTCATAGAAGATTTTGTCAGATCCTGGATAGCAAGAGATGTTGCCCACAAATACAAATCTTTCAAAGAATACAGATCATAATATTATGATCACTTTGAAAATATTGTTTATAAAAAGAATGAATTTATTCTGATATATGTTGTTAGATAAAATCAATATAATTTCAGATGAAATCCAACTCACATGTTATATTGTGCGGTCAAATAGCAGACTATAATAAAGATTTACCCTACCCTCCACCAATAAATACAGATATAACACAAATATTACAGGATAAAAATATTACTAGGTAAGAGTTTGGAAGGGGGCGGGGGGGACACAATTATACTATAACAAACATCCTGTACTCTGGTTTACTTAAACCCTGGGTTTTCAATTCGGGGGACATGTCATAGACTGGGGACATCTGGACAATTTCCTTCGGACACAAACTTATCTATAGTTAGGTTTAAATTTTTTTTTAATATTGTGTATTATCTGAGTGGATATGCATGTAATGTCCACTGCCAGCAACATATTAAAAATTATTATACTATAACAAACATCCTGTACTCTGGTTTACTTAAACCCTGGGTTTTCAACTTGGGGGACATGTCCCAGACTGGGGACATCTGGACAATTTCCTGGGGACACAAACTTATCTATAGGTTTAAAAAAATTTGTCATATTGTGTATTATCTGGGTGGATATGCATGTAATGTCCACTGCCAGCAACATATTAAAAAGAAAAATGCTGTGACTTTATCATGCTTCACAATTGCATGTTTTTGATGACTTCTGCGGACAATTCAAGAGACATGATCATTTACTCGTGAATGAAATTGGGGACACTTGAGAAAACCAGTTGAAAACCTAGGACTTAACTCAAGGTTGAGCCAGTGTTGTACTCCACGAAACTGTGGCTCATATTTTATCATTCTGTAATTATTATATTAATGATAATTCTTTATCACTCTGTAAAACATGTATTGAATCGTGAAAGTTTGTATTATTGTACTATTTCAGAGAGAGATTTCTAGTTTTAAATTATTTAGAGAAATTTGAAGAAGCAAAAAAACAACTGGCACAATGGTTACAGGAAGGAAAAATAGTGGTAAGTTTACTGGCTGTGTTTCTTTTAACTTTAATGGTGAACTGGATTTGCTGATATCCAAAAAATTCTCAATAAAATATGACAGGTGAGGTTTTTTAACTGTAGATTCAAATCTTCAGTCAGACATCGGTTTCCCCCCTGTCAGTGATGCAGGTCGGAGGGGCTGACATGGAAAAAGCGTCTAGTCGTTCAATAAACCGAGGTCCTGTGTGCTATTGGCTGTGCACGTTAAAGATCCCTCGACAGTTGGAAATCGAAAATAAGAGCAGACTAATGCCGCTGTCCTGGCGAAATTTCCCTCATTGCACACTGCATGAGAAACCAAACACTTGTGAGTTGTGATCGAAAATTGCAGTAATGGGAATTGATGCTGTGTCAAAAGTTAAAACCTCTAAGTCTGTTAGTGTGGCTGTGTTCAGCATTTTGATGTGCCAAATTCATTAATTCTTTCCTTGTTTATTTCAGAATAAAGAGACTGTAGAAGAAGGACTAGAAAATACAGGGAAAGCGTTTGTTTCTATGATGAATGGAGGAAATCTAGGTAAACAACTGGTTCATGTGGCAGATTTATCGTGAAGTTCAACTCCTGATTATATATGGGGATTACAGCAAGTAGTGCCAATAAAAACTGTGATCTATTATATATTTACCTCGAAGAATGTTAAAACTTGTTGATATGACTTGTGATGTTTTAAAGGGATTGTAAAGTGGTTTTCTAAACTTTGTATGTGTATCGGGGACACTGATAGCATCAATTTGCTCCATTCCAATTTCCATTCCGACGTCTGGTTCTTGCAATTCCACTAAAACTAATGTGTTTTACGACGTCACTGACATTGATCTGCATAGATATCAATAGTAGCTTCCAGTAGATCATTGTCAGTGACGTCGTAAAACCCGTTAGTTTTACTGGAATTGCAAGAACCACAGACGTCGGAATGGAAATATGAATGGCGCAAATTGATGCTATAAGTGTCCCCGATACACATACAAAGTTTAGAAGACCAATTTACAATCCCTTTAAGGATAGACCTTCAAGCATCTCAGAATAAAGAGTTGTAAAGAGGTTGACGTCTAAAATTTTTGTATTGGAAACATCGACACTGATACAGCTGGTATAAATGATATTTAAACCAAAATCCCTTTCAGACAAAAGCCAAAGTTGTACAAAAAATAAATATTTTATTATTCGTGATTGTTGATATACATGTATTTACAAATTTCAATTAATTAAACTAATTTATTGGGACTTGACGATTCCATCACCTTATTAAGATTAATTAACTCATTCATACTCCAAACAACAACTAAAATAGTTACCTATAAGTAGTTTAACAAAGCTTAAAGATTTTAGAAAACATTTGAATCTGGTTAAAGCTGTAAAAGTGTTGAGTGTATGGTGTAGGATAATCAATATAGTTTAAAGGGCCATTCTGCTTTTTTGAAAAAAGTTTCCATTATCAAAAAAATCGCAAATGCTACCTGAGAGTATTTTTAAAGTATGCTTATTGTATCTCTATATCTTCTTGATCAAACTGAATTTGGTTTTAAAGGGTTAATTACAAACAGGGAGTACTTATTATTAATTAAACAATTTGATCTAGTTTTGGTGTTTGCCCTTTAAATGGCTCAATATTTCTAGCTGAAACCTTGTAAATACATAAGACGGACATTTCTCTACAATTAGGAGTTTATTTTACTCAAATCTGTTCAGTAGTTTCCTATCAGCATCCAAAAAAAATAACACAACCTTGCGTAAGGTTTTTAAAAATGTTAGCATGTTTTTAGCGTTTAAAAATTAATGGCTGGATTTTTTTAGTTAAAACTTTCAGATACATTAAAGGGCACATAGTTACAGATTTTGGGGTTAAGTTTTCACAAATTTGAGCAAAAAAAAATTTTGGACCTAAAAAAAATTCAGAGTGTCCCTTAAAGCAAATTGTTTCCACAAAATGTATGTTTATTAATTTTCGTCTACTAAATTTTATCCACACCATGCACTGCACTGGACAAAATATCTCATTCAGTTACATCATAAATCATTTCCATTCATACAACATGCAGTATTTTGCAACCCAAAAACTTGAATTAGCTCCCAAGAAAAAGAATTATGTGCAAAATCCTTTAAAACTCAAAAATAACTATCCCCTGATGTGCATAAAATATGTTATTTTAATACTGTTTGCGGACATCAAAAAATAGATATATCATTCTTAAAATACAACAACTATATTTTATAAAACAAACAAGTCATATAACAAAACTTTTAGTAAACCATTACATAATCCATAAACTTTTTTTAAAATAGGATTTCTAGCCTTATGGAAATACAAGTACCACAGTCAGTGCACAAAATGTTGCAAATAAAAGCTATACATGTTTATAATCAAAATAAAGGCATGAAAACCTGTTATGGATCCTTTCCAGCATTTGTTTTCCCATTTCCTCACACATATCAACTTCATAACTAGACTAGCGTACTAGATAATCTTGTATACTATACGGTGATTGCCATATTGAATAAATTATAAGCTAGCCATTCACAATCATTCTTCAGAGAGTGTCATCTTTTCAGTAAAAACAGCCAATCAAAATCAATCTCCGAACAAGAGCTATCTTCCCTTGCCCATTTACCAGGCAAGATGGCAGCCTATCATGGCCGAGTCATTACATAGTCTCGAACAAAATGCAAATGATGAGCCGAATGCCCATCTCCTGGCACACACTTTTATACATCAAGAATCAGTCTGGAAATTTTCTGAGATACTACTAGAGATGTTTACTTGTTCCTCAAGATTAAGAAACAAAGCCTTAAAGGAACAGTTAACAGAACACACTTCAATAGTTAACAACCCATAATCAGGCAAACAAACAAACAAATACACTTGCATAATTATAGTATTATAATCTGACAATTACTATAACACGTTTTTATAACCCAAATTTGGCTTTAAACATTAAAACATTCCCAAAACAAAGTAAATGCATATCTAAAAACTTGGAAGCTCGCTGAAACCATTTTAAAAAGTAAGTTGAAAATTGTGATAAAATGTAGCCCACCAAGATATTTGTGCGTGATTCAAAATATAATACTTGAGAGGTAGGATAGGTGACAATGAACACTGTAATTTTAGCTTGAATGACCTCAAATACTTTTTGTTCTTTAGCAGTGTAAAGACATCTATGCACATGTCTAATTCAAAACATAAACAATCTATAATATTTATTGGTATTCGAGATTAAAAAGGAGAATTTTCCTTTGGGACACCCTTGATCTAGAGATCCTTGATGTCTTCCCATATTGCCCCTTACCATTTTCACCCTAAAACTATTCCCAATTTGCCCATTCTCCATTTCACCCCTTCCCAGTACCTCACTTTCCAACTTTGCCCTTTCACATTTTTCCCCTTTCCTATTTCCCACATAAATTGTTCTGGCTAGATTTAATTTTGAACTGAGCCCAAGAGTGCACAGATAGGTATTAGCTTGACAATATCTCGAAGATGAAGATTTGTGTTGTCATTTAAATCATCTTTAGATGTGTTTTTAAAAATATCTATGGTGGACTATAATAAAATAACGTGACAAATAAGGAAGTAGTTAGTGTTATAAGTTTTCAATTTCATCTTGTTTAAAAATACCATCATTATCAGCCTTGTCTAGTAAACTACAGAACAGTGGTGATTCAATCTATAATAAATTAACAATACGCAAATATCATATCATTGTAACATCAATTATATTATTACAATGGAGATAGAAATCTGTATAATATGCACCTGGGAAATCTCTGTCTTAAAAAATAACGCCCACTCTGTCCAGACAAAAAGCTTGTTTTCATAATGGAGACAACATATTATTGGACGGTATGTGAATCCATAGCTGCCATCTGAGCGGAATTTCACGTAAATTTTACAATTTCTACCCATTATGACGCCATTACGATCTGACATGTGTATGCTACGATTTTCTGCCTTGCTGTGTACATAGATCTTTATGTATATGCTTTATTCCGTACATCATTGTTTCATTGTAGCAGATATTCAATCAAAACTTTTGCACATCCGCCAAACAACTGTTTTGAACTTCCAGTTTCACATGCATACCACTTGCCTTCTGTCCATTCAAAATAGAATGGAAACAGTATCATAATATCCTTCAATTGCCTCAAGATTTGAAGGATTTCGATTTCGGGACTTGAATTCCTATTTTGGATCATAAAAATTCATAACAATGATGACCCAGGTCGGCAGCTAGGATAAATCTCGATAAAGATATTAAAGCCTATAGATGAAAGAGTAATACTTAAAGTTGGCTTACCCCTAAAACATATGTACAAGTACTAGGTTCCATTAAATATAAAGCTACAGCATGGGGATGTTGTTCATTAATTACACACCTAAAATATTATTTTTTTTAGATTTATCTTGAACCCTTTGAACCCTGATGTTACTTTGGCTAAAACGTCATATACCCTGAACTCCCAGCAATATTTCTTAAAATGTATTACGTTAACGTTATATGACGTCACTTGACAACGGCCAGTTTACCGGCTTGTTGGGTACATATAACGTAAGGATGGGTCGGTATACCAGCTTGTTGGGTTAAAAAGATTAACTTGGGTCAATTCTGTTAAGCAGTGTGCAATAAGTGAAATTTTCAATGTCAAGGACTCTTGTATCACACACAGACAAAAAAAAAGTTTGATCTTGAAATATAAGTGACAAAATAAAAGGAGAAAATTTAGATATTAGTCTATATCCTTTCAAATAATTTTGATATATTATTTACTTACTTTAATCTGACTTCTACTACTCTTTTTTCACCATTTAAATTACACACATCTCCCTCTGTATACATTAATGATACAAATCTACAAAAAAACAATAACCTAAATTAGCAAGTCTTTAAAAAATACATTATCTTTTTATAACACATCCTCATATTATCAAGTAACCCACATAAAATAAAAGAAAAACTAGAACCATGAATGGTACCATGCAGTGCGCATCCGGTTTCGTCCATTGGTGAAAAGTGACATCTTTCAATCCATGATGTCAGGTTTACAGAAGAAAGCTTGTTTTACATTAAAATGCAGAAGGTACAAAATTTTAAAACGCACAATTTTCAATTCGGTAGTGAAAAGTAGAAAAACCAGTTCACACACGGTAGTCAAAAGTGAAATAAACATTTCATGTTCGGTAGTGAAAAGTCATCTGATTAAAAAAAAGGCGTAATCCCAGTTTGATATACATCAGTGGAAAACGCATATCACAAAATTTCTAAGATTTGTAAATAGGTTCTAAAGTGCAAGAAAGGACTCATGAAAGAGCCAAATCTCAATTTAGAAACGGACTGCACAGTATTCATACTTCATAGTTTGAAATACAGATCGAATTTTATCAATACATATTTCATTCAAAGAAAATATATCTTACAAACAGTTACAATGTAACAAAAAGTGCATTAATGATAACGTATCGCCCAAACGCAAGTTAATGGGAGAGGACGATCGCCCAAACGCAGCTTTATGTCAAAATGTAGTACTCTCCCTTCAACTGAAATTTGAATTTAATATCTTACAAGCAGATGGAATACTAATTTTCAAAATTCAAAAGGCGCTATTTTGATTTTAAAATATTGTGTTGTATATAATTGAAAAAGTAGATTTAGCATGATTAGATTGTGAAAGAATTTGTGACGTACATGAATTAGGTCACGTGTCAGAGCTCTTTAAAGCTAAAAACTGCAATTTTCAAATGGATATAAAACCGGAAGTAAACATCGGAAAACCTAAATGAAAGTATCTGTGCATAGGTATCGTCAATGGCAATGAATTTGTTTCAGGTCACTTGGTCACCAGAGGTCAAGGTCACAAGATATGAGCCTTTAAAGTTTTGACAATTACTGATTTATCTTAACCGGAAATCAAAATAAATCAGAATTGAAATTCAAAAATCGGCGTCTCATGTTTTGGTAGCAATCGACTGTAGATTCCAAAAACATCAGAATTATGCAAATTTCATTACACCCTGAGGCCCCATTTTGCGTTTTATGAAAATATACCATTTAAAGATGGCGACTGATCTGTTACATCCGGGTCAAATTTTATTATTTGTATACTTTTGTGTCTATATTACATACATACTGCAAAAAGAATTTTTCAAATATCTTCAAAATTCCGGAAGTTGAAATTTCGAATTTGAGAGCCAATAACTTCAAAACCGGAAGTGATACAAAAATTTTGAAAACATATTTTTGTTCGCCATCAAAATGTCTATCTACCTGTAAATTTTCAGAACGATCGAAATAAAAATTGAAAAAAACACGCACAGTTTCAATGGAAATTGACACAATTTTTTCAAACTTTAAAAGGCGGAATTTTGATTCAAATATATTGTGTTGTATATCATTGGAAAGAGCAGACATAGCATAGTACGACGGTGAAAGAAAATAAGACATATGTAAATTAGGTCACGTGGTAGGGCTGTTTAAAGTTAAAAATTACAATTTTCAAACGGCTATAAAACCGGAAGTAACCATTGGGCTTCTGAAAAAAATATGTCATTGGATACATCTAATCAAGGGCAATAACTTTTGTTCAGGTCACAAAGTCACAAAAGGTCAAGGTCACAAAATATGGCTCTTTAAAGTTTTGACAATTACTGATTTATTTTTACCGGAAATCAGAAAAATTCTGAATTGAAATTCAAAAATCGGCTTCCCATGTTTTGGTCGCAGTCGACTGTTGATTACATAGACATAAAAATTATGCAAATTCCATAACACCCTGAGGCCCCATTTTGCGTTTTATAAAAATATACCATTTCAAGATGGCGCCTGATCTGTTACATCCGGGTCAAATTTTATGATTTGTATACTTTTGAGTCTACATAACAAACATATTGCAAAAAGAATTTTTCGAATATCTTCAAAATTCCGGAAGTTGAAATTTCAACTTTGAGAGCGAATGACGTCAAAACCGGAAGTGATATCGAAATTTTGAAAATTGCTAATTGCTCGCAATCAAAATGTCTATATATATGTAAGTTTTCAGGTTGATCCATATAAAATTGCAAAAGTTGAAAAAGTGGTCAAGAAAAAGTGCTCCAAAAGTCAGCAAGATTTTTCTCAAAATGATATTGTTAAACTTTTGTCTCGTGGACAATCGATTAGAGAAATATGCAAAGTCAGTCCGATCAAAATCGGTTGAAAAATAAAGGAGATAATGGCCAAAACATCAAAACCCATATGTTCTCATACCTCATTTCCGGTTGGTAGGGCATGCGTCATTTTACATTTAAACAATACCGAGCAGTAGATTATCGTGGGAAATCTTGAGAGATTATATGTGGCATGTGTAGTTTTGGCTGGGCGCTCTGACCAGAAAGTGAAAAAAAAAAAAAAAAAAAAAAAAAAAAAGTCATTTGCAAAACAAAGCAGTGCGTTCGCTAGAACGCACTGCAACAAGAACCAATTTTTTTTTATTATGGCCTAAACAAGATATTCCAGACTTAAAGGGATTGTAAAGAGGTTTTTTAAACTTTGTATGTGTATCAGGGACACTGATAGTATAAATTTCCACCATTCCCATTTCCATTCTGACGTCTGTGGCTCTTGCAATTCCACTAAAATTTTAGTAACGTGTTCTACCAGTGATCTGCATAAGATATCCATAGTAGCTTCCAGCAGATCTCTGTCAGGGACGTCATAAAAAACGGTAGTTTTAGTGGAGTTGAAGTAACCACAGATGTTGGAATGGAAATTGAAATGGTGCAAATTGATGCTTTCAGTGTCCCCAATGCATACACATAGTTTAGAAAATCACTTTACACTCCCTTTAAAGTTTAAATTTAGGCCACAAGAGCTCCTGAGAAGACAACAGATGCGTTTCATTAATTTTGAACTCTTTTGGCCTTTTTCTCAAGCTATATGTTTGATTGAACTTCAGCTCTTCTGGCCTGCTTGACTGTTCTTCTCTTTGTATTTTTGTGATTAAGTTTAATTATCCTATTAAAAAATCAAATCATAACTACCTACTTTCTAGAGCCGATTTCTTTTGGTCTTTTAGAAGGATGTTTGAGTAGCCATTGTAAATGTTTTTGATAATTCCAATGTCCCAGGTAGATCACTTGTCTGCCTTCTGCACCCTGAAAAAAATACCACGTCGTTTTCACTTTTGGAATATTGTTTTTCTTTCAATGTGTAATACTTGTATTCAGGAGTCAAGTTTTTCTGGATGAGCAGGAGCTACTGACATTGGATGTGAAATCAGAATGATACAAATATAAGTTAAATGCTGAATGGTTGGAAAATGTCTCTTGAAATCATCAGATAAGCTAATTTCATCAATAATATTCTCTAGAAAATAAAATCTTACGTCATGGTACTGTCTGGCATGTTTTCCATAACAAAACTCGTGTTTCCACCATCCTGTACCCTAGAGTAATAAATAGCTAATGAGATTATGAGGACACCATTCAATATACAATCAGGTAAATTTTGTTAGAACAGCAACACACCTACTCCATTTGTCCATTTCCAACTATTGAGGGATCTTAAACATGCACAGCTTGTGGCACATGGATCCTTAGCAAGCCTTCAATCTTGGATAACGGTAGCAATGCACATATGCATTACTTCTTCCGAACACACTGGACAGTACAAATATCAATTTTTGTGATTAGAATGAAGACTAAATTGAGTGAATCAAGAATTGTACGTCCTACTAAGACAGGATTTTTTTTTTGCCATTTTTACCAAACATGTCTGTTTGTCCTGCCAAACTGTCATGTTGCCAAAAAACCTCAATAGGACATCAAGTAGAGGTGAAGAATAAAAAATTTCTGCTCCAGTTTGAAAAGAAAAGAAAATCAAGGGGAGGGGATAATAAATAGACAAAATATCCTTACCCCTTGTAAACAATAATCACCAATAAGAAAGTCACGTAGAACTTGTTTATCAGTATTGGATCCTAGATTAGGAGTAGGAGGAGGACTTGCTTGAGGTGTTCTATAAATCTTGACTTGTTCTATTGTTTTACCATCTTGAGATGTTACCTGCTCACGGACTACATTTTCCTGAGGAAGATAACAAATAGAGTTTTACTTCTTGCTAAACAGTATCTTCTTTAACTGTCCGAAAAAAAAAAATATTCATCATATGTTGTTCATGCATCTTCAGATATCTCATAAAATCTTCATTAACCCTTTCAACCTGACAAGCCTGTATACCGCCCCATCCTTACGTTTTTAAATACCCTACAAGACGGTAAACCGGCTGTTGTCAAGTGACGTCATACAACGTTAACGTAATACGTTTTAAGAAATATTTCTTGGAGTTCAGGGTATATGACGTTTTAGCCAAGGTAACGTCAGGGTTCAAAGGGTTAAGGAGCATGTTCACTATCTGTATGACAAATCACACTTTAGTCTAAAAAAAGGCATTTTTTAGTCAACTTTAATCAGAAATAGTGTGTACAGCTCACCATTGAGTTTGAGACTTCAAATTCTTAATTATCGCTTTTGAAAGTTACAAATATGACTTAAAAAAGAAAGAGAAATTTTTCTAGTCTAAGGTATATATTAAGTTGATAATGTGATTTCAGTAAGAACTATTATTTCTGAAGGGTATATATTCTAGACCAAAATCAACCCTGACCGTTCCTTGTAAAACTATTCATTTGAATATAATGTGATTCTATTGCCATGATTTGAAGGAAAAGTAAAGAGAAACATTCCATGGGTTTATTCATGAATTTAAAAGTTTCAAATCATTGGGGTTTCTCTTAAAGGGATGGCAAGTTGAAACACTAAGTCACATAACATGCATTCCATTGCTACAAATTAATAAGAGTTGAAGCTTGATGGATATTTGAGATTTGACAGTCATATCTGACAAGCTTCTAATGTATGAAACATATTTTTTCTGTACCCTTTCTATACTTACAGCATCTTCTTTAGTATAAGTAATTTTTGAAGTGGAATCGAAATCTATCATAGATTGAGGTTGATCTGGAGAACGTTCTAATGAATGACACTGGATTTCATTAACTGGTGGATTCTTTGGTCTGAAATATCAATTTTAACTGGGGCCTAATTCTCGAAAATCTAACTTAGATAAAATCCAGATTTTAAGAAATACAGTACTTTGATTGAATGATAAGTATGAATTTGAAATCGATTTTAGTGATAGACTAATCAAATAACTGGAACACTAAAATCATCTTAAATTAAGTTTTCTAGAATGAGGCCCCAGAGCTACAACTTAATATAGCACGAAAGGGAAAACCGACATGCATCTATCAAAACCCCAATACATAAGTCCAAAATACTAAATTGTGATGCTGCATTGAGTAACATGAAAGAGAAAACTGCCATGCACCTATGATAATCCTAATCCATAAGTTAAAGTCCAAAAGTTCTCATAACCAGTGAATTACATAACAAATTGACTTACCTAAAATCTGGATGACGGCACAGTACATTGGTTAATACTATAATTTCATATTCACAAGTTGATGATTCCTTAATGTCATAAACCTCCCCGTGACCCTCAGGTTGACAGACATACAATAGTCTAGTACGTCGTGGGGCCTTTAATAAATCACAATTAGTACCTTCTGTCATATTGACTTCAAAATACGGTAACTCTATACCATCTATTTTCTTACTCTTTATCTAAAAATATAGACAAAATATACTTACAATAGCAAAATATCATAACTGTTAAAAGAGTGCTCATTTCATTATTTGTTATACTTTTCTGCACCTATTGGGCTAGGTCAGGCCTTCTCGAATGGCGACTCGCTGCCCAAATCCGGCCCGTGACACCCCTGAGAATTGCCCCTCAAGAGTAACACCCCTTCCTCTAAAACACTTTGCTCACTAGTGTCAAAGTAACAACATTTCAACCTACTTTTTGAGGTAGTTTGTATTTTTTTGCTCCATCTTCAGCTGATTCTTCATCCCCATTTTCTGTTGTTAAAAAAGTATTACATATCATTTTATTTATAACATAAGATGGGTAATGACTTTAGCAGTAGACCACAGCCATATACGCCCACCATGGCATGCGGATGGTAAAACAAAAAAGCCTTAAATTTAATCAGAAGTAAACATAACTTTCTCCAACATTTCAATTTAGGTCGAATAACATCCATTTTAAGTTTCATCAAAATCGGTTGAAAACTAGAAGTGTAATAGCATATATTATTCAAGATTTTGGGCAAGGGCAATAACTCTGCTTCTAACAATCGAAAATAGCTCAAATTCGAATTTCATCTTCGTTTTATGAATATGTATACACATACCAAATTTCATTTGATTCCATTAAATACTTTAGTTTTTAGAGCGTTTACAAGCAAATGTTGACGAACCAACTGACGGACGGACAGGGATGCCAACAATATACGTCCACATGTGGGCATATAAAAAGGGGTATAAAAATATTTCCTACTATACTTTAAAGATAGTGGACCACGGCCATATACGCCTAACGAAAAAGTCGAAGATGGAAAAAATTTAATCAGGAGAAAACTAAACTTTCTCAAACCTTTCGATTTAGGTCCAATAACATTAATTTTAAGTTTCATCAAAATCGGTTGAAAACTAAGAGAGATGTAGCATATTTAAGATTTGGGGCAAGGGCAATAACTCTGCTTGTAACGATCGAAAATAGCTCAAATTCGAACTTGATCTTCGTTTTCTGAATATATATACACATATCAAATTTCATTTGATTCCGTCAAAAACTCTAGTTTTTAGAGCGTTTACAAGCAAATGTTGATGGACGGACCGACGGATTTGGGTCAAGGGCAATAACTCTGCTTCTAACGATCGAAAATAGCTCAAATTCGAACTTGATCTTCGTTTTATGAATATGTATACACATATCAAATTTCATTTGATTCCGTCAAAAACTCTAGTTTTTAGAGCGTTTACAAGCAAATGTTGATGGACGGACCAACGGATTTGGGGCAAGGGCAATAACTCTGCTTCTAACGATCGAAAATAGCTCTAATTCAAACTTGATCTTCGTTTTATGAATATGTATACACATATCAAATTTCATTTGATTCCGTCAAAAACTCTAGTTTTTAGAGCGTTTACGAGCAAATGTTGACGGACGGACCGACGGACCGACGGACGGGGGTGACTACAATATACGTCCTCATAGAGAGATGAGGGCGTATAAAAAGGAGACTAAGGTTTCAGGAAAATGAGAAATTGTACATACCAGTATCTGATTCTTTACTAGATACTGGATTCCTGTATCCTAAGAAATACTCCTGAACTTTGGGTTTCTGAAAATAAAATGTGATGTTAAAGCTATAAGCTAAGAATATGAGCAAACTGATTTAAGTTTGAGTCAATATTGTTTTTATTAAAATTCTCGCGATATCAAAATGATTCAATTATGCAACACTTTCCATTATATCCCTGTATAAACTTCACATGATTTCAAGTACATTGAATATAAAAAAAAAACATGATGAACTCATGAAATTTTTGGAGTAGATAATTTACACTTTAACACAAAAAGATAAGGGAACTTTTTTTTATGTCTATTTTCTGATGTTTGTGTTGGTGAAACTTGGCTGTTTTTTAAACAGTATATATATTCATCATCTATTTATATTCATTCACCTACCTGATAACCGATTTTATGATCATTTTAAAAGGTATCTAGTATCTCTTTAAAAGAACACAGGTTAAATAAAAAAATAAATACCTTTCCAGGCTCCTTAGTTTCATGATATTGTCGTAAATGTTTCGTATGACATAATTCATAGGTCCAATAACTCTCAATCTGTAAAATATATTTTTTTGTAATAACAGCATTATAAACTTATAGGAGCATGTTATAGTAACATTTTTACATCATAACATGAACATTTCTCCTCCATTGTACATAGCAGATTTGATTTGAAAAGATGTTAAAGTTTCTATGTTGTGTGGGATGGGGTTTTATAGTACACGATGGGGTTTTATAGTACAGATAGTTCCACTATACAAATGGCAGATGTGGGTTCTAATCTTGGTTGTGGTGTGAAAGTCATCTTCACTCATAATTCCAGTCTACCCAGCTATAACTTGGTATGAATAATCCAGGACCGATAAATTCCTACAAGAAAGAATCCTCTTAGATACCCAAGTTTTTAATACATAATTGCTTTTATCTACTCTTCTTTCTAATTTTCTGCAGATTACTACAAAAATCAAGATCTGCACTTAAATCAGATTCATATAGACTTACCCTGTAAGAACAACTATTCTGAATAAACAGAGCCTCCATCAATTCATCTGGAGTAGGGCCATCATAATTTTTACTGTTTTCCTGTAATGTCAAAAATTCATTTTCTTATGAAAATTTATTACCAACCCTTAAATATTTCAATGTTTTTAATGTATGGATTTCACACAGGTTTGTTAAAGATAGTGGACCATTAAATTTAATCAGGATAAAACTAAACTTTCTTAAACCTTTCGATGGTATTTTAAGTTTCATCAAAATTGGTTGGAAACTAAGTGGTAATAGCTTATTCAAGACTTTGGGGCAAGGGCAATAACTCTGCTTCCAATCCAACAGTCGAAAATAGCTCAAATTCAAACTTGATCTTCGTTTTATGAATATGTATACACATACCGGTACCACATTTCATGCAATTCCATCATAAATTGTGTTTTTTTAGAGCGTTAAAGGGGACCAGTCTTCATTTTTATTGGTTCATTTGGGTCTTGAATATATTTAAGTATCCTTCAGAAGCACTAGAAATGCACGAAAATTGCGTATTTCCATCAAAAATACCTTAAATTAGACATTTCTCCTTCTATTTCTATAGATGACTTTTCTATATATATTGCATAGTATCGCTAATGGGTAGTAGGGCATTATAACTTTCAAATGCTAATAATTATGGATGCACATGGATATGAAGGCTCAAATTTCAATGGTGAGTTGTGATAACCAGTACTAAATTGCTGAGCTAAAAAATCCCTGTTTCTGAGACTTATCCAAATGAAGAAAATGAAGACTGTGCCACTTTAATGAGCAAATGTTGACAGTTGGACAGACAGGGGTACCGACAATATACGTCCTCATAGAGAGATGAAGGCTTATAAAAACCAACCTAACAATTCACTTGATAAAGGGAATTGAACAAATTTATGATAGATGTCAATACTGTACTGTAATTGTGTTGCCTTTTTTTCATAATCTGAATAAACAATTAAATTACTTACTTGGCGTTTTTCTTCTGACTCTGGTAAAAAACATTTATATTTTTCAGCGTTGTTTGTTACTATAAATACATTATTATCATCTAACTTATCCTGGAAAAATAACATTTGATTACATACATTTTTCTATACTGTCAACAATCACCAATCTAATGACAAACAATGTGAAATCATGTTATTTTATATCTAAAGGGGAATGTTAAGCATTTTTGAGAGTCGATTTCGGTCTTGAATATTATGTATATCCACCAGAAATACCATTACTGCACAAAAATCACACAATCTCTTTAATTATACCCCTACCTAAACATTTTCATTTTCTGTATATGTGTTTTCTAAACAAAGCATAGTCTAAACGACAAATTGTATAAATTTATGACTTTTAAACACGAAAGCTTAAATTTCTAGACAGAAATGTGAGTAATCATTATTACGGAAAAAATACGCTAAAAAAATCCAGGTTTCCAAGACTAAAATTTTATTGGTCGAATAATTAGTGAACCTATCCCTTTAATTATGCTATCGATTATTACTCATAGATTTTGTTTAAGGATAGAGCACATGATTGTACTATCTATTCTGAAATCTGATGTTATTTTTTAGAGAGTAAGCAGGCCTTGCTTGGTTATAGTCAACTTGGCACTAAACCTAAATGTTTCGAAATTTTGTCAAACTGATAAGGTCAAAATGGTCCAAAAGAAAAAAATGAATATTAATAGTAATAGCAAAATTTGGTATAATAACCTATACAAATGATGCACTAATGTTCATTTTAAAAAAAATTCAGTTCTAATGTTCAATCCAAAAACAAATTAAGCACTTTTATGACATTTTGGTTGATAAATTTTATATTGTTTATAAAACATAGGCTTGCCGCAAGTCTGCAAGCGTCTACGCCCACCAGCAGCTTGATAAGAAGTGAATGTGAACTCAAAAACAAACGCGATATCAGAGTTTTATGCGATAAAAATCATTGCATCATCACTAAATTCATAAGTGCACATCTTCATAATATAATGATATTAACAAACATACAAAAGATCAAATGAATCCATGGAGAACTGTAAAAAACAAACGCGATATCAGAGTTTTATGCCAATTACAGAGTTTTTTGTGATACCTCTGCTGAAGAAAAACACCAAATTCAATACTTATAGTGCAAATCTTCATAATGAATGAGATGTCAGGTTGGGTTTACGTGATATCTCTGAAGAAAATCATCAATTCATCGCCAAATTCAATAGTGCACATCTTTATAATGATATTGACACACATAAAAAATATTAAAAGGATCCATAGAGTAGCCTGTAGAGTGAGCACAAGGTAAATGACTGTGAACAGACGGAAAGGACGGACCGACAGGGGCAACCACAATATACGACCATACTTACGTGTGGGCGTATAAAAATTGATTGTAATTGACACTTACGCTGGGAACATCTAAAGGACCTGCCCATCGAATCATAAACAATTCGTTGTCCATAAATGGATTAAAACAAAATATTGAGCAAAACAGTCCGAAAATGGCGAAAATAGGGAAAAATATCGAACAGTTTCCCATTGCAAGACTGCTAAAACTTTTCAAATCACCGAATTGAATCCATAAAACTGGAAATAATATTTCTACAACGACTATATAATCGATGACGCGTTAAAATCTCATTTGACAAAAATTATTTTAGTTAGCAGACGCCATTGGCAGTGCTGCAACAAAAAAGTCCAAATATGTGGTGTCACTAAACCGCCAAAATTCCGACAATGCTGTAGTAACTCATTGGTAAGAATATTGAAGGGCTAGTTAGGCAGTTTATCTACATCGATTTATTTATATTCAAAAATATATTTTACCTGATTTCAATTGTTTCATATGTTTTAATTTAACACAAAATAATGATTTATGTTTACTTTTGTTGAGAAATATTTTTTCCAGTTAGTGAAGGTTTATTCCACGCAATTATTTACTGCGGACCATAAGCTAGTTTCGGAAACGAAAAAAAAATGGAGAAGAAATCATATTTTTCTTTTATCTTTCGTGTTTTATTCCTCTTAAACTGTGTGAATTGCCTACCAGAGCAAGGAGTGTGGAAGGCAAAATTTGATGAGGTAATGTTTTAAGGGTAGACAATACCGACATTTAGTACAGGCTAGATTGCAACCTGTTGTTTAAATGTTAAAAAAAAAGGTGGGGGGGGGGGGGTGCAGCAATTTTTTACCAAATTTTTATTCAGAGCTCAATGTTGCCATAGAGAGGTGATAGGCCCTAGAGTAGACTTGGTCCATAGCCCCTTGAAATTAGTTTTGAAATTAATCGGGAATGTTCAGCATTTAATGTCTTTCTGTATAAGTTGTACGGTACCGGCATTTGTTATTTTCAAACACTATATATGACTATGGATAGAAATGAGTTTTGACAGTGAGCTGTGAGCACTTGGTCTTTTATTGATTAGCTTAGCTTAAAAATTCTTATTTCTAGACTGTGGTACAAATGAATGGGGAATCTGTTACTTTATTTGCCTAGATTTGGAATTTACATTGTAATGTGCCTATTGCAACACTAAATTTTCATTGTGATACATTAAAATATATTATATTTTTAGAAAAACATTATTCATTACTTTCCAAGAAGTTTATACGAACACACCAAAGTAAGAGTTGCAGGTATGTATTGAATGTCAGACCGGTCTGACCATTACTGTGTCGGACCATTACTGGTTCGGACCTAAAAAAAAGTTTTATAACCAGCTCGGACCAAGAATATTTTTCTCACTACCGACTCGGCCCAAGGTTTTTTCTCACTACCGACTCGGCCCACTAGACTTATGTTGTTATATTATATATTTATGTGTATCAAATGATAAAACAAATACCCTATCCCACAACATATGGTTTCGTAATGTAATTGAATTGTCGGTAAAATATCAATTGATACCAAAACGGCCCATCATGGACGACATCAAAGTAGGCATTGTCAAGATATCGTTTGCTGAATCACATTTTGCCCATTATATTTGAATGAATTGTAATATTATCCTCAAAATATTTTTGAAAGTCCTATATTGTCTTTATAAATTAGTAAAATTTCATTTTTTTGATATGGATGTTATTTATATTTGATCTTCCCGTGATGACCTTGACTCAAGGTCGCACACGTATGAATCTCGAAAAATCTGAAAAAGGCAAATCTAATCGATAAATTGAGTGGACCGATAAAGTTTGAGTTTTTCAAAAGCAGAGATATTGTCATGCAATCAAAATATATCTATTTGAACCTCATTTTGATCATTGCATTATGAATTCATATATTAAATCTGCATTATGTCGTCTGCTTCTCTGCTAATATTCTATGTCAGCACTTTGATTCTATTTATAGAAACAATCAACCTTGATTGCCGCCTTCGTTTCTTTATTGAATCCAAGCCCTCCTGAGGAAATTAATCTAAGGTGTGACAAATTAACGTTCTCTCATTGTTTATATTCACACAACCTCTTAATCATTAATTGGTTTAGTTTCATTTCTTAATAAACAAAAAACAACCAAAAAAAACAGCTTTTTCTGGCGAAAATAAGACCACATCAAATTTTGCCGATTTGATACCATATATTTTTTTACTCGCATGACCTTGACATTTCGAATATTTCTGAGGAATAAATTTTGTTACCTTTTTTACCAAAATATTTTGTTACCGTTTTTACATTTGATACACATAAATATATAATATAACAACATAAGTCTTGTGGGCCGAGTCGGTAGTGAGAAAAATATCATTGGGCCGAGTCGGTAGTGAGAAAAAATCATTGGGCCGAGTTTGTAATGGTCCGACACAGTAATGGTCCGACCGGTCCTGATTCCTATACTTATAAATGTTAATGTACTAGAAGCTGATGGCTAATAGGTTGAAGACAAAAAATGCCTTTGGGTACTGTCTTATCTTGTCTGGCCATTTTACTATATGATAAATTTATCAATAAATTTAATAAATATTTAGACTTGGATTGGCTTGTTTTGTGCATACTTCATAGAACATGATGGTAATTCTCTTTGAAGGAGTGCACTATAGCTTGACTCCGGATGTTGCCAACCTTTCGTCAATGGTTTTTAATTCAAGAGCTGGAAGCTAGTAGGGAGATTGAATATATTAAATTCAAAGGGTTTTATTTTTTGACAGTACATTGTGATGATGATTCCAAAAAATCAATAAGATGGATGCTCAGAAGAAGTCCCTGTTCCAATGAATATGATATGTTAGATGGACAGCCAGTAAGTAACTTAATTTACATAATCCAAACTTTCAAACTTTCCAAAGTAGTAAGTCTGATGAAAGCTTCCCATGTCAAAAATGCTAGCACAAAAACAATATAGCCCTTCTTTGTCATTCCGTAGAGTTTATTGAAGTACATTCTAGTTTGTTCCTGTTTAGAGAGTTCATCGGGTAGCTCTGTTATTGTAATTTTACAAAATATCCAAATTATCTCTACCAATCATAATAAGATATTGTAAGGTATAAAACTTCATTTCAAAACAGTAGGACATAAAACTTCATTTCATTTTATTCATTCAATAAGGTACTGAACAGTAGTGATAGATAAAGCAGCAGGATGTAAAACTACATGCAATTAATTCAGTTTCTCATTTTTTAGGGAGTAGTTCAGAAATATTTAGATAAGCCAGAAGTTTTGTTGTCAGAAGATTTGAATTATTTGAAAGTAGATTATAAAGATGGATCAATAGATCTTAAATGTAATGATCATGCTGATTTGACTGTAAGTCTATTTTTCAACTGAGATCCCAAATTTGATTGTAGAAGATACCCAAGTCCTGTTCTCAAAAAAAAAAAAAAAAAATCGGCCATCTACAGTAAATATGATATTTTTGGATGTCAAATTACACAATTTTTTTATAAGATCAATAATCATCCTTATTTTTTTGTATTTTGTGAAACTAAGGTCATGATGTGCAATGCAAATGAATGTGAAATCAATTTAAAGTTTGCACTGTCAAACATTTTGTTGCATAAATTGTGTTTAAGGCAAATTTTACTGTTTAAAACTTGAAGCATTTTAGGAGTTTCCAACAAACGCAATATTCCTATCCATGATCTGAAGGCTTGCACCATGCTTTGAGATAACTAAATTATCAAATCAATCATTGTGCACTAGCAAAAGTTGTCTTAATAAACCAGGATGTAAACTTAATTTCATGCCATTCTTTCTTTATAATTATTTCAGAGTGACCATACAGACAAAGTTAAAACAAAAAATACTTATTTATTTGTGGTAAGAAATGACCCTTACTTCTATTTTTCATGCTCTTGTTTCCAAGATGAATAAATACAGTTTTTATGAGTTTTTCATCTGGGGTCAAATTTGCATTCTGTTTTTTTTAACGCAGTCTGCAACACTTTGATCAGTTTCAACTGATTTTTCTTCTCTCCACAGAATTTGAATAATACCACTGCTGCACCATCAGCTAGTGATTCAGCAAAAGCATCGGACACCAATAAGGGGACAACTACTGCACCCGGTAATCGCAGGAAGAGAGCTGCAGATAAAAAAACTAATACACCAACATCAATATCAACAGCTTCTGTCATTGAAACTACAACTGTTATAAAGGTTGGAAAAGTTCTACCTTTACAGGATCTCTTGGCAATAAGATGATATAGCTCTGTCATGTTAATATTCCCTTCGTTTCACATTACATACTGTTTGACTTCCTTAGCATAAAATGGACTTAAAAGCAGGAACCCTCTTTTATTAGCTCACCTACAGATAGGTAGAAGAATGAACATGTGTTTTATTGCACTATTACTACACAGTAGAACAAAAGGGAGTAAAACTCCAGTTTACGAGCATATTTAACTGTTTTGAACTATTTGTCCTACAGGAAGAAGATGACTATCTAGTTGAAGCCTGGGCTGATGGATATTATATACTGATTCTGGAAATTAAAAGAAAAGCTAATGGTAATTATTAATGTAATTGCTCATATATTAAATTTCAAATTGTTTCAGACTACATAATTATATACTGAGACTAAATTAAAAAATGAATCAATTTCTGTGATTTTGGATTGCAATAGAAGCCCCACAACCATGTTTTACATATTAGGTTCTTAAGATCCTGTACACCAACTGGATTTATATTATTTTTGGGAGATCCTTCTTTTATTCTAGTGTAGACAAAGATTTCTGTACTGTTAGATTGTGATGAGACCATAGTCTCATAAAGGTACTGGCCTAGGTCAAAAAGTAAAGATTTATAATGAAACATAGTGCAAGTTAAAGATTGAATATGTTAATTATGACTAAATAGTCTTTAAATGCATGCTGTATTGTTTGACCTATTTTATAATTTACTGACTACTGGTTTAATTATTTTATTCTAGTAACAATTAAATTTGACAGTCAACATGGTTACATTGGAGCTATAGAATGGCCTCTTTTAGTGGTAAGTTAATCACAGTAATAGAAATTAAGTTATGTCGTTATAGACTGAAAAGCATGGATGCTATTGTTTACTTGATCATAATATCTTTCTGGACAGTTTAAAGAATTATTTTGATATTTTCCTACAAAACATTTTGTGGCGTTTTTAGCGGTTTGCATTACCCTGGAGCCTTTTCTTAAAACCAAACTGACTTGTTTGATTTACACAATAAAGCCCTGATTATATGAGCATGTTTACTTATACGAGTAAATATACTTGTGTAAGTAAACGTGTTCATATAAACGAGTAAATATACTTGTGTAAGTAAACGTGTTCATATAAACGAGTAAATATACTTGTGTAAGTAAACGTGTTCATATAAACGAGTAAATATACTTGTGTAAGTAAATGTGTTCATATAAATGAGTAAATATACTTGTGTAAGTATATATACTCTCATAAGTAAACGTGGCTGTGTAAACACTATTGCAAACATAAGCAATATACTTACTTCAAAAGATCGTTCAAAAGTATATTTACTTATAAGCCAATATAATTCTTATGTGAGTAACATTTGGCAGCATAAACATGACATTAATTTCTAGATTGACCAAGTTGATTATAGTTCATGGATTTTAAACCAGGTTACCTCAGAAATAGAAATAAATTAAGAGGTTATATATATAAACTCATTTAGAATTTTGGGACACTGATAGCATTAATTTGCACCATTCCAATTAAACTAAACATTTTATGTGAGCACTACCGTAAAACTCTTAGATATTATGAGAGATAACTAATGATTTTATATATTATTTCAGTTTTTTGGTGTAATGGGTTTGATGTATATAATATTAGGTTTAGTTTGGTTGGTATTACTGGCCTGTAATTGGAGAGATTTATTAAGGGTTCAGTTTTGGGTTGGAGGTGTTTTAGTTTTAGGTAAGTACTGTAATTTTAAAGATATTCAACAAATTTCATTACTTACAACTTACAATAAAATCTGATAAAATCATATTGTTTTTGGAATTTGGAATTACATGTGATAGACTAAGTATAGGCCACAAGTTTTACTTCCAAGAATTAAATTATATTCCATCTTATAATCTTATTATCTTGTTTAAAAAACAAGGCAGTAGAAAAAGACGTCTATATAGGACAAGATTTTTTAACTAAAATGTTTTTTTCTATTAGTTTTCAAGAATTCTTGCCTTTAATCTAAGTACTAATACAGAAAATGAATTTCTTTTTAATATCAGGCATGTTGGAAGGAGCAGTATTTTTTGGAGAATATGAAAACATCACCAAAACAGGAGTGTCTGTAAGAGGTGCTATCATATTTGCTGAGATTGTGTCAGCTTTAAAAAGAACTCTAGCTAGAATGCTAGTTATTGTTGTCAGTTTAGGTTTTGGTATTGTCAAGTACGTATCTTTTTGCACTTTATTATCCTAAAGGGGAATGTTTGGCATTTTTTAGGGTTGATTCGGGTCTTGAATATATGCAAATAGCCTCCAGAAGTACTACTAATGTACGAAAATCACCTTAACATTTATCCTTCATTTTTGTGTATTGTGGTTTCTATGTAACGTATAATCTTACTAAACGGCGAGTCGTAATTTTGACTTTTGAACGCGGATATTTATGGGTACACATGCGTTTGAAGGCTTAAATTTCGTAGGAGAGTTGTGAGCACTATTACGTATTAGGTAGATAATCTAAAAAATTCCAGATTCTGACACTAAAATTTTTATGGTCGAACAGTTAGTGAACATATTCCTTTAATGTCATAAATCATGAAATATGCTATATCACAGGATTGACAGGAAACCTTAGCAATTTTTTGACTCAATCATATATAATATCAGTATACCCAATATTTATTTTTTTTCGTAATATTTCAGACCAAGATTAGGTCAGACCTTTCATAAAGTATTATGTGTTGGTGGTCTATATTTTGTTGTCAGTACTGTAGAAGGCTGTATTAGAACTTTAAGGGTAAGCTTTCATAATGTTTCATTTATTCAAATCTATAATACACCATCCTCATTAGAACAGCCGACTTATAAATGGGTTAACTTTCCTGAATTGATCTTTAGGTGATTAGCAAACTAAACAAATTATCGGGGTGTTGGTGCATTTTTTAGTCTTGTTTTAGGACCAGTATTCTACAGACTGCACATTAAAGATCTTTGGTCAAAATTTACCACATTGTACAATGCACAGTGTTTGTCATCCCCATTTATTTAGCGAATGGTTTCAGATTTCTGACAAATAATTTTAAATCTTTCAGAAAACTAGTGCCCCAAGTAAAGATGAATTAATGGTAGGTGTCCCTCTAGCTGTTATTGATGCTGTTATATGTTGGTGGATATCCTTTTACAATTCATTTTATTAACAATTACAAAATGTTAAAGGGACAGTCTGAATTTATTTTATGTCAAAATTTTTTTTTGCTCAAATTTGTGAAAACTTTACACCAAAATCTGTAACTATGTGTCCTTTAATGTATCTGAAAGTTTTAACTAAAAACTAGATTTGAGTAAAATAAGACCCAAATTGTAGAGAAATGTCTTGGCTATGTATTGTAAAGTCTTCAAGTAGAAATATCGAGCCATTATTAAGCCAAACACAAAAACTAGGTCAAACTTTTAATTAACAATAAGTACTCTCTGTTTGTAAATAACCCTTTAAAATCAAATTCAGTTTGATTAAAAAGATGCATAGGTATAATGAGCATACTTTAGAAATACTCTCAGGTAACATTTGCGATGTTTTTGATAATGGAAACTTTTTTTCAAAAAAGCAGAATGGCCCTTTAAATCTCTTTATTGATACTGATCAAAAACAATTGAATCTAATGTTTTCCAATTTGATCTTCGACCAAACTAAAACTAGACCAAAAATCAAAACCCAAGGAAAAGAAAATTATAAAACAAATTTTTTAAATGACAGTGAACCTTTAATGAGGCCTACTAAAAGTTTTAGTGTAGTAGCTCAATACTGATTTTTAACAATGGGAACTAGTTTTGATTACCAATTTGATCCTTGATAAAAGATTAAAACTATGACCAAGGGATGAAAAGTGTTCACTCTATTGTCAGTCTTTTGTTTTAAAACTGTGGATAATGGAGACTACGGTATTTTACCCCCAGCTTGGGTGTGAGTAGAATTCAGGGGTTATAGTCAGGTTGACAACAACCATATACAGCCTCATTCAGTCAGCAGATGTCCCAGGGTTCACTTCTTGTTGCTATGAATGCAGAAAAAAAACATTTGATGAAGAACTGAAGACTAATTTATTTTAAAGTTGGAGAAAAAAGATAAGTATTCAGCTACTATAGTTTAATTTAATGGTGGATCTTTTATTGGATCTGTGCCTCAATTTGGTCTGATGCAAGACTGTTTGATAATTTATCAATTGAAAATAAGGCTAGGTCAAATGCTTGAAATAATCAATTATCAACTCTAAAAATTTTTGATTTCGATTATCAAATTTCATAATTGATTAAAAATCATAGTCAAATTTTCTTTTAATATTATCTGCTACACGCTTATCAGCAAAGTCACAACCCATTTTATCATGATGATCATAAAAAAAATTCTGGACATTACTGATTACTTAGGTTTCATTTTTTTTCGATACCAGATATTGATAAATGACAAACATTCAGGTACAAAAATGTACATTAACAGATAAAGATCAGAAGATTTCTCAATTAAAATATTTTGATTATTAATCAATTATTGATCAGTAACCTGCCTTTGATCATCATTCTCAATTTGGTAATCGATACCCAGCCCAACTGAAAATGACTTCTATATTTTTACTTGAAGGTTTGTATAGTTGGTGTCTGCCAGGGGTAACATGGTAGTTTTGAATATTGGTTGATGTTCAAACTGTTTTGTACCTCAAAAATTATTTGGTAAGTACACTTAAATTTAAATTTAAAAATAGGAAAATTCCAGATGAGAATAAAGTAGACTGAATTAAGATTGAGAATAAAGTAGACCGAATTAAGAATTAAGATTGAGAATAAAGTAGACCGAATTAAGAATTAAGATTGAGAATAAAGTAGACTGAATTAAGATTGAGAATAAAGTAGACTGAATTAAGATTGAGAATGAAGTAGACTGAATTAAGAATAGAAATTAAGTTGTATTAGGTTAGATTGAGAATAAAGTAGACTGTAGACTGAATTAAGATTGAGAATAAAGTAAACTGAATTAAGATTGTCAATAAAATAAACTGAATTAAGATTGTCAATAAGATAAACTGAATTTAGATTGAGAATATAGTAGACTGAATTAAAAATAGGAATTAAGTTGTACATGGTTACATTGAGAATAAAGTAGACTGAATTAAGATTGAGAATAAAGTAGACTGAATTAAGATTGAGAATAAAGTAGACTGAATTAAGATTGAGAATAAAGTAGACTGAATTAAGAATAGAAATTAAGTTGTATTAGGTTAGATTGAGAATAAAGTAGACTGAATTAAGATTGAGAATTAAGTAGACTGAAGTTTAAAAAGTAGGGCTATTTTAGAATAGAAAATAGTAAGTAAAATTTTGATTCACCCATTGGCTATTTTAACTTCCTGATGAACCTAAGTAAAGTGTGAATGTGTTTTTATCTATCTGATACTTTCCTCTATCCAAATGCTTGAAGAGAAAAAATGACTTCTTTAGGCTCTGAGGGAAGTCTGGCCAAATTTTCTCTTCCCAATTCAAGTCTTATTCCCCACTGTGGCTATAATCTGATGAGCTGTGTATCATATAAGACGTAAAGAATGAATGTTTAAAGCTCATCAGATTTATAAGGTTGATTTCATGTGGACAGTGTTTTAGTCACTGAACATGAAGTCAATTCCAAGTATGTGTGTATTTTGTGAGGTCATCAGGAAGTTTTCTCTGTAAAAACAACTTCTTTAGGATAAAGGGAGTTGGCCAAATTGTAGGAAATGGCACTTATTGTAAAGTCTTAATTTAAGAAAACCCCCTCTCACTGTAGGGATGAATTGGGTATTGCCATTTACAAAATTGGATGGTCGTTTAGCGTGTGCCTCTGGAAGTGGTCATGTAGTAGGTGAGGGGACCATTTTGCTGCATGATCCTCGATGGAAGTGTCATGTGTCCTACGGCAAAGATTAGAAAACTGCTAAATTGGATGGACGGTCGGCGTGCACCTCTGGAAGTGGTCATGTAGTAGATGAGGGGACCATTTTGCTACATGATCCTCGAAGGAGTGTCATGTGTCCTACGGCAAAGATTAGAACCTTATAGATCTGACATTGTTCATTTTGTCAATTCTTTGAGAGGGATCAAATCAAGACTGGAGTGCCATGATTAGCTTTGTCCCTGTGGATATTTATCTCAAATTCTTATAATAGATAGATACAAATGTTATATAAAAGTTGAAACTAAAATATATTTCTGTGGTTTTTTTTTTTATCTTTTTGAATATATAATGTGAAATTAACGGCAAACAGTACTGTTTCGGCCTTTTGGGCCTGATCAGTGCAGTGCTAATACTGGAGTCTAGGTTTGCTTATATTGCCACCTCAGATGATCCCAAATATGTGATTAATGCAGTTGTTGTACAAAGCAGACCATGCTTACTCTTTTCGAAAGACATGATAGTACTTTTCTTTTGAGGAGTCCACTCGCAATTTTGCCATTCTGTGAAAATGTATTGCAATTAGTAGAATTATCTTGCTTGCACAGATTTTTATGGACAATTCATCTCATACTGATGACAACACAAAGGGGGAATTTACTTTTAAAAAAAGTTGAAAACATTTTAGAATTCAATATTGTTAGAAAATGAAAATGTTTGACTTTGTTTTGATTTGCGACGTACAATGAAAAAGAAAATCTACAAATTTCTGAAGATTTTTATTTTTACTTTCCAATATTGTTAGAAAATGAAATTGTTTGTCTTTGTTTTGATTTGCGACGTGGAATGAAAAAGAAAATCTACAAATTTCTGAAGATTTTTATTTTTTCGTTCTAGCTTTATCTTAAGCTCAGTTTTGGAAAGGGGTAGAGGGAATTCACTTTTAAAAAAAAGTTTATAACATGTAGGTATTTAAAAAAATCATTTTTTAAATTTAGTTCATCAAATGATTCTTTCTTACGATGTCCAAAAGAAGTCAGGAATATTTATTTGGTACCGTACTGAACTCTATGGTGTATATTTATCAGAAATTTATGTAGGCCTACTACAACGTTTTATTTGTCATTGCCAGCACTAACCATTAACATTTAACCTTACTCACCCTAACTTACCTTCTACTTAAATATCTGATAAATATACACCATACAGGTCTCAAAATATTGACACGTTCAGATTTCCTATTCGTACAATTTGAATATCCCGTAACCGCGGCGTAACCTAATGAAAATAAATCGTATAAGAAAGAATCAATTGAAAAAAAAAATTAAAAATCTTTTTTTTTCATATAATGGATATTTTGACACATCCGTAGACCAATTTTCAGTCAAAAAGTTTAAAAGAATGAAAAATAGAATATTTATATTTCTGAAGATTTAATTTTTTCAGTCAAATATTAGAAAAAAAACACGACAAAAAAACTATTGTTTTGGATTGCGACGTAGAATGAAAAAGAAAATCTACAAATTTCTGAAGATTTTTATTTTTTCGTTCCAGCTTTATTATAAGCTCAAAATGTTTGATTTTGTTTCGGTTTTCGATGTAGAATGAAAAAGAAAATCTACAAATTTCTGAAGATTTTCATTTTTTCGTTCCAGCTTTATTATAAGCTGAAAATGTTTGATATTGTTTTGACTTGTGACGTAGAATGAAAAAGAAAATCTACAAATTTCTGAAGATTTTTATTTTTTCGTTCCAGCTTTATTATAAGCACAAAAAATTTGATATTGTTTTGACTTGCGATTTAGAATAAGAAGAAAATCTACAAATTTCTGAAGATTTTTATTTTTTCGTTCTAGCTTTATTATAAGCACCATACGTTTTTATTTGTTTTGGCTTGCGACGTAGAATGAAAAAGAAAATCTACAAATATATCATTTTTTCGTTCCAGCTTTATTGTAAGCACAAAATGTTTGACTTTGTGTTGACTTGATTTTTATTTTTTCGTTCCAATATTAGAAAATCAAAAACAGAACAATGAGATGAATTGAAATCAATAAAAATCTAACTGAATCTGTGAAAACTTTAAAGGCAATGTATATGACCCTGTTCACCTTGATATTTATATTTTTTTTTTTTTTTTTTTTTAATTTGATTACTTATAATTGCAGGCTTAAGAAAGAATCAGAAATGAAATGGAGTTTTACATCAAGCCATATTGGGCTAATAAAGATACACATATAGGATTCAGAAGAAAAATAGAGTACATGTTTATCTTCAATCAAATACATTGCTGTGATTGAAATGGTGAAAGTGGTGTGATATTATAGACCGGAACATCCTGTCCCTCAATTAGTGAATTTGAGGGATAGGAAACCATAAATGGTTATATGTTGAAATCGCGCAGCCAATTTGGTCGCATTGAGGTTTTTTCTTGATGGATTTAGATGAAACTTGCTGTGAGTGTTCATAATCACCCACTGATGAACCCTATTGAAAATCAGATTAATCAAAAAATATTTCATGGGTTATTGCCCTTGCTTTTGAAAATATGTTGTGGACTCAATAGGGAGTTGGTTTTTTGATGGTATTTCGATTAAACTTGGTGTGAATGTTTGTAATCATCCATGGATAAACCCTTTTGAAATTCAGACAGATCAAAAGTATTTAACATAAGGTTATTGCCCTTGATTTTAGAGAAAATAAAATGTCATTCTCAGAATCTTTCATTTACTGACAACTCTTGTCAACACCCCAGACAAATTGGCTGCCATTATAAAAGTGGGCGTATTACGATCGCTATTTTTAAGAAAGTCCCAATTTAATTTGTAGTATAGCATAGCATTCAGTTATATTTTCCTTAACTTCTCTCACATATTTTCGGCATTAGTACAAACTACAAGAACATTAAGATTACGTAGAAATGTTGTAAAATTATCTCTATATAGACATTTTACTAATACGCTTATATTTGCTGTAATAAGTAAGTATGACATATATTTTGTTATATTTTATTATATTTTACATTGGTTCAGTTAGACTCTTGTTTAAGATCTATCCTTTGATGCAGAAAAAACTTAAAAATTTGTTTATTACATGAACCAAGCATAACTTACTGCAAAATATTAATGCTGCATGGTGTTGCCTTTTCTACCCAATCAGCCATTGCAAATTCTATTCCATTCTATGATCCCCTATCCCCCTCCAACTCCCTTAGAATGTAGAAATTCGTTAAATAAATCCAATGAGAAATGTGCATTAAACTCATTTGGATTCTTCACGCATATGTCAATACGGTCTACACCATAAAAGAGTGAGAAAAAAAGATTTTTTACACCTTTCTATGTTGTATGATAAAGTAAGAAAATTCGTTAAAAAGCTAATGAATTTTTATACGCCCTCATCTCTCTATGAGGACGTATATTGTAGTCACCCCTGTCCGTCGGTCGGTCCGTCCGTCGGTCCGTCCGTCTGTCCGTCAACATTTGCTCGTAAACGCTCTAAAAACTAGAGTTTTTGACGGAATCAAATGAAATTTAATATGTGTATACATATTCATAAAACGAAGATCAAGTTCGAATTTGAGCTATTTTCGATCGTTAGAAGCAGAGTTATTGCCCTTGCCCCAAATCCGTCGGTCCGACCATCAACATTTGCTTGTAAACGCTCTAAAAACTAGAGTTTTTGACGGAATCAAATGAAATTTGATATGTTTATACATATTCATAAAACGAAGATCAAGTTCGAATTTGAGCTATTTTCGATCGTTAGAAGCAGAGTTATTGCCCTTGCCTCAAATCCGTCGGTCCGTCCACCAACATTTCCTTGTAAACGCTCTAAAAACTAGAGTTTTTGACGGAATCAAATGAAATTTGATATGTGTATACATATTCATAAAACGAAGATCAAGTTCGAATTTGAGCTATTTTCGATCGTTAGAAGCAGAGTTATTGCCCTTGCCTCAAATCCGTCCACCAACATTTCCTTGTAAACGCTCTAAAAACTAGAGTTTTTGACAGAATCAAATGAAATTTGATATGTGTATACATATTCATAAAACGAAGATCAAGTTCGAATATGAGCTATTTTCGATCGTTAGAAGCAGAGTTATTGCCCTTGCCTCAAATCCGTCGGTCCGTCCACCAACATTTCCTTGTAAACGCTCTAAAAACTAGAGTTTTTGACGGAATCAAATGAAATTTGATATGTGTATATATAATCAGAAAACGAAGATCAAGTTCGAATTTGAGCTATTTTCGATCGTTACAAGCAGAGTTATTGCCCTTGCCCCAAATCTTAAATATGCTATTACTCTCTTAGTTTTCAACCGATTTTGATGAAACTTAAAATGGATGTTATTGGACCTAAATCTAAAGGTTTGAGAAAGTTTTGTTTTCTCCTGATTAAATTTTTTCCTTTTTCGACTTTTTCGTTAGGCGTATATGGCCGTGGTCCACTATCTTATATTTTTCAGCTTCCATAATATTTATGATATGGTCCATTACACAACATAAATTTAAACATTGTTTAACAGTAAGTATGTATTTATAAGCATGCTCGAGAAAAGAAACATTAAATGCTTGAGAAGAAGAAACATTACATGCTTGAGAAAGAGCAATTAACCTTGAATCATCATGATAAATGACATGATGTAAGGACAATTTCAAACAAATGGTTGTAAATAATATCAATTTAGAAAGAAATGTGTATACACTGTACTTATATATGCCATCTTATTTTTTATTCAGGATTGGAAAGAATTATGGGTGGATGTTGCTTTCTGGCACTTGTTGTTTTTATTGTTATTGTTTATTATTATGATCTTATGGAGACCATCAACAAACAATCAAAGGTAAACAAAAACAGAGACATCTTTAGGTTATCTATAGCTTCAAAATATATTTTACTTTACTTGTACAAAATCTTCCTTAAAATCTATCAGAGCTCATATTCTGAGAGGAATAATTCAATGTTTTTTTTGGATTCACTAAGTTTTTAGTTTGATAATGTAAATTCTGAAAGCAACAAATTGTGGCCAATAAAATGGAAAATGGAAAACCTTAGGCACTAAACCAATCCTACAGTACTGGCTGTACACATTTAAAGTTATATATATATTTTTCAGATATGCGTTTTCACCATTATTGGATGCTGCAGATGAAGAAGAAGATGAAAATGTGATGCATGATGCTTTTGGTATGTTTTGCTTTGTTAAACAGCTCATAGTACTAAGTCCACCAGTAAAGATTACATTTAATTTTTCAATGGGTGTTTCAGCATTACTATTTTAATTAAAATCTCCATTTTATCTCTGCTAAATTCATGGTTATTAAACCTTGATCATACTTTTTGTGGCTTTTATCTTATTTAATAATAGAAATTGTAACTAATTATATTGTATGATTGATATTGTAGCTGGTATGAAAATGAGAGGAACTAAATCTCAGAGTAATGGTTCTCCACGACAGAAAGAATATAACGCAGTATGTATATATGTAAACATTGCTCCCTAACATGAAGGTCTAGAGTTCAATTCCTGCATTGGTCGAATTATTAATTTTTTTTAACCCAGTTTCCCTCTGTCAGTTATACAGATTGGAAGGGCTGACATGGAAATAGCATCCAGTCATTCGAATGAGACAATAAACTGAGGCCTCGATGGAAATGGAAATTAAGAGTATACTTATACCTGAAAAATTCCCCTCATTGCATGCCCGATCTGTTAACCCATACAGGTGCAGACAGATACGACCTTTCATTTAAAACAAGTGTCGCGTATAATTTTGAAGATAACAATATTTAATGTAGAATATGTCATGTTTTTTTGTTTTTTTATAGGAAGATGATTTAAAATGGGTTGAAGATAACATTCCATCGTCTATCACAGACAAGTACGTATTTTTATCATTTAACTTTTCTTGTAAATACATAAGATACAGATGCATATTGATAATTTCTATTCATATACTTGGGAGCCGCGGTGGCTTAGTGAGTTAGACGCTTGCTCGCTAACCTGAAGGTCCAGGGTTCAATCCTGGCATGGTTCGAGATGATACCTTCGGATTTTTCAACCCGGTGTCCCTCTGTCAGTGATGCAGGTCGGAGGGGCTGACATGGAAAAGCGTCTAGTCGTTAGGATGGGACAATAAACCGAGGCCCTGTGTGCCATTGGTTGTGCACGTTAAAGGTCCCTCGACAGTTGTAAATCGAAAATAAGAGCAGGCTAATGCCGCTGCCCTGGCAAAATTTCCCTCATTGCACACTGTATGGCATTCGCCCATCCTCAATTAGCCCATATTGGTTCAGAAAAGTAGGACATAAAACTCCATTCATTCCATTTCATTTATTCATATACTTACATAAATTTGAATTATTTTGCCTACAGGAAAAACATACATCCCAGGTTACCATCTAGGGATCCCATGAAAGTTAGGATTTATTTTACCCAAACCTATTCAGGCAATAAAAAGGGATTTGAAAGTTTTTCATTTGAGACTTTTCATGTGTGTTGACGAAATTCTCCAATTTCCAGAAAATTTTGATTCATGCTAATTGAATTTTGCAATAATGACATCCAAATTTTGTTCATTCAAATTGTCTAATTTTATTATTGTAATTTTCAGAGCTCTACCCAGTTTACTAGATTCTGATGAAGAAATCATGACAACTAAATTCGAGATGTCGAAAATGGAGTAAAAACCTTAAATTGTTAAATTTTATTAAGTTTAATTAATGCTTTAATGTGATCTTTCGCCATAATATTATTTGTATTTTCATAGCTTGACAAGTCTAGCCTAATCATGTATTTAAAGTTTAACAAAGATATTCGTTAACTTCTGGTTATGATTTAAAACTTAGACAGGAATAGTCCACTTTATGTTGGGTATTTAACTAGTAAGAAGCACAGTGGTTTAGTATTAAAAACTATTTATTCTACCTGCCTTCAAAGTAGACTGATCCTGTTTAGGTTTTGAATATTAGCAGATCTGTATAGATAATGTTGTGATTGGTTACTTATATACTTCCATAAGGTTGGTGATCATATTTTGTTGGGTAAATTTGTGTTGGAATAAGAATATTGTGGCCCTTATTGCACAAAGTTCAATTTAACTTTGTTGCATACCATCAAGAAAAAGTTATAAATGTTTAACACCAACAGTCTTTTTCGAACGGCCCAATAATTTTGAAAAACTGGGCTAAGGTTAAAATATCATTAGTTTTTTTTGCATAGTTATAATTAGATAAATGTCAAATTCTTAAGTTAAACATATCCTTCTTTAGATTCATTAGTTTAATTTTTTATTATGAGCTGTAGTTTAGTGATTTGGAAACTTGTTCATTGGTCATATTTTTGAAAAGATTATTATTAGCCAATCAGAATCATGATATTTAATTAATTCACCCCTGATGTATATTTAGTTCAATAAGGGTTCAGAATTTAGGATATACAAGAATCTGATTGGTTTATAATAAAATCTGACTTAACCTTTTAGTTACTTAGACAAAAGAATTGGGAAAAGACAGCTCTACTTATCTTACCCCCACCTATTTCAGTATTTCTCTTTTACTTTCAATAAACAATTTTCATTGTCAATATTTCTTACATGACCATGACATAAAATTTAAAGTTATATTTGTAATAAAACAGAAATGGTAATTCTGATAAAATTGTCTGATAAATCTGGTAATCTGTAGGCTTAAGCTAAGATTCCAAATACGCGTCATACGGACATAAATGACCCTTGCGGATCCGTCATGCACCAAATATGATTCCATATGTGCGTTAAATGTATGCGTTATCTTTCTTTTGACGCACAGACTTCTAAACAGATGGATGCTTTGTCAAAATATGACAGGAAAAAAGACAGGGAATCCCCACAAAATATATCACATTTGGGAGATCTCTGCGTGAAAAAGCGTCCAGCTGCTTAAAAAATTGCTACATCCGGCATTTTTTTTTGACACACGATGGAGACTGCTTCCGCATATATAGAATCAAACCCTCTTAAACCAATCATTTTGATTTTTAACGCATTACGGGTGACGTATGACGGATCCGCATGACACGTTTATGGAATCTTACCTAGGGATTAATTTGAATGATTTTGTTTATTTTTCACTATTACAAAGTTCAGCCAGACTTGACTGGTTAATTGTATATATAATGTCAGGATCTCATCATAGCTTGTATAAGACTGGAATAATATTCATTGTTTTCATGTTTAATAAATAAATTGTTGATTATAACTTGTTAATGCTGTCTATGCACATTTTGGGATAGTTGTTTAACTTTCAACTAGAGAAAAATTCCATTTTTGTGAAGTTCTTCATTAAATGTTTTGATTTGTTGTACATAAAAATCGCTATCTGGCAATAATATATGATATAAATGTAAATAAATATGATATATTTGTAAATAATAAGATCATATCTGTAAAATAACAGTGTTTGGGTCATTCAAAGTCTTTTCAGAAAGTGTTGTTTTAAAATCTGACTATAGTCAGAAATTTGCTGACCCTATCCCAGCCTCTGATAGTTATTTTGACTATTTTCAGTTAGAGTTAAAAAAAAAAGAAACTTATCTACAAAAAGTTTAAAATACTGCCTCCATATTATTGTTCATGCATACATTGATACAATGATTATCAGGGGTATAATAAAACAAAGTTTTTTTTTTCAAGAAATTAAATTTTTGATAAAATCTTTCTCAGAAAAGGATGATCCAAGCACTTAATTCCACGATTTTGTGTGAACCTTACCCCAAGCATCTGCTTAGTTGTATTAATTATGTCATTCATTCTCCCATTCTCTTGTCTTCTCATAGTTTGACTATTTATGTATCATAAATAATCCCCTGGGCATCACAGAATGATTTTATAATTGCACGTTTGTGTGTGTATTTCAAGGCAAAGGTTTGTTTCTCTGTGTCTATCCGATCAATTGCAAATCCAAAATTCTAATTTGGCGGTGGTATTGCTCAAATGGTATCTAAGGTAGTACTTGATTGGTCAATTCCACGAATCCCAAAGGGGCGTAACTCACCAATCAAGTGTCTCCATTAATGTCATCTGACTGAATATCTATATTTTGTGTATGTATGTGGTGGTATATATACAATATTGCCTATTATGAGTGGGTGTTGTGATTTTGTATATATTTTACTTATTATTTATATATATATTGGAAGTATTTTGAAATGATGGGAGTAATAGTTGTTATATTTTGGGGAGCTTTCATTGTTTCTTGTTTTATAAATAAATTATCTATGGATCTATTCGCTTTTACTTTAACCACAATAGGTAATATTAGAAACTAAATTTAAGTGAGATATAAGAAAATAAAACATAGCTTGCCAGGCAAGGTAACATACGCCCACTGGTAGCTTTGATAGTAGCGTGAGCACTCAAGTCAGACACGATATTTCTGTGAAAAATTATTCGATCATCACGAAAATCAATAGAAATCATCTTCATAATGGCATTGACACACAAAATTAAAATAAAAAAAATCTGTAAAGAATTGTAGCCTGTACAGTGAGCATGATCCAAATGTGAACGGACGAACCGACAGAGTGATTACAATATGTGCAGAATTTGTGTAAGATGTTGCAAATACTGTGCACAGAAGACAAAAATTTCCTTTTCATTAGAGTATTTTAACTTGACATAAAAAAAACAGAAAATAAAATTCAACAATATTTAATTCTCTTATAAATAATCTCATAACAATCCTTGTATTTCACAAGTTTCTTTGGTATAGGCTTGTTATTTTGAAGCCATGCTTGATAAGAACTCAAGACTGTTGATTTGGATCCTTACTATTAACTGGTCCTTGGCATAATTGGGAAGATGACTTTTTCCTTGGAATCCTTTGAAATACATATTTTTACCAAAGTATCTCTGAATAATATCCAAATTCAATAAAACTTTCAAGAAAATTGGACCCCATAATTGTTGGTTATTTATGGGAGCTAAATGTGATAACCAAGTTTACCAGATAGAACTTTTGATTTTAAAATGAAAGGCAACAGTTTTAAACACAATTATTCATCATCGGTTTTGGTATTTTCCTCAGTATTAGTGTCTGCTTCAGGAGTGGCACTTTCAGTTTTGGTTTCTGCTGTTTTTTCTGGTTCTGACTCTGTTTTTGTTTCTGGGGTTTTGGTTTCTGGGGTTTTGCCATTTTCACTGCCATTCTCTCGAATTTCTTGAGTTATTTTTTTGTTGACATCGGCAATGGCTTTGTTTATTGCTGACTCGGCTGCTTTGTCTCCTGTAATAAGAATTGAAATTTATTAAAGACTAAAAAAGGGATTGAATGCATGATTGCTGAAGATTAAAGGGAGATAATTTGTAAATTTTATGAAGACTAAAGGAAGATAATGATTCCAAACTAACAAATGAAAAAAGCTTACCTTGTAATTTTGCTAAATCTAAACCTTTCTCGAAACTGGCCAGTGCATTCTGTAGATTACCTGTTTTAACTGAAAAAGAGAAGATCAAAATATTTAGACTAAGACTAAATAATGACAAATGTAATGATCTCTGAGCTAAAAAAAAAACTTTCTTCTTCTTGAGGAATGGAAGAAAAGGAGCATCTGAAAATCCAGATAATATTTTGTACCTATGCCTGTATCAAAATCAACCAATCAAATATTGACAATGCAAAAATCAAGCTGGAATAACATAAATCAAGCTAGCCCCTTGTTAAGTCTCCAAAGTCTCAACAAATGTTTTGTCTACCTACCTTCTGATTGAGCTATTAAAACAGATGCTTGTAACTGCCACATCAAATCTTCAGCTTCTTCAGCAGCACTTAAAGATTTCTCTCCAAATTCTACAGCTTGTTTAAATTGATTTAGTTCTAAATGACATCGACCTATTTCATGATACAACCAGGTGTGTTCTAAAGCTGATTTGGACATCGGTAATTTTCTTTGCCACCTAGTAAATGAAAAAGGTTGAAAGTTGATTCAGAGATGTTGATTAGGATATTTGCAATGAGCTGACATTATTTTGTCACTGCAAACTACATTATGTATTTGCCAGATCTGACTACATGTATTTGCCAGAGCAAAAGTTCTGAATACATTTATTAGCTTATTCCTCAGCAGACTACATGTATTTCTTAGATCTGACTGCATGTATTTACTAGATCTGAATACATGTATTTGTCAGATTGACTACATGTATTTACTAGATCTGACTACATGTACAAATGTATTAGCGAGATTGACTACATGTATTTGCCAGATCTGACTACATGTATTTACTAGATCTGAATACATGTATTTGCCAGATTTACTACATGTATTTACTAGATCTGACTACATGTATTTACTAGATCTGACTACATGTACAAATGTATTTGCCAGACTGACTACATGTATTTGCCAGATCTGAAAACATACATATTTGCCAGTAATATCACCCAATGGGCATTTCAATATCTAGAAACTAAAAACTGTAACTTACACATCAATAGCTTTGTTAAAACTACCACTTCTAGCATAAACTCTTCCTAAATTATCTAAACCTCTTGATATACAGTCGTCATGGTTACTATAATAATATAATATAAGAATTATTGCGGATCTTAGTCTTTAAAATACTTAAATATACTATTTCTACAGTCATCTAAATATATCTATTAGATATTGACTAGCTAGTAAATTTAGTATTACCACACATTTAGCAATTCTTTGATTTTATCACTCGAAAAGCTGGAAATCCAACATTTTGGCCAAATTCAACAGTCTAATTGGACCTTTATGCAAAATTCATATAACATACATAGTTTTTACAGGAAGTATAATGCAGTCAATTAACATTTCTTTTAAAGCAAGGACTTAAGTCTCCCCAAAGACATAAATCACAGAAAAAAAAGGGTTAAAGGGTCAATCAGTGTACATGTACTTACATTTCTTCACCTATTTGTAAATCTAATTCATGTTCCTGTAAAGCTTTAGAATATTGTCCTAACTCTAAGTAAGAATTTCCCATACAACTATGTAAATTAGCTATCACTTCATCTTTATTGGAGACTTTGTCTGTAGAATAACCATCTACTGTTTTCAAACATTTCTGAGCTCGCTGTAAACTCTCTTTAAAATGACCGTCTGCTTGAGCTGAAATGAAAAAACAATGATTGAAATGAAATGGAATTTTACATCTGACTTCTTTGTATCTTTTTGAGCTAATGAAATGGAATGTATTTAAAACATACTAATGAGTTTTACATTCTACAAATTTGTTTGTTTTGAGCTAATGAAATGAAATGTATTTAAAACATACTAATGAAGTTTACATTCTACAAATTTGTTTGTTTTGAGCTAATGAAATGAAATGTATTTAAAACATACTAATGAAGTTTACATTCTACAAATTTGTTTGTTTTGAGCTAATGAAATGAAATGTATTTAAAACATACTAATGAAGTTTACATTCTACAAATTTGTTTGTTTTGAGCTAATGAAATGAAATGTATTTAAAACATACTAATGAAGTTTACATTCTACAAATTTGTTTGTTTTGAGCTAATGAAATGAAATGTATTTAAAACATACTAATGAAGTTTACATTCTACAAATTTGTTTGTTTTGAGCTAATGAAATGAAATGTATTTAAACATCCTAAACCTAAATATGAGGCTAATGAAGAAAGTAAAGCCATGTAGTAAGCAATGAGGGAAATTTTTTAAGCAAAACACTTTTTTAATTTCACCAACCTTGATCTATCTTTTCTAATTCTGTGATAATAAATGCATTCGGTGATCCTGATTTTGTATTATCTTTTCGCCGATGTTGCTGCATTCGTTCGTGTTTTCGTGCATACATGGGTTTCTGTTGTCTCCAAAAATCTGTGCGAGTGTCCAGATATGATAAACCTTCTTCTACCAAATCAAATATCGTCTTTCCTGTTGCCGTGGATGAATCAGCTAATAACACAAAAAACACACTGAATTGAAAATATCCATTTTTTTCCGGGAGTCATTTTGAAAATTTATTGAATTATGGACAACAGAGTTGAGGAATTCTAAATATATATAAAAGATTAAATTTCAATACTGTAGTCTAAAGATAGATAGTCTTTAAATAAATAGGTAAATATTTTACAAGGCTTGAAGTTGTTAAATTTAAATAAAGAAAGTCTAAAGGGAGATCCTTCAGTAATTTTATTGAAGACTAAAGGGAGATAACTCAGATATTTTGCTGGAGACTAAAGGGAGATAATTCAGAAAACATGAAAGTTTGGGGGCTTTATCAAGGAAAAATAGAATAGAATAGCATACCTGTTTCTTTTAAAAGTTTCTCTAAATATTTTCTATCCCCATACAGTTCCCCTAATAATTGTTTCACTGTTTTCTCACTGCCTTGAGATCGACTAACTTTACGTTTTTCTTTATTTTGTTGTTGTGCTGCTGGACGACCAAATGTTCCCATGCCTGGTTTACGTTTCTTTTGTTTCTGAAATGTATGTGATTGGAATTGACATTTTGGGCTTAAAAAAAATATTTAGAAATGTTATAATAGATCCATTTTCTTGCATATCTGCCAATAGCTATGCAACTAAAAGATCATGCAAAAGATTGAAAGGTATAAAAAGTTGTTTCCCTTATTGTACATGGCAAGACCAATGTTCATCACAAGTGAAATTAATTGATGGAACTAGCGAAGTGAAATTGTAAAAAAATTGTCAATAAGAAAAGTGAAAAATTAACAAAATTTTTACCTCGTCCTGTTTTTTGAAAAAAGACAAATCACCAGCCGTTGTTAATTTACATTTCTCAGCCGCTGAAAAAGAAAATTACAACTTGAATTAAAATTCAGTCATTCATTTACAATATTAATTTTTTTCTTATCTATAGTTTTATACATGTTAATCAGGTGTTCCAAAAAAAACGTTTCCAAGTTCTCAATTTTGCCATTCTTAATACAAGATTTAAGTTTACTGGAATTAATAATGCTGCTGAACGGATGCAAAAAATTTGATATTTAAAAAGGACCATTAATAATCAATCTACTTACAGCCAACAGAATTATCAATAGCTTCTTGTGCTTTCTGTATACCCAGTCGGAATTCTTGGAGCTCTGGTCTTAATTTATGACCCCTGTGATAAAACACAAGCGCCATTTCAAAATCACCCTGATAGTACATAGCTTCTGCTTTCTGGAAAATTCCCTGAAAAATTAAGTCAATTTCGCAAAAATTAATTTATAAATTCAAAATATTTTCTTCACCCCACTTCTCTCTTCCTCAGGTCAAATAATTCATAGATCAGTGGTTCCCAACCTTTTTCAAGCTGTGGCCCAAATTCACCAAGCTCCCAGAGCCATGGCCCCCTGTTCAATTCCAAACTAGGGCAAAATGCGCAAGGGTTGTGGTTGTTGTCTTGTGCCTCCTCATCATTAGGAGGTCAGATGCATTTGATCACAAGCAACTACAGACCTTACACAGCAAAATATAGTTAAAAAAAAGTTGGGCTAGTGAAAAAATGAAACACATCCTCATGCGCCATGGCCCCTTGACAAACACCCCATGGCTCCTTAGGGGGCCATGGCCCCCGGGTTGGGAACCAATGTCATAGATGAAGAAGTTCTGATTCAGAATGTTGTCTGTTGGTGTCCAAGCTATAACAATATTGTCTCCCCTTACCTTATGGAATGATTTGTCGTCTGAGAGACATAATTCAGCATCTGTTAAAGCCTTTGTTGTATCACCTAGTTGTAAGTGACATTTTGATCTGGCAACTAGACAATTTTTGTCTCCAGTTTGAAGTTCTAATGCCTGCAATAAAAATATTAATAAAATTTATTCTTTAAATCAAATAATAGTAGCCCTATCGAGTATGGCTGTGGATTTAGACTAGAAGGTATAGGTTTAAGGGGCAAGTTCACCATCCCTTACCTTCGACCTTAACCTGGTATCACTATCAGAAGCATAAAAAAAATTGTTAATTGAGCTTTCTAATCTATGTGTGTATCCAAATCAAAATTATCTGTGTTTGAAAGAAAGGAAATTCAACTTGAATTTTAGTGAGACTATGCAGTATAAGCTTGTTTAAAAATGAAAACACCTTTTCTGATCTGATCTGAATTAATTTTTTAAGGCTAATAAACTTTTAAAAATATTCTTACCGTTGTGTAACTTTCAATAGCTTTTCTGTATTCTCCTTGTTTAAATAGAGTATCTGCCTCGGCTTTATAAATTTCAAATGTCCCTTTAGGACCTTCTGATTCATCCTCATACATTCTGACAGAGTAGGGTTATTCAAAGACAAGAGGGGAAACGTTGACAGTGTAAGGCCGAGCTGCTTACTTTCACTTTTCTATTGTTTTTATTGACAATGACTACGACAAGTTCCGGTCTGATGCTGACGCCGTTGCTTGGCAATGACTTAGCTCGCGCTATTTGGCGGGTTTATCGCGGTAATCTGTTTCATTATAAGAAGATTAACTGATTAGAGATTATGATTAATTTTTAATGAAGTAAACTGTTTGTTTACTGCACTCATATTTTCTAAATGTTTTTGACGAATAGACCCTAAACCAATGCGTTTGTCTCTGGGGCAAGATCATAATTTTGAAAGTTCTCTTTTCTAAAAAAAAAAGAAATGGGAATAATTTGCAGTTCATGGCAGTAGCCCATTCATAAGCCTATCCGTCAATTTGTCAACATTGTATTTATAATATTCGGTATATTTTTGATAGGTTTTTCGCAAGGCAGTATGTCACATGTGTTGATCGGCTACGCTATTCCCGATTACAAATTGTGTGACCGATTACGCTATATTTTAACCGAAACGAAATGTAATCTAATCTAATTTTAATTAGATTGTAGCGTGGCCGGCCCGTTCTCACCTTAACACTGATTACCCAAATACCGAAACGGGAATTAGGTAGCCGGTCACTGGTGAAATATAGTCACTTAGCTTTAGATAAATTAAAAAACCCCACCATTGTTTCATTGGTTTGAAAGATTTTGTGTGGAATAGTCGAAACTGTGGCTCAAAATGCTCCTTTTTATTTTTTTTTAAAGGGAAACCTTCTGTTTGGGCACGTGCTCGCAGGTCTTCGCGACGAACTTAATTGCTTTCTAAAAACCATTGCAAATCCCTCTACAAATTCACCCCCTTGTCTGGCACACAAATAATACCTCTCAGGTAAAATTAGAGAAGATATGGCCCATTTAGTTTTGGCCCATTAAGTTTCTACCGTGAAAAAACTTGGTATCAGAGCACTTTTAATATCACCAACTTCCTGCAAACACCATTTAGTGCAATTGGGAAAAACTTCAAACTCAATTTTTTTCGAAAATTTGAAAAAAGATCAATTTTTCTGTATTTTTCGCCTGAAATTAGAGCCAATTTATTTTTTTGTTGGCTGCTGTTCAAAACTATTATAGATATAGGGTTGCAATTTAAAGTACATGTGCACGCCAAAACTGGGTGGAACTTCAAACTCGATTTTATTTATTCGAAGCAGATCTAACGAAAATAATAACTTAAAATTCTAGAGATTTGTGAAACATTTTAATGATTAAGATGCTAAAATAAAATACAGGAACATCACATACCACTGTATCAAAACTGGGTGTTTTATAATAACGACGGGATGTAGTGGTCCCCCCCCCCCCCCTTTCATGCTCAAAACATTATATTTCAAATTCTACAACATGGCAATAAAAAATGGCTGATTTATGCTTAGGACGCAATGCTGTTAGATCAAGACAGCATGCCATAACTTGTGATGTATGTGACAAATGGTGTCATAGGAATTGTAACACAGGTATGAAACTATAAACGAAATGTGCTTATGAAACTATAAATGAAATGTGCTTATGAAACTATAAATGAAATGTGTTTATGAAACTATAAATGAAATGTGCTTATGAAACTATAAATGAAATGTGCTTATGAAACTATAAATGAAATGTGTTTATGAATCTGATAAATGAAATGTGCTTATGAAACTATAAATGAAATGTGCTTATGAAACTATAAATGAAATGTGCTTATGAAACTATAAATGAAATGTGTTTATGAATCTGATAAATGAAATGTGCTTATGAAACTATAAATGAAATGTGCTTATGAATCTGATAAATGAAATGTGCTTATGAATCTGATAAATGAAATGTGCTTTTGGAACTATTAAAGTGCTTCTGATAAATCTGCTATGAAATCAAAATGTTATTAGTAATTAGTTTAAAAATTGTTTTAAATGTTTCCTGAATCAACATTAATAAACCATTAAATCATTATAAAACCAAGCCTATATTTATTCTTTACACTCCAAAGATACAATATAATATATAGGGTGGAAATCACTGGGGTTGTAAACACCAGGGGTTGAAAATGAAAATGGGGTAAAGACAGGGTGGAGTTTGAAAAGGGGGGAAACCACTGTAAGCCCTAACGACTACAATATTGATACAGGGTGGACTGAACAAATGAAAACTAAATACAAGAATTAACAATACTTAAATACACCCTCCTACCCACACCCCCCAAAAAATCATGATAAAATCTAATCTAATCTGGTGGTGGTGGATCCATGCTGTCCAGATTAAGATCTTTTCGCTGACGCACAAGTTTAGCATGTTTTCGTTTCGCCCTCAATTTATCCCTAATTTCTCTAAGATGTTTCTGACGGGATGCTACGGCGTTATCCATGTTTTTGGTTTGTTGATCTTCCAAGGCCTTTTGTTTCTGCTCAAAGGCCTTGATTGTATCAGCTGTTTCTGTTCTTTTCATTGCTCGCACTTTAAGAATTCGTTCATCTGCTAATCTCTACAAAAATAAAATCAAATATTAAAGAGACAATAAGATTGTAGTTGTTGTAGCCTATATATAATACAGTAAATTATTAAATCTATTCAAATTACTGGAAGTAATTTACTGCTGCTATTTGTGATGATGATCAATGAATTATGATAATGATGACGATGACGATGACAATGGTGGTGATAATGATGATGATGGCAATAATTATAATGATAGTGATGATGATGACGATGCCGATGATGATGATGGTGGTATGTTGCTGATAATCATCATCATATCATCATGATCATGACTTCCAATCGTGGCACTTACCTTGCGACGCCGTTCGGCTTCTATGATCTTCTGCTTTATCTCCTCCTCTGTGGGCTTTATTCGTCTTTCCCTTTGTCTCATCATCTCTTTTAATCTGGCTGGGGGTGCAACATCTTCCCGCACTTTCTCCACAATCTCGAAGGACAATCCTTCAGAAGAAAGACCTTTGATATTGGTTACCAGACCCTCTTGTTGCAATAAAGTCTTGACGTTTTCCGCACTCACCCCTACAATACAATACAAATATATTCAATAATTTCAATGTCGAATCAGTATATTATTCTAGTTTGTATGACAAACAGGTTATGTTAATGTATCGATAATGTTTATGTTGAATTTTGAAATCTATCCAATAGTTCATGTCCCTTCAGCAACGTTAGACATTTGCATTATCTACCGTTGCTGGATTGACGGGGTTTTCTCGTCATTATCAACTAATAACCTCGTTTAAAAAAACACTATACGTCACATTCAATTTATGACCGTTGAGACTCGATTATCACAAGGTAAATTTGCTACAAGAAATTTGACGTCTGGTCATTCGAAAGTTTTCCCGCAATAATTTGTTACAAGGAATATAACTGGTCGACCATAATCGTTCGACCAATCAAAGTTAATGACGAGAAAAGCTTATCATGATAGCAACGGATTAATGTAATGAAATGAAATGATAGCCGTTGCTAAACTAAAGGAACATGCCAATAGTTAAGATCTTTTTAAAAATCAGTTAAAGTTAGAAATGTTTCAGATTCTTACTGAGAGATTTGGGCGATTCTTTCTGGGTTGAGCATTCTTCTTCTCTTTCTACCGAAACACAATCTTCTTCTCTTTTAAACTTAGATTCCTCTGTTGAAGTGGCAGGCTGATTTACTGCTATAACCTCAGATTCTCTAGTGGTGGACTTCTTTTCTGGTTGTTTGTTAGATACACGGAAGACTCCATAATCGCTCTTTTTAGTTAAACCATCAGTCTTTTCAATGGGCTGAACCTGAATATTTCTTACTTTTATACTTTTTCTGCGTTTTCGACATTTCGAAAATAAACTCCCCATTTTGCATATATTCCAAAATAATCAATTTGAAAACAAGAAACTCAATTTCTACAGCACCATTCTGTTCTATTGCTGGTTGCTATGTGTCTTATTATTCGTAACTTCGCTACGCGCAGCGTATTTGGCTTCGGAACTTTTCGGAGGTTTGGTTTGTATTATGACGTTATGCTTATTATAGAATTCCGAAAAGTTATGGAACTCCATTAAAGGGGAATGTTCAGCATTTTCGAAGATCGATTTGGGTATTGAATTTATTACTGGAACTGCACCAAAACCGCACAATCTCTTTAATTATACCCTGTATTTGTGTTTTCTATATAAGTCATAGTCGTACTAAACGACGAGTCGTATTTTTGACTTTCAAACGCAGATATTTATGGACACACGGGGATTTGAAGGCTTAAATTTTGAACATAATTACGGAATAGATTAGCTAAAAAATCCAGTTTCTGAGACTAAAAGTTTGTTGGTCGAACAGTTCGTGAACATATATATCCCTTTAATACTATAGGCCTACGTAATACAGGTTTAGGAATTAAATCATAAGTAAACCACTGTTCTTCGACTTCCAGGTTCTATTTATTTCAACTTTTACATTGCTTTAGGCCCAAAGAAAAAATAAATATTGAGTTTTCTGTTAATGGAATATTTGCCACCCCTAAACATTCAAAATAATCAGCCGACGGCTTCAAATGTCTTTTACCAGTCTGGTTATTTCATGATGAACATTGTCTTAGATTATAGGTGAATATCTCGTCTTGTCAGATGGGTGTTTTTGTTTGCACTCGGGGAATGTTTAATTTTCATGTCATGCAAATATTTAGTCTTGCTGACTCGATTCACAGCCTTTTATAGCTATATGGACAGATATGGCTGGGGGACATTCAGAAAAACTTTGGGGATTTGCCACACCTTCGTGGGTGCAGGGGTGCAGGTGTTTCCCAGCCATATATCTGTCCAAGTATAGCTGTCAAAGGCTGGGAATAGAGCAAAGGCCAGGCGACTATATAGTCAATCCTCAACTTCAGCATCAGTATATCACTAACGAGGTGCAGAAGTCCGAAAGGTAGCCTACTCTTTGCTATTTGATTTATATAATTATTTAAGATCATGGATCAATTTATTTTATTGTAGACATGGAGACGATAAAAAAGGACTGGACAATCAGGGTTAATTTCAGACGAGGGTTACGTCCCTTACCTGTCAAAGAAGAAAATGTCGAAAAAAAAATTTCACTGAAGGAAAAAACTATGTTTTAATCTCTTTTAAGTCACATAAGGACAATTAAGGCCTACAAACTATGTAAACCTTATCTCGAAATCCTAGCCCATCCCGATTTGGGTGACTTGGGAGAAATGGGAGAAATATTTCACGGATTTGAGTTGTTGCTTTTCAAGAGATTCCAATCACATCCTGAGCAATGGCGAGAGTGGAGAGGGAAATTAATGGAGAAAGTTGGAGATAAAGGATTGACAATAGATGACTTGGATGACATTGGTGTAAGTATCAAAAATTGTTATTTAAATCATAGCCAAAATTGTCAGAAAGTGGACAGTAACTGTCAGTACCGGTACCAGTAGTATTTTTTAATTTGTTCTTAACTTAATAATATTTTTTTTTTCAAGGATATTCCTCAAAGTTTGTGGTATTTATCTGTGTCCTTACACACTAGGCAGAAATATATTTTATCTTTGGTTAAAGACGAGATAGAACGTGACAAACAGAAGCAATTTCCTCGACAAAATGGTAAGTTACTTTTTAATGTCAGACAAGTCCCACTTGTAGTAAGGCATAGAACTGTCTCTGCGTAAATGAATGTAATATAAAGAACAATCATGAAAAAGAATTGTTAGTTTGATTAATTTGTGAAGTTTGCTATTTGCTAAATATGTAAGTCCTGTTTATGTCATTCAAAGACTTTGATTTATTTCACCATTATATTCCAGAAACATTATTGTCTCGATATCTTAGCCGTCATCAGTTCACTGAATTCCATCTTGATAGTATGTTTAAATATGGGGAGGATAACAGGCTTCCACGAGAGGTAATTCCTGTTTCATTTTTATTTTTTTTAATATCAAATTGTAAATTAGTTCCATAATATTGAATGTTGTTGTTGGAATTAACTGCCTATTTGAGACTTCTACAGCTTCTCAGGCCCTATATTTTGACAAGAATGGGACAAAGGGACTTAATTTGATTTTACAAGAATCTATGTAGATTCTTGTCAATTCATTGAATATTTTTCATTAAAAATAAACTTTTGCATACAAATGTGAAACATGGTCTGTTATAATGTTTGTAAGTCAGAAAAAATTAAAAAAAGACCTATACCTGATGTATGATAACTAAATTGTTATTTTTTGATCAGAACTTATTAACAACCTGTTTTGTTTTTTATTACAGATATTTAAGTGTGAGAATGTTCGCTATTTATCTTTGAAGTATAACACTTTAGACTCCATCCCTCCAGACATAGGACGATTAACGAAACTCCAGTATCTAGCCTTAACCAATAACAAACTTCAAGTGCAATCCATTCCCTTTACCTTGTGTTTCTGTAAAAACCTTAAGACTTTACTATTAGACAATAATTTATTGGATGCTTTACCTGGATTTTTACTACAAATCTCGTCCATAGACACTGTCCATCGTCACGGAAACCATAATTATTTCAAAGCAACGTTCATGTGGTATCATACGGATGTGAACTATCGAATTATACCAATTTCTGGAGCAACAGACCATAGTGTGTTAAACAGACATGAATCTTTACAGTTCTGGGCCGCCAAAGCAGTCATCTCATCTAAAAAAGATTTTTTTAATGATCCATCCATAGCGTTAGTTTTAAAGGACTATATTTCTGATATATATAATTTATTTAATATTTGTCACAATTGTAACACATCTTCATTATCGTATAAGTCAGGTAAGTACAGTATTTTATATTTAGTAATAACTTATATTGGGGGGGTCTGTTGCCCCTTTCAGGAACCTTGATTGATTGCATAATCACCCTTTCCTGTATAAATCTTTACTTTTTCGTGACTTGGATTAAAAATTCTCCAAATATTTTTTGCTACATATTTCCTCCCAAAAATTACCCCAGATAAAAAAAAAACCTTCAAATCATTAAAAGCTGCTACAGTTGGTTTTAAAAGATGTTACTTTATTTTTCAGGCTATAAGATCATCACTTTTAAAAATCCCTACCTAGGTAATACATGTGTTCCGTTCCAACATTGGGCTTGTTCAGCTGATTGCGCGCGAGCTTTAGAAGTACCTGCCAGGATAGAACAAATTCAAGCTTCTAAAGAACTAGACAGGAAATACGATGATTACATTGAGGACTGTCAGAATCGATTTCATAATTGTCGTAGGTCTGTTTTATCATGTAGTTCGACACCGACGTCCAGTATAGAATCGGAGATTGGTAGTGTGATTGAGGAGAGGAATTCTAAATGTTCCTGCAGTATTTTATAATTTATTTTATTTGAGCGTTGGTTTAGTGCTGTTTTAGTGTTTGATTTTGAGATGGATTGTACTAGTAGCCGTGATATTTTTTAAAGGATTATAATTTTGATATTAAGGTTGAATTTAGCAGGCACTGACTAGTTTTAGGAATATATATTTACTAGAGATATCTTATGCTTTTTAGTGTATTGAACCAATAATTTATTTGCAGTTTTTAGAATACTCTAGTCTATGTATGGCATCATTTCAGATGCAGATTGGTTTCTCAAATCTTTTATTTTCAAGTTATTGTGTATTGAGCAATTAAATAGTATTCTTAATATTTCATATCAGCCTGATAAAATAACTGATGTGGAAAAATAATAGAATTGTTTTTTTTTTTAAAGTATCATTCATTAGATGACAATCCAACTATACTCAGCTTTGGACCTCAGCCCTTCGAACCTTAGTAGTTATCAATCCACTCTAATTAAAATTAGATTACTTTTCGTTTTGGTTATTTTTTGAGTGTCGAATCCATGTAATCTAACCACTTATATAAGGCGAGCATCTACTGGTGACGAAAATTTCAGCCAATCAAAAACTACCTTCAATGCAATGATATACATTGTAGGAAGACAAAACAGAAAGTGACGAACCACATCTGTCCAAATTATGACGTAATTCAAAATTTACAAATATAAACGTTGTTCTGATTGGCGGATGGGTGACACATGCTCTAAATAGCTTCTTTTGTTACCAGAAGACGGTTGCTTTATAAACCTTTTTAGATTACTCTGAACGAAACGAAATGTAATCTTATTTTAATTAGATGGTTATCAATCCATCTCAGTATCAAGTTTTGTCCTCTAATCATCTTTATACTACGCAGAATCCATTTTCCTACAGCCGCTTGATTTTTCATGATTTTATGAAAATATGACAGTTTTAGTATTTGTTTTCCCTTTGTTTTTTGGATTGCTGACTTTTACCTAATTTTATTATTGTTTGTGTTTTGTTATGGACTGTTGTAAATTTTATAGTGATGTCAGACAGAAATTTTATTTATTTTTTCCCTGGTGCAAGTTTTATTTTGATAGTGCAAGTTGTATAATATTTTATGTTGGGGGTTATTGTGCCATTAGTCACAAGTCATCAGCTGACAATGGAGCCAGCAAGAATCACTAGTTTATTATCAAGAGCATGTTTCTAAAACAAAAGAATTTTATCACATCTATCTGTTACTTCCACAACACAACATTCAGTAACTCTTTGCATTGAGACATCGATAAGAAATTAAATTCCAGTCAATTCTAACTGGCTAGATAGATGTGAGAACATATTCTGTTGCTTTAGAAGAGAAGCAGTATTTTTTCCAATTTTCTGTGTTTGATTGAACTTTCTCTATTTAATTTCAATTTTATATAGTGATATACAAAGAAAATTTGGAATAGAAAGGAAGTGTAAATCCATTTATTGAGAAATCCTTAAAGCGAAGAATATCAGTATTTTCTTAAATATTATAACATTTAAATCCTTTTAGTTCATGATTGAACCCCCATTATATACTTAGATCAAAAAGAAATCAGCCGTGTTTATTTTGATTGATATTATGTTAAAAAAGAATTATAGATTTTTTAATAAATTTATCTTTACCCTTTCTTGCCTTCTTCCTTTTTTAGGACTTTGTGTGATACAATATGTGTGTATATGGTGCATATTACAACAATTTTTTGACAGTGATCTACAGGAAGCTACTATTGATATCTAAAAACATAAAACATGTTAGTTTTAGTGGAATTGCAAGAACACAGACATCGGAATGGAATGGTGTAAATTGATACTATCAATGTCCCCAATACACATATAAAAGTTTAGAAAACCACTTTGATATAAATAAAGCTATCAAAGTCTATTTCCACCTTCACAGCAATTCAAATTGTTTTTTATAAAGACACTTAAAGAACTCGCCAAATTATAATTTTTGTTTGCATTGAATGAAAAAAATATATTTTTTTAAATTTATCTAAACACTTTGATTTTCCATTCTGTGATTTTATTGAGTGATTGCCATGTAATTCAGCTGCAACGTGATATTTTAGGGACATTTTGCAAATAAACTCTAAAATGAAAACACATATAGATATACATATAATTTTACTTTAGTATTTACAAATATGGAGATTCTTTTATTTACAACTTTGGATACAGCAGAGTAAAAATATTACTGTACATACAGAGACAATAAAGAACATGAGCAGTCTGTTTTTGATTCCTTCTTTTCAGTAATTTACACATCCTTTGATCAGTTTCAAGATTATTTATTCTATCTAAATATAAATTGGATTGCTCATGCTAATGTTTGTACCATTCACATGACTAGAACAACAATATTTTACCTATTATTTTCATATTTTTACAAGCAGGACACAATTGAATTCATAAGCAAATAGAACTCTTTGTAACACTTTCAAGCAAATCATGAGAATCTTCAGCTGTAAAATAGTCATTTGGTAGTCAAAAGCATGAGTAAATGTAGCTTGTAGCTTACTTTCTTTATACTGAATTATGATAAATTTTATATCCCAAACATGTCCTTTATCAATTTTGAATTGATATTGGGATCACTTCAGTCACTGTTGACATTTGGTACAAATATTGGAAGCCGTCTTTGATGAAACTATTTAACACTGGAATTGCAAACCTTGTTCAAAATATTGGCAGTTCAAAAGTTTGTAAAAGAATTAGTCCTGCACATAGTTGACACAAACAGGAGAGAGCGGCTAGAATTGATGACCAGGAAATTTTGGGTTCAATTTCAGGACTAGATTCTTTTAATTTCATGTAGAATAAAATAAGACTAGTTGATATTGCAAATACTGAAACAAAATCAAAATCTTTATTATTAAATGTTTCTATATAAGGCATAGTAACATTAAAATAAGAGTCATAAACTTTTAAACACTGATAATTATGGATTTGAAGTATTCATCTGTCTTTATTGACAATTGTCCCAGAGGGGTAAGCAAGCCATGCCTCTCTATTAACACATGCTATAGTACTTTAAATGTAGCTCAAATCTTTCCAGTCGCATATCTGATTTAAGCTGAACATAGCCTTGAGTAAAAATGTTTAAACCCTTTTCTTGTGCCTTTTGTGATAAATCTTTTTCATTTGGTAAGTAAGATAATGAAATATTTTGTGGAACCATCAGCAAGGAATCTGTAGCGGACGCCATTTTGTACGGTTTGTTTGTGGGAACGTAGTAACAGTAGCTAAGTGGGTGGAGCCTAATTTCTATTGTTAGAACTAGCGGAACTATGAATTGAAATGAGGTCATAAGCAAGTGTCAATGGTTACTGATGAATTAACTAACCTGATACTAAGCATAATGCAGCAACTCTGGATTGCCTGTTACTAACAAACGATTTGATTGGTAGATATTTGTCAAACCGACCAGTCATCAGAGAGATTAGTGATAATACTATACAGATCCACGCTATCATGCTGACTGACTGAACTAAATGATACCATGCTGCAATAAAACAAATGGTTGGTTAGAAATGATCAGGAATATGGCAATGCAATATACATTTTCATGTTTAAGGATATTGTATGTAATGCGTGTATCAACTTATTAAAAAAAAAAAGTTCATATTGGATACATTCTTTTGCATTATTAAAACAACATAACATTGCAATATATGGTAATGACAGAATATATATTGGTCTTGTATCTTGTGAAACCCATTCATATATCTAGAAATTATTATCAAACATCAAAATCAGCCTTACGGGGTTCTTCTGTATAAAACGCTGGAATAAGCTGGCATCGTAAAACATCACAAAATTTTGCCCACCACAAACCATAGCAACTGTGGGGAGGGATTTCAAACCAGGCATGAGTCAAGGCTGCTATTGAGTAGAATACATTGGCAGGAACTATAAATACTAGAGCAGATATTTCATATCGACTTAGCCTGGACATTTTGATTATTTTAATTCAACTCATCTTATTTCTTCCACTTCTTATTACATTCCTTCACTGTCAATGGACACCCTGAAAAATCATAATATCAAAAAGTGAAAAAGTCAACAAATATCATATGCCATTCTTATACTATAGTTTAAAAACTTTAAATAAGGCCCTTTCATTTTAAATTAGAAAAAAAGTGTTTCATTTAAAATGAAAAAGCCTTACCGTACTAACTACTATATTGAATTATTGAAATAGTATCGATAAGGCCTGGAGTCTAGAGAGCACAGGACAGCAGGTCAACATGCAAAAATTCAACTTCCATGTCAAGAAATAGACTGCCATTGGGCCATTGATAGAATGGCTATATTGATCCTTACAGGCTTTCTCTTTTAACTACTAAAATAACCTACCGACCCGTTTACTCGAAAATTTGAAATAAATCAATATATATATAGACCCTTATATAACCCCTTATGTTTTCTGAACACTTGTACCACAAGGAAATTTTATGTTGATGACTGAAAATCATTGACATACAAACAGTCAAACCATAAACAATATTGTTTCTTATCATTGATGAACAGCTTCAGCACTTATATTTTCAGTAAGTTCATGTTTTGTTTGAGTTTTGTTTTGGTTTACTAGTCTGTTCTCGACTTACAAAATAAAGAGCTGATAGGGGAGATAACTTACAAAAACATTTAGACTACAAATAATTTGTTGTATCTGATGAGTATACAAATTTCTTTCTTTAGAAGAAAGCTTAAAGGAGAAATCATTCAAAAATAATTCCCAACATAACCTATCATATACATTTCAAGGTATCTCGCATTTACCCGAAACCTACAATGAAAATATGCCAACCGACGATCAATCACATAAACAAAACCAACAAAATTCTTAAACTGCCATCAAAGATTGTAATTTTGTGACAAATATAAAATTATGTCTATAGTTATTTTGTTATCAATCGAAAACTAATATAGGGCCTACATGCGTCAATCTCATCGCATCAGTGATTTTTTTATGCCATGAGAAAATCAATAATACATAAAAATTAAAGTTGGGGTTTCCATTTTAGTTGAAATGAAAAAAAAATACAAGGCTAGTTCTCCTGCCTTCATAGGCGTACGGGCTGGGGTGCAGGGGATTTTCATGAAGGAAATTTAAAAAAATAAAATCGTTCGGAAATGATGTGATCGGGCAGGTGGCGAGAAGTTTTTGGAATTAGGGGTTTGAGTATCGGTCGACTTGTCGGGCATATATATTTCGTTGTCGGGCAAATTTGTTTTGCGGAGACTCCGTCGCCAACTGATTGCCAACTATAGTTTTAAGCCCAGTGAGATGCTCACTTCATCGAACTCCAGTATAGGAGACAGCTGGGACAAAAAAGATAAAATTTCATACATTTATTTCATATACATATAGTCATACAAGTGTCGATAAACTAATTATGAGTTCTATCAGTCAATAAAACAATCGACAAAATGATAAATATAAATGTCAATTTAATATTAATATTCATGGTAGGCTTAGCAAGTGGAAACATAATTATTAAATTTTATTATGGTAACGTTTACCCCATAAGAGCTGATGGACGCCTAAAAGTAAGTGAGGAAAAGTACGCTACGGGCAATATGGATAAGAACAGGGCAAGATCAGTCTGACACAGGTGGATCACAAGTTGAACCTATCATTTGTTAGGCTATCCTTGTCAAATTCATCACTTAGATGTTTTGACGAAAGAATCAGCTGGTAGACAGGCTTACAGAGAACTAGGGTTTTTAAGATTGTTAAATCATCTCCATGGAATTCGCTGGAATTCATTACGTAAAAAGCATTGCAAAGAAGATAGACGAGACCAACAAGACAGGAATCTAAGTTGTTATACTTGTAAGAGACTTAAGCTTTTAAGCACACTGAGAGAAGGGTCATACGAAAGCAAAAAAAAAAGAGAAAAGGAGTTCGGACAGTGATTAGAATCCAAAAATCGTGTACAAGTAGACTAAGTATTTAAGTACATATTGAAATATTATCTTTCTGTTTCTGACATGATTTTGCTTTTAATATTTAATCAGGGGCCGACATGGTCAGCCTTATTTACCCGTTGTATGTATATATCTTAAAGGGGAACATCCACTATCAATTCGGCCAATCATGCATGAAATGGGAAATGTAGCACAATCGTCAAAATTTGAGCCATAAAATCAAAGTGTATCAATGATTATCAGCCTTTGAGAGTTGAAAATTCGACTCGAACTAGAGGTCGTTATTAAGACGTAACCTATTATATGCTATTAAGAATATGAAAATACTTTGGCAAAAGCAATATGATTTGTTCATTATACGACTGCGCTCCTTTAACATGTTTAATCTAAGAGTACATAAATATACACTGCCTACTGTATGCACTTACTACCGAGACAGTGCGATTTCAACACTTATTTCCTTAGTGACTTGAAAATGTGTCAAATCCGAATTGACCTAACACACTTTTGGATTAAATCTTTATCATTCTAGATCAAAAGACGCCAGTTAGTCGAGATTATCGGTCAATTTGGTGCAGGGAGACTAAATAAAAATGGATTTTTTTTGACTGAGCGATATTTCATCATAATGTTTATCTTAAACTTGTAATAAAATATTGCGCAAATGTTACCTTAATTGCGCAAATACATGTAGATGCCTATAATCAAATATTCTACTTCAGTAAAGTTTTCATTTCTGCGAAAGATTCCATACTCTTCTGGGCCTGTTTCTCAAAAAGTCTTACGCTTCAAAATGTTCGTAAGTGTGGAATTATTCATTGCAAAATGCCGTTTTTTTTAGAAACAGGTCGTATAAAGGGCTCTGCCCTGATCCTTCTCAGCTTCTCTGTCGTGATGTACGGATGTGATATCGTGACATAGTGACGATATCCCGTCTGAGTAACTGGATGACAAGAACCACAGTTGTCAAGGTCCAATATAATTCACGTAAAAGGACAGGTTACGACACTGTTTCTCAAAAAGTCTTACGATACATTTTTAATAAGACTTTTTGAGAAACAGGCCCCTCTGTTCTGCTGGGAAAACTGTGTAATTGCAGTGTAATCAGCCAATAACAAACGTCAATATTTGTGTATATTAACAAGCACTTCCTCTTGATCATACCATATTCCTTATCTCAACACCAATATGGCGGTCTTATGTGGCAGAGATTGTATCTAGTATTTGAACAGTCTTTGTTAAGGTGACAAGACTGGAATGTTTTTAGATCAACTGATAGACTGACTTGGCCCCCTTTCATCTGTTCTGTTCGATTTTAAAAGTTTATGTTGAATATTTCAGTAAATCATATAGCAGCTGGTTTGATGACAGACTGTGTTTAGAGTCAAGTTAGTAAAAAACATATTGGACTTGCGAAAGTTCCGGCTGAGGATTAAGTGAGGAAACGTGCCAGTATGAGGTGGTTTCATATATTGGCATTTGTGGCCGTGATCGGAATCGTCAAACCACAAGGCAGTGAAGCCGATGCCAAAGAATGGTTAAAGGAATATGATACTGCAGCTGGGAAGATTCTAAATAAGCAAGTTCGGACGGAATATACTTATAACACTGATATTACAGACAAACACCAAAAAGAGCAGGTCAGTTCTTTCGTTTCCAATTTAAAATTAATGATTTAAATTAAATACAAACGAAATTTATTCAGCGAATGTAATGAATCTGAACCAGATCACAATCTGTCACCACTCTACAACAAGGATGATCAACATTTGAAAAAAATCGCATATATAGATAGTTGTTACAATGTATGTAACATTTTGGAAGTATTTGTGTACCTTCTTAAAGGGAGATGCAGTTGTTTGCTTTATTAGTTGATAAAGCCCAAATTCAACTATCTGTATATACAATCTCTAAATATTTGTTTGCCAGCTTACCAAATGTTTGGTTTTGATCCGACTTAATTGCTTGAAAATTCACACGATTTACCTTGAGTTGGGGGCCAAATAATTGTCAGAGAGGGCTACCAGCACAGGTATCCGTATGTATCATTATACGAAATTTCAAAGCATAGCCGTAGGGGCCCACGACTCAACATTTTAGTAATGTTTTCCCATTGATTGCCCGATTTTTTGGAACTTTTTGCCCGAAAACAAACTTTTTGGGGGGGCAGCTGCCCCCCTGCCCCCTGTCTCCTACGCCTATGCAAAGGGGAGGGGGCAAGACCAGGCAATCCTTTTCTAATATCATACATACTATTTTGAATTGTTTTAAAATTAAAAAGTAAAAATAGATTTACCGACAAATGAACACAGAAATAATCTTCTACCATAAGGTGAATTCTCAGCGTTGTAGTTTGAAATTGTAATGAACAATGACTATCAATGTTGATTATGATTATATCTGTTTTATAACTTGACACAACTGTTTTAAATTCAATAAGATTTTTTTTTTAATAATGATGAAAATTGACAAAGCTGCTGCCTATAGACTAATTTAAATATGAAAAAAAACCTGTACATCAAACAAATCTTAAAAATAAACATGATCAGCTGGCTTTGAATAATAAACTTGTCATATACTATTTACCTGTATCATATTCGCATGTCACATATTCTCATTTACCAATGTATCTCATACTCTTAAAGGAATTGTTAAGAGGTTTTCTAAACTTTGTTTGCGTATCGGGGACACTGATAGCACCAATTTGCGCCATTCCAATTACCATTCGGACGTCTGTGGTTCTTGCAATTCCACTAAAACTAATGCGTGATCTACCGGAAGCTATTATTGATATTTATGCAGATCACTGGTAGTGACGTCATAAAACGCGTTAGTTTTAGTGGAATTCCAAGAGACACAGACATCGGAATGGAAATTGGAATTGGAATTTACAATCCCTTTAACTAAGTCCTCTTTCCTCTTGAAATGGATCTTAATTCTTTGTCGCTCTCATTACCGTTTCTTATAAACAGGTTTATTTTTAGTAATTTGGAGCTGAAAGATGATTAACTTACTATCCTGCACATGTTGATCTTGGTAGATGTGTGCGAAACACATTCCCGATCAATCAAATCGGTAATAATATATCTAGAAATGCTTGATTTAAGATGGTCAATTTATTTGCAGGTTGCAGTCAATGTTGAAATGGCAGCATTCGCCAAGGAGGCATCTCAAAATGCTTCTTCCTTTGATTGGAAGAAATTTGAAGATGCTGACATTAAACGCCAGATGAAGAAAATCTCAGATATTGGACCCAGTGCTCTCAGTGATCCCAATAAAGTGTTAGAGGTGAGATCGCTTCCCGTGTGTTAGATATGTAGAAGGGGGAGGAACAATGAAAACATTTTGTTAATGTGGTAACATAGACCGAAACATTTGTCTCCATTGCAGCTATAGGGATAAAGATTGACTGATGTCGAGAAAAAAAATAAGCCCTCTCAAAGCCCTCTTTTTTCGGGACTTCGGTATCTGACAGATATTTAGATCTGCCAGCCTCGGATATATTCAGAGAGATGGATAGTTTTGTATATTTATACCATCATTATTCCCTTACATCAGAATATTAGGGCACAAAGCAATTGTTAGCATTTTTATAAAATTTTAACTCAAATGATTTCATTTGCATATGAATATTTTTTTACAGTTAAATAACGCTCTGTCTGACATGCAGTCAATTTACAGTAAAGCGACTGTGTTTCTACAGAATAAAACTATGAACCTAGAGCCAGGTAGGTCTTTATAATCAATGTGTGTTTGAATAAGTAAACACAATTTCGACGAGGTTGAGAAGGCATAGCTTTTCTTCCAAATCAGGCATGCTCGGAGTGTTCCTAGCAAAACACTGATATATATTGGATTCCATTTTTATTCTGTGTGAGCGACTTCAAAACAAATTTGACGTAGGGTAAGAATTTATGGTGGTTGGTTGGTAGATGATAAGTTAACTTTTGTTTCCGGATGTTGTTTTAGCAAACTAGTTGTTGGAAGCAGTGCCTCGTCTAAGGAATTGTTACTGGGCGGCAGTTAATTGAACAGGCGAAGTTGAAAACTAGATCTCCGGAAATGCAGTGAAACAAACATCAAATAGTCTCTATGAAATGCGGCGATATTTGATATTCATTTGAAACTAAACACGGCAAAAAAAAAACAACAGAAGAATTATTCCGAAACATTTATTCACGACAACCAGAACATCATCATCGTCGTCATCACAAATTTCAAATGTTCAGCTTAGAAATAATGTTCTGACGAAAAGAACTGCCTCACAAATTATCTGTCTTGATAGAGTCCCTTGTCAGGCAGGCGCATCCTGCGCTCTTTCCTGTTCAGGAAAGTGTGCACTTCCGGTCCTGGATTGAAGGTTATATTTTACATTAAAGAATTTCGATTGCTAGCGATATATTAACAATATAGGACTGACTTTTGTGTTCACTGGGCGCCTAGTCACAGTGTTAGTCTAGGCACTGGTTGGAAGTAAGATGGAGATCACAGTATGCTGACTAGTATGTGGAGTTTTAGCTAATTCGGATGTCTATTTATAGGTCTAACTGAACTTTTTGCGTCATCACGTGATTACGATTTGCTGACAGAAGGTTGGAAATTATGGCGAGATGCTTCTGGTGCCAAAATGAAGAAACTTTACCAAACAATGGTGGATCTTAGTAATGAAGGATCCAAAGAAAATGGTAAATCTAATTATATTTTCTCCTCTAATTACTTTCTCCATTTCATTTTGATCTACAAGTCAATAGTATATATTAAAAGCATTGACCAGTTATCATAATTGGATACCGTTATGTGTTGCAGGTTATCCGGATACCGGAGCCTTCTGGAGAACCTCTTACGAAGATGAAGATTTTCAGGATACAGTGGAGGAACTTCTGGTTCAGCTCAAACCACTTTACACTGAACTACATACCTACGTCAGAAAGAAACTGAAGAATTTGTACGGTGCAGATAAATTTCCTAAAACTGGCCACATTCCAGCTCATATCTTAGGTAGGTTGAGAAATTGGCTAGCCATTTGTGTTATGTTATGGTCTCGGTGACTTACCAATCAAAATCCATAAGCTATTTTTAATTACATGTTTTTCATTTTATATACTGCAATTCCAGTGCAGAATACGCTATGGTGCAGAAGGAATGATAAAGCTGTTTTTGGAGTTTGGAAAGGATTAAATAATTACTGTTGGAGACTAGACTAAAAGGCACCTGTTATCATGGTGATGTTTGATTTATTTGTAGGTAACATGTGGGCACAGACATGGAATAATATCTACAGTGTGGTGATACCCTACCCAGATAAACCAAGTGTAGACGTTACTGACGCTCTTAAAGAACAGGTAAGTCTAGTGGTGGCATTGGTGGTGAGCCCAAGAATCCTTATACATGTATCAGTCCCTCGCCATTAATGGTACGACCAATCACTAGGCGCTCTTTCCTTTCGCACTCTATTATTGTGGACCATGAATTCAAGATCAAAACTAAGATTGAAATCTAGAATGGATAACCAAATAAAGCTTCATTGCTATCTTCGACTTGTGGATTAGCTTATACTCTTCTACATTTGGTTAACATTAATAGCCATTAGAGAAGCTTACCACCAACACTGCTGATGGAATAGTTTATGCCTTTGAATTCTGCTATTCCTGATGCTGTTAGTAGTTCTGATGATGATTTCAATCCGTATCCAAAGTAACAAAAAGCTGCAAAAGCTTAAAGTGAGCTCCTTCAGCATACTAAACAGCTTTACTCCTGTGATATTTTCTCTTTTTTCATTTTACCCGGTGATGAAAATGTAAATTGTTGAAACGTGTCTTACATTAACACCTATATACCATACTATTGTATTTCATTATTTAATATTCTACTGTAGAACTATACCGTGAAACGGATGTTTGAAACGGCCGAGAGTTTTTTCGTGTCGTTAAACTTGGAGAAAATGGTAGATACTTTCTGGACTAAATCTATGCTGACCAGACCTGAAGGTCGTGAAGTTGTCTGTCATGCTTCGGCTTGGGATTTTTACGATGCTAAAGACTTCAGGTTAAGGATTTTTCATATTTTCAATATTAAATACAATTTCTCTCTCGGTCTACCTACACTCTAAAGGGTACTAACACCATATTATTCTTGTTAATTTTTTTTATAATGGTATATATCACTTGTGTTTTAAGACATCTTCTTCCAATGTGCCAATAATTTATGGTTTATGGACCAATTTACTTATGGTACAAAGGGTTCATGTTTTGTCAAAATTGGGTTACGCATGGAGTGAGAGTAAGGGTATGAAAACTACCCGCGACCAAACCATTAATATTTAATTTTTACCTTATAAAACAATTTCAGAATTAAGATGTGTACTAGAATCAACATGGAGGATTTGATAACAATTCATCACGAGATGGGACATATCGAATATTTTCAACTTTATAAAGAACAACCAGAGGTTTACAGAGGTGGTGCTAATCCAGGTAGATATTTAACCACACCAAACGTTTTCTACGCTTTGGACAGAGTATTTCATGAGATGTTTGAATCGCCTCTACGACAAATTATATTTGGTTAGTCCACAAATATGAGCTTTGCTCTTTATGACGCTAAAGATCATTCGCATTTTCACATGGGAAGCGGTAAGGTACTGTATTTCCGCAAACCCAGAATAACAGGAATATAATTTGTTTCTAACGCCAGTGCATTTGTATGCTGATCTTGTGTCGGATAAAATACTAAAATACTGTATCAAACTCCATCAACCGACAAAAAAATATCCTTTTACTTTCATGTTGACTCTTAATGTTACTTAGGGTGGGCGAAGGGGTACCAGGAGATTTCTTGAAAAAATAGGGGTACGAAGAGTTCAAAAGGTTGGGAACCGAGGCGCTCAACTCATTTCATTTGTATTCAAGGTTTCCATGAAGCAGTAGGAGATACCATGGCTCTGTCAGTAGCTACTCCTAAACATCTTCGTGAGATAGGACTGTTGAAACCTGGCTCAGACGATCAAGGTAAGATAGGATTTTCTTTCGAATATATATCCAGATCATGTATCCTGAAAGTCACCGAGACTTGTTTTTGTCAAATGGTAGTTGTCTGTGTTCAGAATGATATGGACATCTCATCCATATTGTATTTGCAGTAATTTGACCTGAGCATATTTTGAAAGATCCCGGACAGCTGGTGATAATGATAAAGAGTAGGCTAACGTTGCAGTCAAAATTTACCCCATTACAATCTGCATGATATTACTAAACCGTAGCAAAACGCAGTACCGTAGTAAAACTTATTTCATTTCAATAGCCCATAAAGCTCAGCAGTAGGAATTAAACGTCTAGTTCTGTTTATTTATTTTGTAGAAGCTGAAATAAACTTTTTAATGAGCCAAGCTCTGGAGAAGATTTCTTTCCTACCATTTGGATATCTGATCGATCAATGGAGATGGAGTGTTTTTAGTGGAGAAACTACACCAGATAACTATAACCAGAAATGGTGGGATCTCAGGTAGCAATCTCGATCACACTTCACGTACATTGCTGCACATTATCTACTCTGAAGAAAACTGAACACAGGTTTAAATAGTCTGAACCTTGTCCGATAAGATTCGGTATCCGGTTTTAAGAGGCTGTTCGGATGCTCGAGTCGGTTGGTCGTTATACCTAGAATATGCCTCAACGAAAAGCTTAACGATGATTTCTGGTGAATGTTTCTTCATTATACCCAAAGCTCAATAAGATACAACATATTTTGGTGTTAAAAGTCAATACCATGTGTCATTTTAGATAAACTTATAACTCTATTGAATTTTTCTTTTTATATTATGTAGATGTAAATACCAAGGAATAGCACCCCCTATTGAAAGAAGTCAATCAGATTTTGACCCCGGTGCCAAGTTTCACATTCCTGGAAATGTTCCGTACATCAGGTGAGTCACATAGCTCCGTGGGGCATTAAAACACTATTTTGGAATATAAGTCTTGATGTTTTCCTCTACAACAGAACAAAGTATGACTTGCTTTCAGTTCAACTTGGAAGTTTCGTACTGGTAGATCCTAGAGACCATAGATCCTAATCAACAGTTCATTTTGAGTTTTCTAAGATTTTCATTTATCCTTTTTCAGATATTTTGTGAGTTATGTGGTACAGTTTCAATTCCACCAAGCTCTTTGTAAGAAAGCTGGACATACTGGACCCTTACATAGATGTGATATTTATAAATCACAGGACGCTGGTAAACTGATTAGGTTAGTTAATAAGATATTGTGGTTGTGATGGTTTGAAATCACGTATTGAAACACGAATTTTTAAGTCATGTTTGGTCTCCAATGTTCAATGATTTTAAGAAGCTCCCCTATCGAAGAACTGCTGGTAACTGTTTTTAAAATTTTTAACACCTTCTTCAAACCGGATGCCATTTCTGGTTTCCCAACGCCTGTTTTAGAGTTCACACTGTGCAAATGGTATCAAATATTTTCCAGAGATGCTCTTAGTCTTGGTTCGTCTAAACCTTGGCCGGAAGTGATGCAGATCCTGACTGGACAATCCAAGATGGACACTTCAGCCCTTCAAGAATACTTCAAGCCTTTAACAGACTGGTTGATAGAGCAGAATAAGAACGAGAAGAAGGGTTGGGATGAGAGTTGTCCCGAGACTAATTCTAACGCCGCCGACTTCCTCCAGGATTATAACAATAAAGCCCAAGATATCAAGTACAAAACATCACTGTCTAGTTGGAAATATGCTACTAACATCACTGAAGCCAACAAGAATGGACGAGTAAGTCAAATTTCTACTTTTTGTCTGCTTAAACAGGTTTCTATTTACAAATAGTGAACTCAGTTGTTTTATTGGAGTCAGTGGATTGAATAATGGGTTATTAATAATTATAACCTTTTTAGAATAAAAAACAATCGTTGACTACAATAAAATAAAAATAGATATTAGAATGTAAGAAGTGACCTTGGTTAAGTTCAAGATTTACCGTCCTGATAATTTCCTCCGTTAAGGATAGCAGTTAAGCAGTAGGATGTTGTGGAGGTCGCATCAGAAATTGAAACTTACAGTCTCAAGTCTTTGGTTGGAAGGGTTATGATTCGACAGTCAAGTTGTTTTTTTAAAAGTTCTGGTTGTGGCATTCCATGCACTGTGGAGACGTACATGTATATCACTAGCACATAAAGCACATTGTTCACCGTATTTTCAAATCGTCACTATTTATTATTATAGAATGGCGATCAACCGGTTTTGTAAATTGATCTGGTATCTCATATTCACAATCAACAAGAAGAAACTGTCGCCGTAGACTTGCAAATAAATTATTTTCAACATATATTGTGTTTAATTTTAGAGTACACGTGTACAAGTCCTTTCCATAACTCGAGGACCTCTTTAGACGGTGATCACACCGATCAGGATAGAATTTAGTACAATACGAAACTATGTATGGTATTTACATGGCAATTACACACACTTTTAGTGTACAACCATTTTGAATAATATTAATAATATGAGTGGCCTACACCAGGGTCCGGTTCCTAGCATTTAACTATGTCTAAGCCGACTTGAGATTGTCTTGTTTCTAGATTGTCTTGTTTCTTTTAAGTCGACTTTGGGTTTTTTAAGCCCGAAATTGATCTTAAGCACAAGGTCACAGAAGTCAGGAAAAAAATTGCACCGAATTCGAAGGTTATGTCTTATGACAAACGAAGTAAGATTTATTTAATTTTCAACCGTTAAAAGCATATTCGGGTGCTGTTGAAACTGCCCTTTATTTTCAGCAACAGAATAGGATGTAAAATGTACGTATATAGTTTACAGATTGGTATTTACTAGAAATTATTGACTTAATTTGGTGTATTATATGTATATTGGTTGCTGTGATATTTTCATTTCATATTGCACGATTGTTTTTTGGTTGTTTTGCATGGTTTGAGCTCTTTGTTGGCTTAACTTTTATTTTGTGTGTTTTTCGATTTGGCTTCATAAATAAAATGGAACTGTTAAACATTATTTTCTTCACATTTGTCGCATGATTTTGATATGATTGAATTTTGTATTATTTATATTATGTTCGTAAGAATTTTTCGTTTTTGCATCACTTATTATAAAGCAAAGTTATCTGCATGGCTCGATTAGTTTTTGGGTCACGCTGTGGAAAATAAATTTAGCTAGAACACGTTTTGAAATGGCTTAATATCCATCTTATTGTGAATATGGAAAAAAACTGAATGACGAATCCATTGTGGTTCCGATAATTTCAGTTTTTCCCCCTTGTTTTAACCTACATTTGATTGATATGATAATCTTGACAAACTGATAATCCGTGACAGGATTTTGAGTGTTATTTGAATTTTTAATAATCTTTAGATAAAGTCCATTTTATCTAGTCGTTATCACTTCTTGTGATTAATGTCAATTATTTTTTACGTTAAACTTTCAGCACTTTTATTGCACACCTTAAAGTTTCTTCATTTCGTATTGGCAAAATGCCCCTTCGAAAAATGAATTGTCCATCCGAAAAAGAATTCTGACGTTCATCCATTTCGAATACATAAGGCCAAACATTGCATTTCCCCGCCGGATAGGCCTTTATTACGTGCCCCCATGAACAATCAAGTATGACTACGGGCCTGTCGATTTTTAATGCTTATGTGCATAGATAATCTTCATTTTCAATGTAATAGCCAAAATGCTTTTACAATAATAATGTGAACGAAACAATGTTATTTTTTTGTAAGGAGAATCAAAACCTTTTAGTCTATCCAAATTTCAACAGATATTCTTTCAAATTTTCTGAAAATTTATTTCAGTTGCAAGGAGAGACAGAACAATCGGAATTCACTAAAGAAATGGCACAGAATGCTTCTTCTATTAACTGGCAGCAACTTGATAACTGGAACCACAGACGACAGTTTCGGTTTATTACCAACATTGGAACTGATGCTATGAAAAATAAAACCAAAATTGCAAGGGTGAGATTTTTGGGAATTAATTTTCGAATTCTCATGTAAAAAGGAATAAACTTTTGAGCGTGTTTTGTACATTGAGCTAGTAGAACTGAGGAAAAAAAAGTACAAAAAGTTAAACCGCCAAATTATACGATCTGGCAAAATATATTAGACAAAAGTCCATTACCCATCGGACGATAAACAAATTGCCATAACCTGGTATGAAAACATACAAGAATTTTAGATTAAGCTTCGTGATTTCTATCAAACATCTGTCCTAAAATTTCAGATGCTCTTGTTACTTTTTCAACTCAACATCCCGTTCAAAGTGAGCACATAGCCATAGACGGTTAGCTGAGCGAAGGGGGGGGGGGGGGCAAAAACAATTTGCCCGACAACGAAATATATATGCCCGACAACGAAATATGTATTTCGACAAGTCGACCCCCACCCCAACCCCTGATTCCCAAAACTTCTCGCCATCTGCCTGATCACATCATTTCCGAACGATTTTATTTTTTTTAATTTCCCTGCTTTTTAAGTTGTATAATATTTTTCAGTTGAGTGAAGTGAAAGCCGAAATGGAAAGTATTTTCAGTAAAGGAAGGGTTTGTGTTGAGAACCACAGTAAAACAGGATGTCTGAATTTAGAGCCTGGAATAGCTCGTTTATTCTCTGGTTCTAGAGACTACAATAAGTTGAAGGATGTCTGGACGCTATGGAGGGATGAAACCGGAAAACAGATGAAGTCTCTGTATAAAGAAATGGTTGAACTGAGTAATGAGGGTGTCAGAGAGCTGGGTAGGTCTGACTGGGTTTCAAGGAGCCCATCATAGATAATATTGTTTATATAGTTTATCATCTCGACATCCTGTTTCGAGATTAAGTTAATCTTTACTATCTAACATAAAACTATTTAAAGTAGATTAAGAATTTTATTTTGTTATTTACAACATCGAATTCTGTAGTAACTGCTCTTGTTATGATGAGCTGCAATGATTGATCTAAATAACAGATAACTCATTATTCCGACCTGTATTTGAATTATTAAGAAATATGGAGACACAGGTCAATCTTATACCAGTTTTTTTAATTCCGAGTCATCAATTAAACGAAATCTTTGAATATATATTGCCTGACCAATCACCAAATTCTGGATAAATTCCTTAGTCCGATCCAAATGTTTCGTTTTGTACTTCTTCTTATGGTTTGTACTCGTCTTGCCATCTATGTGTATTTAATCAGAATGGCTATCTTCATATTTTGACAGGCTATAAAGACACGGCCGATTATTGGAAGGGTGTCTATGAAACGCCAACGTTAGAAGAAGACTTGCAAGATCTTCTCAGACAACTTCAACCTCTATATCGTCAACTACATACCTACGTTCGTAAAGAACTGATTAAAGTATATGGTCCTGATAAATTTCCCAGAACTGGCCATATCCCAGCCCATCTTTTAGGTTAGTTTATTTCTTGTACTTCAGACTTAAACGAATTAATGGACAATGCAATTCTGATTTGTATATATAGAACAGATATCTGATATCTGAACAGATAAATTTGCAGTCGACTAAATTGCTTTGGGAATGTTTCCTTACTTAAAGTATGTCTTTCTTGGTTCACTTGGCTCCCTTTTCATGTTCGTATATCATCCCCCTTTCATTATAAATTAGTTCATCCAGATTGGACAATACCTTTATAATCAGAAGTGTTGCTGTCTTGGAAAATTGTTCCTCATTGCACACAGCAAAGTAGAACTGAAACTAACAAATTAATACTTGTTCTAGGTAATATCTGGGCTCAACAATGGAATAATCTTTTACCGTTTATACAACCATATAAACATAAACACAGTATTGACGTCACTTCTGCTTTACGATCTCAGGTAACGTTTCAACTTCTCTGTATAGTTCTGCAACGGACCAGTGGCGTTTCTACGCAGGGGGGGGGGGGGGGGATTTTAAGCTGGCCTGGTCTTGGCCCCCCAAGATTGCATTGCACACTGCATGATGTTACGCATGTTCGATTACAGTGTAATTAGATGAAATCGCTCTAGGAAATACCATGAAGCATGGTTTCCAGGGTTTTGTGTCGATCACGAAGCTTTACCAACTAGTTTGGTGTATTCCAGAATTTCACTGCTACCAAAATGTTCCAAACAGCCGAACATTTCTTCAAGTCCATTGGTTTGGACGCCATGCCAGCTACTTTCTGGAACGGATCTATGATAGTGAGGCCGTCAGATGGTAGAGATGTCGTCTGCTATGCTGCAGCATGGGATATGGGAGATGGTAAAGATTTCAGGTAATTGTTAGACGTTCTCTTAACAAAATAAATTTTCTATCGACTGTCAATTTAGTAATGAATCGAGATAGCAACCAAGGTTCCACTGGTTTTTGACTAAACATTTTACAATGATTTACAAGGATGACAAAGGATTTACCTACCATCTAGAGAATGTACAAAACCGCTTGGATTTCACCAGAATTACAACCTAGGGTCCTTTTTTCTAGTTTATCCTTGACCAAACCTCTTGACAAAGACAACAATCTAGCTTCAAGAATCCTGTCTAACCATAAGCCCTTTGCAAAATCCTTAAAGTTTTTTGATGCGTTTTAAACCATTTCTATACAATTCTATGCCAATCATCCACTTTGGAAATGGACTTCACTATATCATTCATAGATTAATTTTAATATTATTTTCAAGGATCAAGATGTGTACAGATATCACAATGGAAGACCTGATCACAATCCATCACGAGATGGGGCATGTTGAATATTTCTTACAGTATAAAGAACAACCTAGTATATTCAGAGACGGGGCCAATCCGGGTAAATGTCTCCTCCAGTCTATCAAAAATAACTAAATCAAGCTTAGATTTGTTGGTAACTGTAAAGTGTTGAATATCTTGAATCAGTTTAAAAATAAAAGACCAATATTATTTTCGTTAGGAAGCAAGACCCCAAAGTCCGTGGATCGATAAACCATAAACTTTGTTTTATTGGAAAAAGATTTTCTCACACTATTTGATTTTAAAAGCAAGTTCCTACTATCACTAATTAATCTGGTTTCTCAATTATTCAGGTTTCCACGAAGCTATCGGAGATACTATAGCTCTGTCTGTATCAACTCCAAAACATCTACGTAAAATTGGTCTGTTACCTGCTGGGGACAATGATTATGGTGAGTTGATTCCAGATCCTCGTTTTAGTGACTTTTAGTGATTTTGACTTTAAAGAAAAACTGAATGTAACCATCCTAAAAGTTTTGCTCATGCCTGGAAACTTGAATTTACTTCCGAGTAAAACATGAGGTAAATCAAACTCGCCAGAACGACTGTATTCAGATAACGAGATGCACCTTATCCTTTTGGTTAATAAACTTTAATCTTGTCTTTAAGTTCTCTTTGTTTTGAATTTTCAGAAGCTGATATTAACTACCTAATGAAGATGGCGTTAGAGAAAATTGCATTCCTACCATTTGGATATCTGATAGATCAATGGAGGTGGAGTGTTTTTAGTGGAGAAACTACACCAGATAACTATAACCAGAAATGGTGGGATTTAAGGTATTTCTGACTAAGAAAATAGGATTTTGACTTCACCAGAGAATAATTTAAGCAGACATAGTTATCTTTCTGAAAATAATTGCTGCACTTCTCATTCGTTTCACGTTGGAGGAAATCATATAGTTTTCAGTGAATTTACATAATGGTGTCCTGTATAGTAGTTGCCAAAGAATTGTACGAAGATTGACGGCACCAGCAATTTAATTTTAGAACTTCATGAATAAAATTGCGGAAGAGCTATGTCCTCATGCTTAATATTGTCTCTTTTAGTTTTATATTTCTATTTTGTTCAGAAACATGTATAGGAATATTGGGAGTGCGATACAGCAGAGTAAAATGTGCTCGATCCTTTTCTCCGCATGTGTATTTCCATTATTTCTTAGTATGTCTTGAAAGTTTGAGTTTTGCTCCTTTTTTCAGATGTAAATACCAAGGAATATCATCACCAGTAAAAAGAACAGAAGAAGATTTTGATCCAGGAGCTAAATATCATGTAGCTGCTAACGTGCCTTATATCAGGTATTTATGAGATGCATCAGCGCAGATCGCGGTGGGGACACCGGTCGATTTAGATTTTTTTAAATCGCCCCTGATGGGATGTATAATTTTCACATCAGTAACAAAATTAAGTAGAATAGAAACGCACACTTCATATTCGATTCATAACACATCATCAAGTAAATGTGTGTTAAATGTATTTTGAGTTCATACAACACTTGGCATCATATGCCAATAATCGCGGTTCAAGAGAATAGTCTTAATGGCTTTTCTTAATGATCGTAAAAGGTCTTTGATCTGATCTGATTCTAAGCTGGTTTTGATTTTCAGATATTTTATAAGTTTTGTAATCCAGTTCCAGTTCCACCAGTCACTTTGTAAGGAAGCCAATCAAACCGGCCCACTACACACGTGTGATATTTATAACTCTAAACAGGCTGGAACAAAACTCAAGTAAGCAAAAGTTTAATTTCTAGGACCTATATATCCAGACACAACCAAAACCATTTCCATATTAAGAAGGAGAACAGACGGAAATTGGTTTCTGACGTAATAATGAATATTCGATCACCAATACCATTATGATCATGACCATTACCTCCCTTGTATACGCTTGACATCATCATGCATGTCAGTCTATAGGCGGAACACAAAACAACAAAACCATCGTCTCGATGCTGGGCATCTTACGTAGCACAAACACAACTGCCATCAGCATGAACTAAATAGACAGTCATAATTTTCCCAGGAGATTTTGAAACCCTTGATCATATGACTATTTGTTTTTCCACAATCCTCAGATAATATTTCAGAAATATGTTGAAACTGGGTAGCTCAGTCCAGTGGCAAGACGCAATGGAATTAATAACTGGCCAAAGGAAGATGGATGTCGGACCATTATTGGAGTATTTCAAACCGTTGATGGAATGGTTGGAAGAGAAGAACGGCGAAGACGGAGAAAGTTGGACTGATATCTGCCCTGACCCGTCAACTGGTGGCATCAGTGACCTAGAACAGGCTGATAAGTTTTTAGATATGTATAATGAACGGAATAGCGAAATTTGGTACCAATCTTCAAAACTCTCCTGGGCTTACAATACCAACCTTACTGATTATAACGCACAACGCAAGGTAATTTATAATTCATTTGATTTCATTTGCGGACTCTCTTAAAGGTCCACCAAATCCGAAGGGCGGACATAAGCTGATATCATTATATTATATGGCAAACAGAAATACGAATTCCCAACTAGTCATCAAATAGTCATCGTGAAGATAAAAAAGCGACAACTTTTCGAGTGGATTAATATGAGTAATTATGTTAAAAATTTATGAATATCTTTAATAATTCCAGACCGAGTATAGTTTAAAAACAGCCGACTTTGCTAAAGAGGTTGCTGCCAATGCTTCTATGTTTGATTGGGAAGACTTTCATAATGAAACCAGAAAGAGACAGTTCTCAACTGTATCACAACTAGGAACATCGGCTATGAAGGATGTCGCCAAGCTAAAACGGGTAGGTATTATGTATTCATTGTTGTGCGAACAAACTATGTACGTGTATTATTAACTTGATTATAGCTGTTTCTATTTCCTACTGCATACATTATATATTATCCAACATCGATATTCGCACCTTGATAAAAAAAAAGAAAGCTTGAAATCTTGTGCCACTAATCCATAACTCGTAACCATTCTTTACTGCAAAGAAGTATAGGGAGCTGTTAAGAACGAATGACGAAAGTAAATTAAATTCCATGCAGAGAAAACAGCTCTTTTAATGCGTACATGATATTTTAATATGTATATACATGTATATAAAACTATATTTGTATATGATATAGTTGAGAGAGGTAGAAAATGAAATGAAGTCAGTTTACAGTAAAGGAAAGGTTTGTTTAAGTGGACACACAGAATGTATGAACCTTGAACCAGGTTAGTGCTCACTGGTAAATTTGACTTGACACTGCCTTCTGTCCTCGACTTACCGTAGACATTTGATCCTTCAAATCCATATGAATCCTGTTTTTTTTCTTGTTTGAAATTGGTTACTTCGAAATTCAGGAATGCCGCCATTTGCAGGATAGATTAAATTTTGATTATCCAGTCTTAAACCTTTCAAATGATTTCATATTAGACTTTATCAACAAGACGTACATTTGCTTGCTTCTGTTGCTAGTGTGTAATTGGAATTAGTGAACAAAAAACCAAATCAACCCTAAAAATGCTGAACATTCCAATTTCAAAGTTGTAAAACTAATTTCTTTGTTGTGTTGGTTATCAACAGGTTTAACTCGCCTGTTGACAAGTTCCAGTAACTACAGCGAGCTAACAGAAGTATGGAAAGGTTGGAGAGATGCTACAGGACCCAAACTTAGACCACTTTATCAACAATTTGTAGAACTGAGTAACGAGGGCTATAGAGCTGCCGGTGAGTAACAACTCAATATTTCAGCAGGCGAGAAACCAATTTCTTTCTGAATTGAAGCACGTAATTTTGCGAACCGGTTGGAAATATGATGATTGTTTTATTTTCATTGTCATCATCATCTTCATGTCATATTTAGGTGCCCTTAAATCAGGCTTTCTCAAATGGCTACCCGCGGGCCAAATCCGGCCCCTGACGCCCTTTAGAATACATCCTTAAATGTGACCCCTTCCGCTAAAACGCTGTGCGCGCTAATCTCCGTTTGGTCCTTTACAAAAATTAATTGAGAAGGTCTGCTTTAAACCATAATGATTGAATAAATATACAGTCAAAAGTCAAACTTATTTGAAACACCCAGTGTAGAAAATTTCAAAATTGGTTGCTTTCTGGAGGGTGGTGCTTAACATAGTTACGATGCATCGTATGATGTATTGTGTGTCTATTTTACTTAACAGGCTATAACGACACGTCCGATGCGTGGATCAGTAATTATGAAACTGAGAATTTTGAAGAAGATCTACAAGAATTATTGGAGCAACTCAAACCACTTTATCAACAACTTCACACGTACGTTAGAGGAAAATTGATAGAGAAATATGGACAAGAACACTTTCCTTCTAGTGGTCACATCCCTGCTCATTTAACGGGTATGTTATGGAATTAATCACAGTCTAAAATGTCGTTGATGAAGTCCATGGAAAAGTCGTTTCAATATGAAGAAACACAATCGGCAATCGGAAGTATCCCTAAGCCAAAATCTAAACACGGAAGCAGTTACGAACGCTAAAGATCATCTAAGAACAAAACAATGATGACCATACTTTCACCTGTATCCACCGTTCTTGTACAAAATGGGGAGTGACAAGGAACAACTTTCCTGTGTTCGTTTTTGCCGTTGGAAACCACGTAATTCCTTTCTATACAATCTCGAGTTATCAAGAACGTAGTTGCTTATACGACCAAAGTTGCAGAGCGTTAGCGTAACTTTTGTGGAGACGGTTGCATACTTTCAAAAAAGACTAAACTTATGTCGCTGAAATACAAGGAGTATCCTTGGAGCACATCCCGGAGAGCACCGACAAACGTGAAAATAAGTTTATTAAATTTGTGTTTCAGGTAACATGTGGGCGCAGACCTGGGCTAATATTTTCCCTCTGTTGGAGCCTTATCCTGGGAAAGCCAGTGTTGATGTCACCCCAGAGATGTTGAAACAGGTATATTTTGAGTCTTTCCTTTCTTTTCTTTCCGCGTGTTTACCTCATTAGTTTGAACTTGTGATTATCCAGCTTGTTTCAAGCGACCTGCGACTACAGTATCTGTAAACTGGAAATTCCCACGTTGACAAAGGACGAATGAGACTCATGATGAGACGACAATTGTTGTTCTATTTTCCAGAACTATACGGTTGAAAGAATGTTTCGAACTGCGGAACAATTCTTTCTTTCCCTTGGTTTGAAGAAAATGCCGAACAGTTTTTGGGAAAAATCAATGTTAAAAAAACCAACAGACGGACGGGATGTGGTCTGCCATGCTTCAGCTTGGGACTTCGGTAACACCAAAGATGTAAGGTAAGATCCAAGATAATCTTACCTTGGTTATGTACTTGGGAACTCGGGACAATCTTGTTACATATTCAGTGTGCAATTGAAATAGGTTATACATGAAGCAATGTCGTTTGTCTTTCTAATTCTTTGAAGAATGATTGCGACCTCGGAACTGATTGTCTGCCTACCAAATCTACTTCTGATTTTTCCAGAATCAAGATGTGTACAGATATCACAATGGAAGACCTGATCACCATACATCACGAGATGGGACATATACAGTATTACCTTCAATATAAAGACCAACCTACCGTATTCAGAGGTGGGGCCAATCCAGGTAAGTGGTGCTGAATGGGAGCTGAGGACGGAAAGATGATGGAGAGTGTGCTCACTATAATGTGTCCTGGCAGTGAATACCAATGAAAGTCTCAAAAGGTCTTTGGTCGACATCATAATTTGATTCTCATGTTCATTTTGTTTCAGGGTTCCATGAAGCTGTTGGTGATGTGCTGGCGTTATCCGTATCTACTCCTCGTCACCTCAATAAAATCAACTTGTTACCCAATTTGAAAGAAGACAATGGTAAGAATATAAAACAAATGATATCAAATCATAGATCTTCAATGTAAGTTAGGCGTCACTCACAAATTGGGAAACAAAAAGTTTCTTTGATGAATGTGAAAACAATTTCTGTAAATTGTGGTACAGAGCACATACCTTATTTTGCATTATTGTGGTTAGGTTTAACATTATCGATTAATTATTTTCAGAAACGGATATAAACTACCTAATGAGTCAAGCTCTGAAGAAAATCGCCTTCCTACCATTTGGATATTTAATAGACCAGTGGAGGTGGAGTGTGTTTAGGGGTCAGACCCCGCCCGACGAGTACAACAGACAATGGTGGGATTTGAGGTATGTAGAAACTTTTTTATTTCGACCAGTTTATGAGAGGTAAATTCGTTCATCAGCTTACAATCTAAAATATACCTCGTACGAATTCAAACAGAAACACAGGGTATATATTTGGTATATTTCGTATTTCAGATGTAAATACCAAGGATTATCACCACCAGTAAAAAGAACAGAAGAAGATTTTGATCCCGGAGCAAAATATCATATTCCTTCTAATACTCCTTATATAAGGTAAAGAAAAGTATATGCACGAGATATCAAAATATCAGCAGGGCTAAAGATGCTAGGAAAAGTAGAAAAACCAAATAATTTGTCTGAATATTTGTAAATGCCGCCAAAATGGAAATTGATAAGTGCATCCCCTACACCACACCTCTTGCAGGAAAGCAATGCGTAAAACTCCAATTCATTTCATTTTATTTACACCATCCTCTATTCTGACTCGTTTACCAAACAAACAATCAAACTTTCCCGATTTACCACATAGTGATCATAACTAATAATGGACCGTTCATTCCGTCTTTTTCCAAGGATTACAAGGTACCTGATGTCTGCTAGCACTGTTTGTGTCCTCGTGTTTAAATGCATTTTATTATTTCAAATTTATAATTTCATACAACACTTTTTTTCTCAATATTCCAGATATTTTGTGAGTTTTGTGATCCAGTTTCAGTTCCATAAAGCTCTATGTCAGGCTGCTAACCATACTGGACCTCTTTATAAATGTGATATTTACAAGTCGAAAGAAGCCGGGCAGAAATTGGCGTAAGTTATGATTAAAACACATATTTCTAACAGATCAATCGAAGTCATGATCTGGTTGTATTACCCTTATTTGAAAGCTAGTTGTCCTGATGGGGATTCTGTCAAAAATTCTGGGTTCGTTCTGTAGGTTTAAAGGTCAGAAAACATTATGATCCTCATTTATGATCCTTACTGTTTATGTTTCTGTAGAAATATGCTGAGTCTTGGAACATCCAAACCATGGCCAGAGGCAATGGAAGCGATTACTGGCCAGCGTAAAATGGACGTTCGGCCGTTGGTGGAATTTTTTAAGCCTCTAATGGATTGGCTGGAGAAACAAAATAGTGGGAAGAAGTTTGGTTGGTCGGATGAATGTCCGACTGGAACGGATGGTAAGATTAGAGATATGGACGCTGCTCGCAAATGGTTAAAGCAATACGACAATATGGCGACTGAAGTTAAGTTTAAAGCAGTAGAAGCGGATTACACCTATAACACTAATATCACAAAATATAACAGCGAATTAAAGGTACTTTACCTGAAGATGACAATGTAAATTGTTGAAACGTTGTGTGTAATTAAACTAAGGAGTAGTATACCATAAAATTGTGTTCCGTTATTTAACATATTACCTGGTAAATGGACTAAAATCAGGCAATATCTTGAAGTTACTGGCTTGTTAACTTTGATATTGGTAAATGTAACAACGAAATATAACTCAGTTCCTCTAGCATGTCACGCCAGCCATAAGGTCTTACGAGAGATTTTGAAGGAATTGCTGTTTGACTTGATTTAGTCGTTGTCAATGAATACATGTATGTTCTTGTTCAGGAAACATATTATATATCCTCTCAAACAATTCAAAGCCTTTTCGACACTTTCAATTCACTTATTCCAATATTGTTATCTAGGTTCAAGCTAATTTGGAATCGGCAAAGTTTGATAAATCATCGGCGGCTACAGCAAACACATTTGATTGGAAGAACTATCCTGGAGACGTTGTTAAAAGACAATTCCAGAAAATCACAGATATTGGAACCAGTGCTCTGAAAAATACAACTAAATTAGCAAGGGTAGGTTAGATTTTTCTATATTTCTAATTGAGTTCATTAGTAACAACTCTAAAACCAATCATTCTTAATTGTTAAGAAGGAAGAGTCAAAAAGATGCTTTACCAGAACACAAAACATTCAAGCAGATTGTAAATGGAATATTTGAATTGTTTGATTGCAGATGGAAAGTCTAGTATCAGATATGGAAGGTATCTATAGTGTTGGGAAGGTAAAAATGTCTGATGGTAGAACTCTAGAATTGGCCCCCGGTAGGTTTATATTTTCTCACATTACAATATATAGTGGAAGCTGGAAGTTGATCTTATTTAGAACTGTCACGATCCACCAACGAGAGAGTATCAGAAATTTATCTGTTATGGGTAGAGTTAGATGCAGAACAGAAAAACTTTTGCAATACAGAACAAAACACGTTTTTTTACATTGCTTAGTCCGGATTCTCAAACTTTTTTGGTCATTAAGCCCCAAAATCTTTGGACAATTTCGCCCAAACACAAGAGAACACCAAATTAATTTTGATTTATTTGCTTATCGAGCAAGTGTTGGAGCTAGGAAAAGCTAATCTTCGACAGCATAACTTACAGACAGGATGTTAACCACTTGGGAGAACCCATGGGTTAGTCGATCCCCCACTTGCTCTATTAATCGATCTTTTCAATTTTGGTTGTAATCCTTTAAAGTTATCATTTCTTACTGTTTATTAAAGGCTTGACGAAGGTGCTGGCCGAGTCTAGGAATTACGATGAGTTACTCGAGGCATGGAAAGGCTGGAGAGACTCGTCTGGTAAACTGATGAAAAACAAGTATGAAGAGTTTATACAGTTGAGTAACGAAGGTGTCCAGGAATTGGGTATGTTCAAATTTGTTCTTTGTCGTGTGCCGTGCGTAGACAACAAAAATATCTCTAAATAGAGTCATGTTAGCTTGAAGACAATGAATTGATAACTGTTTATATAGATTTATCAGCTGGTAAAGCAAATATACATATAACTGATTTTAAGCTCTAGCATCTGGTAAAGTAAACCATTATGATATGAAACTACATGTATTTTTTCTTGATTTTGTCAACTGCTATATAAGATGTATATTTTGAACGATTTTTGATTAATTTTGAATACTGAGATATCTGATATTATTAACTAGAATTGACATCTATTAGCTGGTAAAGTTCATCTGTAGCCGAATATAAAGTTATTTAGACTGTGCATGTATACTATATGAGCTTGAGCTCTATCAGCTGATAGAATGAACATTTAGACGTTTAGGGATAAGGAAAGCTACAATTGAGCTCTATCAGTTGGTATAGTTCATCTATAGAGATAATTATACTATTATAATAAAGATTGAGTTCTATCAGCTGATAGAATGAGATTTTAGAAGTTTAGGGATATGGGAAGCTACAATAATTGAGCTCTATCAGTTGGTATAAATAATCTATTCAATATAGGTTATAAAGATACAGGAGATTATTGGAGATCATGGTATGAAAGTGAAACATTTCAACAAGATGTGGAGAATCTTCTACACCAGCTTCATCCTCTATACAAACAATTACATGGTTACGTTAGAAAACAACTGAAGACGGTTTATGGTGATGATAAATTTCCCTATAGTGGTCATATTCCCGCACATTTATTTGGTATGTATATTTGCAATTTTGATGGCACCAGAAGATGAGTATCGGATAGTTTCTCTATTTCATGTTAAGTTTGTGTTCAGTGACGTTTTTATAAGAGTATTTCATCTTTTTTATGCGATTTTTGCCTGAGAGTAACTCCTTTATAAGCATTGTAAAAGTATTATTTCTTATACGTTTTGTGGTATTTTTTGCAGGTCATCTTCCTTGCGGTCAAGAATGATCTCATTCTGCATAAATCAGCCGTTACTTCATTTCATTTACTTGTAGGTAATATGTGGGCTCAACACTGGAACAATATCTACAATCTGGTTGTACCATATAAAAATAAAACTACTGTGAGTGTGACAGATGAAATGGAACGACAGGTAGGTTATTCACGAAATTATGCTTAACAGTCGTCTAATTCGAGATTATTATGTAGTAAATCGTTCGGTAGGAAAAAACAAAACGAATTCGAATTTTTCGCGACTTGAACTCAGGAGAAGTTCAACAAGAAATGCACCTACTTTAATTTTTGATCTCTACGAATAGAGTAAAGCCCCGTTTAACCGGATAATCCGGAAGCCCCGATATCCGCATGCTTTTTACTGGGAACAGATTTTTTTTTTATTGTAAAACTACCCACTAATAGATCCGGTTTTTGGAGCACACATTCCCTTAGACCGGAATATCCTGTCCCTCTATTAGTGAATTGAGGGACAGGATGTACCGGTCTAATATTCCCCTCACTCCAAATCAAGTCATGTTTATGCATTGATTGACTTCAAATTAAACATTCCAGGAGTACACGGTAGAGAAGATGTTCTGGACTGCAGAGGATTTTTTCAAGTCTCTAGGATTGGAGGAGATGCCGATGCCATTCTGGAAACATTCTATGATAAGAAAACCAGCAGGACGAGATGTCGTCTGCCACGCTTCAGCTTGGGATTTTTATAACAAAAAAGATTTTAGGTAAGCTATATACTAGCTATCTTGCGCCTTGTATTTATATTCAATCTGAAACATGTTTAATAATCAAGCTTTAACAAATAGATAGTGGTAATTGATTATCATTTGTGTTATGGAAACTTGCACTGCAACATGGATAGTGACTAAAATCGGGAGTCAGTATAGAAAATATTTCAATAAGTATATCCATATTACACGGTCTTGAATAAATGTATTCCCAAAGAAGAAGAATTTCTAATCTGATAAGTGCCGACTATTTGTAGAATCAAGATGTGTACAGATATCACAATGGAAGACCTGATCACAATCCATCACGAGATGGGACACATCCAGTATTACCTTCAATATAAAGATCAACCAGTAATCTTCCGGAGGGGCGGAAATCCAGGTTAGTTAATAAATATGTTTTGATGCAAGCTATTTTGCTTGTTCTTGTAACTTAATCGGAATCTCCGATGCAATGTCTTAATAAGAAGTACTCATGTGCGTCCTAACAGGGACCAAAAATTACAATTCTGATGTGTCTTTTGATCCACTGTGACATTGTGTATTGGTTTGATTGGTTCATAGAATCGTTTATTTATTTCTTCTGTATTTCAGGATTTCATGAAGCTATCGGTGATACCATGGCTCTGTCAGCTTCTACTCCAAACCATCTCAAATCTATTGGTCTTCTGAAAACTATACCTAATGATCCCGGTAAGTAAAAGGTATAAACGGTTTGAAGGCAATCTGAAGTTCATGTCGCAAAGTTGGTATTTTACCAAACACTGATACTGCCACTGCTCTAGTTGTAATTGCGTAACATGGTTGTTCTTGATGTTCCAGAGAGCGACATTAACTTCCTTATGAGTCAAGCTCTACAAAAGATCGCCTTCTTACCATTTGGATATCTGATAGATCAATGGAGATGGAGTGTTTTTAGTGGAGAAACTACACCAGATAACTATAACCAGAAATGGTGGGATTTAAGGTAGTGTCTGATTTCATTATAGTAAAACAAGATGATATAGAGAGCCATATTAATAGGGTTTATGTAGGCGCTAACCGCTTAAATTGAAAAATTTACAATTTACTATTAGATTCTACGATCAGTAGTCGAAGTCGAAGATTTCGAGCTAATATGTCCGACCATATCAGACCAAATCCAGTGATCTTTTAAACCCCAGTCCCACTGGACTTTGCGATGGTTTGCGAACAATTTGCGAAGTAAAAAAGTGCACACTCGCAATACTCTGCAATGACATAATGTAGAATGTTCGCCGTGCTTTTGCGATGATCAAATGGTATCTCAAGCCTTCTCGGTAGATCACGATAACTTCGCAATTAGCTTGCAAATTTTCTCCACGATGAAAACTGTAGCTAACAGTCTTAGTTGGTCAAACCTCTTTACAAAAATGTTCATAAATGCGAGGATGTTATATTTTCAGATGTAAATACCAAGGAATATCACCACCAGTAAAAAGAACAGAAGAAGATTTTGATCCTGGAGCTAAATATCATATTCCTGCTAATACTCCTTATATCAGGTAAATATTGCCTTTTAAGGCCTTTTTGTAGCTTTGACTGATTAGGATTATAGCTCTGTCTTTCCCCCTTTTTGGAAACTTTGTGAAAATGGGATTCTATTTGTTTTTACGATTGATAACAATCAGTGAATAAACAACTTAAGTAACCATATAACTCTGTTTTGCAGATATTTTGTCAGCTATGTGATTCAGTTCCAGTTTCATAAAGGTCTGTGTCAAGCAGCCAATCATACTGGACCTCTAAGATCATGTGATATTTATGGTTCTAATGCAGCAGGTGAAAAGCTAGCGTAAGTTGACGACTTTTCTTCTTGGTTTTATCTTGGTTTTATGGAGAGCTGGTTTCTTGATGGATTTTGATGAAACTTGTTGTGAGTGTTCAGTGGCGGATCCAGGGGGGGGGCGTAGAGGGCGTACGCCCCCCCTTTACTTTGTCTTTTTTTTTGTCTTACGACATAAAAAATGTCTAACCCATTAACGTTTACTATAAAACATACATGGTCCACGTCAGAAATCGTTAAATTAGTACAATTGATACTTATTCTATGTTTTTAAGCCAAATAAAAGGTCCAAAAATTTTTCGCCTCGCTTACCTCGGCTAAACTTTGCATATACGCCCCCCCTTTCCAAAATCATGGATCCGCCCCTGTTGTTTGTCATGACCTTGGGATTAAGCACATTGACAATCATAAACATCAACAAATATTTTATGAGTTATTGCCCTTGTTCTTTAATAAAAACCTTTCCATTTAATTTATTGCTATCATTGACTGTATGACTGCCAACCTGAAGATCCAGGGTTCAATTCTGATACAGATTCGAATTGTTCTCTCAATACGGTAGTTCCATTCAGTAGTGCATGTTACGAGGACTGATATGGTAAAAATCTTTCAGACTTTCGGTTTTGCCTGAGGCATGACACTATTTCTTTCATTGTAAATCATCGGGTGTACATGACTGTCTTCATTAAGGTCTATTTTATACATTTTCTTAATCACTAAGCAACAAAAGTTGTAGATGCTGAAAAGCAGAATAAGTTTTGAGACACGCCATCTTGTATTGTAGAAGAATGTTGAAACTCGGCTCTTCAAAACCTTGGCCAGAAGCTATGAAAATGGTAACCGGAGGTACGAAGATGGATGCTAGTGCGTTGATGGAATATTTCGAGCCTCTAATAGATTGGTTGAAGAAGGAGAATGAAAACGAAGATCTGGGCTGGGATGAAACATGTCCTGAAGATGATCTGATACAAGCTGACAAGTGGTTGAAATCATATGATCAACAGGCCGAGAAGGCAACTAATGCTATGTTTGAGGGTGATTGGGCCTACCAGACAAATATTACAGATCACACTTCAAAGATGTCGGTAAGTATAATCTGACAAAGACGTTTATGTATAGTCTGACAAAGATGTTTATGTATAGTCTGACAAAGACGTTTATGTATAGTCTGACAAAGACGTTTATGTATATAGTACTTATATGTACAAAGATATGTATGTGTAATCTCAGAAAGGAATTTATGTATAATCTGACAAAAGAATTTATGTATAATCTCACAAAGAGATTTATTGTATAGTCTGACATAAATATTATGTATAGTCCGCTATATTTGAGAAAATATTTTTTTCTAATTTTGTCATTTAGCTTTCTCTGTGCATCTCTTTTAGAAATTATTTTGTGACTGTTTGCATTTCTTTTCTATTGTAAGGTAAATGGAAGGGTAGAACTAGATTTGTTTAAGAAAAAGGCGGCGAAGGAGGCTAACAAATTAGATTGGAAAAACTTTGATAACACCAAGCTTAAAAGAGAGTTTAAAAAGATAACCAATATAGGTCCTAGTGCCATGAAAAATAACACTGCTTTAGAAAAGGTACTCTGAAACTCGGCCAAATTGTAAATCTTTTTACAGTTATCTATATAACAACAGCTTACTCTAATGCCCATAGCCAACGGCTCAAGGGGAGGCAGACCGACTTATCGCCCGAATTTTAATGATATTTTGCCCGATATTTTGCCCGAAAACATAATATTTGGGGGCTGCCCCTCTTCCCCCTGTCTCCCACGGCTATGCTAATGCCAGAGCATTAAGCGATTTATGGGTAGAAAGAACACATCGGTATTTTAAAAAAATTAAAATTGTATACAATGAATAATGTAGGATTACTTCTAACCAATTGATATTTCCTGATTCTTGATTATGAAAAATATTTTATGAATGGCTTGAGCAAAGAACCTAATTTATTTGATTTCAGATGCAGCAACTTCAGTCTAAGATGGAAGGAGTTTATGGTGCTGCTACAGTATGTTTGGAAGAGAATCAATGCTATCCATTAGAGCCAGGTTGGTCACATGGTTTACGTCTGTCTTTCCATTCCGGTTATTTGTTTTCTTTCGGATTTGACTGATACAAAAAATTCGTCTGAAACGCGTCAAAGACTCTGGTTCTTTTTCAACCCCATTCTTGTGATGCTGGTAATTGGGTTATTAATTAGGATGATCTTTCGTAAACTGTGCCCAGGAAATGTAGGGCTCCATATGATGATCCAAAACGTCTTTTATTTCAATCCTTTAATTCCTCAGTACCATCTGCATTTTTCAGATCTGACGCGGATGATGGCTGAAGACCGAGATTCTAAGAAATTAAAGACTATCTGGAAACTATGGAGAGACAAGACTGGTAGATTGATGAAAACAGATTATAGTGAATTTGTAAAACTCTCTAATATGGGAGTCAGAGACAGTGGTAAGTCTGAATACCAGTGTATTCCAGCTACCAGCACCAGGTATCCGTATGCAACATTATACGGAATTTCTAAGGGAGGGGGTGGGGTTGGGTCAAGACCGGACAAGCCTAAATTCGGCCACTGGCATGATCAGCTATGGTATTTTGTTGGCATTGGAAACACTCGATAAGCAAAGTATAGAGACCAATATGCAGACGAAAAAATGATGAAGTTTGCATGTTATAGTCAGGGAATTTGAACAACAACTAAATTAATTATCTGTCATATCACAGGTTTTAAAGATACTGGTGAATTTTGGAGATCAGCTTTTGAATCTGAAACATTTATACAAGATCTTCAGGGATTACTGAAACAACTACATCCACTGTATGAACAGCTGCATACTTACGTTCGTATGAAATTGAAGAGTGCTTATCCAGAGGAAAAATTTCCCACTTCCGGTCACATTCCTGCACATTTATTAGGTATTGTGTTTTTTGTTGTATTACTAGACTGAAACATGTTATTCTATATTTTGTGGACACATACCTTTGTAGTAGCATAACTGTTGTCGGGATTTAAGATAATTTTTCGCCCTGAGTATATCAGAGTTTTATACAGCTTCATATAGTTATATTCGTCATTGACGATGGTGGTTCTTACAAATCCCCCCAAAAACGTGTTCTGATTTTGACTTCCAATGCTCTGGCCTGCTGAAAGCGATAAATAACTCATGTGAACATATAAATACAAATACAAATGTTAATTCTTAATGTCTAATAATTCTGAAGTGTCTAAAATGATCAAATCTCACTTATATATTAGTGTATGCGTAGATATTTGTCCAAATCAGGTTTTTTTCATGTGTAGGTAATATGTGGGCCCAGCAATGGAACAATATTTACGATATACTACAACCATATAAAAATAGAAGTAGTGTTGATGTCACTCCAGCCATGAAGAAACAGGTACACGAACTTTCAAATACTACTCCGACAGGCTATACTCGTGTATAACTATCACCGCAAGTTCCATAATGAATAAAAACAATCATAAACCCTCTAAAACAAAAGTATCTTAGCCTACATCAAATGACTCTAAACATCATAAGTCAAATATTCAAAATCCCTTTTTAAAAATTCTCAAATTCGATCCACTTTTCAATTTCTTTTTTTCAGAATTATACTGTTGAGAAAATTTTCAGAACGGCGGAGAATTTCTTTCTGAGTTTAGGCTTGAAAAAGATGCCGGATAGTTTCTGGACAGATTCGTTAATGGAAAAACCAAAAGATGGTCGCAATGTGGTCTGTCATGCTTCAGCTTGGGATTTCTTCAATGCTAAGGATTTTAGGTAAGGGTGCATAATGCTCAAGAGCTCACGATGAAATGGATCCGTTTATGGGACTTATTGGAGGTAATCAGGTTCAGAAGATAAGAATTGCTTTTACTTTCACCTTAATGATTAGTTTTGTAGAGCAGAAGATGTATTGAAGATATTCAGACTGAACGGATAATTTAATTTCTAGCAAGAGAGCATCCCTTGACAAAATCATCATCATCATCATCAGCAGCAGCAGCACCATTCATCAGTTATCATCCTCATTATCACCAACCGCCATCAGCATTCATCATCGTCATTCAAGACCTTCTTCATTCATCCCCTTCATCATTCATCATTCATATACCTATATCATCTTCACCATAATGTTTGTAGAATCAAGATGTGTACAGATATAAATATGGAAGATTTGGTGACAGTTCATCATGAAATGGGACATATACAGTATTTCTTACAGTACAGTTATTTACCTCAACTATTTAGAGATGGAGCTAATCCAGGTTAGTGTTCCTAGAATTAATACTTTTGAGGGGGTCGCTATTTGAGCAAAGCGTGTTTATCTTTATCTGACACTTTAAGGCTGTCCTGCGTATATTTTTTGTCCAATTTGCGAGATTACTAAATTTAATGATCAACGGCTAAGTTGGTAGTAAAATTATTTAGTTAATACTCAACTCTTAACATTAATGATCTGATTATTAAGTTAATAATTCTACTATTGAAGTTAATGATGCATTTTTTCCTGGCCCGCCCCGTAATAATTTTTATTTGGAATTACCAATATAACTATTTTGTATGATACGTATTCCTTGTTTAACAGGCACTTTTATTGGTAAAAAGTGCGCATCATACTCGGAAATTTACAGTAATACTGTGTAACTATTACGGTTTAAGGATTCTTTTAGAGTGTCTTGATAACTTATTATATTTATTTAAGGCATATTATATTAGCTATCATAAAATGTATTTTTCAGGCTTCCATGAAGCTGTAGGAGATACCCTAGCCCTATCAGTATCTACTCCTGGACATCTGAGAAAGATCGGATTGCTGAAACCAGGGGCAGATAATCAACGTAAGAATAAAACACAACTTGCACCACTTATTATCACAAAGACGTCAAAGAGAACATTTTTTCCAACACCAATAAATAACAATAGAAAAAATAGAATTGTGCTTGAAGGGCTGTATATCTTGCAGTTTACAAGACCACTTAAACTTATAGAATCTTTTAAAAAATAGTTGACAGTTCTCAATTAATTGTCAAAGCAAATTTTTGAGCAAATTTTCAGTCAGGTTTCAAAAAAAGATCATGACATGTCAGGGAAGGAAGGATTCCATTTTCAGGAAAGACACGGTTGAGATCTACCGATACTACAGCTAACAGTTGGTTACAATACTTCATTGAGAAGTCAAGAGGCCAAACAATTTTAGTTGAAGCCAATGCTGCATCAAATTTCATGAATTTGTTGTGTTGTTTTCAGTTGACGTTATCAACTTTTTGATGAAGATGGCGTTAGAGAAGATCGCCTTCCTACCATTTGGATATCTGATAGATCAATGGAGGTGGAGTGTTTTTAGTGGAGAAACTACATCAGATAACTATAACAAGAAATGGTGGGATTTAAGGTAGGATCATTTTGACTCGCCTAAATTTACTTTAGCAGTGAAATGGTTCTCTTATTATCGCATCTGTAGGTGTGCCAGGTATTCCATTAGCTGAATAAAGTTAAAAAACAGAGAGTGTAAGACTCTTGAAGACGTAAACCTTCCGGGTATTTCACAAGCCGAGTAAGGTGAGGTAACGTAGGGCGTAAAAAATCCATTTCTGTTCATTTCACTGTGTTTTGTATTTCAGATGTAAACACCAAGGTATTTTCCCACCAGTAAAAAGAACAGACGACGATTTTGACCCTGGTGCTAAATATCATATACCCGACAATACCCCTTATATCAGGTATGTAATGACTGAAAATATACAAATTGTTGCTTGTTCAACTATTGACTATGTGGGTAGCATTGCACATCCATGGCGTATTGACATATCAAAAAAGGTAGGCTTCAATCATTCCCTAGTCGTTATTTGTCATTACTGATAGCGAAAGATCGAGCCAGGGTTATAAACTTTAAGAGTGGATTAATATGTCATAATCATTTCCTTTTCCTCCCCAAACTTTGAGTTAATCTTTTAATGATAGGATTCTATCTGATATATTTCAGATATTTTGTGAGTTTTGTGATCCAGTTTCAGTTCCATAAAGCTCTATGTCAGGCTGCCAACCATACTGGACCTCTTTATAAATGTGATATTTACCAGTCGAAAGAGGCCGGGCAATTATTAGGGTAAGCTGAATTTTTACTTACATAATTAGCACAGGACTTAATTCTACCTTGGAATAATTAACTGACACTTAATTGTACGAAGGTGTTACATTCATTCATAACAATACAACGCAAGTTTCTTTGTACGATAGCTTCTAGTGCCTTCTCAATTAATTTTTGTAAAGGGCCAAATGCATCTTATAAATGAAATATAAGGGCGAATAGAGCTTAGCTATATAGCATTCAAAGCGTTTAAGCAGAAGGAGTCACTTTAGAGGGGCCACTCTTAAGGACGTAGCGGACCGGATTTGGCAAGCGGGTCGCCATTTGGAGGGCCTGTTCTAGTGCTTCAGATGTTATTGACATTTCAGTCAGATCAAGCAACAGTTTCCATTCTCAAACATGCTATCCAATAGAACTCATAGAACTCTATACACAACATATAACTTTTAATAATTTGTTCAAGATGCTTTTTCTGAAAACAACTTCTATTTCCTATTTCAGAGATATGCTGAGTTTGGGAGCCTCTAAACCTTGGCCGGAAGCGATGGAGAAAATAACAGGACAGAGAAAGATGGACGCTCAGCCATTACTGGATTATTTCCAACCTCTGATGGATTGGTTAGAAAAACAGAATATTAACGAACGACCAGGCTGGAGTACTAGTTGCCCAGATGCCAGTGATTTTATGAAAGAAACAAAGAAAGACAATACGAGATCAGTATCCGCTGGGAATCGACTGCAATTTTCAGCCTGTACTTTGTTGTTAGTCTTTTCAATAATGTTAAAGATTTCAACTTTGGTGTAGATGTTACTTTTTGACAAATCCAAATAAAAATTTATAAATGACAATGTATTGCCGGATTAAAACTTGTAGCTCTTGTGTTAATTTTAAATTATCGAACGTCTTTTATTTTTAAGTAAATTTTAGGTAAATTTAATAATTCATCAATCCATTTGAAAAATCAAAAGCACACACAGTATCATTTAAGTAGTCCACAGAAAATTTAAAAAAGAACTGAAAAAAAAAACAACCAAAGAATCTTTTGTAGTTTATTTATAAAACATGTAAAATGGTACTAAATATTTTTTGATATAATATATTATACAATTTTTTTATAAAAGATATGTTATATAAATATATAATTTTTATACAAATATTAAATGTTTGTATAAAATCATGTTTTTATTTTTTAGACGATTTTGAGTGAGATATTTTGAGAAAATGTTTGTTATCATATACTTCTATACTAATCCAGAAATAGTTTGGCCATTATCAGTCGATACAGAAAAAACGCTGTGGTATTTTTCAATGAACTTCATCCACCAAACTTATTCCGGACAACATTTGTATATCAACAAGGGAAGGGAAATATTACAAAAACATTCTCGAAAGCTTTATATTTTACAGCTCGTAAGAGACGGTTGGTAAAAACTGCTTCTAAATTGAATAGTTTTTGAACTGATATAAGAAGGAAAACAAAAAATTGTACAGAATGTCGGAATACTCAGATTCGGAATACAGAGAATAAAATTATATAACTATTTCACACTACCAGCTGTAAACTGAGGGAAGAAACATTTTATACATCTATCTTGTGATTAGATTCTGAATATAAAAGGTTATAAATACATAATTAAAGAGAGAAACACCAACAAAAGGGTAGACAAGCATTGGACGCAGGACGAATTAGGGTCTTCACTTTTTTTCTGAGGACATTTCTCCTCCCAGCCGATATCTTCGCCATTTTGTTCTATTAACCACTTGGTCAGGGGTTCGAAATATTCCATAAGGGCATCTGCGTTCATCTTGTCTTCTCCAGCTATCAACATCATAGCTTCAGGCCACGGCTTGGATGAGCCTAGTTTTAACATTTCGCTATAAAATAAAAAAACTTTCGTTTGTATATTAATAGTAATAATTTTAATCTTTTATTAGCTTCTATATATGTACGCAAATATGTACAGTAAGGTCCTACAACGACCTTCATGACTTTTATCATGCTAAGCCTTGTCCAAATTCGTAAAGTCGCTTGCCTGGGGTTCCATACCCGAAATTAATATTTACAAGCACTGTACCTCATTTTTTGTCCAGCTGCCGTACTCTGATAGATATCACATTTATGTAGAGGTACATTCTGTCCTGCAGCCTGACATAGAGCTTTTTGGAATTGGAACTGTATAACAAAACTCACAAAATATCTGGAATATTGGAAAACAATCATTAATAGAGTTGCAGCCAGTAATGGCACACGCAGTCGTAGAATTACAAAGATTATACATAAAATAAAACCTGCCATTGCTGATTTTGATAAATATCACTAATTCATTTATCTTATAGGTTACAAAACTTTTCAAAAATACATCTTAATTTGTGCGAATTTCAACCACAGTGCACGTATTCAAATGTCACTGGTGTATATCAGATATTCATCGAATACTCACCTAATATAAGGCGTGTTTCCAGGGATGTGGAATTTTGCTCCGGGGTCAAAATCGTCTTCTGTTCTTTCTATTGGTGGAGATACACCTTGAAGACCACATCTAAATATAATAATAGAAACTTTAAAATCTTAGAGAGACGACTTACTAACGTCTTAAATGGCTGTATTCACTTTGACATTTTGAGGAACCTAATCCATTTGCCCAACCAACCCAATCCTAAGTTTAATCTAGGGCCATCTTATAACATAAAATCCAGGAAAACCTAAGCTGGAAAATAGATTTTTGTTTGCTATCATAAGGGAGTAGTCACTCCTTGTTCCTTTCTCCCTTTCTCTATAGTTAAGCTGTGAAAAGCCTACCTTAAATCCCACCATTTCTGGTTATAGTTATCTGGTGTAGTTTCTCCACTAAAAACACTCCATCTCCATTGATCTATCAGATATCCAAATGGTAGGAAGGCGATCTTCTGTAGAGCCATTCTCATTAAGAAATTAATATCCGCCTCTATAATGTAATCATAGGTTTGTGTTTTTAATATGTATCATAGCGTGGCGGCTCCCAAAGGCATTTTTTTTTCATTACTCCAATTATATCCCTATATCTTATTTCTAAGAATTAAAAAGTATTATACGTTTTTGATAAATTAGAAATCTATGTCTGAATTTGTCAAAATCAAGTCTATTTTCAAAGTTTTTCTAGTGAAAACACTTTGTCTCTTCCATTTGTTGAATCTTTCTCTCACGGTTTATGACAGCGATATCCTTATGGGGAATATGTCTCGACAGCATCAAAAGAGCTCCAACGATTTTTGGAATACGAACACAGATAATTGTATTTTGGTGAAAATGTTAATTGAAACAGTTAAGCAGTGGCGTTTCTAGGAATCTTTAGGTGTAACATTATACGAAATTTCAAAGTGGGGGACCAAGAACGGCCACTGCAGTGCACATAGGCCAGTTTTCTCAGCTGTGGCCTAATTTCACGGAGCTCCCAGAGCCATGGCCCCCTGTTCTATTCCAAACTATGGCAAAATATGGAATATAGCGCAAGGATTGTTGTTTTGTGCCTCTTCATCATCAGGTCAGATGTATTTAACTACAAGCAACTACAGACCTTACACAACAAAATATAGTTAAATAAAAGTTGGGCTAGAGAAAAAATGATGTACATCCTCATGCGTCATGGCCCCCAGGTTGGGAACCACTGACATAGGCAGAAGATCTTGTCAATAAGAGACAGAAAACAACACTGGTATCATTATTTACCGTCATCATTGGTAACTTCCGGTAATAAACCGATTTTCTGTAGGTGAATAGGAGTTTGTACAGAAAGTGAGATTACATCTCCTACTGCTTCGTGGAAACCTGAAATAGATTTCAATGGTAGAGAAGTCAAAACTTTCTAATTCGTTATCAAAGCGATTTAAGTTTCTGGGTGAAAACAAAGATGACAAGAAAATCAAAGACAATGTAAAATAGAATGTAAATCAAGGTATCGCTGAGAATTATATTTTGATTAAAAGTGAATGCTTAAAAAAGTTCCGAAGAACAAGGACAAGTTTGTCAGAGTGGTTGATAACATAAATGGGTTCAAATATGTTGAAACTGGTGCCTTCTGAAGTGTATCCATGCTTTTGTTGATGCATCAATATGCCTTTGTAAACGGAACTACATCCTGTGGATATTGGTAACGCCCAACATTTCAAGTTGGCATATAGAAATTAAATTAAGTACCTGGATTAGCTCCATCTCTATAAACAATATGTTGATCTTTATATTGTAAATAATATTCTATATGTCCCATCTCATGATGAACTGTTATTAAATCTTCCATTGTTATATCTGTACATTGTTTTACGCTGGAATATAGTGTATGACTTTTATTAGCCAAAAAATTGCACGCCAAACAGCAAAAAATATGGTATAAGGCTAAGCCATAACTTCTTTACATACACTCAAATGTTCGTAAATCTTCGGTTTGCTTAAAGAAATGTGCTCTGACAAGGGCAAAATCTCATAATGTCTATTAAAAAAAATTAAAGCTGAAAGCATACAAGACCCCGTCTATGCATGAGCATATCAGATCAAATCAAAACTGGCCTCTTTGACGTTCACAAGCCAATAAAAGATGGGCGTACATATGAAATAGTCTTTTATTGTGACAGAAAAATAAGATGTCGAGGTAGATAATCGAAAGTGAAACAAAGAAACTTCTAGATTTCTAGATATAGACAATTACCGAAAGTCTTTTCTGTTGTAGAAATCCCAGGCTGATGCATGACAAACGACATCTCTTCCATCTGTTGGCTTAGTCAACATGGAATGGTTCCAGAACTCTTCAGGCATCTCAATCAGTCCCAAAGATTTAAAAAACGCATCAGAAACTTCAAACATTTTTTCTGCTGTATAGCCCTGAAAGATATAAAAAAAATCTATACATGATGACGACCGTGAAATTCCTTCAGGGAAGTGTTTGTATGTACCATTGACTTATTTTACCGACTGGTTGGTGGTCAAGTGCAGATCTTTGCCTTGCTTAAAATGTGGTCGAAATCTGAACCATTCAATGCAGTTGATCATCCCAGCAGTCGTTCAATTTACAGTACGATTAGTTACGGATCCGATGAGATTTTGTTATTATTATTCCGTCATTTGACTTGATCAACCTTTTCGACTATAGAAGTTGGTATAAGAGTACTATAGAATTATTTTTACCTGTTGAACCATTTGAGGTGTAACGTCAATATCATCTTTACCTGGGTATGGTTCTAACAGGTTAAACAGATTATCCCACGTCTGTGCCCACATATTACCTTAAATAGTCAAATTTCCAGATACTTTACAAATCATTATGCAAATTCTTAGCGTTTACCTCTTGGGTTCAATCAGTCTAATTAAAATCAGACCCTAATTTCGTTTCGTTCGTTTTTTTTTTAATTCCGTTTTTTTTAACCACTACATTAGGGTCTGAGAACGAGACGCTGTAACAGCCTTTCACGTTAACTTTGACCTAACCTTGATAAAAATGACCTAATAAATAGTCTACAGCACTTAGGAATCCTAGAATGCACCTAATATTCGAGAACAAAATCCCAGCGCAGGAGAGGGCAAAGATCTGATTGGTTAAAACAAAGGTCATTAAGGTTAGGTCAAAGTTAACGTGAACGGCTATTACAAACGGTCTCCGTGAAAGTTACGCTAGCGCTCTGCAACATATCACGGTAATGAACAGCGGCCATTTGACCGGACTACATCAAAGTTGTCACGTAATCTCGTGCTTCTGGTAGTTCAAACATCAGAGGCTGGTCATTCGAGGCTACAAGTATTTGTAAACAAAGAACATGAAAACAAAAAGATATGTATTCAAACTGATAATAAAATGCGTAATTGGTCAACAGATAGCCACGATGTAGCATCAAATGCACGAGCAAGTGTCAGGATATTCCTCCATAGATCATATTGCTATGAACTATATTTTGTCGCGACGTTACAAGCAAGAAGTAAAGCGTCAAAGTAAAGAGTCTCGCGCATGAAGACACAACGAAAAACACCATTCATTACCGAGACAGATTATGGTTTACGGAAACTGCCGAGGATTGCCGATTGCGGCTATTACAGGGCCTGGTTCCCAGACCCTAATGTAGTGGTTAAAAAACCGGATTTAAAAAAAAAAAAAAAAAACGAACGAAACGAAATTAGGGTCTGATTTTAATTAGACTGGGGTTCAATAAAGGTCTTTAAATTTCAGTATATAGTGTAGTAGGCCCCTATTTCTATGACGAAACAGATCTCGTCGTTTTGTCATTGAGATTACCAAGCATCCTTTTCATATAGATTCCACATAGCTTGTAAAGTTTATTTGGCATGTGGGATTGTCTAGCTACCTATTCAGAGAGTCTACATAGCCTATAGTGTTTTTATTTGGTTTATATTGGGTTTTCAAATAATCATACCTTTGTCAACATTGCTAGTAATATCTATATTCATTGTATCATATCATATTTTGTATCATTTTTACAATGTAAAGAAAAAACTGACCCATAATATGAGCAGGTATATGTCCACTACCGGGAAATTTATCAGCGCCATATTGTTCCTTCAGCTTCTTTCTAGTATAAGCATGTAAATTGACATAGAGAGGTTCCAGGGTTTCATACAGGACTCTGAGATCTTCTTCAAATGTTGGTGTGTCATACCAGGATTTCCAATAGGCACCAGTATCAGGGTATCCTGAAATGTACATATTGACTATTAATATGCTTCAAGAACTCGGTTGATCTCGAACAGAATCTAATGTTGGTGCCATAATGGTAAACAATGTCAAGCCATTACGAACTCTACTATCACCTTTTAATGCATCACGGACGTTTGTAAATGCAGTAATTTAGGACACGACGCTAGCGAACATCAAGTTCTATGCGTTAATTTGTGTATATTCGCTATCTATCCTAGAACCCCATCAAATCGATGCCTTTATAAACTTTCGTTAAATGGATATTTTGAGGACTGTGAAAATGTACATTATATGGACTAGAACTTTTTATTACTAGTAATATACTTACCGTTCTGTACAATAGCTTCGTTACTCAAACTAACAAATTCTTCATATAAATCTTTAATCTTAGCACCAGTTGCATCTCGCCATCCTTTCCATATTGTTAACAGTTCATCATAATCTGTGGAGGTTGCCATCAGTCGAGATAGATCTAGGGAAATAGAAAGCGCCTAGATACAATGCTTTCAGTCACAACTGCTGTGATTTTATTTCTTTCATTTATTAAGCAGGTATCAACCGGCAATCCTCGGAAGTTTCACGGAGACCGTTTTAGCAGGTCAATAGGATGTTTGGACGGGTGAGAGGGTCAGAGAAAATATATGTTGGTGATACTACCCTTAACTTACAATCTGGAATCGGGATACGGGTCAGTACCAATCTATTAAGCTGACATGTTTAAGGCGTATACGTAAGCATCTGTTTGTTTATTCATGTTTTAATATGTGTCTTATAGCCATCTTCATATAAGCACTGATATATACGCACATTGAGATGGTTACTAGTTTAGTAAATATAGGAATATGCAAGTTTTACAAAATTTATCAGTATATCATACTACAACTCCACGTCTTATCATTACACTTATTAAAGTCTGTGTCTCAGTTTTTATACCATCACCATTCTGGGATTGTACTCAGATTTAGTGTACTTTTGATTTCAATATAATTTTTTTTAACAGTCAAGTACTTTATTCTATCGGTCATTCTGCAAATTTCCTGCCAAGTTAAAATCTTAGCCTCATTCAGATCACTTCCCACTTATTTTTGATTACCATCTCTTTATACTCTTGATGATAAGTATATTCATCAGGAGAAAGGGTACAAAAGCGACACGTGATCATGGCTTTTTAAAATGTGTATTATTATGTGTCTAAATATTGAAATATTATCAATGCGCTCGTGATAGTGAATAATATAACTTAAAGAATGTGATACTCTTTAACGAGCGCAGTTTTAAATCATATAGACACATTGAAAAGAAAATAAAAAATTATGTAACAACATAAACCTTGTGACATTGACAAAAACAACTCTGTATAAAATAGATAAATCACAATGAATAGTGCATTGTGTCTTCAGGTTCGACAGATAAAATCGAAAATAACAGAAGGCTAATACCGCTGTCCTGGCAAAATTTCCCTCACTGCACACTGCATGACGTTTGTCCGTCCTCATTGGCCCCAATACGTGCAGAATAACAGTACGTAAAACTCAATTGAACTTTAAACAAATTTGACATACCTGGACTCAAAGGTAGACAATCAGTCTCAGTCAAACAGACTTTACCAGTACTATATATAGCTTCCATTTCTGACATGATATGGTTCATCTAAAATACAACACAATTACAAATACAAATCACCGACAACTCTGGTCGTGGCTCCAGAATTTGTATGTAGTAAGATTCACTATTAGTCCACCTTTCAAGACATATCTAGACACCTGATACCACTTTTCATTATGATATACTTACACATGTATGATTGATATTCCTCATGTGAAAAATTCCTAAGCTGTTACCTATGTTTCGTCAAAATGTCTTTTTGGATTTATAGTTTTGTTTTGCTGTTCGGATCGTTAGTACTTGGTTTCTTTATCCCCCCATATATCCACGCCCTTGACTGTGATCAACTGGATTCTGATTCTGATTGCTTAGATTGATCACATGGTTTAATTTTTGTTAGAAGGTAGATGATGGGCAACAGCTATTTTTCATTAATCAGTGCATTGAGAAAGAGTTGTTCAGTCAGTAGCGTAGTTGGGGGGGTGGGGGGGGGGGGGGGTATTATTGATAATCGTCGGTTGAAAAAGTGCCGTCTGTAAACTTGAGCCGGTCGGCCGCAGGAATAAACATAATAACAAAAATCCAAAAATTTAGCTTCAATTAGCTTCCTACAGTGTGTAAAATATCTAAAATCCAGCGCTCCAGGTGAGCCTCTGGACCCCACTCGTTATTCGCTCCGCTCGAAATGTAAATATATTCTGTCGGTTCATCTTTACCATTGCCACCCCAGTTTCGAAAACTGGATTCGTTTTTCCGCATTGCCCATCAACTCGCCGCATCGTGCCCAACTCTACAAAAACGACTAATAAAAAGAAACTAAACGTTTTTGATAAAACCCGTATGGCCATAAAATATTTTAACCTGTTGTCTCGCATCGACTTTCTTTTTATTTATAATTTGGACCTGTTTGGGGAACATAAACCATAGTTTTAAGGTAAAATCTGGAATAAAATAAATAACCAAGTCTATACGATCAGAATCATAATACAAAATACATAAACTTATCTGGTGGTTTGTCAGGAAGTAGTTTCAAGACTTCAGACACCTTTAGTTTTGTTTTACAAGTCGTTTTTGTGCAGTTGGGCACAATGCGGCAAGTTGGGCAATGCTGCAAAACGAACCCAACGGCTACGCCACTGTGTTCAGTAAATGGTGCTGATTCATTATTGACAATAAAATACCATTACTTACTCGCTCTAGTTTGACCTTGTCTTTCATGGCAGCTGTTCCAATATCTACAAGTTTAGAATACAATCTTTTCAAATCGGCATCAGCAAAATTCTGCCAGTCATATTGAGAAGCGTTAGCTTCCACCTCTTGGTCAAACAGCGCCAATTTCAAACTCTCGTCTACCTGGAAAAGTTTTAATAAATACAATAATAAATACAATGAACATTCATATATAAAAATTTCCTTTTGTAACAATTGAAAACTGGTATCAGGTTCTTGAAGAGTTAGCTTACCCTGCTTGGCGCCACACCCGCCACTACTGCTCAATGATACTACATCAATAGGTTATTGATTTCTGATTTCTGTCACAAAATCAATTTTAAAGGTTTACTTTCAAGGCGTTAATTTAATAAAATTCAACATTAAGAATGATAATCAAGGAAACAAAAATGATAATCTAGAAAACAATAATCTAGAAAACGAAAATGATAATCTAGAAAACAAAACAAAAATCTAGAAAACAAGAATGATATTGTAGAAAATACGGAGCCCCTAACACGCAGTGGAAATACTTTTTTAAAAAGTTATTTCGTTTAAACGAATTAATTATTTCGTTTAAACGAATTAATTTGACTATTTCGTTTAAACGATTTAAATTAATAAAATAATAATATAAATGTATGCTCAACAGAAAAAATAGAAGTAAAGATTTATTTCGTTTAAACATAATTTTATTTCGATTCTAAGACGAAATAATTATTTCGTTTAATCGAAATAAATATTTCGTTTAATCGAAATAACTATTTCGTTTAAATGAAACAATTTCGTTTCAACGAAATAAATGCTATTATTTCGTCTTATAAACTCAAAGTGACCTACCATAGCCTGTTGGTTTTCTATGGTAATATTAGTATTGTAATTCCAGGCGGCCAACACATATTCATAAATTACCACTTCTGAGCGTGCATTCACTTCCTCGGCATATACACTTGCAGCAGCCTCATCCGTCATTAACTCACTGTGTGCGAAATGCACCACAAGCAGAAGCAAGAGTTTAACCGACATCATCGCGGAGATAAGTTTGTGTAATAGACGCCCAAACTATAGTTTGTGGGTTTGTGAGTGGAAAGAGAATATATTTATGGTGTGCGAGATACTAATACAGTTGTTATAACCTCGACCCATTTTGCTTTTAATTTTTATTTATGAAGATTTTATAAAGGTTGTTATTGAATTGTTGAAGATCAAATATATCGAATATATCACAGGCTACTTGCAGTCCAGTAGTCCACATATACAACACTTTTTTGGCAAGTAACCGTGTGCTTCTGTCTGAAGGTCAGTTTTTCTTCTTTCAGTTTTAAAAGATTTCGTGCCTTACCTAATCCATTAGACTTGGCGCTTTGAAGAGAACCAAGCGCTAAAGACTAAATAATAAAGATAGTGGACCACAGCCATATACGCCCACCATGGCATGTGGGTGGTAAAAACGAAAACTATTTTGAAGATATTGGACCATTGCAATATATGCCCACTGTTGTAAGCAAAATGCAATTTTCAAAGCTTTGTGATTTCGAGTTTTGTTATTGAAAATTGTATTCATGTCAGTTTTAAAATCATACATTCTATTGATAAAGTCAGCATTCTTTAACAATAATTTTAAAAAATGAACTTTACCTTCGTGTCATGAATATGTATGCACATACATTGTGTTTACCAGCTCCATCAAAATCGGTTGAAAACTAAGAGAGTAATAGCATATTTAAGATTTTGGGGCAAGGGCAATAACTCTGCTTCTTACGGTCAAAAATAGCTCAAATAAGAACTTTATCTTCGTTTTATGAATATGTATACACATACCGAATTTCATTTGATCCGATTTAAAAATCAGTTTTTAGAGCGTTTACAAGAAAATGTTGACGGACGGACGGACGGACGGAGATGCCGACAATATACGTCCACATAGAGAGATGTGGGCGTATAAAAAAAAAAAATAAAAAAAAAAATTCAAGACCTATTTAACAAGGACGATTATGAATTCCTGTCTATTTTTTTTTACCAGATCCTCCTCCTGTGCATAACACATTTTTCGAATGCTAATCTAGGAAACAAGAATGCTAATTTAGGAAACCTCTATGATAATCTAGGAAATAAGAATGATAATCTAGGAAACACGAATGATAATCTAGTAAACATAATGATAATCTAGGAAACAAGAATCTAGGAAACAAGAATGATAATCTAGGAAACAAGAATGATAATCTAGGAAACAAGAATGATAATCTAGGAAACAAGAATCTAGGAAACAAGAATGATAATCTAGGAAACAAGAATAGTTATCTAGAAAACAGGAATCTAAAAAACAAAAATGATAATTAAAAAAAACAAAACAATAATGTAAAAATCAAGAAAGATATTGTAGAAAACGAAAATGATAATTCAGAATACAGGAATGATAATCTAAAAAACAGAAATGATATTTATTCAGAAAACGAAAATGATAATTTAGAAAACAGAATTATAATATAGGAAACAAGAATGATTACCTTGGGAACAAGAATGATAATCTAGAAAGCAAAAATTATAATCTATGAAACAGAAATGGTAATCTAGAAAATAAGAAAGATAACCTAAGAAATAAAAATGATAATTTAGAAAACTGAATGATAATATAGGAAACAAGAATGATAACCCGGGAACAAGAATGATAATCTAGAAAGCAAAAATTATATAAATATATGAAACAGAAATGGTAATCTAGAAAATAAGAAGGATAACCTAGGAAAAAGAATGATAATGTAGAAAGCAAGAATCTAGAAAACAAAAATGAAATCTAGAAAACAAAACAGTAATCTAGAAAACAAGAATGATATTGTAGGAAACGAAAATGATAATCACAAAAATCAAATACACATATATAGTAAATATAGAATTAATTTTGAAATAATAACCCTTTAATGTAAGTTTTACAGAAAGAGCAGAAAGAGCAGAAGCTCAAATTGACCTACCAAAGCCTGTTGGTTTTCTGTGGTAATATTAGTGAAGTAAATCCAGGCTGCCAACACATAATTATACGTTACCACTTCTGAGCGTGCATTCACTTCCTCGGCATATACACTTGCAGCAGCCTCATCCTTTATTAACTCACTGTGTGCGAAATGCACCACAAGCAGAAGCAAGCCGAGTTTAACCGCCATCATCGCGGAGATGTCAGTGTAAATGCGTTTGTGGTTTTGCGAGTTGATAGGGAAGATATTTATAGTGTGCGATATAAATACGGTTGTTCCACCTCGACCAATTTTGCTTTTAATTTTTATTTATGAACTCTTAAAGATTTTAAAAAGGTTCTTTCTGAATTGTTGAAGATCAAACAATATATCACAGGATACTTATATAGTCCAAATATAGAACACTTTTTTTTGGCAATTAACCGTGTGCTTCGGATAAGGAGTGACTTAACGACCAGTAAGTTCTTTGTTCAGTTTACAAAAATTTGTTGCCTAATCTATGTGACAAGACGCTTATGGAGGACAAAAAAGCGCTAAAATCTATAACAAACATTGTGGGTTGTATTAGCGAAGGGTTGTAGCATGGAAAACTTGTTTTGCCCCTTACCCTCTCTTCCCTTGTAATAATTTTTAACCTATTTCATTACTGCATTGCCCTGCCAGATCTATTATCTATCCACTGAACAATCAAGTCTGGCCGCAGTGTAGATCGTTCTAAGGATAGAAATAAATATATGTTTTTCATCGATTTTATTTAGTTAATTTCTAATTTATACGAGCAAGATGATACCTTCGGATTTTTCAACCCGGTTTCCCCCTTTCAGTGATGCAGGTCGGAGGGGCTGACATGGAAAAGCGTCTAGTCGTTCGGATGGGACAATATACCGAGGGCCCCGTGTGCTATTGGCTGTGCACGTTAAAGATCCCTCGACATTTGGAAATCGAAAATAAGAGCAGGCTAATGCCGCTGTCCTGGCAAAATTTCCCTCATTGCACACTGCATGGCGTTTGCCCGTCCTCAATTAGCCCATATAGGTGCAGAAAGTAGGACGTAAAACTCCATTCATTTCATTTTTTAATTTATACGAGCAGAACTTCGCATAAACATCTATAACCTGGGTTTTCAACTGGTTTTCTCAAGTGTCCCTGATTATGCATTATGAAATTACCATGTCCCCTGAATATAAATTTTCTGCTGAAAACTGAAAAGATGCAATTTCAAAGTTTGATAAAGTCACAGCATTTTGCTTTTTAATTTGAACTTCTATTAAATCTCAACAAGTTAAAGTGTTACCAACTCTTAGAATGAACAAACAAATTAAGGTCTCAAACTTGGCCAAAAACAGTATCATATTCATCAACGGTGTCCAAAGTATACAAACATAATTCCATACAATAAAAGGTTATAATTGAAAAAGGCTTAATATTTGATTGAGCGTTTTTCAATTACGTATATAAACATTATTTGGGTGATCTGTTGTACTTTATATGCCACCTGGTAAGTCCCCTGATAAATAAATAAATACTCTTATTCACCAAGTTTGAAAATTTAGATTTTCTGTTCATTCTAAGAGGTTGTATTCCTTTAAAGGGGCACAAGCTTCATTTTCGTGGGTCGATTTTTCCAAGTCTCAGAAACGGGGACTTTTTTAGCTCAGCAATTTAGTACTGGTTATCACAACTCACCATTCAAATTTGAGCCTTCAAATCCATGTGCATCCATAATTATTAGCATTTGAAAGTTATAATGCCCTACTACTCATTATGGATACTATGCAATATATAGAAAAGTCATCTATAGAAATAGAAGGAGAAATGTCTAATTTAAGATATATTTGAAGGAAATATGCAATTTTCGTACAATTCAAGTGCTTCTGAAGGATACTTAAGTATATTCAAGACCCAAATCAACCAATAAAAATGAAGACTGGTCCCTTTTAAGTAAAATATCGATTGTTCAATAAATAAGAAATGCGAATGCAACTTAAGGATTTTTCGCGTGTTGAACCAATTTTGAAAATTTTGGGCTCGGTGGTTCAGTTCAGTTCAAAAGTTGTGAGCAAGCCGCACTTTGGCTCCCAATAGCAACAAATAAGAATGCAACTTAGAGATTTTTCGCGTGTTGAACCAATTTTGAAAATTTTGGGCTCGGTGGTTCAGTTCAGTTCAAAAGTTGTGAGCAAGCCGCACTTTGGCTCCCAATAGCAACAAATAAGAATGCAACTTAGAGATTTTTCGCGTGTTGAACTAATTTTGAAAATTTCGGGCTCGGTGATTCAAGTTCATGACCATTACACGTCAGCATGGAAATTGTGGCCTAGCTGTAAGTAGTTGTTGTGGGAAGTGAACGGACAATGGATGCATATCCATTCAGATGAACAACATATTCTGCTTTTTTTTAGACTTACAGCTCAGTTTGTGTCTCCAGGAAATTGTCCAAATTACCTCAGTCTGGGACTGTCCCCCAAGTTGAAAACCAAGGATCTATAAAAACTATTTTCAAGTCTACGCCCTGTAATTATTTTACACATAAAACTGTCATTGTTTAGCTTCTGCTTGTACTTGTATCCAGTTAAAATTAATGCGATTTATTTACCGCGTAAATATTTGACAAGGTATACTCGAATTGTGGAGTGTTTACCTTCATACCTCAGGTATCTGAAAGTGATATAGGGCCTACATGTATCTAGTTAGTGATTCCTATAAAGGCGTAGGATATGTACATTGAGTGAAAGGGAGAAGGGGGAAAAGGGGTTCCCTACAATTCGATGTGCTTTGGGGAAGCGAATGGACAAAGCATTTTTCTGCTCTCATCACATAGAATAAAAGATAAGGTATTTCTTTTTCTTCTTTAAATTTTAAAAATTATACCATGATATTCATAAACAGTTTAAATTAAGTATTTTGACCTTTTTTCAGTATTTATTTTTCTGTACGATACAACAATTTTTATCTATGATTTGACCAGATCTGTGGAAAATTAACCCAATAACATCAACAGTTGTTAGCAAGACCGCACTTTGGCTCCCAATAGCAACATAGACCATAACACTTTAAGAAAATGAAACAGACGGTTTTTGTTGACGGTCTATGGAACAGCTTCGGTTAACACAAATAACCTCCCTGCCCCACAAATGTTAAAGTAATCATTGGAATCAACAAAATAACATTAACAATACTGAAAACCCAAATATACTGGATAAAAACACTGAAGAGTTTATTGTAGCACAGTTTGGACAGTTTTCATTCCAACCAATCGTCTCGTTAGAATTCTGTTCCTCCAACCAATCAATGAGTGGTTTAAAATATTCCATCAACGGTTGAGCATCTATTTTACGACTACCAACAATCAGTTCCAAGGCGTCTTCCCATGGCTTGGAGGATCCTAACTTTAATACATCACTGAAAGACAAGATACTTGTGATAATTACAAATGAAAAGAAACATATTTAATTGTAGACTCATATAATGTCAGTAATATTATAGAAATATGATCTGGCTATTTAATTCCAGACGAACCGAATGGCAGTCTGAAAATTAAAAAAAGTTAAAGGGATGTAAAGAGGTTTTCTATATTGTTTCACCATTTAATTTTCATCATACGTCGTTAGTTCCTTCAAGTGTCAAGCTCCCCTATACACGCGAAAAGAAAACCTATTTACAAACCCTTAGTATGATACATAACATACAATACATTAATTTCAAGAACATCACCGTTTCAATATTTGATTTGAGACGAACAGAAAAAAGGTATTTTAATCTGAAAAGTACTATTGATATATGACATTCAGACCTTGATCTTTCAGATATTTATAGAACTATATCCGTGTGATATATAACTAAGATAACACAATTGGGCTGTAAATATCCTGAATGGACATAGGTCAAAGTCACGAGGCTAAGTTTTTTTGTGAATTTGGTCAAAGTAAGGTAAAGTTTTAAGCCACTTAAAACTTCAAGATAAGGAGACAACCGTAAGGAAGACGTGGTAAATCCATGTTCTAGGTTTTGAGCTCTTGAATTGTCTTCTTGTATTTGTATTGGTGGTTGCATACATGTTTCCAGATTGACGGTAAATTTGGATTGCCAGAGGTCTAAAAAGCAGAAAAAGCGATCAATACCTAATTGACAAATTTTCTTGCACTGAGAGATATTACAGTTCATTAATCTGGGGAGAAAGCGGGTTTATCAAGGCACAGAGACTTACCCTAGTAGCTTTCCTGCTTTCTTAGATTGATAGATATCACAAGTATGGAGTGGTCCTGTCTCGTTCGCTTCTTTACATAAAGCTTTATGAAACTGGAATTCTAGAATACCACTTACAAAATATCTGAGGAAAGAGAACGGGTTTGATAAATATTATACAACCAATTGTTTACAACTAAAGAATATTATTAACTAGGTGCTCCCCCGGCTAGAGCCCCCCCCCCCCCCCTATTTTTGGTCGAAAGTGCATATCATGATACGACCAAACCCTCTAAAAATTTGCCGCTCGCGCCTTCGCCGCTCGTGGTGCCGATAAATTTGAAGTGTGTTATATTTCCCCAATTCTCTAAATCCTGGATCCGCCCCCGATCCTTCCAAATAAACATAATGTAAAGTGTTTGTCCATTATAAAACCAACCTGATATAAGGAGTATTAGAAGAAATATGATATTTAGCTCCAGGATCAAAATCTTCTTCTGTTCTTTTTACTGGTGGTGATATTCCTTGATATTTACATCTGAAAAAGAGGGAAACAGTTTTAACCCTGGTAAAGTCATTTCAGTTTTATTGGCTCGTTGCAACTGTGAAAAATGGTAGTCTCCGAGTCCGACTTTCAGGCCGTTTAGAATGGATACTAATGACAACCTGCGACAACTGATGCAACTGGTGATACATGGAGACAAGTAATGACAACTGGTTACAATTTATGGCAACTGGTGACAACAGATGACAACAGGAGACAACAGGAGACAACAGGCGGCCACTGGAAACAATTGGTGACAACAGTGGCAATTGCAATCGAAGCCCATAGTCAAATCAGTGCGATCATGCAATTGCTTTGAGCCAGTCTGAGTACCCCATTAAGATGGCAAGGTTAGCAATTACAATGTCCCTACCTGAGATCCCACCATTTCTGGTTATAGTTATCTGGTGTAGTTTCTCCACTAAAAACACTCCATCTCCATTGATCTATCAGATATCCAAATGGTAGGAAGGCGATATTATTCAAGGCTTGGCTTAATAAAAAGTTAATGTCTGCTTCTGCAATGACAGAAAATTATGTGAATTCGTGAGTATTAGGATTGGAGATAAATAGCCAAGCACTTAAATGAAAATATAAAAGTAATTAAGTTTCTATAGATTGTATCGCTAAATCTTCCATACCTTTGCTTCTTTCTGCTGTTTTTAAAAGGTTAATTTTCTTCAAATGTTTGGGGGTCGATACAGATAGTGCTAAAACATCTCCTACGGCTTCGTGAAAACCTGAAAAAAATATTATATGAGTTGACAGTCTGGCAAATTGAACACGAGATAGAGAAGAAATGACAAAGGCCTCACCGCCTGTTCCCCATCGTTACTTTATTTCGTTGACATCTTTGACATTCTGAACTAGCTCTTATATTTCATTGGGCGAAATTTTGTCAAATGCCAACACTATAACTGTTTGCTAATCGATTTATTTATGTTCTGGGGTAATAATATTTGGAATATAGATTTTATCAAACGTATCTCAACGTTACAAAATGCAAAAACCAAAGCTCGAATATATAGCTCAATGTTACTAACGACCTGAAACGCAAAACGAAACCCGAAATCCACAACAATTCTGCCATTATATTGGAGCAGTTAATGATTTTTCTTGATACCCGGAAGTATACAATCAATAAATGAATAAATATTTCATAATAAAAATGTGACACCTATGTGGCTCAGAAATATCACTTGATGAAAACCTACCTGGATTAGCACCATTTTGATAAATAGCAGGTAAATTTTTATATTGTAGATAATACTGGATATGACCCATCTCATGATGAACCACAAATAGATCGGCCATTGTTACATCTGTACATTGTTTGATCCTATAGAGCAATAAAAACAGTGGCGGGTTAAGGACTTTTTGGGCCGTAAACAAAAAATGGTAGAGGGTCTATTTTTTTTTCAAATTTAGTGGGAGGGGGTTGGGGTTGCCGTTTTTAAATTTGTTGTTTCTGGGGCCTTATTCCCGGAAACTTAACTTAGATATAATCCAGATTTTAAGAAATACAAAATCAAATCTTCTTAAATTAAGTTTTCGAGAATAAGGCAGGGGCGGACTGGGCCGCATGGGCACATGGCTAAAGCCATGCGGGCCGGTGTTCAGAGGGCCGGTTTGTGAAAAATGACAGGTCCGAAGTCCGAAATTTAGTCGTTTGTGACCAATCTCTATATCTTCCAATGGTACCTACTATAAAAATAGATCGGTTTATTTTGATAATTTTCTAAATTTCGGTAATACATTTCCATTTTCTGGCCAACTAGTTTTGAGAGCTGGAGGCGCTCGGAAATCACGTTTATGGCAGTCACTTTTCAAAATTTTCTGGGGGAGGACCCCTTAAGACACACCTAAGTGGGCCGGTCACTGGAAAAAAGCCATGGCCGCGTCACGGCCCCAGTCCGCCCCTGGAATAAGGCCCCTGATCAACAGCGTGAATGGCGCTTTCCTCTTGCGAAAGGTTTCAAATATTATCTCCAAAGAAAATTTGGGTTGATTTTCTTGCATACCAGGCTGTTGTAAAACCCATTTCTTGTTGACAACTTCCACCTCTTGAAGTGATTTTCTTACATCTGCGACCTGTTCCTATATTCTTGTTGACAGAGCTCAGCTCTTGGCGACGGTTCGTTGGTATCATACCTCAAGAACATTTTGAATATTAGGATAAAAGTCCTTGAAGTGAGCCCTTTCCGAAATATATTTCTCGTTGACAACTCCCACCTCTTGACGTGGGTTCTAGGGACAGTGTATCCCAAAAGTTTTCGGTCAGATTTCCTTGCATCTGCGGCCTGTTCTGATATTCTTTATACCTTATACAGAATTCTCGTTGACAAAGCTTGTATCCCAAGAAAATTTTTGAAAATTGATTGATTTAGTTGCATCTCAGGCAATACCGAAGAGTACCGAAGGATATAATATATAACGTTTATTATCGTTTCTTATGAAATAAAAACATAATACGAAGGAATTATGAGGATATATATTATAGACTATATTCATCTAAATAAAGGCATTTTATTTTTTAATTATTGTTCTACAAGTTGAAATTGAAGGTCACAGTTTTAAAGTGTTTTACTGAAGTACTCTCAAACTTATAACAAGCTAAAATATAGGCAATTATCATGGACATTAATGGCTCTGAGAGCCGTTTTTATTTGTCTTAAAGAATGACATTTAAAGAATTATGTACAAAAAAAAAAAAATAAAAAAAAATAAATATAAACTGGAAGTGGAGTTAAAAATAAATTTGAATGATGCAAAGGAGGTATTTTTGTAATAATTATCAGGACTTGGGCTACATGTAAGCAAAAATAAAAGAAGGCAAATAAGGCTACCTGTTTCACTATCATAACTGTATTGCCCATCCGGTTATATAAGTAGTAGTTATAAATGTTCCTGATACATATACATTATACAGGGACTAGACACTCTTTTGTAAATATTATCAGTTGTATACTTACCGAAAATCTTTATTGTTATAAAAATTCCAGGCGGAAGCATGACACACGACTTCTCGATCTTTCGGTTTTTCTATCATTGAATGATCCCAGAAAGGCTGTGGAACTTTTTCAAGACCCAGAGATTCAAAAAACTCATCTGATACTTGGAACATCTTTAAAGGGGTATAATTCTGAAACGATGTTACAAATTACAAGGTCACAAATTACAAAAGGCAAACACAAATTGAATTTTAGTGATTGGTTCGATCGTTTATTCATTCATATCGTCAATTATTCATTCATTCATTCATTCATTCATGAACCCGTACCTGTTGCTTCATGGCAGCTGTGACGTCAACACTCTCTATGTCGTAGGGTTTCAGTATATCAAAAATACCACTCCATGCCTGTGACCACATATTACCTGTAATAAACAATAATATTTTATTTATAATATATGGTCTTAGTGTATACGTTCAGTGGTTGCTTTACGATTTCTTCAACTTAAAAAACTCCATGATCACCATGTTGAATATTTGCCCAAATGTAAAGTATTGGCCAGTCAGTCATATTGGTTCACGGAAATTTCAACGAAATTCCTTAAAGGGGAATGTTCATTTCCATTTCCGATGGTCGATTTAGGACTTGAATATATAATTAGCCTCAAGAGTACTAGAAGTACGCGTAGAAATGCACAAAAATCATATTAAATTTCTTCAATTTTATCCTTTCCTTAATCTTCCATTTTCTGTATTATGTGTTTCTATATAACGCATAGTCTTATTAAACGACGAGTCGTATTTTTGTCTTTCAAACGCTGATAATTATGGGTACACATGTTTTTGAAGGCTTAAATTTTGTAGGAGAGATGAACAATATGATGGATTAGACTAGCTAAACAATTCCAGATTCTGAGACTAATTTTTTTTGGTCGAACAATTAGTGAACATAGCCCTTTAAAAATGCTATAGAATGTTGAAGTTCTTGATTTGATTTAACATGGAAAGCCATCCCTTTTAAGAGGAAAAAATTAATGGAGTTTTACGTCCTACTTTTCTGTACCTATATGGGCTAATTGAGTAGGCCTACGGGCAAACGCCATGCAGTGTGCAATGAGGGAAATTTTGACAGGACAGCGGCATTAGCCAGCTCTTATTATCGAGTTCCAACTGTCGAGGGATCTTTAACATGCACAGCCAATAGCACACGGGACCTCGGTTTATTGTCCCATCCGAACGACTAGATGCTTTTTCCATGCCAGCCCCTCCGACCTGCATCACTGACAAGGGGAAACCGGGTTGAAAAATCCGAAGGTATCATCTCGACCAATGCCGGGATGGAATCTTGGACCTTCAGGTTAGTGAGCAAGCGTCTGACTCACTGAGACACCCCCTTTTAAGGAGTAAATCCATCCAGACAAACAATTAGGTTGCAAAGATAAGTGTTAACTCATGTAAAGATTGTATACAATACACATAGCATTCGACGCGACATGTGTCAATGTTCTAGACTATTTTAAGACTCAACACTAAATGGTCAAGATCAGACAACCTTTGCTCGAAGATTGTTTTAGATTGACTGATTTGAAAGCAAGAGAAGATAACTCTGTTTGAAGGATGGTTTTGATTAGTCTAACTATGTTGTTTCAATATGGCGATCTCTGTTTCATGTACAAGGTTATATAGCAAACAAATTCACTCTCGAAGTTGATACGAGTGTACACATACATGATGTAGATCTAAAAAAAAACATAGACATCTATTTCTCACTATGCTAGCTTCAAACGGTCTCCGTGAAAGTTACGCTAGCGCTCTGCAACATATCACTGTAATGAACAGCGGCCATTTGACCGGACTACATCAAAGTTGTCTCCTAATCTCGTGGTTCTGGTAGTTCAAACATCAGAGACTGGTCATTCGAGGCTACAGGTATTTGTAAACCAAGAACATGAAAACAAAATGACATGTATTTAAAATGATAATCAAATGCGTAATTGGTTAACAGATAGTCACGATGTAGCATCAAATGCACAAGCAAATATCAGAATATTCCTCTATAAATTATATTGCTTTGAACTATATTTTTGTCGCGACGTTACAAGTAAGAAGTAAAGCGTCAAAGTAAAAAGTCTCGCGCATGAAAACACAACGAAAAACACCATTCATTACCGAGACAGATTATGGTTTACGGAAACTACCGAGGATTGCCGATTGTGCTAGCTTATATATAGTCACTTCCGGTCATCGTTAAAAAGCAACAGTCTACACGTACCTAGTAAATGTGCAGGGATATGACCTGAGGATGGGAAATATTGTTCACCGTAGACGTTGATAAGTTTTCTTCTGACGTAGGCATGTAGTTGATAATACAGGGGCTTAAGCTGGTTATATAACCTTTCTAAATCTTCTTGAAATGTCTCACTTTCATAGGTAGATCGCCAAGCCTCACCCGCATCACTATATCCTAGAATAGATGCAGGAATAAATGCTTTTGAACATAAGAGAATATACCACCAAACAACCAATGTTTTGCACGAAATAATTCTGACCGCGGTTCAACTCCCCCTCCCCCCTTAAAAACATTGTTGACCAAATCTCTCCAGCTAATGATTTTAAATAGATTTTCATAACATCACCCATTTCAAACATCTTAAAGGGTGTGTAGATTTATTGGTGGGACCAACCTCTGGGAATTAAATCCTCATTCACCTCATGGTCAGTGTGTAGCAAATAATGTATTTTGTAATACAAAAGGAGTTCAAGAAGGGGGACACGTCACCGCCGCCCACCCCCCCCCCCCTTAATCCACGCCCTTGATAATGGTATACAATATTGTATGTTGTATACATGTAAATGTAAAAAGCTTATATACACACCACCATCTCGATAAGCTTCGTTAATCAACTCGACAAACTCTGAGTAGAGTGGTTTAAGGTGTTTGCCTGTAGCATCTCTCCATTTCACCCACGCTTCTTGTAACATGTCATAATCTCTTGATTGACTAAATAACCTGGTCAGACCTGAAAATATACCAAACTAGAAAAATTAGCATAGTACTATCAATAAAGTACTTTCTGTTTTAGGAGTTAATAATATTTGTATCACATAGAAATTGGAGAGGAAAAAGGGACAGGATAAATAGATACTATGGAAAATTTGAGGACAGATGCGAGAAAGGAGTCAATAATTCAATACAGACTGTAATAGGCGAGCATAAGAAACGCGGCGTAGAGTTGAAGGGATCATTGGTATCCTTGCTTCGATTTACAGTAATATAATTAAAGGGGAATGTTCAGCATTTTCGAGATAAAAATTGTATTGGTCGAACAGTTAGTGAACATATCCCTTTAAAGTGATACTGCGTCTTAGAATGAACAAAAAAAATAAATTTTCAAACTTGGTCAATAGGAGTATATATTCACCAGGGGACAAACCAGTGGCATAACTATAAAACAGATTACCTAAGTAATTTTATAAATCCAGAAAACTATGTTTAAATACAAAAATTAATAAATCCCTTAATCCAAATAAAGACATTTATCAATAATAATCTGTAATTGTATGGAAAATTACATAGTTTTATGGGTTTATTTGATTCTGTTTTATACTTTGGACATTGTTTGATGAATATATACTCTTATTGACCAAGTTTGAGAACTTAATTTTTTTGTTCATTCTAAGAGGTTGTATCGCTTTAAGGTAGCAATTCAAAATGTTCTGTAGTATATTTCTAAGATTATTAAAACTTCTCATGAATAGACAGGTTGTCAAAAAGGGCGTTTTCAATTGTTTTGATTTAAGATTGCATAATATCATTGCAAAATAAAATAAGTCAAGATGTTTGCTGGTATTTAAATGGTTCAAGGCCACGATGTTGTCTCTAGTTAATAATCTGATAATTAGTTAGTGTTAATCAGCTGTCTTAATAAGATAATGTTCTTACTGAATGCATAAAGAATGAAAAATGTGTCCAAATTTTATTTACTATTATTAAACACTGCTTTGAAAACGGGCAAGTACCAGATATTTGGTTGAAAGGAATCATCAAGCCGATACCCAAAAATGATGGTGGATGTAAATGGGACCCCTTATCTTATAGAGGAATCACCGTGTTATCAATTCCTTGTAAAATTTATGCAGATGTGTTAAACAATAGACTTTCGAACTGGTTAGAAGACAATGATCTTTTAGCAACTGAACAAAATGGCTTTAGGAAAGGCAGAAACTGTGTAGACCATATCTATGTCTTGGATAATATCATTAAAAATAGAAAAAGTTCTAAAAAACAAACATTTGCATGCTTTGTGGACATGAAAAAGTGTTTCGACACCATAAACAGAGACTGTCTTTTATACAAGCTCAAGTCTATAGGAATCGGTGGGAACTTCCTAGATAGTATTTCGTCACTTTATAGTAATGTTAGTTGTTCTGTTCAATTAAACTCGCTTAGAACGAATTGGTTCTCAGTTAGCCAAGGTGTAAAGCAGGGGTGTGTTTTATCTCCAAGTTTGTTCGCAATATATGCCAATGATTTGGTCGAAGAGATAAACGAGCTTGGATGTGGAATCGATGTTGGGGATGGGAAGATTTCAATTTTGCTCTATGCTGATGATATTGTTTTAATAGCTCCAGACGAGAACAAACTGCAAGCGTTAATTGACACTCTGAGTAATTGGTGTGATAGATGGAGGCTACTAGTTAATGAAAATAAAACAAAGATTGTACATTTCAGAAACAGAAGTGTGAATAGAAGTAATGTCCAGTTTAAATGTGGTAATATTGATTTGTCTTACTCTGAGGCATATAAATACTTAGGTATCTGGATGAACGAATTCTCTGATTACTCTTTCAGTGCAAAGCAATTAGCACTGGCTGCTAATAGGGCTCTAGGAGTAATCAAGGTAAAACACTTTAAATGTGGTGGATTTTCATATGATGTTTATACAAAGTTATATGACTCAATGGTCCGTCCTATATTTACCTATGCTTCTGGGATATGGGGTTTAATTAGCCATAACTGTATTAATGTTGTTCATGTAAATGCTTGTAAATTTTTCTTGGGTTTGAATAAGAGAAGCAGTAATGTCGCAGCAAGAGGTGATATGGGGTGGCTACAAGGGGATGATCTAATAAAATTAGAAGTATTCCGTTTGTGGAATCGAATAATGTCTAAATCGGAAGATAGTTTGATTAGAAAGGTTCACAACTGGTCAATCAGTAGAAAATCGTCATGGGATTATCGAACGTACAAATTAGGTAACAAATTGGGTTTAATTAATGACACGGACGAATTAGTTAATTATGATAAATTGTGGGATGTGTTCTGGGACAGGGAGAGAGATGACTGGCACAAAAAGGTATGGAACGACACTAAAAATATAAATGGCAATAAGCTACGTTTTTACAGAGTATTTAAACATGAATTTGGTACAGAATGTTTCGTTACGGCTGTAAAAAATACGACTCACAGGCGAACACTGTCGCTCTTTAGAGCAGGGTCACTTCCTCTTAGAATCGAGACGGGGCGGTATACTCGACCCCCTGAACAAATCCAAGACCGTATCTGCCTTCATTGTTTTATGAGAAAAACGGAAGACGAGAAACACTTCCTGTTTCATTGTGATATGTACAGCCATTTACGAACAAACCTTTTAGTCAAAGCCTTAGAATATAATAACAACTTCCATGTTTTAAGTGAGGATGATAAGTTAATATTTTTAATGAATCATGAACCTATTTTACCGCTGCTAGCGTCGACTCTTCATAAAATGCTAATTTTAAGAAGGAGCTCGCTTATATGAAATGTTTTAACTGTGCATATATGCAAGTCTGTAAGATCTATAATTTTTTATCATTTTTACATGGTCATGTTTTTATTTGTGTAAATTTTTAACACTTATCTGTTGGAGTTTTATATGAATCATGAAGTTTTTTACAACCTATAAGGATCTATTTTATGTCAATTATGTTTCAATGTGTCTCATAAGTCGATTTCGGCTGGCATCCATTTTCTTTTTTCTTAAATATCTGATGTTATCTTTTTGCTGTAAATATGTAAATGGATGGTGACACTTTAATAAAATAAATTATTATTATTATTATTATTATTATTTGAAGGGATATAACTGTCTGAATCTGAATTATTGTTCACATTATATCGGAAGCTAACACCATCGGGTTGTTTAGACTGAATGGTGTGAAAATCACGCAGAGAAATCTGTCAAGTTTCTCGGTGTGCACTTTGATGGTATGCTTAATTGGAATAAACACATTGAGTATATCTGTAATCTTTCATCGAAAATCTTAAATGTTATGCGTTATGTTTCAGGTACCACATGGGGAGCAAACAAAGAAGCTTTAATGATGATGTACAGGTCACTGGTTCGTTCAGTTATTGACTATGGTTGTAAAGCTTATGATTAAGGCATGCACTGAAGAAATTGGACGCCCAACAGATGAAAGCTATATAGGAATCGCCAGCAGGGCTGCGGTCGGTACGAAAAATAAAGCGTTGCTTTATGAGGTGGGAGAGAAACCCCTGTCTCTTCGGAGGGAGGAACTCATCATTATTTGTTTGTCCGAAAGCTGCCCAACGTATACTAGCATTAGAAGATTTACTCGTGTCGGAAGGAACAAGACGAATCGGGGTATTCGTATGGGCAGGCGGTCACTAATCTCTTGAGATCAAGCTCGATCAAGTTACGATCCTTGAACGTCACCTATCAAATACCCTCCTTTGGAAGGTTACCAACCCGACAATCAACACCCGGCTGATCTAGAGTACCAACAAGAATGATAATCTATTAGGAGCAAGGACTCACGTTCTTGATCTTATTGATTTGGCATACGCGGACCATTTGAAGATCTACACCGATGGTTCCAAGAGTACAGCAACAGGTTACGGTTTGTGTATCCCAGCAAAAAGCATTAGTAAAAGAATCCCTCCTCACTGTTCAGTGTTCACAGCAGAACTTCTTGCCATCAAGGATGCAGTATCTTGGCTATACTTGTATCACACCGCGCATGCCGTAATTTTATCCGATTCACTAAGCAGTCTTCAATCAATTTCTCACAACTCTCTAATTGCAGGTCTGAAGTTATATCCGAAATCCGCAAGATGATACACGACTACCAAACCGACAACAACCACCAGATAAACCTGGCATGGATCCCGTCACATGTCTACATCCCAGGGAATGACCAAGCAGATCGCTGTGCCAAGGAATGTCTGGATGACATCGAGCCTGTAGGATACTCCTACTCGGAGTTCCGCGGTATCAATACCAAATCGTTCCGAAGATACCAAACCATCCATCCATAGCCATCAGTAAACTGGTAACAAGACTCCGCACCAACACCGTACTGCGAGACCACATGTTCACCACTATTAAATGACGATGTGGCCACGTCGCCACCAGGTCACATCTCCCCATTGAATGCACCGAACTGAAACCCTCTCGTAAGCAACTGACAGAGTACTTTGAAACCAATGGTATACTAACCACACTATACCATGGTATAGAAAAACCATCTACCAATTTATTACCAAATCTGTCTTGAACAGATAGGCTAAGTTTCTTTTAAAGTTTTATATATGATTTATTCATAATCAAACTAATGCATTGCAGACAAAAAGAGAACATTTTCCCCCTCTTTCGTTGAAAGCTTTTGCCAACTTTTCCCTCTCATTTTCTTCTCTCTTCTCTTTTAGTTTTCCAACATCAATCAGATAATGTAACCAAATCAAAATCAGATATAATCGCAATTAAACAATTTTCGATTTCGAATGTCTTGGTGAGCTACTTGCAATACTTATGTAGTAATAATGATAATCAGGACAAGATCGGTCGCAATAGAATAGAACTCAAAGCATTGATTAAACTTAAATTATTGAAGAATAATTTGAGGGCTATATCCCTTCAGCTTATCGCTTATTTAATCTGATTATTATTGAACATCCTGTGGATCATTATCTGGTCTTTAATTAATTACTGACGAAGTGAACTGAAGAAAATCAAGTTAATAATATGATACATTCGGCTCAACCTTCGTCATTGTTCGAGACTATATAATGACTCGGTCAGGATAAGAGGCCATCTTGCCCGGTATTTGGGCAGGAAAAGACAACTCTTGTTTCAAGGTTGATTTTGATTGGCTGTTTTTTCCGCGAAAGATGACGATACATTTTGGAGAATAATTGTGATTGGATGAACTATAATTTACTCAACATGGCAGCTACCGTACAGTATACGAGGTTATCTAGCATGCCTTTTAGTTCCGAAGTTGATACGAGTGTAATATGTACATGTATGTTATAAATGACGATACTGATAAAGATAATGGTATATCCATCCATTATCAAACTTCGAAAAGAACGACGTACAAACCCGGAGGCGAAAAATTACTTTCCAGTTCATATTTTCTTGAGGAGAGGGTGGGGGGGATGGGGTGATGTGAGCAGTCTTTTTTTTAGTTCAGTTACGTGGAATCGTTTGAGTTATATGTTTTCTCCATGATTGCTGTTTGTTGCAGGATTAAGTAATAAAATACATCAAAGTGACTGACCTGGTTCTAAAGCGTAACAATTAGCATCCGACAGACAAACTTTGGCAGAACTATAAATACTGGACATTTCTGATTTCACTTCTGATAACTGAAAATTTAATTATAAAATAATATAAGTAATACCATACCTCTTTGAATGTGCATACATAAAATTTAATTTCTCATAAATATACAAACAGAATCAGAATAGAATAATACAACTTAGTAAATTATCAACAAAATCTCAAGTTATTATTGAAAACGTTTAAAAATTTGTGTAAGCGGTTTTCTGGATTTATCCGATTATACTGGTAATTTGTGGAATAGTTACACCAGGTATGTCCACTGAAGAATATATACTGTTGCTGATCAAGCTTAAAAATTCAGTTCTTTTCTTCATTCTTAGACCTGGGTTTTCAACTGGTTTTCTCAATTAATGTCCCCAAAAATGCATATGGAAATGATTGTTTCCCCTGAATTGTCCCCAGAAGTCATAGAAAACATGCAATTTTCGAAGCATGGTATAATCAGAGCATTTTTCGTTTTTATACAAACTTAAATTGTGGTCATAGCAGGCAGTGGACATGGGTGTTGCAAGATCATACAAGATATAACATATTTTTTCAGACCTATAGATCAGTTTGTGTCCCCTGGAGAATGTCGAAATGTCCCCAGTCTGGGAAATGTCCCCCAAGTTGAAAACCCAGGTTCTTAGAGGTAGTACGTATTCCTTTAGATTACCAGTAAGCTGTATCTTGCAGAGCTTCGGTTCTTATTCTTCTAAATGTAAAAGAGGTTTGGGTCAAGGACACTTTAAATCTTTGCCTGTTGCCTGTGAAATCAATATCAAGAATTTCGACCAAGGTAGAATTGGTAGACAGGATTCTCGTGAAACCCTAATATGTTGCTATCCTGGAGCAAAAACAACTGTTTTCTCTACTCTTACCCTTTTAAGTTTAGTTTTATTTTTCATGGAAGAGACTCCGAGATCTGTTAACGTTTTAAACTGTCGAACTATATCTTTGTCTCGAATTCGCTTCCAATCAAACTCAGCATTGGCTCTTTCAGCTAGTTCCTTTTCTTTTATAGAGGACTCTAGTTCCAAGTTCACCTGAAATAGAATGTCTGTATGAAAATAAAGCCCAAGTACGAAATCTTGAAATCCCTAAAAAGAACTTGATAATACATAGGTAGCAGATGAGGAGTAAATATTTCATGATGAAAAGTGGTATCAGGTGTTTAGAAGAGTAAGCACAGCCGGCATTGTTGCTCTTTTTTTTACACAAAATAGTGTGTTATGTCAACTATAGAAACATTTTTCTGGCCTTGTTCGAACGCCAAAATTTCAAATTAACGGTAAGTTTACATCGGAAGCAGCTTAATATGAACTTTTCATATGAGGAAGTATATTAACTATGAGTAATTAAATATGCTTCTTGATATCAAGGGTAGCCGAATGTCAATGGAACAATATTATCTGTGCAGATGTTTGCTAGATTACAGATTAACCGCCGGATTATCTGTAACTATTTCAGGTATTTCAGGATAGAATCTGGTGTGCAGTTTATCTGCAATTGAAAACAAAGTGCAGTATTTGTTTAAACGTTACCATTACTCTCTAAATGTTCATAATGATATCTGAAATCGGGCTGTTTACTTTAAAATGATATAGAAAAATGAATTATAAGATATCTAAATCTAATTACACAATGAATGAATTGTTCTAATACCTCGCCCTATACAGGTGGTTCAAATAGAATTATCGATGCAGAAGAAGCTATACATGTAGGAGGTCAAAACTAGTTTGTACTATTACAGGGGCTGCAGAGTGGAGGGGGGGGGGGGGGTGCCGGGGGCCATGGCCCCCTTACTTTTTGGCCGTAACTTTTTTTCTCTCAAAATATTCGTGTTCGTTTTTAAAGAATTTTTTTTTATAATTTCCGAAATCTGAAAATCCAGTTGCCAAAATCCGAGGAGTTTTTGTGATGGGGGTAACCTATAATATAATAGTGCGCAACGAAGCTGACATCCGTGGTCATACCTAGTGCACAGGGGGTGGGGGAGCACATTAACTTTCCCCATTTGACCAATCGAACCTCTGAGTTTTTAAATCCATATGTATCAAAGATTTTCCGCGTTTGAAAGTTACAAATTCGACTAATTTTTTCTTTAGGCTTCCTGATGAAATAGAAATAGAAATTTCTAATTTGAGGTATACTTAAAGAGATTTCCGTGCTGTATTAGTACTTTTTGCCCATGACCTGATTCCTATCATCTGAATATTCTGACTGATTTCCAAAAACAGACATTGGTCAGTCGAGATTGCCAGACCTTCTATATCTAAACTGTTAACTTTATACAAAAACTGTTTAAAGTTTATTACAAAATATAAATATTTAAAATATCAAGTCTATTTTTACTACCAGACAAATTGGGCACTAGATCTCATTTTATTTTATTGGGTCTAGATGATACCTTACGATAAGCCTAGGCCCCTGATGCTACAAACTGTGCACGACATTAGGAAATTAAAAATTAAAGTTGGTTAATGCCGCTGTCCTGACAAAACTTTCTTTCATTGCACACTTGCACGACGTTAAACTTCTTTTTATTTCATTTCTGATTTAAAAGTACCCTAATAAAATAGTCGAAACATAAAATAAAAGAGAAAAAAACCCAAAAAAAACACTATGATTAATTTCCAAAAGAAAGGAAAAAATTACATATACTTAAGCATGCATCAATTAAAGTATAATTCGCTCAGCTGATTCTATGTTCTATATTTGATTATTATAAATGGTGTATTACTGTACTTGTCCACCTATGTTCAGGAAGTTCACTCTCTGTGTGGTTAGTGAGTTCGAGTCCATTTTGACATGGTATCATATTCCAGTGTTTTGAATGTATTCTTATTTTTCATGAAAGGAAATTCAAATCCGATTAATGCTCGGCCGTCACAGGGTTTATAAGGGGTTAAGACTTCAGGCGTTTTTGATACTCGATCCTCAAAACGTGGGTTGATTTTCCAATATAGTTCATAACTAAATACATTTACTGAACAGATTAAGTTCTGACTCAACTCAACTCAAAATCAGTGTTTCGCCAAGAATCTAACTAACATCTTGTAGTGTGCAACGAAGACAAATTTTACTTTATATATGCGACAATTTGTGTTATATGTAGGACTACTTCAGAATTTCTATAAAATTCATTCCGCGAATAGATGTTTCATAATCTATTGTTTCTTAGGATATGACAATTTCTTAAATTAAAATCATTTTTTTTAGAAAAATATCCACAATTTAATAAACACATACATAAAATATATAAAAAGGTATATATAAACCCTCGAATAGATGCTTTCTTACCATAATTCTGCGATTATGTTCAGTAATGTTGGTATAAAAATTCCAATCTGCGTTCCTGACTGTATTATAAATGCTGCTGATCTGTTGGTTGTATTCCTTTAAAAACTTCCTGGCACGGGATTTATCCGTAGATTTAGTCCAGCACAATGACATATTGGAGCATACCAATAAAAACAACAACTTACGGAACATGCTGACTATTGTTTATGAAATAGAAATTGAACGGTGTGTGTATTACTCAGGGTCACTTCACTTCACAACACTTCACAACGCTTCCAACCTGGACTTCATCAGCCCAGTAACTTTCTATCTCAATTGAACAACCCTGTAACTCAAGCTGTGTTTTACTCTCTCAATACGGCCAGAATAGGAACATAATTTCTCAGATGTATACACTGTAAGGTTATCTTTGTATTTTGGTCATTTAAAACCTAAATATTTATAACACCCATTCCTTGACCTTAAACTCAATATCGCCCTCCAGATTTTATATTTAAGAGGTTCTTGTGAAACCTGACGACACATCATTTAAAAACTTAAAGAACTATTTCGGTCAAGTTACAACCTATCAGGAAATATTGAGTTCTTATACAAACTTAAAATAACTTTAAAATATTGTTTTTATCTGTCGGAAGCGTTTTTAATAGTTTTTAAATTTAGTTATAAATCTAAACTCTTAACTATATAAAATTATCTAGTTAAGAGTTTCGATTTCGAATGTGTTAAAGAACCCAATTATTGGGTTTTATTGGAAATTCAAACTCGGTTACTTATAAAAGTAATTTTTCTTCAGTAGGCTTTTTAATTCTTGAAAACAAATCCATTAAAATTTTCATGAAAGTTTTTATCAAAAACACGTGAGGAGAATTTTAGATATTTTGATTGAAATTTCTAAAATAATTGAATGGAAAGTAAAAAAAAGGCGGAATTATCAAATAGTTTTTTTTTTAAATCGACACAAAATTTAATGAATTAGCCAAGATGATTTTAATCTCATTTAATCAACACCACGTTTCATGGCACGTGGTGAGAGTCAAATTACCTACTTAAGTTTCACATTCCGTAATGTAATATTTCGAAACGACTAGGTTTTACATTTCACATTGCCGTCGATTTTTTGTGACGAAAGGAATAACGCTTTTATAAGCCATTTTGATATTAATTCAGAACAGGATGTTTTGCTTCACGTTTCTACGGAGCAGTGGAAATACTATTTTAAAAAGTTATTTCGTTTAAACGAATTAAAAAAATAAATGTATGCTCAACAGAAAAAATATAAGTAAAGATTTATTTCGTTTAAACGAAATAATTTTATTTCGATTAGACGAAATAATTGCACCGTTGAATCGAAATAAATATTTCGTTTAATCGAAATAATTATTTCGATTAAACGAAATAATAAAAAAAATATTTACACTGCTTGTAAGGGCTCCGTACGTTTCTATGATAAGATAATTATTTTGTTATTCACTGGTTTCAAGTCGAGAAAAAAAAACCCTCAGCCTACTGACCTAATCGAGAGATAATAAAATAGGCTTGCGGCAAGTCTCGCTAGCGTATACGCCCACCAGCAGGTTGATGAGCTTAAGTCGAATTTATCCTGGGTTAATCTGATTCGATTTGGTCTAAAAACCATTTATCCTGCATCAAATCGAATTTGATTATGGTAATCAGAGCATTTATTGTAGCAGCTAATCGAATCGATATACCTTAATCGAGTAAATCAACTTTGGAGCATAATTACTTTTTTAACTTCCGCTTTAGTAATGGCGTCTAAAATGTTTATTACGTTTCTAAGATTAATATGAACTTTAAAACAAACTCGATATCACATTTAGCTTGTACGTTTATATCTCTCTATTGAAATACTACCTGGTTATAAATAGAAGACAAGGCAGCAAGATTGCTTTTATGCGATATCTCTCAAAGAAAATCATCGGATCATCACCAATTTCAATAGTGCACATCTTCATAATGATATTGACACACATAAAAAAGATCAAAAGGCAAATGAGAACGGACGGACCGGCGGACGGACCGACAGGGTAACTACAATATACGCCCATTATACTTACGTGTGGGCGTATAAAAAGAACGCAGAGTCGTATTAGCCACTGGGGCTATGTAAAAGAAAATTCTGAGTTGACAAGTACAAATACTAAACAAACCACAAACCTTTTTTTTTATCTTGATCTGAAGAGCTATTAGATTGATCTTGAGAACGAAATGAATTGAAACTGGTAGACGGAAATGAAAACTTCCCCCTACTTGAAAATCAAATATATATTTTATGTTATTGTAAACATAATTTCAATAGGAATCGGAAATGGTCGTTTTAATAAATGACGGGGAAATTCTTGACCTTGAATTTTAATTGATTTTTTTAATGAGTTCCCAGGGTGTGTCTTTTTATAATTAACTGAATTGATTCTGTATAAACTGACATGTAGGGTTTGTATGGTGTATACGCCCTCTATAACACCTCGTAAAACCGATACAAACCACGATAAAACACATAAACCATACCATCAAATAATCATAAAAAAAACACACAAAAGGTATGTCGATATTTGACTATTATCTATAAACATCATTACTTACATGTTAAAAATCACCACCAGGGCGAAATGGAAATACAGTACGTACATGTATACCCCTCCCCCGAACCCTTTCTCTTGCCCTCTGGCGAATATAACCAACTATATAATCCTTATAGATCCGGTTGACGAGCTAGTAAAAGTATTTTCCTGAGTCGTCGTCATGTCATGTTTTCGAAATTGTTGTCACTGATCTCAATCTGGCCGTAAGAATGATGTCTATGCTTTTTGATATCATATTAGAATAGTTTAACCGTATATTATGACGTCATTGTCACAATAACAGCAAACTGCTACTAAAAAAATCATTAGCAGCTTTTGTGATAATCACGTCACAAAACGATTAGTATAAATGGCATTGCAAGTCCAACAGACGTTAGACTGAAAATTAACAAATGGATGGAAAATCGATGCTATCAGTATCCCTGATGTATTAAAGACTGAAAATTAACAAATGGATGTTAAATCGATGCTATCAGTATCCCGTATAAGAAAAGTTTAGAAACTATTTACAATCCATTTACATACAAAGGAAGAAATTGTCTTACCTTTGAATTAAAAGAATTGAAGGCGGTTGTTTGTGAATTAGTTTTAATTTAGTTTGCTTGTAAAGTTTCGACTCATTAGATTGATTAATCCAATTAAAAATATTTTATTGATTTTAGATAAAGCGTTAGCAGATTCGGAAAAAAAATAATGAACTTAGAATGGATTTAATATTCCAATCATCATTTTTTTTTTTAATTCTTAAAACTTCTCGTTTCCGACAATTTTAATGATAAGTGTTGGGATAAGGGAAGTAAAACCATGCGACTTTTTCATATTAAATTAGAGTTTCAAAATGGCGGCACATGTAAACATAGAGGAAAGTGAAAGTATGGCCCTCATTGTTTTGATATAAGATGATGCGTTCGTTACTGAGCACTCTAGTCGTGTTGTCAAGAACGTAGTTACGACCTGTAATATGTTTGTCACGGAAACTTTAAGTATCACACTTCTGAGACTTCATTTCGTCTGAAGGTCATATTTTGTAGGATATAAATATCTTCTATTTACGGATTAAGATTTTCTTTCAGTGTAAGGGATTTTTTATTTTTCTTATTAAACCATTGAGTTAACCGAGAATAAGCTATAATTGTTTCAATAACATAGATCCCTTTTCATAACTATATTAAACACCACCGTTAAAATGTTTATATGCAAATGATGTTCATGTACACAAGCAAAACCTGGGTCCGTATGCATAAAAGATAACTTGGGGTTAAAATCAAACTCTGAGTTAAATTACCATTGACTTAACCAGGTTTTCGAGGGTTAAATATGGATTTAACTCAGTGTTAAGTTTTATGCATATGGCCCCTGATATCCTTTCCCAACTATTCTACGTTTCTGTGCAAACCTTAAAAATATCCATCGTCATTTTTTAATATATTGTGACCCCCAAAGCTTCGTCTTTATTTCTCAATAAAATTTATTATTCAATTCCATGATTAGGAGAGTTTCGCAAACACCTCTCCCCTGCTTACAAACAATGCTTCGCCTCTAGACTATCCTTTCAATTCCCCTGATTAATAAGTGAAAGATAGAAACATACAGGTATGTGGTTGACTGGAATCTATGGAACTCTCTGATACGATACAACCAAAGATCAATAATTACCGCCATAATCATTACAGATAACAAGTATACTTTTATATCCTGACAGAGACAGTCAGACATCGGTTATCCTTGGAATCAAGTCAACCTGGATAGCATTCTTTCATATCCTGACTGAGACAGTCAGACATCGGTTATCCTTGGAATCAAATCAACCTGGATAGCATTCATCCTAAATTGTCATTATACGGATAACACTGGATTATTTATTTTAACCATCCCGTTACAGCTTGTATAGTGTTAAGTGATAAACATCAGGTTGTACTGTGTTACTGTTAACGCTGTCAAAAGATACTAAACTGATGCATTGTTAACTATCGTATTTCGATTCGAAACTGTCAGATTTCGGATATCATTGGAAACAATATTTCAACATGGATATTTACACTGTTTTATCATTCTAAAGTATTGGATACTGATATTACATTCACACTGTCATTTCTTGGATACTAACATTACGTTCATAATGTCAAATCTTGGATACTAACATAACGTTCATACTGTCAAATCTTTGATACTTACATTACGTTCATACTGTCAAATCTTTGATACTAACATTACGTTCACGCTGTCAAATCTTTGATACTAACATTACGTTCACGCTGTCAAATATTGGATACTAACATAACGTTCACACTGTCAAATTTTGGATACTTACATTACGTTCATACTGTCAAATTTTGGATACTTACATTACGTTCATACTGTCGTATAGTGGATTCTAGCATTAAGTTTCAAATCGTGGATACTAACATAACGTTCACACTGTCATATCTTGGATAGGCCTACTTACATTACGTTCACATTGTCAAATCTTGGATACTAACATAACGTTTCAAATCTTGGATACTAACATTACGTTATCGTCAAATTTTGGATACTAACATTACGTTATTGTCAAATCTTGGATACTAACATTACGTTCATGTTGTCAATTCTTATAATACTAACATATTATAACTGTGTCGAACTGGAAAAATAATACATTTATAACATTGATAAACATAGGATATCTGGATTGTCCACATAGACGGTAAGCTATAACCATTTCTATAATTTACAACAATCGTATTGAATATTAATTCTTTGAAACCAGTTTTGAATACATCGCCATATATCAAAATGGCTTCTTTTTCAGAAAGAGTAAAGCATTACTAACGGTAGAAATAAGTTTAGCTCAAGTGTTACACGTGTGTAACATATAATTCTATTCAGAATGCAAAAATAGTCAAATTCGCTGAATAGCGAGAAGCGACAAGGGCTTGGGATCGTCTGACCGACACGTACATATTTTGGTACATCAAGATGAAGAAATGATATTCCCTTTCAGAAACGAGTCGTATGAGGTTTGACGTGTATTACAATTGCGTGTCTTCAGTCATAATGTTTTGCCTTCTATATAATAAAATAAAACTATCGTTTATGGTAATTATTGAAACTAATAGTGAGATATTGATTGCCATCCTCGATTTTGTTACCGAGCTAACTGATATTTATATCGTTTTCCAGGGCTTCTCGTAATAAATATATGTTAAGTAAATCATGTAGTTAAATATAACCAATATATGACTTCTGTTTTAGAATTCAGTGGTTCTCAAACTGGAGGTCCACGAAACGTTTGTCAGGGGGCAATGTGTCCCTGTGAACTGAATTTAAAAATCGTATTTATATTTTTGTAGAATTGTGTATTGTAAAAATCTGTGATTTGAACATTGAATTCCTAGTTTGGAATGAGGGGGGGGGGGGAGGGGACACGACTCTGAAAGTTTCAGTTTGAGCCACCGCAGGTTGAAAAAGGTTTGGAACCACTGAGTGTGTTGGACAGTACAAGTCAATGTTGAACCCCGCCCTCACCCCCCGAAAAAAACCCAAACAAACTGCAGACATAGCATTAACCTATCGATTTTTAATACCCATGTTCAAACTGGATTGGCAATAAGTTGGTCAGTGATTCGGGCGTTGGATTTCAATCAGTATCACCTCATGCTAAAGTAAGCATACCCTGTAAGGCGCCACACCCGCCACTGTTGCTCAATGAATTAAGTCAATAGGTTATAAGGTTTTCTGATAACAATAAATCTTTGGGTGCTAGTACCATAAAGTGAAAACTAGACCCTTACATAACTCGCTACCAATGGAATTCTATTCTGTATACTTCTGTCTCTAACCACTGTAATATAATTCCCAGTTGATTAACCGAGATTATCTTCACAATGTTCTTCGTCCAAACATTTAATTACGTTTCAATGTTTCTGTATTTCTATTCATTCTAACAACTGAATCTAATTACGCCATCTCCTGATCTAATAAACCATGTTAAAGTTTCTCAGTCACGCCAGAGCTCAATGCTAACCATACAATGTCGGAACTAGGTCAATATCGTAACATGATCAAATGATTCTGGTAAATTAAAAATAAATATTGAATATAAATCATCACTTTGAAATATAGGAATTCAAAACGATAATGAAATACATAAATTAGTGAATAATAAAACCAAGTAAAAACGACCTTAACGTAAAACGAATCTCGAAATCCACGAAACATAATATGCAATAACATTGGTAGCAGCTAATGTACCTTTCATCTGAGGAAAAGTATCCATAAATGAGTAAATATTTCATGATGAAAAGTGGTTTCAGTATCTAGAAGAGTAAGTATATCGATCTACAATCACCACTGTTTCTCAATGATATTACTTGACTTGACAGTCAATCTGTAAAGTTTAACTTTCAAGGGAGGTAAATTTACAAAACCACGAAATTCCACATTACGGGAGAGAACTCTGTCAAAAATTTAGTTAGATTAAATTTTAGAAGTCATTGGCGAAATTGATATTTTATAAGTTTAACTTCAAGGGAAGTAATTAGTCTCTATAATTTTATTAACCACTGCAATCACTTACGAAAAAGATTCAAACTTTCATTTTAAATGAAATGAAGTTCAATAACAACCCAGAAAGAGTAACCAAATGCGTCCATCCATGAAACGCACTGCGTGGATGATAATTGAGCATACGCAAACGACCCTGTGACATTTGCAGAATGTATCGTACTCTGCCTACTCAAGCTATGGTTGTTCTAAAAACTTTTCACATTTTCACTTTCCCAAACTCTGTCTTTCCGACGCAGTTTCTCAATGGAAAAGGCGTCTAGTCTATTTCATTTCTCTTCTTTCCGATCCTTGTCTCTTATGCTTACTTCTACATTTCTCGTGTCTTTCGTTCCTATTTATATCCACAATTCACTTCTCCCTACCTCTTTACCTCCAATACATCTTCCTTCCATTGTCAACCCTTATCCTGTCTCTTTCCATCGTCTCTTTTCTTTCTTTAGATCTTGTTTCCCCTTTCTCTCTACCACTCCTTTACTCTTCTTCATCTAAATCTTATCCCATGACATTTTTTTCATCTGTAAGTTACAATAGAACGTGGTATTTTTTCTCGAAACAGTATGCAGCAATTGGCTTGTGCATCGAAATTGGTTAATTTTGGTCGTATTTTGTATTGATTATAAAATGGACGTATGTTTTTATTATTGAAGGCTTGGTGAAGAGAGATTCTGGTTAAAATGAGAAGAGGATCTATGACCAGTAGTTTCAACTCGACTATCTTCAGCGACGGCAGCATGGAATATTATCTCAAATGTAAGCAACTGTGTGGTTTTAAATTCAAAAAGAAACATGCTCAACTTCTAGGTGTATTAATGATAGCTATGGTTCCCATTTCGACCCTGGTGACTCAAAATGCCTTATCAGCACATACCGCCATTACTTCCATTGAACTGAATGACGTCATCACTGCAAACACAGAGTCAGGCATGCTAATGGCGTCTGTCATACATCGACTTCAAATTGAGCGAGGAATGAGTGCGTTATACGTCGGCAGTAACTATTCTGAAAGTGTTAATTCAAGCCTTCAAGCAGCACTAATCAATTCTGACACCGCTGTGGAATATTTAACTCCATGGCCAAAATTTTCCAAGATGGCATACCTAGGGACAAAAAGCAAATTTATCCTTCACCTTCAAATTTTTCGCAAAAATATCTGGAATAAGACTATCACTGAAGTTATAGACTTCTACACTGATATTAATACCCAGATGTTAGATGTGATTGCGGATAAATTACGGATGTGTCGAGTTGCTGATATGGGATTTAGTTTTGTGGCCTACCATTTGTTTCTGTTGAGTAAAGAGGAAACGGGTATAGAGAGAGCCCTTGGAAGCACGTTCTTTTCTAAAGGTAAGGGCATTCTGTTTCTTCCCACATCCCTCTGAAGGTTTATAACTTAGCTAGTAACATAGTTGATGTAAAATCTTTTCGCTTTAGGACAACTTGAATTGTGGTGATTGAAGCGAGTGACTTGCGTGTGAATGAGATTTCTTGATTGGTCCTCTTTCAAATTTGTATGTTCCGGTTATGAATTAACTTCCGGTAAAGCAAAAAGAGTCGATTGGAGTAATTTGGCTTGTATAACCACCAAAGTCCCCCCCCCCCCACCCCTTCTTTTCTTTCTTTTTTTTTTTAATTAAAGATGTGTATTTGTATTTTCAGGCGGGTTCAGTGAGAAAGAATACCTTGAGTACAACAAAAGAAGAATACTGGGCGAATCGTTTCTTGAAATTAGTCAGCAATACTCTGACACTATCAGGGACAAACTGATTGAATACAAAGTGACTGAACTGAGTCAACAGATTCAGTTACAGAGAAATATAATAATCATGAACAACATTTCCCAGGCTTCCGTCGTTCAGGGAGAAATCTGGTTTTCCAATTTAACAGATTATTTGAACTTCCAGAAAGGCATTCAGGACAACTTGGCTGAAAAGATCGTGCGCGATATTACACTGAGAACTGGGGAATTGAAATACGAGTTTATTGTCGCTTTGGTGGCTTTAATAATACCAGTTTGCCTTTCTCCGTTTATTATTTTTTTTATTTATCGTCTCCTCACCAAAATGAACGACTTCAACGATTCTTTAAAATCGAAAAGTGATACAGAACGAAAAGAGAGGAAGCGAAATCAAGCCTTACTTTATGAGATATTACCCATTCCGGTAGCTAGGAAGTTATTAAAAGCCGCTGTCGTTGACCCAGAACATTTTCAATCTGTGACGGTATTTTTCTCTGATATTTGTGAGTTTGAGGACATCGTGGCTAATAGTCTACCCCTACAGATTATCGACATGATGAACTGTATTTTCAGACTGTTTGACAGTAAATTGACTAATTATGATGTTTATAAAGTTGAAACAGTCGGTAAGTAGATGTCAACTTGAGTAAAGATCTGAAACTAATTAGAACATACCAGCTAACTATAGAAGATTGCTTGGTACAATGGCAGTATTCTGTTGTCATAATGCCATTGGAATATACCTATCCATCGTGTCCAGTTGCTAGAAGATTGCTTCGTACAATGGTTCTTGTCTAGTCAGAATGGGACTAGAACATACCAAATTATCGTGTCCAGCTAGCGAACATATTGCTAACTTGGTACAATGGTCTTTGTCTGGTTAGAATTGCATGAGGACAAGAGTATTTCGAACTATCGTGTCTTAGTAACATATTGACTGGTTCAATGTTCTTTTATTGAATGGGACTAAACATTCCAAACTACCATATATTGCTTGAAATATTAGCCGTTGTATGTGTATAGTAAGAATCGGACTAGAGCATACCAAACTGCCGTACACAGCTCCCTAGAAAATTGCTTGGTGCAATGCCAGTTGTCTGCCGTAAGAATGATACTAGATTATACCAAACTGCCGTACATAGCTCTCTAGAACTAAATTTTGCTGTGTAAGGTCTGTAGTTGCTTGTGGTCAAATGCATCTGACCTCCTGATGATGAGGAGGCACAAGACAACAACCCTTGCGCTATATACCCTATTTTGCCCTAGTTTGGAATTGAACAGGGCCATGGCCCTGGGAGCTTCGTGAATGTGGGTCACAGCTTGAAAAAGGTTGGGAACCACTGCTCTAGAATATTGCTGGGTACAACGACAGTTGCATGTGGTAAGATTGGGACTAGACAAGAGCATACCAAACGATCGTGTCCAAGTAATACATTGCTTGGAACATTATAGCTTTAAATGATCAGAATGAAATATAGAATACCAACTTTGTATCAAACCAGCTAGCAGATTGCTCGGTACAATGGTAGTTTTAGTTTTACTTGATCAGAATAGCATTACAGAAAACCAGCTATCAGCTTGGCTTTGTGATCGAATCGAGCCAATGATCCAGTTAGTAGTTAATGTGTATAATTTATTTCCAGGTCAAACATATATGGTGGTATCCGGTGTACCGAACAGGAATGATAAACATGCTTTAGAAGCAGCCAAGTTTTCTCTTGATATATTGGAGGCCTTTAATACCCTGACGGTTCCACATTTACCAAAAACAAAACTCGACATCAGAATCGGCTTGAATTCAGGTATTTATTGATGGACAGATTGATTGCTTAACTCTATTTCTTCATTTTCACAGATTGGAAAGATAGATAAAGGTTTTTAATTAACGTTCTGTAATTCTGTGCTCTTTACTTCGAAATTGCATCATTATTTACTGTCACGGTCCGCTAGTTTATAAATGCTTCTTATGAACACGATAAAGCCTTGATCACATCATACGGTAGTTTCACCGAGGCCCCACTGCGGTCAACTAGGTTGAAGTAGGTACATGTAGGTAGAAATTAGAAAGGACGAAATTTATAGAAAGTTAAAGAGTGAACACTGAACTACGTGCAAAATGCCTAGGTTTAACTAGGTATATTTACGTCTATCTACGTTGAACTACGTGTTAACTACGTTCAAGTACGTAAAACTACGGTCAACTGCCCTAGTTGACTTGACCCTAGTTTTCGTACTTGAACGTATTTCAAACTCAGACATGGATGGATATGTCATGTCTAGTTAGTACCACAGGCTATTTCATATTTCATACCCTTAACTTGGATATTTTCAGGGCCGGTGGTAGCGGGTGTCGTGGGGTTGAAGATGCCAAGATATTGTCTTTTTGGTGATACAGTAAATACAGCGTCTCGGTTCATGACAACTGGTCTAGGTAGAGTACCATTTTAGCATTGACAATCAATTAAACAATATGATTTCGAACCTAACCCAGTGTTTCATCCAATCATCATTGGCCGAATCTTTTATGAAATGATCCACTTACTCATTTCACAGCACAGATGTATAATATAATAACTATTTTTAGAAAATCCCTTATATCGGGTGGGCCTAAAGTAATGTCCCAACTTTTGACCTTCACTATTTTCCAAAGCATTTACTCAAATGGACTGAAATTCTGCATATGATTAGTTTATTATATTATCTACCTTTGGTGCGAGTTTGAGTGATATAGCATCATTAACCTTTAAAGGGCATACAAAACTAAATCAGAGGTCGAAAAAAACCATGCCGGAGTCTTCTGAAATGATCCTTGCATGTGCACGGTGCCATGGTGTCACCTGTCAATCAAGCGTCATATGGGATGTTCGTGGGTTTGAGGCGGCAAAGAATGAACGATAACACCAGTGTTTTCCAGAAAATATACGTCTTCCTCTCCATCCTTTCTCAACAAAACATATTTTAATAAAATCCCGATCAGCACTACTGTAAACCATGTTGTTAGCTAGGGGTATAAAATCTAGCTGGGAAGTTTATGTTTTAACATCATCTAGGCCCTCTGTCTAGACATTTTAGCACCTCAAACCCACGAACATCCCATATGACACTTGATTAACAGCCGACACCATGGCACCATGCACATGCAGGGATGATTTCAGAAGACTCTGTCCGGCATTGTTTTTTTCGACCTCTGATTTAGTTTTGTATGCCATTTAAAGGTTAATGATGCTATATCATTCAAACTTGCACCAGAGGTAGATAATATGATAAACTAATCATATGCAAAATTTCAGTCCATTTGAGTAAATGCTTTGGAAAATAGTGAAGGTCAAAAGTTGGGACATTACTTTAGGCCCACCCGATATTAATCCAATTAGCAGTGGCTAAAATTCGTCTGACAACTAGTTAGTTCAGTGGTTCTCAACTAGTGCTGGGTATTGCCAACCATGTCACGATACGATACGTATCGCGATACAAAGGTCACGATACAATATTTATTTATTGAAAGCTTTAAAACTTTTTAATTTGGTAATTTAGTTGAGAGCAGTGGTCCAAATCCATGTCTTAAAATATTTCCCAAATATTACAATCAAGTCAGTTAGAAAAAAATTGTGATTTCATAAGCTGACTTGTAAATAAATCCTCACTTTTTATGAAATGAGAGGTATCGTCAAGTATCGATACACGACCTCGCGATACGATACGCGTATCGTGGAATGTCGTATCGCGATACATCGATACAACGATATATCGTGCCAGCCCTATTCTCAACCTTTTTGAAACCGTGGCCCAAATTCAAGAGCTGTTCAATTCCAAACTAGGAATTCTATGTTAAATCTCACATCTTTTAAAAAAATACAAAATACAAATACAAGGAGACAGACCATACAGGTGCAATTTTGAAATTTAGTGCACAGGGCCAGGCCGTTGCCGTTGCCGTTTTACCTCTCCCGGACGCCGAATGCATTTTACCACATGCAACTAAACACCTTCCCAGCGTATAGTTACATGAAAGTTACGGTAGAAAAAAATAATACACGTCCTCAAGCACCATTGTTTCTGACAAATGCTGCATGGCGCCCAGGTTTGGTGGGATCCATTGAGTTAGTTGGATTATATAAGTTAAAGATTAAGATCTTACTATATTTAAACTCCATTTCATTTAAATTTCCGAATATTTTCGTCTATATTCATATTTCTATTCAAGGTTAATAACATCATTAAGCCTGTCATACTTACTGTATAATTATTAAAGTTGATTGGATTTAATTAATAATGTAATTCTTATACATGACACAAACCTGGAAGGTCGATATTATTTATTCGATTATCAGTCAGTTTCATCATTTGATTAAATTTAATTACAGATTATCAATACTAGGTTTATTCCACAACGAAAATAATTTACTATTACTCATCTTATGCTGATGTTTCGGATAACACATCTTCATTGGCATAGATAGTTTTGGGAATGGAGGCTATCTTTCCAATAGCTCAATAGTAAGAGTAAAGTAAGCTGTCAACATTCTACAGTAGGAAAAACGGTTGACTTATGTTCAGTTGACAAACGCTCATATGATGCTATCGATGCTAACGTATTTCGGACACAATTCATGTTGCAGTACATCCAGTCATCGTTTCTGAAATGTAATTTGCAGTGATGTTAAAATCCGTTTGAGACTCTTTTAACAAACCATGACATAGATAGAGTATTATTTCACCATAGCACTGCGTATTGAAGTAATAAATGTACCCAATATATCCGGTGTCCCCCCCCCCCCCAAAAAAGGTCCCCAATTTTGACTGTAGGTATCTCAGCTGCTGATGGACTGATTTCTTTCAAAATTCTCACAGATTTACTTCAACGTGACTTTATCAGCCCCTAAAAATATGAGCCATCGAATAAAAATTGCACAATACCACTCCAAACAAAAAATCATGTCAAAAATGTATGATTTCGAAAGAGATCGGTTCATCAGCAGCTGAGATACTTACCATTGAACACCCGATATATACACTTCTTTATCATTATCATTGATAATCAGATTGCTGGGGTGAATAACATGATATCCATCTATAATCTGGCTCTATATGGTAATCGCTTTATCTGGCTATAAACTAAGGTTCAACGACTTTTTAAAGTGCCAACCTCGGTCATTTTTACTCGATTTTAGTACACTGCCATATTTTTTAATCATGTGTTCTGTACTTCGTATGTATCCATGTAAATGGATCGAAAACCAAAGAGATAGTGCATCTTTTATTAAACGGAACCTTCGATATAACAATGTTTCACCATATGACAAACAAAGACACCATCAACATTTTTCCAACATTATTTACTCCAACCATTATAGTGTTTAAACAGCAAATGCTGGGTATAAGTTCCTAATGCCGACGCATCTTACAAGTACAGTCCCCGGTGCGATGTTCAGTGAGGGATTATTAACACAATTGGAAAAAAGAAAAAGCGAATACATAAGATAACAGGAAGCGTACGATGCGCACAGGTGTACGGGCTGGGGCTTCAGGAAATGATGTGAGTTTTTGGAATTAGGGGTCGGGATGGGGGTCGGCTTGTCGGGCATATATATTTCCTTGTCGGGCAAATTTTCTTTGCACACCCCCTCCCCCCAACTAACGCCCCGTACGCATATGACGATGCGGACACTATAAGCTGTAACTTATATAATTTATATTGCAGGTGGTTGTATACAGATCAGTGATACTACTAAACTCGGCTTAAAGAATAAGAAAGAGTTTGTTATTGAGACTCGGGGGAATATCGACATTAAGGTATGATCAAATCAATTTTTTTCAGAAAATTAAGGTCGCAGTTACAACACTAATTGTTAGAAACGTAGACCTTAGTATTACCAGTATATTACCACAATAGGGTCTGTTATGATATTTTATCACATAATTATGATTATCACAATAAGGGCTGTTACGATATAATAGTTATAGGTCTACTTTTCCACTATGACTTCGCTAACAAGACGGTACTTTTGTGCAGACTTCTTTCTAAACGTTTTTATATGTCAATAGTTTTCTGTGAAGGTCGGACGGACTGACATGGAAAAAGATGCCCTGTAGCTCAGATGGGAAAGCAAACAGGAGCCCCATGAAGTCACACTCAAGGCTGTTTACGTTCGATCGAAATAGAGTGCCTGGCAACCTAACACATTCAATTGCGTTTTCCGTGTCAATGAGCGTAATTTTAAGCAAAGGACAGAAGAACTCAGCTCCCAATTTGATTTCTATAAGACACTAAACGGTATAACATTTTCAGTCTCAATTAAAATATATTTAACAATTATTAAAATCAATATATAAAATAATGGCAGAGTAAAAATCTATATTAAACTGATTTTAATCAGTTCTCGTAAGGTTATTGATCAGACACGCGTATTGACTTAAATGAACGTGTGTCTTTTTACAGGTATAAGGTCAATCCATTGCATAATCATAAAAAGACTAATATTTCTAACGTTTTTTCTGACTGTCTTTTTCTTCTAGTTTAAGTTCAATTGAATAATCGTCTAAGGCGTCTAATATCGAATATCCAAGAACTAATATTATTTTTACATATTTTTTGTCTATCTATTTTACTAGTTTAAGGCCAATCAATTGAATAATATCGTCTAAGGCGTCTATTATAGAATATCCATATGCAATATTTTTTACATTTTTCAGTCTATATAAATTATGTATTTCAATTTAAGTATGTCATTCTGTTTTGAGGCGACATTGAGGATGAAAGCCGATATCTGACCGACTTTCAGAAGCACTGGCATAGGCATAAGAATGTTTCTTTCCTTGAGGTGGATTCATTCATCGTCTAACAGTTGGTAATTCAACTAACTCCCGGCTGAGCTAAACCATTGATTATTTGAAAAGAATAGGGTAAAGCGATTGATTGACGACCGCTAAAGTCAAATTAAAAAGAGATACGTATCAGTATTGAGGAAGTATTTGGTATAAATTGATGATCTCACTGATTGAATCCTTAAAGGAAAGGTTCACCATAACAGAATGTATCTCAGAACGACATTTTAAATCCTTCAATGTAATTTAAGGCTATGTTCGGTGAACTAAATATATTTATTAGTATGTTTGTGAATTTTGTAAAATAAAGTGATCACATAAAGTTTTCTCACAATTGCTGGTGTTTGCCACCTTTTGAGAGTGTTTTCTATTTTGAATTAGTCTTTTGACTTTGTTTCAAATGAGGTTTTGTTTTATTTTCAGGGAAAAGGTATGATGGAGACTCATTGGTTACGGCGAGCACCAGGACACACCGGTCAGTCTGCTTCTCTCAGACCCAGACATACATTTTTCCAAGATGACGAGGAAAACTTTTCAGTGTTGTGATGTGCAGATGGAAGCCAGAGACCCAGTAACCCAGTCTAACTCTCGAAGCTGTTGAAGGCGAATCAGGACATTTGCTCTGAGAGATTTGCGTGGAGACAATATTACGTTCGCAAATCTTGATCGTGACATCTAGATTATCTAGCTACTCAGTGTAGAGCTGACAGATCACTAGCCAATTCGTATGAACATTATTGGTGTATCTGATATTTCAAACAACAGGCTACATCACCACCTAAATCACCACCTGAATATCCGAATAATGTGTACCATTAGCAACTTGTCACTTGCAGTCAGAAGGAAAAGAGTTACGTCTGACACATTTTGTCATCCAACTAGCTTGCAGATTGCTCAGCACACTGCCAGATCTGGTCTAACCAGCAGCTTGTTTGGTAGAAAGTTTGTTATGGTCAGAATAATATAACTCTTTAAAGTGATACCACCTCTGAAAAAAAATATTTAGTTCTCAAAATTGGCCAATAAGAGAGTAAGAGAATATTATATTCATCAAAGTTGTCTACAGTAGGCCTATACAAACAGAATCAAATAAACCATAAAAAAATGTAATTTTCCATAAATTTACAGGTTATTATAATTGAAAAATGCTTAATATTTTGTATATCTTGAAGTAATTATAATATACAAGGTAATTTTCTGGATTTATCAGATTATAGGCTACAGGTAATCTGTTAAGCCTGCCGCAGACGTGTGTCATCCGACACACGCAAATGACACAAGTGAATAATTTCACTTGTGTCAATTGTCACTGCGTTGCCGCACACGGTGTGTAAATTAACACAGCTGATTCATAGAGATCATGTGATCAAAACAACCGGAGATCACGTGACCAAACAGTATGGCGGATAGTGAAGAATCGTCGGCGTCTGAAGACGAAGAAACTTTAATGTTTTTTTTATTGTTACGTCGTCGACGGTTAACTACATCAAATAGGCACCAATTTATCTTCCGATAATACTTCGGACACGACAGTACAGGGCGCCGCCATTTTGACCGAGAGTTGACGCATGCGCTTTAGACAGAAGTACTGTGTCGAAATACACAGGCTCAGCGCAGACGTGTGTAAATCGACACGCGTGTCGAAAAATATCAAACAAGTTTGATGCTGTGAAAGTCAACACGAGTGTTTTAAAACACAGGCTTGTTTCAGCGCAGACGTGTGAAATTATTCACTTGTGTCATTTGCGTGTGTCGGATTACACACGTCTGCGGCAAGCTTTATATGGTTATGACACCAGACAATCTGCCTAATGAATATAAACTAGGTTTGAGAGTTTTGATTTTTTGATCATTGTAAGAGGTGGCATTCCTTTAACTAATCAATAGATGCTCATACAGGAAAGTTATTTCACTCTTTATCTATCTACGTTTATAACACGATTTCCATTAACGTCAAGTTTCTGACCTGATTATTTTTTATATATAAATTACAGTCTTAGCAACGAGTAAGTATGAAGTAAATAAAAACATTATTATAGGTATATGATGAATTGATTATTAAAAGGCGTCTCGATATGTTGGTTCTACACTGCGTGGGTAATGTAGCCGTAATTGTATGACCATCCACCCCCTCCCATTGGCAATAGAGCATACCCTCCTCTCATTACTTGGCATGAAATTCACCCAACCCCCACCCCCACCCACCCCAATTGTCTATTTAACCAAATGTTCCCATACATTTAACAAAATATATTCTATTTTATATAGATATCCCCGAGCACCACCTCGCTAACCCTTTCCCCCCCCCCCCTTTCGCACACACACACACACACATCGACCGGATGTATTGTGTAGGTATTATTCTCAATGGTAATATTGTTTATGAATATAACGATATAACCTACATTCAACCGAATATATTCTATTACTAATAGTTTACAATCAATATATTAAAGTGACTCGGCAGGCTGGTATTCCAAATAATTTTCTCACATTGTACACAAATTTACGGTCGGCATGCTTGGTTATCAGCAGAGTGGTATCAGTTCAACATCTGAAAATTGATTTGCTCTCCCATTGTAGACACATTATTTTGATCATTGACCTCATGCCTGATTAAAAACTGACTTGAAACATGGTAACAACAGGTATTCATTTTTCTCCCATTGAACACATAATGACATGTTTAGTGAACATTGTAAAGACAATTGCAGTTATCCTATAGCAGGACTTTTTATGCATCGGCCCAAATTACCACTGTAAAGGGCGAAACTTTAGTGTAATATTAAGACATACATTCCCATTTTATCATTGAAAAATGTCATTCAAACATACGAATAATTTGAACACGAGTTCTAGTGCATAAAAGTCATACAGATACAAACATGGATAGGACAATAATAAAACTAATGACTAACTAACTGCCGAGTTTTTATCTATAAGATAGATAAGACTGGACAATGTTTATCTCAGTCAGTTCCACGGGCTATGTTCTCAAAATATGAAAACAAAAAGATTTTAACATTCTTATCTCCGGATAGTCTATCATAAAAATTAATATTATTCATTGTTACAAGCAGTTTTAGGGAACTTAAATTGCATTCAGCTCAACCTTCGTCAATGTTTGAGACTATCATGACCGATAAAAGTGCAACTCTTGTTCAAGGATGGATGTTGATTGGCTGATTTAAAAGCAGAAAAAGACAACTCTATCTGAAGAATTATTTTGAATGATTTTGTTTTCTCTGATCTCTGTGTATAAACGACGTTATCAAGCACACTAGCCTAGATTCCGAGTGCTTAAACCTTAAAGAGTATTTTAAGCCCCTTTACATGCTTCGAAGACATATAGTAGATAGCTGAAATTCAGTCATATAAGGCCTGGGTTTTCAACTGGTTTTCTCAAATGTCTCCGAAAATGCACAAGTAAATGACCATGTCAATAACACATGCAATATAGTCGCAGCATTTTTTGTTTTAATACAAACTTAAATTAAGGTCGTGTGGACACTGGTGTTTCAAGATAATACAAAATACCCAAATGTCCCCAGGATATAAGGCAATCAGCTGCTAACGAAATTATCTAGATATATCCCTTTAAACTATTGAAGAACCCCTTTAACATAAATTATTTAAATGAACAAAAGGTGGCTGACAGTTATTTATGAAGGGAAAATGATTGTCAGCCTACGAGCACCTGTTACCAACAACCAATTTAACTGTTTTACCGTTAAAATACTAGGACTATTTGTTAGTGGAGAAATTGACTGGTATTATAATATAGTCCACGGTGAATAGTCGTTATATAGTTGTTAAATGTCATTGTAAATTACTTTGTAACCGTCTGGAATAACCTGATGTTGGTGGAAGGTGTATTTTTAGTGAGATGGTGACGACGATGATGACGACGATGATGATGATGATGGTTTTGATGATTATTATCTGAGGATCTTTGGAAATATTACGTCATAACGCTTTACTGTGGATATTCATTGAAATTTTTAAAACGCATTGAAATTCTTTTGTTCGATACATGGGACACGTGAACAAATTGTTATACGAGACTTTTATGCAATTATGTCACAATATTGAACATTGAGAGAAAAGCAGAAACATTGCCAAGTTGACTTCAACATAGATTGTTCCAGATTGTAACTAAATTCCTGTTGAACCATACCGAAATTTAGTACTTTCAAATTTATGCGGAAATGTGCTAGAAAAAAACAACCAGAAACAATATATCAGATGACTTGAGTGTGAAACGGTCATACATGACTAAACCAGACTAATAATCATCAATGTCTATATCGATTTTTAATAACAGCACTGTATCTGATGTTAATGAAGTTATATCTGTTATCCTGCTGTGTCTAAAATAACATATATTAACTATCGTGGTAAGTGTACATATTATAATAGCATGACAACTCGTTAAGAAAAACAGGGTTTGTCAACATGACATCCCTTTCAGAGAGTCTACATACTTGAGATGTTTATTTGGTATTAAGGTTTGTCAACACGACACCCCTTTCAGAGAGTCTACATACCTACTAAAGTTTGTTTGGTGAATAGGTTTGTCAACACGACATCCCTTTTCAGAGAGTCCACATACTAGAGATGTATATTAGTAAGGGTTTTCCACGCGACATTCCTTTCAGAATTACAGAGAGTTCACATAGCTATCAATGTTTGTTTGGCATAAAGGTTTGTTAACACAGCAATCTGTAAGGAAGTCCACAATTAAATGGAATGTATGTTTCCCTTTCGTAGAGTGCAGATTGTTTGTAATGTTAATTTTGTCAACTCAGCATCACTTTCAAGAGTTCATAGTTTTGTCCATTTTAGCCCCTTTGCCAATTCTGCGGCCGCTCTATAAACGTTACTGGAGTCACTATAGCTCATATTATTTAAGTTTATGTAAACAATATTGTTGGAATATAGAAACTACGTACTTATAAAATATGTGACATTTGGCTAATAATACCTTATGTAGATGATTATATATGTCATTATACATGTATGACTAGAAATGTATTTGATACGAAACTAAAGCCCCTCTCCCACCTACAGGAGTTACAAGCCGAGTACGTCCCGAGTCAAATTTGGATACAAATCGGGAAACTCCTAATATCCGAGGAACTCGTAAGAAACTCCTGGTTAACTCGACACACTCAGTTGTAGCTTGGCTGTACTCGTGGACATTCGCGGCTCGTGACAAATTTTTTAAACATGTTTAAAATGTTTGTCACGAGCCGCGAATGTCCACGAGTACAGCCTAGTTACAACCGAGTATGTCGAGTTGACCAGGAGTTCCTTCCGAGGAAATTAGGAGTTTCCCGCTTTAAGCCCCTCTGCCACCTACAGGATTTGCAAGCAGAGTACGTCCCGAGTCAAATTTGGATACAAATCGGGAAACTCCTAATATCCTCGGAAGGAACTCGTAAGTTGTAACTTGGCTGTACTCGTGGTCACTCGCGGCTCTAGAGAACCGCGAGAGTTCACGAGTGCAGCCAAGTTACAACCGAGTGTATCGAGTTGACCAGGAGTTCATTCCGAAGATATTTTTATGCAAATTTTACTCAGGAATCTGCTCCTAGGTGGGAGATGTGCTTAGGTCTTAGATTGTGTATTAATCATATTATAAATGGTTTTCAACTTTTCAATTTTTTGGAGAAAAAAAATAATTTGAGGACAGTGCAGAATTCGATCTAAATGTTGATTTTCAATCAAGATAATATACATCATATAACCTTCTCTAATCAATGAGTATATATATATCTAAAACTGCTGACACGCGCGTTGGTTGTAACATTCTATTCAGAAAATATAGTTTAGAAATTTTTGAAATGAAAATAGGCGTATGAGCGAACATGCGAAAGCTAATGTTACAGATCTATGTGTAAACGGTAATCCGGATCCATGTTTAAATCTTATTAAGCATTTGACATAGCTTTTTGGGTGATTTGGAACATGATGTAAATTGCTGTTGTTCCTCATAAAATTTCCATAGCTGTACTCAATAGGGCAGTATTTTCGAGTACATTTTAAATATTTACATTTTGGTCGTAACGTGAATGGTAAATAAAGCTAATGGTGAACACATTTGAATTTTGTACAGATTTATACATAGTTTATGATACACGGACACCTCTGTGTATATATGTGAAAACCATAAATGACTATATAATGTGTAACGAAAATCTATTCACCTCTCCCGTTTTTAGAACCTAACCCACTCTTCATCCAATCAGTATAGGATAAATATCGTCTGAAATGGGTCACTTATTTATGAAGATAAGTAGACCGACAGCAACCAATCACATGCTATTTATGACTGACAGTAAGCTAAAACCACGAAGCACAAACGACAGTAAATACATGTATAAAGAACACAACTTATAGAGTAAAAGTCTTTCTGCAATCACTTTATTTCTTTAACACGAAGTTTCGACAAGATTACAACACTGATATTGTGATATCGCCCTTTTTGCCATAAGAACTCTAAAAGCCAATGAAAATGAGATTTATAATATAAAGTTAGATCATAATGATATTCGGTAAAATTATGTGATTAAGAAATCTATTGTATAAAGCTGGCACGCAATCCCTCTTCGATGTCAAGAAATGTCAAAGATAAACACTCCTTGATAATTTGTATTCTAATGTTTTACAATAAGAACATTACACCAAGAAAATGTCAGTATATGTCGAATTTGATATTTATATATGTTTTTATTTCTTATCATAAACAAAATGATACACACAATCAGAATAACTTAGTTTCTATTTCTACAAAAGTCAACCCACCTACATTGTTTTGAAATTCTGTTGGTTTTTCGAAAATTCGGTTTGTTTGTCTATGTCCAAGTCCTCTATTCTATCCATATTCAATTTGACAGAACATTCCCCATTGTCTCCTCGAGCACTATTTGTATCCCACTGTCCTATTTGCCAAACCGTCTACTTTGTCACTCTCAATCGCTGTTAACATACCCTGTTATTTGTCCCACACTTTTCGATTGACACAATAAACAGTCCTGTGCTTTTCTATCTGGCCAACTCTGTCCTATTTGTATTAAGTCCTCTACGAATACTATGTCCTTTTATTCCTATACTTTTCTATTTGTCCCACTCTGTCCTATCTCTATATATATATATGTTCAAATTTGTCCTATTAGTCCTATCATTTCCTATCTACCAAATCTTTTCTTTCTCTATTAACTCCTCTATATGTACCAGTCTGTCCTATTAATCCATTCTGATCAACAGAGAAATTCTACCTATCGGAGATATTACTCTGACCTATTGACCAACCATGTTTTAAATAGTTCACGCGTAGAAATTTTTCTCTGGAAGACCAGAAATGAGACGAAACGACTTCATGTAACTAAACCAGTCTTTCCGGTTTCTAGTCTCGTAACTCAAAAACGCCTCCGCTATTAAAAAGGGTTCTGTACTCCAACGTCTTCAGTAAAGACACACTGTTAAATTTGGGAATATTTTTAGCATTTAAGAACTTATTGATATCCTATAGACGTTTTAATATTAAATTGTATGCATACTTTATTGTTCAACGAATATCGTTGGCGTCATGGCTGGTGATTAGGTTCGTGTCTTTATCTGCGACACATACAGAGCTAGGAAAGATGCGAAGTTTCGTATGCTATTAATCATACCATTTCCTATCTACATACTCTGTCCTATCTATATCAACTCCTCTATATGTCCACGTCTGTCATATTAATCATACCATTTCCTATCTACATACTTTTTCCTATCTATATTAAATCTTTTATATGTACCAGTCTGTCCTATTAATCACCATTTCCTATCTACATACTCTGTCCTATCTATATTAACTCTTCTATATGTCCCAGTCTCTCCTATTAATCACCATTTCCTATCTACATACTCTGTCCTATCTATATTAACTCCTCTATATGTACCAGTCTGTCTTATTAATCACCATTTCCTATCTACATACTCTGTCCTATCTATATTAACTCTTCTATATGTCCCAGTCTCTCCTATTAATCACCATTTCCTATCTACATACTCTGTCCTATCTATATTAACTCCTCTATATGTACCAGTCTATCCTATTAATCACCATTTCCTATCTACATACTCTGTCCTATCTATATTAACTCTTCTATATGTCCCAGTCTCTCCTATTAATCATACCATTTCCTATCTACATACTCTGTCCTATCTATATTAACTCTTTTATATGTCCCAGTCTCTCCTATTAATCATACCATTTCCTATCTATATACTTTTTCCTATCTATATTAACTCCTCTATATGTACCAGTCTGTCTTATTAATCACCATTTCCTATCTACATACTCTGTCCTATCTATATTAACTCCTCTATATGTCCCAGTCTCTCCTATTAATCATACCATTTCCTAGCTACATACTTTTTCCTATCTTTATTAACTCTTTTATATGAACCAGTCTGTCCTATTAATCATACCATTTCCTATCTACATACTCTGTCCTATCTATATTAACTCCTCTATATGTCCCAGTCTGTCCTATTTATCACCATTTCCTATCAACATACTCTGTCCTATCTATATCAACTCCTCTATATGTCCCAGTCTGTCCTATTAATCATACCATTTCCTATCTACATACTTTGTCCTAATCTAAATCAACTCCTCTATATGTCCCAGTCTGTCCTATTAATCATATCATTTCCTATCTACATACTCTGTCCTATCTATATTAATTCTTCTATATGTCCCAGTCTGTCCTATTAATCATACCATTTCCTATCTACATACTCTGTCCTATCTATATTAACCCCTCTATATGTCCCAGTCTGTCCTATCAATCACCATTTCCTATCTACATACTCTGTCCTATCTATATTAACCCCTCTATATGTCCAACCCTTTCCCATATGCCCATAATATATGTATCGATTCTTCTATTTGTCCCACTCTGTCGTTTTAGTTCTATGCCCCGTTTTTCCCAATGCCATTCTTGTCTCGCCCTTTCTTCTTACTCCTCTTTTGTCCCATCTATAACTTTATTTCAATAGATCCCATAGATCATACCATCGAGTTCATCCAACCTCGTCTTGACCTCAGTGATAATACATGTACAATGTATAACTTTCTAGTTAAATCTGTATAAAATTATAGATCTAAGATAGAACACTATATAGGATAGAAGTAATGTTGTAATTATTGTGGATGTTAGTTATTATCAGATCGTTATAACAACATAATTATAGATTTCTATTATATAACTCACTGTTTACAAGCATTATAAAACATAATAATATATAGTCGATATTACAGGTTACGCCTATTCTCAGTTAATTTTTTTCTTCAGCATGTTTCCTGATTTCCAAATTAAAAATCCATATTGATATTATATAAGAGTTGTTTACCAAAAACGCTGTCGCCAATCTTCGTACGGTAGAATATTCTATCGCTCTCTTGTTTTTGACTTTGTTTTAAGATATATCGGATGGGCCTAAAGTAATGTCCCAACTTTTGACCTTTGTGCAATTGGAACACATATTCATTGACATATCCTGTTATAGAAGAATCTATTCAAGACAAAAGAGAAATGACCCTAAAGCATTGTAATGCATTTTTCTAGATCACATTCCTTGAGTTTTTTTTTAGCAGAAGCTCGAATACAGCCAAGAGGTTCTTCCTTCATAAAAGTTTAACCGAAAGGAAAAATAACGTATTAGATTAAAAACTCTAAGATGAAAAATTAAATGCAACGAGTCAGAAGGGATGCGGGATTGACAAGTTAAGTCCTCATAAGGTGGTAGGTGTTCCGCAAGCCTGTGGTTGGTAGATGAAAAGTTAACGTTCTATTCCAGCGAACAAACTAGGTGATTGTTGGTTGTAGTTGTTGGAATTTGGATTGGTTCAATTAGATGGTACAGTGTTGTTGGTTTCGTAATTTGAGGATTTTTTGTTAGTTGGTCTTCAAGACTGCACTCTTTATCTATACCAATTTATTGGTCCCAAAGATACTGTATTTCCTATTACTTCCGGAAATATGATTATTTATTTATCTATTTATCTTTTTTCTACCCAGGAATAAATAATCAAGAGAAAACAACATGGCTCCTATAGAATACACAGAAAAGACCCGACTGAGCAGTAAGGATGCTTATCATCATCGACCGTTTTTTATCAAGAACATCACAATCATCGCCAGAATGTGTGGATTCGGGGTAGTAATTTGTAAGTATTGGTACCACACAGTACTGTGTTGTCACACTTTCGAAGTTTCACTTGGGCTGATCCTTGAAATAAGGGCAATTGGTTTGAAACGTGTTAACTGTTCACTTAAATCACCATATAAGGTCAATAGCAGCATCAATTGTTGGAACGTTTTGTCCACAATCGATGGAGTAGCATATTGTCTTTTTTATTTATTTACACCGTAGATTGCACGAAGAATGTATGCATTAATATCTTTCGATAGCATTCCAGGAATGGGGTTTCCACACTACATTATACAACATGAGTTCCTCATGATAAGTAAGATGCCAAAAACCCTACAAAATGAATACTGAAAATCAAAAGAGGAAATCCGTTTATCTCAAATGAAGGTTTCGCCCTCAGTTAAAATTTTTAACATCTCTTACAGTAATCTGGTCAGCAGCTGTCATGTGTATACAGAGATACTCAGATGTACCTTATTTAGGATGGTATTTAGTGTAAGTATTGGTTATTCTTTTATACCAAGATTTAAAAACAACAGCCCTCTCCATTGAAGAAGTTAAAACCTCATTTGTCGGTTTAAGATGTTTTGTTCAAACCATTTCCAATCTTTTAGAACTTTTTTGAACAATCAATTCGACCCGATTTTCTAAATATTTTAACTGTCAAGTAACTGCCGGAGCGTATGTCTAATTTTGAACAAAAACCTAAAAATCTTCATATGATATCTGGTTACAGAGCCAACGTCATACATTCATTGATCCAGCATTCTTATTACAAAAATTAAAAACTTGAAGTCAATATAAAACTTGAAATCATTGGCATGTTTTGTTACCATAGGAACCGGGATTGTTTATGGACAAATACATTTATTTTAAACTAATCTCGTTGATATTATTTCATATGCTATTGAATTATGATTTTATATAAGAACTGAAGTTATATAACATAAGTAAAGTGAGTTCTAGCAAATCGTCTCCCTAACATAATTAGGTGGAACAAGATGGTGCTTCTACAAGCCAGAAAATCCACGTGATCCATACTTATTCGCGATTGAAGCTATGGTCACTTTTTGATTCCGGTAAGGCACGTACAGGTGTTGCGGAGCAGGGTGTGTGTGTGTGTGTGGGGGGGGGGGGGGGGGTCCGTTCCATTATATTTCTTCCATTGAATTTTTCTCATCTGCATTAGAAAATGCAGTGGCGTAGCCTAGTTTTCGAAACTGGGGGTGCAGTGAAATATATTGACATTGCAAGCGGAGCGAATACTGGATGGGGTCCAGGACCCGTTTTCGGGGTTTTAGCTCTGGTATTTAACTATTTGACACACTGCAGAAAGACCAATTGAAGCTATATTTTTGTATTTATATAGTTATACTTTTGGTGCCAAAATGCTGGGAAAATCATCTATCTGAGGTGGTTTTTGCAGAAATAAAGATCAATATTGTTATTTGATGCCATCATACAGATCATAACATTAAAAAATTGATACAGCCTTTAGAATTTCAGAGCTTTTTCTGAAGAAACATGACATATGTTTTCGTTAATTAAGTATCTGTTCTAGAGACACGTTGCTCTGCAAATAACTAAATCCTAATTTGTTATTTGAGTTATATTTTTCTTCACAGAGCTGCTGGCGTTGTGATTACATTTTTTGAAACGGTCTGGATGATGGATAAATGTGTTTGCTGTGTGTAAGTAGAATTAATTTGATATCAACTCATAATAGCAGTCAGTTACTCAACTATGAATCCTCATAGTCTATGTCTATTTAATATTTGATTTTATTAATTTGGCAATCCTTACAGACATTCAAAAAGCTAATTATATTAATATGGTATAAATTTGTTAACTGGAAATATAGCTTATAATGTTCGTATGGTATACTGATTTGAATCTCTCCTAGAGAGTCAACATAGCTAAAAATGTTTTATGGGTTTGATTATTATTTTACAGACGAACGGGGTGTTGTTGTCAGCTATGGAATATTATACTATGGGTTGACTGCTGGAAGAAAGGAGTTCTGTATATCAGTCTATCTATTCCTATGTTTTTAAATGGTATGAGGGTGTATATTGGAATGATATGTGGTAAGAATAAGATATGCTAAGAGCTACCCTAAATATATAAGGCTTCGGCGAAAATACCAAAGTTAAAGCGATACTACTCTTAGAATAAACAAAAAAAATTAATTTTCAAACTTGGTCAATATCAGTATATATTCATCAGGGGACAAACCTAGTGGCATAACTATAAAACAGATTACCTAAATAATCTGATAAATCCAGAAAACTATAATTGTATGGAAAATTACAAAATTTATGGGTTTATTTGATTCTGTTTGTATACTTTGGACACTGTTGATGAATATTATACTCTTATTGACCAAGTTTGAGAACTTATTTTTTTTGTTAATTCTAAGAGGTTGTATCGCTTTAACATAGCTCGGTGTCGTCACTCAATGTCAATGTGTCTTCATTATCAAATGTCAACATGGTGCCGTTACTCAATCGGCATAGGATTGTTATGGACTAAGTTTCTGAAAGACAGCGTAACTGAGCCTCGAAATTCTGTCTTAATTCGAGAATATGGTTTTTAAATTACGAAAATGTTCACTTGATTTTTAAAAATATGTTGGTGTGACTGTTGTTTCAAAATTTGGATATGCATTTTAGTATTCTAACTGTAATCTATTCTGTAAATTTTATGTTACAGGGTTTGTGTTAATGTTCGTAGCGTTTCTGTACATAATTAAAACCTTTAAAAACGGTATAGTGTACGAAGTATCTGAAACTAAAGTTATACACCACGAATCCAAGAAGATTATCACCCATGAAGCAGCTACACAGACTAAACCTCTTAATCCTTTTGATGATCCTGATGCACCACCATCAACACCTTCTTCACCGAGTAGCTCACATAAATCTAGCATCACTGTAGAAATACCACATGACAAAGGTCAACATCAATAGTAAAGCACAAACTCTTGGAAAGTTTTAACATGAAATTTCTCGAAAATATTTCTCTCAGTGTAAATGAAAATGTATTATACTATATGATTTCTTGGACAAATCTGAACGATAAATTTCCAAGTGGAAGACTTTATTTTGCAATGGCCACTTAAATCCAAGTGGTATGGGAACAATTGACTTGGCAAAAGATAAACCACAATCTTTTAATTAAAAAGGATAACAATTACAGTGCATATACTTTAGGAAAAATATTACTTAAACTATGATAGGATATAGAAGTTACATCTCAAGTGAAAAAGCTGATCTTCTAAAGTATATGGACAAAAATGTCATCGAGATTTAAATTTGGAATATCAAAATCTATTGGTGAGAAGGTTAACCTTATATAGGCTGCGTTTCCATAGAGCTTCACGCCTCACGCGTGAAGAGACGTGAAGAGGGAAAGTGTGCATGTTCACTTTTTGACGACACGTGAACTGAGAAGTTGAGTTATTTTCTATTGTAAAGATGGATGACTATAGGAAAAATGTGATAGAGACGCTTGTTGTGAACACCTGTAGTGACTGTCAGTGAAACATAGCGACGTGAGGCTTGAAGCATGAGGCGTGAAGCTCTACGGAAACGCAGCCTTAGAGATATATTCAATGTGTTTTCAAAGGTTATGCTTATCTAGGAACACGATATGGATTTCAATAACATCTAAAGCACGGTGATATCTATATACGTTGAAAAAACTGCTGCTAATTCTTTGTAAACTATTTCGGTTTGGTCTTGTCGCAAAATGATATTTCTGGCAAAATTTGTATATAAAAGGACGACGTGGTCTAAGTTTTATTCATTAAAAAAAACAAAGAGAGAAATTTCAGCTATTCATTTTCAAAAATAATATGTCACCAATGTGCAAAAAATAATGTCGTTGATTAGAATAATCTGAAATTTCATGGGATGGATATCATATTATAAAGTTTTATAATTTTTTTTTTACAAATCTCTATTTTCTTGCCTATTGAATTTGGTGTTTGCTTGTGATTTTTTTTGTTTAAAGAAATAACTGTTATTGTTAAAGTGTTGGTATTTACATATTTAAAATCCTCACACATTATTTCCCCCAAAATAAAAAAATATGTACCTCTGCTACTTATAATTCTCTTCTAATCCCAAATATTAAAAGATTAACCAAAGACTGAGATCGGTCCAAAGGTATTTTATATTACTTCAAATTCATAATAAATATTCCTCGTGGAACAAAAATATTATAATAAATGATCTCAGGAAGTCTTATCATATAATATTTTCTCATGTTGAGGGTTAGGTAATACGGGTTGAACGCAGACACCAGGCCGACTCTCGAAAGCAGTATCAGTGGCATCAGAATTTTGCCTCTCTTTAGGGGGATTCGAACCTTATAAAAGTTCCAAATGGAACAATATTATATAAGAAATGTTCTTTGGAACAGTTAATATAGTCGCACTAATATAATTATTGTCACAACGTTATCAGTTCCAATGCGGGCAGTAGAGGGGAGGTAACTTGCATACTGAACGACATTTAGTGCAGTTTTCCTCTACTAGTGGAGCGGCATAGCCCTCAAATATGATGGAATTGTGCATTTTTTGATACAAGCACCACATTTTGCACAAAGATACTTTGATATGCTCTGAATAGTTTTAGATATGGAGCCACTCGAAATTCTCTTGCGTAAGTTGCCATTTTGAATTTCAAATGGGCCACCCTCAGACATACATAATTGTTGATATTTTCGGACCTATGTCAGCCATTAACTTGTTCAAAATGGCTAATTGTACATTTTTTGTATCCGGGAATTCAAAAATTCATGCTACAAGTGGCTACCCATGTTTAATTTCAAAATGGCGTCTATAAAAATCCATAATTTCTCGATCTATGTCAGCAATTTCTTTTTAACTAGGTTTTGGTTGCTATTCTTGTATGTTTTGGGGGGCTTAATGATCGACTGGTTCAATTTACAAGTGGTAACAACTGCCGCCATATTGAACTTCAAAATGGCGAAAGGAAAACGAAAAAAAAAATGGTATCAGTATATTTTAATCTATGTCAGCTATAGGCCCTAAAAGCATTCTTGATGGCTAATTCTGAATTCTGAAGGGAAGTCAGTTATTCAAGCTATCTGAAACATCCGGCCATGTCTAATTTCAAAATGGCGTCTATAAAAATCGATAATTTGCTATATTTTTCGATATATGCCAGGAATTAACTGTTTTTTTGTGGGAAATTGTATGTTTGGGGTTCAGGGATCTCCTGGTTCAAGTTAAAAGTGGCAACAACTGACGCCATATTGAATTTCAAAATGGCGTACTTTAAAACTCTATAATTGTTAGTATTTCTAGATCTATGATAGCTGTAAACCTCTTATCAGTAACTAATTGTACATTTTTATGGCCAGGGAATCCAAGTGTTCCTCTTACAAGAATTGAATTTCAAGATGGTGGCACAGCAAAATATACATGTTTAAACCAGTATCTTGTTATTTTTTACCTCAAAGGCGCATAGGAAATTGATGTACCAGATACGTCTTTATAGTGATGTTTCAAATCGATTATTAACCGATTAACAATCGATTAATATTATATAGGTTTCTAACCAATCCAAAAACACCCCAAAACGTATATTACATAGCAGTCATGTCCAAAGAGTACAAGCCAATTCATGTGACTAATAAGGCTAGAATACCCGAATCATCCACATCAGTTAACTGGAAACTGTGTGTTTTGTGGGGAGGTGATCCTGATGAGTTCTTGAAGCACGAGAACCGAGCCTACCCTCCAACTCTTTCCCCAAGAAGGGCATCTTCGATACAGCAACATATCAGACCTTCTCAAGCCCATAGAAGAGCTTGTCACCAAGGAAATTTGTCACAAAGATACTTTGATATGCTCTGAATAGTTTTGGATATGGAGCAACAAATCGGAAAGCAGATGTACCACATGTCACCTGTGTCATACTTGATCGTGCACCCATTGTTCGGATGCCAAAGCCATGTGGCAGTGGAACATTGCTTGAATATGGAACAGGGGTGTTTGTTCTAAATATCTATCTCGCCTTGAGCTAGTGTGGGATTATTATACAAGTCTGATAGCTTCAAAGCGACTGCACGGGCCACCAGGGGAAAGGAATCAAAAAGCATGCCACTGCCGCTACTGTGCTACACGGAAACTGGCAGAATTTTCTTCGAGTTGGTGAAAATAAGGATGAGTTGTTCAGTTTCTTGTCGGGATTGCTTATGAGATCCATCGACACACAAGGCAAAGGGTTGGTAGCAACTGACACAGAAAAGATACTCACTTCCTCACCTCCTGATAACATTACCATCTTGGCCACATGCAAGCATGAAGATGCCGATACTTAAATGATGGTACTTGCAGCAAATACCATGGGATGTGGTTATCGAAGGATACTTATCCAAACAGTGGCGCTGTCATTCTAGCCATTACACTAGCTTAAGGCCGACAGCAACGACTAGCTGAACTTTGGCTTTCATCCAGGACAGGCAAGAAAATCCGCTATGTAGCAGCACATGAAGTTCTTGTAGGCCTGGGACCTGATAGGTCAAAAGCGCTTCCAGTATTTGATGCTGTTACAGGATGTGAGATGCGTTACAGCTTCCTTCTTCCAGTTGGCCTCTACACCAGTCTGAAGACGTCATGTCAACTATTGAAAGATCTCTCTTACTCTATGATCGTACAAGTACGTGTACATGATTGTGTCAACCAAATTAGGAAGAAGTCGTTTTCAGCAGAAGTGGCGAGCGTGGCGCCAAGCAGGGTATGCTTACTCTTTTAGACAACCTGATACCATTTTTATTATGAAATGTTTACTCATTTATTGATATACTTCCTCAAATGAAAAGTTCATTAGCTGCTCCCAAAGTATTGCCAATGTGTATACATGGATTTCGAGATTTGTCTTACGGTTGGGATCGTTCGTGCTTGGGTTTATAATTTCAAGAAAATGGAGATCCCTTGAAGCAAAACCTTCAACTCGGGCAGCTTTAGAGTACTGCTAAGACGTGGGAAGGTAACACAGAATTCAACATGCATTATATGCAGATACCAGGTGTATCTTTCATAGCTGACAAAGATTAAAAAATACTGATACTCTAACGTTTTTTTTTTTTGGGGGGGGGGGGGGGGGTAATTGTCGCCATTTTGAAATTCAATCGGTTGTTAATTTTAAAATTTAACATGGCCGATTGTTGTAGCCACTTGTAGTTTGAATAGTTGAATTTCCTAATACAAAAAATGTACAAATAGCCATTTTGAATGAATTTTGAATTTCGAGTGGCTCCATATCCAAAAATGTTCACAATATATCAAAGTATATGTGTGCCAAATTTTGTGCTGGTATCAAAAAAGGCACAAACAAGTTGCTATGCCGCTCCACTAGAAGAACACACCTTCTCGAAGTCTAGCCTACATATCGCGTGCAAATTCGGTAAAAACTATAGTCCTAAATCATTGGCAATTCGAGTGTACTGAACGTCCAATGAAACCAGGGGAGCATTTGGAGGAATGTTTAAATTTTTTATCTTTTGAACAAAGTCGTTTGTGTTTTTTTAGGTAGGCAGGGTGTTTTGAAGCAAGCAATACTCCGATACTCTGTAAGATTCACTTGTAGTAGTCAGAGACATAGGGCGACCTTTAGGAATTTTGCAGGGTTCAAAACCATTCAGTTTCTGGGTTTTTGTGGATCTTTGGTAAAGTATAAATATGGAGTTGTCTACGCTCTGCATCAAGTTTCAAGAACATGTAGTTATATTGTTTTGTTTCACTTTTCTTGATTATAATTGATTTATCATTTCTTAGGGCGTCAAAAGCAGTACACTGAGCACTCGGCATGGGTAAAACATTTTTTTTCATTTACGAGTGGTAAATTGGTAATTTTATTATCGAATTTGTCTAATATTTGGTGTGAATTTAGATTTTTCAATAAACTTGGTAATGGGACCCCGAGAAGGTGTGTTTCTGTAAAAATAATTTAGTCTCAAGTTTCGTTGAAATGCTTTCGGCTCACGCTAAATACATTATAGGTCAAGGCTTAAATTTCGTAGGAGAGTTGTGAACAATATTACGGATTAGATAAGCTAAAAAATTACAGATTCTGAGACTAAATGTATTTTGATCGAAGATTTAGTGAACATATCCCTTTAACAAAAAACAAAAATCAAAATAGTACATATCTCATGGCACACTTTGTGTACTTTAACCGAAACATTTCGTGAGTATCTGCAAAAGGTTTAATTCAAAAGCAAAAAGTGATGTTTTGGTAGATCTATGTGGATCTATGTTTAAACGCTGTAAAAAAATATTTAGTATAAGAAATGTGGTGTCACTGTACTAACCAATTATTGTACTTAAATGAATCTGCTGTTGGGTTTGAAAATAATGAATAGAACAGGGCCTAATACAGAACCTTGTGGAACTCCACAAGGCATCACCAATTCTGTTAATTTGGTACCAGTTACAGTAAATATGGCGATTTGTTAAATACGTCTTGAACCAGTTGTAAGCAACCCCTCGAACTCCGATTTCATCACACAAGGCACTTAGAAGGTCTTCAGAATCAAGTCCAAAAGTAACAACAGAACACATTGTTGTTTGTCCATAGCACGGTAGATATCATTGGTGAGCTGTTTTCGTACTGTGATATTGTTTATAAGCTGACTGAAATGAATTATCCAAATTATTGGTAGACATGTTGCATGGAGTAACATACATTTCTCTACAAGTTTAGAAAGAAAACTGCTACTTGGGTGATAATTATTAACTTCCATAGACCAAAAATTCTTCAACCCAAACCTCTATCTTTTAGCGCTAAACTTTTACAACTCAAATTTCTCCACCGATTATTTTTCAGTGGCAAACTTCTACACCCAAACTTCTACAGCGCCAAAGTTCTACGACCCAAAACTTCTTCAGCGCCAAATTTCTACACCCAAATTTCTACAACCCAAACCTCTACACTCAAGACTTCTACACCTAAATTTCTACAACCCAAACATCTACACCCAAGCTTCTTCAGCACAAAATGTCTACAAATCAAAATTTCCAACCAGCTGACCTCTCATCAACAATGACTAAATGCCGACAGTGACTAAATGCTCCAATAAGTTTATGTCATCTAATATAATATGTTAAATTTACCAGAGCGTGAATTGTATTTCACCTTATTGCTGTAACTCAGTCATTTCATCCTGACAATTCAACAACAAGCATTGTATTACATTCCTTCTCTAATAGGTAAAAATGGAAAGTCCACCTAAAGTATCAACTCGTATGAAATGGAAAGGGAATTGTGACTTTATGTTGTCAATGATCGGTTATGGAGTGGGATTGGGAAACATTTGGAGATTTCCTTACCTTTGTGCCATGAATGGTGGCGGTGAGTACAATTTTTACCATGTACTATAGAAATCGTGTTGTTTTGTAGATAAGTAATAATACAACAAAAAACATTAAAAACTTAAAACACAATTATTATAGATTACATGTTAAAAGATCTTTCTTCTAGTTCTATTTACCCCCAAAAATGTTTTTTCTATTTTCAGCCGTGTTTCTTATCCCGTACGCTGTATTTATGGTTTTATTGGGATTTCCTATTGCGTTTCTGGAACTTACAATTGGACAATATTCAGGAAAGAGTTGTTTTGATGTGTGGGATATTTGCCCTGCATTAAGAGGGTTAGGATTATCAGCTACTGCTCTATCTGCTCTTTGTTCTATATATTATAATACGATATTAGCATGGATGCTTTACTTTCTCATCAATTCCTTCATGTCTCCTCTTCCTTGGACCACGTGTGATAACCCATGGAACACCGAGTCATGTTACATTAAAGACATTTTCAGAAATGGAACCAATACGACTTATGACTTTATACAGAATATCAACAACTCAGCTTATAATATGTTATATTCATTGACCAATAACATCTCTGTGGATGAGAATCTCACTAATACGACTAAATCGTACACAGCAACAGAAGAATTCTGGAAGTAAGTGCCTATATTTATAGTTGTCTTCAAACGATTTCAAAACCCTTCTTGTTTCATTTGTTCAACGAAAATGGTACATTAGGATATAAAACCCCATTCTTTTTCAATAATTTAATAAAAAAAAATAAAGAAAAGTAGGACATAAACACCCCTATTCTGTTTCGTTAGTTCAATTAATAAAGTACAACAGGACATAAAAAGTCTATTATGTTTCATTAGTTCAATAAATGTGGTACAGAAGGACATATTAATACCCCTATTCTGTTTCATTAGTTCAATTAATAAGATACAGTAGGACATAATACCCCTATTCTGTTTCATTAGTTCAATTAATAAGGTTTTGCAGGACATAATACCCCTATTCTGTTTCATTAGTTCAATTAATAAGGTACAGTAGGACATAATACCCCTATTCTGTTTCATTAGTTCAATTAATAAGGTTTTGCAGGACATAATACCCCTATTCTGTTTCATTAGTTCAATTAATAAGGTACAGTAGGACATAATACCCCTATTCTGTTTCATTAGTTCAATTAATAAGGTTTTGCAGGACATAATACCCCTATTCTGTTTCATTAGTTCAATTAATAAGGTACAGTAGGACATAATACCCCTATTCTGTTTCATTAGTTCAGAATAAAAATATAAAATATATAAATTAATAAGGTAAAGAAAGATATTAAATCTAACTAAATCTGTTGCATTTTATTTCACTAATTTGAAATATGTGTAAGTCCACGCATCAACACCCATTTTGTTTCAGAAAGACTTTCTAATTAGTTTCGCTCAATTTCAATTGTATTACGAATTGGCAATGTGATATTAAGGTGTTAGTAAACCATACGTGATAGTATGATTTAGGTCAGTGCTTCTATAGAATGTAATTGTTGAGGTAAAGTTATGGCAACAGTTGGTCGTTTGACACAAATTAACCCACAGTTAAAAATATGTCTACTATAGTTAAGGGTTGGTATGCAGTTTCAATAAAAAAAAAATAGAGCTCAAATATGGTCCAAAAATGTAATGTTTTGAGTTGCTAAAATTCATGCAAAAGCTGAAATCGTTACATTTAGAGCGATGGCTTCAATATTATGGACTAAAGACTAATTAAAGCGTCCTTTTTGGATTTGCTTCTCAAATTGAACACAACCATGATCTTTGTGTCAGATTGTATGACAAACGTGACGACTTTGATTTTCCTATTGTTAATTTTCCATCCATGTGCATTAACATACCACAATCACCTGCTTATGCTACGTACATTTCACAACTGATCCGCTATGCTAGAGCTTGTTCTCTTTATAAGGACTTTCTTGCAATATTAACCGTGAAATTACTGAAACAGGGTTACTTGACACACAATTTTATGGTCGTTATGGAGAACTCCTTGTCAAATATGTCAAATCTGCTTCTTGCATTTTGGCCGATTTGTTTAGCCAGGCATGTTTAGTCGTTGCACCGTGTGATGTTAACCTTTAAAGTAGTGGAGGGTGCCCCGCGCAAAGCAGACCATGCTTACTCTTTTCGAAACACCTGATGGTACTTCTCGTATGGGAAGTCCACTGCTATATAAATATTGCACCCGATTTTGTCATGCTCTGGACGAGATTTTTGATTAACGGAATTGTTTTCCTTGTTCAGATTTTTATTATTTCATAAAATTGAGAAAGGAATATTCATGTATAATATAATATGTTACTTCCGGTCAGTCTACTGATGCAGTTGGTCTGGTGGGATTTAATACCAACCCTAAATAACTCAGTCATATGACTGACTATTCTATTTTTTTATCAGGGTCAAATCGCATTTAAGTAATTTCATTCACGCGTGGGGCTCTGATGACCTTGAATGTCCCAGCTGTAAATGGATCCCAATAATCCGAGAGAGATTTATGTCATAGTTATATATTTGTTCACAAATAGTACAATATTGACGACACAGATTGATTTGTTCTGATATAAAGTAATGAAATGATACATTCATTGTTAATAAAAATAAAAGTACAGACAGCTGGGATGTAAAACTACTTCACGAACAAAATATTTGTTCAGTCACAATGTATATTCAATCACAAAATATTTTCTCTCAAATTACAATGTTTTTTCCAGTTATTTCGATCACGATTTTCAGTCAAAATGTACTTTTAATTACAATGTATTTTCAGTCACAAAGTTTTTTCCATTTTTTTCATTCACAGTGTACTTTCAGTCACAAGGTACTTTCAGTCACAGTGTATTTTCGGTAACGATTTATTTTCAGTCACAATGTATTTTCAGTCACAATGTATTTTCCAGTTTTTTCAGTCACAGTGTATTTTCAGTCACAATGCATTTTCAGTCACATTGTATTTTTAGTCACAATGTACTTTTAGTCACAATGTATTTTCAATCACAATGCACTTTTAGTCTCGATGTATTTTCAGTCACAATGTACTTTTAGTCACAATTTATTTTCAGTCACAATGTACTTTTAGTCACGATGTATTTTCAGTCACAATGTACTTTTAGTCACAATGTATTTTCAGTCACAATGTACTTTTAGTCACGATGTATTATTTTTAGTCACAATGTATTTTCAGTCACAATGTACTTTTAGTCACGATGTATTATTTTTAGTCACAATGTATTTTCAATCACAATGCACTTTAAGTCACGATGCATTATTTTCAGTCACAATGTATTAAGAATGTCCGGTGGTATAGATGAACTAGGATCTTTACAGTGGCATCTGGTAGTCGCTCTAGCTGTAGCTTGGTTGATTATATATCTCTGTTTGTTTAAAGGTGTAGAGTCAGTAGGCAGGGTAGGTTACCAATACTTATATTTTCTAGACAGCTAGGATATGTGACAAAAAAATTGATATTGGAAACTATTGTCAGACAAGGTGGGATGTGTTTATCCTACTTTTTTTCATTTAATCTAATCCATAATGTTCACAACCCACCCTCGAAATTTATACCTTTAATTCCCCGTGTATCCATTATAATTAACATTTGAAAAAATACGACTCGTATTTAATGAGACTATGCCTTATATTGGAAACATATATGCAATAAATGTTCAGCATTTTCGACGGTCAATTTGAGCTATGAATATATGTAAATGGCCTTCAGAAGTACTAGAACTGTACCAAAATCGCACAATCATTTCAATTATATCCCTACCTAAACATCTATCTTTCATTTTCTGTATTTGTGTTTTCTATATAAGGCTTAGTCTTACTAAACGACGAGTCGTATTATGAATTAGAATAGCAAAAAAATGTCAGGTTCTGAGACAAAAATTTTATTGGTCGAACAGTTAGTGAACATATCCCTTTAAGTTAAAGAGGGTATAATTGTAAGGATTATGCGATTTTCATGCAATTCTAATAGTTTAAAGTTTAAAGGCTATTTAATGCTGAACATTTTCCTTTGACAAAACCAGTTTAATCGGTTGAGCCCCAGCTTAAAATTATTGCTGGTCACCATTATGATTTCTGTTTACAGGTTGTGTACGTGACAGCGACGTTACCATTTATTTTAATAACCGTTATTTTGATTAGAGCTGCCACTCTCCCTGGATCTATTGATGGGTTAAAATTTTACCTGATTCCAGACTTCAGCAAACTTGGAGAACTTCAGGTACGAATTAACTAATTCTTTTCAGATCAGTTGGTGATGATTTTTATAATACATGTACACATTGTTACACGATTTATATGAGAATATTTCTTTTAAAAAAAAGCAACACTGGACTAGGTCGTGAATTAAGAAACAAAAACACAGGGTTAGAGTTGAATAATGCTTTACTTGTAAAAAATGATCCTAGAGATAATTGAAGAAATTGTTTCATGCTCATTATCCTGTTGCTGAAGACTGGAACCTTTGAATCTGTAACTAAGAGAGTATGCTGTATCATTCATTTATTCATTCATTTATTTATTTACTAGGTATGGTTACAAGCCGGAATGCAGTTGTTTTATTCGATGGGTATTGGATGGGGATCGTTTATGACCATGGCTAGCTATAATAAGTTTGATAATAATTTATTGAGGTATGTTGAACGTTTTTAGACATTCGAAAATCCAAGATTTATCACATTCTTATATGCAAGGATTTTGTATTGTGCTGAAACACAATATTCTACATTCAGTTTTCTTTCTGACAGGATTCGTTCAGTAGAATGCAACAAAACCCTTACAAATGGATCGTTTAACTTTACTGAACGCTGAACTAATTTAAGTCGGTCAAGAAACATTAACAGTAGTAACTTATATAAAGTATAATCCAGTTGTTCAACAAAGTACCTGATAGAACATAAACTTTCTTCCAGAGACACAATTATTTACTGTTTTGTTGGAGAAGGGACGAGTGTTTATGCCGGGTTCGCAGTTTTCGCTATTTTAGGATATATGTCACATCTGACTGGTTTAGAGGTTGTCGATTTAGTCCGATCTGGTAAGATTATGGAATTTAATAGTCTTCTTAACCTTCGTGAAAACATTGAAAAAGTTCAAAAAGATACCCATAGAATGGACATAAAATTTAAAATATCAAATATGGCCATTACAGTAATCTCTAATTAATAAACCCTGCCAGACAGATACTAAGTGTATTTCGATTTGATCGCACGTGGTTTGAATACATATGTAAAAGGGATATGTTCACTAACTGTTCGACCAATACATTTTTTGTCTCAAAACCAGGAATCTTTTTGGCTCACTCGAAATATAAGCAATCAAATCCCTGTGTAGCCATAATTATGAGCGTTCAGTCAAAAATACGACTCGTCGTTTAGTAAGACTGCCTTATATAGAAATACAGAAAATGAAAGATAAATGTTTAGGAAGGTATATAATTGAAGGGATTGTGCGATATTTGTGCAGTTCTAGTACTTCTGGAGGCTATTTACATAAATTAATGGCTCAAATCGACCCTCGAAATTGCTGAACATTTCCCTTTAACAGTGACTCTTTACCAGTTTGCGATATTAGTTTCATTCAAAATTTAACTAAATTTGATTCAGGTCCTGGTTTGATATTTATCACCTACCCAGAAGCTCTGGCTAGTTTACCAATTCCTCAACTATGGGCTGTGTTATTCATTATAATGGTTTTGTTTGTCGCAGTCGATTCTATGGTATGTTAAATCAGCAAATATCCCTATTTTATGTTACCAGGTTTATCTCAATATTAGTAGACCTACATAGCTTATGTAGCTAACGTGCATATATTCATGTTCGATGGTGATGGATTAAAGGTGATTCAAGCTCTTTGGTCTATGCTCATTTAAACGTCAAGTGTAAAACACATTACCTCCATCCTTAAAGGGACAGTCTGAAATTTGTTTGCTCAAATTTGTGAAAACTTTACACCAAAATCTGTAACTATGTGCCCTTTAATGTATCTGAAAGTTTTAACTAAAAATATTCAACCATTATTTTTTCAAACGCTTAAAACATGCTAAAAAATTTTAAAAACCTTAGTGCTATGTTTTTTGAACGCTGCTAGAAAACTACTGAACGGATTTGAGTAAAATAAACGCCTAATTGTAGAGAAATGTCCCTCTTGTGAATTAAAAAGGTTTCAGCTAGAAATATTGAGCCATTTAAAGGGCAAACACCAAAACTAGGTCAAATGTCTTAACTAACAATAATTACTCCCTGTTTGTAATTAACCCTTTAAAACCAAATTCAGTTTGATCAAGAAGATACAGAGATCTAATAAACATACTTTAAAAATACTCTCAGGTCGCATTTGCGATTTTTTAGATAATGGAATTTTTTTTCAAAAAAGCAGAATGGCCCTTTAAATTTTGTCTGGAATTAGTTCAATAATCTGCAGAAAATTAAAGTGTTAAATTTTGCTACACAGTTGCACATGTAAACATTATTAATTGAATTTTCAATTTCAAATAATGTGATTAAAAAACACCAGCCATAAACAAATTAGTGACTATGTGCCAATTAAAATAATATATCGATACGATTTTTTTTCTTTTCGCAAAATATAGGTGAACGACTTACATGTACTTGCATGCTTGTAGAATTCAACTGAAGAATGCACCCAATTTGCATGTTAAATTCCGGAAACTCAAATGTTTAAACAGCCCTGCAATTCAAATACATATTATAAATGATATAAATGAATTTCATGAAAAGTACATTGATAGTTGTATATCTTTATCACTCTATTCTATATTGGATCTTGGATTTCAGGGGCACTTTCAACATTCATTCGACCAATAAACCCTAGTCTTAAAAACATTCAAACATTCAAATCCTTGTGAATTCATAATCATTTACGTTAACTTCAAAAATCATAAAAAATGAAACATATATACTTCTATTGTTTTTACCACGCCTGGTATAACAATATTGCCATGTAGATATTTCCTTGGCTATATGCCACGCCTGGTAAATACCTCCTGCCTTGAATTCTACTTGAAAATAAATAAAGTAGGTAAACTGGCTGTGTTTAGTCATGCTTTCGAGTTGTGATTTTGAGAATTAGGTGACAGCTGACTATATTATTATAATTCTGTGTTTCATCTTTTTGTGGTCTACCAATATAGCAGCTGACTTCACTTGGATATCAAAATGGCGTCATGTAATCTCGGACAGTCAATAATTTATACTCCTTGCTCAGATCACAGAAGACCTTCATGGTATTGACGTCAATTCGTTTAAAGCGATACCACCTTTTAGAATGAACAAAAAAATTAATTTCTCTGGTCAAAAAGAGTATAAATTCATCAACGTTGTCGAAAAATTAGAAACAGAATTAAATAAACCCCATAAATATATGTAATTTTCCATACAATTACAGAGTGTAATTGAAAAACGCTTAAAAGATCTCGGTCAAGTTAGAATTTAACGTATTTTTGATGAACGGTTTTTGAGTTATTGCCCCTGACTTTGTAAAAACGTGTCGAAATTTGTTTGTGGGCACTCTAGAGACTACAGTTTTCATCTAATTTTAATGAAATTTGGTATGATCCTTTAGATTGATAAGATCTCGGTTTAGTTCGAATCTGACATATTTTCATTGAACAATTTTTTTTTAAAAAACTCGTCAAAATTTGTTAGTGAGCGCTCTAGAGACTACAGTTTTTGTCTGATTTTAATGAAACTTGGAATGAGTCTTCAGATTGATAAGTTCACGATCAAGTTTGAATTTGACGTATATTCGATGGACAGTTTGTTAGTTATTGCCCTTGACTTTTAAAAAACGCAGCAAAATTTGTTTGTGAGTACTCTAGAGACTACAGTTTTCGTCTGATTTTCATGAAACTTGGTATGATCCTTGATATTGATAAGATCACGATCAAGTTTGAATTTGACATATATTCGATGGACAGTTTGTTAGTTGCCCTTGACGTTTAAAAAACACAGCAAAATTTGTTTGTGAGTACTCTAGAGGCTACAGTTTTCGTCTGATTTTCATGAAACTTGGTATGATCCTTTTGATTGATAAGATCGCGATCAAGTTTGAATTTGACGTATATTCGATGGACAGTTTGTTAGTTATGCCCTTGACGTTTAAAAAACGCAGCAAAATTTGTTTGTGAGTACTCTAGAGTAGAGACTACAGTTTTCGTCTGATTTTAATGAAACTTGGAATGATCCTTTAGATTGATAAGATCACTATCAAGTTTGAATTTGACGTATATTCGGGGGACAGTTTGTTAGTTATTGCCCTTGACGTTTAAAAAACGCAGCAAAATTTGTTTGTGAGTACTCTAGAGGCTACAGTTTTCGTCTGATTTTAATGAAACTTGGTATGATCCTTTAGATTGATAAGATCTCGGTTTGAATTTGAAGTTGAAATTTGAAATTGAAGTAGTTTCGATTAACGTTTTTTTAGATATTGCCCTTGTCTTTGTAAAAACGCTTTAAAATTTGATTGTGAGCTCAATGAAGTTATAGATTTCATTCAATTTTGATGAAACTTTTTGTGATATTTGGACTTCAGTGAACATTGATATAATACAATTTGTATTATCGTTAATTAAGATATTATCAATCAGCTGCCAGTGGGCGTATGTTACCCTGCCTGGCAAGCCTTGGTTCAATTATTGTATATAAAGATAGTTTCCTGGATTTATCAGATTATTTAGGTAATCTATTGTATAGTTATGTCACCAGGTAAGTCACCTGATGAATATAATAATATACTCCTATTGACCAAGTTTGAAAATTTAGATTTTTTGTTTATTCTAAGAAGTTGTAATCCATTAAGTGGAATTGCTAAAACACTAGACGCATGATTGAGATTGGAATAGTGCGAATCGATGTTATAAGTGTCGCCGATACACATACAAAATTCAGAAAACTTTTAAACAATCCCTTTAATTTTGGTTCAGCAGGTTACTACTTTTTGATCTTACACACAAAGACGATCCTTTATCTCATCAACCAGCAAAGACTAAATCCTATGAATTCTTGTTTGTTTCAGTTTGTGACTGTAGAAGTTTGTGCCACGACGTTTACTGATATGTTTAAAATAACTTCTTGGAAAAAACGTTCTGTTCTCACAGCTGTGATGTGTGCTGTTATGTTCCTTATATCTCTAATTTACTCTACGAATGTAAGTATATCAACATTCGACGTGCTGAAGAAGACATATTTAGGAAACCATGATCATTCGTTACGTCTATCATAAATTTAACATACCTATCAATGCATTACGGAAGCCTCCATGTTCAATGTATTTGTTACGTTTTTCTTGGCCTTTCTTTTTTGTAGTCTTGTTATTTAAACTGCTATCTTATAATATATAGAAATAATTATTTTGACATAATATTGGCTAACATGTCTAAAGAGACAATAAACCGAGTCCCCGTGTGCTACAAGTTATGCACGTTAAAAATTTCCCTCATTGCACACTACAGAAAACTTTATTTCATTTCATTTCCTAAATTCTAACTGGATTTTTAAAGGATATTATTATATTTTCTCCATTATGTTGTGAAATCCTATGTATGTCTATATTTTAGGGGGGTATATACGTGTTTCAACTAATCGATTGGTACATGTCCTCGGTGACAATGTATGTTATAACTGCTTTAGAGTGCCTGGTTATTGGATGGATTTACGGTAAGCATGTACTTGTTATAGTTTCACTACGAATATCTTTAAAGACACCACTGTTAATATTATTAAAAATTATACAATCTAACTATGTAAACTATCCGATAGACAGGCGGGGTTGATAAACCCAGTCTAAAAGAAGGTAACCATGACCTTTGTCGCCAGCTTCGCCTGATCCTTGGTGGAGCTCAAATAAATAGCCACACTAAAATCTTTCCTGTGCCTGAACATCATTTTCTTTCAGTCAAATTTGATTTTTGACGAAAACCTAATTACGCGAAAAAGCAGCTTAAACAGTTAAGCAATATTTACAGTCCAGATAACTTTTGTCAACACCAATTTAATTTTTTTTAATTTTCAAACAAAAATGTGTCATTTTTTTTTTCACCTAAAGGACACTTTAACCTCCCTGACCTGAAATTGTATCATCAACATCTTTCTGTGTACCTTTTCATTTTTTCTGTTTACCTCAACATAACAGATTGTTATGCTTCATTATTCCACATAATCTGGTTATTCCTTAAAATTGTCTATTTTCCAAAATTCTTCTGAATTTGGATTCTAACAACATAGCGTCACTAATATTCTTATATGTATTTTGATAATTTTTCAGTAGCCTTTCTACCAGTTTCATCGGTTGAGAGCACAGCTGGTTGGCCACTTCGTTAGCAGGTAGCCCCTGTTTGTAGAATGCTGGGTCGCTTTAAGCATTATCAATCCACTCCACTTATCTAAATAGCAATTACCAAACGATAGCAATTTGATGTAGGTTTAAGGGATAAAGACTTGCCCCTTTAAATAGATTAAATCATTTTAAATTGCATTCTTAATATTTGTCTTTAGTGCCTATATACAATTGATAAAGCTAGACATAACTTTCGTTTCGTTTGGATTTTGAAGCTCCAGCTTGTACTGCCACTATGACAGGAGGGTCTAACAGTGACCTTTTTTGCTTTCCGTCAAGTTGACCTTTGCCTTAAAGGGACAGTCTGAATTTTTTTTAGGTCAAAAATTTTTTATGCTCAAATTTGTGTAAACTTTACACCAAAATCTGTAACTATGTGTCCTTTAATGTATCTGAAAGTTTTAACTAAAAAAATCCAGCCGTTAATTTTTAAACGCTAAAAACATGCTTAAATTTTTAAAAACCTTACGTAAGGTTTTTAAGTGTGTTATGTTTTTTGGACGCTGATAGGAAACTACTGAACGGATTTGAGTAAAATAAACGCCTAATTGTAGAGAAATGTTACTCTTGTGTATTTAAAAGGTTTCATCTAGAAATATTGAGCCATTTGAAGGGCAAACACCAAAACTAGGTCAAATTGCTTAATTAACAATAAGTACTCCCTGTTTGTAATTAATCCTTTAAAACCAAATTCAGTTTGATCAAGAAGATACAGAGATGCAATAAGCATACTTTAAAAACATTCTCAGGTAGCATTTGTGATTGTTTTGATAATGGAAACTTTTTTCAAAAAAGCAGAATGGCCCTTTAACTTTGATTTTAAGTTTCAATGAACTTGATCAACTAGTATAAGGCACTTCAGATCTAAACCTCTTTATTCGCGTCACATAATCCCAGAGGGAAGAGAACAGAAGTCATTATAGGGATTGTATCATACTTTGTATGTGTATCAGGGACACTGATAGCATCAATTTGCGCCATTACAATTTCAATTCCGACGTCTGTGGTCCTTTCAATTCCACTAAAACTAACGCCTTTTATGACGTCACTGACAGTGATCTACCGGAAGCTACTATTGGTATCTATGCAGATCACTGTCATAAAACGGGTTAGTTTTAGTGGAATTGCAAGAACCACAGACGTCGGAATGGAAATTAGAATGGCACAAATTGAAGCTATTAGTGTCCCCGATACACATACACAAGTTTAGAAATACGCTTTAAATCCCTTTAAAGGTTAGGACAAAGGTGACGGAAAGCGAATAAGTTCGTTGTTGGACCCTACTGTAGTGGAACTTACAAGCCGTATGATGTATTCAAAATAAACTGAAGATAAATAATGAAATAAAATAGAGTTTTATATATATTTTAATAGGGGCTGAGAGATATTACGGTGATGTAGAACAGATGTTAGGTAAACGTCCACCAATCATCTTTAAAATTTTATGGAAGTTTGTTACTCCTACAATCATTGTTGTAAGTTTTTTTTATATTAACAAACGGGGCCAGAGATTACGTCTAAAAGATATCAGCATAATCAAATTTAAAGGGTTATGTTCACCATCCGTTTAGCCAAAAAAATTCTCAGTCTCAGAACCCGGGTTTTTTTTTTAGCTAAGCTTATCATAAATAGTTTTCAGAATTTTACCTAGACATTTAAGCCTTCAAATCCCTGTGTATCCATAATTCCCAGCTTTTGAAAGTTTAAATTACGACTCGTATTGTATTGAGACTATGCGTTATATAGAAACACATACATAGATAATGAAATATAATTGATTAGGAGGGGTATATTGAAGAGATTGTGCGGTTTTTGTGCAGTTTTAGTACTTAAGGCTTAAGGAGGCAATTTACATAATATTCATGGCCCAAATTGACTTTCGAAAATGATGAACATTCTCCTTTAATAAGAGATTTGGAAGCCATCTCAGATTGTACAACTAGTAAATTTCAATGGAAACCAAAACTCTCGAATTGTATTTCTTTAATGTAGGCATAGGTAGCGTGACGAATTTGCCACCTAGCGACGTCTTCAATCATTGCTGCCAATGTAAATGAGTTTGGTTCTCCAGTATTATGGCATTAAATAAAGCAGATCTCGTTTCTTAAATGGTGTTACACAGGCAATGTATCGGTTGTCCCAAAAAAAACGTCCCCAACTTTGACGCAAAGTTTCTCAGCTGTTGGTGAACCGATCTCTTTCAAAATTCTCACAGATCTACTTCAACATGTCCTTGTCAGACCCTGAAAATATGAAAGTCATCGAACACAAAGTGTACAAGTAGTGACTCGAACAAAATAGCATGTTAAAAAATTCAATATCAGAGCAAATTACATTTACATATTTGAATTTGTGTTCATTGTGCCTTCACCACATCAACCACCAATATCAAACATTTTCCATCCTGATAGACTCTCACTGTTGATGCACACCGTCAAACTTGGGGACGTTTTTTATGCGACACCCGATATATATCTATTGTTTGTTTTTTCCAGTCGGTGCTGATAATTACCTTGACTCAATATGAATTACCAACACTAGGTGATTATCAATATCCTCCAGTATCCAGTGTATTTGGTTGGATCATAGCTTTATCTACAGTATTACCCATACCTATCTGGATGATTAAAGAAATTTTGAATCAAGAAGGAACCTTAAAGGAGGTATGATAATTTTTATTTTTTTACTTTTTTTGTGTACGAACCTTAGTCATCGTCATCATCATCTTCATCATCACCAGCACCATCGCCACCTTTACCACCACCACCACCTTCCACTATCATCAGCACCATCGCCACCTTTACCACTACCACCACCACCATCCTCATTACCATCACTTCCACTATCATCAGCATCATCGACATCAAAACCGCTCCAACCACTATCGCCAACACCACCATCATCATCATCATCATCATCACTACCTCCACAATCATCACCATATAATTCATGGACTTCAAATCATGGGTCACCACCAAATATTGTCCAAGTGTCACAGGGCCTGACCTGACTATGGTTGCATAGGTCGCAAACACATTTCTGGGAACCAACAGTGCAGTAGCATTAGATTCGTGGAAATCGTGATTAAACTCAGATTAACGTTAATATTTACATTTAAGAAGTAATAATATTAATTTAACTGCATGTAATAAAAAATAGTGTTTGAACTCTTGACAGTATTCTTGATCTAAAAAGGCTTAGCTCATGGTCATTGGGTTGGGTCGCCAAGAAAAATGAGTGAAGACCGTGTTACCTCCAATTACCAAATTTATTATTTCAGAGAATAAAGTCCAGCTTTCAACCAAACGCTAATTGGGGGCCGGTTAAAGAATATATTGAACCAACTATGGAATCAGAATTCTAACAGATATCTAAAGGAACTTAAAATGGTGTATCAGATAAACGACATTTTATATTGTTGTATCTAATGGAGACAACGCCGTTAATCAAAAACATTTTATATGTTATACAAGATACGCCAAAAGATATGCTTTTTCTACGCTTTTCATGTGCTGGCCTAAATTTAATGACGAGAGATTAACGTAATTGTGACGTACAGCTCAAGGTATTAACGCGGAAAAGTTTTGGGAAACACGGCTCTGAATGGGACAGCTTAAAGTTTGCTTGCTGATTTATGTAGGGCCTATTATAAGACAAATGCTGCTTCTCCTTGGTGTTATACTTATACTTATTGGTTTTTTTTTAATACATTCTTGATAAAACAACAGCGCTGACTAAAATTTAAAATTTGACTACGTTACCAGAATATGATTGCATTATAGCCTTTATCTATGAACAAACCGAATATTGTATCGGCTCTAATTTTAGTTACATAATTATGTCTGAAAATTGTTACATCAATTGAAATAAACAATCCTGTGTAATAAATTATAATGAATCTGGTTTTCTAGGTTGATAGTTATTATTATCACTTTCGATGTATGTTCTATTTAATCATTTCAATTTCAATAATTTTGTTATAGACCTCAATAACACACATGTATCTCTATAAATCAGGCCGAAACAAAACTATTGTTATGATAACATACATGTATCTTTTTAAATCAGGCCGAAACAAAACTATTATTATGATAACATACATGTATCTTTTTAAATCAGGCCGAAACAAAATTATTGTAATGATAACATAAATGTATCTCTTTAAATCATACCGAAACAAAACTATTGTAATGATAACATACATGTATCTCTTTAAATCAGACCGAAACCAAAATATTGTAATGATAACATACATGTATCTTTTTAAATCATACCGAAACCAAACTATTGTAATGATAACATACATGTATCTTTTTTAAATCAGGCTGAAACAAAACTATTGTAATTATAACATACATGTATCTTTTTTTAAAATCAGGCCGAAACAAAACTATTGTAATGATAACATACATGTATCTTTTTAAATCAGGCTGAAACAAAACTATTGTAATGATAACATACATGTATCTTTTTAAATCATACCGAAACCAAACTATTGTAATGATAACATACATGTATCTTTTTAAATCATACCGAAACCAAACTATTGTAATGATAACATACATGTATCTTTTTTAAATCAGGCTGAAACAAAACTATTGTAATTATAACATACATACATGTATATCTTTTTTTAAAATCAGGCCGAAACAAAACTATTGTAATGATAACATACATGTATCTTTTTAAATCAGGCTGAAACAAAACTATTGTAATGATAACATACATGTATCTTTTTAAATCATACCGAAACCAAACTATTGTAATGATAACATACATGTATCTTTTTAAATCAGGCCGAAACAAAACTATTGTAATGATAACATATATGTATCTTTTTAAATTAGACCGAAACAAAACTATAGTAATGATAACATATATGTATCTCTTTAAATCAGGCCGAAACAAAACTATTGTAATGATAACATACATGTATCTTTTTAAATCAGACCGAAACAAAACTATTGTAATGATAACATATATGTATCTCTTTAAATCAGGCCGAAACAAAACTATTGTAATGATAACATACATGTATCTTTTTAAATCAGGCCGAAACAAAACTATTGTAATGGTAACATACATGTATCTTTTTAAATCAGGCCGAAACAAAACTATTGTAATGATAACATACATGTATCTTTTTAAATCAGACCGAAACAAAACTATTGTACACGTCATGATATGTATTTATTTATCATACCGAATTTCATGGAATACTATATGGTTTGGTTGTTTTGTATTAGGCCTACATAAAAAAAAAACTCTTTTGGTATTCAACTTGTGTTTACCTTAAGTAAATGTAAGTCGCAGGCACTGCCATAGAAAAGGTGTCTATAGTCGTGCCGAGAGGACAATAAAGTTCCCGTGTACTACAACAGGCTATGCACGTTTAAGACCCCTCGACAGGTATTATCCATTGCTCTGTCTAAATTACCGTTATTGCATGACGTTTGTCCTACCTACAATTATTATTAGCCAAATACAGTAAATTGGGACCCCACTCATGGAGTCAGTTAAGCTAGCCCGATCTTGGCCTCCCCACTTTCAAATTTCGTATAATGTTACATATGGATACCTGGTGCTGGTAGCCCGATTGACAATTATTTGGCCCCAACTCTAATCCCTCCCCCACCTCCCAACCTGAAGATTTCTAGAAACGCCACTGTATGGAATCTAATTTCAAATAATTTGTTGACAATAATATTTATGCCAGGGTAAGTAGATAAGTGAGAACATTTGTGGTCTGATTTATCCTATAAAGTAAGTTATTTCCCTTTACTGTCGTTCTTGAAATCATAGAACTTCAAGGTGCTGATATTAAACTTTTTGTAATCCAATCGTACATGATCTGATCTTGATAATAAATACATGCCTAATAGACTAACTGCCTCATCAGTGCAGTGCTGATACTAGACTTGAGGTTAGGCTTTATAGCCACTTCAGAGGATCCCACATATGTTCAAACTAATGTAACATACAGACAGGATGAAGGTTTGACTATTAACAGCATTTGAGTTTTCTGGGATTAATCTGACTAACTTTTCAACATTCGAAATTTTGATAAAATTATCTCCCGTAATGTGACAATTTCATGACTTAAATAAATATGAAATTACCTCCCTTGAACTTTACAAATTTACCAAGTGACAATATTATTGATAAGCAGTAAAGTTGCTGGTGTGGAACCTTGCAGGGTATGCTTACTATTCTAGACACCTGATATCACTTTTCATTGAAAAATATTACTCAATGATTGATATGAAAAGTTCATTATAGCTGCATCCTCTTTATTGTCAATATATCTTTACACGGATTTTGAGATTAGTTTTACCGTAAGGATCGGTCGTGCTTGGGTGTTAATGTTTCAAGCGGAACTATCTTTTTATTTAGAATCACACTAACCTGAAATACGGATAATACCTTTATCACACTATGTTACGTTAAATTTAATTTAAAGGACATTGTTAGTTGTAGACAGGGGCGGACTGGGCCGCATGGTTACATGGCTAAAGCCATGCGGGCCGGTGTGCACGGGGCCGGTTTGTGAAAAATGACAAAAAAAATATTTATATTTTGAAAAAAAAAAAAAAATTGACTTATAGGTCTACTCAAAATTTCAAAAGAAAGTGGCCGAAATCCGCTGGAGGCGCTCGGAAATCATCTTTATGGCAGTCATTTTTCAAAAAAAATTTGGGGAGGACCCCTTAAGCAGTGGCGGATCTAGGGGGGCGTAGAGCCCCCCCCCCCCCCCTTTACTTTGTCTTTTTTTTTTTAAGAATGGGGAGAATACGAAATCAAAAATGTCTAACCCATTAACGTTTACTATAAAACATACATGGTCCACGTCAAAAACCGTTAAATTAGTACAATTTACACTTATTCTATGTTTTTAAGCCCAAAAAAAAGGTCAAACAAAAAACTGCATCCGCCCCTGTTAAGACCCCTACGCTCGGGGTTGGTGCTTTGCCCGCCACACTTGTGGACGGTCAAGTGGGCCGTTCAATGGAAAAAAAACCATGGCCGCTTCACAACCCCAGTCCGCCCCTGGTTATAGATTATAGAATGACCTAGTGAAGGCGACCTCGACCTAATGACTTTTAACTCTGGGTCATTTCGACATTTAAACCACTTATTTCATTAATAAAACTGATAAAAGATGATAGTGTACTAGTTTGAATCAAGGTTCATATAGAACTGTTACTATCAATGGCTGCATCATTTAGTCCGAACTTTAAACAAAAAACCCGGAAACTAAGTAAGTGTCAGTAATTTCCAGGTTAGAAGACTTTTGTAAATAAAAGCTGTCAACGACTAGGTAAGACTCAGTAAGTTTCTAGCTAGCTGACAACTGTTAATAATAGCTATCAGAGACTAGGTAAGACTCAGTAAGTTTCTAGCTAGCTGACAACTGTTAATAATAGCTATCAGAGACTAGGTAAGACTCAGTAAGTATCTAGCTAGCTGACAACTGTTAATAATAGCTATCAGAGACTAGGTAAGACTCAATAAGTTTCTAGCTAGCTGACAACTGTTAATAATAGCTATCAGAGACTAGGTAAGACTCAGTAAGTTTCTAGCTAGCTGACAACTGTTAATAATAGCTATCAGAGACTAGGTAAGACTCAGTAAGTATCTAGCTAGCTGACAACTGTTAATAATAGCTATCAGAGACTAGGTAAGACTCAATAAGTTTCTAGCTAGCTGACAACTATTAATAATAACTATCAGAGACTAGGTAAGAGTTGGTAAGTTTCTAGCAAGCTGACAACTGTTAATAATAACTATCAGAGACTAGATAAGAGTCAGTAAGTTTCTAGCTAGCTGACAACTGTTAATAATAACTATCAGAGACAAGGTAAGAGACAGTAAGTTTCTAGCTAGCTGACAACTGTTAATAATAACTATCAGAGACAAGGTAAGAGTCAGTAAGTTTCCAGCTAGCGGACAACTGTTAATAATAACTATCAGAGACTAGGTAAGAGTCAGTAAGTTTTTATCTAGCTGACAACTGTTAATAATAACTATCAGAGACTAGGTAAGAGTCAGTAAGTTTCTAGCTAGCTAACAACTGTTAATAATAACTATCAGAGACTAGGTAAGAGTCAGTAAGTTTCTATCTAGCTGACAACTGTTAATAATAACTATCATAGACTAGGTAAGAGTCAGTAAGTTTCTAGCTAGCTGACAACTGTTAATAATAACTATCAGAGACTAGGTAAGAGTCAGTAAGTTTCTATCTAGCTGACAACTGTTAATAATAACTATCAGAGACTAGGTAAGAGTCAGTAAGTTTCTAACTAGCTAACAACTGTTAATAATAACTATCAGAGACTAGGTAGGTAAGACTCAGTAAGTTTCTAGCTAGCTGACAACTGTTAATAATAACTATCATAGACTAGGTAAGAGACAGTAAGTATCTAGCTAGCTGACAACTGTTAATAATAGCTATCAGAGACTAGGTAAGACTCAGTAAGTTTCTAGCTAGCTGACAACTGTTAATAATAACTATCAGAGACTAGGTAAGACTCAGTAAGTTTCTAGCAAGCTGACAACTGTTAATAATAACTATCAGAGACTAGATAAGAGTCAGTAAGTTTCTAGCTAGCTGACAACTGTTAATAATAACTATCAGAGACTAGGTAAGAGTCAGTAAGTTTCTAGCTAGCTGACAACTGTTAATAATAACTATCAGAGACAAGGTAAGAGACAGTAAGTTTCTAGCTAGCTGACAACTGTTAATAATAACTATCAGAGACAAGGTAAGAGTCAGTAAGTTTCCAGCTAGCGGACAACTGTTAATAATAACTATCAGAGACTAGGTAAGACTCAGTAAGTTTCTAGCTAGCTGACAACTGTTAATAATAACTATCATAGACTAGGTAAGAGTCAGTAAGTTTCTAGCTAGCTGACAACTGTTAATAATAACTATCATAGACTAGGTAAGAGTCAGTAAGTTTCTAGCTAGCTGACAACTGTTAATAATAACTATCAGATACTAGGTAAGAGTCAGTAAGTTTCTAGATAGCTGACAACTGTTAATAATAACTATCAGAGACAAGGTAAGAGACAGTAAGTTTCTAGCTAGCTGACAACTGTTAATAATAGCTATCAGAGATTAGGTAAGAGTCAGTAAGTTTCTAGCTAGCTGACAACTGTTAATAATAGCTATCAGAGACTAGGTAAGAGACAGTAAGTATCTAGCTAGCTGACAACTGTTAATAATAACTATCAGAGACTAGGTAACAGTCAGTAAGTTTCTAGCTAGCTGACAACTGTTGATAATAACTATCAGAGACTAAATAAGAGTCAGTAAGTTTCTAGCCAGCTGACAACTGTTAATAATAACTATCAGAGACTAGGTAACAGTCAGTAAGTTTCTAGCTAGCTGACAACTGTTATTATTAACTATCAGAGACTAGGTAAAAGACGGTAAGTTTCTATCTAGCTGACAACTGTTAGTATAGCTATAGAAACGAGGTAAATGTCTAGCTAGCTGACAACTGTTAGTATAGCTATAGAAACGAGGTAAGTTTCTAGCTAGCTGACAACTGTTAGTATAGCTATAGAAACGAGGTAAGTTTCTAGCTAGCTGACAACTGTTAGTATAGCTATAGAAACGAGGTAAGTTTCTAGCTAGCTAACAACTGCCCGTAATACGTGTAGCTATCAGAGGCTAGGTTAGTTTCCAGCAAGCTACAACCAGATGCACATTTCGGACAACTTATTACCATGTCAAGGGCTGTCATATTTAAATATGATATTCTGCATGTGTGCATGTTGATAACACAATCTTAAAGAAAAAAAATGTTGATAATAAGATATTGATAAACTTAATGATTTGACTGATAATAGAATAAGTTGGTTTCATTGATAGAACAGTTCATTGACAAAACAAAAATTATACCATTCTTTGATAGGCTATGTTTTGATTTGGTAATAAAAGTTTTGACAAAAGTAACATACCAAACCAAAAGAGACTTACATGTATTTAGCTATCGATAACAGATTTAGGATCAGGTGGTTGCAGTTGCTATCATAAACAAAAAAATACCCTAAAAGGATCGAACCCTGTGCTTCCAGTCGCAATTGACGTGCATATACTACAGGGATTATGACTCATCGCTCTGTAACGAGCAATGTTAACGGAAGGAAAAGGGGATATTTTGTGAACTAATTATGACAAGATTAATTTGCTATTATTTAATTCTGATTGAATGCAATCTCTTTAGGTGTCAGAGCTATCATTACTATTGAACAATGTTGACATATTGTTCATAGAGTAAACCTAGTCACCGATCTGTGAATAGCAGTCATTCATTTGACTTGAATATAATAAAAGATCATTGTAACATTGCCCCTGATACCTTATCAACTAGCTGTAATGGACTAGTGATACACATTGAGTTACTGAAGATAAACACTTAACAGTAATAATATAATCAATCTGAACTGAAATCTTCTGAATAGTTTTAGTTTTTACCAGTTAGGTCATGATGCTGCATGTGTAAAGCCACAATAGTCAAGACAAAATATGCTGTGAACGTCAGGTATCTGTTATCCGATAGTTAGCTAATTGGATAGTCTAAAACTCTAAAAGTTTAGCATCACTTATCTAGACATTTCCACACACCTTCCATACACCAAAGCGTGTTCAGTCAAAACTCTACCTCTAACCAGACCCAGAAAGGCTTAATAAATTGAACAAGCCCTGGCATAGCGGATGGGCTGTGAACAATACACGTCATGAGCTGGTGATTGGGGTATATTACTGCACATGAATGGAAAATTAACAATAGGAAAATCCAAATCACCACTTTTATCATAAAGTCGACCACAAAGGTCGTGATTGTTGACAATTTCGAGTCCAAGTAGGGCCTAAAGGGCAGTGTCTTTAATTTCTAACTCTCCTGTGTATATTTTATCAACAAAGTCTCCAAAAAGTCACATCAGTCACATTTTTGCTTGTGTGAACCTTTGTAATTTTTTAAGAATGAAGGTGGTTGGAATCAGATGCCTGATGAAATTATTGACTCCTAAGAACATTTTAACCTTGATCTAAAGTTTAGTTCCATAAAGTGTCTTTAAATTGGAACAGCTAAGAGCAGGAATGAATGAAATTAGTTTTTGTTGATTTAAATGTCAAATTAACAACATAATCGACAGGCTGGCAACAATACCAATTAGTCCTGTTAGTACAGAATGAATCACAGTCTAGCCACATTGCAATTAGGGTGCAGTAACTCTAATAGCTGCAGATTGTGCACTTCTTTCAAATATTTGAGTTTGGCTCCAACCATCTGCTTTGAAGCTATCTGAAGGAAACTTTCAATTAAGAAGGAATGGAGTTTTACGTCACCTATTCATGAAGAAGTTATCTTTATCTGACCAATAATTTGATTTTTAAACCAAAACTTATTTTTCAATCGATGTGACTTATAAACTCCAACACATTAGCGTTTTTATGGCATGTTTATCAGGGGTGGTTGTTCTGGTTTTGTATTTCCATACTGCCACGATATTAAATAGGTGTGGTCTGAATGGCCCTTTTAGGGGTTATAGCCCTTTAATTGCTTCCCTTCTATCTAATTCATCGTAAAATAGTATCTTATATTCTTTACATGTTGGATTAATGTACGTGTAGTTGTAATTAGATCATTCTTGTGCTATGTCAAACGCATGAAACCTAACATCATATAGCCAAAAACTGAATAGCTGTCCCAAATCAACAACGATTTGCTGAAGACTACGATTCGACAATAACACTCTGTCGCTTTCATATATAAAGCAGATACTCTTCCTGCTTTAGAGGCTAATGGTAAAAACAAACCCTTAAATATTTTCAAGATTGTTAATAATATAGTTAAATGAGGCAACATTTGGTCTAGGTGGTTTATAATATGAATTTATTCTACTGTGTTTGAGGTCGGGTGAATGACTGACTATCAAACTTGTAGAAGAACAAGCGAGTTGGATTGCTCTCTTTAATTCTATTCATATTCCATTCTACCTAGCAATTACTTTCACCATCTTATATCAAATTATTTTAATAATTATTTACCTAGTTCGAACCACAAAGCGAAGAAATCTAGCCTCGGGCGATGTAGAAGAATTTTTTGACAATTTTCAGTTTCCGCCCTTTGCTCAGCTGCATGGTATATTTACGCTCAGGCCGATATCGACACGCACGTGACAGAAGACGAGTGAATATCCAGACGTACCGTACATATATAATACTATGTTTTATATTGTATAAGATTTGTGTGTTTTGTTGCACCTAGATACTTAAAATCTTGACACTTTTCAACAAGCCCTCAACAATCTCTTTTAAAGCTCTTCATATGTAGAAATATCGGGTTTGTTCTTCGTTAAAACGTTGAGCAAATTTGGCAAAATCTAAAACACGGTATTTTGGTGGGAAGCTCCACCCTCTTTAGAAAAAATACCACTTAATTAGTATGCGTTCTGGGCATTATTCAACTACCCCTCGTCAGTAATGAAGTATTTTCCCATGTATAACTTCTATTGTTAAATTGTAAATTTTGTCGTTGAATTACGAACTAGTAAGTAGTTTTGTTTTCTTTTCCCATGCCTGCTTTTTATGGTAATTAGCTGAATTTGGGTGAACTTTGACTTTTTGAGGCCAATCTTAAAGCTAAATTTAAATATGAATTAGTTCTTGCAAAGAAAACAAAAATTTCAAAATTTATTACAATGATATTCGAAATTTCGTTTGATTTTTTTCGAGGTCATCCAGCCATACTATTTGCATAAGAATACTTTTAAGTTAACAAATAACAAATTTCAAATTTGTATATTTTGTGAATGTGCATTTAGTTTCTGTAGTGCACTAATACATTTCAAGGACTATGGTCCTACTCCTTGATTTTGTGAATTAATATGCAGTGTAAATAATAAATATATTTTTATTTACTAAATTAACCAATTTTGCTCAAAAATAAGTATTGAATTTGCATAATGTTTTATCAGATTTGACTATTTTTATTTACGCATGGTGTAGAAAATAAGATCATTTATTCAAAATAGTTCTCTTGCATTATTTCATATACAAGTAAATCAGAATTAAATAAATTTTAAATGAATAAAATAAATAAATAAATTAATTTTCTGATACGATGAAGTCGAGCGGAGAATAATTTTTTTTATGACAATGTAATTATTCGAAACGTATTTGACACTTCAATATAGGCTATTTGTAAGCAAATTGATAAAAAAAAATATTAAATAAAAATTCCAGTAAAGAACGACCAACCGACCGACCCATCAAAAGGATCTTTGAGCAATTAGAACTATTTTTAAGGTGACAGAAGAAGCTAGTAAGTGGCGACATCTGGTAGCAGTAAAGCACATTAATTAGATACGGTGTCAGAGGTAGATAATTTTATCATTCAGGTGTTAACAACATCATTCTATTGACACCTTCATCAAATAGTAGGATGTACCGGAAGTAATTAAACTGACTGGATGTTGGTGACAGTTTTATCAAGGCGCATAACTCTTCCTGTAATTTAGGTCTCGATTATCAGGTTTCTGTTTAAAACAAGTGTAATATGATTATGGATTGTTGTTTGAAACATTCTGACTTAATTAAGATGCTACTTGAAAATGTCACGTATGTCAAATATAATAAAGCTTGTAACAAGAAATATTTGATTTGATAAAGTCATTGACATTTGTTCTTATTGTCATCTTCAGATTTAAAATTATCTGCTACATCTTCCGTTGACGTGTTACTAAAATAATTAGTGCCCGAAATGCATCAACAAATCGGAGTTTTTCTGTCATATTTTAGAGTATCCGCGATAATAGCAACATAACAAAAAAAAGTATTTGAACAATAGCAAATAATATCAAAATCTATATTGGTTTGTATTAAGATTCAATTTTGATTGGAAAATTTGACACTAAATTTTCAATTTGGGCTAAACATATTAAATTCGTTGAAATTCGATGGCAAATCGTGGTAGATCAAAGATATACATATAGTAAGGTTATGGAAACCACCCAGAAAATTCTCTCACAAAATATACAATTATATTCTAATCACAGATTATCTAGATAAATTTGAATCATAGAGAATATTGGATTACAAAAGGGAAGGGACTATTTTGACTTGCAAAATACGATGCGTTATCGAAATTGCTGATTATCACAGATAGAAGAAACAACCTCGACCACATCCTCGATTGTCAAAAATATATTTTTTTCAATTAATATTCAAAAATATTGAATAGCTTCATTTTAATTTTAACGTATTTACCTGAATAAGATTAAAAATATATTGCATTAAAATGTTAAATAAAATATTATTTTGAATATAATAAATTATTATAAAGTATTTATTGTGCCCAGACCCAAATATATATTTTTTAAATACCAAACCAAATATTGGCATATCAATATGTTTTTTGATAATATTATGAAGCAATTGGACTGTTAAAACCATCCACCTGGCCTGCGAACGTTTAATCCACTAGCAAAACAGACCTGTCAAACCGATTTACAAGCTAAACAAGGTACATACTTATTATAACGCTATGCCTATTATATACAGTGTTCTAGATATATTTATATATTTGACCTCTCTCTAGGTGGTCTTTCTTACCATTTCCAACTAGCACCTGCAGCACGTGCGCTCAATCATTAATCCACGGATTAGGATTATCAGATTAACCCCCAGGTAGTAAGAAGCAAATCAGCACCTTGATGGTTTTTTAACTGACCGTTTCCAAAACAGCAATTCGCGAGTTGCGCAGTTTGACATCTACTATTATTGGCCTGATATGAAAAAGGAGTTATTCAACTGTTACCTTTGATTTTTCTTAAGTAAAATGGCAGAAATTGACAAAGGCAAACGAATAGTGATGTAGTCTACAGTGACAATACAGATTATCTTTGAAAAATACAGCGACAAGATAAAGTAGAGCTATTTTTTCTTGCAAAAATTAAAGTTTTAAAAAGCTAGATTTCCAGGTTTGCAATAGTTCCTCAGAAATATGAAATGAAAAATAGCTTTATAAAAGGAGAAGCGACTTAGTGATTTCTTTCATGTTCCAAGCTTGGTCTACATTTTGGGTTCAAAAATACAGTAGTGACATTTGAAATGAGAAAAAAAAAATTTCTACCTTTCAATGATTTCAAACAGACAAACGTTTCGACGTACTCATCAGTACAGTTCTGAGTATCAAATATAGATGAAAGGCAAAACGGTAGCGCTGTAGAATATAAAATAAAAAAGTATTACTAAGTATTTAATTTGAATAAAAAGATTAGTAATTATTAGTTGACTAGTTAATGTACTGTAAAGATAATCCGATCCAGGTGTGGTGTTAGTCATTACCTCCACTTACTAATAAACAATAGGTACTTGTACACCATTTACTGGCAGTCTTAACTATGCCTATTGGCTAAACTCTGACCCTTACTCAATAGCGTTATTCAACTTGTAGGTCACACCAATTTTAATTTAGCTTGCAGGGATTCGGTGCGAGTAAAGGTTTTGTTATTTTGAAAGTTCTTTTGGCATAACATTTCAAATTCATACAAAAGAGACAAAACTTGGATATCTAAGCTTTTGAAATTTTTTAAATCAAAAAGTTCGTCGGAAATAATACCTTTTGAACTACATGAGACAGTGGAGTTGCTTTTGTTTTTTCAACAGATATTACCTAGAATCTTGAATAATGTCCAAAATTTGATAATTAATGCCTCCAATTTTTACAACAAAAAATATCTGTTGCACACTAAAAGGCGTCGATCAACCATCAGCCAGAAGAATACAGAAGCTTTAAGACGTAAATCACCTTGTTGTGGCCTAACAACTTTATTACCGTAGAGGTTATCAAGCGAGTTAATTCTTCACACCTAAATTGATAAATCTCTTTGAGTAATCCTTGATTCAATCACAGTCTCTCTTCACCACTTACTCTTTTACTACCCTTTCCTAAGTCACACTCAGTTGAATGGTGGGAGATAATCTAAGAATAGGCACCGAGTGTAGAATAGATCAGAGTGGTGCTCGAGATATTTGAGAGGGTTTAGTTTTTCTGACACTAAGACTGTTGGTGAGAATAAACTGAGAAAAACTCTGGGTCTTTGTCAATTGAAAAAACTTTACCTCGATAAAAATTTTCTCTGTCCTTTAATTTTTTTTTATATTTCTGTTAACCAGCTTAGCATACAGATGAGAGTTCTTTCCATGATGCACATCTACTATAATGATATATCTACATCTATAGATTTTTCAGACTCATCTTCTACAAGGTTTGAAGCGTTATAGACTTTCCGAAATTAACAATACTTTTGAAAAATTACTGCAAATATCAACACCTTGCAGTTGATAACGTAATAAAAATTCACAAATATCTTGGATAGTAGGGGCCTATTTATTTTCTAGAGCCAGAGAAAATCAACCCAATGTCTTAAGATTTATATTGAATAAGGTTTAAAATTGTCATTTAACATAATAAAAAATATGGCAATTTCCTTAAGTAAGATTTGGTTTGGAAACCATTAGAATTAAGAGCATTAGATTTTTTTCTGATAAAGAGTATAAGAAACAAGATTGTTGATTATTTTTAAAAGAAGTTAGAAAACCATAAAATTGATCTTAATTACCACAAATAAATTGGTCTTGATTGTCAAGAAAATGAAATGGAGTTTTACGTTCTGATTATTTTAGAAAAGAAAATATCAACACCCCTGAACCATATCAATGTTTACCTTTTCATCAGGGCCGATAACTTTCTCACCTTAGAATTTTATCACCTAGTTTAGCTAAGTCCCAACCCAAATAAAATCTGAGTTAATTATTAGAAATAAAGATTTAAAATAACACAGGTGTCCACAAAATTTCACAAAAATGTCGGTTTTTGTGGTATCGTTTTTAGATATTGTAGCAAAGACCATAGCATGCAAAAAATAATAAAATAAAATAATGAGATAAATAAATAGCAATTTCACAAATTTTATAAAAGAATATTTTTTAATAATTCCTTTATATTGTCAACGAAATCAAACAATTTTGTACATTCAATTTTTTCAAAAATATCAAGAATATCATTCTGAAAAAAGTCACTTTGGAACCTTATAATATTATAAATATATTTTAGCTTAATTTCTTTCAATTAAATCTAAGCAGAATAATACAGAAGCACATTTTTTCATATATATATACTCCAAATCTGACAGAAAAAAATCGTTGAGGCACTAAAAATCTTCAAACTTACAACTGAACAAACAGGAAATGTTAAAAGTTGGTGAAGGAGGGAGGGGAGGGGAAAACACAACACTTTAGAAATAAAATGGAATAATATACACCCACATCCTGTCAGTTACAAACCTTTCATTCTTCCATTCATCCCAAACACCCCAAAAATTTCGTTTACGTATTTGGTATTCAATTTGAACTTATTGATATAATTCATAGTTCTACACCTGAGCACTTGTAGATGGTCAAATTCTTCGCCGTGGCAGCACCACAATACAACTTGAAGAAATTAGAATAAAAAATGACACAAGTCGTTGATCTCCGCCCATATACCACAAACCATAACAAATCTACAATCACCCAATCCTAAAAACCAACAAGATTTTTGTATTTTTTTTCACTGATAAGATATATATAAGCAGTGAGTTGTTGAATGGATTCGGTTATAGTCGTGAAATATTATCTTAACAATTGCCGTTTAAATAGCCGCATTACAGAAACACACAGAATAATAAAGAGTCGATCTTGAACTATTCAGATGTCACCGAGCCAGAAAATATTTTAATAAATATTATATTGTGATATAGATATATTGTAACAAAACCTGCATTGAGTTCAGGTTCAATAGCCTATTATCACTGACTTGATGCGAGTTGAAAATGCAATCAAGTTCTCTTGAAGCCTTGTTCAAGTCTACTTGTTACCAAATGCAGGTATCAGTTTATCGAAGGGTCCCTCAACATGCCAAGAGTCGTTCACACAGATTGAAAAACCTCTTAAAACAATTAGAGATTGATATCTAGAGGTTCGGTGGTTAAAATGTGAAAAAGACATTGACACAAGGTTAATTCTGTTAAAAAAAAATCATTGTACTTTTTTTTATAACAAAATTAACTCTGAAATTTGAAATGAAGACGACAGAGATGGAAATGTTGTGAAAATCAAGCCCCAAGGAGAAGAGCTAACTTCTGTCTGTACATATTATTGTGGTTGAATAATAAAGTGCAATCAAGAGTCTTGATATCTGAAGATAATCTACTCATCTGATACATGCATGATTAAAGATAAGAATACTCGGAAAACCAATTACAAATGTTGAGTTGTACTCGTCCTCGTGTCCTAAACACCACTCGAAACCTCATCCAAACTTGATCCAAATTATCATTTTCAACGAAATAAGCAACGATCTGAATTTATAACCAAACCATGAATACTCTGATACGGTTGAATTTGGAGGAAAATGGATGAGAAATTAACTCTCAGTCAACTCCACCCTTATGGGGGCACACGTATCGTGTTGAACAACGAATATAAGTTAAGCTTGTTGAAAATAGAAATTCGGGTTCTAATATTGGACTTTGACGAAATGTGAAAAGTAAATAAACTCATTGATCAGGAATATAGAATTAATTCAACGAATCCCTGTCATTGCCAACAATTAAACTTTTAGTCCAACTTTAACCTATTCCAGAATAAGTGATGTGAATTAAACACTATTAATTTGATCTTGTCAACAATAATTTTCCCAACCCGGTGGCGAGTCGCAGGGTGTCACCGTAAAACGCCCACTATTCCAGATGACCCGTATTAAATTGATTGGCTTTTGGGTGAAAGAAGAACAGTGGAAGAGTATGGGGAAACAGTAATTAAATGATCATTACACTGCTGATAAAATATAATATCAATATTGAATTAAACATCAAATTTAGGATAATAACATTTCTTCTTGAATCCACCAGAAAATGTCTTCTCTCGCTCCAGTAGCTCGTTACACGACCCGTTGAGTTTCGATTCAGCGTCTAAAACGGTTTGTTGTTTTTTCTTCCCCATATTTTCAATGAGGCTGCAATTTAGTGTGGAGGTAACGATTAAGCCTGCTGTGTTATAGAAAATTTAGTGAATACGATTGATCAGAGGGTGAATGATTACTCACAGCGGGCCATCCCTCTCTGTAGAACACGTGTTAGTTTGATACGAACTGACTGCAGTAGGTAGAAACAAACTAACTGCGTTGAAATGTAGCACTTCAATTGTCAAATATAATCATAGTCCCTCGTTTTATCTTTCTTACCATGTATCTAATAATAAATAATGAATAATGAGGGGGATATAGAAATTTTACAACATAAGCAGACCCATTGAGAAGAGCTCGTATGAACATAAAGTTTTTATGCGTTTTTCCTGCGACAACTTCCAGAATGCCCATTACCAATACAGGTCTTTAGGTCTAACTGTATTGTCCATCAAAACAATCTGTTCTAGCAACACGTCCCAGTACGATTCATCTGTACTTCGTCCCAGATTGTTTCATGTTTTCTTCGAGCGCCAATATGTAGCAGCGAAAGCATTATGCTTTCATCACCAACTTCAACTACCTTCAATGCATCTCTAATACCTGTATAAAGAATGGCTCCATGCCCTCATGTGTTCATCAACTCCCCGTATGTTGTACAACCTGCTGTGGGCGAATTATTGAGATATTGTTCGTATTAAATCATCATTTGGTCCTCACTGTTCGTCTTGTCATGTCCAATATAATTATCACTGTTCTCTTCAACTGCGGTAGTTCTTTCATCTTCATCACCAGTGTGTCCCATAGTTTGGGAACCCGCATCATTTTACTAGAGCGAATAAATCGAAAATATGTTAATAAATTCATGAATATATTTTATCATTTTTAATGAATTGTTATGCAATTTTTAATAATAAAAAAATAATTCTGAAGTTTTCATCCTTGAAATTTAGCAACATTTTTAACAAATCTATTGAATTAATTCATTTTAATAAATTTTCTAATGCTGATTTCTGTCAAATATTGAGGCAGGACAACTCAAAATTTTTGAACTTTTGGGTTATCTCTGTGAGTGGTTTTATAAACACTAATCGCCAGCAAAACAATTCCATTAACAAAAAATCTTGTCCAAGGGCGCTCCTAAAACGAGGAGTACCATCAGGTGTTTTAAGAATCTTTATTGAGAAGCTCTCTGCACATCAAGTAATTTTGATATCATACATTATAATCAATCTTGTTTTGTTGTTATCTGATGAAGCTCTGATTAGATTTATTAATGAAAAATCATGATATCAAAAAAATTGAAATCTAAAAAATTAAAAATAGTGTGTGGGTCAAGTTGGACTAGATTGATTATACTATCTTGTTATGATGTAAGAATATTCAGTATATCATTCAACAGTTATATCAATGTATGATAACATATTACCCTGATAACAAAACTGAATGATGTGAAAATGTTCAATGTATGACTGAATGAATATTGATATGATTGAGTATTTTCTGTTATCATTGGGAATCATTGAAACGTCATCCTTTACCTACCATGATCGAATAATGACTGAATGAATATTGCTTTGATTAATTTATATCACATGTACTAATTCATTTAAAAACCTGAAACGTTATCATTAAGGTTACATGATCGAATAAATACCACATCATTGCCACAAAAACCTGGGACGTTATTGAAACGTCATCCTTTAACTACCATGATCGAATAAATATTGTTAAATAATACTATTCCGCCACGGAAAATGCAAAATATCTGAATATCTGAATTATATCTGACTTCCAAGCTGTAATGAATATTACCTCGTACCTTTCTTGTGACCCAGTTTTGCATTTTATACACCTCCGAAACTGGAAATTTTAGAAACTATTTTAATTACGTACACAACTTTCATGTGTTTCGTAAACGTGTATATATCGTTTATCTTAAATAATTTACAATAAAAAATCAATCCCACGTCCACAGTGTAAGGTTTTAAATAAAAAGCTTAAGATTTCTTGCTGATTTCATTTCGGAAACGAAACAACAGAATCCTTTAGATGTTTCTGATTTTACCTTAAGTCTGGAAAACAAAATGCGTAGTTTATTGAAAAGAACGCATTGTTCGATTTTGATTTTGAATATGAAATTGTCAATTTAAATGAAGTGATACAGCATTGTGTTTTGTTCGTGTGTCGTGGTTAATTTTGAAGGATCGTCTACGATAACGAATAACAAGTTAAAGAGTGGAGAAAAGAGGCTTTAGAAAAATAATTTATCAAATGAAGTAGTCGACATATTGGCTTGACAAAAGTTTTCGAGTATTATTATTATACATGTAGTGATTTGATACATCTTGTTAATCGAGTCAAACGTTTATTTAATACACTATTACAGTCAATTAAAGACTTGAAGTAATTGACTACCTCAAGTTCATTAAATAACCATTCTCCTAGAGAACATTGATAGCATGTTAAAACTATTTGATAAGCTCTTGCCTACTTCAAAGCCTTAATACAGTTGCTGCTAAGTGCATCGTTTAGTGAAGCTTAGGAATTTAACTCCTCCTACTTTAATAAGAACAACAAATAAAGGCGGGGCCACACGTCACATTAAAGCCAAAGTCTTTAGAATATTGTGTTAGAAAATGATTCATCAAACGTTACAGCAAACTTCAATAAATACTCGAGGCTATTCATCACAGCTACGGCGATACTCGTATTGAGAGTTTAATAACGACACGCCCTATCAATTATGACAGGCTTAATAAGGATTAAAGTTGTCAATCATTCAATTCGACGTTTGATTGTCCATTCATGAATAATAGTGGGCGGGGTTCCGATGCCTTGGACAATATTGTGAGAATCTACGCATGCGTAGACTGCGAGAAATATGTGAAAATGACAAGAAACGGACAATATACAAACGTGTATAAGAGTATGACGTTACATTGCCACTCAAAACTTCCAAGTGTATCTGAGAGCAACAAGGAGATATCGAATCGTGGAGGACTTTACTCGAGAAGCGTCGAAAAGGATTAGCAGGAGGCACTGCTTCGAGCTATGTCCCTGAGTCCAAAGCATAGCACACCATTTTCCGTTACGGACATCCTGAGTCCTTTGGACGATACCTTTAAAAGAACAACAATTGAAGCAGCTATCCCTCCGTTAAATTACAGAACATCGCAACACTCGCAGAGTATGAACGGAACCGGAGCAATGAATTTACCAGTCACCAATCCGTACCATAATTATGGAGTACCACCGTTATCACATCACACACCTTCGTATCCGTCAGCGTACTGTAACGGATCTGATCTAGGATATGGAGATCCATCCAGACACTCAGCACCATCTTGGTACAGTTCCAGCAATGATCCCAGACTCACATGTAAGTAGTGATTATTTTTATACAATTTAGAAACCCTACTCTCTGTGTGTGTTTATAGTGATTTTTCCGGGATAACCCTCGGCCAGTGTTTCTATAAATATTTTAACTTACATTTCAACTATCTGGACCATCAGTTAAAAAAAGCGCAATACTGTCAAGACAATAAAAGCTACTTAATATCACGACAAATGCTTTATAAAACTTAACCGCAGTCGATTCTTCCGTCATAAAAATTGTCATTGTGTCATTTTCTACGGCAATTGTTTTCAGGTAAAATGTCACTGTCATAAAATCATTGCCGTTGTCAGTCGACAGGAGCAAATTGATCTAACGTGCGACTTAACCAATATAATCATATTGCCGTTAAAACTCATTATAGCAATTGACTTGATCCGATTCTAAGAAGCTCAAATGTTCTGAGCCGCATATTTAGGACAGATAAGGTGGTCGACTGAGCTGATTAATTTGATCGCCGTAAATGAATTTGTTAAAAGGTGTTGAAGCGACAATAGGCTAATCATTGGACCATTGATAAAGTTAAATATCTTCACACCCCCGGGACAATCAGCTATATTAAATATAGATATGATATTCTTATAATTGTTAGAATAACAATCAAGATACTATCAAGATATCACACTTACAAATTGGTTGGCGATCTTTAAATCAAACCTTAGTTTATCTTAAATTTAAACATGGTAAACATAGATCTTACTGGACGCACTTACCTGGATTAACAAAGTTTTAAAAGCCTAAATAATTCAACTTCATGTATGAAATTAACTTTTAAAATTATCTATAATAAAAACTGAAGACAACGTTCAATCCAAAACCATCATTTCCGTTGGTGATAATACCAAAATTCGTTGGGCAAAATGACCTTATGAATTCTTAAACAATATTTTAAAAATAAAATTCGAAATTTTAAGTTTTATAATAAAATATGTGGAGATATTGAGTATATTTTAAAAGGTTTGGTTCAGATATTTTTATTCATTAAATATAGTACAGAATGATATAAAGAATGGCGGTGAAGAACTATTGACATATACAATATTGACTCTAGTCGGGACCCGGCCAATTTCTACACAGAAAAAAAGAAAATACTCATAAAGTTGTATCAGAATAGGGATGAAAATAGAGATTTTTTAGTCTTGTCTTAACGTATAAACGTTATATTTATCAACTATTGTAGCTAGATTTCCTTTTATATTTTTATAAAACTCAGTGGATATAGGAACATGTTTTATTTTGGACACACGCAAATAACAATCTCTGCAGCTTTTTCTGAAAATATGTTAACGTCAGAAATCCTGAACCGAAAAAAATATAACCATTTTGTACTTAATCTCGATGCTTTCCCGCTTATTTTGCCTTTGAACTTATAATTGGTAGGGTAGGAAAACGAGTAGCATTCGAATTTATGTACATACCCCTGATTCGAAACGGAAGATTTGTTCTATGTCTGAAGGAAGTTCAGAATTCGAGTCAGCCTTTATTGCTTTATACATTAATTTGTGATAAAATTAAAACGGTTAAGGAACAAAATCATAAATGCTTATATGAAAAAAATCCATATCTAAGAAAATCTGTTCAAAAAGTGTCCTACATTTCTTCTGCTTGGAGACAGTTTAACTTGCAGAGAGACGCTTCGACCTTTCTGTCATTGATTTCTCATTAAGTAATCATCATTTTATAAAACAATATTATAACTTGTACATGTATGAGCAATCATTAAAATTTATTGCAATTTATAGATTTAAGAAAGGCGTTTGACTCAGCAGGTGAGAAATATAACTTATTGAATTTTTTATTAGTCCCAACCGCAAAGCACCGTAGATGAAAACGCTGATAAATACAATGTTTAATGGCTCTATGACTAAATCAAAATAACGTCACTGATATAGAAGAAAAAAACCCGTCAAAACATTCATCATTCAAATGAGATGTTCGAGACGCAATTAATACTCAAAGCTAGAAATTCTTCAAATTTGCGTCATATAACGCATGGAACATTTGGACTTGTATTGCTTCGATACTTCTGATCAGAAGTCAGATGTGATGAGGGAATGCATACTTTGGAATTTCACATTTTTTTCCACGAGCTAGATTCATATATAAATTAATGGAACACGATGATAATATTATGTTCAATTCCTCTTTTTAAATTCACTTTTACGTTAAAGGATCGACAAAGTATAAAATAGAAAAATTATATTTTAGTGAATTCGTTTTATCTTCCCGTTCAACCCACAGTGACAACATCATATACAAACCGCGGATTTATTAATTTACTTTTTCATTGAATAAAAACATTCTTCAAACATTGGTAGCTCTTTACAACTTTTAGAAATTTTACTTTCTAATTTTAGATCAACCGGCGAATCAAACATTGACATATACAAAATATAAATTTACAAAAACAGACCTTTATAATATATTTACATTTTTACATGCCCTTATTACGGTTTAACTCAAAAGAAAATTAAATTCTTATATTAACAAAAAAGATTTAAAATTATCATGCTGTAGAATTTCTTAAATTTAAAAGTATATAATTTTTGATTGCAAAGTTTGTTAAGACAATTAAAAAAAAAATCAAGATTTCATAAATTTAATTGGAGTTTTACGTCATTAATGTTGATTAAAATTTAGACATTATCAATATGGAACATGAACTGTTAATGAAGACAAAAAAAAATCTTTTAGTCTATAATTAAAACAACTGATTTATTTTTGGAATTACGGTGCCCGGAAGGAGATTCTAGCCGCTTTCCAGTTTTTATCCCTTTGGACTTGAGGTCATTATTCTAATGATGCAACAAGACAAATACAAGACGCAGTTCCTGGCAACTTCCAGACATTGTTCTAGTTATTCCTATATTATTCCTATTATTATCATGCTTTTGGTTTTTTGTACGATTTCGTTTTTAGCCAATTAGTTACTTCATTAAAATCTGAACTAATCAGAGCTGGGAGGGTTACAAAAGTTAAAATCTGAAAAAAGTAAAAAAAAAATCTGGAATCAAATTTATCAGCTTGCAAAAATTGCAGACAGATATTTATTGAAAACTTGGTAAATGATTTCAGAAAATGTTCAAAAAACGTATCAACATTACAGGACATAATTAACTTGCATTAAAAATACATTATACCGCTATGCGATTGAGTTTATCAACTTTTCTTCAGGTTTTTACTTTGAATTTTTAATTAAATTAGAAATAGTTTTCCACTTTACCCAAATTACTTTTTTATTTTGTCAATATTGTTTGTTCATCTGTTATTCAAGAGCTGTACATGTTTCTCATGATCATGCATAATTTCATTTTTCAATTGTAACACTGTTTCTATTTTCGTTTTCGCCAATTAGTGAAAATTACGAGACAAGTTTAGAAACTAGTTATTATGATAAAAAAGATTATATTTAATATGACAGCAGTAATCGTTTAATTCTATACAGGTGCGTGGACTCGATTCACATTTAAGGTTCAGCGCTTAACTATATGAGGCCAACAGATAACAAAACGATAGAGCTAGCGATGGCTAGGCGCTAATAGTTATTGACAAACATATTATCGGCTCGAGTGAAAAATGTAAATATCATTTTCATGCCTGGTCGCTTGTTTTGTCAGTCAGTACATAGCTTGGAGGATACGGGAATTTCTAGAAGAATGTCCTACCATGTCATTCTGGCGGTAATTGTATATCATATTGAATACCAGCTAGTACAGTATTATCAAATCAATTAGGGCTGTAAATAAGGGGCTCTTTTACAATATATAGAAAACTTGGTGACACTTGAAACGAAAAAATCGACGAACTCCTGAGCTTTTCTTATTCTGTCATTCAATGATACAGTTCTCTCCGTAACGGCTTTGTATGAAGAATAAAATAGAATAAAACTGGTCTTTCTTCTCAACATCGATCCATCACATTGAAATACGTTGATAGCAGTAGAGTTCTCACTCAGTGAAACAAAGCGGTATTGATGATAGTAATAATTGGTTATTAAAGATATCGGGAGGTGTATTAAACTAGTCAAATATCTTGTCAAATTAATAATTCTATAGATTTATCAATAAGATGATAATTAATTGCTTGGTTAATGATCGCTGGGTGTGAAATTAATTTACCTTTCAATCAACAACAAAGTAGCATTTTATTTTATTGAGTTTTGCACTGTTACTCAAGATAAAAATACTGCTACTTGTGGTTAGGGCTGCAACGATTCACCGATACATCGGTGCATCACGGTTAATTTTCAAATTTCGATATTCGGTTTTTTATGGTAACGTATCGCGATACATCTTAATTAAGTTTAATATAATCCACTTTAAAGTGTTTCAGAAGAAAAGGGTTAAGTTGCAAAGGACCCCTCTACTATAAAACAATTTATATCTTTATTTATTCTATGTTTCATTGTGAGTTTGACCATATTTTATTGAACAAATTGTCCAAATTCACTTTTTCTTGACGTATCGTGATACTATCGAATCGTACGCTTTTATCGCGATTCTGTATCGTATCGTGACTGTGTGTATCGTTGCAGCCCTACTTGTGGTATAGTTATATGGAACTTACTGAAAGATCCATCCTTTTTTAACAGTATTTGCCTTGTGTCTCAGTGAGCAGTGAGCATTATAAAATCTTTAGTTCACACAATGTAACAACCCTTTGTTTTGCATCAAAACTACTTCAAACTACTACACAAAATTAAGACATAAAACCCCATTTCATATTACAAATACCCATGATAGGACGATGATTTGGTAAATAGGTATTGCTTTCAGTTGTTATGGAACTTGTTCTAGTGAATGTACAATATCAATCAATATTTTTGCGTCACCTCGAGAGTAATACGCATTACCCTTTGTTTTGCATCAAAAAGGTTGTTTTTCTTGAACTACTTAAACATTATTGGTGTTCATTAGTTCAATCAGGTGGACACAATTAGGACGTAAAACTCCATTTCATATAGCATATACTCATGATAGGTTAATGATTGATAATGAATACATTTCTTAAGTTTATTTTTCTTTTTTAAAAATGATGATAAATTTAGAAAGAGGTAAATTGTTTATCAAGCGAAATATATTTATCTTGAGTTTCTATATATATAATAAACTCCAGGGTAAATTAAAATACACTTTCTGTTTGATAAATATTGAGCTTCACACACCTGTGTTTAATAGATTAACCCTACCCAGTTCGTACTAGTAATTATTTACACCTCTTTATTAACCCTTTGTCCAGCAATTCGTAGAAAATTGGCGGGTGTTTGGTTATCGGTGATTTCTGGTCTGTTACAGCTATTATAGGATGTTTGTAGGAAAGATTAAGCGAAAGCATGTAAGCAGCCCGGGGAGGTATCTGTTCGCTACAATACAGCAATTACGGTAGTTGGGTTATTCAGCCATTGTATGCCTATTGTACGAGTGAAACGGGATTACATTAATCGCTCCTAGTAATTCCAACAATTGGATTAATAATGAGGCGCACGTGTTCGATATTAAGAAAAGGAATTTCTGAAAGAATTTTAATGCTACAATTTCAATATTTATATAAAGTTTTTATTTCTTATTCAATAATTTTTTTGAATGCAATTTATTCAATAGCTTCTTACGTTGACACGAACATTGAATAACTGTCACCGTAGACAGGATTTGTTAATCGTAAAGAAAAAAATTCATTGACAATTTAAGGGTGAACATTCTTTCAAATTTAAAAATATGTTCATTGAAATCAGTATCTCATGTTTCTCTTCATTTTGATTTTTTAAAACATTTTGAAACGTTTTGATTTTTGATATTGAACCATGGTGTGTGGTTTTCATTGTTGTCGATGTTGATTTTGTGATGAAGACTTGCGATTTACTTTGTGCCTTTACATGATAATTTATTAGGTTATTTTTTTGTCATTTCAGTCCCCCAGCTGACAATGAATCCACGATCCTGTGCTATGCCATCTATGTCCATGCAATCAAGCATGATGGGAGCCGACCAATATAATTATAAAGCAGGCATGCAGTTTCCCCTAACTCAACGTCGCAAGAGACGTGTCTTATTTTCTCAGGCGCAAGTATACGAACTGGAAAGACGTTTTAAACAGCAAAAATATTTATCCGCGCCTGAACGAGAACATTTGTCCAGCATGATAAACTTGACCCCAACTCAGGTCAAAATATGGTTCCAAAATCACCGATACAAACACAAGAGAATGTCCAAAGACAAGGATAAGTCAGAACAGAAATCAGAATCTTCAGAACGACAGAGCAGCTCAAATAACCAGTCTCATAACCATAGCTCGAGCTCTTCCGGAAGCGGAAGTTCGAATCCATCACCGAGAAGAGTTGCTGTCCCTGTTTTAGTAAAAGATGGTAAACCATGCAGTAATTCCAATGAAATTAATTCCAGTCATCAAAGTCACTCTACTACCACAGTTAGTCATACCCATAGCACCAACTCTACCAACCAATCTCCTTCTTCCATGCATTCATCTTGCGCTGTGTCCTCAGTAAAAAATTTGGTTCATGTCGGCTCTCTGGGATCACCAACGCTTTCAGAAATTTCTGGAACATTAGCAGGGAATAGTGTCAATTCACAAAACTCTTTATCTCATAATATTTTATCAAATGGACTGGGATATGTGTCTACTAGTATGAACGGATCCACGCTGTCGTCTTCACCGTATAACCTAATGAACGGAAGAACCTGGTAATTCGCATGGCTAATTCGGATTCAATCTAGATTATTAAATATTATGTGAACTAGGATCAGTAAACAAGTGAACAACTATGCTGGATTTGTCTAGTTCTTATAGTGTATAAACTAAAAACCATGAAAACATTTTATTTGCAACTAGTCTTTGGTGACGCCTATAAAACGTTCTGATACGTATGTGTGACGTTGGTTTCATTGGTCTTGTTCAAATTTGTACTCAACAATTAAAATGAAACGAAACAAGATTAATACAGACTGTAAGTTCGTTTCATTTTACCTCGTTTGTTTTTAGTGATGGTTATTTTAAAGTGTTTATCTGAATGTGCTATGTGTTATCTGTTTGTGTGTTATCAGGACACACCGTTGAAAGATTTCAGTAGAATTTACAGTATATGATAGACAGGTAGCTTGATAATCAATCTAAAACACTTGACGTTTATCTTAACTCGGGTTTTATTGTTTGGATTAGAAAATATTCAGTTAAAGATTAAATAATATCTCATCATTATACAAGGTCGCTTATAATTTTCAAATTTCAATGTCGCCAATCGGAAAGTTCATTTTTAAACTATTAAACCCTCCATACACCGACTTTATGTCAATCACCTTTCAACCCCTAAATAAAATCAGTCAAAGTAATGCCCTTAAATGATTTTTTCAGTTATAGATCGAAAATTCAATTAATTAAATTGAGAGTTTCCGAGTTTCCAAATTTTTTCCTCACGACATTTTCCAAATTTTAAATTGAAGCTACACTCTCGACTTTAAATATTCTGAAAAAAAGATAATATAGGCACGAAGGGTGTTTGATTCAATTAAATTTTTGTTAAATTTGTTCCGTATGCATTCCATATTTTTTTTTGTTTATTCCATAGTGCTGATTTTACAGAGCAAATTTTTTAAATTTCATTTTCCAATTTAAATACATTCCAAGAGAGGTTTAAAAAATAAAATTAAAATTCCGAATTTTCACTATATTTAATTTGAAAAAATATTTTTAGTCATTTTGAATCTTGCCAAATGAATTTTTTTTCATCTTCATCATTATCGTAATTAGCTTAAGATTTTAATTGTTGAAAATATAGTCATGTCTTCATCTAAGGTCACTATATTATAGGAAAATGTGGAATATTTTCATTTTCTTAAAAAAAAAATTTACACTCTATATTTTGTTTATGGTTCTGGACTTGTCTTCAAATGTATTCAGTATCAAAATTAATATTGCGGTTGAATTTCAGTACCCTCTAAAAATTTGTGCTTGGATAAATTTTGGTTGATATTTACTTTACATAGCAAAATTTCGAAATTGAATTTAATTTCTTTATTTTTAATTTTACAGTAATAGCCTATAGTCAACATAATATCAATTAAAAGGTACATTATCTTATAAAATTTTATGTTGACTGTTAAAAATTCAAAAACTAAAGATAATGATAGTAGGCCAACACTTATATTAATTCAAAATGAAGAGACTCTCAAATCATGAATTCTTTTCCTACATTTATTTTGCAATGGTTACCTTTCATTTTCACCATTTTGAATATATTTCGTTTCATCAAGTAAAATTTTGGAATCAAGAATATGATCCATCTGATTTGTCTGTTGTTTTCTGAACAACTCTCAACACAGTTGAATGAGTCGGTATTTTCAAACTCTGTGTAATATATGGCCAACACAAGCCGGCTACAGGTTGAAGATGGTTGCAATTTACTGATTTAGCTGATGAAGGGCGGTGTTCTGATTATCGTGACTAATTTGAGGGGCGGTGTCTATGTTGTCGATGGTGTCTATAAAATTTAGGTGCTGTATTGTTTCTGTATCATGATATTTATGGCTACCTGAGAGCGAAGACAGATGCCGACTCATTAGTGTCAATATTATTCAGCCTAAAATTCAGGTGGCATATATACACATCTAGACAAATTTATGACCACTTTAGTCGGGGGTTGTAAAACTAAAATTATAAAATCTACTTGTTTATGAAACGAAATATTTTCAGTTATTTGCGCATTAACAACAAATAATATATTCCAGGTCAAAACTTCGTATTAAAATCAAAAACAATTTTAAAATCTTCTGTGAATGTAATTTTGGATTATTAAATAATATTCTTTTGCATAACATATTTCTGTTTTTTAAGTTAACCGGTGATCTGACAAAGTTCAAATAAGCAAAAAACTAAGGAGTAAAATTATCACATTGAGGGAAAAAAAACGAAATGATTCGTACTTGATCGAAGAAATGTTTTCTTGTTTTAAGTGGTCTGTACTTAATTGACATATTAAAATATTATTTATTTACTTTACTTATCGTCGTAGTATTTTTAAATCTAAAATTTTAATTTGTATAGATAATTTATGTTTTTTAATAAGTTACTATTGTTTCAAAAATTACCTTCAATTTCTCAATGATAGAATTAAATTAAGTAATACATTTTTATTATTTTATTTATGAAATTTGCATTCCAATTTTTATTTTGTTTTATTTATAAATTCAGTTTTAAAACTGCCCCGCCATCTTGAATTCAAGATGGCTCTCTATATTACTATCATGTTTATATATAATTCATATTTTGTCTATATTTCGTATTAAGGTTCATTGTAATTTAAGATTCACCCAATCTGACTAAAAACAGCTCTAAATACTTCGTTTCATGATGATATTACGTGGGTTATTTCACCTATACCGTGATCTAAAGACATTTTAAAAAAAGCAAGATTTACAACTTCATCCAATCAAATGCTTTCTTCTGCGCAATTTATAATTGAACGTAGCGAGGCCAATTTTGAGGCCTGGAAAGAGTGGAGTAATCTATGCAAAACAAGGAGCGAATTATCTAGAGCTGTATTTTAACCAGATTGGATACATGTGAACATTGTGTTAAATTCTAGGTTATCCATCGTTTATCATCAGTATATGTGTTAAATAAATTTTGATATCTGAAATTTATCTGTATTTTATCTGTTTTCTAACGCCTGAGTTTACGTTGATCTTCAGTGGGTTTATTTAGGGTTGTTGATCTGTCCCAAGGAAATACCTCCAGTCTTAAAGGTTAAACGATATGACGTATTCGTTGTATTCAAAATGATTTCCAAGTCCTACCTATAGTAAACTGTATTCTTTCAAGAAGTAACTTAACCGTGAAAGTGTTTCGTTTACTATTGTTGAATCAAAAATGTCCTTCTATCGTACGACAAAATGCAATTATTTGATGAATTAGCTTACATTGATCGTTTTGCAACACATGCAATGTCCAAATGTCATTTTTTATAAGCCTGTTCTGCTTCTGACTAAACAATAATTGAATAATAAGATGGAAAAGAGTGCCACAAGTCAGAGCTTGCCATCTTTTTTTCCAACCATTAAGCAACTGGAAACCGAGGATTCAGTAATAAAGTTTAATAAGAAATTAAGTTTTGATCTAGTTTAAGAAAACAGTAAATCATTGATAATTAATATAAAATAAGAATTTAATGAAGTGAAGGTCGGGATGAAAACCAGTTGATAAAATATTGAGATTATGAATAATTAATGTGTGTCAATACTTGATGATTTCTACTGTGTAACAATATCTAGAACACTAGTAAGATACACTGGAGTTTAGTCGAAAAGGAGTGAAAGTCGATACAGAACTGAACCTCGAAAGCACTGACCGTGTCATCAGAATTTTTCGTAGAAAAAAGTTACTTTACAACAGAACTATTTCTTAGCACTTGGAAAAAAAATACCTGTGATTGATATACTTTTGTAGAAACTTTGATTTCAATATTGGATAAGGCTTATGAAATTGTTGAAAATCGAGCAAATCAAACGACTTTCATTTTTCAATGCCAAATCAGAAACTGGACGTTATCAACCCAGTTGCTACTGGAATACATCTATTCGACACAATCTGATCGTTAGATTTTTCAGAATGCGTTGACCCTTCCAGACAAATGACGCAACGAAATACCCCAAGCAGTGTAAAACTGAAAAACGATTGTAATATAACGAAATTATCATAATTTATAGGTGTCGTGAGCGAAACAGACCATGTCTACTTTTGTCGAAACACCTGATGGTATTGTATTGGAGGAGTTCACCAAAATACACCTATTGCTCTCGATGGGTGGGATTTTTGATGAACAGAATTTTCTTGCTTGTACGGGTTTTATTAAGACATTCTTCTTCTCGGCAATACAGTACCTTTGCTTGGAGGTCGATTGCCTGACAGTCAGCACCACGAATCTTGAAAATCTTCTTGATTTATATATTGATGAAATATCAAGACAAATCTCAAGTCTAAAATAAGCCAGAAACATGTCTATTTCTTGCGAACTGGGAATTTTCTTTTATTGAAATTCAGATTTAGTTTTTATATTCAATGTAAGGGCCATCAATTAGCGTGTTTCAAAACAACTTAAAATGCTTTTATAAGCGGAAATGGTCTAGTTGTCGGCCATGACAGTCTCGGGCTGAATGTCTGAGTTTGATGGACGTTAATAAAGGTGATTTGTAGTTATAAATCGACCGTTAAGAATGTTATTTTTAAGATTGTATCTGATTGGAGATTTAGAATGTTCTAGACAGACGTCAAATACAGACAATTAATACCATTGAATCTTAAAAAAATCAAATTTCATCGATAAGAAACGACTTTCTTATACTCTGATTTACAACTTTTCACTGGTGAAAACTTTATTCTTTGGAAGATAGACCTTATATATATATACATATTTGTAACATTTGGTTTAAGTAGTTTCTCCATCATCTTGTGTAGATCTAAAATATGCAATGTACTGTTGATGGATGCTGGATGCAATTTATTCTATATACGACTTTTTTGAGCTGATACCAATGTAATGCTCTTGGACTTTACTGAACACAACGTTTCGGCAAATTACATTTTAATACACTTGGTATATATTTATTGGTTAAAATTGATGACTTGTATCAAGAGATCTAAAGATTAAAATTGTGTATCAAATAGCAACAGTTCTGCTCACATCTGCAATTTTTAGACTGTGGTATCAAGTGAGCCTCATCATATTTCCTATCGGTCCTTCCATTCTTCTGTTCCTAAATTACACATGTTGAAAAAAAAAATATTGTTTAGATCAGAATATCCTCTTTAACTATATCCATTTGACATGAGATAATCTGCATTTTCCTTTTAAAATTCGTGACACAACAAACCCCCATTTAAATACCCCGACAGAGTATAAGTGTATCGGCGAGCCCACCAACACAATATAAAAATAGATATAGGTAGGATAAGCCGAGATCTAGACGATAAAAATCGTGTTTCTACCAAAATTTAAGTGAGCCAAACATTACCTTGTAATTTGATGCGAGTTAAAGTTATTGATAATATAACACACACAGACAAATTGTTGGGTATTGTGAACTGTTAGCTTTAGGCGAGGTATGACATGGTCCATTATCCAAGTTGGTGTAGAAATATATTATTATCTTTTACCGTTAATAAACCACCTCGGACCCATTATACTGATGTAAATCTCATCAGATTAGAGATTTAAACCACCATGGACTCACTCTACTGATCTATATACCACATGTATCTACGAGCGTATATTATCATCTTTAACTGTTGGTATACAACCGTTGACTCACTCTACTGATCTTAATATCACATCTATCTATATCATCAACTTTAACTGATTGTATACCATCGTGGACTCACTCTACTGATCTAAATACCATATCTATCTATATTATCATCTTTAACTGTTGGTAAACCATCGTGGACTCACTCTACTGATCTAACTACCATATCTATCTATATCATCATCTTTAACTGTTTGTATACCACCGTGGACTCACTCTACTGATCTAAATACCACATCTATCTATATCGTCATCTTTAACTGTTGGTAAACCACTGTGGACTCACTCTACTGATCTAAATACTACATGTATCTGTATCATCATCTTTAACTGTTTGTATACCACCATGGACTCACTCTACTGATCTAAATACCACATCTATCTATATCATCATCTTTAACTGTTTGTATACCACCATGGACTCACCCTACTGATCTAAATACCACATCTATCTATATCGTCATCTTTAACTGTTGGTAGACCACTGTGGACTCACTCTACTGATCTTAATACTACATCTATCTATATTGTTATCTTTAACTGTTGGTAAACCACCATCTAAATCTATCTATATTATTATCTTTAACTGTTGGTAAACCACCATCTATATCTATCTATATTATTAGATTTAGATGTTGGTAAACCAGCTACATACAATTTTCTAGTCGGAGATGGTATTTAGATCAGTAGAGTGAGTCCACTATTAATGCTGAAAAACTACAATGTTATGTATTCGAGTAGCGGTTCGGAAGGTATTAGATGAACATATTATTGAAAGTTATTGACGACGTAGATATGTTATTGGGAGGTATTTTTTGAAACATCTGTGAAATAAATTGCACACCTGTATAGTATATTCATAATAAAATGTAAAGAAAAAATCTCATTCATCTTTTTATTTGAGTAAAAATGTTGAGGTTTGTGAGTATCGCAATCAGCTTGTCAGTGAATTGTTTGAGCAACCTACCAAACTTGTTCCTCAGGCTCTTTTCACACTCTTCTTAACGAAAGGTGTTTTTTGTTGAAAACTAAGATGTTCATTGGATTGTGGCTAATTAGGTGCCTATTTTTAATTTTATTCAAATGTTAAACAGTGTAACAATAGAAAGGATGTCAAGAATACAAAATGGACAATGTTTACACGAATACTCAAATACACCTCTATATCTTACATAGTAGAAAACACAAGCACTTTCCTCTATCGTGTTTATATTAAGGGTTTTGCCACTTTTGACGAAAATTCACATAAAACGAACAAAATTAAATAAGATTCATTGAAGAGAGATATTTTATATAAGAAATGACTATGTACACGACGATAGATCTTTCAATGAAACAGTCCTAAAGTCTATTGAAATTCTGTTGTTACGTTTTAAGTATCGTTTTGTCAAAAACCACTGCACTTTTTATAAAGTAGATCAAGTAGGAATTTATTATGATGAAGTGCAATGAAAAGGTTTTTGTGTCAGTGTAAGGAATACTTGTCTTATGATAATGATATGCTGTAAACACATTATGAGCCATTGCACAATGTTTTATATAAGACATAAAGAATCCAAGTGGATCTTACATATGTATCAAGTAAATACTACCAGAAAGCTCCCAATAAAATAAATAGACTCTTTCATTTTAAATATTATTCAAATTGATGGGGCGAATCTTTCGCCTTTTGTCAAGTCCTAATTACCAAGGTAAATACTTTAAACTCTTTAAGAATCTTCAAGTCGTTGTGAACACCCAGATTTAGTCTAATGGTGTTCAGGTTTTGAGAGGTCCTGACTCTAGATTTCAAAACATTTCTTGAGGCCAAGGAAAGTTAGAACGTTGACCTGAGGAATTTGAAATCTACACGGTCAACGACTATATTTGATATTGTCTGACCGTAAAATATAGTATACTGTTTTTCCAAGTGTAGATCTTCTGGCTTCCGGTTTTACACGTAACAGCGAAGAACACGAAGATGGTATAAACAGATTGACCTGAACAATCTACTCTGCCATCGACAATGTTTAATTAAACTCTTCCTTGGTGTTCTCTAGTAAGATATGCAGGTCGTGAAAGTTGACAGTCCAAATTCAGTATACTGTTGTTCCGAATTTAAAGAAAGATCTTCTGGCTTCCGAAGAAGTTCAGAGATCTCCTTCATTCAGAATAACCTTCATTTTCTAACCTTGTGTCTTTGCGTTAGGGATTCAGAAAGGTGGGGGATAACAGTTCACAGTAAGGTGTTGTCTGAAGACATGGCTTGGCAAAAAATGACGTAAAAAAATCACTCAGTTGTAGTGGAATTGCAAGAACCACAGATTGTTTCTAATTGGTCTTTTTCAACCAACAGTCCATTAAAACCTATCTAAATTCTTTATCAAATTTATGATGAAACAAGGTTATGTCGTTAATTTTAAAACCTTTAAATACAAATTTTATATATACATGTATACAACTTTGACCAATAACAAAATAGCAGAAATTTTGACCAAAATTTCTGAAACTCTGATGTATCTTGTATTTGTGTATGTTATAACCGAGACACCTCAGGCTAAACATCAAGAAAGAGTTGCCGATTTTTCTTTCTTGTTGACCTTCTTATATTAATAGTAAGATAGTACTTCTAGTTATTGACTTGTATCGAGAAATGTTTCACTAATTAGCATAGACATAGATTACTGTATTGAATAGTGTTTTGTTGTACACCAGTTCACATAGTTTACATTATGTTTTGTTTCACTACCACAACAGCAAACATTTTGTGAACCGAAACGATTTTGTCTTTTTTTAATACTTTTTTGCACTTTTCAATAATATACAATAACCAGTTGTTATCAAATCAGCACAATTTTCTTGCTTTTAATGTACGGATGTGGCCTCGCAAATTTCAAATAAGTAACCCCAAAGTTAACGTCCTGTGACCCAGTGGCTTAATTATTGGTTTACAGATCTGAGACCATCACATTTGGTGTATACTGTCGTATATTGATGAAGCTTCGATTTCTTATGGTGCATGAGAGTGATGCAAATGTAATAGAAAGATTGTGTACAACAAAAATGAATACAGTTCGACCAGGTATATTCTACATGTTCTAACGGTCATGAAACCGAATGAAGGTTCAATAGCCGATCGGAATCCAACTCCGAGTTCAAAGACACAGATTTCAATGCCTTGGGCCCGCTCTGTGACCATTTTTAGATTAGATGTTTTTCAGTACAGTCGGAGTAAAAATGTCACGCAAAAAGATTTATGTGGGCGACCTCTAGAACAGTCTTTGACTTGAACAAAAAATTGGCAACAACGCAGTAAGTCCATAAAACATCTTCTCTCCCCATGATAAATATTTGAAAGTCGTAATAAAAGCATATAACATCAAATATTTTTAGAGGAATTATTGTTAATGGAGAAATGCTGCTTTTTCTCCAAAAACACACACTATCACTCTGCGATTTGCACAAGAAGCCTTTCCTTGAAGCCGCACTTAAATATGGCTTACAAATTGTGCTGCTGATACAACAAGGGTACACTAAGATAAATAATAAAAAATACGATGGTTGAAGTAACTGTTAAATATGATGCACTCCCAAACTTTGAGTCCTGATACCACTCTGTGACCGGGATTGACATATTAGACTCCACATTCTAAGAGTCCACATAACCTCCCCCACCTTGTTACAAGTCTAATCGATTAAGATAAGAGGTGATAGGTCGATGTACTAGTTTATTCTCCAGTATTTAGTTTGTACCTCACATCATTTATAATTCAATATTGAAAATATCAATACTAGCGACATTGAGAAATCATTTACCTAGCATCCAGACAACTCTAACTGGTAAAACTCGAGAGTAAAGAATATATGACAGGCAGGGTCGAGATAAAGCCCTGTATTTTGAAAGAAAATATATTGGAAGAATATGAACATGTCAGTTCTTCATACGGTTATCAATAGTGTAGAGAACACTATAAAGACACAGCATTGATTTAGCATTATATTATAAACCCTAGCAGTTTATTTCACACATTGAATACAGAATAAATATTAATAAATGACCCCACACGACGATTTTTTATGTTTTATATTAGCTCATTTCACGACGTGTAACTCTGACATCGATATGCAATAAATAATGAAATATCATGCATGTACGTGCAATGAGTATGTTTCCATCCCAGCATCACTGTCAATAAATAATTTGTTCCCACCAAGACAGGTTTGAATTGTTTCCGACCATCAAGTACTTCCACCAATGACCTGGTATTTACTGACTGGTTAACGCTGAATAGAGCTGTACAGGTGAAGAGTGATTAGACACGGATATAAAATATAATCTACCTGTGTTTTCACTTTTCAATTTACACCTGAAACCACACACGCACGGCACAGATCGATCTGGTCTAGGTTAAATTATGGATTATACAATAAAATGAATCATTGACATCAATTGAAAGGTATGATCTTTTTATGCTTCAGAAATTTATAATTATTACTAACATGCTTTTTATTTAGTTTAAAACGATGCTTTTCATAAATAAAATGGTGTTATATAATATGATGCATTATTGTATTAAGGGTGATGCTGTATTGTACTTAGTATTTACTATGTACTTACTAATTTTTTAGGTGATGCTTTATTGCTTTATGATATTCTATGCGATCCTTATTTAAAACAAGGATTTATGTGATGCTTTAGTTACAATCATACAGTATTGTTTATAAGATGATTTAAGATATTGCTGGATTGTAAGTGGTACCAATTGATTAATTTAAAAGTTTTAATGATGTATATTTATGGTGCTGGCAGTTAAAAAGATGCTAAGTCATATTAATGATAAGTAAACCAATACATGAGATAGAACCTGGGAGCAACTCGGAAGGACAATTATCAAAAACTAAACAATTTCTACCATAATGTGGGTGAACAATTTTAGTTTTGGTTCAAAGGGCGTATCAGCACAATCTGCGCAAAGAAGTCAACACAATCCAAAATTATCATGAAATAAAATTAAATATGAGGCAACAGGAGTAAAAATAAATTTCACCTCAAGGGAAATAACTTGTATTATAATTTTTAATTAATGTATAAGTAGGCTATATCAGAAGTATGTCAAAGTGACTAATTTCAGATATACAATGTAATATATTTATGTAATGTATATAATATTGTGTTATAGTAATAGCGTTATCACGTTTGTCAAATATTTCGTGATGACGACCATATAAAGTTTAAATAAAGATTTTTATATTTTGGAGAAGAATCTAGGAAAATACGTTGCTAAATGATCTTTGTTCCCACAAAACGATATTAAATATGTAATCCCCTCCCATTGAGCTATTTATTTTCAAATTTTAGCTTTTAACGCTCAATACCATATGAAATCAAGTTCCGGGTGATGGCGAAATGGAAGCTTGACATTTTCCCATTATGATATGTTTGAAGGAATAAGCTTAGCTTGGTTATAAAAATGTAATGCTGTAATAAGTAATTCCAATAACGTTCAGAGCACCAAGGTCCAAAACTTTACTTAGTTTCTATTTATGTCGTTTCCGGTTAGATCAAATTCAAAAAATCTTACGGTCACGAAATACTTTACATTTTCTGGACGAAAATACAATATTTGTACAAAAACAATACATTTATATACAGCAATGGACATTTTTTTTTCTCTATTGTAGAACTCTTCGATTTTTCACGCTAAAATAACTCATAACAAACAAAAACACAGCAAATTTCTTTTTCCGAATAATGCAGAAAGTTTTCACATTCAAATGGGTTTTTTTCATCTTTTAACACGAAATGTATTTTCTTTTTCAAATTAAAACAATTAAAAAAAACCCATTATTTTGCTGTTTCAGCTATGTTTTTGCTGAAATAACTGGTTTTGTTTTTACTATTTTTATTTCATTCCAATGCATATGAAAAACAGAACGGCTGAACACAGCGTTCAAGAAAAATTGCTTATTATATTATGGAAAACGTAAGTAATTTAATTTCTACCTAAACAGTCTTCGGATGTATACATTTGTTCATTCTAGCCTTGCGTTTTAGCGCCTATGTGAATTTAGTTTGGTTTTGTTTATACCGATATCTTAATATGATAATGGCGAAAACAAATGAGGATGATTTCTAAATACTATATCTGTAATAAATTTTGAAAATGTAGGGCAATTAAAACCTTGTATTCAAATTAAATCAAATTACAATTTTAGTAAAATCAATGTAATATTCGCCAATTATTCTTTTAATCACTGTTTTCAATGTAACCAGTTCACAGATTAATATTCATAGAATTTTTCATATTTTGTTTTTCAGAATCGGCTGATTTTAAAGGATAAATTAAATTTAAGCAATAATAAATGGTGATGATAAAGCATTTCAAAAAATCTTCTGTTCGATATTTTTTTAGAACGACAGACAGCTTGATTGTCTTTTTGATGATATTGTAAATTGTATAAACATTATGTATTATTTTGTAATTTGGTCATCGTATTATAAAATATGAGAGGGGTATATCTTCTCTTCTGAAAATGCTGCATTGTGTTAATATAATATTCCTTGGTGCATGCAGAGTTTACAGAGAAACTTTTACAGCTCAAAATGTGTACATGTATATGACTTAAATTGTAATCAATTTTAAGAGTTAAATTTAATCGGTTTCTAATTTGACAAAACTTGTAATTGCAAATGTAAACACCAAAAATAATATTATAATATGTACTAATAAAATGTAAAATGTAATTCTTAAAGCACTCTAAACAGACTAGTGTATTTAGGTGCCTTCGGACACTTTCTTTTGAAAAATATATATTTTTTTTTCGGTCGGCAATTTTGTTTGTTATTATTATTTTTTATCTTATTATTTTATTGAAATTCTTTTTTCAGTAAACTTTGAGTTTTTGAAAAAAACCTTAACATAAATGATAATAAATAAATTTGGATTATTTAATTCATTAACATGTTTTTTCTTTATTCTATAGTCGCTATCGCTGAAATTCTATTTGGCACAGTATAAAATATATTTCTGTAACAAGCTAGAGTTAGAGATCTTGAAGAATGCTTCAAATGATAGTCAAGAATATGTTCAAGTATGAGTAAGTATGATATTCTCGTTCTGTTGAACCAGTTTTCTCGCCGGCTAGAAGCACCTATAGAAGTATCTTTCACTTGGTTTAGGTATTTATTTCAAATCTCTATCATATAACATTGTTAAACGTGGCACAATGGCTATCGGAGACTCTTGGACAAAAGTCTTAGAACCCTTAAAATTAATGTAGCTATGGACAAACGAGTGTTTGAAGGTTCTCCAAGCCTATTACCGACTCTTACATTGATGTTTATAACTAAACACACAGTAAATTTCCTGAAGGCACTCGAATCGATGGAAGCGCCGTTCTTCATGTCCTGTGGGCTAGATTGTCTCATCATTCTTATGTTCCAATACTATTAGTCTCCTAAAGCGACGTACAGAATGAATTTGATATTTCTTCATACGTTTATTGACTCATTTCGGCCCAGCGGATATGAAATACTGCGATCGCATTTTTCATATCAACCAAATTTCAGCTTAAAATAGTTTGAGGTACTTGAAACCGACAACAACTCTTGATTGTATTAACCAGTCGATAGAAATTCTCAATTCCAATCACACTTTTGGCCAGGAGAATATTTTCCTTGCCTAATGAAATCTGGACTGATGTTGATAATATCCTTCTCTTCCGCTTCCACTTCAACCACCTACTTCAAAAATCTCATCACCTTCTGACGTCAGAGACTCTTCATCAGCGAAGGAAGATATGGACTGAATTTTAATTCAAAAATCAAATCTCGTTTCTAAAATGTTTATCCCTCGAATTGCCTGCACAATACAATACATTTATTTCTTCTTCCGTCGCGGAAATTTAAAACTCTAATCGGCCATATTGACAAACTCTTTTTTGTTGAAGTTTAAGAAAGGTATTTAATAATGCATGCTGGGAAATGAAATGAAGTTTGTGCTGTGACAGTTGTAAAATTGAGTATGATTAGAATTGCAGAGAAAACTGTAGAAATTGTGTATTGACTATAGTGTTGATACCACTGAGAGAAAACTGGTATGAGAAAATACTGTCTATAGACTGACATCGATTTTATTGGAACTGGTATTTTCTAATCGAGAAACGTCCCCTCCTATGTTTACCTTATTGATGGGCGGTCCGATTACCACCAAAGAAATTCCAAGCAGGTTGAATTACCAGAACTATGGTAGTGTAAATATATACAATGTTACCAATGAACCGTTTGTCGTATAATCAATGATATGATAAACATAATGAGCTAACTAACCAGATAATTATTGAAACTTTTTGTTTCTTTCTGGATCATTTCTCACTCAGGTTATTTCTGCAGTCTTTTTATTTCTTCAACTTTCGATTACACTTATCTTTTCTTCACTTCAATTAATTTGAATTTATTTATAGTGAAATTTGATATTAAAAAAGATCAATGTTCAATGTTCATGGTTGATCGTGAAGATATTCATTCTCCAAAGCAGATGTCAGGCAGTGTTAAACGAAATTTTTCAATTCATTTCTCGCAAATCTTACTGTACCTATATACACGTATAATTAATTTCGTTACCTGGAAGCTTGTTGAAAATTCAGCAAAAACAATGTTAAAGTTTTCAAAACAGAATTTGTCTTTCTCTATCTATACAAATTGATAAATTTTCTTAACAATAAAATCAAATACTGAAATTGCGTGGGTGGATTAGAGGGTTGAGACTTAAAACACCAAATCATTTGATGAACCCCGATTCACGTTTTAAGAGTATTTGAAACAAGTCCGGACATCCTATGAGTTAATTATCTAACATCCAATATTCCCATGTTACACGGTTCGTTAACTCTATAGTACAAGGTGATAGAAATTAACAGTAAACAGGGGAGTTTTTTCTCAGGGAAATTTCCGGCTAATTATTTCTAATCAACTAAGCTAAAACAAAAACTATAGAATGTAACAAACCAAGTGTAAAATATAATCACTGTGATAAACAGAAAGACAACAATCCTCACACCTCAATTAGGCTTTAAAGAATTGAGAGAAGCTGGTCGCAAGGCCCCGGGGCGAGAATATCGAACCAATGAGTAAATTCTGTTGAACTCTATTCATTGCTACAAGACATTGATAGCAGTATTAACTAGTTGCCCACTTCACACCTCCTTCAACAGATTTGAGGGAAAATGAAGGAAAAGTAACCAAGTCCCGAGCCAATTAGAAAGACAGATATTACAATCTTGATGAGATCCCGCTGTGTGCAGGTGGACCCTGATTCAATAGCCTATTGTTTTAGAAGGAAGACTGTCAACTTATCACCAGAATAGAAGACATCGCTTGTATTCACGTCTTTAAAGATCTGATTGAATTTCTTAGTTTTATTGAAATTGACTCTGAATTTCTGTTGGTTCTTTTCTCTTGCCATGTGTTATTTTAAATAATCTGTTATCTTCTTGTGTTTTATTTGAATATCATTTTCTCCTGGTTATTACTATATCTTCATGATTTCCAGACAAACATTTTTGAAAATTGGATATATGTTTCTGAATATTTAATTTTGAATGCTTTTTCTATATTTTCTGTATATTTTAGGGAAAATTCAACAAAAACTAACTGAAATTTTAAGTTTTAGATAAATAATTTACTTATTGGTTGATATAATTAAATTACAAAGCAATTTTTAGCAATTGATCAATCTTATAACTGGCGAACCACAATCAACCCAATTGGAGTATTCGAGGCTGTTGGTGATGGTTGTTCTTGGTGCTCCTGAAAGAGTTGTATGAAATGTTTTTATGATAAACTGTTGATGTAATAATCTTCTGAATATGTAATGAATATTGGATCTAAACAATGTTTTAATTGACTTTTCTAATTCTGTTTAAATAAATGCCAAGATCGAGCGCGTCATTGACACTTAATCAATATCTTAAAGGGACTGAAATGGAATAATATATTGTGTATATGTATCACTTCCATTTGCATCCTTCTAATTTCTGCACTGTTATGTTTGATAATGAAATTACCATTGCAAAGCAAGCACAATTTTCCTTGATGAACATGCAAAGGCTTTAAATTGTTGAAAACAAAAATTGTTGAAAACAAAACACAGTGTCTTGTTTCAAGGGGCCCGAATATAATTTATACATAAAAATTCTGAAAATATGAACTTTTGTTATTTACTTTCTTTTCACGACCCATCAAGACCCATCTAAATATTAACCAGGTATTATGACAAGTTATAATTGACTGAATAATACAATATCGTATTTCAATTTTCTTGTCAAAATTATATCAATACCCATCAATGGGTTGTTGTCAGATGAGGCGAGTTGTTTGTTTACACTGTCAATAATATTTTCTTACTGTTCTATATTATTCCATCGATTCCTGTCAGTAGCAGGATGGTTCCATCAACGCCTTCATATAAGCAGCATACGCTGTAAGAATTCTCTGTAAAATTCACATCACCGACGACAATACCTAAAATATCAAAAAGGCCGCTGAACATAACTGTAAAATGTTGAGTCAACGCGGTTTATGTTGTTGTGTGTAATGTTGATGTTGTTTGTGTTTTGTTTTAATAATTATTCCGAGTGACATTACAACCAATAACGTAACCTAAATTTGTCGCTGGAACAATGTAGCCACATTATTATCATAGCCAATGACAGCAAAAAATTTCCGCCACTTGCTTTGGATGCGGTAAAACACAAAGATGTATTTTACCTTTAAATAGATAGTTTCCAAATTGCGGTTAAATTTTTCTTACAGAATATTACTCAGTGCATAGCGAAATTAACATGAGCGGAATCGCCTTCTTTTCGCTGCTAAAAACGTGACGGCGATTTTACACAACAATTTTTACCATGCATATTATAATCCACAGAAGATGCAAAATACTAAAAAAATTCAATTAATTTCTTATACAAAGACAAACAGCAGGCATAAAGAACTGTGATATCTTACAGTGTATATTTCATCAGTAGGCAGATATACATTCTGAATGAAAGCAAACAGTAGAATATTTGTTTTTCTGGTTGCCTATACAAGCGACAGTGCCAATATGATATGATTCTATTATGATAAAACATACTGAAGTATTTAGTGAGTCGCTAGAGTCTATATTTTAATATTGACTAGGTTTATATAAGTAATTACCGTGGAATTGTTTGGTTCAGGAAATCAACTTAAAACTGATCCATTCTTAATTTAGTCTGATTGATTTTTATTTGGTAAATATTATTATTAGGATGATACCTGATGTTTTCAAAAGAGCAAAAATCTCACGGGTAGTAACTTCAAGGGAGATAACAAAGATCGAAGGCAATATTGACTGAAACGTAAAACATCAAGGGCAGCAACTCAGCACATTTAACAGATCATCATGATTTCAAGGAAAGATAAGCAATAAGAAAACAAAGATAGAAAGTTGAAGTTTTTACAATATGCATTCAACTTAGGTATCCTTACTAGTATTGAAATCACGTATTATCAGTACCTATGTACAGTTGGGTCGACTGGAAAAGGGAAATAAAAGTTTGTGATATCAGCATCCGCTGGAAGCAAACTTTAACCAACCAAAGGCAGTAACTCATAAAAAAGAGGACTAGCAGTAAATCAAAGAACTAAATGATAAGAAACGTTTATCAAGAAATTAAGTAATTTAAAAAAAAAATTCAAAAGATATTTCAAGAAATAATACCGAATAAGTGGAGCGTATTTTCTGAATCAATCTAGGTCAAATGATTTTGAATTAAAAGTTTGGGTAATCTGACGAAGATTTTATGTGTTTAAAAGTGGATATAAAACAGAAACGATAAGAAAGAAACCAATAAAATCTGTCTTAAAGATATTAATTTTATCTTTATTACAATAGAACTCTAGGTGACAAATATTGGGTATTTTATTGTGTTCTTGTTGGTACTTGGAACGGAAACCATTATCATGTTTCAACAGGTTTTCATAAAGGGAAAAGTCATCTAATCTTACGTCTTTCTAATTTAGGAATTTACGTTTATAGCTTCACGAATTCTTTGGCCAAATGAAAATTAGGCTCCAATTTATCCTAAGTTATGCACTGATGCTCCTTCTCGTTTAATCATTCTATATTTATTTAGTTTTGCAGGATGTTGGTTACTGAAATAAAAAACTACGATCCCATACCTTTTGATTTTATCTGATATTCTAAGACTTATAATGATCATTGTAATTATTCATTTTTTTTTGTTGTGGATTGAGCTGAATTTTCACCTCGGCCTGTGCTTTCGTAATTCCAATTATATATTGTTGTTACAACCACTCTCACCTAAGTTATGTTTACAAAGAAATTTATTCCAAAGTTGATAATATTGGCAATAACTGCTTTAGAGCATGGCCGATCTGAAACGTTGTCATATCGGCATTTCAGAGATTTTTCTCGTGTGCATTACGATTAGCTGCTACAAACCATGGGAAAGTTTATAAGAAAACTTGTTGTTATTTTCTTATTCTCTTAAATTGATTTGTGAATCACAAAAATTAATTAAAATATAATTTTTTAAGCAATCTTATTACTGTTTTAATTAATTAAAATCGAGGTTTCGCAACGCCATAGGCCTACCTAGCACTACAGACTCATATTCAACATCTTTTATGCGACAACTATATACATGTAAGTAAAAACCAACCACATTATTAAATTTCACCAGGATATTTTGTTTTTTTAACAGCAGAAGGGTGTTTACAATTAAATGTACAAAAATATTGCAACATTCAAATTCGGTATTTTTGTTTTCATTGAGAGTGGGTCGAGTTCTGAACTTTTTATTGAAAAATTGTCAAAGTGAATGTAGGGGCTTAGTTTGACAACTTGTTTCAACTCAGTGTCAGGGCGAAGGCGACTGTCCCGTTTATCTACGGAGATCGAATTATTATTTACTTATTTCGGTGACTAGGTGCGAAATCTCAGGCCAATATTGTCTTTTGGTTGAGGCTATTTCAGTACGTTTTCTTCTTTATTTTGTTTTTATTGTGAAAAAAAGAATTTGATTTGAATTATTGCTGTCGCACGTGGCCAATATGTTGTTCTGTAACACCTTGAATGGCTAGGATTTTCAAGTTCACAAAATGAATTCCTGTGCAAGCACGTTGTACGCTCTCTGGAACTCACATTCCATGGCCGCGATTTCAAAGGCTGAAAACTCCTAACAATCGTTGTTCCATTACGTCTGTCCATGCTCAAATCAGATCATTCAATGTTCGAACGCAGTATTGCTGGCAATACAACTGCTTTTGAAGGCTTACAATTTTGTGAACAGGCTTTGTAGGCGAAACGCTCTCCCCCGGATATTCAAAATTAATGTTCCCAAGCCTGCCTGATCAGATGGTATAGGACAGGTTAACATTCGCTTCAATTGTAAGCTGGTATCACATGCTAGGTAGTTGTTGGGAGTCGCAGTATGTTAGATGGATACCAAGCCTACCTGTGCACCAGGGATAAATTCTAGTGTACTTGATGATCCGGACAAGTTACAGAGTAAAATCTACTTGACAGGTAAAACCAGGTAAAATAAATAGTAACGAGTGCAAGTTTCTGGTGAGAGTCTGGGAGACAGGTATACAGTATCAGTGACTAGGTATATAGTATAAACTTAGTGTTTTTATTGAGGTTTCTAGTCTTGTCATATAGATAATTATTACTATTTTCTTCCTATTACAGTCTTACCGTCAACTAGTATTACTCAATTATCTCACTGACACTTCTCTCAAACTCTAACAACTCTACCTGTCAACTTTACTACAACACCAAGTTTTTAATACCACGGTTTATACCTCAATTTTGCACAAATAATTACCACTTGTACAATAAGTTATGTACAATACTGCGCTCAAACAATGGCAGATAATTCTGGGTTTATTTCAGAACGGATATTCGGGTAAATGGTAAGGGACTTAATTCGACATTTCAATTTTCATACAACACCGAGTTATTTATTTATACCTCATTTTTGTTTTAAATAATTACCACTTGTACAACACTGCGATCAAACAAGGGCGGATAATTCGGGTTGTATTTCAGAACGGATATTCAGGTTAATAGTAAGGGACGTAATTCGACATGTCAACTTTACTACAATACCCAGTTTTTGATACCACGGTTTATACCTTAATTTTGTACAAATAATGACCACTTGTACTATAGGTTATGTACAATACTGCGCTCAAACAAGGGCAGATAATTCGGGTTTTATTGCTTATTGGAGATTGAGGTTAATAGAAAGGGAAGTAATTCTAATTTCATAGAACACTGAGTTTTTAATACCACGGTTTATACTTCAATTTTTTTTCAAATAATTACCACTTGTACAATATGTAATGTACAATACTGCACTCAAACAAGGGCAGATAATTCATGTATTTCTGAACAGACTTTCAGGTTAATAGTAAGGGCATGGGCCTACGTAATTATCATACGACATCAAGTTTTTAATAACACGGTTTATACCTCATTTTTTAAAAATAATTACCACTTGTACAATACTGCGCTAAAACAAGGGCAGATAATTCGGGTTGTATTTCTGAACAGACATTCAGGGTAATGGTAAGGGACGTAATTCTACATGTCAACTTTCACATAACAGAGGTTTTAATACTAGAGTAGCATATATACCTCAATTTTATTCAAATAATTACGTACACAATATTGCGCTTTAACAAGGGCAGATAATTCTATTCAAATTGTATTTGTGAATAGAGAAGTAGGTTAATGATAAGGGAAGTAATTCAAAATAAGGATAAGGTTACTAAAATTGCATTTGGCAGACGAATCCAATATTTATTTGGGAAATGCAGATGAACATAATCATTACCAGAAGAGTTGTCCAAAAACAAGAGGAGATAACTCTTATCAAGACATAGATATGGGCTCTATAGACATTCTGCAGTGTCCAATAAAATTTTGACAAAATTGTACAAATTATTTAATTTCACACAAACCAGGTATAGAAACTTCATTTCGTAAAGTAACACGACGTTTTTAACTTCTATGAAATCAGGTGGCTCAAATAAAGCTTCTATAACCTTAATAAGAACACGGTTACAACTACCTCAATACGAATATTACGTTCTGAATAACGAACAAGTGAAAAGATGTTTTCAAAATATTTAAATTTATTCACCAAACAAGTGTAGATCTAAAGCTGCAAACTAAAATGTAACACGTGTTTCAGTATTTGAATGTAGCTAGTCCTCTATAAAAATAGTCGTGGGTCATCTGTTTAATTCAAAGTATCATCAAATTAAAAACGGAGAGCGAAACTTATATAACAGTAAGCTAACAAAGCTCAAGGAGAGAGATATTTCCTTTTCTTTTTACCTTTATTTACTCTCATGTAAATAGCGAATAGATTTTTTTTGTGCGATATTTGAGACTAGACAGCCAATTAAGAGAATGAGGCCCTCGTTTATCGCCGTTTCTCTCCTTCCCCGTTCTCTTGACTGAGTTAGAAGATAACTTCAGGTCGAGGTAGAGTAGGTTCTAAGTGCTGCTCATATTTTTACAATAGAGATTGAGAAGTATAAGGACAATCCAGGGTTCTCGGCGAACTGCTAAAGAGGACATATTAATACTTATCGTAACGCACCCAATAAGATATCTTCAGTATTTTGTATACTTGAATAAGTAGGCTCATACAGACTCTTGTAGAGTACTTTAATTTGTGATCTTATGATGGCCATTTATATTTTTTATATTTCTATATTATTACTATAAATATCGTCCCCTCTTTGTAGATTCTATTGTGATCTTCTTACAATTTAGAAGAAGCTTTATGAAACCATCTGAAAGATACTGACAACAAATGGTAATAATTTTGTATAACGTTTCTTTTCTTTTTATGTTCATTATATCGCATAGGCGTACGGGGCGTTAGTTGAGCGGGGGGGCAAAACCGATTTGCCCGACAACTAATGCTCATTTGCCCGACAACGAAATATATTTGCCCGACAAGTCGACCCCCACCCTACCCCTAATTCCAAAAACTTCTCGCCATCTGCCTGATTACACCATTTCCGAACGATTTTATTTTTTTTATTTTCCTTCATGAAAATCACTGGGGGGCAATTGCCCCCCCTGCACCCCCAGCTCGTACGCCTATATGTTACAAATATATCCTATTTATATAAGCAACGAAATGAAAAAAACAATATTGTAATTAACAAGCTGGAATGTTTAAAATATCAATGTATGATCATCATGGAATTATAGTTAAAAACGGCGATATCAAGTTCCGGAAACCACATTGCATACTAAAAAAAAACATATATGATCACCTCCAAACACTCAGGGTTTTTATCAAACGAGGTTTTAAATTAAAAGCCAAAGTGTCTAACAGTCTTACAAAAATGAAAGACATAATGGTGAAATAAGGAGTTTCAGCTATCCGTATCTTTTTGTAAATGAACATTTTGTTTTATTCAAGAAATAAGACTGTAACCATCTAACTAAAAATTAAAAGAAACTTGGAACGGTCTACAAAACACAGTAATTTATGATTGTAGGAAAACCGGAAGTGGGATATTTATACTGCTGCCAAACCGGAAGTTCTGAAAAGATACCCACTATAAATGTTATATATCATCACAGCCTATACAGGCCCGTAGGAAGCAATTTCATATTGGGGGGGCAAATTTTGCAAAAACTCATTCTGAAGGGTGGTGGTACTGAATTCAATGTTGCTCCTGCATATATAAAGCAATTTGTATTTTACTGGCCCTAACAACATACCAGTAACTTCTTGTTTTATCTTGAATTTTTTTTTTTTTTTATTGCTTCAATCATTAATGTCAAAATTATTGGGGGGGGCAGATGCCCCCCCTGCCCCCCTGTTCCTACGGGCCTGCTATACATGCATTGTGCGTATTAGACGCCTGTTTCCCTTAGCATCTTTTTAGATGTGGGAAACAAAACAGTGTTCAATATATAAATATAGATACTAATTATTATTTAAAGACCATTCCAAGACATCTATTCTCTTTCTTCAACAGCTCGACACTAGTTCCTGTCATCTGGAACCACAGAAACTATACAGAGCTGGTGAGACTATCAGGTAAAGAATGGAATAATTAGGCACCCTGTGGTTAGATTGATAGAACTAGATAGTAATAAAATATAACAGAACATTGATTATAGCCCTATTAATTTACTGTACAGGTACCAAGTGGTCCGAGGCACTGCTCAAAAAGGTGTTAGATATTCACGTTTGGGTCCGTAGACATTATCTTGAAGGGGTAAAGGACCCATTTTTATTCAAACCTGAATCACACATTATGGTTAAAAGGTCCAGACACGCAAACACATACCCTTTCAACTAATCCACAGTGTGATAGCTATTCCGAATTAGCAGTACGGAGAAGCATCCAATTAAATAAAACAAAACATTTATTCACCTTCTATTTTCTATTTTTTCCTTTGAAAGTCATTCAAAGGAACTTTCTTGGAGAAATTAGTCCTATACTAATGATATGCAAGAACAATCTGTTTATACCTAAAATACTACAAATGATAATTCATCAATACACACATTTATTTATTTATTTAAGAGTCAGTGTTTCGGACTAATATTTTAATTGTTCATACTGAGTTAAAATACAACGATTGACTGATTGCTTTACTCTTCAATATTTCAAGAACAAAGCACTTCTATTACACTTCATTTTATTTACTTAAATCGCTCAACTTAAGGTTTATATTGTTAAATACGGTAAAATGATGGGAGTTGAGAGCTTTTAATCGAGTTCCATCTCTTTTCATTAATAAGCATAGTTTAATAATAAAGAGCGATAACTCTTCTTCAAGTATTAAATGCTCTTTTGTAATAAAGATAATAATAATAATGGTTCATTTATGAAGCGATATTTTACAAGGTTAATGCTTGCTGTAACTGACAATAAAATGTAACGTGTTCAAATTAATAGAATATTATGCCTTATATCGTGTTTGGTAAATAATATTTATGATATACCGCAGGAGTACATACATTAAATAACTATAGTACATACTAAAATAATTTTTCTAAATGAATTGGGTATCATATAAAGTACCTTGATCATTTTAAACCGAAATTCGAAAACCTTAATAACTGCACACTTTTTACTGCAAAAGAAATATTCATTCACACAACAACCATGATTTGCAATCGAGTATTGAAATTGTATGGTGATTTGTACCCGCCATTTTAATTGTTTTACATGAAATTCTTGTTTAAAGTATGGATATAGAATACAACAGAATTTTTTTTTTTTAAATATATGTTTTTATTGGTTCACGCTAAGATGAAGCCATGTATCATCAAATTTCAGAAAATAGAAAAGTACAGGCATCACAATAATTATAATTTGGGATTTTTTAAGTTGAATCTGGCATAAATACACAATATAATTATGCTTGAAGAATATTCTAGGCTAATCAACAAAGTTATGAACAACTAAAATAGAATTAGCGGTATTTATATTTCCTATATCTCGTTTAAAACACTAGCAAACAACAGCTGTCATCAATTCAACAATTTTATAAATTTTACTATTGTTTCGTATCCTGTTTCCCCAATCACAGTAATATTAACACAGCCTATGGCCTATTGAACATCTTAACTGTTTGCAAACAGAATAAAATACAACAGAAGAGTTTAAACGGCTTATTAGAAGGTTGAATTGCATTTTAATCATTGAGCCCCGCAGTCAAACTATTCACACCCTTTCCTCTGATTGTTCTAGATATTTCATTCCAATTCATTTAGTTTTCTGCCTCTCAATAAGCGCTACAAATATCTTAATGTCCAAACCCCTCCAGACTTGCAGATTCAAAATTACAAGACAGCAGAAATCGTTTTCTCGTCTCTTTCAAAATTCTTCTCAAATATCCTCTGGCAAAGTTTCAAAATCTAAGAAAGTCAATCGATGTCAGATCAATGTAGGAAAGAAAACCGATACTCAGATCCAACCTTTTTCTATTGGTCACTGATAACAGTGCCATAATTTCTAAACTTCCCGAACCGTAGCACGATAAAATATTGACCGTTTTATACCAACAGATGACCAAGAATAATCCAAAAGTGAGATATCCACTGGGGATAAAACTTGGGAGTAAGATTCTAGAAATATACCCAAGACATTGACTGTTCTGTGTGTTCATAAAATGATTAACATTTCTGGAAGCAGAACATTTGATGACATTAATTCTGGAGTTTTTAGAAGTTGTCCATATAACACTTACAAACAACAAAAAAATGTTTCTGAATCTCGATAGATGGAATCTTGGGTTAAATTCCTGCAAAGTTCTACCAACGACATGGGCTGGACTTTTTTTAATCTGAAAAATGTTTAAGGCGAGTATGCAGAACATGGCTTACCACTTGCGAATTCGTAACCTTGCACCATTTGACGCCTTTTTTATATATTTTCTACATACTTAACAAAAAGCATCGGTCTTGAATTTTGCACCATTTGATCAAGAGCAATAATTCGTAAATATTCAAATTACAGCTGACCGAGCATATATTATGTCTCAGATTATTGACGTAAAAAACGAAGTATCATTTTTTTACACAGCCTTTAACCAAAATAACACTGCAAATAAAACAGTTATTTATTTTGCAATATTGCACCAATATGAATCCAGAAGGTCCACTTTGTACGATACAGCCACGAACGATAACTCTTTCTTTTTTATCTCTAATATTTTTTCTTTTTTTAAATGTATCATAAAATCCAGTGGAAAAAAAAACATGAGAAGTATTTTATTCATTAATAAAATTATGTCAACCAATACAACACACCAATATCAGAGTAGAAATAATTAACTGTGTAATGTTCTTGAAGAGTAGTTAAAGAACTCTACATAACATATAGATTGTTTTAAATAAACCTCTTTCAAACATACTTCATCCATACTTACATCAATTCTAGTGGATTTCTTGAAATAAAAAACTACTCTGTTGGCCGATAGACATGCTGCAACAACTATTGACAAATTTTAACTATGGTACTTGCTTATGTTTTAAGATGGCGGCATGAGAAGGCAATTGGCCTCGTTAGACTCACTAAATTTTCTCCAAGTGATTTGTAAACAGAAGAAAGAGATTTCAACAGGTCGTTCAATCACTGATACTTTTCAACCTGTTTTTTTTCAACTCCTAGACATCGTAATGAATCGACTTTACTTTCCACATTCAATGTAAGTGGCGCCATTAATTTACTTCCAGGCAGGAAAATCTGTTGTTTTCTTTACTGTTCAAAATAACCGACAACAAATGGTCCAAATTGCTAACAAAAGCAAGGTTCTGAAATTAAATAAAAAATCTTAATTTTCAAGAAATGTTAAAATTGATTCAATTCAATAAAGTAATTGTGATTTACCAGAAAATAGCTCTTCGGTTTTTAGACTTGAAAATAAGTAGCAGAAGTAGCCAATCGAAATGCTTCACAGCCATAGCAGAAATTGAGGTCAATTCTTAAAAGTCGACGAAATGAGTCTGAAGATGGCGGAAATTAACCTCTTGAATTCTGACAACAACAAAAGCTTCGTTACCTAGGAAAACTGTGTTCAGAAACCGCTAAATAAGTTCCGATTGAAAAGACTGGCATCTGAAGTTATCGGATGTTTACTAAACAATATAAAATGTAAAATGTTGTTTTTGAAGTGGATGGAATCTCTAGAAGTGTTAGTCTGTTTCATCAGAAATATAATAGTATCTCGTCCTGTCTTCTATCCAGATAACAGTGTTGAATCATTTATGGAATTTCACATTTGAGGAGTTGGTAGATTTTAAAACCCGATGTTTTCGTTTAAAACAAACGCCTGCGATGTGGTCAAGGAGAGCCGTACGACAAAATACCTGGTATGTTTGTTTCCCCGAAGTCGTCTTGACGATCTTCGCAAGCTAGTGTGCGGTTGATCTCCAACATTTGTCGTGACTTATATAGCCATAATGCCAACCATTAGAATTCATGGCACGAATCGTACATGGTGCAAAAGTCCATAGAGGCACCCCAGACTAATGAAAAATTCGGCAACGTCCAATACAACGTCCATATATTTTATTGACGCAATCAAAAAGAAACCTACAGCACTGGACTAAAAACTTTGTGGACGAGTTAACACCCCTGATCTGAAAAAAAAAAATATTCAGATACCTTTCCATCAACGACCTCAATCAGTTGTGATAAACGAGACTAACTCCAGGAACTAATATTAGATATTGTGCTAGAAGATATCAATACAATATAGAACTGTTATCAGTAGAACTATAGTGTATGATTATTGTTCAAACTGAGATAATTTGGTAGAGCTCTGTATAATAACCTCACTTCAACCTTCAATAATTACTTGGTAACATTTAATACAACTACTTCCTTTATTCTTATAATCATTTCCTTTAGAACTTCATCGATATTCACTTCCGTTATCAACTTCTTATTCATTTACAATGATTTTTGTGGAGAAATTTAAACACGTATTGCTGAGAGTATTTCGGTCTGAAAATTCAGTTCTTCAGAACGTGAGATGTAACTATATCGCCTCCTTAAGAAAATCAAATTTGTTGTCATTTTTACAAAATATTTGAATAGGATATCAACATTTAGATGAAAAATATTATATTTGCAGTATATAATTACAAGTTTTACTCAAGGATACTATATTAATAAAAATAGAATAATATATTAATAAAAAAATAAAATTAAATATTTAGCTCTTGTGGTCATGTCGAAAAGTTGCATAATATATTACCAGAAAAGAAGTGTTTCTTTATTTGTAATAATTCATCAGCAACAAAGAAAAATGTCAAAATCAATTTTAAATCATAATTTAACATTTGGATAATTATTTTAGATATTTTAATTTCTTTAATCCCGATATGCCATTTTAACGCCATTTAACGACACATGTACAAATATAAGAATTCTTTGTTAACTTTCATAATTCATTAGAAAACGAAATATTAAAAATTAGTTTATAATTTGTGACAGAATGGAGTTGACTGGTGCTGTGCTTTTATTTCACTAGGATCGATATAGTTAATTGTTAGAAGTCACAGACAAAGTGATGTTTTAAGAAGAAAATGTGTTGGAACCAGTTTAGGTGAAAATGATGAAAGAATTAAAATCTTTGAAACTTGCAGGACACGTAATTTTAACAATATTGACAAAGTTCTTCAAAATCTCATTATCATTTCGGTCAAAAATTAACAGATAAGCCGACACGTGTATTGCTCTGGTAATTTACCTAATCTGTGATCGCCTACAGATAAACGTCGACACCACGCACGTGTATATCAGTTATGTTATGTCAAGGCACGTGTAAAGGTTATGCCTATGTCATGTTCTATGAAATTCATTTGGCCTAAATTAAGATTAGTCTTTAAAACACTTAAGACTCTGAAAAATAGTGTATTTGAGCAAATTAAGAAATTTAAACTGACATATGGACGTGCAGGTTGAAGTCGTGTGTGAACCTAAAAATCTAATCAGTGATGTTTGTTCAGCGGCCAGATTATCACCACAATTATAGCTTAAGTCAGCATCTTCAGCCTCAAATTACTCACTGTGAATTCTTAGCAGGGTAGAAACGTAGGTATTGAATATTTCAATTGAATATTCAGTGAAAATTTATATTTCGAAATGAGATGGAGTTTTACGTTACAGTCAGCAATGAGGATTTTTTCGTAAATTTCTAATTGTCGACGGAGGGATCCATCTGTGCGAAAAGAAGATTTTTTTTGTGTCAGGCATTATCTCCACCGATGGCTGAATTGAAAATATTTTTTGAAAAGGTAAAAAATTTCAAAATTTGGCATGAAAAGGACAGGCAAGATTTAAATGGAACTTGATTGGGTTCAACTGGCAGGGGTTCATTTCATTCTGTAGACTAGTGTTTCCGGTACACAATCATCATCAGGGAAGAATTACTAAAAATACGCATAGATAACACGATAGCACATCAACAAATATCAACAAACAATAAAATATTGAATAGAAAAAGCAGTAAACAACAATAATAATAATAAATATTGGTTATTGATAGATTGTAAAATAGAGCTGACAGTTTGAAGTATTGGGAATATATTTGCCATAATTTGACGTTAAGAGTTATTAAAATTGTCAACACCACTCTTGGTCAAGGTAAACGGTAAATAGTTTAAAAAGAAATATAAAAATATCAATACAAATTCCTAATGCGTAATGTACACATTATTTACAAATATAAACATGTATAATAGGGCCTATTATTTTCTTTTTAATCTAAATATTATTTACCTTTTTCAACTTAAATGTTTTGTTGTTTTTTTTTGTAAAAAAGAGCCGGTGTATATTAAAAACTACCTTCGTAAATCTTGGCTGAAACGTGTTGATGTCGTGGATAGAACGCGTATGTCGTGGCTAAATCGTGTCGCTTACGTGGTCCGATCCATGTGAATTAAATTCTGGTAGATTATTTTGGCAATTGAGACACTAACGTGACTGTGTAGAATGCGTCTTAGGCTGGTCGAGGTTCAATCCTAGTGAAGTCGGCTGAAGCAAGATCTTCGAAGTGTCCATGGGTCTGCACGAATCAGATGTTCTTGACCTGTTCCAAACAAGCTTTCGAATAATTCTGGAATTGTTCTGGACAGGAAGTGGAAAGTTCTGTACGGAACTAAAATCTGAGTAGTTCTAGACAGGTTCTGGACAGGAAGTGACTGCTATCACTGCACTAAAAAACGGTTGCAACATTTGCCGCCATCTTGATTTCGTCACTGTTCCAGCTGCACCACCTCGCTTGTTTGGACAGAAAATCGTTGTCCGGAACAGTGTTCCAGTTCAACCAAATCCAGTTCCGACAGTTCTGGATGTTCTGGAATATGATCCGTGCAGACCCCAGGACTGAATCATTACCCACAAAATGTCTGGGCTTTGCCTACTTCTAGCATGCTATACCCATGGTGACGGCATTGGAATCTTCCAGTAAAAGAGTCAAGGATGATGATGTTTTGACCCAGTCCCCCACCCTCCATAGCCCCTTCGAACAACATGGTTAACAGGAAATAAAAAATCATTGTAATACATTTATAAAGTATCACCTCAAGATAAACTAAGAATAAAATAATAAGATATGGGATATAAAGATAAAGTGGTTATAGAAACGCCGTTAAACATCTATTAAATTAGGCTTGACCTTCACTAAATGCTCGTTAAATACAGTAGATAGGCGTAGAGATAATTTAAATAAATATACAGTTGAGGTTATTCATGGGAACAGCAAACAGTGACCAGTACCATTCTACATGATAAACCCGCCTGCCTTCCCCTATTACAGAGACTCTCCATCTTAAATATTTCCAAATAACATCTAGCCTGATGTTGTTTCATAATTTGTTTCAGAATGGTTGTCGAGATAACTATTTCTTAATTTTGCAGCTCAAATGGAATATGAAATTTCTTTTTCAACTGATGTCAGTCAATGCAAGTCAGGTAGAATCTTTGTAATTGATATATACGAAACTACCTGAGGATCTCAGAACCACACCAGCTGCCACAATTTTAAAGCTCAATGTTCCAATGTCGAATTGTAAAGCTACAGAACTTTAACGGAACTTTCGACTTCAAATTGAGCATCTAAAATAGAACAACAGTAGCAAAAACAAACTTGTTAAGTTGTCAAATGGAGTGATGGATGATAGATGTCGTCATAATAAAGCTGGAGTCAGAAAGCCTGGAATGGAAAACAATTCTCAATATATGAATATTAATAAAACACCATCTACAATCAGATAAAAATTAATTGCCATTGAGAATAATTCAGAGTGACATAATCGTGACCAGGCCAACATTTCTCGCTCTTCAGTGTTTACCCTTGCTCTGGGTTTCTCATAGAAATAAGTTGATAGCCAACTCAAAACTCTCTTCAAATAAGCTTCGTCATTGTCACAAGAGTAAATAGTCTACTTTCATTTTACATCCGTTACAGACGACAAAAAATTATTGACTGAAAACCGGAAGTTGCTCAACTTAATGTCGTTTGCTAAGCGTGCGTACTAATAATAATACGGATTAAAATCCGCGTTTTTAAGTCAAAATGTTTAGATTAGGCCTATTATAATAATTTTATCAGTCGGCTGCAATTAAGTAATTCAGACAACCAATAAGAAACCTATGTTTAAAGATTAAGTAATCATTATCGTCTGGATCATCATAATCATCGTCATCATTATCAAAACAATTGACAACTACCCAATCGGATATCTGAGCATATTTTATATATTATATATATATTTTATTGAACTAGATTAAGGACATTGACCAACAAGAAATAATAAATCATTTCATTTAACTTTATCATTAAACAGTAGCCAAATAGCCTGTCTTAGTATATCATTTAAACTCACTAAATCTCGTCTTATATTTTCTTACCACCAAACCCATGAAAGTAAAGGAACACAATAATGAATTAGGTTATTTCGTACCTTAAAGTAATCTTGTAGTTTGTGTATTAAGGAACCCGATTCCATTTGTAAAAAAAATCTTTCTAGAAATGGTGTTGTAAGTTTTTAAATGTCTAAATGTCCAAGCAGTTTGAATCCGGACCTCTGATCTGTTGGTTTTAGATAACCGTAATCTATTGAATATGGAACTGTATTATTCCAAACGTATTCCACAATTTTATGACATACAGTGTCTTTAAGTGACAATCGATGGAACCAATGATCGGGCATTTCTTTAACTGATTTCGGTATCTTTTGATGTATAAACACCTGTGATGATAGACAGGTATTTTAATTGTTCAGGTAAAAGGATTGTAGCAGGATCAATCGGATAACAGTCGGGGGTGTTTGTTTAGGACAGAAGGTTTCTACAGATTTGTAATATTAAACTTCTTGTCCGCTCAATAAAAACCATAGTGTTTGGTTGTAACGGATTCGATTTGGTCACAGTGGTCTTATAACGATGTTTTAGAAAACGTAGCTGAATCCACGGAAACTTAACAAAATTTCGACATTTAAGGCCCATTTATAGTCCAGAATTAGTAACGTAGTTATTGCATCATTGGATATGATTGGTTGCTTAAATTACAATTCACCATCTAAAAACGTCCAAATGAAAACAGGATGATTGACAGAATCTACGGAAAAACGGAAAGTAAACGCACTTGGATACCTGTGTCTATTTCTGTAAAGGCTTAAAAGCGCTTAGTTCTAGTGAAATTTCAGCGATGGACCATTTTCTGGAAATTTTACAGCTTCATTTCGATCATTAAACATATCAATATTTTAGAATCAAAATCGAAGATGGTAAACACAAAGTTTGATTGAAACAGACATATCACCTGTCCTCACTCTACTCCCACCAGGGTTGAGAAGTCAACAGTCTATTGTATCTTTAGTTTACACAGATTATGAGGGGTGACACCGTCCACTTTCCCCATCAAAATAGAACGTGACCAGAACAAGACACAGAGACCCTGTAATAACTTACAGAGAATATCAAACTATTATTTAAATAACAGATTCAATACGATATGTTTTAGATTGAAAATTTAATCCCATATTTAAACAAATGTTAACTTTCACATAGAAAAATTGTGAATTTTCACGACAAAAAATAAATATATACGAATGCTGACAAAATTAAACCATTTTAATGTATAAGACATTAGGACCTTGAATTTGAAAAAAGTAAGCTATTGTGGACATCAATATTATTTATATAAAGTATTTAATGAATAAGCTTTAGTTTGAAAATTAACCCCTTTTTTTTCTTTTTTTTTTTACATAATCCTGCTTTCTCTTGACTCAACAATCAAACTGAGATTTTGACCAAATACAACTAGCTGACTAAACTAAGTCACTGAAGAATACTAGGCCCTACTTTAAAGTAAAATATTTAAAAAAAAAAGTTTACTAAGATTGGGTTTGAAAATAGGTACATGTATATATCAAGTCAAAGAATACTTAAAAATAAACCAGTAAGAGTTTGAGTCAAATGTGCGGAATTTATAATATTTCTAGGATTTTCAGAAACCTCAAAGCTTATTTCACTCATAATTCTTCAAAACCAATTTCTAAATTTTCTTAACAAGTTATCAATTTTCTTGACAAATACCATACAATATTTCAGATTTCTTTAGAAACATTAATTACAACCAAAATAAGTTATAATAAATAGATTTTCTATGTTTATTTTCATATTATCTTAACCAAGTAGTCTTCAGACACAATTCAAAAATCTGAAGTTTGAGGTTTGAAAAGGGATCGATACTATAAGATTTTAATAAATCACTAGAAGATAAGCTACGACGATTTCTACTAAAAGATGATTTTTGAAGAACCTCGTTGAAATTAACTTTAGAATGTTTAAAAAGAAAATGTTGAAATTATTTTTGATTTTGAACAAGTTATGGTAATTAGTGCTGATGATTCCTGTCGTTGGCTTCATTGTCTTAGAGATTCCACTTCAACCTAACAACCCTCTCCCGTCCTGACTACTGTATTCAGAATCGCCGGACCCCCCGAGGCCCAATTTCGTTTATTAAAATATAAAATAATAGCGAACATTAGGACAAGGGTTTTCAAGTCTTTAGAACATAAACTTATAATTTTCTCGACATGCGACAGAGTGTCCTTCTATTTCTATGTAAAGAATCTTGGAAGCTCTTAATCTCAAGTTGTCGAACAATGGTCGAGTAGTTTTTTTTAAAAAGCTAACATTTTTTCATTCTAGTCAACATAGAGTGTTTTTCTTTAGTTTCTAAAAACCTCGTTGACTTTACATCTTCTACGTTTTTAAATACCCATTCTAGATATAAAGTGTTTTTGAAAGTATTTCCAACTAGAGAAAGACAATGAACTATCGCCAACCATGCTACGGAGGAAATGTACTATTTGTCTACATCATCAAGAGTTTTTCTATCTCAGTGATTCCATTAAAAATCTCTTTGATAACTGGCAGCATGGAGCGTGCACAGGTGACAGAAAAAACGACTTTTGACTCTTTTGTAAAATACATAAAACATGTTTCTATGTTTAAAGCATTTATTCAGCGTGTATTTATATAGAAAAGGAGATTAAGGACATCAAAATGCTTTCAAAATTAACGCTTAATACATCGCTTGAGGGATCAAATTATTTTTAAATTTGTCAAAAAAGCCATATTGGTCATACTTCAGAAACAAGCATACTTATTACTTCACTTAGGTATTTTTTTCCAATATTTCCATAATTTTTTGCTAATCTAGTGCAACGTACAAACTATTGATCCAAATTCTTAATACATAAAATATTATTCAAATTATCATATTCAAGACTGGAATATACAACATGCAGACGCATCTGGGTATTGTAAATTAATTATTTACTATTACTACCTGAGTCAGGGACAGTGAATGCGGGATATTAAAAGTGAAATGAATATAAAATGCTATCTGTAAGCTGTAAAAATATTCAAGTGGAGGTTGTAAATTTTTCCCGCCATATATCGACAGGTTTACGTGTATCGGGTGAAATATGACCAGAACAAACTACATTATGAACACTTGGCAGAAATATAGACCTTTATCAAAATGTCATTTTTAAATAATTGTCGCTTCATTCAATGAATATTGTAGTATTTGTATAGGGTATTGGCGAATGAAATGAAGAGGACGATAGGTGTGTAATGGACGGGTGCAGCTGAGACGACAGGGCTGCTCTCTATCTCTTACTTTTAATTTCTTTTCAGGTGGTGTTCGGACGAAGCTGCCCCTCAAGAGTATCCCTTTTTTACCGGGAAATGAATTGCGGGAAGGGTACAGAGATATCTGAGAGTTAGATGCAACCTCACATATTTTCGAATAGAAGTACGAATCCAGGCAATAATTCATTGGTTATTTTGCAGGTCCTGTGACATGTAAGATTTTGTGCAGATGTTTTCTCCGCCTAAACCTATTTGGGCATCAACAGTTGTCTTTGATAAAACTGTTAGTCCAGACAGTGAGGTTTTGGTGCTTAAAGCAATCCAACTTTTGACAACTCTGGATGTGGTACAACAAATTGCAAATCTGTATCTCTACATGGGTAGCAAGATCAGACCTTCCTCACGAAAAGAGCACTGTTGTGTGAACAGCAGAACAGTGTTTTCGATGCTACACCCAACGATGCCTCTCGACCACTCCTTCCATACAATTAATTTTTAAATGAAAAGAAATCCCCCTAATATATTTAATTGTAAAAAGTAAACTTTATCACATTATTCTGACACTTTGTAACATTTAAACCTGTGAATTTAATTCCTTTCAACACAATATTGTATGATAAAAGCCAAATATCACGTCCTACCAGCAGTACTGTGTCGCTGTCTCGTGTTTCCTTACTCTCGGCGACAACGACAACAAATCACACCTTTACCGTCTTCCTTGTAACTTGATGAGCGGTGCAAACAGTAAACAAAGCACCACGAGCGTCGCCCATTATCTAAGCTACGGCTAATGAGGCATATTTAACGGACACATAAGAGCTGATCGTCTTTCTGTTTGTCTAACTGACATATCACAATATGGCGTTGAAATTCTTTGTTTTGTTGACTTTTTCACAAGAAAAATAAACATGTAGGTACATCTATATCTAAAGTGTCAAAACTAAGTATAAGACGATACTTGAAAACAAGTATTTGGGCACATTCCTAACTTTTTTTTATTCCGACTACCATTAAAATTACAAAAACAAGCCGTATTCAATTGTATTGAAATATAAAATAAAAGGAGTTAGACCCTAATGGAACCTCAAGTGCAGTTTGCCTTTTCATTTTCTTACCATTAAAACCTATAACTGTTAAATCATATCAAAATAGAAAACAGTGAATTACTGTTATAATGTTTGTTAAAACAGGTTGGTAAATGCCGACTACAATAACTCTGTTAGTATTTCCGATTACTTGGTGTGAAAATTGTCATTTTAATCCTGCTTGAAAGATCATTTAATTGTAACTCTTTCAAATTACATCATTAGTAAAACGAACGAGTGCTAGAAAACACCCTAAATTATATAAGGTTCACACACCGCCATTATTTGGTGCGAGCCTTTCATTATTACTGCCCCGCAGCCGTAGTTTTGTCGTCGGGTAATTGGGTAGGCGGGACTAATTCCCAGTTTCAATTTACAAACTTTGTCCGATTTGATTTTTACAATAAAGCTTTAACAGAACCCATACACAAATCTCTTTTATTCTCGCATCACAACACAACAGCCACACCACCTACCGACGAGAATTGGATACAGTAAAATATATGATTATTATTGAGCCCCTATTATTAATTAAAAAACGATGTGTTTCTAACAGCTGACCAACTGGTTTGAAGAGAAATTATAATTGGTAAATTTATGGTTCAAGAAATATTATTGAATTGTAGGGACAATGAGAATTGGGAAGGTTTAGGTAGAAGTAAATAAGATATGATAATTATTATTTAGAAATAAATATTATAATTTCATACTAAACAATTAATTATTCGAACATTTCTGTAGTCTGAAAGAAATAACCACATATCTGGTGATTACATGAGTGTGCAATGGGGGATTTTTTTTTTACAATAATGGTGATGGTAAGCATTCAACTACTGCTTTTCAGCAAGATATGTCATGCTCTTTTGCGACAGACAAGTTAACAACACTTAGAGTTTAAACAACCGACCCGAATCCTTGACTCATTTAGCCAGGTAAAGCACCCAACAAGTCGGTTTATAACTAAAGATGTTCTACCGTCTCCAATTACATCAACATATGTGTAATAGAAAATTCAGGAGGAGATAATCCATCATCATAATTCACGTGATCAATATTGTAATCAGCGCGTGATGACAGGTAGAATCTGGGAGGATATAGATCTGGCTTTGTCTTGTCTGTGTATCATTTGTTTATTATAACATAACAATCTGGAAAGTGGTTTTAATGATACACCTTCACTGAAACCGCCACTCACTCAAGGGCTCGTCGACATTAACTTTGCTACTCTTATATCATCATTTTAATAAGTTACCTGTCGATTTGAAGCGTGGTTGCAATGATACACCTTTATAAACGGCCCGACAGATATTCTAAATCGTAATTTAAATAACTAAACGACAGGACGGCGATATTTTAACTCTGCAGATGAAATGTGAAATTTCTACTCAAATCAGAAGAGTGTATCAAATGCCAGTAGAAAACGCTATGAATATTAATCTGAATTTAGCAAGGTGTGAATTATTCCAATAAAATTCGAGAGGTATCAAACTTATAATACAAGACACGTATTAGATCATCAGCTGCGCACTGGGAAAAGTTCACCAATCCAATGGTGTCTGCATTTTTGTAAGAGTTACTTCAAACTTGGGATATGGAAGGGAAACAGAAATACAGTAATAGTGTAATTTTATAATTTAAAGAAGACAGACGCCAATATGTTCTGGTTTGCAATTGCTATAAAGACATCTGTAAAAACGTTTTGGGTAATTTTATTAAATGTGAAATCGTCGCCGAAATATGCACCAATCTTTCAGATGATAACTTTCCAATTTTTTTCAGCTTTGCTTTAAAGTTAACTTTGCAAATGGGTGTGAAAAAAATCTTTAGATTGCATCTATCTTACTAAGAATTTTTATTGTATTTTCCCCTTATTTTTACTGGTATCACAAGGGAAACGGAGACGTCTTTATCTTAATTCACAAGGAACAGGGCGATTTTAACTAATACCCGTTCGTTCGGAAATGGTGGACAAAAGAAACAGTTTGTTTTTAAATTATGTCATTTCCTACTGATTAAAACAAGATTCTGTTATAAAGGACCCCATTCCGAACACTGAAAGTGAGACGTTACGCCTCACCTAAAAACAATCGCTTACAATTCTCTGTTTTAAACTGTTTTCTGTTGTAAAAACAGCTGCACACTACACGATCAGGTCATCATCGAGCTTATAAAGAGAGGAACTGAAATATGTTCTTAAAACGGAATTGGCTTAATTATTGAGCTCGGGAAAATTGCTGCAGGCGACTGGGGTATTTTACTCGTGCTGAAGTTACCTCCGATTTGAAAACCTTTCACGGGAAGCAACTCAATCGTAAAACGAAGACGAACGATGTTAAATTGCCGTGAGGAACTAGAGCAAGGTTGCTAACCCTTCACCATGGTTGGAATCAAGGCACATGTTGTAAACTCACAATTTACGCCCGGTTTGCTCGTCGTATTCACAGATACAGCAATTAAACACGATTCTTCTTCCCTCCGAAGGTGTTCTGTCGCTGCCAATTACGAGTTGATGAAGCAATAGGCGTGACAGAATGAATAGAAAATAGGAGGGTAGCTGGAAGGGAGGAATTCATACAGCCGTAAATATTGCCGGTTCAGCTCTGGGTGATGTTTTATTCCGTGATTCTATAGTTGACTGTTACAATCTAGCTATCTAACAATTATAACGACATCCCACCAGGCTGGTGACAAACAAATTTAAAATACAGTAGCAACATCTCCCAGTTGAAATCTGATCGCTTTGATGTCGAGGTAGAAAACTTTTCTTCAGACTGTTGTAAAAGAAAAAGAGGGTGTTAGATGAACACCTCACAGGAAGATAGTTGATAGAAGTGGATACTTTTTAAACTTTATACTTGTTAAGAGTAATTAAAAGTTTTAGGTCACTTTAGACGAATTAACAGAAATGTCACACTTAATTCGTTCATAGTAGATAGACCTACTTTCTGATCTTCAGAACTAAATAACATGTAGAGTATAGTCCTCAGAAAAGGTGCATAGAATTATAACGTTTCAGGATATGACGTCATTAACCCCACAAATTGTCTGCGTAATATTTTTAAACGATTTTCCCACTACATAACTATAGCGTTAATTTTTTTATTGCAATTTCTACCACCTATTTAGATACATGAAATTGGGTTTGGTTGAATTGTAAAATTCATATCGCGTCAAAGAAAACCAACTACAAAGAAATTTTGAATTTTTTGTTGTTTAAAATTTTACGATCAGCAAACTCCAATATAATTTTTTTATCATCTGTCAAATCCGGACTTTTAACCCATAAACACATTTTATTTAACCTTCATCGCACCATCCCACTCGCCCCAGTTCATCGACTACTTCCGGTTTAGTTGGTATGGTGTGTCTGTAACAAGCAGAGAAGATAAACGAAATAGGCTACACAAGAATTTTAAGCATTTTAAAATCTAAAATGTTTATGTTATTTAATTGGTCAATCAATAAAATCGATGTTAAACTTTTGTATTTGTTAAAATCTGAATTTTATTTTAGATAATCTTCGAAATTACAGAACTTTGTCATAAATCTAAAATTATGACTATGTACAGGTTTGGAAATTGTTATTTAATATTGCATAGGCTTATTTCAGCCTATCTCTGAAATATCAAAAATCTGCCTCTTCTAAATACCAAATGCAATAAGGAATATTGATATCCTTTAAGATATTTTTATTTTCATATTTTCAAAAAATAATTGAGTAACGGAAATTTGCCTTTTAGATTAAATAAAATTGTAAATAAAAGATTCGCTTCACACTTTCTGGAGAAATTTATAACCGTCGTTTACTATTTAATACACACGAGGGGGTCGAGGAAAATTACAGTGTGTGTATCGTCCCGTTTCCTCTAATGATAAACATGGAGAAAACGACTCCGTTGTCAAAATATTTTTCAAAGGTTTTTCAAATGAGCCCCTAGGATTGAGAACGACGGTCTGTCTTTTCTGGCTGCGTACAAAAGCTTCGTTTCACGTGCAGTGGTTTTCGTATGAGTGACTGACCAAAGATATCAGTGGAAATTAGAAATTTTATCCAAACATTTTACATGTGCTATTTTTATTGTGTGGATGATTTTATTAGAACAGGGGCTTCGGAAGCTTCAATTCTTCTTAAATTCAAAGAGAGATTGTGAATTTTTTTGATTTTTTGCTCTATCATTAGATTTACTGATTATTTTAAATTTTATTCAGCGACTTTCGCCGTTCGTAAAAACTTTTTTTATGTCAGATTTCAATATTTAAGTAGATAAAAAAAAAGTTAAAGTTAAAATTCCATTTATTTGTCAATTTTTGTATTACGAAAAATGTGTCCAAATATTGTGCACACAATATAACGTAACTAGTTTCTGACCAGGCACCATTATGTCATTATGAATATTTTTAACCGATTTTATCAATATATTCCTGGAGATTTGATGTCTTGGGGGTTACGAGGGAAGGGGGGGTTAACGAAAGCAGACCACACATTAACCCTTTCTCTGTCCCTCCTTCCTTTCTTAACAAAATATAAACAGATACCTAAACACGAGTGCTATATATTATAATATTCTTAAAACAATATTTTCTAAAAAATCAAACTGGTATTTATCTAAGAGTTGAGCCGACCAAACACTCTAATCAGTATAAAAGGTGGACAATTTATTATGAATAGAAAGAATGTGGAAGAAAATGAATAAAATTGAGTAAATAAACAATAAAGGTGGTGATTGTGAATGGACTGGCTACAGGTGAGCCTCAACGTTAAGAATGAGTCAATATTGAACCAACATTAGTATATTGTAGAAAAATATCGCTAGTTTTTATTGTCCGTATATATCTGTTTAATTGGGAATTACTTCTGTTAATTTTTACGGTTAATAAGTGCTATATGAAGCAAAGTTTCAGAGAATTCAAAACTTTGGCTATTTTACAGAAATAAACGGTTCTTCATGTATTTATATTTATAGTTTATGTGTAAATTCCAGTTCAATTTCTAAATTGTTCCTCAAAAATGGTTTATCAAGTTTATTAAGTCGGTTCCAAACGGTTCTAGATTATTTTCAAGAGATGTCCACATAAAAAAGTTCTTCATGCATAGCTGGTCATTATGATTCAATATTATCAATATTCCATTTTACATTTTATGAGGTAGTTGGAATTTCTGAAATTTTATGATTTATTTTCAGCTGAATAGAAGATAGAAAACTATTCAATTAACAGTGTGGTTGGTTGCTGATATACCAATTCGTTGCTGAAGAATTTCTGCGCCAATGTGAGATCCAAATCAGTAAAATATCTTGGATGATATCTAGTTGTTGGAACATCCCACTGCCAAAATTAATGTCAAACTGAAAAATGTTTTTAGGATCCGACTCATCGGTGATAATAACTAAAGTCTTCCAATATTTGGTTATAATTATATAATATGTTATTATACAATTTGTTGAAATAAACACCATCAGAAATTTTTAATTAATTGTAGACTTTCATCTTCATGTATATAGTAGGCCTGTAATGTATTTCCGTGATTTTTTAAAAGTACATTTGGCTTGCCTTACTTTTAATTTCTTCAATGTCTATATTTCGTGTACAGATACCAGCACCATTTCTAAACAATTTTAACATGGAATATTTCAACTCAGAAGACAATGGGACACTAGTCTTTGAATCCCAAATTGGAAGATTCTTACTGAAAAGAAATAAGAATTTCTTGCTGATAAAAGTAAAATATTTTCCTAGGAAACAGACGCGATGGAGAAAAGAAAACATGATGTTTAGACGGAGAGGGAAAACTATGAATATCACGTTGGGGCCATATCATATCAAAAATACCCTCAGTACTTGAAGAAGTTGGAGTAGGTACTTGAAGATCGTGATTCACGCCGCCATTGTCTTAATGTCTTTGTATCCAATCTTCATTTCATTTTCCAGAATTTCGTTTCAATAATACATCTTGACAAAATTTTCTGTTTCCATGGATACATGTACTTGACCCAGAGTGAGGCGAGATTCTGGATAAGGATTGAATCAGTCTTGAGTTTTCTTAAGAAAATAACGAATTTCTAACTCGATATGGCATCTTTTTCTTTCCTAAATATTTTTCCAAACTGGGGTCGGAATGAAATCGTTGTTGGTACTATTCTTCTATTGAGACAATATTTATGAGAAAACACAGTAATCCATTATTATGTGTGCTTGAGAGGGAGCGACTGGGTACCGATAACCTGCAAAAGCACTGTTTCAAAGAATCTTCAGCAGAGACAATGTATCTTTTCCCCTCACCCCCAACCTGCATGAGCAAATATTAAACCATAAAAACAACAGAACATAATAATGTCCATTCCAATGATATAGAAAAAAAAGAAAATTCAGATTTTGAGATATATTGTAATCTGAAAGAGTAATAATAAAATTAAATTTAAGAACTAAATAATTTTTTTAAATTATTATATTGGCTAATTTGTAATTTTTTTTTTTATATAAATGTCATTTCTAAGTTTATAATGTTTCTCAGTTGTCTGCGATAATCCTGTGAGTATCAATTTGTAAATTTTCTGGAAAATATATTGGAAATTGTGCATATTGGCCTATATATGATAATAGCCTTCCAAACCAATGATGGTCTGGGAGAGAAAGCATTTCTCTAATACATTAAATCCACACAATTACAGGTACTATTTCCTCACATTGCCAGTCTGATGTTTCAACCATGAAGATCCATACAAGCAAACTTTACCGGGAATCAAAACAACTGTGCCAGTTTAAACCAAAATAAAAAGCGGACAGAGAAGGTGACAATTTAAAGTTTTTATTTTTCCGATCTGTTCTACGTTCTACGCTACACTGAATTGTTACTGCTGAAGTCAGCCGTAAGCTAGACACAGAATTCTTCATCATTAGAAAGAATAATGAAAAAACATCTTGAGAAATCTTGAATAATCATGTAAGCGAAAACATGAAATAAGTTGGCGTTTAAAGAATAGATCTAAATCAAGGGGCGATAATCTACTGAAAAAAGTCGAGCAGATGTAACGTCTAACCAATTTTCAACCCAATCCACGACAACTAATTGTCTTTTATTCGCCTGGAAAATGCCCCTAGAAACTATTTAAGACTTAGTTTTACTGATTTTGACACAAATTTTGTCCTCAGGCCAAAATCTTTAAAATGAAAAATAAAAACTGTTGAAAGTTGCAATTGTTTGAGATCTAATCGGTGCATATCTGCATCAGATTTTTGGTTTTAAATTTACTTTTTATTTGTTGAAACTGAATTTAAATGTACAAATGTGTTTACCAATCATCATTAGCTATTGATCTTTTTAAAATAGATAATCATATTCCATATCAAAAAGTTAAATGATATAAGTCGCAATAGACACATCGGATAGCAATATTGAAGATTAATTTTAAACGCAGAATTGGTCACAATTTAATATCATGGATGGTGTATCTTTTTTCCCGGAAATGCTGCGAGGGGGAAGATATGATAAAACCCTATTAATGTGTTTAAAATTCAACCATTTTTATATTAATTTTCCTTTTCTTTACCACTCGTATTTTTCACTTCCAATCAATTTAACATTAATGTTGCCGAAATCTATTTTTTCACAAATAAATTTCAATAACGCAATATTTAAATCTAGTGAGATTTTATTTAGTATTTAGCCATCAACTGCCAGAAACTACCAGTTCAACTTGACAGATCATGTACTTGTTCTCTATTCGCCTCGAGAAGATTTGACAAGCGATATGCCTTTATTCCTTTCTCGATGAAATATGCAAATAGAATCAGGAAATTGTTGGCAACCTAAGCTGAAGATTGCTTGCTAATGAAATCCAAGAGACTTTTGGTAAACAAGTCTGGCGAGCAGAACTCAGGTTTGATGAAACAGACGACAATTACCCGCCATATGTCAAGCGAACTAATCCAATCGTTTTCTGTCAGATACACCCAACATTGGCTTAGTTAAACACTTGAAGCTGATTAGAGCCATTCCTAATCTATAAGGTCGTGTCTTTGGTGCCAACTTTCATTCCTGGAAATCAGGCTTTTCTTTTATTTCATCATTTGAAAGTATTGACCAAGCCTCGCCTGGATAAATGAGTATTTATCAAGGAGTAAAAGTCAAAATGGTGGAATCGTGTAAAGACTGTAGTTAAATAAAATTATATTTGGTTGAGGTGGAATTCACTTCGTTAGCTGTAACTGTTGATATAATCTGAATTGTATTTACAGATCTAGTATAATCATAGGTCGGGGTATTGACGGCAGTTCCCGATATTCATGGCAGTCCCGTTATCCAGCTTTTTCGACCTTTTAAATCCTGAGTTTTCAACTGGTTTTCTCAAATGTCCCAAAAAAACATAAAATCTCAGACTTGATTTCAATAATCATTATTTTTAATCATATATACACCAAATATTCATACAGCAATTCATGTTTTTTTCATTGTACAATATCATACTTTTAAACATTACTTTACCTTTTATATAGGTGTTCTTGTGTCGATAGAATTCAAGCCGTTTCGCTTCCTAGAAATAATCTGAATAAAATACTGCTTTGGCGATATCGGTTTCGTTGGCCTTTTTTGCAGCAAGTAGCAAGTATACGTCTTTGGATGTAAATACCAAGAAAATAATCCAGATATGGAATTTAATCAAATTGTTCCGTGTCCAAGGTGGTTTCTTTGAAATTTTATTCAATAATAATATGATTGGAATATATAATTTTAGCTTTAATCAATCTTTTCTACATTACTCTCATACTTAATTCATGATTAAAAACAAAATTTACATGGTAAAGCATAGGTAACACAATAGTGCAAAGTTCACATTTCTACTTAAAAAAAACCCAAAACAATGCCTGTTCTGACTAGACCAAAAAAGTGTCATTTCTTCTTTTTTTGCACTGTAAACTGTTACAAAAATACATAATTTAACCATAAACTTGTTAATTTTAATAACCGGTATTTGATTCTCAATATAGACATAATTCAGGACATGAAATGTAAATTAAAATGCAGATTTTGTGAGAGAATGAGGCTTAAAATATAATATTTACAAACATTTCTACAAGAACATGACATGATTAGGGAACCTGTTGTCAGAGATTATAACTTTCAGCTTCCTGATCCAATAATTTCATGAAATTTAAATTGTAGATACAGTGCAACTTCTTAATTAATTAGAATTCTATTTGCAATTTTTTTTTTTTTTTTTTGCAATTTAATTAAGCATACCACCTCTTAGAATTAACAAAATAATAAGTTCTCAAACTTGGTCAATAAGGGTGTATATATTCATTAACAGTGTCCAAAGTATACAAACAGAATCCCATAAACCCATAAAACTATGTAATTTTCCATAAAATTGTAGGTTATGATGTTTTCAGGATTTATCAGATTATTTAGTTAACTTGTTGTATAGTTATGTCACCAGGTAAGTCCCCTGATGAATATATACTCCTATTGACCAAGTTTGAAAATCTAAATTTTTTGTTCATTCTATGAAGTTGTATTCCTTTAAGATATTAAACATCAATTAATCTGATTAGATTATAAACTGGAATATTCAAATCAGAGTTTTAGTATAATATAAGATAATCTGAAAGTTATGATATCTTGAACAACAAATTCCAGTATGGATGAATATGAGACAAAAACCAGTGGTTTGCGACTCCAACTAGAGCACTGTGGTAAGGCTTGTACAAGAAACAGCCATTTCTGTAATTTCCTTCAAGCACTATTGTATTAAGAATTAAATCTTGGTCTGAATAGTATTTTTTAGCATGTGAACACAATTTATGATGTGATAAGCTGAATAAATGACATGTTTTTTATCTGTAGATTTTTTTTAATATCTTCTACCTCCTCCTCCTCCTCCTCCTCCACCATAACCTCTTCTATTATCTTGATTCTAAAAATATAACATTTATTATAATAATATATGCATTTATTCATTAAAGGGTACATAGTAATAAAAAGTCTTGACAAGATTAAGGTAAACTGTTCACTCCAGGCAAAAAAACAACAACTCGCTGTACAGTGAACTACCATTTGTTTCTAGTAAATTGAATTTCTAATTTACATAGGATGCAAATGACACAAATAAATAAGCCAAATATCATCCTTTTAAAGTCATGTATCCATCTGTATTGTTTTTGACATGCACTTTTAACACATGACCCTATATGACATGTGCACACATCACAAAATGTTGAACAAGTATCTTAAGATTATATTCTGACCTCAGGCCTGGTTTAGTTTAAAAATTAATCTGGTAAGAGAGGATTATTAGTCAAGGATTAACACGTGAATTGTAACCCGAGTATTTACGTTGTGTGTCAATGACAGGGTCGGATAATACAAAGGGAGATAATATAAGATAAGACAACATAACGCATCTCAGGGACTTATTAACGCTAATTCATCGAAAAATTAACCACAACCACCTGAACAAACCTTTAGCAAAATATTTCGACTGAGATTCAACTTTTTCCGATCTTGTTTGACACCAAGTGGGAGTGGGCGGGGTTCTAATTGTTGACAAAAACTAGATAAACTTTAAATATACTCCTTTGTCCTTTCGGCTAACGATACATTATAACAATACTGGCAAACAATTCTACTTTCAATTTTTAATACAGGAGGTAAAATAGGGGTGACTTGGTACAATCGTGTGAAAAACATCAGACAATTCATATCATTAAACTGAAAACGAGTTCGAGGATAAGTTCGGTGTATATCAGAGAGGGAAAAGGAAAATATTGACAGTCAAAATGTGTGCTGACTCGAGTAGAACTCTTCACTTGATTGCGATTTATAATTCTATCGAATATGATTCATGAATATTCATAAATAATCCCGGAAAAATAACCCGTTGAAATAGGAACGAGAAAATTTCATAGAATCTGGTCATTGATTGGTCTAATGAAAATATACAGTCTACTATTTGCGTTATTTAGTATAAAAGACCAGAAACCACTTGAAGCAAGATGTCCAAATATCTCAGCTAAAAGGTTTGAATTCTTAATAAGGTGACAAATAGACAAACTGAACAAGAATGTTTATAGACATACAAATTAATCTCAATATATAATATTTGATAAGAGACATGGCCAGAGCACCTGGCTTGGTATTTCTATTATTTAGACATTTATACAGTTGAATCAATCTGAGCTAGCCACTCCTTAAAACATATGCAGTCATATCTCTACCAGAACTTCATTTTATTGGTCAATTCTTTTACAGATTTAGCTGACGTTTTCAAGAACAAGGGAAATAATCCATAGTAAATATTTTTCGATCTCACTGATTTTTAAAAGGGTTTATTTTTGTGTGATTATGAACCATCACACAATGTTTCGTCAAAATTCTTCAAGAATTGTGCCTTCTATTACGCGCAATGCAATGCGTTTTCAAGAACAAGGGCAATAATTCATAGTAAATATTTTTCGATCTTGCTGACTTTTAATGGGGTTTATCCTTGTGTGCTTATGGGCACACATTATAAGTTTTGTCAAAATCTGTCAAGAATTGTGCCTTGTAGAGTGTTTACGAGCAACTGTGGACGGACCGACACACCGACCGATGGACATGGGTGACGACAATATACGCCCCTCATTTCAAGTGGGCGTATAAACAGTACTCACCCCTCCTCCGCCATAGCTGCCTCTATTTCCACCATATCCACTTTGGGAGCCATAACCTCCCCCACCCCCACCTCTATTATTATTATTATAACCCCCACCCCCTCTCTGGTTCTGATTGTAGTTAAACCCATATGACGCTCCTCCACCTCCACTGTTCCAAGAATCATTTCTGTAAAATATAAAATATAAAACATTTAGCGTATACAGTGTATAACATTATATAATAAATATTTTTACTCTGAAAGAAAGAATTCAAGGATAACATTTTTAATTCCTTACAATGATAATGTACTATGTTTCTAAATTTTTTATTTATAACATTTCTTTATCGCGGGTTTTTTCTTTTTTTCAGCATAAGCCTATGATTTTTATTTAAATTATTCATTTTGTTAGTTTGCTGATCTTATAGTCATGAAATTAAAGATGTTTTCTTCAACTCTTTACCAAATAAAGTTATGTTTTTGCAAAGGTCAACAATTTTTAGATGTCGAATAATCCATTTTATAGTGCAAATAGAATAGTACTTCTCAACAATGTGTTATGGTCTCGACTCAATTTCATGATATAATTGAAACAAAAGAACTGTTCCCTATTAACATGATATATTGAACAAATATTTTAAAAGAAATTCAAAAAGGTAGCTATTGTAGTGTACTGGAGGACATTGAACCACTACTTGTATTTCATTAAAATTTCTTAAAAATATAATGGGTATTCCAATTTAATACCAAACTTTTCAACCAACAATAAGATCTATTTCAATCTTCATCTGCTATAATTAGATCTGTATTAATTAGGCTTTTTGTTGTTTTCATACCTTAAACAATAGCTCAGATGTTGAAACCTACTCAGCTTTAGGCTAATAGATATCAAGACAGTTCTTCAAGAGGTTTTCGGTCAGGCTAAGCCATGAGAAAGCTAATAATCCCTCTCTAAACTATAGCTTAACAGATTTTTAAGAGGCTCTTGAATGCCTAGTTTACAACTTGGACCCACTCTGACTCGAATTGGAACAACTCTTTCTATTCTTGTGGATTCCTCCTTACAACAAGGAGAACACACACTTCAGGTGTTGTCATAGCATTTAGTATCAGACCAGAGGCTTGGGTTTTTGTATTCTCGTCCTTAGCGTGCCCTCTCTAGCCCCTAAAACCCTGGGATACATTTAATAAGGTTTTCTTTCTATTTAACTTCCCACATTATCCTTAAATAGCCTGGGTATTGTTTCTTAACACAACAATCTGGACTGTTAATGAACATGGTGTTGAATTCGTGGAGCTATAATAGAAATATCATCGCATCCCACTGCTGACCTATCAATGATTGACCAATAACAGTGGGGCCACAATGACCCCTACTGCCCTTTACATCTCTCAGTTTGACCAGTGTCCACAGATGTCACCTAATTTATCATTATGGGTCGTTCTGAAAATAATTTACGTCAACAATCGAAGGTGACGTTTTCGTTAGAATTGTTTTATTTTCTCACCCTTCTTAACACCTGGCCATCAATTATTCCCAATTTATAATAAATCTTTCATTTATTTAACCAAATCTACCAAATATCCCAGTCAATAACTATGTTTGTATATTTGTATATTTATATCCCCTAATGAAAGGATGTGTTTATTTTTTTTTAGCATTTTTTCATCAAGGGATATGTGTTATATAGCTTACATGTAATGATATGTTTACATAATGAAACTCTTAATAAATGGATATGTTTGAATTTTTCTTTTTTGACTTTTATAATTTTCAAAGTATATTTATCCTGGCACAGTCTAAGACTATTTTAAAACGATATATCACAGTAATTCTGGAAAAATATGGTCAAATCATATCAATTAGATGAGATATTTGACGTGACAATTATGGCCGTTCTGAGGTCAAGTACTGCCATACACAAACTAATCGACAACCAATAGTATAATTCATTTCACTAATAATATCATCATAGAGAACATAACGCTTTCTCTGATTGGGTGTTCATTGTCCAGTTATCACTCTATTAAACGCTCATTAGTGTTCACAATCAAATAATCATCATTTCTCAATTAAATCAGCTTTCTTCACAGGATGTGGCAAGAGCAGATGATAGCAACTGACAATTTTGGTTGTGGGTTCAGAAATAAGTTCATAAATAGTTGTTTAAGCTGCGAACCTATCAGAGAGTCCACAAAGCTAATATTGTTTATTACATTATTAGGCATGTAGGTTTGTCAACACAGCATCCTTATCAGAGTCCACAATGCTTATACTGTGTTTTGATATCTAGGTTTGCCAACTTGGCAAGGCTAGTAATGTTGATTAATTGGTATTAAGGTTTGTCAACTCAGCATCCCTTTCAGAGTCAACAAAACTTATACTTATATTATTTGGTATTTCTATGCATGTAAAGTAAGACAGCATACCTGTAAGCAGAGTAGGCTGAATTCCCTCCACCACTGTTTCTGTAGGGTTGAGCACCATAATTCTGCTGTCTACCTCCATAGTCCCCACCGTATCCACCACCATCACGACCACCATAGCCGCCACCACCACCTCCTTGGCCACCATATCCCCCACTATCTCTGCCGCCATATCCACCTGAAAATAACCATAAGAGTAGAAATTAAAATATTGGCCATAAAGAAATTAGGATATTGCTGATATAGCACTTGAGTAGCCTATAAGTTTGTTTCTGAAAAAAATAATAACTAGAAAATGAGTTAAACAAATAGATGTAATTGATTGATAACACATGAATTAACGGCCATCTTGAAAACTAAAGTTAACATTCTGCATACCAGACATTCTTTGTATGAAATTTGTATGAAGGATGGGCAAAATCCAAAGAGATACAAAGAAGGACATTTTACCAGGACAGCAGCAATGATCTACGCTTTTTCAATTTCCAACAGTCAAGGAATATCTGCTGCACATAAGGCCTTGTTACATTTCCCAAAAGACTAGGTGCCCTTTTTCCCATCTTAGCTCCTTTAACCTGCATAGCTTACAGGGAAACCCCTATTTCTAAAATTGACAGTCCTGTCCTGTTGATGATTGTTGACGGTATGAGAGGCATTAAGGTGTTGAAGAAGTCAATTTATATAAAATTACCAGTTTACAAAACTGACACATATTGGTTTCACTGCCAAAATACTTGACAAGTATAAAGGACTACTTAAGAGCAACTGATTAGGCTGTTAGTTGAAATGTCAAAATGTCTTAGAAAGTAGTATGACAGTCCTTGAATTAACTTTGATAGCCTGTAAGCTTGTCAACTGCTTATTGTAGAAACAATCTAGAGAACAAGGTGAAACTCTATTGAAGACACTTGCCAGTTATTTATTCTCTGTCAATACCTGGAGCAAATCTCTTCACCTCAATACCTTACAGTCATTCATTGTCTTTATCATATTCTCAATGATATTAAAGTCATTGTGCCATTTTTTATCCACAAGAAGTATAATCCAGGTAAAATTCAAAGTAATACTAAGTAAATCTATATATTTCAAGCGTTGGATAAGCTTAATGCAGATTACACAGCAATGTGATTGTTATTGTTCTTATCTGACGCCTACATGTTAAAATTGATAGTTGATACATGATTCTATTAAAGGAGACCAGTCTTCATTTTTATTGGTTGATTTGGGTCTTGAATATACTTAAGTATCTTCAGAAGCACTAGAAATGTACGAAAATTGCATATTTCCTTCAAATATATCTTAAATTAGACATTTCTCCTTCTATTTCTATAGATGACTTTTCTATATATTGCATAGTATCGCTAATGTGTAGTAGGGCATTATAACTTTCAAATGCTAATAATTATGGATGCACATGGATTTGAAGACTCAAATTTCAATGGTGAGTTGTGATAACCAGTACTAAATTGCTGAGCTAAAAAAGTCCCTGATACTTAGAAAAATCGACCCACGAAAATGAAGCCTGTGCCCCTTTAAGTCCCCAGTGTCATATTTAGAGAGGGGATCATGGGTGGAAGTTTTGTTTTATTTTTATTTAAAGAGCGCAAATTTTAGGATTTTCATGCCCCCCAATAGAAAAAGTTGTTGAAATATGGCTAATAATGACTTTTCAATAAAAATTCACTAAAAATAAATTATTTTGAATTAATTGTATCTCAAAGGTGATATATTGATGTGGATGTACTAAAAGGGGCCTGTCCCTTTAAGTAATAGTAAATTGTGATTTATTTGAACACAGGTGTGTTAAGAAGGTTAAAAAGCCTGCCCAGTTTCAGTATAAAATATGTATTGTGTTCACCATTCACGAACACAATATAACACTGTGTTGAACATCAGCCTTAACTTGTCAAACCATACAAACATTTCTATATTTTATACACAAAAAACATCTAAAATATTTATTAATGCCTTCTGGCTATCTTCTTTTCAATTCTACCTTACAATCTTTTACAGATTCACATAATTAGGCCATTTCTTTCACCTTTTCAATAATATCTAAATAAATAAACTTAGAGATGCCAGTTTTAAACCAGGTTTTTAAGGTCAGAATAATATATGCAATCAAAGAAAATGGAAGAAAGAGCAAGCTTTACATAAGAATTTTCTTGTAACTTGTTAGTGCATATGAAAGCGCATTTGTATCAGTAAAAAATCTAACAAATTTATTATGTAATATGCAATTGATAGCAGAATTAGTATTATTTTAACACCCATGGAAAATATTTTTATGAGGGTCAGAGGGTGGAGTGCAATATAAATAGACCCCCTCTCAGGATTTTATATAAATGCCCCTGATTAAGATTCCAATACTCGTACTTGAAAAAAAAATGTCCGTCCAATTCAGTCTGATTTATTTAAAGTTCCAATGCAAAAATTTACATGGTGGGTCTTTACAGAAAAAGAGCAAATCAAAACACATGATGCCACTAGGCAACTTTCATCTTCAGCATATGACTGTCCATCTAGTATATTTATTACCATTTATTACAGAAAAACAATATATAATATGATTCAATTGGCAAAAACAACAGTATATATTAAAACAACATCAATCCTATCTAGATATCTTGATAATGATATGAAGGACATCTGGGCAATTCCACGGTAACGGAATTACAATCAGAGCTACTTGACTCTATTTGAATTGACATAGTATATTGAAGAAATTCACTAAAGATAAACAAAGTTGCAACAATTATGTAATACGTGACGGTAACGGAATTACATAAAAAATGTCAGAGTTTTTCAACACCTAACAAAAGTATTAAACTCTGTGAATTATGTGGAGTTATAATTTTAATTTAGAAGTTAAAGATTCTGTATTTCTGAGAAGCTCATATAAAATACAAGTTTTTTGGTTTTTTTAAATAATTCTACACAAAAATTTTACTTTCATTCGGTAACGGAATTACATCAGCTAGTAACGGAATTACGCTTGTGAAATTTTCAATATAAAATTTTAGAAAGTTTGGTTATTATAATGTAAAGCTTTCTTTTCACTAAACTAATCAATTCACAACAATAAGATTGATGTTTTTTGTCAAAGAAAAAAAATTGACCCATTGCAATAATTTTCATGAACTGACTCTGGTAATGGGCACTGGTAGCGGGTCATGTATGGTCAAATATATTAGTGGACTATATATTTATGTTGTTTTGTGGTGTGAACAGGGTTCAGATGAATTAATAATTTGCTCATGTGCATTGGTAAGATATTTTCAACTTACAGTAGTGGATTTTATGTGCAGTAACGGAATTACATCTTACGGTAACGGAATTACTGTTTCTCATGTGTCATTGATGATCTGACCGATATGTTCAAAGTTTGGTCTGTAGCTTAAGAACATTAAACAATTATTTAAATTTAATAATCATAAAAATTAATTCAAACCAATATAAATAATCCTAATAAATAATAGAATTTCATGAAATCATGATTCCTATGTCTGAAGCAATATTTCTTATAACTTCAACCCACTTGTTTGGGGAATTTGGCAGATTACTGAGGACTCTTTACCTAATGATTGCGGACTTTTAAATGCAAATTTGACGACATAATTAGTTTTCAGCTGTTTGTTGTGAAAATTTCTTCAAATTTTCAGACTTTCTGTGTTTTTTTTTTACAGCATCTGCATTTTTTGGCTATGTAAATCGGTCTCAGCCTGGCTCATTTTCATTTCTCTTATTCAATTTTCTTAACCTATCCTTCTCTAACATCGTCTGATATGGCTAGGCTAATCTAGGCAAAAAAAAAGATGCATAAGTCAAATCAAGTCATGTGACAGTGAAATGAAAGTCACATGACAGAAAATGGACTCAGACCACAAAAAACACCCATGGTTACAACTAATTTTTTACATCAGTCAAATTGAAAGCATATTTAGATATGATATGAATCAAGTTAAAACTAAAATAATTAAATTACTTCATTAGTAGATGTGTAAAAGTTATCATTATAATTATGTAATTCCGTTACCGAGTGATTTTGTAATTCCGTTACCAACATTTCTGAAAAACGAGGAACTGAAAATCAAAATGTTACATTTTCATCTATTCACAGTTTCATAGAGGCAGAGAATTGAAGAGAGTTTTAGTATTTGTTAATAATTACAACTGTAAAATGAAAATTCAGCTATGATAGTAACGGAATTACACTAAAATATGAGTTTATATATTGAGACCTGTAAAAAGTTTAACAATAATTTTTTTAAGAAAAATGTTGGTAATTTAGAAAAACTGTTCAAAATAGTTCTTGAGTAGCATGTTTTTACTTTATTCATGCTAAAAATTAATCACATGTAGCTAAATTTCTATGATGGACCAAATTTAATCATAAAAGTTTATTTTAAAAATGGCACAAATTTTTTTGAATGATTTTCTAAAATTGACTTATTTATAAGCCCAGAAACTACAAAATAGACCCCAAAATGTCATTTTCATTTATTTTGTTTTTTGATTCTCTGCTGTGGAATTGCCCATCTTCAGATCCAATCACAGCCCTCTTACCCTAGCTAGTATCAACATAAAAACACTAGGACACTTTCAGACAGCCTGAATTACTACAAGAATGCCAAAGTACCAGAAAGAGTCTTCGAGTCTCTTTATCCCATTCTTAGACAACACTTGGTACGAGCTGAGAGATCATTTTCACAAGTAAGCTAATAATACGAAGAAAAATATCTCGAAAACCTATTAAAAATGCTCAACTAGGCTTCAAAACCTCTTACAATGTGTCTCGATGCCCCTTGATTCAACAAAAACCATAGATTACATGTTAATCAAGACCTGCACTCATTCATACCCTTGCATCGAATTCCGTTAAGAAAACCTACTTAAACAGTGCTAAAACATTAATAATGCTATCGTCACAATAACAAACTGAAAGTATACAATTTGATATATTGAACAATAGAATTCTAACATGAAGTAGAGTAGTTTGTTGTTTGATTCAACCGACAAAGAAAATGAATCAAAAACAAGCCCCACAGGGCAATTTTCATCGATATATACATTTTAAGATTAGTGTTGTATAACTACCTCTATAATTCACGTTAATTTACACCAAGTTTATAATTTCTTCATATTTATTCTGTCGGTTTCCCTGATTATGTAAATAATTGTTACTCTTTCATTAGCGCAAATCTTTGGTTAAAATTATTGCTTTTCTTAAAAATTATCGAACTTATCTGGCTCAATATTAGGATTGTGGTTTCCCACATAAGTGCCGATTTAAAATTGCCTTCATCAGAAAGAAAAACATAAAATATGAAAGACACACATGTCTGAGGTAGGAAAAACGGAAATGTACAACGAAACGCAAAGAGGTTGTTATTATCTACTTCCACTGCTTCAAGGATTGTAAGTTTGAATTTCAAAAACAAAGAAAGCAAACGATAAAAGGCTGTGATATTGATTACAATTATAAAAACCAAGTTTTTTTTCTTCGTTTGGAAAATAAATCAGTGGAATTAAAGAAGGAGGAAGCCGAGTTGTTTTGAGAATAAAATATGAAAGTCAATATACGGTAATGACAGCAATATAGAATGTTGACAGAGCATTGTTGTTCCTTACCACCAGATAATTAAAACACAAAGTGTTAGAGTAAAGATAAATTAAGGACAAGAGTTCGCGGCTTCGTATACTAATAGACCGATATTAACCATAATATTTCCTTTATAAAAAACATACAATATCGCCCTTCATAATCAATACATACACTATATCTTACAGTTTTCTTTCTTGGTATCAAACAAAAATTTATCTCATAAAAACTGATATGAAATGTTTTACGCCATCCTTTTTTTTCTGTATTACGCCAATGATAATGTACAATCCAATGAATTGTGCAATGAGTAAAATATTTTTTTAAAGATCTTGAAATGATTAAAAAAGATAGCTTGTCAGACAAGGTAACATATGACCACTGGTAACTTTCTAAATTAGGACATATGAATAGACAATTATAAATTGCTACTTTATATTTTTTCACGATTATTTCATATCAATATAATTAAAATTAGATTACATTCGTTTCGGTTATTTTTTGAGTGTCGACTCCATGTAATCTAACCACTTATATAAGGCGAGCATCTTCTGGCGACTAAAATTTCAGCCAATCAAAAACTACCTTCAGGGTCTATGCATTGATATGCATTGTGGGAAGACGAAACAGAAAGTAAAGCGACACAGCAGTCCAAATTATGACGTAATACAAAATATTCAAATATAAACATTGTTCTGATTGGTAAGAGCGGTGGCAAGTGCTATAAATAGATTATTCTTCACCTGAAGATGCTCGCCTTATTAAAGTGGTTAGATTACATGGAGTCAACAATCAAAAAATAACCAAAATGAAATGTAATCTAATTTAATTAGATTGATTTCATATGGGTTTATCCTTTGTTTTTCATCAGGGTAAGAACAATTTGTAAAGGTTTCATCCTTGTGTGATAATGAATATTTTAACCAAGTTTGGCCAAGAACACATGTTAAAAAGTAACTGAAGGCATTTACATTAAAATTGACTCCAACTTTTGAGAAGTATTCAAAATTCATCCACTGTAGACAATCAACGATTTATCAAAATTCACTAATCATATTGATTGAAACTGAGCGAAACTGACTGGGAAAGTGGCCTCTTGTAACAGCTAATTTAATTGGGCGAGATGAACCAATAATTTTCTCCTGACTCAATCAAGCCTAATGGACGGGTGGGCCAAATTTATAAAGAATTGTTAGCTTAGGTCGTCACCTCTGTGCTACTTGAGAGAAATTTGATTACTGTTATTGGGAATAAATTTTGTCAATCTGTTGAATGGAGATGATTGGTACGTGTTTCGTGTGCGAGACTTCGTCAAATCATCTGAGAATTCAGTTTGACATTCAACAACGAACCATATCACGTCAATTGACTCGACAAATACTCACTGCTTAATTCAACTAGTTTTCATTTACCACTGTCAAATTATACTCCAATCAAATTGTCTCCCTTTATACGACCCTGTCAACATTGTTCAAGGCTATTAAATTATCTTCTAACAATAATGATTTAATCAAATAGACAAATTTCACTGCATGTTAAACAGTTTAAATCATGTTAAATTAAACATTTCTGGTATACATATTCATGTTGATTTCCAACTGACGAGGGATCTGTTCTGTGCACAGCCAATAGCACACAGGGCCTCTGTTTATCATCCCATCCGAATGACTAGACACTTTTTTCCATGCCAGCCCCTCCGACCAGGAGTGCATCACTGACAGGGCTAAACAATTTTTTTAGAAACATGTAAAAGATTTATCTAGCATGATTTGCATCATTCTTATTTTCAGTCAAACTTCTGTGGATCTTGAAATTTGACTCAAACTAGGAATTTTTTAAGTCACTTATTGCATATAGAATGCCTCTATAACTGCAGAATGACGACATCTCTTCCATAAAACCATAAACAATAAAGTTAAGAATAATTGTCATCAGATATTAAGTCGATGGTTTAAATATGACAGGTGAGTTATTGCCCTTGACAGACTCGTCTCAAGATGATGGTAAGAACGTGGCAGATCTTGTCAAGACAATTAGCTGAGGTTTTGTTAAAGGTATTAACTCTGATAACTTTAAGAGCTAATACGTTTCAACTTGTCACTTTCCAATGTGCTTCAAGCTTGAGATTCTCTACAGCTGGAATTGTCCACAATACCTTCCCCAGGGTGGTGTGATATGCCATAAATTCACCCAAGGTATCAATTACCTAGTTGTGTCCATAAAATGTTTATGATTTGGATGATTTGATAAACTTGATCCCAGATATTTCACCCTTATCATCATTTATGTCATCTGCAGAAAGAAGTGATCAGAAATTAAATTTGTTTTGATACAATTAAATTTGAACTGTTCTGTTGTTCTGAGCTTACGAACAGAATCCAACTAAACTATATTTCATTGAAAATATTCAACAGTGCATACACAAAGAATGTACTTCAATTTAACCTTATAAGATTTTGTAAAAGGGAGGAGAGAACTATTCCAAATAAATAGGGCGGTATATACACACAGAGAATGTATCAAAGAAGTTGATATTTGAGTCTTGGAGTCTTGTATATCATCTGGATTCAAATAAAATGAAAGAAAGAAAGATCTATATTTTACAAGGATAACAACTTAGGTTCTGTGCGGATCCTTTCTCCCAGCTGGTCCTTGGCCAAACCTCTTGGCATTGATCTTTCCCAGATTATCTGACCCATTTACAGCTGGGTTGACTGGAATTATCAGTGAAGATGACTTTTTCAAGGTCATCTGACTTTCACACTAATAAATAATAAGGTATGATCAGTTCATATTCTATCATTTTCTCCCTAAGACGAAATGGCATATCACACACCCCAGATTTCTACTGTATAATAATCTTTCATTGTTCATTGTATACTGACACTACAAGAAACAGACTTCTTGTCATTTTACTATAAGCACCTTGAAGTTGTCGTCTTCATTTCTCTAGAAGCTCTCTGTCTGTCCAGAAGGGGCTTAACGAGGATTTTCAAGCAGGGATAATTAGAAAAGTATCATACAAAATTACGACAACAAATTTTTCAACCAGAGTAAATACATAAACTTGTTGAGGACTAACAAGAGTCTTGATTTGATAGAAAAGCTCTGGTAAAATGGATGACAATCTATCTCAAGCACTATTCACCATATTTGTTTTCTATCATGTATACACCAAATTATTATCAGTTAATGAAAAACTTGTTTCATTTATCTTCTAAAATTTACATTTCATTTTCCTAATAATGAATTATACTCCACTTGAGTGGGCATTTCTAATGTTTTATGAATGGGTAGTGATATTAAGCATGTAGTACTAATAATCTGTCATAAAATAGAAAGGAGTTTTACACCCTAGTCTCCATGTTCTTGGTCTATTAAAAACAGTAGCCTACTTTGGCCACGTTGGGTGAAGCAATCCAAAAATTCATGGAAGATATTTTGACACATTATGCATGAAACACTGTGATTGGTTCAAATAAAACATAATAAGAATGCAATTTTGGTTAAATCTTGTTAGATTACAACGTTGAATGTAAAATCAAAATCAAGAATGTGATCTTATTTTAATTACATATAGGCATTTGACCAAATTAGTTTAGATTGACATAAAATTATCTACAAAAGCCAGGAGAAACAAACATCAGAATTAAATTCTGAAAAGTGATGTGGATAGCTTTGTTAAATCTGTTGACAAACTATTTATAGACAGTATCACGTAACTCAACATCTTCTTATAACCCGATATACCTAATTAAAAATTAATTTAAAAAGCTCAACGAACATTTATAATATTTGATAGTGAGTTATTAGGGTAGATAATAAATGTAATAGCTAGAGGCTGGTGTATAGGTAAACCACTTAAGAAACAGGATCATATTGACGGCAGGTAGTTGTTTGTTTACGGCCCACACAATACCAACTTTTAATACACGGTATATAAGAGTAGGATGACCATTGATAATTTTATGAGATTGACAGATGCCATAACTATTAATATAAATATTGGTCTAGATAATGTAATAGGTATTATAACTGTAAACAGTAAACCGCACCTCTCTAGTTACTCATAGATGTCGGATGACAGGAGTCAGTAAAATATTGGTATAAATCATAATAATGCAATGTGCCTATAATAACTTAAGTCTGGAAATGCCAATTGCAGGCTTTAAATTCTGAAAAATTCTACGGGGGACGATCCTCCAAAATCCCCTTCAAAACTTTTTTTCTGGCTGTGCCAATGTTAAGGATCAGAGTAAAAGAAGACTTCTTAATTTTGGACTAAAGCACTATCAGACCTAGATTCAAGTCTAAAAGTTTCAGGTTGTTGCATCCATTCAGCCATTTTATTGAGGTTTTTATGAAAGTTATAATATACATTACAAAATCACTTTAATTTCGATTATAAATCCAGGATCAAATTTAATATTCAAACAACGGACGGATGGATGAATCTAGGGTAGATGCCAGATTTTATTTTGAAAATTTCCAAAATTATAATGCAATGATGTCATTTTCATTAGTTTAACACAATTAAAGCAATAATTTAGAAGACAAATTTAACATTTCTTATCATTGTTCCTGTTTACACAGATAGCGATAACATTACCCAGAATTCAATATATATCATGTTTATTGATTGGTTGAGGGAAGAGTTATCTCAGCTGCCCTCTAGTGGACATGATGAGTTGCATGTAAACGGGGGAAATGGCTACTTGAAGGCGAGATATTGAGGTAGTTTAAGAATGTAAGATGGTGTAATATTTCAGAATTTATCTGTAGACATTAAACCAGGTGATAAAACAGGAGTATTGATTCAGTTTATTCATCACCAGACATTACATCAGATAATTGATATTGTCCACCATTTTCTTAATATGTCCCTAGAATCAAGTTTAAGTCTGGTAAATTATGCCTACTTTTAACCAGTTAACGAACCAATTTGATATCAATGATCTCTGTAGCTAAAAAAAAATTATAATCAATTTCAAAAGTTTGTCTGCTGTTTTTTGTGCATTATCCAAAATCTTAACTAATTTCAATAATATTTCAGAAATGAGGACAATTTACTATTACACTATCACCAGTACACAATATTGTTACAAGATGCTAAAAAAAATCTTAATGTGATACCTCTTGGAATGAGCATAAAATTTAAATTCGTATTTCAATTACTGCATAAGCAGTTTTCGGAAATGAATCAGATTATACAGGTAATCTGTTGTATTAACTATCGGTATCGTTATTGCACCAGGTAAGTCTGCTGATGAATATATACTGTTTTTTGTTCATTCAAAGAGGTTGTCTTCCATTAACTGATTGGCAAAAACTTATCCCTACCCCACAATTTAAGTCGATCACCTGGGATTGAAACAGGAAAATACCCTAAACAAATCAACCTAGTCAAAATATTTGATAGAAATAATTCTGCTACCAGTGGAGTAAATTCCAGGTTTAAATTCCAATATTCATAATAAATTGTTGAAGGTGGAAGTTTCTAGGGTGATGTTGAATTTAAGTATTAAAATAAATTACATGTCACCCTTAACTTCCCACCTGGTCTTCTTATCTTATATTTTTTTCAATTTAAAGTCACACTCCCAGTTAGAATTCATCAAAATTAAATGACTTGACCCTCTTATAGAGAATACAAATAATTATTAATTTTAACTAAATTTTAATTATTTATTTGAATTAGTAAACTGGTCCTGGACATGTCTTTTTCATAGTAGTCCTTGAAAGAGTCCACATAGCTTATAACGTATATTTGGTATTAAATTATGTCAATTATATTTTCTTTAGTCATTATTAATATCTTTCAGCATTTTTTTACATCCATGTTTTATTTAATGGTAAAAGCTTATTCATTTTATTCACAATTAGTATCTTTACTATTTTCTGCCATTGCTGTTTGTGACAACAAGGGACTGCCTGGTTGAAATTCTTCGTGGTAATTTCTCTTTAATAATTATTAAGATCTTCACTTTTTTATCGTTGATGTTTGGTTCTCTGTCTTTCATTCACCATCTCAAGTGTAAGATTGTCGTGTGCTTGTCACCTTTTATTCAGATCCTAACCCCTACTGTTAGTCATAATGGCCCTTTTTTCTCTTATTTATTCTCCGTCAATAGCTCTCTCCATTCGACACTTATTTCTTTTCCTTTCTATACTGTATTATTTTGTTTTAAACCTGAGAAATGTTCGACAGTTTTTTGTGAGGTTGAACCACTTGAAGGAGGCTACAATGTTTGGCTCACTGGGAGGTATGTGTTATTATTCGCAGCTGTGAGGGCCTACATTTATCTTTCCGCAGCGCACCTTTCCCAGTTATTGTATTCGAATACATCAAGGCATCTTTCTTTTTTTCTTTTCTTACAAACTAGTCTGGATTTGGCAAACAAATTTGTCTTCAAGTACCTCTAATATGTCCATCAAGTTTGAAAAGGATCACAGCACCACGTCTTATCATCACCAGTAATTATAATCTTATCACAAGTAAATTATCATTTCAACTCGGCTCCATTTTATTAACGAGAATTAAACTAATTTAAACTAACTCTTGTAAAAAATAATTTAACAAGAAAGCGAAAGTAGAAACAGAAGGCAGACTGCTAGAACAATACATCTCTTGTTTTAATGGAATTATTTTGGAGAATCTTGAAAACTTTCGCATTTCTCTTAAACTACGACCATCTCTAAAATTTCCTCAGCCTTGACTAATTCCTCCAATTTATTTCATTATCCTTTAAACTATTTAACTTCAACAAGTTTATCAAACTTTAAAAATTTGAAAATTAAATTTTGAAATACTTGTTCTCTCCAATTGTTATCATTACTGAAACAAGTCATGGAAATTTCTAATGAGAGGAAAAACATTCAAACATAAAAAATAACTATCAGGTTCTTTAATTCAGAAATAACTTTTCAACTATATTAACCTCTCAAATATCAATTTAGAGCATGTCCTAACTTATAATCTTAGTACAAATTTGTTACCCTGACATATGATTTCAAGAAATGAACTATTATTAAAATATTACAACTTTTCATGCTATACATAGAACAGAGATCATATCCTTAGCTGTATGCCATATTTTTCTAGACATTTGATATACTTTCCAATATGAAATATTTACTCAATTGTTGATATACTCCAGATGAAAATGAAAAGTTCATTAGCTGCTAGCAATGTACTGACAATGTGTATAGGAGATTTCAAGATTAGTTTTACAGTTTGGTGCTTGATTATTATTATTATCATGATATATTTTTTGACAATGATTATATATATTTCTTTATATTATTTCATTGTTAAACAAATTGATTGATATCAATATCGAGAACAAATATCTTACAGAATCTCAGAAAAAGAAATAAATGTCTTATAACATTGTCATGTCCAATAGATGACACTTAAAATATAGAGAGTCCATTAATATCGTTCGAGATCACGTCAATCTCAGAAATTAATCTTTTCTTAACACAAGCCAGAATGATTGGAAAATCTCTCAAATCTTTTGATAGAAGCCGTTTCTATTTTAACTTGTAAATTTAGACAATGTAATGGCTTGATGATGAGGCCCTAAATGTCAATATGTCGGCGCGTATCGGAAACCTGTAAAGAACAATTAAGAATCTGATTCAATTTGATTCATCCAGTTCTCTTTCATCATCTGTTGCTATGCAATCTATACCAAAACTTCTCATTTAGATAGAAGAGCTCCAGTTGGCGGCCATCTTAATAATGAAGTCTACCTCCTTAAAGACAATAGAAGAGAAAGTGAAGGGTTCGATATTAGCCTCTCGATGTCGTGGGCCTTCAGGTAGCGACTGGCCACCTAGATCACTAAAACTCACTAATGAAGCTTCACTCTGATAAGTTGACGTTGAAAATCTCTTGAAAAGCTCACCAAGAACTAATTAAGGCAGAGAACAAGGGCTACAAGATTGCCAAGTGCTGTGAAAATTTTCATCCGCTATTTTGTGAGATAGGAAGGATTACAAGGTTACTCTACTTCAAATACTTGGACAGACGGACAAAAACACTTGAAAACTGGGGGAAAAGAAAGCCACCTGGGCTAATTATTTCTATTTTAATCTTTTTGACTAATCTAGTAGGTCTATTCTCTTACTTAACTATTGTTTTACAAGTCTTTCATCTTGCCTCTCAGTAATATAAACTATATCTGAAGTGTTGAACATTCTCACAAGAAGCCTAAAGTGTGTGAAATTTTATTTACTATTGTCCAGAAAGCCTATTTTTTTTACATAATTTTCCAAAACTTGTGGTAAATGGAATATGCCAGTCGTAACAAGAATGTTAATACACAAAACTTTAAATTTTTTCAAACATTGTAAAAAATCTTTTTTTCTCCCATATTAATGTCAAAATAGAAGATGGATTTAAAGAATTTTTTGCATAAATTTTCTATGAAATGAAACAGTCAGATTTTCAATTTTTTTTTCTGTAACATAATCAGTTTTAATACGCTAAAATAAATATAATAGATTTCAAATATATCAAATAAATCTTCACTCCACTTTAAATCATGTATATATAAGATATTTGTATTCAGACATTCAAACAGAAAATTAACAAGTCAAATTTGGTTTATTCAGAATTCAAATTTTCTAATTTTCTACTTCAATTGCCACTAGGTTTCACATTTAGTTTGATACATTTTATACCATTGACAAAAATTAGCTCTCTAACTTACTGTACAAGTGTTTTTCAATTTAAATTTTAAAACCGACAAGGTCACGGAATGAATATTCAAAATTTCTCAAGTGTTTTTTAAGGAGATAAAGTAAAAGTGTTGCAACGTTTAAGAAATTAATGTTTAATAAAATGTTACTTATATACGTCTATTCAAATTTCAGCTCTTACAAAATTCAACAAGGTGAAAAACTACTTTTTATTTTCAAATTTAATTTGAATATGTACATAATAGTTTTGGAGATGAAATGGTGCATAAGAGGCTGTGTTTATATAAGGCAGAGTAAACAAAAATACGTTAAGAAACTTTTTTTCAATGATCAGTAATGACTGGGATAAGTGTTGATCTATCAACGAGCAAAATCAAACAATTTTCAACACGTGCATTCAGTGAAAATAAAAAACAAATTTTCTGCTTTTTTTTCCACAAAAAATTAGCATGTTGTAAGAAAAAGCCTGAAGCCATTTTATTCTTTAAACTTTCCCTAATGTAAACTTCAAAATAATGTTCTTCTTTTTTCTTCGCAGAAACCTGAATTTTTATTCAAATATGTTCAATAACAATTCCTTCTTTCAGCGCCATTTCTTTAACTTTCTATTTTGTATTCAAGACTCCGTGCTGATTTTTTGTTGATAAAATTTACATTTGTTTTTTAATGACCCACTCTTAAGACTTTGCATTCTTTTCAGTTTTTGTAAAAAAAAAAAAAAAATACTATGCAAAATCATGCTGAACCTTATGGAACACCAAATGACACTTGGTAAGTTTGTCGACCTGGTGTTCCTTTCACAGAGTCTACCATGTGCATGTCCATTATTATAATTAGCCATGTGGACTTCAGAAGATCACAAGCAAAATCAAATCAATGTCACAAGCCTAACAAGCAGTACCCACTGTTCTATAAATGAAATTTTTGAAGAAATAAAATAGCGTTGAAGATTTTCTTTGTGTGCTGAAGTATAGGGGGCCAGTTGGTGAAGTAGATTCTATCCAACTTATTCTTCCGACACTAATTGTATCTTGTACATTACAGCCAATTTACTCCCTTAAAACTTTTCAAACTTGACAGTGAACAAGTGTGAATTAAAACCTAATTGGCCTCTTGAAATCAGTTCAGATTGCCGTGGTATAATAAGACAATTCTAGGCCCCGTATGATTGGATAATGTCACTGCTCGCGTAACTTACGAAACAATCCGATTATGATGTCAAAGTCATTATGATTCTTTTACCAGGTGTTACGGGCTTCATGCTTTTTTTTTTTTAAAGAAATTGCCAGAGCTTCAACAATTTCTTGAAAGAAATGGAAATTTTCTTTCACTTTTCTAAATTAGATTTTGTGATATAGTCAAATTTATAAGTGAAATTAATTGAAAGTTAAATTTATTACAGTTTCATTTAATAAATTCCTTGAACAAAATTCAAGGATTCCCAAAATAGACATGTGATTAATCATTAATGATGAAAGTATAATGTGAAGTTAACATTCTCTTCCAGAAAGTAAGTTATAACTGTCATGAGATATAAGCTTACTTAAGCAAAATGAAATGAAATGAATGGAGTTTTACGTCCTACTTTTCTGCACCTATATGGGCTAATTGAGGACGGGCAAACGGCATGCAGTGTGCAATGAGGGAAATTTTGCCAGGACAGCGGCATTAGCCTTCTCTTATTTTCGATTCCCAACTGTCGAGGGATCTTTAATATGCACAGCCAATAGCACACGGGACCTCGTTTTATTGTCCCATCCGCAAGACTAGACGCTTTTTCCATGTCAGCCCCTCACAACTGAATCACTGACAGGGGGAAACCAGGTTGAAAAATCCGAAAGTATCATCTTGGCCTATGCCGGGATTGAATCCTGGACCTTCAGGTTAGCGAGCAAGCATTTAACTCACTGAACCACCGCGGATCCCCTTACTTAAGCAGATTAAAGAAGCTGCAAAATTCATTGTCACTTATTGATATAATATAACAGCTTGTCTAAATATAAAAAAACACCAAAAAAAGGACACGTACCTTGATTATAGTGATTCCCTCCACTGCCTGTTCCATGTCTGAAAAAAGAACCATTAAAATCTTTTATTTTTTACAGAAGCTTAGGGCCTATTTATTGCATTTTTTATAAGATGAGGTGGGGGAAAAAGAAAACAAAGAGAGATTGATAGGAACCTAATTTCAGTTTTCAAATTATTTTGAGACAAGTGTCACCATAGGTATATTTGCTAATCTTGAAATGGTAAAAGTCAAATTACGTGCAAAGGGGAAAAACTCCCACTTTAATAAACTAATAATTTTCCAGACAACAATGGTTAGCTAAGGGAAGCAACTTTCGATTCTACTATAATTGAAATTGTATGAGATATCCATCCCTTCAAATTTATCTAGGTTATACAGAAAAAAATATCAAAAATGAAATATTTGAAATACATTTTTAACATCCTTCTGTTCAGTACCTTATCAGGAGAATGAATTTAATTGGAGTTCTATCCTACTGTACCAAATCTTATTGGGCAAATAAAGTGGATGTTTTTTTCCTACTTATTTCTGCAATATTGAAAGTTCTCATAAGATTAAATTTATAAATAGATGCAACAGATCCAGAGAAAAGTCAAATGGTAAATACCTGATCATTCTGATAGCTGAACTAGCATCTTTATCTCTATACCCACTGTCTCTAGTAAAACCTAATTGTGGTCTGTAACCAAAACCAGATCTATCATTTCCCCTTCCTCGACCTCTACCTCTAAACCCTCCCCTCTCTCCACTTCTAGCTGATCTCTCAAAATCTTCTGGTTTCAATGTCTTGGGTGGAAATCTGAAACAAAAACAAGTTTTGAAGACCCATATACGCCTAACGAAAAAGTTGAAAAAGGAAAAAAATTTAATCAGGAGAAAACTAAACTTTCTCAAACCTTTTGATTTAGGTCCAATAACATCCATTTTAAGTTTCATCAAAATCGGTTGAAAACTAAGAGAGTAATAGCATATTTAAGATTTGGGGCAAGGGCAATAACTCTGCTTGTATCGATCGAAAATAGCTCAAATTTGAACTTGATCTTCGTTTTCTGAATATATATACACATATCAAATTTCATTTGATTCCGTCAAAAACTCCAGTTTTTAGAGCGTTTACAAGGAAATGTTGATGGACCGACCGACGGATTTGGGGCAAGGGCCATAACTCTGCTTCTAACGATCGAAAATAGATCAAATTCGAACTTGATCTTTGTTTGATGAATATGTATACACATATCAAATTTCATTTGATTCCGTCAAAAACTAGTTTTTAGAGCGTTTACGAGCAAATGTTGACGGACGGACCGACGGACGGACCGACAGGGGTGACTACAATATACGTCCTCATAGAGAGATGAGGGCGTATAAAAACCAAAATTTCAATTCATCTGCCTAATAAAGAAAGACAATACTATACAGTATGAGAAAATGGAGTCCAGTATGATGGTGATATAGAATATTAAAATAATAAATTAGTGTACATACTTGGCACCTGGTAACTGTTCAGCTTTAAACAAATGATCTGGAGAATACTTTGGGTCCTGATACCGCACACTGAAGATAAATAATGAACGCTACAGTAACATGAACTCTTTAGAAGTCAGAAGGGAAGCAACTCTTATCAAGCTGAGCAGACGGCTGGTGGAAAGAACCTATTTTCCTTCACCTGTTAAGGCTAAATGCCATGCAGTATGCAAATACAGTATTCAGTTGACCAGAAGGGATGAAACTATCATTAGTTACAGTCAAAACTTTTGAAAAAGCAACATCTAAGTATCAGGATTTTAATAAGTCTCATTAGTTGTTAGTTTAAATGAATTCCAATATGTTTTCTATTACTTATAAATAAAACAGGACAACAGTAAAGTACTAACCATAAACATCTATTATCTTTTAAATGAGGTAAAGCAGGTAATGGTGATTTGACGTCACTATAAAATATACAAAAGTAAAATTATAATTATACAGTTTATTGATTTGTTCTTCAGAATATAACTAATAAGTCAGAAACAATATCACTATATTGCTAATACCTGCATGGGCCAATGGCAATATCTAGTATGTCAGCAAAAAATGGAGATGTTCAAATTTTCAACTTTTTTCTGTTTTTGCTGTATCTTATGTACCGAAAAATTGTGATGCAAAAAGAGTAAAACTACATGACAGAATAAAAGTCACTCATAAAGAGCAGCGTCCGATAAAGAATTATAACATAAAAACTCACCCTCCAGGTAGTGTGACGTTTTCATCTACAGTTATTGTTCCTCCCATGCCCTGAGTTAAACTTGTGTTAATCTCTACCCACTGTAAATACAACAAAACTATCAAAACACAATACAATTAATACAACAAAAATAATCCTTTTAGCTAACAGGGGCCTTATTCTCGAAAACTTAACCTAGATAAAATCCAGATTTTAAGAAATACAGTAATTTGATTGGATAATAAAGCTGTATTTAAAATCAATTGTAAGGATTGACCAATCAGATGACCCGAGCACTAAAATTATTGTAAGTTAAGTTTTCGAGAATAAGGCCTCTGGTCTCTCTGAAAGGGATGCAAATTTGACAAACTCAACCCCAGAGTAAAAATGCCTTATCTCACTTATGATTGTTTATTGTCCTCAGATCATTAAAGGGGTGTACCAGCTTGATACAGTAAATGAATTGAAATTTTCTAATCTCCGAAACACAATCACAAACAGAATTTCGTGAAAAATAAAACAAAATGGCAGCTGTTACTTATCTTACCTCTGAATTCTGGCCATCATATAATTCTTCAAAAAATGAAAAGGCTGGTGATTTCTGACCGAGAAATAATCTGTCATTACCTCTTGTATTTCTATATTCTAAAAAACAAACCGATTCCGTTTAATATGTAAATTTACTGTCTTTACTTGATTTCAAAGACTTCTGGAGGCTTACAGGGCTTTAGATTACATTAATCAGGGCAAGGCCACAAGAGCTCCTATGAAACCTACAGTAGCATTTTCACTAATTTAGAACTCTCTGGGTGTAATATAATTTAATTTTTGGAGGTAGGACTACCCTTATGATCAGAAAGGCCTTCAAAGATGTTGGCATCTTTTGATTTGCAGTGCTTAAGTAGCATGAAGCAACGTCTTTTTTTCTCTAATTTGGGCACAACATTTACCGTTGCAAGTAGCATGTTATCTAAAGCCCTGGCTTATTTGATACAAGCACAGTTAATCAAGATCAAAGTCAACATTTTTCAAACTGAAGAATGGAAATTAAGATCTATTAGATTATTGCTCAAAATAACAACACAACAGCATGGCAGATGAGAGTTTGAGAAACTATGTAATGGAATATTTCCTTTAAGAATGAAAGTAAATTGAATCCTTAAACTTGGCCAATAAGAGTATAACACAAAGAGTTTCAAGAAAAAACTAAACTTACTTTCGTTAGGTGTTAAATCAGGATAAACTGAACTTAATGCTGATAATAATCTCTTCTCATCTACAAACGGTAACAACGCTACTCCTTGCCACGCATATTTCTTACCATTTAAATCAATTTTAAAATCTACAGGATAAAAATCTATGATGGGTGAATCCTGGAAAGAAAAAACAAGAGGTAAACCATCAGATCTAATCCATAAATATCACTTTCACCGTAACTCTCAACACACAACATTTTAAAACAACCTGGTAAATTTACAAAGAAGAAAACATAACTAAAACCCCCTGACATATTCTAATCGGAACCATCTGAATCCCACAAATCATCTCATACTAGAATACAATATACGCTCCATTTATCATGTGGGCATATAAAACACATTATGGTTAGCTGTAATTGAGTTATAACTTCAAGGAAAATTTAAAAAACTTTCCTCCTTGAACTAGTGAACATTATATATCTCCAATCGATTTTTGCAACATATTCAATTCACTTGCATAACCTAAAACTTACTCTTGGTTTAAAATTTCTATTCAACATCAAAATCTCTCACAAATTTGATTGTTTGTTGTTAGAAAAAGTTTTATTGTTTTCACAAGATATTTAAACAACTTAACTGCCAAACATAAAGGTGGAGTGAATTGCCAACTTCATAAAAACAGACCTGTTGAAAGTTTTTCTAAAATATTTTGAGGTTAATTTTGGTTTTTCTATTATCCCTGTTTTAGGAATTTCATGTGATCATGATTTTTTTTGGAACATTCACATTATCAAAAGTAGTTTTGACTCTGATACATATATAGTTATTTCAAATATACTCTGTTATCGCTGTAAATGCAAATAATCAATCTCTAAAACTGGGATAAATAAAATAAATCTTACCGCATCACACATTAACGTCTGCCAGGTCTCTGGTAAATGTTGTTTACTGGCTGCAGGGAACACACCCATCAGCTGTTCTAGTGGTTTAAACTGCAAGAACAATTTAGTAATTATTAGCCAAGATATTTTAAATTAACCTTAGAGCTACAATCTAATATGCACATAACTTCTAGCAGATTTGTTATATCTGGGAGAATCTCTTCAAATTCTGGACTTAATTTACTCAAGCAAACAAGCAACACGAATTTGCAAATTAGAACTTCTTAACTTATTGTTCATCTGAGCTCTTGGAATCCAGTCTACAACTGCTAATGGTTGGTAAATTTTGTCATATGAGCATCAATATCGCTGCGATAAATCCAATGGGATACTTTGAATATATATGAACTCAAAATTATGATACACAATACATTTTAGAAGCCTTTTTGTGGAAAGGGCTTGATGAGACAATGCCACTTTAACTAAACATCAATAACTGACAAACTTAAATCTCAATACTGTTTACATAAACAATCTCAACTTGTTTATTTTTCTTCATGAAAGTAAACAATAAACAAAATAATATTGATCAGGTTTTGATAGTTTACAAGATTTGTTTGATATTCAATCTATTTTTTGGAATAGATTTTATATATGTTTTCAATGACATTGTGACATTGAACCAATCCTATGGTTAACTTGTGCATTGGTCAATTATATGCTGTCTTCTTTATCAAGTTAAAGTCATGAGCTTATCAATGTCACAAATTGAGGTTCTGTAATGTGTTTTGTAACAATATAATATTTGTTTTACCTTAACAACACAAGGTAATGTGTCAATTGTGAGGTTCTGTAGCACAGTGGTTAGCGCATCGTTCTTTACAAACATGACGTCATTTGCTTGGATACGAGGAAATGAAGGTTGTTATGTTTGAGAGTTCGGTCCCTGACTAGGGTGTGAAAGTCCGATGACCTTGAATAAGTCATCTTCACTCATAATTCCAGTCCACCCAGCTGTAAATGGGTACGGATAATCCAGGAAAGATCAATGCCAAGAGGTTTGGCCAAGGACCAGCTGGGAGATAGGATCCGCAAGGAACCTAAGTTGTTATCCTTGTAAAATATAGATGTTTCTTTTTTTTCTTTTTTCACAATACCATTAACATTTTAGCTTGATGTCAAATGCCTATTTCAATTGAACTTCACCATTATTATTTGTTAGTTATTTTATGGGAAGTTGTTACATGCTGGTATATATAAAATAAAAACTTACAGGCTCTGTGTTTTTCTCGAAATCATTGGGTAAATCACCAATATTAACAAAATCTGAGGCGAAGGGAGCATAATGGTAGGGGAAATACCATTTCCATGAAGGACATCCCTAAGGTAAAAAAAAAAACATTTCATATTACCATTAGCAATTGACGTTTACAAAGAAAATCTAAAAAGTTTTATCTCCATCTTTTCTGCACCAGATTAGATGTTTAATAGAGAAAACAGAGGCATAAAGCTATCATCACTGTTTGTTGATGCATCTGATAGAATTACGCCAAGGCAAAGATCAGAAAAGCATCTGATCCCAAATCAATGACATCAGATTGGAGCAAAAACATACCTGATAATAGTAACGTAAGACCCAACATAATCCTGTTACATAGTGATTGGCCACAGTATGTCTAAACTCTATATCTGAATTATCAACTTGGAATTTATTCTGATAATATCTGTCTTTCCATCCATCTTCCCATAATCTACAATATAATAGGTGAGTGATACAATGCAGTGTGCAATGAGAGAAATATATACAGCACAAGACCCATTTTTTTTCCAAACGTGAAGGAGATGAGAAAGGGTTTTGAAACAAATTTTATGAGTTACTGAATACCACTAGCAAGTTCTACTTATCTAACAAAACATCGATGACCAAGCCATGGAGCTCATTTCATAATGGAAATACCAACACTAACTTTATCGATCTCTGAAAGAAATTTGTTCTCCCAATCAAGTATAAAGTTTATTTTATCTTGCCCCTAAACAACAGCAAAGAAAGAAAATAATATATACTGGGTAGATTACTTGACGTTATCTGCAGGCTCAGGGTCAGAATCTTCATCTTCTTGTGATGGACCTTGTTGTTCAGCTGGACGTTTGACCCCTCTCTGATGATCACTGCCATTCTTCTGATCACCCTCCTTCTGGTAGGATTCTTTCCGTAATTCTTGGATTGTTTGTTTAGGATTGGAGATTGCTGCTGCATTTCTTCCTATAGGCTGCAATTACAATAACAATACTGTACTATGACTTTTTTTATACATAACTTTTGTTAAAATTGTCTCGAGATCAAAATGATAACAAACAAACAAGCACTTGCTTACACTTATTTCTGGAATAGTTTGTACACATTAATGAACAACTATTATGGATATACTACTTTTTTTTAATTTTTAGCAACGTTTCAATTCACATACAGGAATCTTTATCAAGCACAAAACAAAATTATCTGTTGTGACAGGGGTGACAACAATATATGTCCACATAGAGAGATGTGGGCGTATAAAAATGATAAATGTAAATGCATTCAACTGACAATAAAGTGCCATGTCATAGCTGATTTATACAGCATCTTCTATCATCTATCTATCTTCAAACAACGACTATCTTCAAACAACGACTATCTTCAAACAACGACTTTCTTCAAACAACGACTATCTTCAAACAACGACTATCTTCAAACAACGACTATCTTCAAACAACGACTTTCTTCAAACAACGACTTTCTTCAAACAACGACTATCTTCAAACAACGACTATCTTCAAACAACAACTATCTTCAAACAACGACCATAATCTACTTACCTGGGGAGCATATTGTCCACCTTGTTCCCATCTAGGTCTGTTTCCTTGCTTTTGCTGAAATATACGATATGTGTTACTTTTAAATACTAAGACACAAGACAACTTCAAACTTGGGTTCTCAGCAAGAATGAGGTTAGCTGTAAGGACTTTGACTTGGGGGGGAAAGGATTAGAGGAACACTATTTGTGTTTTTTATGATTTGAGTTAAAGTGTCAGTGGTAAATATTCAATTTTTCCTCAATGATGACTAACATTTTATAATTGTGACGAAATGAAGAAACCAAAAGGCTAAAGCAATAATAACTTACATCTTTCATTCTCTGTCGTTTCTGTTTATTTCTTCTTCTGAACTCCATCTGTTAAATAAAAAATTATCTTCTATAATAACATGAACCAAAGACATATGGCAAAAAATTGGACGCCACAAAGTCCAATGTAGACAAGGAACATTTTATCAAACAATCGTAGAAAATATGTTCAGATCATTTTATTGACCGTCTACGGATTTCAGAATCACAAACAAAAATGTTCCTTAATTTTCCTTTGATTTTCCCCCAAAAATGCCTCCCAAACAATCTTTCTGAGCCATCTGAGTAAACGGCGAACATTAGTACCGAACATCCATTGCCAAAATAACAATCACCTATAGAAGACAGACAGCATGACAATCAAATTTTGAGTAAATGTTATGTTCCATGACACCAAAATATTGTTCTAGCTAAAATTTGTTTGACTGCGTGATTAACGCGAATAACGTAAAACAAAAATATTTTTTTTTGTAGACAAAAGTGTTTCTCGTCTGCGTTGGGCTTAGGTCAAGAAGACACACAAAAACTCTATGTGCTTGAATTATATTGATTATGTTGTGTATAAAAACATGCTTACATCTGTATCTCTTCTCTTTTTAAAAATCTCATCTTCGACTTCTCCTAGTCCTGACATTACTAACTGGACTCGGGATAAATTAACTACGCCACTATCTGTTAGATAACCCTGTAAATAGTACAATAATATATATTACTAGTCCTGACATTACTAACTCGACTCGGGATAAATTAACTACTCCACTGTCTGTTAGATAACCCTATAAATAGTACAATAATATATATTACTAGTCCTGACTTTACTAACTGGACTCGAGATAAATTAACTACTCCACTATCTGTTAGATAACCCTGTAAATAGTACAATAATATATATTACTAGTCCTGACTTTACTAACTGGACTCGAGATAAATTAACTACTCCACTGTCTGTTAGATAACCCTGTAAATAGTACAATAATATATATTACTAGTCCTGACATTACTAACTGGACTCGGGATAAATTAACTACTCCACTGTCTGTTAGATAACCCTGTAAATAGTACAATAATATATATTACTAGTCCTGACTTTACTAACTGGACTCGAGATAAATTAACTACTCCACTATCTGTTAAATAACCCTGTAAATAGTACAATAATACATATTACTAGTCCTGACATTACTAACTGGACTCGGGATAAATTAACTACTCCACTATCTGTTAGATAACCCTGTAAATAGTACAATAATATATATTACTAGTCCTGACATTACTAACTGGACTCGGGATAAATTAACTACTCCACTGTCTGTTAGATAACCCTGTAAATAGTACAATAATATATATTACTAGTCCTGACATTACTAACTCGACTCGGGATAAATTAACTACTCCACTGTCTGTTAAATAACCCTGTAAATAGTACAATAATATATATTACTAGTCCTGACTTTACTAACTGGACTCGAGATAAATTAACTACTCCACTGTCTGTTAAATAACCCTGTAAATAGTACAATAATATATATTACTAGTCCTGACATTACTAACTGGACTCGAGATAAATTAACAACTCCACTATCTGTTAAATAACCCTGTAAATAGTACAATAATATATATTACTAGTCCTGACTTTACTAACTGGACTCGGGATAAATTAACAACTCCACTATCTGTTAAATAACCCTGTAAATAGTACAATAATATATATAACTAGTCCCGACATTACTAACTGGACTTGGGATAAATTAACTACTCCACTGTCTGTTAGATAACCCTGTAAATAGTACAATAATATATATTACTAGTCCTGACATTACTAACTGGACTCGGGATAAATTAACTACTCCACTGTCTGTTAGATAACCCTGTAAATAGTACAATAATATATATTACTAGTCCTGACATTACTAACTGAACTCAGGATAAATTAACTACTCCACTATCTGTTAGATAACCCTGTAAATAGTACAATAATATATATTACTAGTCCTGACATTACTAACTGGACTCGGGATAAATTAACTACTCCACTATCTGTTAGATAACCCTGTAAATAGTACAATAATATATATTACTAGTCCTGACATTACTAACTGGACTCGGTATAAATTAACTACTCCACTGTCTATTAGATAACCCTGTAAATAGTACAATAATATATATTACTAGTCCTGACATTACTAACTGGACTCGGGATAAATTAACTACTCCACTATCTGTTAGATAACCCTGTAAATAGTACAATAATATATATTACTAGTTCTGACATTACTAACTGGACTCTGTATAAATTAACTACTCCACTGTCTGTTAGATAACCCTGTAAATAGTACAATAATATATATTACTAGTCCTGACATTACTAACTGGACTCGGGATAAATTAACAACTCCACTATCTGTTAAATAACCCTGTAAATAGTACAATAATATATTACTAGTCCTGACATTACTAACTGGACTCGGGATAAATTAACTACTCCACTATCTGTTAGATAACCCTGTAAATAGTACAATAATATATATTACTAGTCCTGACATTACTAACTGGACTCTGTATAAATTAACTACTCCACTATCTGTTAGATAACCCTGTAAATAGTACAATAATATATATTACTAGTCCTGACATTACTAACTGAACTCAGGATAAATTAACTACTCCACTATCTGTTAGATAACCCTGTAAATAGTACAATAATATATATTACTAGTCCTGACATTACTAACTGGACTCGGGATAAATTAACTACTCCACTATCTGTTAGATAACCCTGTAAATAGTACAATAATATATATTACTAGTTCTGACATTACTAACTGGACTCGAGATAAATTAACAACTCCACTATATGTTAGATAACCCTGTAAATAGTACAATAATATATATTACTAGTCCTGACATTACTAACTGGACTTGAGATAAATTAACTACTCCACTGTCTGTTAGATAACCCTGTAAATAGTACAATAATATATATTACTAGTCCTGACATTACTAACTGGACTCGGTATAAATTAACTACTCCACTATCTGTTAGATAACCCTGTAAATAGTACAATAATATATATAACTAGTCCTGACATTACTAAGTGGACTCGAGATAAATTAACTACTCCACTGTCTGTTAGATAACCCTGTAAATAGTACAATAATATATATAACTAGTCCTGACATTACTAAGTGGACTCGAGATAAATTAACTACTCCACTGTCTGTTAGATAACCCTGTAAATAGCAATATATAATATTTATGCTTGAACATTATATTGGTGAATCATACATTGCAATACAGCATCAATACTTTACTATACTAGGCATACCATATACAGTACCGTGCAATATATATTCGTACATATAAACGGGTTGCTTTTTCGTCTTGGGTGTATACTATGAACTTCCTTCGTTCTACACGCTTCTTAAAATTTTCCAATTGTACTCCTGGACACATCCACTGTTTCTGATACATAGGTGATGGTTTTCCACCTTTGTAATAATTTTCAAGCGATGTCTAAATATATAGGGCCGTAGAGCGAATTCAATGAAAACGCCATTTTGTACGAATAGTTATTGCAAGGTACTGTATATAACTTGACATCATCCCAATGCAGATGTTCCATTTGTGAACATAAATGTTACAGAAGAGAAGATATAATGTTGAAAAGTTGAATCTATAACACTTACTCCAGTTTTATAAACAGCATTTTTATATAATTTTATCAATCTATCAATAGCCCCTTCCCTTAAAATAAAATAAAATACAATATTTAAACTTTTTAAATAATAGTAATATATGAAATTTAAGATCAATTGCAGGCTTAAAGCAATTTTAAAATATTATGTGAAACCATTTTAATTTTTTTTTAGTTTTACATCCATATGTTGTAAACGAATGCTATCTGTCAAGGTTTATCTACAATTGATAAAACACTCCATAACCAAAATGGTGCAAGTGGGAAAAGGCAACTGGAAACTCAATACCCACTAATCTCCCTAAGTGAAATAAAAAAGCTAAAATGCTTACCTAATTTCTAAAGATGGTAAATGAGGTAAAAAATCATTTCCAACAAAAAAACACATAAAAACCCAATCATCTAAAGCTCTCTGAAATGAAGAAGATGAAAATATCATAAACATAAGTATTCATTTCATAAAGGAAGTAAAGGAACTCAAGTCTGAGTTTATTGTCTGATTTAAACATCTAGACAAATTTTGCATGTCATTGTCAAATTCCAGGACGAAAAAACACAAGCTATCACAAGTGAGAAAAAACATCTGAATCTAGTGTAGATGATGGCTTACCTCAAATTCATATTGAAATGGTAAATTTGTCATTTCTAACTCTTTTTCTAAATATTCTCTTAAAACATTTAATCTTAAAAATATAAACTCCACTTCTGAGCCAAATGTTGGCGTTTGCTCACTCTACAAAAGAAAAAAAGTTTAAAATCAATCATTGAAAAATAGTAATAAATTTTTCACAAATCTTGCACATAGTTACAAAGAATAGTTTTACAAATCATCCATTCAAAATTAACGTAAACCGTATGCATTAAACATAATCACTTTAAAGTTAAGGATGTTTGCTCGGTACTAGCAAATCGTAAATTACATTTCTTCAAGAGTAAATTTCATATTGCTCTCAATTATTGCATTTATTGGACTCTGTTGGGTTTTTTTTAGTGAAGTTTACAGCACTAGACTGACCTCTGCTAATTCTTTTGGTAGTCCACAACAATCTTTCAGATCATGTCCAACTTGATTACATAAAGCACATGGTCTCTGTTGATTGGGTTTAAATTCTTCTCGAATTATAGTAAAATTAGGTTCATGGGTAGCCAGTCCTGAAATATAATAAATGAAACATTATCACAAACAAATAGAGGTTTATATATTAAGGACCTTAACATTCCAATTTGCTCACTAATCTTTGACCAAAATCTTGAAAATGACTTCATCAAAAGAATATAAACTAAAGCGTTGAAGGAAACTGTCTACCAGCTTATCCTGGTAAAAAAAATAAAATGGTTGGTTGTTATTTTACTCAGTAATTTGGAAAGATTGATCTTTAAGAGTCATCACACTTATTTCATTGGCCCTAATAAAACACAATTACACATCGTAATCGATTATTCTTAACAAAATATTGAGCCTCTTGACAACTGTATTGAAAAAAAATCTTAAAAATTAAGACTTACCCAACATAATCAAATCCGCTGAAAAATAGACAATAAGTATTATTCATAAACTGAATGAAGTTGTTTAAATTATGTCCAATCAATCTAATCTATCAAGGACTTATAAATAGCTTTTTCATCCACATGAAACAAGAAATAAAATGAATTGCTACATCAAATTTTCTAATGTACAGTATCCTGGTCTTTATATTTACAATACTTACATACATAAATAAAATAAAAAAAACAAAAGATGTGAACAACTTACCATCAGCCCCACATAAACAATGATGTGTGTTAGGATCGTGATCTGGCTGACCTATAAATGAAAAAAAAAAAAAAAAAAAAAAAATCAAATGCCTTCAGATTCCTTTAAATTGTAACAAATTCAGAATAATGTTATTAATCAGGCATCAAATTCATTAAAGGTAATTATTGCATAATGAAATAGATCTATTTCCATTTCATCATTAAAATCATTATAATATTCATCAATATCTGATTTTTGACCAAACACTTATTGATGATCTTTCCTGTATTATTTGAGCCATATTTTACCACGAAGCCATTAATAGCTAAAACAGATCTACCCAAACAATTCTTTCCAAATCATATTCATTACTGACCATGATAATTAAGATCTATATCATACCTCTTTGTTTACGGATGTAATCCATGATTTTATGTTCACCTTCACCAGGAACATTGGCATCAGAAAGTAATACTTTAATATTGGCCCAGCCTGGGTCACTATTTATTCTGTCATGGATGTAATATCGTAGACACTCAGCTAGTCGGAACATAAAAGGTGTACCCTGAAATCAACAAAATTTTAAATAGTAACATGCTTAAATGTGCAGACCCTTACCCCATTTTGTATTAAATGAAGTTGGGAAAGTTTAGTCTTTCAACCTCTATCAACAAGCACTAGCACATCTCCCAAACACTGGTTACAGACTTTGAAAAGTTTAGTCATTCGAGATATGGATTGTTGTCTGTTTGACAATTAGATCTTGCAGGTTGGAATACCCCTCAGGAATAGAAAATAAATGATGCTGCTTCTTTAACAGATTTAACCAAGTGTCCTCCTTCAACAACTTCATGCAAAATTTAGGTTTGAAAAATTATATTCAATAAATACATGAAATGAAGAATAAAAATATTACTTACTGGAGTGATACAATTGCTATCAAATCTTTCACCAGATTTTTTCTCTGGAGGTAGATGACAGCCTTTTGATGCCAACTCATTTCTTAATCTACTGATTTCTTCAGCTGTTTCTCTGTAATAAATATCAATATATAGACATGTTATATCATTATAAATACACGTAATGACTACAGAAAAAATAAAGGTGTCTAAGTGATTATTGGAAAAATTTTCTGGACTGACTGGAATATCATATGATCAATAAGAAACATGAATATTCAGTATTCCAATATAGGGATTGTAAAGAGGTTTTCTACACTTTGAATGTGTATCAGGGACACTGATAGTAATAGCATCAATTTGCGCCATTCAAATTTCCATTCTGACGTCTGTGGTTTGGACGTCAGAATTTAAATTGGAATGGCTTAAATTGATGCTATCAGTGTCCTCGATGCACACACAAAGTTTAGAAAACCTCTTTACAATCCCTTAATAATGAAATTGGCTACAAAATCTCTAGAATAACAAACAGAATCATATCCTATATAAATCCAACCTTCAGTTTGCCAAACAATTTTCATGAACATTGTTGAACTTCAGTAACAGAACATGTAGTTGAGTAAACAATTCACTTACTTGCTTTCCTTTGAGGCTCTAAATCTTCTTGATCTTTGTTGATTCATCTTAGCTCTTGGTGCCTGAAGGAAGTTGAGGAAGTCAGAATTTCAATAACAAGAAAGATTTCACCATGGACCATAATCACATTTCAGCTAAGACATGTTTTGTTTTTATCACCAACAATGTTTTTGATTTGATGCAGCTTGAACTATTATTTACACTCATACACTCTAAATACTGAACTGAAGTTCAATTTTCTTACCTAGAATGCTATAATAAACTTGCAACCCATAAAATTTACCTGCCTATATGCCTCTATTGCAAAATTTATAAAACTACGGTAGCCAAAAATGATAAAGAAACTTTTGCAGCATTGATTATTGATGATTAAAATAAGTGATAAAATAAACCTTAACGTACCACACCATCAATAGCCATGTAGAGCAACTTTCTAGGTCTAACAACAGCAAATATTCTGTCTATATATTCAAATATCAATTCCATCATTTCATCTTCATTCTTTGGTGCTGGTCTGAAAAAAAGATCAAATTTAGTTAATTTTTGATTTTTAAACAAAATATAATACAGAATTAGAAACAACATCATTGCATCTATTATACAGTTTAAATTGCTGTCTCATTTTAGGAAAAAACAAAAATCAAATTGTATTGTTTTGCATTTGAAACCTGATGATATTCTATCAAATTGCAGCAAGGGTTGTCAATTTGCTATATTTTCACAATTTAGTACCGGTATCCTGAAGGATTATTGGAAATCTGTAGGCCTATACTTACTTATCTTCGGGGTGACAACATGGATGGATGATACCATTCATATCTAGATAGAGATTATCAAACTCAACATCATTGGGATTAGGTTGACTTGTATCCACTGGTGCTTTCACTCCATTGAGTTCTTTAGGCTAGAAAATAACAACACAAGATAAGAGCTGTGTAAAATGTCACTTTAAAGGGTTACCCCTTTAAGCTACAAGAATGTCATTTAGTAACTTGTTTGGCATAAGGTAAGGAATAGGCTACTCTTTTCTTGCATTTTGTGCAAAGAGAATGCAGCTGCTTAAAGCCTAAAGCACTTTAAGTCTTAAGGTTTTGTTAAAGTAAGTTTTAGGTTTGTTTTATGGTTAAGAACAATTCTTTACTAATAAACCAAAATGTGTGCAAGTTAAATGTATGCTAAGAAATTTGCTCGAACATACAAAATTACCACTACTATTCAACGTAACTCTGTGACTGTGCCTAATCTATGAAATGGCTACAGACTTAATCTCCAAGGTACAAAGACTATTGAGGTTGACTCGGAGACAAAATCCAACTTGGAGACAATAACCGCAGATTCGACTCAGAGACACATTTTGGTCATCTCGGAGACAATATACAACTCGATAGTCGGTTGCAATAGGGGCCATTTTGGATAGGGGCCATTTTGGATAGGGGCCCAATTGACTATAACCCTTTCCGAATAAACATTAGGCTATTAATAATACTAATAGCCCGTACCGTAATTAATTCATAATAATCAAGTAAAAAAAAAATTGAGTTTTACATCCTGCAAAAGGACACAATAATAGGTATGCAATAAAAATTCAATGGATACCTTCTCTTCAACACAATGGACAACAATCGACGGATATTTCCGACTTAACCACCTAAAAAATGCTGGGACTCCCATTTTAAATAAGAAATCCTCTTTCACGTGTTGTTTTGGAAAATTATCTAGATTGGAACTCTTTTAAAATGGAGGATAGAACTTCCCATTATGTTTGGAAATCGTCTTTTTGATTGGTCAAAATATTTCTTCAGCCAATAAGAAATCATCTATCAAAAGCTAAAATATCACACAGGGTCAAGGATGAATGAAAGGTCATAGGTCAAACATGGCCGACAAAGTTCTTCTTTTGCTGTGCTCCTCTGCAAAAATTGAACGGGATCGGGGATGTGTTGAATTGGAAAAACTTCTAGAAGACAAAAATGAAGGAGAAGTCAAAGATTTTGAAGAGAAGCTGCTGAAAATCCTGTCTGATGCATCTTCTTCATGGGAATCGAAACATGGAGGACTGATGGGTTCAAAATCTATTTTGTTACACAAACATTGCAGTGAAAGTTTTCCTGATAAAATCAGAAATCATTCTATCGCTTTGCTTGAAGACGAAGAATTTCGAGTGCGAATCGCAGCAGGTTTGTAGCAGACAAATTTTATTTTTGTTATGACGGACAAAATTGAATTAAAAAATCAATATGGACAGACAGTAGGAAGTCATCATTTGTAGGATTAGTAGTAATTAATGGCAATTGTCCAACTGGAGATTAAGCCTCACCCAACAGTGATCAATAAAGAGCCAAAAGCTTAAAAAAAATCAATACACTATTAAAATGTTGGATGGTGACAATATTTCTATAAATGAGTTTTATAAGTTTTTAAAGGTCACATTTCTTGGCACAAATTTCAACGTCTGTTATAATTTAAGTGTGGTAATTTAAAGAAAACTGAAAAAACAATTACTTGACAAATTAAATTGTAGTCAATAACCAATTGGTCCTAAAATTTGCTTAAAAACTACTCCACGAAAAAACAATTGTCCCTAGAAAAAATAAAAGTCGCCCTTAAATATTGAAAATTTCCTAAAAATGAACTGAAAATTATTAATTTTTAATTCTATTTCTATCGTAGGGGAAGTGCTGGGTGTATTATGTAAGAAAATTGGAAGTGTGGTTTATAGAGAAACTAAAGATAAAATACTAGAAGGCATCAGGACAAACTTAGAAAGACAAGTTTTTGAAGATGACAGCCCAGATGAGTCTACAATCAAATTAACAGAAAAACTGGCACCTGAAAGTTCCAATGATGAACCAAAAACTCCTGCAACCAGACAAAGGGTAAATATTTCCTGAACACATGAAATGGGAAATATTTTTATAACAAAATGAAAAACTGTATCTTTTCTGAGGAGAAAAAAAAATGTGCTATGCCTATGTAAAACTAGTTTAAGAGCTTAATATGTCCAACTAATGGATGGTGCTCAAGATTTCACTATTGACAAAACGTCATGAATGATTTTTTTCAATTTTTATTACAGAGAGACAGTAAAGATGCTGCCCAGATTTTTCATGATACTGCAGGCTGGAAATCTCTAGAAACTTGGATGAAGTAAGTACCGTAGCTTATTGTTTATCATTCCGAAACTAGTTTGATATTCTTTATACCGTAAATATATTAACAAAGCCTCATATATTCAAAAGAAGAATTAGGTGATGCTATTGATTTGAACTTTTATTAAAAAAAAATGTTTGTAACAGGGACACTGATAGCATCAATTTGCACCATTTATTTTTTCAGTTAGACATTGGTACTAAAATTAAGTGTACCGGTACCGGTATATGTCATTATTTATACTTTTGTAGATGTTTACAAAATGTAATAGATGGATGTGGTTATAGATTTAGTGAATAATAATAATACATGTATATATCTGAACATGTTTTAGCTTGTAATCTACAATTTTTGTTGGATGTATTATCTATGATATGTTTATATTTTCTAGATGTTTACAGAATGTAATAGATGGATGTGGTTATAGATTTAATGAATTTGTTGATCAACAATTATTAGATTTGATATTCAGCTCATTAACTCACACCAACAGATTTGTCAGAGAAACAGGTTATTATGTCTGTTCATCACTTGTAGCTTGTGGCTTTAATGATCAAGGTAGGTAACTCACACCAATAGATTTGTCAGAGAAACAGGTTATTATGTCTGTTCATCACTTGTAGCTTGTGGCTTTAATGATCAAGGTAGGTAACTCACACCAATAGATTTGTCAGAGAAACAGGTTATTATGTCTGTTCATCACTTGTAGCTTGTGGCTTTAATGATCAAGGTAGGTAACTCACACCAATAGATTTGTCAGAGAAACAGGTTATTATGTCTGTTCATCACTTGTAGCTTGTGGCTTTAATGATCAAGGTAGGTAACTCACACCATAGAAATGTAGATAGGGAATAATAACACAAGATTTATGCATGGCACGCATGCGTTGAATTGGAGATATGCCCATAACTTCCGGTTTCTGCAAGAAGTTATATTAATTTAAAAGCCATGATAAACGCGATTTAATTCGAACGGAACATCCAGTCTCTCTGCCACAGTATCACTTAGAGTCAACTAGTCCTAGAGGAGAAACTAGATCAACCATAACTTGAAACAGAAGTTCAGTAGACGATGAGTAGACTAAGACTTCCAGTCTTATACATTTCTATGCTCACACCAATAGATTTGTCAGAGAAACATGCTATTATGTCTGCTCTTCTCTGGTAGCTTGTGGCTTTAATGATCAAGGTAAGGGTTCAGGGATGTGGATTTGGTTCAATTTGCCACATGTGTTTGACTGTACCTAAAAAAAATCATATTTGATCTTGATGAAAATAAATGTAATTTAAGATTAACATCACAAATTGAAAAAGTTAGCTATTCTAATATTTTTGTTTAAGTATAAAAATAATGGATAAATGAATACATGTATACCTTATTATATTGTTTAGTAGAAGCAGATGAAGGGGTAAATAGATTGGAAGGAAATGCTATCTATGAACATGGTGAACAATTTGCTGAATATCTAGGGAAAGGTTTATCAGATAACTGGAGTCAGGTATGTCTCTGTGTCTTTTTATTTTTACTGACTGTAGCTCAATGAATCAAACAAAAAGTGCATTTCCATTTGACATTACTCAACATTGTATGAACTCTTCCTCATATGCTTTTTAAAATGTTCCTTTCCTTACTCCTGTCAAATCATATTCAGCCTTGTCTTATGTTGTATTTAATGTTTTGAATTTAAAGTAGCCTACTTATCAAGACAGATGAAAGGGGAATATAATCTCTTATTAACTTTTGCCTAGAAGCTAACTTTTGACTGTAAAATTTGTAGGTGAGGCTAGCAGGGTCAGTTGCTACAAGAAAGTTTTTATCAAGTTTACCGTCTGATGAAATACGAGAGAAATATTATCCAGTCCTTTTACCTCGCATGTGTTTAAACAGGTAAGACAAATATGACAATTACAAAAATAAAAAGTGACATTGATATAGCTCTGTCTGTAGCTCAATGGATTGTTTTCTCGGGTTTAACCCTCCTCAAGGTGCGATCAATTACACCACAGTGAATGACTCGGAAAGTAAGCTTACCGTCATTCTCTATCTCAAATTCATTAGATATGGAACTAAGACTGATGCTGTCCAGTTGAGAAAACTATTAATGCCATAAATTGAAATTTATTTTCTAGGTATTATGTAGCAGAGGGAGTAAGAATTTATTCTCAAGATACATGGAAGACTATAACTCATGGTGAAGGGAGAAATTTGGTTGAGAGACATATTGGAGCTGTTGTAAGTATTTAACACTAATTTTGAATTCTAACAATAAAATTCTCTTTTCGGCACTAATGACATGAAATTATGTTTCATAAATCATAACCTACTGTTCTGTACCTTTTATTATGTTAACTGTATTCTTCTATTCTGTACAAGTATTGAAATAAAGCATATTTAACCTAATAAAAAAAGTGTTATTGCCCACTTTGCTTTTTAAATTAAGTTAAGTTTTACTTCCTTCATCAGAACTGATTTGATATTACATGTATATACTATATAATGTTTTGAAAATTAATTTAAATACATATATTTGTAGGTAGATTATTATATAGAGCAGAGTAATGCTGATAATCATGCTGTAAGAGAAGCAGCCTGTGCCTGTATTGCAGAATTAGGACTCAAAGTAAGATTTTTCACTTCTCTGTTATTGTGATCTTTGTTTTGCTGGTTATTCTGGTTATTCTGGTTATTTTACTGTTTGCCTAAGAACTGAAATTTTTAGACATTTTCTATTTTCTTTAATTCTCATAAAATTTCTCATACTTTTTATCATAAATTTGTGCAAAATTTTGTACTGATTTTGAAACTGGAAGTTTACTTAGTCAGTGAGATATTTTTTTTTTTAAAAAACTGTCAAATTCTATGTTGGATTTTGTGGTTTGTATTCACACTCAATATATCGTTAAAAATGTCCGATTGGCAAAAAATAAATAAACAGCCTTGATATAAAACAAATGATAATGATATCATAAGAAATATTCTTCAAAAAATTATAATAAATAAAATATGGAATATTATTTCAGGCCAAGAAAGAGGCAGTGAGTCCATACATCAGTCAATTATTAGATGCTTTAATTGTCTGTTTTAATGATGACAGTTGGCCAGTTAGAGATGGTAGGTTGATTTCTGGTTTTCATTTTGGAGTGGATGCCATAAGTCAAGACAATGCCTTCAGGGTTTTCAACCAAGTCTCTGACATGGTTTGGAGGGGCTGACATGAAAAAAGCAATTCGTCGTTTGCATGGGACAATAAACCAAGACACCTTATGCTATAGAGTGTCATTCTGCAGAAGCAATCTAATTAAAATTAGATTACATTTCGTTTCGGTTATTTTTTGATTGTCGACTCCATGTAATCTAAAGACTTGTATAAGGAGGTCATCTTCTGGTGACGAAAATTTCAGCCAATCAAAATCTACGCTTCAAGATTGCGGGTCTATGCATTGATATACATTGTGGGAAGACGAAACAGAAAGTAAAGCGACACAGCTGTCCAAATTATGACGCAATACAAAATATTCAAATATAAACGGTGTTCTGATTGGCCGAGGGGTGGCACATGCTATAAATAGCTTATTCGTAACCAGAAGATGACCTCCTTATACAAATCTTTAGATTACATGGAGTCGACAATCAAAAAATAACCAAAACGAAATGTAATCTAATCTTAATTAGATTGAGGCAGAAGTGACTGTCCGTTATCAAGCACTTCATGGTATTACCATCTAGATTATCCTAAATCAGATCAGAAAAAGGGGATGTGAAACTAAATTTCAGTTTATTTACAATAAATTGTTTTTTTTTTTAGCTGCATGTGTTGCTTGTGGTAATTTTATCAAATGTTTCCCTGACGAGTCAAGGTAGGTTTTTGTTGTTTTATACGATATGAAGGTTAAAGCAGGCACATGCTGCCACTCTGTTAATGTGTTTGTCAACTGGTTTAATCAGTCTTCACGCTGAGAAGTTATCTAATACATGTACATAGATGTCGGATTACGCAGAATGTCATAGTACCCAGATGTCGAAAATGACAGAGTACACTGTACATATTAATTTGACAATGAGTATTGTTGTTATCATAATGATTTTTGGGTTTATAAATTTCGAGTATTTTTTTCAGGGTTTTTAAGTTGTTACATTTATATTGTAGATCGCGAATGCCAGCTTTATATCCCCTATTTTTCACGAATCTACAAGATAGTATATCATCAGTTAGACAGGGTGCTGCTCTAGCTCTAACTAATGTTTTTAAAGCTTATGGTAGAGTATTGTTTTCTTACTTAACCGGTTTGTCATCAGTCTGTACACTAGGAACCTAAACTAGAAACAGTTTCCTCATTTGTTTTTTTTTAAATTAGTAAAGACAGACATTAAAAAGCTGTTTTTCTTTTCAATTTCATTTTATTTCAATTTCATTTCAATTTCATTTCAATTATAATTTCAATTTCATTTCAATTATAATTTCAATTTCATTTCAATTTCATTTCAATCTCATTTCAATCTCATTTTCATTTCAATCTCATTTTCATTTCGATCTCATTTTCATTTCCATTATCATTTCAATTTTATTTCAATTTTATTTCAATTTCAATTGACAGGAGAAGATAGTCAAGAGATGATACTAAGTAAAATAAAGGAAGGATTAGATGGAGTAGAAAAACAGCCCTCCGTCAATGAGAAATACAGTGATTTAGAGAAAGGACCAGCGACGTATGGAGTAGTGAAAAAACTACGAGACAACGATATGGAACTTCATACAGACAAACAGGTTGGTATTGGCTGTAGTTAGTTTTGAGAAAAGTTTCTCTTCCCTTACATGACTATTATTTTTCAAGAACACATGTTATAATCCATATATTATTTTACCTTATTTAGATGTATTCCTGTGGATCCTTGGCGCCAAAAATGGGACGAGGATCAAGTAATAGGAGTGGAGGTTGCATGGATCATAAATTCCGTAAACCTTCAGAACCCTGGGAACTAGCAGATGGGTATGTAATTATCACAATCAAATTGCTTTTTGTTAAAGGAATACAACCTCTTAGAATGAATAAAAAATCTAAATTTTTAAACTTGGTCAATAGGAGTGTATATTCATCAGGGGACTTACCTGATGGCATAACTATACAACAGATTACCTAAATAGTCTGATAAATCCAAAAAAATATGTTTATATTCAAAAATTGAAATACGCTTACTGAAATTTGAAGTGTTTTTCAATAATAACCTGTCATTGTATGGAAAATTACTTGGTTATTGATTGGTATATTTAATTACATTTGTATACTTTGAAAACGGTTGATGAATATATACTTTTATTGACCAAATTTGAGAACTTATTTTTTTGGTTCATTCTAAGAGATGGTATCGCTTTAAGTAACATATCTTGACATCAAGTTGTAATTTCAAGATACTACTGTTTGATTAGTCAATCCTTAGACGGTAATCCAAGGGGCTTATTTTGAAACATGTCTAGTACGTTATTTGGATTTCCAGTCCCTGCAAGTTAAAGATACCTTCTCTTGAAACTTTAAAACTTGAATGAAAATTTGCCTTCGAGATACTGCAATATTTTTCCTCAATGCAGGTTATAATCAGTATTAATATATTTTGATTGATTTAAGGTGTATTTATATAGTGTTAGAACTATCTAAGATACAGACAGTTCACCAACCACTGTGTAAACTGATACCTAATCTAGTAAAAGCTGTTTCTTATCACCATTATCCACAACATGTTGTTTTACTAGAGACATTGTGTAAACAGGTAGGGATTTTAGATATTTAGCATATTGAAATCCTGTTTATCATATTGAAATCCTGTTTAGCAATTAGCATATTGAAATCCTGTTTATCATACCGAAATCCTGTTTATCATATTGAAATCCTGTTTAGCAATTAGCATATTGAAATCCTGTTTATCATATTGAAATCCTGTTTAGCAATTAGCATATTGAAATCCGGTTTATCATATTGAAATCCTGTTGAGCAAAATAAAATTCTGTTTAGCAATAAGTATATCCTGTACATCAGCTCAATACAAAGGGTTGAACATTTCATGAAAAAAATGTAAATCTGTGGTAAAATAATCCATATGTTAAATGTTGTTTCAGTTACCAGGGATTGCCCGTGGTTTAGGTAAAAGATTATTTAAGATGTATATTGAAATGTTTCTAGATGCTATATTCTACAGCTTGGTGAGTACACTGACATATTTCTTTTAATGGAATGATAAGATAGGATAGACTAAGGTATCATACTAGACTAGTGGCTAGATAACCTTGTATACTATATGGAAGTCACCATATTGAATGAATTATAGTTCAGCCAATCACAGTCGTTTTTCAGAGAGTGTTGTCTTCTTTCGCAGTAAAAACCTGCCAATCAAAATCAATCTCCGAACAAGACTGTGGGCAAGATGGCCGCCTATCATCTTTATATAGCCTTGAACAAAATGACTGGAGAAAGTGGGAAACTCGGGTACTGTGAACTTGGAAAATTGTCACCATTTGTGGGAAATCGTGATTTTTTGATACCCCTTAAGCCAGAAAAAATTTATTATGATATTAATTGTTTCTAGGAAACATTTTTTCCACCTTTGTTTTTGACTCAATGTCATATGTTATTATACGACTAGTTCAGCTGTATTTGGTTACACGGTCTAATAAAACAAAATATATTGAGATTGGATTAATTCTGGTTATGATCATAGCAAAGGGACATTGTGTATACTGTAATTTTTTAATAACAAAAAAGTTAATTTAAAAACAGAAATTTAATTTATTCTTGATTTTTTTCAGAAATGTGATAATATGTTGACATCAAACGCAGCAAGCCAGTGTTTATTAGATCTTAATGAGTTTATAGGACCAGCTATATTCCGTGGTCGTATTGAACAATATGATAACAGGTAAGTTTATAGGACCAGCTATATTGTGGGCTTATTAAACAATATGATAACAGGTAGGTTTATAGGACCAGCTATATTTCGTGGTCGTATTGAACAATAGGTAGGTTTATAGGACCAGCTATATTCCGTGGCCGTATTGAACAATATGATAGCAGGTAGGTTTATAGGACCAGCTATATTTCGTGGTCGTATTGAACAATAGGTAAGTTTATAGGACCAGCTATATTCCGAGGTTATTGAACAATATGATAACAGGTAGGTTTATAGGACAGCTATATTCCGTGGTCGTATTGAACAATATGATAACAGGTAGGTTTACAGGACCAGCTATATTCCGTGGTCGTATTGAACAATATGATAACAGGTAGGTTTATAAGACCAGCTATATTCCGAGGTTATTGAACAATATGATAACAGGTAGGTTTATAAGACCAGCTATATTCCGAGGTCGTATTGAACAATATGATAACAGGTAGGTTTATAGGACAGCTATATTCCGTGGTCGTATTGAACAATATGATAACAGGTAGGTTTACAGGACCAGCTATATTCCGTGGTCGTATTGAACAATATGATAACAGGTAGGTTTATAAGACCAGCTATATTCCGAGGTTATTGAACAATATGATAACAGGTAGGTTTATAAGACCAGCTATATTCTGTGGTCGTATTAAACAATATGATAACAGGTAGGTTTATAAGACCAGCTATATTCCGAGGTCGTATTGAACAATATGATAACAGGTAGGTTTATAAGACCAGCTATATTCTGTGGTCGTATTAAACAATATGATAACAGGTAGGTTTATAAGACCAGCTATATTCCGAGGTCGTATTGAACAATATGATAACAGGTAGGTTTATAAGACCAGCTATATTCCGTGGTCGTATTAAACAATATGATAACAGGTAGGTTTATAAGACCAGCTATATTCCGAGGTCGTATTGAACAATATGATAACAGGTAGGTTTATAGGACCAGCTATATTCTGTGGTCGTATTGAACAATATGATAACAGGTAGGTTTATAGGACCAGCTATATTCTGTGGTCGTATTGAACAATATGATAACAGGTAGGTTTATAAGACCAGCGATATTCCGAGGTCGTATTGAACAATATGATAACAGGTAGGTTTATAAGACCAGCTATATTCCGAGGTTATTGAACAATATGATAACAGGTAGGTTTATAAGACCAGCTATATTCCGAGGTCGTATTGAACAATATGATAACAGGTAGGTTTATAGGACCAGCTATATTCCGTGGTCGTATTGAACAATATGATAACAGGTAGGTTTATAAGACCAGCTATATTCCGTGGTCGTATTGAACAATATGATAACAGGTAGGTTTATAGGACAGCTATATTCCGTGGTCGTATTGAACAATATGATAACAGGTAGGTTTATAGGACCAGCTATATTCCGTGGTCGTATTGAACAATATGATAACAGGTAGGTTTATAAGACCAGCTATATTCCGTGGTCGTATTGAACAATATGATAACAGGTAGGTTTATAGGACCAGCTATATTCCGTGGTCGTATTGAACAATATGATAACAGGTAGGTTTATAGGACAGCTATATTCCGTGGTCGTATTAAACAATATGATAACAGGTAGGTTTATAGGACCAGCTATATTATGTGGTTATTGAACAATATGATAACAGGTAGGTTTATAGGACCAGCTATATTCTGTGGTCGTATTGAACAATATGATAACAGGTAGGTTTATAGGACCAGCTATATTCCGTGGTCGTATTGAACAATATGATAACAGGTAGGTTTATAAGACCAGCTATATTCCGTGGTCGTATTGAACAATATAATAACAGGTAGGTTTATAAGACCAGCTATATTCCGTGGCCGTATTGAACAATATGATAGCAGGTAGGTTTATAGGACCAGCTATATTTCGTGGTCGTATTGAACAATAGGTAAGTTTATAGGACCAGCTATATTCCGAGGTTATTGAACAATATGATAACAGGTAGGTTTATAGGACAGCTATATTCCGTGGTCGTATTGAACAATATGATAACAGGTAGGTTTACAGGACCAGCTATATTCCGTGGTCGTATTGAACAATATGATAACAGGTAGGTTTATAAGACCAGCTATATTCCGAGGTTATTGAACAATATGATAACAGGTAGGTTTATAAGACCAGCTATATTCCGAGGTCGTATTGAACAATATGATAACAGGTAGGTTTATAGGACAGCTATATTCCGTGGTCGTATTGAACAATATGATAACAGGTAGGTTTACAGGACCAGCTATATTCCGTGGTCGTATTGAACAATATGATAACAGGTAGGTTTATAAGACCAGCTATATTCCGAGGTTATTGAACAATATGATAACAGGTAGGTTTATAAGACCAGCTATATTCTGTGGTCGTATTAAACAATATGATAACAGGTAGGTTTATAAGACCAGCTATATTCCGAGGTCGTATTGAACAATATGATAACAGGTAGGTTTATAAGACCAGCTATATTCTGTGGTCGTATTAAACAATATGATAACAGGTAGGTTTATAAGACCAGCTATATTCCGAGGTCGTATTGAACAATATGATAACAGGTAGGTTTATAAGACCAGCTATATTCCGTGGTCGTATTAAACAATATGATAACAGGTAGGTTTATAAGACCAGCTATATTCCGAGGTCGTATTGAACAATATGATAACAGGTAGGTTTATAGGACCAGCTATATTCTGTGGTCGTATTGAACAATATGATAACAGGTAGGTTTATAGGACCAGCTATATTCTGTGGTCGTATTGAACAATATGATAACAGGTAGGTTTATAAGACCAGCGATATTCCGAGGTCGTATTGAACAATATGATAACAGGTAGGTTTATAAGACCAGCTATATTCCGAGGTTATTGAACAATATGATAACAGGTAGGTTTATAAGACCAGCTATATTCCGAGGTCGTATTGAACAATATGATAACAGGTAGGTTTATAGGACCAGCTATATTCCGTGGTCGTATTGAACAATATGATAACAGGTAGGTTTATAAGACCAGCTATATTCCGTGGTCGTATTGAACAATATGATAACAGGTAGGTTTATAGGACAGCTATATTCCGTGGTCGTATTGAACAATATGATAACAGGTAGGTTTATAGGACCAGCTATATTCCGTGGTCGTATTGAACAATATGATAACAGGTAGGTTTATAAGACCAGCTATATTCCGTGGTCGTATTGAACAATATGATAACAGGTAGGTTTATAGGACCAGCTATATTCCGTGGTCGTATTGAACAATATGATAACAGGTAGGTTTATAGGACAGCTATATTCCGTGGTCGTATTAAACAATATGATAACAGGTAGGTTTATAGGACCAGCTATATTATGTGGTTATTGAACAATATGATAACAGGTAGGTTTATAGGACCAGCTATATTCCGTGGTCGTATTGAACAATATGATAACAGGTAGGTTTATAAGACCAGCTATATTCCGAGGTCGTATTGAACAATATGATAACAGGTAGGTTTACAGGACCAGCTATATTCCGTGGTCGTATTGAACAATATGATAACAGGTAGGTTTATAGGACAGCTATATTCCGAGGTCGTATTGAACAATATGATAACAGGTAGGTTTATAGGACCAGCTATATTCCGTGGTCGTATTGAACAATATGATAACAGGTAGGTTTATAGGACAGCTATATTCCGTGGTCGTATTAAACAATATGATAACAGGTAGGTTTATAGGACCAGCTATATTCCGTGGTCGTATTGAACAATATGATAACAGGTAGGTTTATAGGGCCAGCTATATTCCGTGGTCGTATTGAACAATATGATAACAGGTAGGTTTATAGGACCAGCTATATTCTGTGGTCGTATTGAACAATATGATAACAGGTAGGTTTATAGGACCAGCTATATTCCGAGGTCGTATTGAACAATATGATAACAGGTAGGTTTATAGGACCAGCTATATTCCGTGGTCGTATTGAACAATATGATAACAGGTAGGTTTATAGGACCAGCTATATTCTGTGGTCGTATTGAACAATATGATAACAGGTAGGTTTATAGAACCAGCTATATTCCGTGGTCGTATTGAACAATATGATAACAGGTAGGTTTATAAGACCAGCTATATTCTGTGGTCGTATTGAACAATATGATAACAGGTAGGTTTATAGAACCAGCTATATTCCGTGGTCGTATTGAACAATATGATAGCAGGTAGGTTTATAAGACCAGCTATATTCTGTGGTCGTATTAAACAATATGATAACAGGTAGGTTTATAGAACCAGCTATATTCCGTGGTCGTATTGAACAATATGATAGCAGGTAGGTTTATAAGACCAGCTATATTCTGTGGTCGTATTGAACAATATGATAACAGGTAGGTTTATAGGACCAGCTATATTCTGTGGTTATTGAACAATATGATAACAGGTAGGTTTATAAGACCAGCTATATTCCGTGGTCGTATTGAACAATATGATAACAGGTAAGTTTATAGGACCAGCTATATTCCGTGGTCGTATTGAACAATATGATAACAGGTAGGTTTATAGGACCAGCTATATTCCGTGGTCGTATTGAACAATATGATAACAGGTAAGTTTATAGGACCAGCTATATTCCGTGGTCGTATTGAACAATATGATAACAGGTAAGTTTATAGGACCAGCTATATTCCGTGGTCGTATTGAACAATATAATAACAGGTAGGTTTATAGGACCAGCTATATTCCGTGGTCGTATTGAACAATATGATAACAGGTAAGTTTATAGGACCAGCTATATTCCGTGGTCGTATTGAACAATATGATAACAGGTAGGTTTACAGGACCAGCTATATTCCGTGGTCGTATTGAACAATATGATAACAGGTAAGTTTATAGGACCAGCTATATTCTGTGGTTATTGAACAATATGATAACAGGTAGGTTTACAGGACCAGCTATATTCTGTGGTCGTATTGAACAATATGATAACAGGTAGGTTTATAAGACCAGCTATATTCCGTGGTCGTATTGAACAATATGATAATATGGTAGGTTTATAAGACCAGCTATATTCCGTGGTCGTATTAAAAAATATGATAGCAGGTAGGTTTATAGGACCAGCTATATTCTGTGGTCGTATTGAACAATATGATAACAGGTAGGTTTATAAGACCAGCTATATTCCGTGGTCGTATTAAACAATATGATAGCAGGTAGGTTTACAGGACCAGCTATATTCTGTGGTCGTATTGAACAATATGATAACAGGTAGGTTTACAGGACCAGCTATATTCCGTGGTCGTATTAAACAATATGATAACAGGTAGGTTTATAGGACCAGCTATATTCTGTGGTCGTATTGAACAATATGATAACAGGTAGGTTTACAGGACCAGCTATATTCTGTGGTCGTATTGAACAATATGATAACAGGTAGGTTTACAGGACCAGCTATATTCCGTGGTCGTATTAAACAATATGATAACAGGTAGGTTTATAGGACCAGCTATATTCCGTGGTCGTATTGAACAATATGATAACAGGTAGGTTTATAGGACCAGCTATATTCCGTGGTCGTATTGAACAATATGATAACAGGTAGGTTTATAGGACCAGCTATATTCCGTGGTCGTATTGAACAATATGATAACAGGTAGGTTTATAGGACCAGCTATATTCCGTGGTCGTATTGAACAATATGATAACAGGTAGGTTTATAGGACCAGCGATATTGTGGGCTTATTGAACAAAATGATAGCAGGATTTTATCTCAGCTATTCACTAACTGTTTGACCAATAAAATATTTTGTCTCAGAACCTGGAATTTCTTAGCTACTAGTATTCTAATCCATAATAATGTTCACAACTCTCCCTCGAAATAGAAGCCTTCAAATCCCTGTGTAGCCATAATTATGAGCGTTTGAAAGTAATAAAAAATACGACTCGTCGTTTAGGAAGACTATGCCTTATACAGAAAATGAAGAATAAATGGTTAGGTAGGTATATAATTGTAGGGATTTTGCGATTTTTGTGCAGTTATAGTACTTCTGAGGACTATTTACATATATTCAAGGCTCAAATCGATCCTCGAAAATGCTGAACAGTCCCTTTTAACATATTACTGATTAGGTTAATTTCTAATAGAATCAATGTAAATTATTAAATTTCAGATATTTAAAAGAATTAGATAGAGTTATGCCTCCTGCACCACCAATGTAAAGTACCAGTGGCAGTATGATACATAGACAGACTCTGTTCTGACCATCTCTTACAGGAATATTGACAGTGACCACAAGAACATTTTCTGTTAAAAACTTAAAAAAATTGTTATCTGAATGATAAATAAAAAATGAGTTATTGTTCTTTTCTTATATTCAGACAAAATTCAATAGACAATAGGCCAAGGTAACTGACCAAATTCAGAAAACAAATTAAATTTACTTGGCGCACTAGGATTCTAACAATTGACCCCAAAGCTGGCGAACAAGTGTGGATAAACTCTTTTTCTGTAAAGGATTATATAGTCCTCCAATACAGCAGTTATGCACAGCTAACCCTAATTGCCTTTCACCCCATTTCCTGAGCTAACCCTAGTTGTCTTTTATCACAGAAAGGGTCATTATCTTGCTTCAATATAGCCGTATCGCATATGAAATTAAAGAGTACTTCGAAGCAAGGCAAGAAAAATTCTGATGCCTGTGCCCGTGCTTTCGAAAGTTGGCCTGTTGTCGGCTTTCACCCCCTAATACCTAATTTGCTTTCTACCAATTTAAACACTCTTTGCACCATTTTGCAGGTAAGGAGAAACTTAAAACTGGCCTATTAAACCGCCCTAAGATAATTTTTCGGTCATAGATTGTGTTGGAAGTGTGCGCTACGACGTGCTTTTTCATTTGGTATGCGGAAGTCCTATATTTGAGCAAGCTTTCACCCTTTCCTGAGCTAACCCTAGTTTGCATTCCAAAATCAGAGTTACCCTTAGGGTTAACCCCAGCTAACCCTAGGGTTAGTGTTGGGGTTAACCCTAAGTCTCGATAGCCGAGTGGTCTCCGTAGCTTTTTGTCAACTTTGAGGTCCCTGGTTCGATTCCCACTTGCAGTATTGGTATTTTTTTTTTCAAGTCAAACACTGTCTCCTCAATCATTTTCAGACAACACAATAATTTTATCAAAATTGGGCAAGGCTGTGTATAGCTAACCCTAATTTGCTTTCTCCCAATTTAAACCCTCTTTGCACCATTTTGCAGGTAAGGAGAAACTTAAAACTGGCCTATTAAACCGCCCTAAGATCATTTTTTCGGTCATAGATTGTGTTGGAAGTGTGCGCTACGACGTGCTCTTTCATTTGGTATGCGGAAGTCCTATATTTGAGCAAGCTTTCACCCTTTCCTGAGCTAACCCTAGTTTGCATTCTAAAATCAAGAGTTACCCTTAGGGTTAACCCAGGTAACCCTAGGGTTAGTGTTGGGGTTAACCCTAAGTCTCGATAGCCGAGTGGTCTCCGTAGCTTTTTGTCAACTTTGAGGTCCCAGGTTCGATTCCCACTTGCAGTATTGGTATTTTTTTTATTTTTTTTCAAGTCAAACACTGTCTCCTCAATCATTTTCAGACAACACAATAATTTTATCAAAATTGGGCAAGGCTGTGCATAGCTAACCCTAATTTGCTTTCTACCAATTTAAACCCTCTTTGCACCATTTGCAGGTAAGGAGAAACTTAAAACTGGCCTATTAAACAACCCTAAGATCATTTTTTCGGTCATAGATTGTGTTGGAAGTGTGCGCTACGGCGTGCTCTTTCTTTTGGTATGCGGAAGTCTTATATTTGAGCAAGCTTTCACCCTTTCCTGAGCTAACCCTAGTTTACATTCCAAAATCAGAGTTACCCTTAGGGTTAACCCCAGCTAACGCTAGGGTTACTGTTGGGGCCTTAAGTCTCGATAGCCGAGTGGTCTCCGTAGCTTTTTGTCAACTTTGAGGTCCCAGGTTCGATTCCCACTTGCAGTATTGGTATTTTTTTATTTTTTTTCAAGTCAAACACTGTCTTCTCAATCATTTTCAGACAACACAATAATTTTATCAAAATTGGGCAAGGCTGTGCATAGTTAACCCTAATTTGCTTTCTCCCAATTTAAACCCTCTTTGCACCATTTTGCAGGTAAGGAGAAACTTAAAACTGGCCTATTAAACCGCCCTAAGATAATTTTTTCGGTCATAGATTGTGTTGGAAGTGTGAGCTACGACGTGCTCTTTCATTTGGTATGCGGAAGTCCTATATTTGAGCAAGCTTTCACCCTTTCCTGAGCTAACCCTAGTTTGCATTCTAAAATCAAGAGTTACCCTTAGGGTTAACCCAGGTAACCCTAGGGTTAGTGTTGGGGTTAACCCTAAGTCGCGATAGCCGAGTGGTCTCCGTAGCTTTTTGTCAACTTTGAGGTCCCAGGTTCGATTCCCACTTGCAGTATTGGTATTTTTTTAATTTTTTTCATGTCAAACACTGTCTCCTCAATCATTTTCAGACAACACAATAATTTTATCAAAATTGGGCAAGGCTGTGCATAGCTAACCCTAATTTGCTTTCTCCCAATTTAAACCCTCTTTGCACCATTTTGCAGGTAAGGAGAAACTTAAAACTGGCCTATTAAACCGCCCTAAGATCATTTTTTCGGTCATAGATTGTGTTGGAAGTGTGCGCTACGACGTGCTCTTTCATTTGGTATGCGGAAGTCCTATATTTGAGCAAGCTTTCAACCTTTCCTGAGCTAACCCTAGTTTGTATTCTAAAATCAAGAGTTACCCTTAGGGTTAACCCAGGTAACCCTAGGGTTAGTGTTGGGGTTAACCCTAAGTCGCGATAGCCGAGTGGTCTCCGTAGCTTTTTGTCAACTTTGAGGTCCCAGGTTCGATTCCCACTTGCAGTATTGGTATTTTTTGTTTTTTTTCAAGTCAAACACTGTCTCCTCAATCATTTTCAGACAACACAATAATTTTATCAAAATTGGGCAAGGCTGTGCATAGCTAACCCTAATTTTCTTTCTACCAATTTAAACCCTCTTTGCACCATTTGCAGGTAAGGAGAAACTTAAAACTGGCCTATTAAACAACCCTAAGATCATTTTTTCGGTCATAGATTGTGTTGGAAGTGTGCGCTACGACGTGCTCTTTCATTTGGTATGCGGAAGTCCTATATTTGAGCAAGCTTTCACCCTTTCCTGAGCTAACCCTAGTTTGCATTCCAAAATCAGAGTTACCCTTAAGGTTAACCCCAGCTAACCCTAGGGTTAGTGTTGGGCTTAACCCTAAGTCTCGATAGCCGAGTGGTCTGCGTAGCTTTTTGTCAACTTTGAGGTCCCAGGTTCGATTCCCACTTGCAGTATTGGTATTTTTTTTTTTTTTTCAAGTCAAACACTGTCTCCTCAATCATTTTCAGACAACACACTAATTTTATCAAAATTGGGCAAGGCTGTGCATAGCTAACCCTAATTCTTTTCGAAATACACGCACAAACTCAATTTTTCATGTGAATGAAAAGTTAGACTGCAACAGCAGCAATATCATTTATCTGATCTCGTGTAAAAAGTGTCACGGACAATACGTTGGCGAGACAAAAAATTCATTACGAGTTCGTTTCAATAATCACAAATCTGACATCAATTTAAAAAAAAGTAAGAAAACAGTTTCTAAACATTTTAATCAACCCGATCATCATTTAACAGACCTAAAAATCATTCCCATTGAACAGATTTATGATCAACCTGGTATAGATACGAAGAAAATCAGACTAATTCGAGAAAACTACTGGATTAACAAGTTACAAACGATGCATCCCTTTGGAATAAACATTCAAGTAGACTTTCAGATTATTCCCTTTGTGATTCAATATAATAGCTCAAATGGCCAAGTTCCTCGTATTATTATCCATCATTACAAAACATTACAAGAGAAATTTCCAACTGTCTTTACAAACGATTTAGTTATTGCATATACTCGAAATAAAAATCTAAATGATATCTTAGTACGTGGTAAATTACCCCTCCTACATTAGCATATTTTTGTTATAACCTATCCATCAAGTAAAAAATATTTCTTTCATTTCTTTCCAAAAAAATACTCATAACATTTTCATATTATAATATGTCTTTCTTAAAAATTTATCATTAATTTCATTTGTATGTAATGTTCCCTGGGAACAGTTATTCTTTTATATTTTTCAGATTCTCAAGATAATGGATCACTACTCATTTTTTCATATTTGTATAATTGAATTATTTAACTAACTGCACTATCGATACTCTCTCACTTGAGGTTATACCCACATGCCTGTGCCCGTGCTTTCGTAACATTGCTTAACCGGAATGTTACAACCTATAATTCCTAATTTGCTTTCTCCCAATTTAAACCCTCTTTGCACCATTTTGCAGGTAAGGAGAAACTTAAAACTGGCCTATTAAACCGCCCTAAGATCATTTTTTCGGTCATAGATTGTGTTGGAAGTGTGCGCTACGACGTGCTCTTTCATTTGGTATGCGGAAGTCCTATATTTGAGCAAGCTTTCAACCTTTCCTGAGCTAACCCTAGTTTGTATTCTAAAATTAAGAGTTACCCTTAGGGTTAACCCAGGTAACCCTAGGGTTAGTGTTGCGGTTAACCCTAAGTCTCGATAGCCGAGTGGTCTCCGTAGCTTTTTGTCAACTTTGAGGTCCCAGGTTCGATTCCCACTTGCAGTATTGGTATTTTTTTTATTTTTTTCAAGTCAAACACTGTCTCCTCAATCATTTTCAGACAACACAATAATTTTATCAAAATTGGGCAAGGCTGTGCATAGCTAACCCTAATTTGCTTTCTCCCAATTTAAACCCTCTTTGCACCATTTTGCAGGTAAGGAGAAACTTAAAACTGGCCTATTAAACCGCCCTAAGATCATTTTTTCGGTCATAGATTGTGTTGGAAGTGTGCGCTACGACGTGCTCTTTCATTTGGTATGCGGAAGTCCTATATTTGAGCAAGCTTTCACCCTTTCCTGAGCTAACCCTAGTTTGCATTCTAAAATCAAGAGTTACCCTTAGGGTTAACCCAGGTAACCCTAGGGTTAGTGTTGGGGTTAACCCTAAGTCTCGATAGCCGAGTGGTCTCCGTAGCTTTTTGTCAACTTTGAGGTCCCAGGTTCGATTCCCACTTGCAGTATTGGTATTTTTTTTATTTTTTTTCAAGTCAAACACTGTCTCCTCAATCATTTTCAGACAACACAATAATTTTATCAAAATTGGGCAAGGCTGTGCATAGCTAACCCTAATTTGCTTTCTCCCAATTTAAACCCTCTTTGCACCATTTTGCAGGTAAGGAGAAACTTAAAACTGGCCTAATAAACCGCCCTAAGATCATTTTTTCGGTCATAGATTGTGTTGGAAGTGTGAGCTACGACGTGCTCTTTCATTTGGTATGCGGAAGTCCTATATTTGAGCAAGCTTTCACCCTTTCCTGAGCTAACCCTAGTTTGCATTCTAAAATCAAGAGTTACCCTTAGGGTTAACCCAGGTAACCCTAGGGTTAGTGTTGGGGTTAACCCTAAGTCGCGATAGCCGAGTGGTCTCCGTAGCTTTTTGTCAACTTTGAGGTCCCAGGTTCGATTCCCACTTGCAGTATTGGTATTTTTTTCATTTTTTTCAAGTCAAACACTGTCTCCTCAATCATTTTCAGACAACACACTAATTTTATCAAAATTGGGCAAGGCTGTGCATAGCTAACCCTAATTTGCTTTCTACCAATTTAAACCCTCTTTGCACCATTTGCAGGTAAGGAGAAACTTAAAACTGGCCTATTAAACCGCCCTAAGATCATTTTTTCGGTCATAGATTTTGTTGAAAGTGTGAGCTACGACGTGCTCTTTCATTTGGTATGCGGAAGTCCTATATTTGAGCAAGTTTTCACCCTTTCCTGAGCTAACCCTAGTTTGCATTCTAAAATCAAGAGTTACCCTTAGGGTTAACCCAGGTAACCCTAGGGTTAGTGTTGGGGTTAACCCTAAGTCGCGATAGCCGAGTGGTCTCCGTAGCTTTTTGTCAACTTTGAGGTACCAGGTTCGATTCCCACTTGCAGTATTGGTATTTTTTTATTTTTTTTCAAGTCAAACACTGTCTTCTCAATCATTTTCAGACAACACAATAATTTTATCAAAATTGGGCAAGGCTGTGCATAGTTAACCCTAATTTGCTTTCTCCCAATTTAAACCCTCTTTGCACCATTTTGCAGGTAAGGAGAAACTTAAAACTGGCCTATTAAACCGCCCTAAGATAATTTTTTCGGTCATAGATTGTGTTGGAAGTGTGAGCTACGACGTGCTCTTTCATTTGGTATGCGGAAGTCCTATATTTGAGCAAGCTTTCACCCTTTCCTGAGCTAACCCTAGTTTGCATTCTAAAATCAAGAGTTACCCTTAGGGTTAACCCAGGTAACCCTAGGGTTAGTGTTGGGGTTAACCCTAAGTCGCGATAGCCGAGTGGTCTCCGTAGCTTTTTGTCAACTTTGAGGTCCCAGGTTCGATTCCCACTTGCAGTATTGGTATTTTTTTAATTTTTTTCATGTCAAACACTGTCTCCTCAATCATTTTCAGACAACACAATAATTTTATCAAAATTGGGCAAGGCTGTGCATAGCTAACCCTAATTTGCTTTCTCCCAATTTAAACCCTCTTTGCACCATTTTGCAGGTAAGGAGAAACTTAAAACTGGCCTATTAAACCGCCCTAAGATCATTTTTTCGGTCATAGATTGTGTTGGAAGTGTGCGCTACGACGTGCTCTTTCATTTGGTATGCGGAAGTCCTATATTTGAGCAAGCTTTCAACCTTTCCTGAGCTAACCCTAGTTTGTATTCTAAAATCAAGAGTTACCCTTAGGGTTAACCCAGGTAACCCTAGGGTTAGTGTTGGGGTTAACCCTAAGTCGCGATAGCCGAGTGGTCTCCGTAGCTTTTTGTCAACTTTGAGGTCCCAGGTTCGATTCCCACTTGCAGTATTGGTATTTTTTGTTTTTTTTCAAGTCAAACACTGTCTCCTCAATCATTTTCAGACAACACAATAATTTTATCAAAATTGGGCAAGGCTGTGCATAGCTAACCCTAATTTTCTTTCTACCAATTTAAACCCTCTTTGCACCATTTGCAGGTAAGGAGAAACTTAAAACTGGCCTATTAAACAACCCTAAGATCATTTTTTCGGTCATAGATTGTGTTGGAAGTGTGCGCTACGACGTGCTCTTTCATTTGGTATGCGGAAGTCCTATATTTGAGCAAGCTTTCACCCTTTCCTGAGCTAACCCTAGTTTGCATTCCAAAATCAGAGTTACCCTTAAGGTTAACCCCAGCTAACCCTAGGGTTAGTGTTGGGCTTAACCCTAAGTCTCGATAGCCGAGTGGTCTGCGTAGCTTTTTGTCAACTTTGAGGTCCCAGGTTCGATTCCCACTTGCAGTATTGGTATTTTTTTTTTTTTTCAAGTCAAACACTGTCTCCTCAATCATTTTCAGACAACACACTAATTTTATCAAAATTGGGCAAGGCTGTGCATAGCTAACCCTAATTCTTTTCGAAATACACGCACAAACTCAATTTTTCATGTGAATGAAAAGTTAGACTGCAACAGCAGCAATATCATTTATCTGATCTCGTGTAAAAAGTGTCACGGACAATACGTTGGCGAGACAAAAAATTCATTACGAGTTCGTTTCAATAATCACAAATCTGACATCAATTTAAAAAAAAGTAAGAAAACAGTTTCTAAACATTTTAATCAACCCGATCATCATTTAACAGACCTAAAAATCATTCCCATTGAACAGATTTATGATCAACCTGGTATAGATACGAAGAAAATCAGACTAATTCGAGAAAACTACTGGATTAACAAGTTACAAACGATGCATCCCTTTGGAATAAACATTCAAGTAGACTTTCAGATTATTCCCTTTGTGATTCAATATAATAGCTCAAATGGCCAAGTTCCTCGTATTATTATCCATCATTACAAAACATTACAAGAGAAATTTCCAACTGTCTTTACAAACGATTTAGTTATTGCATATACTCGAAATAAAAATCTAAATGATATCTTAGTACGTGGTAAATTACCCCTCCTACATTAGCATATTTTTGTTATAACCTATCCATCAAGTAAAAAATATTTCTTTCATTTCTTTCCAAAAAAATACTCATAACATTTTCATATTATAATATGTCTTTCTTAAAAATTTATCATTAATTTCATTTGTATGTAATGTTCCCTGGGAACAGTTATTCTTTTATATTTTTCAGATTCTCAAGATAATGGATCACTACTCATTTTTTCATATTTGTATAATTGAATTATTTAACTAACTGCACTATCGATACTCTCTCACTTGAGGTTATACCCACATGCCTGTGCCCGTGCTTTCGTAACATTGCTTAACCGGAATGTTACAACCTATAATTCCTAATTTGCTTTCTCCCAATTTAAACCCTCTTTGCACCATTTTGCAGGTAAGGAGAAACTTAAAACTGGCCTATTAAACCGCCCTAAGATCATTTTTTCGGTCATAGATTGTGTTGGAAGTGTGCGCTACGACGTGCTCTTTCATTTGGTATGCGGAAGTCCTATATTTGAGCAAGCTTTCAACCTTTCCTGAGCTAACCCTAGTTTGTATTCTAAAATTAAGAGTTACCCTTAGGGTTAACCCAGGTAACCCTAGGGTTAGTGTTGCGGTTAACCCTAAGTCTCGATAGCCGAGTGGTCTCCGTAGCTTTTTGTCAACTTTGAGGTCCCAGGTTCGATTCCCACTTGCAGTATTGGTATTTTTTTTATTTTTTTCAAGTCAAACACTGTCTCCTCAATCATTTTCAGACAACACAATAATTTTATCAAAATTGGGCAAGGCTGTGCATAGCTAACCCTAATTTGCTTTCTCCCAATTTAAACCCTCTTTGCACCATTTTGCAGGTAAGGAGAAACTTAAAACTGGCCTATTAAACCGCCCTAAGATCATTTTTTCGGTCATAGATTGTGTTGGAAGTGTGCGCTACGACGTGCTCTTTCATTTGGTATGCGGAAGTCCTATATTTGAGCAAGCTTTCACCCTTTCCTGAGCTAACCCTAGTTTGCATTCTAAAATCAAGAGTTACCCTTAGGGTTAACCCAGGTAACCCTAGGGTTAGTGTTGGGGTTAACCCTAAGTCTCGATAGCCGAGTGGTCTCCGTAGCTTTTTGTCAACTTTGAGGTCCCAGGTTCGATTCCCACTTGCAGTATTGGTATTTTTTTTATTTTTTTTCAAGTCAAACACTGTCTCCTCAATCATTTTCAGACAACACAATAATTTTATCAAAATTGGGCAAGGCTGTGCATAGCTAACCCTAATTTGCTTTCTCCCAATTTAAACCCTCTTTGCACCATTTTGCAGGTAAGGAGAAACTTAAAACTGGCCTAATAAACCGCCCTAAGATCATTTTTTCGGTCATAGATTGTGTTGGAAGTGTGAGCTACGACGTGCTCTTTCATTTGGTATGCGGAAGTCCTATATTTGAGCAAGCTTTCACCCTTTCCTGAGCTAACCCTAGTTTGCATTCTAAAATCAAGAGTTACCCTTAGGGTTAACCCAGGTAACCCTAGGGTTAGTGTTGGGGTTAACCCTAAGTCGCGATAGCCGAGTGGTCTCCGTAGCTTTTTGTCAACTTTGAGGTCCCAGGTTCGATTCCCACTTGCAGTATTGGTATTTTTTTCATTTTTTTCAAGTCAAACACTGTCTCCTCAATCATTTTCAGACAACACACTAATTTTATCAAAATTGGGCAAGGCTGTGCATAGCTAACCCTAATTTGCTTTCTACCAATTTAAACCCTCTTTGCACCATTTGCAGGTAAGGAGAAACTTAAAACTGGCCTATTAAACCGCCCTAAGATCATTTTTTCGGTCATAGATTTTGTTGAAAGTGTGAGCTACGACGTGCTCTTTCATTTGGTATGCGGAAGTCCTATATTTGAGCAAGTTTTCACCCTTTCCTGAGCTAACCCTAGTTTGCATTCTAAAATCAAGAGTTACCCTTAGGGTTAACCCAGGTAACCCTAGGGTTAGTGTTGGGGTTAACCCTAAGTCGCGATAGCCGAGTGGTCTCCGTAGCTTTTTGTCAACTTTGAGGTACCAGGTTCGATTCCCACTTGCAGTATTGGTATTTTGTTTATTTTTTTCATGTCAAACACTGTCTCCTCAATCATTTTCAGACAACACAATAATTTTTATTAAAATTGGGCAAGGCTGTGCATAGCTAACCCTAATTTGCTTTCTCCCAATTTAAACCCTCTTTGCACCATTTTGCAGGTAAGGAGAAACTTAAAACTGGCCTATTAAACCGCCCTAAGATCTTTTTTTCGGTCATAGATTGTGTTGGAAGTGTGCGCTACGAGGTGCTCTTTCATTTGGTATGCGGAAGTCCTATATTTGAGCAAGCTTTCAACCTTTCCTGAGCTAACCCTAGTTTGTATTCTAAAATCAAGAGTTACCCTTAGGGTTAACCCAGGTAACCCTAGGGTTAGTGTTGGGGTTAACCCTAAGTCGCGATAGCCGAGTGGTCTCCGTAGCTTTTTGTCAACTTTGAGGTCCCAGGTTCGATTCCCACTTGCAGTATTGGTATTTTTTGTTTTTTTTCAAGTCAAACACTGTCTCCTCAATCATTTTCAGACAACACAATAATTTTATCAAAATTGGGCAAGGCTGTGCATAGCTAACCCTAATTTTCTTTCTACCAATTTAAACCCTCTTTGCACCATTTGCAGGTAAGGAGAAACTTAAAACTGGCCTATTAAACAACCCTAAGATCATTTTTTCGGTCATAGATTGTGTTGGAAGTGTGCGCTACGACGTGCTCTTTGATTTGGTATGCGGAAGTCCTATATTTGAGCAAGTTTTCACCCTTTCCTGAGCTAACCCTAGTTTGCATTCTAAAATCAAGAGTTACCCTTAGGGTTAACCCAGGTAACCCTAGGGTTAGTGTTGGGGTTAACCCTAAGTCGCGATAGCCGAGTGGTCTCTGTAGCTTTTTGTCAACTTTGAGGTCCCAGGTTCGATTCCCACTTGCAGTATTGGTATTTTTTTTATTTTTTTTCAAGTCAAACACTGTCTCCTCAATCATTTTCAGCGTGCGCGGACATTTAACACCCAGATAATTCCCGTCCTGACAATTCCCGCCCGGCCAATTCATATCAGGACATTTCGCACCAGGATGATTGGCATCAGGACAACTTCCACCTGAGACATTTCACACCCTGACACTTCACACCCAGGACGATTACCATCCAGGAAAACTGCCACCCGGAAATTTCACACCCGGGCAATTCGCACCCATTTTTACTCCCATTATAAAATTTAAAACGGAATGCATGAATTGATAGAAGAAGAAATAAGTTATGATTTGTTGATAAATTCTCGCCAAAAAGTCCCAAACGGCAGTCGGTCATACTTTGAGGCAGATTATGGCCCATTTAAATACTTGTCCGTAAAAATCCCATTGCATACATTTAGTGTAAGAAATATTGGAGCGTAGTCACCTAGCGACACTTATACCCTGGGCCAGTTCCAGTAAAATTCGTAAGTACAAAATTATGCCGAACTTCCATAGATACCATAGTCTACCATGGCAACTACGCATGATTTTGTACTTAACGAATTTTATTGGAATGGACCCCTTGTAGATTGTTGTTTGTGTAGGAGACAGGAATGCGATTCTTATGGATAGAAATTGTCATGGGTGCGAATTGCCCGGGTGTGAAATTTCCGGGTGGCAATTGTCCTGGATGTGAATTGTCCTGGGTGTAAAGTGCCAGGGTGTGAAATGTCTCGGGTGGAAGTTGTTCTGATGCAAATCATCCTGGTGCGAAATGTCCTGATATGAATTGGCTGGGCGGGAATTGTCCGGACGGGAATTATCTGGGTGTGAAACGCCCTACTACCGAACAACCCTAATTTGCTTTCTCCCAATTTAAACCCTCTTTGCACCATTTTGCAGGTAAGGAGAAACTTAAAACTGGCCTATTAAACCGCCCTAAGATCATTTTTTCGGTCATAGATTGTGTTGGAAGTGTGCGCTACGACGTGCTCTTTCATTTGGTATGCGGAAGTCCTATATTTGAGCAAGCTTTCAACCTTTCCTGAGCTAACCCTAGTTTGTATTCTAAAATTAAGAGTTACCCTTAGGGTTAACCCAGGTAACCCTAGGGTTAGTGTTGCGGTTAACACTAAGTCTCGATAGCCGAGTGGTCTCCGTAGCTTTTTGTCAACTTTGAGGTCCCAGGTTCGATTCCCACTTGCAGTATTGGTATTTTTTTTATTTTTTTCAAGTCAAACACTGTCTCCTCAATCATTTTCAGACAACACAATAATTTTATCAAAATTGGGCAAGGCTGTGCATAGCTAACCCTAATTTGCTTTCTCCCAATTTAAACCCTCTTTGCACCATTTTGCAGGTAAGGAGAAACTTAAAACTGGCCTAATAAACCGCCCTAAGATCATTTTTTCGGTCATAGATTGTGTTGGAAGTGTGAGCTACGACGTGCTCTTTCATTTGGTATGCGGAAGTCCTATATTTGAGCAAGCTTTCACCCTTTCCTGAGCTAACCCTAGTTTGCATTCTAAAATCAAGAGTTACCCTTAGGGTTAACCCAGGTAACCCTAGGGTTAGTGTTGGGGTTAACCCTAAGTCGCGATAGCCGAGTGGTCTCCGTAGCTTTTTGTCAACTTTGAGGTCCCAGGTTCGATTCCCACTTGCAGTATTGGTATTTTTTTCATTTTTTTCAAGTCAAACACTGTCTCCTCAATCATTTTCAGACAACACACTAATTTTATCAAAATTGGGCAAGGCTGTGCATAGCTAACCCTAATTTGCTTTCTACCAATTTAAACCCTCTTTGCACCATTTGCAGGTAAGGAGAAACTTAAAACTGGCCTATTAAACCGCCCTAAGATCATTTTTTCGGTCATAGATTTTGTTGAAAGTGTGAGCTACGACGTGCTCTTTCATTTGGTATGCGGAAGTCCTATATTTGAGCAAGTTTTCACCCTTTCCTGAGCTAACCCTAGTTTGCATTCTAAAATCAAGAGTTACCCTTAGGGTTAACCCAGGTAACCCTAGGGTTAGTGTTGGGGTTAACCCTAAGTCGCGATAGCCGAGTGGTCTCCGTAGCTTTTTGTCAACTTTGAGGTACCAGGTTCGATTCCCACTTGCAGTATTGGTATTTTGTTTATTTTTTTCATGTCAAACACTGTCTCCTCAATCATTTTCAGACAACACAATAATTTTTATCAAAATTGGGCAAGGCTGTGCATAGCTAACCCTAATTTGCTTTCTCCCAATTTAAACCCTCTTTGCACCATTTTGCAGGTAAGGAGAAACTTAAAACTGGCCTATTAAACCGCCCTAAGATCTTTTTTTCGGTCATAGATTGTGTTGGAAGTGTGCGCTACGAGGTGCTCTTTCATTTGGTATGCGGAAGTCCTATATTTGAGCAAGCTTTCAACCTTTCCTGAGCTAACCCTAGTTTGTATTCTAAAATCAAGAGTTACCCTTAGGGTTAACCCAGGTAACCCTAGGGTTAGTGTTGGGGTTAACCCTAAGTCGCGATAGCCGAGTGGTCTCCGTAGCTTTTTGTCAACTTTGAGGTCCCAGGTTCGATTCCCACTTGCAGTATTGGTATTTTTTGTTTTTTTTCAAGTCAAACACTGTCTCCTCAATCATTTTCAGACAACACAATAATTTTATCAAAATTGGGCAAGGCTGTGCATAGCTAACCCTAATTTTCTTTCTACCAATTTAAACCCTCTTTGCACCATTTGCAGGTAAGGAGAAACTTAAAACTGGCCTATTAAACAACCCTAAGATCATTTTTTCGGTCATAGATTGTGTTGGAAGTGTGCGCTACGACGTGCTCTTTCATTTGGTATGCGGAAGTCCTATATTTGAGCAAGTTTTCACCCTTTCCTGAGCTAACCCTAGTTTGCATTCTAAAATCAAGAGTTACCCTTAGGGTTAACCCAGGTAACCCTAGGGTTAGTGTTGGGGTTAACCCTAAGTCGCGATAGCCGAGTGGTCTCCGTAGCTTTTTGTCAACTTTGAGGTCCCAGGTTCGATTCCCACTTGCAGTATTGGTATTTTTTTTATTTTTTTTCAAGTCAAACACTGTCTCCTCAATCATTTTCAGCGTGCGCGGACATTTAACACCCAGATAATTCCCGTCCGGACAATTCCCGCCCGGCCAATTCATATCAGGACATTTCGCACCAGGATGATTGGCATCAGGACAACTTCCACCTGAGACATTTCACACCCTGACACTTCACACCCAGGACGATTACCATCCAGGAAAACTGCCACCCGGAAATTTCACACCCGGGCAATTCGCACCCATTTTTACTCCCATTATAAAATTTAAAACGGAATGCATGAATTGATAGAAGAAGAAATAAGTTATGATTTGTTGATAAATTCTCGCCAAAAAGTCCCAAACGGCAGTCGGTCATACTTTGAGGCAGATTATGGCCCATTTAAATACTTGTCCGTAAAAATCCCATTGCATACATTTAGTGTAAGAAATATTGGAGCGTAGTCACCTAGCGACACTTATACCCTGGGCCAGTTCCAGTAAAATTCGTAAGTACAAAATTATGCCGAACTTCCATAGATACCATAGTCTACCATGGCAACTACGCATGATTTTGTACTTAACGAATTTTATTGGAATGGACCCCTTGTAGATTGTTGTTTGTGTAGGAGACAGGAATGCGATTCTTATGGATAGAAATTGTCATGGGTGCGAATTGCCCGGGTGTGAAATTTCCGGGTGGCAATTGTCCTGGATGTGAATTGTCCTGGGTGTAAAGTGCCAGGGTGTGAAATGTCTCGGGTGGAAGTTGTTCTGATGCAAATCATCCTGGTGCGAAATGTCCTGATATAAATTGGCCGGGCGGGAATTGTCCGGACGGGAATTATCTGGGTGTGAAACGCCCTACTACCGAACAACCCTAATTTGCTTTCTCCCAATTTAAACCCTCTTTGCACCATTTTGCAGGTAAGGAGAAACTTAAAACTGGCCTAATAAACCGCCCTAAGATCATTTTTTCGGTCATAGATTGTGTTGGAAGTGTGAGCTACGACGTGCTCTTTCATTTGGTATGCGGAAGTCCTATATCTGAGCAAGCTTTCACCCTTTCCTGAGCTAACCCTAGTTTGCATTCTAAAATCAAGAGTTACCCTTAGGGTTAACCCAGGTAACCCTAGGGTTAGTGTTGGGGTTAACCCTAAGTCGCGATAGCCGAGTGGTCTCCGTAGCTTTTTGTCAACTTTGAGGTCCCAGGTTCGATTCCCACTTGCAGTATTGGTATTTTTTTTATTTTTTTCAAGTCAAACACTGTCTCCTCAATCATTTTCAGACAACACACTAATTTTATCAAAATTGGGCAAGGCTGTGCATAGCTAACCCTAATTTGCTTTCTACCAATTTAAACCCTCTTTGCACCATTTGCAGGTAAGGAGAAACTTAAAACTGGCCTATTAAACAACCCTAAGATCATTTTTTCGGTCATAGATTGTGTTGGAAGTGTGCGCTACGACGTGCTCTTTCATTTGGTATGCGGAAGTCCTATATTTGAGCAAGCTTTCAACCTTTCCTGAGCTAACCCTAGTTTGTATTCTAAAATCAAGAGTTACCCTTAGGGTTAACCCAGGTAACCCTAGGGTTAGTGTTGGGGTTAACCCTAAGTCTCGATAGCCGAGTGGTCTCCGTAGCTTTTTGTCAACTTTGAGGTTCCAGGTTCGATTCCCACTTGCAGTATTGGTATTTTTTTTATTTTTTTTCAAGTCAAACACTGTCTCCTCAATCATTTTCAGACAACACAATAATTTTATCAAAATTGGGCAAGGCTGTGCATAGCTAACCCTAATTTGCTTTCTCCCAATTTAAACCCTCTTTGCACCATTTTGCAGGTAAGGAGAAACTTAAAACTGGCCTAATAAACCGCCCTAAGATCATTTTTTCGGTCATAGATTGTGTTGGAAGTGTGAGCTACGACGTGCTCTTTCATTTGGTATGCGGAAGTCCTATATTTGAGCAAGCTTTCACCCTTTCCTGAGCTAACCCTAGTTTGCATTCTAAAATCAAGAGTTACCCTTAGGGTTAACCCAGGTAACCCTAGGGTTAGTGTTGGGGTTAACCCTAAGTCGCGATAGCCGAGTGGTCTCCGTAGCTTTTTGTCAACTTTGAGGTCCCAGGTTCGATTCCCACTTGCAGTATTGGTATTTTTTTTATTTTTTTCAAGTCAAACACTGTCTCCTCAATCATTTTCAGACAACACACTAATTTTATCAAAATTGGGCAAGGCTGTGCATAGCTAACCCTAATTTGCTTTCTACCAATTTAAACCCTCTTTGCACCATTTGCAGGTAAGGAGAAACTTAAAACTGGCCTATTAAACCGCCCTAAGATCTTTTTTTCGGTCATAGATTGTGTTGGAAGTGTGCGCTACGAGGTGCTCTTTCATTTGGTATGCGGAAGTCCTATATTTGAGCAAGCTTTCAACCTTTCCTGAGCTAACCCTAGTTTGTATTCTAAAATCAAGAGTTACCCTTAGGGTTAACCCAGGTAACCCTAGGGTTAGTGTTGGGGTTAACCCTAAGTCGCGATAGCCGAGTGGTCTCCGTAGCTTTTTGTCAACTTTGAGGTCCCAGGTTCGATTCCCACTTGCAGTATTGGTATTTTTTGTTTTTTTTCAAGTCAAACACTGTCTCCTCAATCATTTTCAGACAACACAATAATTTTATCAAAATTGGGCAAGGCTGTGCATAGCTAACCCTAATTTTCTTTCTACCAATTTAAACCCTCTTTGCACCATTTGCAGGTAAGGAGAAACTTAAAACTGGCCTATTAAACAACCCTAAGATCATTTTTTCGGTCATAGATTGTGTTGGAAGTGTGCGCTACGACGTGCTCTTTCATTTGGTATGCGGAAGTCCTATATTTGAGCAAGCTTTCACCCTTTCCTGAGCTAACCCTAGTTTGCATTCCAAAATCAGAGTTACCCTTAAGGTTAACCCCAGCTAACCCTAGGGTTAGTGTTGGGGTTAACCCTAAGTCTCGATAGCCGAGTGGTCTGCGTAGCTTTTTGTCAACTTTGAGGTCCCAGGTTCGATTCCCACTTGCAGTATTGGTATTTTTTTTTTTTTTTTTCAAGTCAAACACTGTCTCCTCAATCATTTTCAGACAACACACTAATTTTATCAAAATTGGGCAAGGCTGTGCATAGCTAACCCTAATTTGCTTTCTACCAATTTAAACCCTCTTTGCACCATTTGCAGGTAAGGAGAAACTTAAAACTGGCCTATTAAACAACCCTAAGATCATTTTTTCTGTCATAGATTGTGTTGGAAGTGTGCGCTACGGCGTGCTCTTTCTTTTGGTATGCGGAAGTCCTATATTTGAGCACGCTTTCACCCTTTCCTGAGCTAACCCTAGTTTGCATTCTAAAATCAAGAGTTACCCTTAGGGTTAACCCCAGCTAACCCTAGGGTTAGTGTTGGGGTTAACCCTAAGTCTCGATAGCCGAGTGGTCTCCGTAGCTTTTTGTCAACTTTGAGGTCCCAGGTTCGATTCCCACTTGCAGTATTGGTATTTTTTTTATTTTTTTTCAAGTCAAACACTGTCTCCTCAATCATTTTCAGACAACACAATAATTTTATCAAAATTGGGCAAGGCTGTGCATAGCTAACCCTAATTTGCTTTCTCCCAATTTAAAGCCTCTTTGCACCATTTTGCAGGTAAGGAGAAACTTAAAACTGGCCTATTAAACCGCCCTAAGATCATTTTTTCGGTCATAGATTGTGTTGGAAGTGTGCGCTACGACGTGCTCTTTCATTTGGTATGCGGAAGTCCTATATTTGAGCACGCTTTCACCCTTTCCTGAGCTAACCCTAGTTTGCATTCTAAAATCAAGAGTTACCCTTAGGGTTAACCCAGGTAACCCTAGGGTTAGTGTTGGGGTTAACCCTAAGTCGCGATAGCCGAGTGGTCTCCGTAGCTTTTTGTCAACTTTGAGGTCCCAGGTTCGATTCCCACTTGCAGTATTGGTATTTTTTTTATTTTTTTCAAGTCAAACACTGTCTCCTCAATCATTTTCAGACAACACACTAATTTTATCAAAATTGGGCAAGGCTGTGCATAGCTAACCCTAATGTGCTTTCTACCAATTTAAACCCTCTTTGCACCATTTGCAGGTAAGGAGAAACTTAAAACTGGCCTATTAAACAACCCTAAGATCATTTTTTCGGTCATAGATTGTGTTGGAAGTGTGCGCTACGGCGTGCTCTTTCTTTTGGTATGCGGAAGTCCTATATTTGAGCACGCTTTCACCCTTTCCTGAGCTAACCCTAGTTTGCATTCCAAAATCAGAGTTACCCTTAGGGTTAACCCCAGCTAACCCTAGGGTTAGTGTTGGGGTTAACCCTAAGTCTCGATAGCCGAGTGGTCTCCGTAGCTTTTTGTCAACTTTGAGGTCCCAGGTTCGATTCCCACTTGCAGTATTGGTATTTTTTTTATTTTTTTTCAAGTCAAACACTGTCTCCTCAATCATTTTCAGACAACACAATAATTTTATCAAAATTGGGCAAGGCTGTGCCTATTAAACAACCCTAAGATCATTTTTTCGGTCATAGATTGTGTTGGAAGTGTGCGCTACGGCTTGCTCTTTCTTTTGGTATGCGGAAGTCCTATATTTGAGCACGCTTTCACCCTTTCCTGAGCTAACCCTAGTTTGCATTCCAAAATCAGAGTTACCCTTACACTTAGTCTCGATAGCCGAGTGTTCTCCGTAGCTTTTTGTCAACTTTGAGGTCCCAGGTTCGATTCCCACTTGCAGTATTGGTATTTTTTTTATTTTTTTTCAAGTCAAACACTGTCTCCTCAATCATTTTCAGACAACACAATAATTTTATCAAAATTGGGCAAGGCTGTGCATAGCTAACCCTAATTTGCTTTCTCCCAATTTAAACCTTCTTTGCACCATTTTGCAGGTAAGGAGAAACTTAAAACTGGCCTATTAAACCGCCCTAAGATCATTTTTTCGGTCATAGATTGTGTTGGAAGTGTGCGCTACGTGCTCTTTCATTTGGTATGCGGAAGTCCTATATTTGAGCAAGCTTTCACCCTTTCCTGAGCTAACCCTAGTTTGCATTCTAAAATCAAGAGTTACCCTTAGGGTTAACCCAGGTAACCCTAGGGTTAGTGTTGGGGTTAACCCTAAGTCGCGATAGCCGAGTGGTCTCCGTAGCTTTTTGTCAACTTTGAGGTCCCAGGTTCGATTCCCACTTGCAGTATTGGTATTTTTTTTATTTTTTTCAAGTCAAACAATGTCTCCTCAATCATTTTCAGACAACACACTAATTTTATCAAAATTGGGCAAGGCTGTGCATAGCTAACCCTAATTTGCTTTCTACCAATTTAAACCCTCTTTGCACCATTTGCAGGTAAGGAGAAACTTAAAACTGGCCTATTAAACAACCCTAAGATCATTTTTTCGGTCATAGATTGTGTTGGAAGTGTGCGCTACGACGTGCTCTTTCATTTGGTATGCGGAAGTCCTATATTTGAGCAAGCTTTCACCCTTTCCTGAGCTAACCCTAGTTTGCATTCTAAAATCAAGAGTTACCCTTAGGGTTAACCCAGGTAACCCTAGGGTTAGTGTTGGGGTTAACCCTAAGTCGCGATAGCCGAGTGGTCTCCGTAGCTTTTTGTCAACTTTGAGGTCCCAGGTTCGATTCCCACTTGCAGTATTGGTATTTTTTTTATTTTTTTCAAGTCAAACACTGTCTCCTCAATCATTTTCAGACAACACACTAATTTTATCAAAATTGGGCAAGGCTGTGCATAGCTAACCCTAATTTGCTTTCTCCCAATTTAAACCCTCTTTGCACCATTTGCAGGTAAGGAGAAACTTAAAACTGGCCTATTAAACCGCCCTAAGATCATTTTTTCGGTCATAGATTGTGTTGGAAGTGTGCGCTACGACGTGCTCTTTCATTTGGTATGCGGAAGTCCTATATTTGAGCACGCTTTCACCCTTTCCTGAGCTAACCCTAGTTTGCATTCTAAAATCAAGAGTTACCCTTAGGGTTAACCCAGGTAACCCTAGGGTTAGGGTTGGGGTTAACCCTAAGTCGCGATAGCCGAGTGGTCTCCGTAGCTTTTTGTCAACTTTGAGGTCCCAGGTTCGATTCCCACTTGCAGTATTGGTATTTTTTTTTATTTTTTTCAAGTCAAACACTGTCTCCTCAATCATTTTCAGACAACACAATAATTTTATCAAAATTGGGCAAGGCTGTGCATAGCTAACCCTAATTTGCTTTCTACCAATTTAAACCCTCTTTGCACCATTTGCAGGTAAGGAGAAACTTAAACCTGGCCTATTTAACAACCCTAAGATCATTTTTTCGGTCATAGATTGTGTTGGAAGTATGCGCTACGACGTGCTCTTTCATTTGGTATGCTTAAGTCCTATATTTGAGCAAGCTTTCTTCCTTTCCTGAGCTAACCCTAGTTTGCATGCCAAAATCAAGAGTTACCCTTAGAGTTAACCCCAGCTAACCCTAGGGTTAGTGTTGGGGTTTACCCTAAGTCTCGATAGCCGAGTGGTCTCCGTAGCTTTTTGTCAACTTTGAGGTCCCAGGTTCGATTCCCACTTGCAGTATTGGTATTTTTTTTATTTTTTTTCAAGTCAAACACTGTCTCCTCAATCATTTTCAGACAACACAATAATTTTATCAAAATTGGGCAAGGCTGTGCATAGCTAACCCTAATTTGCTTTCTCCCAATTTAAACCTTCTTTGCACCATTTTGCAGGTAAGGAGAAACTTAAAACTGGCCTATTAAACCGCCCTAAGATCATTTTTTCGGTCATAGATTGTGTTGGAAGTGTGCGCTACGACGTGCTCTTTCATTTGGTATGCGGAAGTCCTATATTTGAGCAAGCTTTCACCCTTTCCTGAGCTAACCCTAGTTTGAATTCTAAAATCAAGAGTTACCCTTAGTGTTAACCCAGGTAACCCTAGGGTTAGTGTTGGGGTTAACCCTAAGTCGCGATAGCCGAGTGGTCTCCGTAGCTTTTTGTCAACTTTGAGGTCCCAGGTTCGATTCCCACTTGCAGTATTGGTATTTTTTTTATTTTTTTCAAGTCAAACACTGTCTCCTCAATCATTTTCAGACAACACACTAATTTTATCAAAATTGGGCAAGGCTGTGCATAGCTAACCCTAATTTGCTTTCTACCAATTTAAACCCTCTTTGCACCATTTGCAGGTAAGGAGAAACTTAAAACTGGCCTATTAAACAACCCTAAGATCATTTTTTCGGTCATAGATTGTGTTGGAAGTGTGCGCTACGACGTGCTCTTTCATTTGGTATGCGGAAGTCCTATATTTGAGCACGCTTTCACCCTTTCCTGAGCTAACCCTAGTTTGCATTCTAAAATCAAGAGTTACCCTTAGGGTTAACCCAGGTAACCCTAGGGTTAGGGTTGGGGTTTACCCTAAGTCTCGATAGCCGAGTGGTCTCCGTAGCTTTTTGTCAACTTTGAGGTCCCAGGTTCGATTCCCACTTGCAGTATTGGTATTTTTTTTATTTTTTTCAAGTCAAACACTGTCTCCTCAATCATTTTCAGACAACACAATAATTTTATCAAAATTGGGCAAGGCTGTGCATAGCTAACCCTAATTTGCTTTCTACCAATTTAAACCCTCTTTGCACCATTTGCAGGTAAGGAGAAACTTAAACCTGGCCTATTTAACAACCCTAAGATCATTTTTTCGGTCATAGATTGTGTTGGAAGTATGTGCTACGACGTGCTCTTTCATTTGGTATGCTTAAGTCCTATATTTGAGCAAGCTTTCTTCCTTTCCTGAGCTAACCCTAGTTTGCATGCCAAAATCAAGAGTTACCCTTAGGGTTAACCCCAGCTAACCCTAGGGTTAGTGTTGGGGTTTACCCTAAGTCTCGATAGCCGAGTGGTCTCCGTAGCTTTTTGTCAACTTTGAGGTCCCAGGTTCGATTCCCACTTGCAGTATTGGTATTTTTTTTATTTTTTTCAAGTCAAACACTGTCTCCTCAATCATTTTCAGACAACACAATAATTTTATCAAAATTGGGCAAGGCTGTGCATAGCTAACCCTAATTTGCTTTCTCCCAATTTAAACCCTCTTTGCACCATTTTGCAGGTAAGGAGAAACTTAAAACTGGCCTAATAAACCGCCCTAAGATCATTTTTTCGGTCATAGATTGTGTTGGAAGTGTGAGCTACGGCGTGCTCTTTCATTTGGTATGCGGAAGTCCTATATTTGAGCAAGCTTTCACCCTTTCCTGAGCTAACCCTAGTTTGCATTCTAAAATCAAGAGTTACCCTTAGGGTTAACCCAGGTAACCCTAGGGTTAGTGTTGGGGTTAACCCTAAGTCGCGATAGCCGAGTGGTCTCCGTAGCTTTTTGTCAACTTTGAGGTCCCAGGTTCGATTCCCACTTGCAGTATTGGTATTTTTTTTTTTTTTTTTTCAAGTCAAACACTGTCTCCTCAATCATTTTCAGACAACACACTAATTTTATCAAAATTGGGCAAGGCTGTGCATAGCTAACCCTAATGTGCTTTCTACCAATTTAAACCCTCTTTGCACCATTTGCAGGTAAGGAGAAACTTAAAACTGGCCTATTAAACAACCCTAAGATCATTTTTTCGGTCATAGATTGTGTTGGAAGTGTGCGCTACGGCGTGCTCTTTCTTTTGGTATGCGGAAGTCCTATATTTGAGCACGCTTTCACCCTTTCCTGAGCTAACCCTAGTTTGCATTCCAAAATCAGAGTTACCCTTAGGGTTAACCCCAGCTAACCCTAGGGTTAGTGTTGGGGTTAACCCTAAGTCTCGATAGCCGAGTGGTCTCCGTAGCTTTTTGTCAACTTTGAGGTCCCAGGTTCGATTCCCACTTGCAGTATTGGTATTTTTTTTATTGCAGTGCGTTCTAGCGAACGCACTGCTTTGTTTTCATAATGACTGTTTTTTTTTTTTTGTCTACTTCTGGTCATGCTAATTCGGTATGAAGGGAGCATGCCACACATTATCTCGCATGTTTTCCTACGATAACTAACTGCTCGGTGTTGCGTGAATGTAAAATGACGGTTTTTTGTCTAACCGGAAATGACATATGACGGAAAAATCCACATTATGTTTTTTACCATTTTTACCTCTGTTTTTCAACCGATTTTGATGGAACCTTTTTTGTTTATTTCTTTAAACGTTTGTCTACAAGGTAAGACTTTAAAAATATGCATTTTGAGAACTTTGTTGCTGACTTTTTCAAGCACTTTTTTGACCATTTGTTCAACTTTTGCAATTTTATTTGTATCAATATGAAAACTGACAAGTACATAGATATTTTAATGACGAACAAAATGACATTATAAAAAGAAAAATATCACTTCCGGTTTTGACGTCATTCGCTTGCAAAGTTGAAATTTCAACTTTCGGAATAATGAAAATATTCAAAAAAATCTCTTTGCAATGTGCTAGAAATAATCATTGACAAAATATGAAATGATAAAATTTGACCCAAATATTTCATATCAGCCGCCATCTTGAAATGAGTAATTTTTCTTTAAATCGAAATTCAGAATAAGGGAATCATCCGATTTGAATAAAAATGATGTCTATGGAATCTACAGTCGATTGCTAACAAAACATGGCGAGCCGATTTTTAAATTTCGATTCAGAATTTTTTTTATTTCCGGTTTAGAATTTTCGGAAAAAGTCAAAACTTTTAAGGCTCATATCTTGTGACCTTGACCTTGAGTGACCTTGTGACCTGAACAAAAGTTGTTGCCCTTGACGAGATCTATCCAATGGCATAATCATTTTAGATGCCCAATGTTTACTTCCGGTTTTATGGACGTCAGAAAATTGCAATTTTTAACTTTAAACAGCTGTCACGTGACCTAATTCATGTACGTCACAAATTATCTTCTATTATTATCACGCTTTATCTCCTGTCTCCAAAAATGTATAGCATTAGATATTTTGATCAAAATTGATTTTTGGAATTTTGTTCTTTGTTCTATAATAACTCTGCGTGTTTTTTTTGGCGGGAAAAAAAACACGTGTTATCTGAATTACGGATTTCATAAGATAGGTAACAATTTCTTCTTAAGATATGGAAGAACATGACTAACAAAGAAAGAAATATGATAAAATCGTAACCGGAAGTAACACGCTGGCCACCATCTTGAAATGAACATGTTTTCTTTAAATCGAGAGAAGTGAACAGGGTATCATCTGATTTTTATAATATTGATGTCTAGGGCATTTTCAATCTATGGCCAACAAAATGATGACAGCCAATTTGATAATTTCGATTATGATGTTTGCCTATTTCCGGTAAAAAATATTCAGAAATGGCCAAAATTTTCAAAACTCATTACACGTTACCTTGGATTTGGGTGACCTTATGACCTGAACAAAATTTATTGCCCATGATGAGATCTACCCAACGGTGTATTCATTTTTGTTGTCCAATATTTACTTCCGGTTTTATAGCCATTTAAAAATTGTTAGTTTGAACTTTGAACAGCTGTCACGTGACGTGACGTCACAAAATATCCTCTTTTCTTATTACGCTTTATCTCCTCTTTCCAGTGATTTCATAAGATAGGTAACAATTTCTTCTTAAGATATGAAAGAACATGACTAAGAAAGAAAAAAATATGACAAAATCGTAACCGGAAGTAACACGTTGGCCACCATCTTGAAATGAACATGTTTTCTTTAAATCGACATCCGATTTATATAATTTTGATGTTTAACAAAATGAGGGCAGCTGAATTGCTAATTTCGATTATGATGTTTGTCTATTTCCGGTATAAGATATTCAGCAATTATTGTAACACTTTTAAAGCTCATAACTTGTGACCTTGCCATTTGTTGACCTTATGATCCGAACAAAAGTTATTGCCCGAAATGAGATCTATCCAATGGTGAATTCATTTTTGTTGTCCAATATTTACTTCTTGTTTTATAGCCATTTGAAAATTGTCAGTTTGAACCTAAGTAACGGACGTCACTAAAAAATCGTCTTTTCTTATTATGCTTTATCTCCTCTTGATATATAATAGTAGATATTTTAATCATTTTGCTTTTTTTTTAATTTGGAAATTTTGTTCATTGTTCTAAAGTAACTTCGTGGCTTTTTTGGCGCGAAAAAAACACGTGGTTCCTAAATTGTGGATTTTTAAAGAGAGTCGACACATTCTTTTGAAGATATAAAATGACATAACATTCATAGAAAAAAAAAGGATAAAATTGGACCTGGAAGTAACTAGTAGACCACCATCTTGAAATAACTAACTTTTCTTTAAATCGATATAAGTGATCAGGATATCATCCGATTTACATAATGTTGATGTCTTTGTCATCTTCAATATATTACTAACAAAATGATGACAGCCGATTTCCTAATTTCGATTAAAAGTTTTGTCTATTTCCGGTTAAAAAAAATCAGCAATAGCAAACACTTTCAAAGCTCAAAACTCGTGACCTTGACGTTTGATGACCTTTTGATCTGAACCAAAGCTATTGCCCTCGATAAAATCTATCAAATGATGTTTTACTTTGTGTTTTCCGATGTTTACTTCCGGTTTAATAGCCGATTGAAAATTGAGATTTTTAACTATAAACAGCTCTGTCACATGACCTAATTTTTATGCAGGATTTAAATGCAACCGTTCAAGGATGTTTAAATTGCGCACTGCTCAGTACCGTTATCACGGTTCTAGTTTTTTTTCAAGTCAAACACTGTCTCCTCAATCATTTTCAGACAACACAATAATTTTATCAAAATTGGGCAAGGCTGTGCCTATTAAACAACCCTAAGATCATTTTTTCGGTCATAGATTGTGTTGGAAGTGTGCGCTACGGCGTGCTCTTTCTTTTGGTATGCGGAAGTCCTATATTTGAGCACGCTTTCACCCTTTCCTGAGCTAACCCTAGTTTGCATTCCAAAATCAGAGTTACCCTTACCCTTAGTCTCGATAGCCGAGTGGTCTCCGTAGCTTTTTGTCAACTTTGAGGTCCCAGGTTCGATTCCCACTTGCAGTATTGGTATTTTTTTTATTTTTTTTCAAGTCAAACACTGTCTCCTCAATCATTTTCAGACAACACAATAATTTTATCAAAATTGGGCAAGGCTGTGCATAGCTAACCCTAATTTGCTTTCTCCCAATTTAAACCTTCTTTGCACCATTTTGCAGGTAAGGAGAAACTTAAAACTGGCCTATTAAACCGCCCTAAGATCATTTTTTCGGTCATAGATTGTGTTGGAAGTGTGCGCTACGACGTGCTCTTTCATTTGGTATGCGGAAGTCCTATATTTGAGCAAGCTTTCACCCTTTCCTGAGCTAACCCTAGTTTGCATTCTAAAATCAAGAGTTACCCTTAGGGTTAACCCAGGTAACCCTAGGGTTAGTGTTGGGGTTAACCCTAAGTCGCGATAGCCGAGTGGTCTCCGTAGCTTTTTGTCAACTTTGAGGTCCCAGGTTCGATTCCCACTTGCAGTATTGGTATTTTTTTTATTTTTTTCAAGTCAAACACTGTCTCCTCAATCATTTTCAGACAACACACTAATTTTATCAAAATTGGGCAAGGCTGTGCATAGCTAACCCTAATTTGCTTTCTACCAATTTAAACCCTCTTTGCACCATTTGCAGGTAAGGAGAAACTTAAAACTGGCCTATTAAACCGCCCTAAGATCATTTTTTCGGTCATAGATTGTGTTGGAAGTGTGCGCTACGACGTGCTCTTTCATTTGGTATGCGGAAGTCCTATATTTGAGCACGCTTTCACCCTTTCCTGAGCTAACCCTAGTTTGCATTCTAAAATCAAGAGTTACCCTTAGGGTTAACCCAGGTAACCCTAGGGTTAGGGTTGGGGTTAACCCTAAGTCGCGATAGCCGAGTGGTCTCCGTAGCTTTTTGTCAACTTTGAGGTCCCAGGTTCGATTCCCACTTGCAGTATTGGTATTTTTTTTTATTTTTTTCAAGTCAAACACTGTCTCCTCAATCATTTTCAGACAACACAATAATTTTATCAAAATTGGGCAAGGCTGTGCATAGCTAACCCTAATTTGCTTTCTACCAATTTAAACCCTCTTTGCACCATTTGCAGGTAAGGAGAAACTTAAACCTGGCCTATTTAACAACCCTAAGATCATTTTTTCGGTCATAGATTGTGTTGGAAGTATGCGCTACGACGTGCTCTTTCATTTGGTATGCTTAAGTCCTATATTTGAGCAAGCTTTCTTCCTTTCCTGAGCTAAACCTAGTTTGCATGCCAAAATCAAGAGTTACCCTTAGAGTTAACCCCAGCTACTAGGGTTAGTTACCCTAAGTCTCGATAGCCGAGTGGTCTCCGTAGCTTTTTGTCAACTTTGAGGTCCCAGGTTCGATTCCCACTTGCAGTATTGGTATTTTTTTTATTTTTTTTCAAGTCAAACACTGTCTCCTCAATCATTTTCAGACAACACAATAATTTTATCAAAATTGGGCAAGGCTGTGCATAGCTAACCCTAATTTGCTTTCTCCCAATTTAAACCTTCTTTGCACCATTTTGCAGGTAAGGAGAAACTTAAAACTGGCCTATTAAACCGCCCTAAGATCATTTTTTCGGTCATAGATTGTGTTGGAAGTGTGCGCTACGACGTGCTCTTTCATTTGGTATGCGGAAGTCCTATATTTGAGCAAGCTTTCACCCTTTCCTGAGCTAACCCTAGTTTGAATTCTAAAATCAAGAGTTACCCTTAGGGTTAACCCAGGTAACCCTAGGGTTAGTGTTGGGGTTAACCCTAAGTCGCGATAGCCGAGTGGTCTCCGTAGCTTTTTGTCAACTTTGAGGTCCCAGGTTCGATTCCCACTTGCAGTATTGGTATTTTTTTTATTTTCTTCAAGTCAAACACTGTCTCCTCAATCATTTTCAGACAACACACTAATTTTATCAAAATTGGGCAAGGCTGTGCATAGCTAACCCTAATTTGCTTTCTACCAATTTAAACCCTCTTTGCACCATTTGCAGGTAAGGAGAAACTTAAAACTGGCCTATTAAACAACCCTAAGATCATTTTTTCGGTCATAGATTGTGTTGGAAGTGTGCGCTACGACGTGCTCTTTCATTTGGTATGCGGAAGTCCTATATTTGAGCAAGCTTTCACCCTTTCCTTAGCTAACCCTAGTTTGCATTCTAAAATCAAGAGTTACCCTTAGGGTTAACCCAGGTAACCCTAGGGTTAGTGTTGGGGTTAACCCTAAGTCGCGATAGCCGAGTGGTCTCCGTAGCTTTTTGTCAACTTTGAGGTCCCAGGTTCGATTCCCACTTGCAGTATTGGTATTTTTTTTATTTTTTTCAAGTCAAACACTGTCTCCTCAATCATTTTCAGACAACACACTAATTTTATCAAAATTGGGCAAGGCTGTGCATAGCTAACCCTAATTTGCTTTCTCCCAATTTAAACCCTCTTTGCACCATTTGCAGGTAAGGAGAAACTTAAAACTGGCCTATTAAACCGCCCTAAGATCATTTTGTCGGTCATAGATTGTGTTGGAAGTGTGCGCTACGACGTGCTCTTTCATTTGGTATGCGGAAGTCCTTTATTTGAGCACGCTTTCACCCTTTCCTGAGCTAACCCTAGTTTGCATTCTAAAATCAAGAGTTACCCTTAGGGTTAACCCAGGTAACCCTAGGGTTAGGGTTGGGGTTAACCCTAAGTCGCGATAGCCGAGTGGTCTCCGTAGCTTTTTGTCAACTTTGAGGTCCCAGGTTCGATTCCCACTTGCAGTATTGGTATTTTTTTGTATTTTTTTCAAGTCAAACACTGTCTCCTCAATCATTTTCAGACAACACAATAATTTTATCAAAATTGGGCAAGGCTGTGCATAGCTAACCCTAATTTGCTTTCTACCAATTTAAACCCTCTTTGCACCATTTGCAGGTAAGGAGAAACTTAAACCTGGCCTATTTAACAACCCTAAGATCATTTTTTCGGTCATAGATTGTGTTGGAAGTATGCGCTACGACGTGCTCTTTCATTTGGTATGCTTAAGTCCTATATTTGAGCAAGCTTTCTTCCTTTCCTGAGCTAACCCTAGTTTGCATGCCAAAATCAAGAGTTACCCTTAGGGTTAACCCCAGCTAACCCTAGGGTTAGTGTTGGGGTTTACCCTAAGTCTCGATAGCCGAGTGGTCTCCGTAGCTTTTTGTCAACTTTGAGGTCCCAGGTTCGATTCCCACTTGCAGTATTGGTATTTTTTTTATTTTTTTCAAGTCAAACACTGTCTCCTCAATCATTTTCAGACAACACAATAATTTTATCAAAATTGGGCAAGGCTGTGCATAGCTAACCCTAATTTGCTTTCTCCCAATTTAAACCCTCTTTGCACCATTTTGCAGGTAAGGAGAAACTTAAAACTGGCCTAATAAACCGCCCTAAGATCATTTTTTCGGTCATAGATTGTGTTGGAAGTGTGAGCTACAACGTGCTCTTTCATTTGGTATGCGGAAGTCCTATATTTGAGCAAGCTTTCACCCTTTCCTGAGCTAACCCTAGTTTGCATTCTAAAATCAAGAGTTACCCTTAGGGTTAACCCAGGTAACCCTAGGGTTAGTGTTGGGGTTAACACTAAGTCGCGATAGCCGAGTGGTCTCCGTAGCTTTTTGTCAACTTTGAGGTCCCAGGTTCGATTCCCACTTGCAGTATTGGTATTTTTTTTATTTTTTTCAAGTCAAACACTGTCTCCTCAATCATTTTCAGACAACACACTAATTTTATCAAAATTGGGCAAGGCTGTGCATAGCTAACCCTAATTTGCTTTCTACCAATTTAAACCCTCTTTGCACCATTTGCAGGTAAGGAGAAACTTAAAACTGGCCTATTAAACCGCCCTAAGATCATTTTTTCGGTCATAGATTGTGTTGGAAGTGTGCGCTACGACGTGCTCTTTCATTTGGAATGCGGAAGTCCTATATTTGAGCAAGCTTTCAACCTTTCCTGAGCTAACCCTAGTTTGTATTCTAAAATCAAGAGTTACCCTTAGGGTTAACCCCAGCTAACCCTAGGGTTAGTGTTGGGGTTAACCCTAAGTCTCGATAGCCGAGTGGTCTCCGTAGCTTTTTGTCAACTTTGAGGTCCCAGGTTCGATTCCCACTTGCAGTATTGGTATTTTTTTTATTTTTTTCAAGTCAAACACTGTCTCCTCAATCATTTTCAGACAACACACTAATTTTATCAAAATTGGGCAAGGCTGTGCATAGCTAACCCTAATTTGCTTTCTCCCAATTTAAACCCTCTTTGCACCATTTGCAGGTAAGGAGAAACTTAAAACTGGCCTATTAAACCGCCCTAAGATCATTTTTTCGGTCATAGATTGTGTTGGAAGTGTGCGCTACGACGTGCTCTTTCATTTGGTATGCGGAAGTCCTATATTTGAGCAAGCTTTCACCCTTTCCTGAGCTAACCCTAGTTTGAATTCTAAAATCAAGAGTTACCCTTAGGGTTAACCCAGGTAACCCTAGGGTTAGTGTTGGGGTTAACCCTAAGTCGCGATAGCCGAGTGGTCTCCGTAGCTTTTTGTCAACTTTGAGGTCCCAGGTTCGATTCCCACTTGCAGTATTGGTATTTTTTTTATTTTCTTCAAGTCAAACACTGTCTCCTCAATCATTTTCAGACAACACACTAATTTTATCAAAATTGGGCAAGGCTGTGCATAGCTAACCCTAATTTGCTTTCTACCAATTTAAACCCTCTTTGCACCATTTGCAGGTAAGGAGAAACTTAAAACTGGCCTATTAAACAACCCTAAGATCATTTTTTCGGTCATAGATTGTGTTGGAAGTGTGCGCTACGACGTGCTCTTTCATTTGGTATGCGGAAGTCCTATATTTGAGCAAGCTTTCACCCTTTCCTTAGCTAACCCTAGTTTGCATTCTAAAATCAAGAGTTACCCTTAGGGTTAACCCAGGTAACCCTAGGGTTAGTGTTGGGGTTAACCCTAAGTCGCGATAGCCGAGTGGTCTCCGTAGCTTTTTGTCAACTTTGAGGTCCCAGGTTCGATTCCCACTTGCAGTATTGGTATTTTTTTTATTTTTTTCAAGTCAAACACTGTCTCCTCAATCATTTTCAGACAACACACTAATTTTATCAAAATTGGGCAAGGCTGTGCATAGCTAACCCTAATTTGCTTTCTCCCAATTTAAACCCTCTTTGCACCATTTGCAGGTAAGGAGAAACTTAAAACTGGCCTATTAAACCGCCCTAAGATCATTTTGTCGGTCATAGATTGTGTTGGAAGTGTGCGCTACGACGTGCTCTTTCATTTGGTATGCGGAAGTCCTTTATTTGAGCACGCTTTCACCCTTTCCTGAGCTAACCCTAGTTTGCATTCTAAAATCAAGAGTTACCCTTAGGGTTAACCCAGGTAACCCTAGGGTTAGGGTTGGGGTTAACCCTAAGTCGCGATAGCCGAGTGGTCTCCGTAGCTTTTTGTCAACTTTGAGGTCCCAGGTTCGATTCCCACTTGCAGTATTGGTATTTTTTTGTATTTTTTTCAAGTCAAACACTGTCTCCTCAATCATTTTCAGACAACACAATAATTTTATCAAAATTGGGCAAGGCTGTGCATAGCTAACCCTAATTTGCTTTCTACCAATTTAAACCCTCTTTGCACCATTTGCAGGTAAGGAGAAACTTAAACCTGGCCTATTTAACAACCCTAAGATCATTTTTTCGGTCATAGATTGTGTTGGAAGTATGCGCTACGACGTGCTCTTTCATTTGGTATGCTTAAGTCCTATATTTGAGCAAGCTTTCTTCCTTTCCTGAGCTAACCCTAGTTTGCATGCCAAAATCAAGAGTTACCCTTAGGGTTAACCCCAGCTAACCCTAGGGTTAGTGTTGGGGTTTACCCTAAGTCTCGATAGCCGAGTGGTCTCCGTAGCTTTTTGTCAACTTTGAGGTCCCAGGTTCGATTCCCACTTGCAGTATTGGTATTTTTTTTATTTTTTTCAAGTCAAACACTGTCTCCTCAATCATTTTCAGACAACACAATAATTTTATCAAAATTGGGCAAGGCTGTGCATAGCTAACCCTAATTTGCTTTCTCCCAATTTAAACCCTCTTTGCACCATTTTGCAGGTAAGGAGAAACTTAAAACTGGCCTAATAAACCGCCCTAAGATCATTTTTTCGGTCATAGATTGTGTTGGAAGTGTGAGCTACAACGTGCTCTTTCATTTGGTATGCGGAAGTCCTATATTTGAGCAAGCTTTCACCCTTTCCTGAGCTAACCCTAGTTTGCATTCTAAAATCAAGAGTTACCCTTAGGGTTAACCCAGGTAACCCTAGGGTTAGTGTTGGGGTTAACACTAAGTCGCGATAGCCGAGTGGTCTCCGTAGCTTTTTGTCAACTTTGAGGTCCCAGGTTCGATTCCCACTTGCAGTATTGGTATTTTTTTTATTTTTTTCAAGTCAAACACTGTCTCCTCAATCATTTTCAGACAACACACTAATTTTATCAAAATTGGGCAAGGCTGTGCATAGCTAACCCTAATTTGCTTTCTACCAATTTAAACCCTCTTTGCACCATTTGCAGGTAAGGAGAAACTTAAAACTGGCCTATTAAACCGCCCTAAGATCATTTTTTCGGTCATAGATTGTGTTGAAAGTGTGCGCTACGACGTGCTCTTTCATTTGGAATGCGGAAGTCCTATATTTGAGCAAGCTTTCAACCTTTCCTGAGCTAACCCTAGTTTGTATTCTAAAATCAAGAGTTACCCTTAGGGTTAACCCCAGCTAACCCTAGGGTTAGTGTTGGGGTTAACCCTAAGTCTCGATAGCCGAGTGGTCTCCGTAGCTTTTTGTCAACTTTGAGGTCCCAGGTTCGATTCCCACTTGCAGTATTGGTATTTTTTTTATTTTTTTCAAGTCAAACACTGTCTCCTCAATCATTTTCAGACAACACACTAATTTTATCAAAATTGGGCAAGGCTGTGCATAGCTAACCCTAATTTGCTTTCTACCAATTTAAACCCTCTTTGCACCATTTTGCAGGTAAGGAGAAACTTAAAACTGGCCTAATAAACCGCCCTAAGATCATTTTTTCGGTCATAGATTGTGTTGGAAGTGTGAGCTACGACGTGCTCTTTCATTTGGTATGCGGAAGTCCTATATTTGAGCAAGCTTTCACCCTTTCCTGAGCTAACCCTAGTTTGCATTCTAAAATCAAGAGTTACCCTTAGGGTTAACCCAGGTAACCCTAGGGTTAGTGTTGGGGTTAACCCTAAGTCGCGATAGCCGAGTGGTCTCCGTAGCTTTTTGTCAACTTTGAGGTCCCAGGTTCGATTCCCACTTGCAGTATTGGTATTTTTTTTTTTTTTCAAGTCAAACACTGTCTCCTCAATCATTTTCAGACAACACACTAATTTTATCAAAATTGGGCAAGGCTGTGCATAGCTAACCCTAATTTGCTTTCTACCAATTTAAACCCTCTTTGCACCATTTGCAGGTAAGGAGAAACTTAAAACTGGCCTATTAAACAACCCTAAGATCATTTTTTCGGTCATAGATTGTGTTGGAAGTGTGCGCTACGGCGTGCTCTTTCTTTTGGTATGCGGAAGTCCTATATTTGAGCACGCTTTCACCCTTTCCTGAGCTAACCCTAGTTTGCATTCCAAAATCAGAGTTACCCTTAGGGTTAACCCGAGCTAAGGGTTAGTGTTGGGGTTAACCCTAAGTCTCGATAGCCGAGTGGTCTCCGTAGCTTTTTGTCAACTTTGAGGTCCCAGGTTCGATTCCCACTTGCAGTATTGGTATTTTTTTTATTTTTTTTTCAAGTCAAACACTGTCTCCTCAATCATTTTCAGACAACACAATAATTTTATCAAAATTGGGCAAGGCTGTGCATAGCTAACCCTAATTTGCTTTCTCCCAATTTAAACCCTCTTTGCACCATTTTGCAGGTAAGGAGAAACTTAAAACTGGCCTAATAAACCGCCCTAAGATCATTTTTTCGGTCATAGATTGTGTTGGAAGTGTGAGCTACGACGTGCTCTTTCATTTGGTATGCGGAAGTCCTATATTTGAGCAAGCTTTCACCCTTTCCTGAGCTAACCCTAGTTTGCATTCTAAAATCAAGAGTTACCCTTAGGGTTAACCCAGGTAACCCTAGGGTTAGTGTTGGGGTTAACCCTAAGTCGCGATAGCCGAGTGGTCACCGTAGCTTTTTGTCAACTTTGAGGTCCCAGGTTCGATTCCCACTTGCAGTATTGGTATTTTTTTTATTTTTTTCAAGTCACACACTGTCTCCTCAATCATTTTCAGACAACACACTAATTTTATCAAAATTGGGCAAGGCTGTGCATAGCTAACCCTAATTTGCTTTCTACCAATTTAAACCCTCTTTGCACCATTTGCAGGTAAGGAGAAACTTAAAACTGGCCTATTAAACCGCCCTAAGATCATTTTTTCGGTCATAGATTGCGTTGGAAGTGTGCGCTACGACGTGCTCTTTCATTTGGTATGCGGAAGTCCTATATTTGAGCACGCTTTCACCCTTTCCTGAGCTAACCCTAGTTTGCATTCTAAAATCAAGAGTTACCCTTAGGGTTAACCCAGGTAACCCTAGGGTTAGTGTTGGGGTTAACCCTAAGTCGCGATAGCCGAGTGGTCTCCGTAGCTTTTTGTCAACTTTGAGGTCCCAGGTTCGATTCCCACTTGCAGTATTGGTATTTTTTTTTATTTTTTTCAAGTCAAACACTGTCTCCTCAATCATTTTCAGACAACACAATAATTTTATCAAAATTGGGCAAGGCTGTGCATAGCTAACCCTAATTTGCTTTCTACCAATTTAAACCCTCTTTGCACCATTTGCAGGTAAGGAGAAACTTAAACCTGGCCTATTTAACAACCCTAAGATCATTTTTTCGGTCATAGATTGTGTTGGAAGTATGCGCTACGACGTGCTCTTTCATTTGGTATGCTTAAGTCCTATATTTGAGCAAGCTTTCACCCTTTCCTGAGCTAACCCTAGTTTGCATGCCAAAATCAAGAGTTACCCTTAGGGTTAACCCCAGCTAACCCTAGGGTTAGTGTTGGGGTTTACCCTAAGTCTCGATAGCCGAGTGGTCTCCGTAGCTTTTTGTCAACTTTGAGGTCCCAGGTTCGATTCCCACTTGCAGTATTGGTATTTTTTTTATTTTTTTAAAGTCAAACACTGTCTCCTCAATCTTTCTCAGACAACACAATAATTTTATCAAAATTGGGCAAGGCTGTGCATAGCTAACCCTAATTTGCTTTCTACCAATTTAAACCCTCTTTGCACCATTTGCAGGTAAGGAGAAACTTAAAACTGGCCTATTAAACAACCCTAAATTCATTTTATTCGGTCATAGATTGTGTTGGAAGTGTGAGCTACGACGTGCTCTTTCATTTGGTATGCAGAAGTCCTATATTTGAGCAAGCTTTCACCCTTTCCTGAGCTAACCCTAGTTTGCATTCCAAAATCAAGAGTTACCCTTAGGGTTAACCCCAGCTAACCCTAGGGTTAGTGTTGGGGTTAACCCTAAGTCTCGATAGCCGAGTGGTGTCCGTAGCTTTTTGTCAACTTTGAGGTCCCAGGTTCGATTCCCACTTGCAGTATTGGTATTTTTTTTTTTTTTTCAAGTCAAACACTGTCTCCTCAATCATTTTCAGACAACACAATAATTTTATCAAAATTGGGCAAGGCTGTGCATAGCTAACCCTAATTTGCTTTCTCCCAATTTAAACCCTCTTTGCACCATTTGCAGGTAAGGAGAAACTTAAAACTGGCCTATTAAACCGCCCTAAGATCATTTTTTCGGTCATAGATTGTGTTGGAAGTGTGCGCTACGACGTGCTCTTTCATTTGGTATGCGGAAGTCCTATATTTGAGCAAGCTTTCAACCTTTCCTGAGCTAACCCTAGTTTGTATTCTAAAATCAAGAGTTACCCTTAGGGTTAACCCAGGTAACCCTAGGGTTAGTGTTGGGGTTAACCCTAAGTCTCGATAGCCGAGTGGTCTCCGTAGCTTTTTGTCAACTTTGAGGTCCCAGGTTCGATTCCCACTTGCAGTATTGGTATTTTTTTTATTTTTTTAAAGTCAAACACTGTCTCCTCAATCATTTTCAGACAACACAATAATTTTATCAAAATTGGGCAAGGCTGTGCATAGCTAACCCTAATTTGCTTTCTCCCAATTTAAACCCTCTTTGCACCATTTTGCAGGTAAGGAGAAACTTAAAACTGGCCTATTAAAAGCCCTAAGATCATTTTTTCGGTCATAGATTGTGTTGGAAGTATGCGCTACGACGTGCTCTTTCATTTGGTATGCTTAAGTCCTATATTTGAGCAAGCTTTCACCCTTTCCTGAGCTAACCCTAGTTTGCATGCCAAAATCAAGAGTTACCCTTAGGGTTAACCCCAGCTAACCCTAGGGTTAGGGTTGGGGTTAACCCTAAGTCGCGATAGCCGAGTGGTCTCCGTAGTTTTTGTCAACTTTGAGGTCCCAGGTTCGATTCCCACTTGCAGTATTGGTATTTTTTTTATTTTTTTAATGTCAAACACTGTCTCCTCAATCATTTTCAGACAACACAATAATTTTATCAAAATTGGGCAAGGCTGTGCATAGCTAACCCTAATTTGCTTTCTACCAATTTAAACCCTCTTTGCACCATTTGCAGGTAAGAGAAACTTAAAACTGGCCTATTAAACAACCCTAAATTCATTTTATTCGGTCATAGATTCTGTTGGAAGTGTGCGCTACGACGTGCTCTTTCATTTGGTATGCAGAAGTCCTATATTTGAGCAAGCTTTCACCCTTTCCTGAGCTAACCCTAGTTTGCATTCCAAAATCAAGAGTTACCCTTAGGGTTAACCCCAGCTAACCCTAGGGTTAGTGTTGGGGTTAACCCTAAGTCTCGATAGCCGAGTGGTCTCCGTAGCTTTTTGTCAACTTTGAGGTCCCAGGTTCGATTTCCACTTGCAGTATTGGTATTTTTTGTTTTTTTTCAAGTCAAACACTGTCTCCTCAATCATTTTCAGACAACACAATAATTTTATCAAAATTGGGCAAGGCTGTGCATAGCTAACCCTAATTTGCTTTCTACCAATTTAAACCCTCTTTGCACCATTTGCAGGTAAGGAGAAACTTAAAACTGGCCTATTAAACAACCCTAAGATCATTTTTTCGGTCATAGATTCTGTTGGAAGTGTGCGCTACGACGTGCTCTTTCATTTGGTATGCGGAAGTCCTATATTTGAGCAAGCTTTCACCCTTTCCTGAGCTAACCCTAGTTTGCATTCCAAAATCAAGAGCAACCCTTAGGGTTAAGCCTAGGGTTAGTGTTGGGGTTAACCCTAAGTCTCGATAGCCGAGTGGTCTCCGTAGCTTTTTGTCAACTTTGAGGTCCCAGGTTCGATTCCCACTTGCAGTATTGGTATTTTTTTTATTTTTTTCAAGTCAAACACTGTCTCCTCAATCATTTTCAGACAGCACAATAATTTTATCAAAATTGGGCAAGGCTGTGCATAGCTAACCCTAATTTGCTTTCTACCAATTTAAACCCTCTTTGCACCAATTGCAGGTAAGGAGAAACTTAAAACTGGCCTATTAAAAGCCCTAAGATCATTTTTTCGGTCATAGATTGTGTTGGAAGTATGCGCTACGACGTGCTCTTTCATTTGGTAAGCTTAAGTCCTATATTTGAGCAAGCTTTCACCCTTTCCTGAGCTAACCCTAGTTTGCATTCTAAAATCAAGAGTTACCCTTAGGGTTAACCCCAGCTAACCCTAGGGTTAGTGTTGGGGTTTACCCTAAGTCTCGATAGCCGAGTGGTCTCCGTAGCTTTTTGTCAACTTTGAGGTCCCAGGTTCGATTCCCACTTGCAGTATTGGTATTTTTTTTTTTTTCAAGTCAAACACTGTCTCCTCAATCATTTTCAGACAACACAATAATTTTATCAAAATTGGGCAAGGCTGTGCATAGCTAACCCTAATTTGCTTTCTCCCAATTTAAACCCTCTTTGCACCATTTGCAGGTAAGGAGAAACTTAAAACTGGCCTATTAAACAACCCTAAGATCATTTTTTCGGTCATAGATTCTGTTGGAAGTGTGCGCTACGACGTGCTCTTTCATTTGGTATGCGGAAGTCCTATATTTGAGCAAGCTTTCACCCTTTCCTGAGCTAACCCTAGTTTGCATTCCAAAATCAAGAGTTACCCTTAGGGTTAACCCCAGCTAACCCTAGGGTTAGTGTTGGGGTTAACCCTAAGTCTCGATAGCCGAGTGGTCTCCGTAGCTTTTTGTCAACTTCCGGTTGAGTATTCATACTGTCAAGACGTGTTTACATCGCTCTCCAGAGATTACCCAACCGTGAAATTATGATCTAACTTAGTTACGATTTGGTGATTAATGTTAGTGTAGACGTTATTATAGTGTATAGAGAACTCTATTTGTGATATTTCTACGGGGTTTTATACCCCTCTCGCCCTGAAATATGGGTCCGAGAACTTACTCTAAGGAATGTGTTGTTGAGATAGTGAACTTTGATATGAAACTGGATAATTTGGATTATTTGATTGATAAGATGGAAGAATGTATTGGAGTTGGAAATGTTTATGCTGTGATACCGAGGAGACCAGATATTTTAGAAGTTACAGTGAAGGATAAAACCAGTGCGGAAAAACTCAGTACAGGACTCAAAATAGGTGAGAAACATTTGAAATGTCGTATTCCATATTCCCCCTTTATTGTTGTCTCTTTCATGGACATCCCGCCCTATATTGAAGATAGTGTACTGATCGAGAAATTGAGAATCTTTAATATCGATATTGACGGAGAGGTTGTGCGTCATTTTCATGATAAACATAAGACTGTTGAAAACGGAATTCGGCATGTGAGATGCATTTTTCCTCCAGAAATCAGGTCCCTACCATGGGGAGTGAAATTAGAATCTATCAATGGCACTAAGAACTATCGAGTGATTCATAACAATCAAATTAAAGTGTGCAACAAGTGTTGTTCTGATGAGCATATGATTGCCGATTGCCCCCAAATTAAATGTAGACGATGTCACCAATATGGACATATGGGTAATTTATGTACGATAAAAATGTGTCATATATGCAAACATTTGGATACTGAGTGTATTTGCTCTGATTACTTTGAAGATGGTTTTAATTGTTCAGCTAACAATTTATCGGACGACTCTAGTGAAAATCAGCTCACGAATGTCGACCCAGATCTAAATCCAATCAGTGTGAACTCTAATTCAATATCTAGTGTACCTGAACAAAAATCTAAGAAACTAAGATTAGATACTGAACAGTGCCCTGTAGTGAATGAACCAGTGACTGAATCGACACGCGTGGATAATCACCCAAACCTTAATGACTTGCCTCTCCCAGATGTTGAATGTATGATTGAACCCATAGAATGTGATAATGAACAAGAGCTCCCCCCTCCACCCTTACCCTCACCACCTCCCCCCACCCCACCTCGTCGTGTTGTGTCCCGGAAAGAATTCCACATTATGAAGTCGGATCGCAAGGATACTGATGAAAATCCAAAAATCTACCCCCCTGCCCCAATGTCGCCGTATAAAGCACCCAGAACCCGCAGAAATATATTGGTTACTAAACCTGATCCCGCGCACATTCGAAAGGTGGTAAATAAACGTGATAGTAGGACAAGTGGTAAATCGAACAATTAATAAATTCAGTTTAATTATGGTGAATGTGACTCTATTGTGTGTAACCTGCTTTTTAATATTAACATTCAACTTATGTACTTTTAACTGTAATAAGCTGAGAACTAATGATAAAATTGATAGTGTTTTTCAGAAATTGTATGCTGTTAATGTTGATATAGCTTGCCTGCAAGAAACGTATTGGGACAGTAATTTAGTTGAAACTGTTAAGAGCAAGTGGGATGGTACCTTTTTTTATTCAAATTTTACATCAAATTTTCCATCTCGTGGTGTAGCAATTTTGATAAGAAAGTCTTTTCTTACTTCAGTGAATATTATATCCACTTCTACTGACGAAGAAGGCAGAATTATAACAGTGAGTCTAGACATTAATGACAGGAAATTTATTATATTATGTATGTATGCTCCAAATGACCCTTATTTAAGAATTGATTTTTTTAAGCATATTCACGATTTTATAGATCCCCAGAGAGAACTTCTAGTGTGTGGTGATTTCAATGAAGTTTTTAACTCGTTTTTAGACCGTGGCAAGGGTCAATCGACCAATAAGGCAAGTTCCCTGGCTTTGAATTCGTTTACACTTTCGCATAATGTAGTGGATATATTTCGACACAGAAACCCCGATAAAAAGATATTCACTAGGAAATCTATTGTTAATGGTGAACTAAAAGTTAGTCGTATTGACCACATTTTAATCTCCAGATCTTTGTTATGCAATGTTATTAATTCAAATATTTTACATACTACCTTTTCAGACCACAATATAGTTAAGTTAAGTATAGATTTTGATAGTTGTTGTAAAGGTCCAGGTGTTTATATATTGAATAATGTACATTTAGATGATAGTAAGTATTGTAAATTAATTAACGATTTAATAGATATAGAAATTAATAATGATTTATATTCACAAAATCCACTTCTATGGTGGGATAATTTTAAGTTTAAAATTAAGAAAACTTCTCAGGATTACTCTCGTAAAGTGAGCAAAGCAAAATATAAAGAACTCTATGATATACAAAACAAACTAGAGAGGGAATATGCAAGAATCTCAAATAATCCTAAACTTAGCTCTGATACGATCATTGAATTAGAAAATCGGCTTCATGATTATGAAACGGAAAAATGTAAGGGAGCAATCTTGAGAAGTAAAACCTTAGATGCCACAGATGGGGATAAAAACACCAGCTATTTTCTCAAATTAGAAAAGCAGAGGCAAACTAAAAATGCAATTAATGAGCTGTTAGATAAGGATGGTAACTCCTTTAGTGATACCTTTTCAATCCTTGACCAATGTGTTAACTTTTATAGTGACTTATATAAAAAGGACATCAATGAACCTGATAATTATGATTTTGTAAATAATATGTGTAGTTCAATATCCAACAAGTTATCAAAGAGTGACAAGGAAATGTGTGATGCTCCAATAACCTTAACTGAACTCTCTGATACCTTGAAGGATATGAACAAAGGTAAAAGTCCCGGACTGGATGGTATTACTGTTGAATTCTATATGAAGTTTTGGGATAAGATAGGTCCTGTGTTTTTAAATATTGTCAATATAATATATGATCAAAAATTACTTTCTAGGTCTATGAGGAAGGGCATCTTGACGCTGATTTATAAAGAAAAGGGAGACAAAAAAGATCTGAAGAATTTTCGGCCCATATCATTGCTTCAGAATGATTATAAATTAGTGTCAAGAGTCCTTGCTGGTAGACTTAAAAAGGTAATTCATAATCTTATTTCAATAGAACAGACTTGTGGTGTACCAAAGCGTAGTATTTTTGACAATATCCATTCAATTAGAGATATTATAGACTATGCAAATCATGAAAACATAGAGGGTTATTTGTTGTCTGTAGACATGTTTAAAGCATACGATGTTTTATCCCACTTTTATCTTTTTAGTATTTTACAAAGTTTTGGGTTTGGTTTTTATTTTACTACATGGATCACTATTTTATATACTAGTATTATAAGTACTGTAAAATGTAATGGACATTTATCTACCTTTTTCCCTATTTTACGTAGTATAAGGCAAGGTGACCCTATGAGTACAATGCTGTATATTTTATGTGCCCAACCAATGAATACATTAGTTAAGTTGTCTCCCCTTAAGGGAATTCCTATCAAATTTAGCAACGTTACCTCATTAATTTATCAATACGCAGATGATACTAATTTCACTTTTTCTGATCTAAAATCTGTAAATCAAATATTTGATATTATTGAACCCTATTGCAAAGCTTCCGGAGCCCGTATTAATGTAGAGAAAAGTGAAATACTCCCCCTAGGTAAAGTTAAAAACCAGCCATTAAAGTTAGATATTCCTTTAAAACAAGTAGAGTACATTAAGATATTAGGAGTTTATCTAGGTAATGATCAAAGCATATGTGATGATTTAAATTGGATTTCGAAACTGAATAAAATGCAATCGATATGTAATATGTGGAAGGCCAGAAATCTAACCTTTTTAGGAAAGACAACTGTGATACAGTCATTGGTAATGACTCTTATTTACCATAATTTAACAGTATTAAACCTTCCTGATAGTATATGTATTAAGATTAAGAAAATAGTTACTGATTTCATTTGGAATGGAAAGCCACCCTTAATTAAATACGATGTGTTAATTAATGATAAGATTAACGGTGGTCTTGGCTTAACTGATGTTCGTTTTAAGTCCTTTGCCTTTGTTTTGAAATTATTTAAGACAGTTAATGATGCTATTGAGCAGTTTACATGGAAAGCTATACTGAATTATTTTACGAAAAGATATTTCAATTGTACAGCTACAGAACTTATTAAAGTTCATTACAGTAAAATGTCCTTGTTGGAGTTGCCTCCCTTCTATCAATCTTTGTTTTATGCATGGGATGTTATTAACCATGGCTTCAGACCTACACCTCTGACTTTGTACGATATTTCTCTGCAACCTTTGTTTGACAATCCCCTCATTAAGAATAATGATAAGATGATTAAGTGTAAATTGTTCAGTGATTGTGGCATTAAAACCATTTATGATATTATATATTACATTATCCCTGGATTTTTACCATTAGATGAATTATTATATGATTGTAGTTTTTTGGAACCGAATCCTGATTATGTTGCCAAGAAGTATGAAATTATCAAATGTTCAATTCCCCTCGAGTGGATAACAATTATTGAAACCACGCAACATGCCGATACGATGGTCACCGAAACAAATCAAGCTTGTGTTATTGATGGCGAGGAATTGGCATTTGATAATTTCACATCGAAAGTCTTATATAGTATGTTAATTAAGTTAAAATGTAGTAAACCAACCGGTTTTCAACGATGGGATGACATATTCCCTGATATTAAATGGCATATTGTATGTAAAAATACATTTGAAATGTGTAAAGATGCTAAACAGATGGATTTAGACTTCAAGATTATCCATAATATCATTTGGACCAGAATGAAATTATTTAAAATTGGTAAAATTCAGGACGATTTATGTCCAGTTTGTAATGAGGAGGCTGAAAATATTGAACACTTATTTTACTCATGCTTAGATCTTTCGCTCTTACATCATCTGTTGAAAATTATGCTATCTGATATTTTATCTAGGACCATAAGTGATAATGAATTATTTAGTTTTATTATCTTAGGCATTCAAACTAGAAACAAATCAATACATTTTCGTTTGTGTAACATTATTTTAAGTATCGCACGAAGGACAATTTTTAGTAGAAGAAATATTTTAGTCGATAAACCTTATTCAAATGTAGATATTATTAAACTTTTTAAATATAATTTACGCCAAAGTCTATATCATATCAAATGTTATTATACTTCTAGAAACCTTAATTTTGTCAAACATTTCATTTTACCCTCATGCTTATTTACATTGGAGTTAGATGGATCTATAGGTCTCGACTTTTGATTGAAAAGACGTTTTGCTTTGCATATTGTTAATGCTCTAGTAAGAGCTTCATAACATATAAATACCGATACCAAATTATCCTTTAAATGAAACTTTAAATTTATTTTCGCTTTCGTTTTCTAAAAAGTTTCATTCATATAGGGATAATTTGCATACTTCTTTTTAATTTATCTGTAGTTTTTAACATGTACATAAAATGACATATTTTATCTTGCCTGTAAATTATTGCATAACGCAAAATTTTGTGATACATATTGTATAATCAATTCTGTGATATTTTTGTACAACGTGATGTAAATAATGTGATATGTTTATATGTTAATAAATATTTTCAAGATAAAAAAAAAAAAAAAAACGTAGCTTTTTGTCAACTTTGAGGTCCCAGGTTCGATTCCCACTTGCAGTATTGGTATTTTTTTTATTTTTTTCAAGTCAAACACTGTCTCCTCAATCATTTTCAGACAGCACAATAATTTTATCAAAATTGGGCAAGGCTGTGCATAGCTAACCCTAATTTGCTTTCTCCCAATTTAAACCCTCTTTGCACCATTTTGCAGGTAAGGAGAAACTTAAAACTGGCCTATTAAAAGCCCTAAGATCATTTTTTCGGTCATAGATTGTGTTGGAAGTATGCGCTACGACGTGCTCTTTCATTTGGTATGCTTAAGTCCTATATTTGAGCAAGCTTTCACCCTTTCCTGAGCTAACCCTAGTTTGCATGCCAAAATCAAGAGTTACCCTTAGGGTTAACCCCAGCTAACCCTAGGGTTAGTGTTGGGGTTAACCCTAAGTCGCGATAGCCGAGTGGTCTCCGTAGTTTTTGTCAACTTTGAGGTCCCAGGTTCGATTCCCACTTGCAGTATTGGTATTTTTTTTATTTTTTTAATGTCAAACACTGTCTCCTCAATCATTTTCAGACAACACAATAATTTTATCAAAATTGGGCAAGGCTGTGCATAGCTAACCCTAATTTGCTTTCTACCAATTTAAACCCTCTTTGCACCATTTGCAGGTAAGAGAAACTTAAAACTGGCCTATTAAACAACCCTAAATTCATTTTATTCGGTCATAGATTCTGTTGGAAGTGTGCGCTACGACGTGCTCTTTCATTTGGTATGCAGAAGTCCTATATTTGAGCAAGCTTTCACCCTTTCCTGAGCTAACCCTAGTTTGCATTCCAAAATCAAGAGTTACCCTTAGGGTTAACCCCAGCTAACCCTAGGGTTAGTGTTGGGGTTAACCCTAAGTCTCGATAGCCGAGTGGTCTCCGTAGCTTTTTGTCAACTTTGAGGTCCCAGGTTCGATTTCCACTTGCAGTATTGGTATTTTTTGTTTTTTTTCAAGTCAAACACTGTCTCCTCAATCATTTTCAGACAACACAATAATTTTATCAAAATTGGGCAAGGCTGTGCATAGCTAACCCTAATTTGCTTTCTACCAATTTAAACCCTCTTTGCACCATTTGCAGGTAAGGAGAAACTTAAAACTGGCCTATTAAACAACCCTAAGATCATTTTTTCGGTCATAGATTCTGTTGGAAGTGTGCGCTACGACGTGCTCTTTCATTTGGTATGCGGAAGTCCTATATTTGAGCAAGCTTTCACCCTTTCCTGAGCTAACCCTAGTTTGCATTCCAAAATCAAGAGCAACCCTTAGGGTTAAGCCTAGGGTTAGTGTTGGGGTTAACCCTAAGTCTCGATAGCCGAGTGGTCTCCGTAGCTTTTTGTCAACTTTGAGGTCCCAGGTTCGATTTCCACTTGCAGTATTGGTATTTTTTGTTTTTTTTCAAGTCAAACACTGTCTCCTCAATCATTTTCAGACAACACAATAATTTTATCAAAATTGGGCAAGGCTGTGCATAGCTAACCCTAATTTGCTTTCTACCAATTTAAACCCTCTTTGCACCATTTGCAGGTAAGGAGAAACTTAAAACTGGCCTATTAAACAACCCTAAGATCATTTTTTCGGTCATAGATTCTGTTGGAAGTGTGCGCTACGACGTGCTCTTTCATTTGGTATGCGGAAGTCCTATATTTGAGCAAGCTTTCACCCTTTCCTGAGCTAACCCTAGTTTGCATTCCAAAATCAAGAGCAACCCTTAGGGTTAAGCCTAGGGTTAGTGTTGGGGTTAACCCTAAGTCTCGATAGCCGAGTGGTCTCCGTAGCTTTTTGTCAACTTTGAGGTCCCAGGTTCGATTCCCACTTGCAGTATTGGTATTTTTTTTATTTTTTTCAAGTCAAACACTGTCTCCTCAATCATTTTCAGACAGCACAATAATTTTATCAAAATTGGGCAAGGCTGTGCATAGCTAACCCTAATTTGCTTTCTACCAATTTAAACCCTCTTTGCACCAATTGCAGGTAAGGAGAAACTTAAAACTGGCCTATTAAAAGCCCTAAGATCATTTTTTCGGTCATAGATTGTGTTGGAAGTATGCGCTACGACGTGCTCTTTCATTTGGTAAGCTTAAGTCCTATATTTGAGCAAGCTTTCACCCTTTCCTGAGCTAACCCTAGTTTGCATTCTAAAATCAAGAGTTACCCTTAGGGTTAACCCCAGCTAACCCTAGGGTTAGTGTTGGGGTTTACCCTAAGTCTCGATAGCCGAGTGGTCTCCGTAGCTTTTTGTCAACTTTGAGGTCCCAGAATCGATTCCCACTTGCAGTATTAGTATTTTTTTTTTTTCAAGTCAAACACTGTCTCCTCAATCATTTTCAGACAACACAATAATTTTATCAAAATTGGGCAAGGCTGTGCATAGCTAACCCTAATTTGCTTTCTCCCAATTTAAACCCTCTTTGCACCATTTGCAGGTAAGGAGAAACTTAAAACTGGCCTATTAAACAACCCTAAGATCATTTTTTCGGTCATAGATTCTGTTGGAAGTGTGCGCTACGACGTGCTCTTTCATTTGGTATGCGGAAGTCCTATATTTGAGCAAGCTTTCACCCTTTCCTGAGCTAACCCTAGTTTGCATTCCAAAATCAAGAGTTACCCTTAGGGTTAACCCCAGCTAACCCTAGGGTTAGTGTTGGGGTTAACCCTAAGTCTCGATAGCCGAGTGGTCTCCGTAGCTTTTTGTCAACTTTGAGGTCCCAGGTTCGATTCCCACTTGCAGTATTGGTATTTTTTTTATTTTTTTCAAGTCAAACACTGTCTCCTCAATCATTTTCAGACAACACAATAATTTGATCAAAATTGGGCAAGGCTGTGCATAGCTAACCCTAATTTGCTTTCTACCAATTTAAACCCTCTTTGCACCATTTGCAGGTAAGGAGAAACTTAAAACTGGCCTATTAAAAGCCCTAAGATCATTTTTTCGGTCATAGATTGTGTTGGAAGTATGCGCTACGACGTGCTCTTTCATTTGGTATGCTTAAGTCCTATATTTGAGCAAGCTTTCACCCTTTCCTGAGCTAACCCTAGTTTGCATGCCAAAATCAAGAGTTACCCTTAGGGTTAACCCCAGCTAACCCTAGGGTTAGTGTTGGGGTTTACCCTAAGTCTCGATAGCCGAGTGGTCTCCGTAGCTTTTTGTCAACTTTGAGGTCCCAGGTTCGATTCCCACTTGCAGTATTGGTATTTTTTTAATTTTTTTAAAGTCAGACACTGTCTCCTCAATCATTTTCAGACAACACAATAATTTTATCAAAATTGGGCAAGGCTGTGCATAGCTAACCCTAATTTGCTTTCTACCAATTTAAACCCTCTTTGCACCATTTGCAGGTAAGGAGAAACTTAAAACTGGCCTATTAAACAACCCTAAGATCATTTTTTCGGTCATAGATTCTGTTGGAAGTGTGCGCTACGACGTGCTCTTTCATTTGGTATGCGGAAGTCCTATATTTGAGCAAGCTTTCACCCTTTCCTGAGCTAACCCTAGTTTGCATTCCAAAATCAAGAGTTACCCTTAGGGTTAACCCTAGGGTTAGTGTTGGGGTTAACCCTAAGTCTCGATAGCCGAGTGGTCTCCGTAGCTTTTTGTCAACTTTGAGGTCCCAGGTTCGATTCCCACTTGCAGTATTGGTATTTTTTTTTTTTTTTTTCAAGTCAAACACTGTCTCCTCAATCATTTTCAGACAGCACAATAATTTTATCAAAATTGGGCAAGGCTGTGCATAGCTAACCCTAATTTGCTTTCTCCCAATTTAAACCCTCTTTGCACCATTTGCAGGTAAGGAGAAACTTAAAACTGGCCTATTAAAAGCCCTAAGATCATTTTTTCGGTCATAGATTGTGTTGGAAGTATGCGCTACGACGTGCTCTTTCATTTGGTATGCTTAAGTCCTATATTTGAGCAAGCTTTCACCTTTTCCTGAGCTAACCCTAGTTTGCATTCCAAAATCAAGAGTTACCCTTAGGGTTAACCCCAGCTAACCCTAGGGTTAGTGTTGGGGTTTACCCTAAGTCTCGATAGCCGAGTGGTCTTCGTAGCTTTTTGTCAACTTTGAGGTCCCAGGTTCGATTCCCACTTGCAGTATTGGTATTTTTTTTATTTTTTTCAAGTCAAACACTGTCTCCTCAATCATTTTCAGACAACACAATAATTTTATCAAAATTGGGCAAGGCTGTGCATAGCTAACCCTAATTTGCTTTCTCCCAATTTAAACCCTCTTTGCACCATTTGCAGGTAAGGAGAAACTTAAAACTGGCCTATTAAACAACCCTAAGATCATTTTTTCGGTCATAGATTCTGTTGGAAGTGTGCGCTACGACGTGCTCTTTCATTTGGTATGCGGAAGTCCTATATTTGAGCAAGCTTTCACCCTTTCCTGAGCTAACCCTAGTTTGCATTCCAAAATCAAGAGTTACCCTTAGGGTTAACCCCAGCTAACCCTAGGGTTAGTGTTGGGGTTAACCCTAAGTCTCGATAGCCGAGTGGTCTCCGTAGCTTTTTGTCAACTTTGAGGTCCCAGGTTCGATTCCCACTTGCAGTATTGGTATTTTTTTTATTTTTTTCAAGTCAAACACTGTCTCCTCAATCATTTTCAGACAACACAATAATTTGATCAAAATTGGGCAAGGCTGTGCATAGCTAACCCTAATTTGCTTTCTACCAATTTAAACCCTCTTTGCACCATTTGCAGGTAAGGAGAAACTTAAAACTGGCCTATTAAAAGCCCTAAGATCATTTTTTCGGTCACAGATTGTGTTGGAAGTATGCGCTACGACGTGCTCTTTCATTTGGTATGCTTAAGTCCTATATTTGAGCAAGCTTTCACCCTTTCCTGAGCTAACCCTAGTTTGCATGCCAAAATCAAGAGTTACCCTTAGGGTTAACCCCAGCTAACCCTAGGGTTAGTGTTGGGGTTTACCCTAAGTCTCGATAGCCGAGTGGTCTCCGTAGCTTTTTGTCAACTTTGAGGTCCCAGGTTCGATTCCCACTTGCAGTATTGGTATTTTTTTAATTTTTTTAAAGTCAGACACTGTCTCCTCAATCATTTTCAGACAACACAATAATTTTATCAAAATTGGGCAAGGCTGTGCATAGCTAACCCTAATTTGCTTTCTACCAATTTAAACCCTCTTTGCACCATTTGCAGGTAAGGAGAAACTTAAAACTGGCCTATTAAACAACCCTAAGATCATTTTTTCGGTCATAGATTCTGTTGGAAGTGTGCGCTACGACGTGCTCTTTCATTTGGTATGCGGAAGTCCTATATTTGAGCAAGCTTTCACCCTTTCCTGAGCTAACCGAAAGTTAGCCAATGGCGTGACGTCGTTTTGGACCAATCAGAGCGTCGCGACGAGTTGAAAATAACCAATGGGCTTTGACGGCGCGTGAAGCAAACCTAAAGAAAGAGAATAGCGAGAGGGAGGGGAAATTTGTGTATGTAGTTGTTGATTGTGGATTGGCTTCATTCTATGTTTTGACTGTCTTACCGTTCAGACGTGTTTACAGAAGCTAAAAGAAGAAAATGGCCCGTACGAAGCAGACTGCCCGTAAATCAATTGGTAGAGAGTTGGATTGTCGTCTGCTAGGCGATTAGGTGCCGTGGGTTCGAATCCCCCTCAAGGTAAGAAAAATTCTGATGCCTGTGCCCGTGCTTTCGAAAGTTGGCCTGTTGTCGGCTTTCACCCCCTAATACCTAGTTTGCATTCCAAAATCAAGAGTTACCCTTAGGGTTAACCCTAGGGTTAGTGTTGGGGTTAACCCTAAGTCTCGATAGCCGAGTGGTCTCCGTAGCTTTTTGTCAACTTTGAGGTCCCAGGTTCGATTCCCACTTGCAGTATTGGTATTTTTTTTTTTTTTTTCAAGTCAAACACTGTCTCCTCAATCATTTTCAGACAGCACAATAATTTTATCAAAATTGGGCAAGGCTGTGCATAGCTAACCCTAATTTGCTTTCTCCCAATTTAAACCCTCTTTGCACCATTTGCAGGTAAGGAGAAACTTAAAACTGGCCTATTAAAAGCCCTAAGATCATTTTTTCGGTCATAGATTGTGTTGGAAGTATGCGCTACGACGTGCTCTTTCATTTGGTATGCTTAAGTCCTATATTTGAGCAAGCTTTCACCTTTTCCTGAGCTAACCCTAGTTTGCATTCCAAAATCAAGAGTTACCCTTAGGGTTAACCCCAGCTAACCCTAGGGTTAGTGTTGGGGTTTACCCTAAGTCTCGATAGCCGAGTGGTCTTCGTAGCTTTTTGTCAACTTTGAGGTCCCAGGTTCGATTCCCACTTGCAGTATTGGTATTTTTTTTATTTTTTTCAAGTCAAACACTGTCTCCTCAATCATTTTCAGACAACACAATAATTTTATCAAAATTGGGCAAGGCTGTGCATAGCTAACCCTAATTTGCTTTCTCCCAATTTAAACCCTCTTTGCACCATTTGCAGGTAAGGAGAAACTTAAAACTGGCCTATTAAACAACCCTAAGATCATTTTTTCGGTCATAGATTCTGTTGGAAGTGTGCGCTACGACGTGCTCTTTCATTTGGTATGCGGAAGTCCTATATTTGAGCAAGCTTTCACCCTTTCCTGAGCTAACCCTAGTTTGCATTCCAAAATCAAGAGTTACCCTTAGGGTTAACCCCAGCTAACCCTAGGGTTAGTGTTGGGGTTAACCCTAAGTCTCGATAGCCGAGTGGTCTCCGTAGCTTTTTGTCAACTTTGAGGTCCCAGGTTCGATTCCCACTTGCAGTATTGGTATTTTTTTTTTTTTTTTCAAGTCAAACACTGTCTCCTCAATCATTTTCAGACAGCACAATAATTTTATCAAAATTGGGCAAGGCTGTGCATAGCTAACCCTAATTTGCTTTCTCCCAATTTAAACCCTCTTTGCACCATTTGCAGGTAAGGAGAAACTTAAAACTGGCCTATTAAAAGCCCTAAGATCATTTTTTCGGTCATAGATTGTGTTGGAAGTATGCGCTACGACGTGCTCTTTCATTTGGTATGCTTAAGTCCTATATTTGAGCAAGCTTTCACCCTTTCCTGAGCTAAACCTAGTTTGCATTCCAAAATCAAGAGTTACCCTTAGGGTTAACCCCAGCTAACCCTAGGGTTAGTGTTGGGGTTTACCCTAAGTCTCGATAGCCGAGTGGTCTTCGTAGCTTTTTGTCAACTTTGAGGTCCCAGGTTCGATTCCCACTTGCAGTATTGGTATTTTTTTTATTTTTTTCAAGTCAAACACTGTCTCCTCAATCATTTTCAGACAACACAATAATTTTATCAAAATTGGGCAAGGCTGTGCATAGCTAACCCTAATTTGCTTTCTACCAATTTAAACCCTCTTTGCACCATTTGCAGGTAAGGAGAAACTTAAAACTGGCCTATTAAACAACCCTAAGATCATTTTTTCGGCCATAGATTCTGTTGGAAGTGTGCGCTACGACGTGCTCTTTCATTTGGTATGCGGAAGTCCTATATTTGAGCAAGCTTTCACCTTTTCCTGAGCTAACCCTAGTTTGCATTCCAAAATCAAGAGTTACCCTTAGGGTTAACCCCAGCTAACCCTAGGGTTAGTGTTGGGGTTAACCCTAAGTCTCGATAGCCGAGTGGTCTCCGTAGCTTTTTGTCAACTTTGAGGTCCCAGGTTCGATTCCCACTTGCAGTATTGGTATTTTTTTTATTTTTTTCAAGTCAAACACTGTCTCCTCAATCATTTTCAGACAACACAATAATTTTATCAAAATTGGGCAAGGCTGTGCATAGCTAACCCTAATTTGCTTTCTACCAATTTAAACCCTCTTTGCACCATTTGCAGGTAGGAGAAACTTAAAACTGGCCTATTAAAAGCCCTAAGATCATTTTTTCGGTCATAGATTGTGTTGGAAGTATGCGCTACGACGTGCTCTTTCATTTGGTATGCTTAAGTCCTATATTTGAGCAAGCTTTCACCCTTTCCTGAGCTAACCCTAGTTTGCATTCCAAAATCAAGAGTTACCCTTAGGGTTAACCCCAGCTAACCCTAGGGTTAGTGTTGGGGTTAACCCTAAGTCTCGATAGCCGAGTGGTCTCCGTAGCTTTTTGTCAACTTTGAGGTCCCAGGTTCGATTCCCACTTGCAGTATTGGTATTTTTTTTTTTTTCAAGTCAAACACTGTCTCCTCAATCATTTTCAGACAACACAATAATTTTATCAAAATTGGGCAAGGCTGTGCATAGCTAACCCTAATTTGCTTTCTCCCAATTTAAACCCTCTTTGCACCATTTTGCAGGTAAGGAGAAACTTATAACTGGCCTATTAAATAACCCTAAGATCAAAGTTAAATTGGACTTTGTCCTAGGAGGATTTAAAATTCTCCTGGATTTAAGTTTCTACTGTTACATATATATACTCAATGACCTTAATTGGCCTGGCTATTTTATTATCAATTATCTCCCTTGAACTTACAAATTACTTCTTATTGATTTTATAATGACATACACTTTGTTGATAAACTTTGTTTACTACCAGTTACTTCCCTTGAACTATTAACTTTACCTTTTTATAAAATAATATAACATTGAAGATGAAATGAAATAGGAGTTTTACGTCCTGCTTTTCTGAACCTGTATGGGCTAATTGAGGGCGGAAAATTTAAAATTGAGACAGGACACTGATGAAGGTTACAGTTTGAGTTAAGCTCTGCGTCAACGTCATCTTTGGGTTATTTATCTAGTTTTCGGAATTATGACTTTTGATAATTTGAACTCAAATTTAAATATTTGCCGAATTTTTGATGCGTTAAGACTTTTACAAGAAAAAGGCCTATATTAGTTTTAAAGAATAAAATCTGTTCGTATTTTTCACATGTCATAAAAGCTTTAGTTCTCTGTTTTCTTAGAAAGAAAACACTGTCAACTAATTACGGGGAACTCGATAGAATCAATTGTTCAGTTGATATCACATTTGATTTTGGGGGGATTAAAAGTCCACCATCCAACCAGCGTTCAGTATCAGGCCACTGACTAAAATTCAACGCGAAAACCACTGATTGGTGATAATTGGTCTAATCCGTCGGCACATTCGAAGCTCTAGAGTCAGATTTTGTTCGGAATTACTCGTATCAAAGTAGGAAAAATCCAACAATTTTTTGAAAAATATTTGGGGTTTTTTAATCTGAATTTTTAGCAGCTTTTTTAGTATAAATATTTTTGTCTGCCCTTGAAAAACTAAAGACTGACAGTTTGTAGTTTGTGAAATATCAGGCAAAATAAAGATTTGACTGTTTAGTTGTGCGTGAGTTGATATCTGTATAACTTTCCTTCAAAATCATGACCGAACTGATCAATTGTACATGGCTTGGTTAATAATTGATTAAAGTCGGGTTTATCAAGACTAAATAGTAAGTGAAAATCGGTCATCCTGCTTTCCTGTCTGAACTTCGGTCGATTCCTTCAAGACTAAGATAACTTTCATCATCCATTCGCTCGATCATAGTCGTACCAATGTCTCAGAAATATTTCCATTTAGCTTTAAGCTATACATTTATGGGTAAACATGATTACAGGTTCTCCACGGAATTTCATGGTTTTTCTTCAGACTTGACGATTCATAGCCATCAAAGCCATGTGTAAGCTTATCAATATCATCCACGTTTGGAAAGTTATATTACGACTCGTATTTTAATGAGACTATACACAGAAAATACTGTGCGATTTGACTAATGTCCCATTTGACTGAATGTGACTATTTGACATTTCCGCCGGATGTTTACAAGGGTTTTCTTGATCTATTTTAAGAAACAAAATAATTGGTCGGGGATTCCGAAGAAGCCGGTAATGACGTCATGATCATTGATTACACGACAACAGAAAAAGCCAGAGGGGATAATTTCCTTCAAGAAATTGATCAATTTGGCACACGTGTCGCCCTTTTCTTCAATGGACATAATCTGATTGATATCTACACAATACCTGGTAGCAGCTAAGCAATAATCCAGTCTAGTTTTTGTTCTCTGCCAGTGCAGGTATGTCTTGTTTTCTTACTTTATTTTATTAACTTTGTATGAGAACCATTTTTTTGTTGTCAATATGCTTCATCTTTCACTTTGTTAATGGTTTTAGATCCAAACAATATGTTTGATTATTATAATCAAATAATGGTACTGTCCGTAAACATGTGTTTTGTGATATTTTTTCCAATTCACACATGGTCATTTGAAAAATATCAACACTGTTTGGTAGGCTAGAGTGTAATTGTAGGTCCATTTTATTTTAATCTTCTTGGCAAATAACTTTAAATTCAATGTTCGATTGTTGGTAAGCCAATGTGTGTCAATGTGGCCAATGTGTGTGCCATATATATAACTTAAACATAGGACCACGGCTGACAAAGTTTACCTTAATTAAGCATTCAGTTTTAAAAATCAAATAAAGGTGACCAATAATGCAAAATCTATTCCATATGTTCGTACTGAGGCTACATTGCAATTTTTTTTCCCTGCTTAATAACTCATTTAGAATTGTTCATGTATTGTAGGTCCAGGTGGTAGAAAATAAAAATGGCAGTTATGGGACCAAGGTTTTTGGGCTTGATGTGTTGGTTTGCTTGTGTGTTTACCGTTAATGCTTATATTGATGGTTTATATTGTGGTCGAGAAAATTGCTATGATATTTTGGAATCGACGCGAGACATGACTAAAAGTGAAATTACTAAGAACTATCGTAAACTTGCTCGACTATGGCATCCTGACAAACATAAAACAGAAGAAGGCAAGAAAGAAGCTCACGAAAAGTTTCAGAAAATTGGTAACGCCTATGAAATACTCAAGGATGAAGAACAACGTGTGGATTATAACTACATGTTGGACAATCCTGACGAATATTACTCTCATTATTTCTATTACTATCAGCATCGCTTGGCGCCAAAGGTTGATATTCGCATTGTCATCGCCGTCACCATCACTATAGTGTCTGTATTTCAATATTTCGGTGCTTGGAGCAATTACAATGCTGCCATTGACTATTTATGTAAAGACCCAAAATACAGATCACGAGCAATTGACACTGCCATGAAAGAAAATAAATTAAACAATCCGTCAATGAAAGGGAAATCTCGGAGAGTCAAAATTAAAGAAGATGAGGAGCAAATCATACGAGAAGTTATTGAATCGAATATGGATATTCGGGGAGGGTATCAAAGACCAAAATACACTGATGTGTTATGGATTCAAATTATATTTTTACCATATTATCTTGTATTGTATATTATATGGTGGTTTCAATGGACCTGGAAGTTTACAATCAAACGAGAAGAATATGGTGAAGAAGAGAAACTATATCTTATTAGAAAATTTATGAAATGTGGTACAACTCAATGGGAAGCCATTGATGAAGATGATAAACTTGACTATTTAGATCAGGAATTATGGAAGAAGGATAATTTTAAAGAGTGGAAACTGCAGCAGGATGAAGAAATGAAAGCAAAGCTGGCCGAAAGTGCACGCTATAAAAGTTATAGACGTTATATGAAGAAGGGTGGTCCAGGACAGATTAGTTTTGGTCCTGAATAATGTTCTCATTTATCATTTTGTGCCTCATTCTAACTAAGTCTCGTTAAGCAAAAGATAATATAAATAAAAGGAATAATTTATGTCACACTGCCATGCATTTAATGTAAATTCTTTAAAACACAAATACAAGGTTGTACCATGGTTAAGCTTTCCTCTAAGATTCTATTTGGTTTTCATGTTTAAACAGTGTGTTCAACGATATTTAATTGCTATAACAGACCATGGTTTGCTTTCCTTGTGCACATTTTAAGCACATTATTTCTTTATTTACACAAAAAAAAATACAATTTATGTAAATTTCAATTTATTTCATCCACCATAATGATTTGACAAGTTAAGTTAAAGTAAGCTTGCCAAATGTACAGATATCCATTTAAAAGTATCTGTGTATAATAATGTTAAACTTGTCTGTGTATTTTTTGTGTAATTTGTCAATAACTTTAGACAAGGTAATGGTTGAATTTTTTGTAGATGATTGAACATTATGATATATTAGCTTTAGATCTTAATAACTGAACATGATAACTTTACATCTTGATAACTGAACATGATAACTTAACGTGTTTATTACCGTACTGAACATGATAACTTAACGTTTTTATTACTGAACATGACAACTGTACAACATAACGGAACAGGGTAATGTAAAAACATTTCTGAACAGCTTTCATTACCATGATATTGTCTTTTGCTTAATTTGTCTTGGTTTCTTACTTACAAAAGATCTTTAGTGTAACTGTGTTTTTGGGGTGTGGGTTGTTTTTGTTCTTATCAGATGTTAAATATTTTTTTGTTAGTTTATAGAATTTGCGAGAAACCTGAATAATGAACTTTAGATTTTTTAGACTAGATACTTCTTCAGTCTGTACATTTTTGTTGAATTTCAACAAGATGCCAGATTTCATAACTGAAAAGTTAACTAGATAACTGAAATTTAAGCTTCGTTATGAAATTTCAGTAAATCTTTTTTACTTAGTTAGATTTCTTAGTAAAACAACACCATTTATTTCAAACTATGGGACAGTCTCTTTAATAAAAAAAATCTGTGTAATTGTGCTCACGCCTTCATCTTTAATTGCCACCATTGCATTGCTACCACATTTTGCATCTTTCACTTCAGGGACTGCAAATCATATGTCACTATGAATTATATTGTTTTATTTGACCTAAAAAAATATCAGTTATTTTTTTTCTCATATTTCACCTCCAGATGTGTATTTATATTTATGATGATATTGTTTAATTTTAAATTAGTGTTTTTCACTAGTTGTTATTTTGAATGAACTTCTGTCTTCGTGACTTGTCAGATATGTCTGTTATAAATAAAATTTAGATGGAAATGATATAAATTATGTTAGATTGTTTTAAGTAGATATGAAAATTATGTATAATTTCAATCTGATTAAAATGCAGATATTTTCATTTTATGTTTTTTCCCGAGGGTTATACTACATTTGTCATCCTGACCATGATGAGACTAATTTTTATACGCCCTCATCTCTCTATGAGGACGTATATTGTCGGCACCCCTGTCCGTCCGTCCGTCCGTCCGTCGGTCCGTCCGTCCGTCCGTCGGTCCGTCCGTCCGTCAACATTTGCTCGTAAACGCTCTAAAAACTAGAGTTTTTGACGGAATCAAATGAAATTTGATATGTGTATACATATTCATAAAACGAAGATCAAGTTCGAATTTGAGCTATTTTCGATCGTTAGAAGCAGAGTTATTGCCCTTGCCCCAAATCCGTCGGTCTGTCCATCAACATTTGCTTGTAAACGCTCTAAAAACTAGAGTTTTTGACGGAATCAAATGAAATTTGATATGTGTATACGTATTCGTAAAACGAAGATCAAGTTCGAATTTGAGCTATTTTCGATCGTTAGAAGCAGAGTTATTACCCTTGCCCCAAATCTTAAATATGCTATTACTATGTTATGTTATTAGTTTTCAACCGATTTTGATGAAACTTAAAATGGATGTTATTGGACCTAAATCGAAAGGTTTGAGAAAGTTTTACTTTTTTCTGATTAAAATTAAAGCTTTTTCAAAATTTAGGACTCTTTCATCAGTTTTGATAAGTTTTCGCCCTTTAACCTCTCTACAGTAAGTGCTTCTTTAAACATCAATTGCTTGTAAGCGCTCTAAAAACTTGAGATGGATTCAAATGAAATTCGGTACGGTATGTATATACATATTTAGAAAACAAAGATCAAGTTCGAATTTGAGCTTTTTTTTCGACCGTTAGTAGCAGAGTTTTGCCCTTGCCCCAAAGTCTTGAATATGCTATTACTATCTAAGTTTTCAACCAATTTTGTTGAAACTTAAAATGGATGTTATTGGACCTAAATCAAAAGGTTTGAGTTTTATCCTTATTAAAGACTTTTCGTTAGGCGTATTTGGCCGTGGTCCACTATCTTTTCTTAACCCTTTGAACCCTGACTTAAGTTTGGCTAAAACGTCATATGCCCAAAATTCCCAGCAACATTTCATAAAATGTATTACGTTAACGTTCTATGACGTCACTTGACAACGGCCAGTTTTGCGGCTTATTGGGTATATATCGCGTAATGATTAAGCCTCTATACTGGCTTTTAGGGTTGAAAGGGTTAAAGAGCGTTGTATTGAATTTTGACCAAAAGGCATCAAAAGTTTGCGCGATTTAGATGAGGTTGGAAGATATCTACCGTTGATAAACTAGTATTCCTCGCGATTAAGGAATCATTTATTGATCCAGGACAGGAGACGCATAATAATTTTGTCAGATCGTTGTTGGCAGAGAAAACACAAAAGAAACATCTAGATTTGCAATTCAATCAGATTTGTAAAATTTTTGTTCTCGTCTTCAAGGCAATAGCTTCTATGTTCTGTAGCAACCAATGTGATGATAGACCAATCAAATGTTGTCTACACATTTGGGGAATTCTGGGGTTATCAAAATTCAAATAGGTTAAAATGATTTGCTGCAGATTGGTCAAAACCTGAACACAATCAAGAGATGAATTTTCTCAGATATCTGCAGAAGGAAAACTGTTGTAACTGTTTATTTAATATCAGACAAACTTTAAAGGGGACCATGCAGTCTTCATTTTCATTGGTTGATTTGGGTCTTGAATATATTTATGTATCCTTCAGAAGCACTAGAAATGCACGAAAATTGAGTATTTCCTTCAAAAATACCTTAAATTAGACATGTCTATTTCAATGGATGACTTTTCTATATATTGCATAGTATGGCTAATGTGTAGTAGGGCATTATAACTTTCAAATGCTAATAATTATGGATGCACATGGATTTGAAGGCTCAAATTTGAGTTGTGATAACCAGTACTAAATTGCTGAGCTAAAAAATTCCCGTTTCTGAGACTTATCCAAATCGACCCGCAAAAATGAAGCCTGTGCCCCTTTAAACAAATTTGTATCTGATAAGTGATACAGGGCAGTAATATTAAGTCTAATAAAAAAATATGTAATATTAAGAGTACAAAATTGTCTTTATACAAGTTTATTGGTATATCAAATATTTTTAAATAGTTTCATAATAATTGGGACATATTTCAAATTAGTATTGTTAGTCGATTTGAATTTGAATGCAAGCACATAACGGGTGTCATATATGAAGTGGACCATGCTTACACTTTTTTGTGACACCTGATTGTACTTCTTTTTGTAGGAATCCATTACTATACAACTATAGCTCTTGATTTTGCCTTTTGAATTTGCAAAATCTGAAATGCCTATAAACTTGTGCAGACAATAAGTTTTAATACATTATTGATCTTTCTGAAGGCTATTATTATAATATTACTACACAGTTGATTTATACTGGTTTGAACTACTCAATTATATTGTATAATTATTGTGACCTGGGGCATTTCAAATTAAAATCTTTCTTAACTTTATTGTAAACCATTATATTTCGGATTAAAGGGGTTTAAATTGTTCTTAAAATTGAAATATGTAAATTATATTAGCATGTGGCTTATTCACAGCACTAAAGTTTATCACTTTGAATTTTAAAATCTCATAAAATTTCCAATACTTTATATAGATATAGCTGAGGGTGTTACTGAAATTTTAGAAAATATTACCATTATGTGACATTACTGTTGAAAATTTAGCAAAGATTGAATAAAATCTGTAATTATGGATATATTATTAAAGGAATACTACCTCTTAGAATATACATTAACTTTTATTCTTAAACATGATCAATAATTGTATACATTCAGTGGATTTATCTCGTATCGTAAATATTACAGCAGAATCTCTTTTTAATCCAAAATCCGTAAATTTAGAATTTTAAGGTTTAAGTTTATGGATTATTACTTAAATTTACGGATTTATTTGGATTATCGAAAGGACAACGAAATTTAAGTGGACTGATTGAATCTATCTTTAATAGTTAATTATCCCACCTTCAAATTCCGAGGCCCTTTTTCATTTGTCATTGTTAAAATCTGTTCCATTCTTCAGCATTGAATTGTAAATAAAATATTTTATTGTTGTTTAACAAATTTCAGTGTATGTTTATTTAGCAGGGAGGTATGGCTAGTTCCATTTCAGATCATTTTCATGCAATAGAGAGCCAAATAATATTGTTACAGCATAATTTGCGTTATGGCTTGAATCAATATCCTATCTACATCAAGTAAACATTTCTGAAATGAAATGTTTTACACCCCATTTTTGCACCTATTGGGCTAATGATAAAAGGACTTAAAATTTAAACAGAAAATGACGTACAGGTATAGGTGTTTATTATATACAATATTTACAAAATAATTTAACAATAATATTCCATTATTTACAAAATAAAAACAACAATTCACATTGCCCTCTTGTTCAACAACAAATTTCTTAAAAGGATTGTACAAAGAAGTTTTCTAAACTTTATATGTGTATCGAGGACACTGATAGCATCAATTTGTGCCATTCCAATTTCCATTTCGACGTGTGTGGTTCTTGCAATTCCACTTAAAATTGGAATGGTGCAAATTGATGCTATCAGTGTCCCCGATACACATACAAAGTTTAGAAAACCTCTTTACAATCCCTTTAATTTCATGATTTTAACAAAATATCTACTTTCGGCACTTGTTTAGATAGACCAAAACTTGCTGACTCTATTGCCAGCCTCTGGTAGCTATTTGGACATTTATGGCTGGGTGAGAGTCAGAAAAATCCACAAAAATTGGGCATATTCCACACCTTTGCGGATGCAGGGGTTTTAAGCGTACATTTAAACCTCAAATCCACCAAACACTGACATATTTGGATAGATTGATATTTTTGTAGTTCATTCATACCATCATAATCCCTCTACACCATGCATGCCATGTACAGGTATACAAGCCTGTTAAAGTTTTTTTTCTTAAGAAATAAAATCTATCGATCGCCATTGTAGGCTCCATGCGCAAGGTGTGGAAAATCACCAATTTTTGTGGTCTAGTTTTTCTGACTCTCTCCAAGCTATACATCCGTTCAAATAGCTGTTAAAGACCGCGGAAAAAGTTCCCAAGTTTTGGACTATTGTTTATGCCAATGAGGAAAATGTTGCCGACTCATTTTCAATGATCATATATCGATGGATCTTAAACTTACACAACCTGAGACGATCATGGTCTCAGTTTATTGTCCCATCTGAACGAAGAGACATTTTTCCATATAAGCTTTTCCAACCTGCATCACTGACAGATTGGGTTGAGAATCCGAGGTACAACCTTTGGGTTAGCAAGTAAACGTCTACCACTTAGTCACAAATTGATTTTCAAACATACACAGAACTCATCCGTGAAAATAAAATTAGTGAAAGATATTTTTACACTTATGAACCTGAACAGTTCATGAAACATATTACATGAAATAATAAAAATATCAAAATGGATAGAGAAAAAATATTTCACTTAAAATTATTTTCACCAATTTAGTATTTTTTTCAATGTAAGGTTGTTGATGAAATTGCCCAATGAAAATGTTGACTGTAAAATGTTTTTTTTTTTCAAGACCATCTCAGTTAATAATAGTCACATATTTTTTTTAAAACCCAATTCTATTTATGCTCTCTGTATCTGTATTTGAAATTTACCTAAAACATACAAAAAATTAGGAAAATTAAAAATGGTCTATACAGATTTGTTAACATGTTGTAAAAAAAAAAGGATAATAGGAATATACGTATGCATTGTGAAGCCAGTAACATCATGCAGTGATCAATGAGGGAAATGTATTGACTGTATTTCAGCCTACATTTTTTTTATTACAGTTATGTTAGCTTATTATGTTGCTTAGCAGGCAAAATTTTCCTTATTTCACACTGCACAGCATTGCCCAAAATGCATTAGAACACTCCATATGTAACAGAAATCTAAGATGTAAACCTCAATTTTACTTTTAAGTGATTTTCTAAACTTTGTTTGTGTATCGGGGACACTGATAGCATCAATTTGCGCCATTCTAATTTCTAAGTTTTTGCAATTCCACTAAAACTTAGTGTTGAAACGGTTAATCAGTTAACCGATATCGGGTACGATTTCACGGGTAACCGGGTCTGATTTCAGATGATCGGGTAACCGTCCAATTGTAAAATGATATTTTTGATAAAGAAATGCGTGTAAATAAAACGGCATTTTATAACATAAATCCGCCGGATTCTCAACTGAATAAGATGAATACCATCTAGCTCATCAAATAGTGTTTTTTTTCATCTTCACGATCTCCGATGTTTATCAAAGAGCGATAAAGCCGTAAAAATAGAACATCTTGTTGAAAATATTTATGAAGAGACACTCGTAAAAATCCATCTACAAAGCATGCTATTATCTCATTGGACAATAAGAGATGTCTATTTATATCAGCCAATGAATTTCTCACTTTCATTAACTTTCTACTTTCACTTTTAACATTCTTGCTCAAAACATCCGGCGGTGTCTATTAAATTTAGTGCCTGACAATATCGTCCGCATCGGGGTATATATCAAAGTTTCAAATCCTTATATTATAGTTATAATATAGGTATCAAAGAGTGATTATAGACTTATTTATCATTATTTATCACATAAAAGATGATCTTGTTCCGTTTATACAAGTAATTATAGTCATTATAGAATTAAAATTACTTCACGAGTGGAACAAATAATTTTGACCTAATTGTATCAAACACCGCCCGTTTGTTTTTTTTGTTTAACTTGATTATCCAGACGTTCATTGTCTTCTCTGAATGTTAGTAACCTTGATGATCTTGACTATGTTATCATACTGCCGTCCATTCCAAGTTCAATGGCGCTAAATGTACCCGACCATGTTCGTGTTTGGAGCTTATTTGATACCTTGCCAATGAATGACAGTGGGGCTATTTTGTCTGGCCAGTTTGGATGTAATCTGATGTTTGCTTCGATGAGTTGTTGGTTTTTATCTGACTACGACAATTGTGGAACTGATTCAATTTAGGTCAAATCTTCGTTCGGCGACTTCGGAACTCATTTGTACTAACCGAGATTTAGTTTACGCTGTGTCACAGCTACAAATGCGGTTCTTTATTCTTGTTTTTAAGCTTAATAAATAAACCGGGGTTAACCGGAAAATAACCGGTTATTGCCAACGGGTACCCGGGTCGTAAAAATCACTAACCGTTTCAACACTACTAAAACTAACACGTTTTATGATGTCACAGGGATCTACCGCAAGCTTTTATTAATATCTATGCAGAAAAATGTCAGTGATGTCATAAAACGCATTAGTTTTAGTGGAATTGCAAGAACGGAATGGAAATTGGAATGGCGCAAATTGATGCCATCAGTGTCTCCGATACACATACAAAGTTTAGAAAATCACTTTATAATCTCTTTAATTATATTAAAAGATAGAATATCTTTTTACATCAATCAGAAAAACTGATAGCATTCCAACTGTTCCAACAATTTCATAAATTACATCAATAATTACATGTGTAAATCGTTAATTATGTTATTTCAACAGCTTTTTCAACAGATCTGTCATAAAAAGCTTATTTTGTTGAAATTGCAAGAACCATAGATAGGAATAGCAGACAAAAAGTTTAGAAAATCTGTTTACAATCAATCAATGAGATATAAATTATCAATTACAATATATAGATTGATATCAGGTAAAATCTGAGTTATACTCTATAGCAATCAATATCATCTGTTACCAACTAGAAATTACATTATATTCTTTAATATTGACTGATACTTCTTTTATTTATTATACATTCCTAGAGTTCATATCATAATTATTGTTAATTTGAAATCATACAGATCAGGGTTGCTGATTTTATTAAATTTGCCGGTCATGTTTGATAATAAACAACTAGAAATTTCATTTAATTATACTCTTTAATATTGACTGATACTTCTTTTATTTATTATACATTCCTAGAGTTCATATCATAATTATTATTAATTTGAAATCATACAGATCAGGGTTGCTGATTTTATTAAATTTGCCAGTCATGTTTGATAATAAACAACTAGAAATTTCATTTAATTATACTCTTTAATATTGACTGATACTTCTTTTATTTATTATACATTCCTAGAGTTCATATCATAATTATTATTAATTTGAAATCATACAGATCAGGGTTGCTGATTTTATTAAATTTGCCAGTCATGTTTGATAATAAACAACTAGAAATTCATTTTAATTATATTCTTTAATATTGACTGATACTTCTTTTTTTTATTATACATTCCTAGAGTTCATATCATAATTATTGTTAATTTGAAATCATACAGATCAGGGTTGCTGATTTTATTAAATTTGCCAGTCATGTTTGATAATAAACAACTAGAAATTTCATTTAATTATATTCTTTAATATAGACTGCTTATTCTTTTTTTTATTATACATTCCTAGAGTTCATATCATAATTATCGTTAATTTGAAATCATACAACTCAGGGTTGCTGTTTTAGTTGTATTTGCCAGTCATGTTTGGTAATACACAACTACACACTGTTAAATAAACTAATTCTTTCCTAATGTTCAGGAAATAATATCTTTCAGCGAGATCAAGGTTGTAGATTTTGTTGTATATTTGCCAGTCATGTTTGACAATTTTTTTAGATTTATTTAAAATTGGCTATAAAATATAGAATTAAACAACTCACAGGCTGGCATGGCGCTAACTTCTGCTGTAACTATACAGTTAACGCCTAAATTAGATAACGCCCCACGTAATAAACCACAGGGAAATGCTAAATACTGAAAACAAAAAGAGAACAGGAGTGAAAAATGGTGTTTGCAGTTTGAGGGATTGTAAAGAGATCTTCAAAACCTTTTATTTTATATAAATGTATAGGGAATAGGGAACACTGATAGTGATATTCTAATTTTCAGTCGACGTCTGTGACTATTGCAATTCTTTACAATATCTTTAAGTTCTTTCAAATTATCTATTTCCTGTGAAGTATATCCAGAGTTATATGACAATACTTGCACTGATTATGAAGGAGTCTGGTGTATGGCATGTTCATATAGCAACGGTTATCATTTCATTTCATTAATCCGTTGCTACCATAATAAGACATTCTCGTCAATAATTTTGATTGGTAGAACGACCAGTTAGATTCCTTGTAACAAATCATTGCGGGAAAACTTTCGAATGAGATTTCTTGTAGCAAATTTACCTTGTGATAATCGAGTCTCAAAGATCAAGGCCGAATTGATACCAAAATAGACTATAGAGGATCGTATAAGATTTTGTCCTTCAATCTTAAATAATTTTTTAAAGTGTTGCGTGAATTTTCCAGATTATGGAAAAATGCTAAGATAAATTAACTCTTTCATCTAATCGAGGTTATTAGTTGTTAATGACGAGAAAACCCCATCAATCCAGCAATGGTAGATAATGCCAATGTCTAACGTTGCTGAAGGAACAGGGTTGTATGGCATACTAACTACAGAGAAAAGTAAAACATTAAAAAGTGGAAACAAAACAAAGTGACATACTTTTGGAGCAGATTCCATATATTGTTTACCATTAGATATTTGTGTTAAAAATTTGAATCTGTTATCTTGTAAAACATAAACACCCTAAAAAATACATAATCAATATATATAAAACTTTTAAGCTTACATTCAGTGGTGTTACTATGGGGAGGCAAGGGGCCCCAAAATTCAACTCCCCAAGTTTTGAATGCCTGGTCCATTTAGTAAAAGTAATACATAACAGTACCATGCAATAAATATGCGTACAAAATGGCGCCATTATTACATTCGCTCTACGGCCCTACATCTTGGACATCTCTTGGAAATTATTACAAAGGGAGAAAACCATCACCCACATATCAGAAACGTTGGACGTGTCCAGGAATACAATAGCAAGTTTTAAGAAGCGTGTAGTAAAAAGCCACCATTTTGAATGTACATTAATTTCTCCACAATGGTTGGATTCCAATGTAATAACAAGAAAGCTGTCTGTTTGCTTGAAATATTTACACAGAAACTGATAGTGTAAGTGAAAATTCTTCCTTCAAAATAGGTTACCGTCAATTCAAGTCACGGCATGATAGTTTTAGAAAGTTTTTTTAAAAAGTTCAAAATGACCTTACCTGGTGATTCGTTCTTAGATTATCAACTTGTTTTTTATAAATAGCATTCCAAAATTCTTTACATATGAACTTCATAGTATCTAGTTCATCTTTAAATCTAGCACTGTCTTTAGTAAATCTGTGAAATAAAACACAAACAAATAGATGCAGATGGATTTGCAGAAGGGCAAAAGGGAGACAACTTTGATCTTTTCCCTACACTTTTAAAGCTGTTATGATTTGGATAGATTAAAGGATAATTTTACAGAAAGGAAGAGAAGGAGCAAACTTTTTTTATAATAATGAAGAATAATTATATCAATGATTGGTTCATTCTTCCAAACATTCCTGTCCTGGTCTGGATTTAATATCTGAAACATGTTTATATGGAAAACTGATATTGCATAGCTTAGCTTCCTAAGATAGCCTTACTAAAAATATATATGCTATGATATAAATTCAGATATCTAGCTTGTACGAAATGCTCAGATTAACTGACTTTCTTAGCAATGAATATACTTCAAAAGTCGTTTTAATGCGTTACAGCTAATATTCAGTAAATGGTCAGCCCCATTTAGGGGGCCCTGGTTTTGTGCTCAGGGGGAATAATATGTCTGAGGGCCTTCCCCAGTGAAATTTTGGAAATAAACAAGCTCCAAGAATGCACTACTAGTGATTTCTAGACAAAATATGAATATTTGTCTTTTTTGTCATCTAGCCCCACCCTAACATTCGCTGTGAAGTAGTGTTCAATCATGCATTATGCTCACCTTTCTATTAAACTCTGACCAACTCTAAAACCAATTGATTCTAATCTAGAAATACTGATATCCTGAAATGGAATCAGAAACAATGGGTACGGTCAAATCACGTGTTATCATTCCGTGTTAGTGTTAACATAAATTTAACACAACATTTGAACTCATTTTTCGTGTTAATATAGTACTTTTAGGGAGTGAACACGCGAAACCAGTATATCTTTTACATAATTAAGTGTTTCAATATCAATCAAATAAGGTAATATTTGTATTTGACCCAGTCCAAATTCTGTACCAACACCAGTGTTAACACTGTTATCTGAAGTCTGATTTTCGTATAATTACCTCCCCTTATTATATGCAAATGGCAGATTTGCTCATGGAAGTCGGAACATTTTGGAAAACGGACAAAAGTGGCTATTGGCGACGCCTCCGTGATATACGTATTAAAAAGTACACCGGAGGCATAAGTAAGCATTTCCCCGCCCAATAAAACCGCAATAAAAGTAAAGCAATAGCCATTTACAAACAAATAAATGGTTTTGTTTACATTCGTGCCCTGTAAGCCATTGGACACCTTCTGTTATATTATTACGTAGACACTATTTTATTATTATTGACAGAACGTCAAGAATGTATGACCGGTCGGACCATTACTGGTTTGGACTAAAAAAAAATTTATAACCAACTCGGACCAATGATAGACCTGTGGCCTAGACTATGATAACATTGCCACTGCCACTGCCAGTGCCAGTGGAGTTACAAAGAGTGCAATTATTTTACCTTAGAATTTTCTTCTTTGGAACAAGACTGGTGTATATATGAAACTAATTCCATATGGAGAAAGTCAAATAATACTTCATCAGCCATTTTCTATACATAAATAATTTACAGATTGATTATAGGGGCGGAGAGATGAAATTTATTTTTTGCTGAGGATAATATAAATATCTTTCGTACAAAATCTTAACTCCGAGTTTTTAAGAACGATACGAAATTACTCTACCTAACAATGAATACTATCCCTTTCTCACGATAAAAATAACACGATTTTAAAGATTCAATATTATCAAAGATAAATTATGTTAATTGTCACTTTTTGTTCGACCAATACTCATTTACAATTCGCGTTCAAATTTTTGAGATAGTTCGTTTCGTTGTTTTATTTTGTAATCAAGTGTAATTTTTAAGCTTCAAAGATGGCCGAAGAAATGCGTGGAGCGTTAGCTCTACAACAAGAACTTGAAAAAGCAAAGTTTAGATTAAAAGATGTAAATGAAAGCATAAAGAAAATAACAGGCAGGGACCCGGAAGAACCTAGGTAAATATATTTTGATGCTGAAATGGTGTATTTTTGTGTAAATCATCAAAAAGATGAAGCTCTCAGAATTAATTTACAGACAAAGAGGAGGTAACTCTTATATAGCTTTATTTTAACAATAACATGAAAGTAAAAGTAGAAATACTTGTTGTAGCAATGTAGGCCTATTGGGCAGCGATTATGTTATAATATACTTAATGAAAATGTTTATATTTTTAGAGATCGTAGAACAATTGGTGCTGATGGTAGAGGTAGAGACAGAATATTTAATGCAGCCAGGTACGCTTATTTATTATTTATTCATTGGTAATTAAAGCTCTGAACTAGCTCATATTCATATTGATGTCTTGTATCTTGAAAGCAGGGCTGCTGATTTATTTTTTTACCAATCGGACATTTTTCAACGTCTAGTGAAATCTCAATTTGACAAGTTTCCAATAAATATTTTTCAAGTAGAATATCTTTTATATATTGACATGGGAGTTGAAAATAGGCCAAATATGTCCATTAAAAGTGCCAGTTTGCCACCATTTCGAGTCATTTATAATATTGACAATATCAGAGTAGCAAAGTTAATTTTGTATAAAAATATTTCATCACCTCAAGTTCCGTGCTCGCCATTTTTGCTTGGTCAACATTTTTTCACCCCTGCCTTTATAAAACCCTTTATTGCTTTTCCTGGTGATTACCATCACTAACTATGAATTAGCATATCTCCTACATATTTTCCATAAGTTTCCTATCACATTGTCACATATTGAAACCTCTTTAACAGATCCCCAATTCCATAAATACATCGTTTTTTGATGTAAACAAGCAAAGTTTTAGGACTGCCATTGATTGACAGATAGAGAGATAATTTATGAATGTAACTTCAAGGGAGGTAACTGGTGAACAGAAAATACAACTTTCTAAATAGGTCAAAGTTTCAATGTCCGATTCTAATGTAAACAAATGTACCAGTAGTAGATTAATGAATTGATTATTAATTGATCACTTGTAACAGGTAATTAAGGGATTATCAGATAATTAGATTAGTATTTATGTCCTTCTATTACCCTACACTGATTGATGGCATGGTATCTTATCAGTGAGTTGTCATCAAATCTGGCATTTTGACTAGCATGGAAAAACACGTAGTGGGTAGCCTATAGGCCTACTTGATGTCCGATTGACCCTTGACCCAGACGGACATTTGAATGGGTCAGACGGACATGTCCGGAATATAGAGCCAAATCAACAGCCCTGCTTGAAAGTAACAAATAAAATTGAGATAGTCAAATTTAGGTATGCCCTCCTTTGTTGGTGTATTGGTTATTTTTTTTTTATGATGATTTAACTCTTCAAACGCCAGATTGTTTAAATAGTCATTCTTGTACAGGCCAGATTGTTTTTTAACATAGCAAAGAAAAATATATGTTGTCTTTGAATGGCTGTAACTTCAAAACTATTTAAGATAGATCAATATGACTGATATGAAAATTGTCACAAAATGATTGAATATTATGATTATTGTCATACCAATAATATCAGGTGCATTTTTTACCTACACTATGACCTTGATACCTGAAAATTAACTAATGCAATATATTTTAATCAGTTATAGATTTGATTTTGTTTCTTTTTATTTCAAATTATAGTTTTAATGAAATAATATGACTGTTGATGTAATCTGACAAAAATAAATGATGCAGTTTTGACCACAGGTAAAAATCCAGGTGGAAAAACAAACAAGATAGAATTCTAATATCACATTTCAAATTATATACATCAGAATTAATTGAAGTTATGGAAGCTTACTTGACCTTGACTTATTACACCTGTAGCTTACTAAACACACCAGTAATTAACTAAACACACCTGTAATTAACTTACCTGAAAAAAAAAAATAAAGAAATTTATAATTATTTTCTTTAAAATTCATTTCAAGTATGCTTTGCAAAATTAGTAAAAACACAGAACTTAGGGGCTTTTAGCCTAGTTGATCCTTATCAACTAGTTACCAGCTACCGCCACGTGGAGGCATCCCCTTTGGTAGCCATAAATAAATAAGAACATTTATATATGTAATGTACATGTGCTGAATTTTTTTTTATTTTATTGTTTCAGGTTTTTTTTTAATTTCATTTTTTCTGAATTTAACATATTTACATATGTAAAAAATATTTCATTGATATTTACAAATAAAATAATACCATTTGCTCTATATACACAAAACACAAACACTCACACACACACACACCCTCACACACATTTATCTTTTATATACAAGTTTTGTATGAAAGGATTCAAAGCAAGTGGTTGGACACAGTGGAACATTACATTGCTTGCATATATACTTGGTTTGTATCCTTTTAACCTTTCTATCACTACAAACATAACAGTCAGGCCTACTTTTTTCCATAAATTGTAGAAAATGCCGCCCTGTTAACCTGTCAGGTAAAGGGGTTCCACTGTGTCTACCAGTTTTTTTTCGGGTGGTGACACACCCATCCAATAGGCCGTCAATAACATGAAGGCGAAAATCTTTATGAGTTACTTTTGGATGGAACTCTTTGTATATTATGTAGGCATTGACAATGGCGGTCTCCCTAAGTCTTTGGTACAACCGCATATACCATTTTCTTGAAACACGATCATGATCGTAATATTGAAGAAATTGGTCATAGCGATCAACTCCACTCATGTAGGAATTATAATCTGAGATCAAACCTGGTTTGGAAACATTCCGAAGACCATTTTGTGATCTGCGATCTCGAATTTGGAAGTTTACAACCTCATTGGAGTGAAAGGATGACAGAGAGTTGACTTTCTTCACATCCATCCAGGTACATGCGGTGTACTCACCTGACCTCCAAAACACAGGTGGATCGCCTTTTGCAGGGATTATTTGTGTCATTGCTTTTGGAAGGCCTTTTCTGTTTGTTCTTATTGTTCCACATATGCCTGTAACATTAGCCCTAAGCTCTCTTGCCAAGTCCAACGAGTTAAAAAAATTATCCACATAATAAACATGATGACCCTTGTTGTAAAATTGAGAAGAAAGACTTGTAACAACATTGTAGCCTAAGCCTTTCTCTACCTGGCCATCATGTTTACCAGTGTAAACCTTGAAATCGAGACAAAAGCCATTGCTAGAATCGCATATGGCCCAAACTTTGATGCCCCATTTTGTTGGTTTGTTGGGCATGTATTGCCTAAATGAGAGCCGACCCTTGAACTTGATCATGCTCTCATCGACAGAAAGATTTTTCCGGGGCGTATATAAATTACTGTAAGTGGGCACACATAGGTCTAAAAGTGGTCTGATTTTATATAAAAGGTCATATCCAGGTTGCCCCTTTTCAATTCTGGAGGCATTAGATGAAAAGTGTAAAAAACTATGTATAATTTCAAAGCGGTTTCTAGTCATGTAGGTAGAAAATTTGGGATTTGCCAGGAACCAATGCCCCCCAAAGTAGTCGTCTATGTCAGGCTTATGACAAATGCCCATTCCAATCTGCATGGCCATAAATATCCTCAAATCATTCTGAGTAATTGGCTCCCATGCAGCATATCTGGAACTTGCTGACAAGTCACAAGTGCTGTCAAAAAATTCCTCAGCATATCGATTTGTCTCCAATTAAATTTTTTCAAATGCTACTTTTGGAAAAAAATGAAAAAAAAAATCAATTGGAGCCCAAGTTTCAGCACCCAGGATTTTCAAACCATTTGGGGGCAATCTGGCATACTCTGGGCACCAAACCGGCACAGTACCATCATGCGGAATCCAATCTTCCACGGCAGGCCTACCTTGATTAGGAAATCCAACACCTGGCAGGTGTACCATCGGTGGGTCGATTCTAGGTCCACGATCCAAATTTTGTGGAAAATTATCACCATTGTTTACATTATCAGGAATTGAAATATCGATTTCCGAGTCGGAATCGTCACTGACATCACTAAAGGAAATATCGCTATCACTGTCCTGTACAATATTTACAACGTCATCTACAGAATACGTTTGATTTTTAGCCATTTTAAATTAAAAATATCTAAAAATTTCACGTAACAACCATATGGCTTTATTTACATGGAAAGATGGCCTTGACATTCAGCTTTCACGTGGTAGGGTGCGTTCGATTGTCGGTTCAGTGGTTTGTTCTCAAACTCGATTTTAGTAAGAACACTACTCGTGTCGCATATATGCGCCCGTGGCGTTTGAGCTTGTAGGCACATATATGCGCCCCTGGCGTTTGAAGAGTTAAAGAGCCACGTGCGGTATTTTTGGGAGTCGTTTTGGGCCTTTGTTATATGTAAATAGTCTTCAGAAGTACTCAAGCTATAAGAAAATCGCAAAATACCTTCAAATATATCTCAAACTAAAAAATTCACATTTATTTATTTTTTTTCATTGCTGTACGCGGCTGGTCTCCAGCCTGTGTGAAAATTGTGTGTCTTGTTGACCAAGTCTACAATTCAAAATACGGTATGCTTGTGTGGGCCTGTGCAGTAGTCTGGATGACCTGACCCGCGCTGTTGCACCACGGGAATAACTTATTTGTTATCAAGATGGCGGGACGCTCAATGTGTAGTAGGGCATTGGGACTTTCAAACATGGATGATTAAGGATACACATGGATTTGAAGGCTCAAATTTCAATGGTAAGCTCTGTAGACTTTTTCTAATTAGCTAAGCTAAAGATTTCACATCTTTGCGACCGTCGGATGATTGTCCGAAACAAATACCGCACGTAGCTCTTTAAAAAGACAATTTATTCTGATGTTTAAATGTTTTATTATTACAGAAGAAATATCGGTGGACAGGATGGTTCCCCAGTCAAAAGAAGAATTACAGTTGGAGGACCGTTTTCAAGGTGAAGGGAATATGTTGTAACTGTCTTTATCGATCATTTACCTATTGCATTGTAACATATTCTTAATATTTACTGCTTAAGTTTGAGGGCAACAAAAAAGTGTTTGATGACGTCACACCAGCAAAAACTGCTTTTCAGTTGTGACATCATTTAAAACTTAGTTTAAGTGGAATTGATGGAATTACAGATTTCTGATGGAAAATTGAAATATTTCAAATTAATTCTAAAATAATTTTTGTGTTGAATTTCAGACTGGGACCAAGACCTGCTAGACCACGAGAGGACAGTGGCGATGAAGAAGATGACCAGAAGGTATTAAATTTGTCAGATTATTCTTGTATGTTATAACCAATGTAATGATACCAGATGAATATATTTTTTCTTTGTGCAAATGAAGATAAGAAACCAAACCAATTAATTTTGTGGAATCATCTAGGGTCAAGAATCTTACTTGGTGCTAGGATCCATGTAAACAAACAGGCCTAATCTGTAATAATGAAAAGAGAAAATGATGAAATGTATAGATTATGATGTCTGGACCTCTGAGAGTAACTTGATGTTTTCTTATTTCTGATTCTCTTTTTTCACTGCTTTGTTCCTAGAACATTGAACTTATTGAATATTAATTGGCACCACTGTTTTGACTTTCTTGAAATAATATAAGCATTATCACATGATAGAAATGATAAAAATAATGTATAGTATGATTTTACAATTGTTCCATTTTAGCATACTGTCCAATCATCAGTGGTAGCTGCCTCTATCGAAACACGCACAAAATCCATGGAAAAACAAAGCAAAGACAGAGAAGGAATGGCCAGGTAAATATTTGTCTATTTCCAAGTACTTTCAAATGTGTAATTTTACTGTTCAAACAAATGAAGATATACTTTCCATTAGTTTGGATGTACAGTTGTGCTATAAGTTGTGCTATACTTTCAATGGTATAGGCCTACCTTCAATCAATTGAGATGTTCAATCTCATTCTGATCAACAGAGAAATTCTACCTATCAGAGATATTACTCTGACCTATTGACCAACCATGTTTTAAATAGTTCACGCGTAGACATTTTTCTCTCGGAGATCAGAAATGAGACGAAACGACTTCATGTTAACAAACCGAAAGTTTCAAGATGGATTCCACACCACTCAAACCAATTTTTACAAACACATATGAAGAGAAAGCATTTTATTTGATCCATACTAAGTGAATACAAATAAAGATTTAAGCAGACTAATGTTAATGAGGTTGAAACAACTCATAATGGTGTGAAATGTCTTTATTTGTCTTTCCGGTTTCTAGTCTCGTAACTCAAATACGCCTCCGCTATTAAAAATAGTTCTGTACTGCAACCTCTTCAGTAAATACACACTGTGGAAATTGGGAATATTGTTAACATTTAAAATCTTATCGATATCCTTTAGACGTTGTAATATTAAATTTGGTGCATACTTTATCGTTCAACGAATATCGTTGGTGTCATGGCTGGTGATTACGTTCGTGTTTTTACACATACGGAGCTAGGAAAGATGCAAAGTTTCGTATGGTTCAATCCATGTCCACCTTCAAAATTAAGACATCTCTCATAGATTTCTCATAGATATATTTATTTAAACCAATGTTGTGTTTATTGCCATTTCAGAAACAGAAGAATGTTTGGTATGATATTAGGTACATTACAAAGATTTAAAACTGAAGCTAAAGATAATAAAGACAAGGTAGTGCATTGAACTGTAATATTGAATTCAAAACTATATCATCATAAGGACCAAAAGACTCTTCTGAATAGAATATTTTGCTGCAAGTTTTTTCCATGCATTTGGATACCTTCGGATTTTTCAACTTGGTTTCCCCCTGTCAGTGATGCAGGTTAGAGGGGCTGACATGGAAAAGCATCAGATGGGACAGTAAACCGAGGGCCACATGTGCTACCGGCTGTGCACGTTTAATATCCCTTGACAGTTGGAAATCGAAAAGTAGGCTAATGCCGCTGTCCTGGCAAAATTTCCCTCATCTCACACTACATGACGTTTGATTGTCCGCAATAAGACCATACAGGTTCAGAAAAGCATTTTTATTTCCCATGCATTTGGAAAAATTATGACATTGGTTTTGAAATTTACAATATCAATTGTTTTGTTCAGGATGATCAACGTAGGAAGCTGGAAAAGAAATTAGATGAGAAGGCAGAGAAAGAAAGAGTGAGAGTTCGTCAAGAAACAAGAAATCTATTAGATGAAATGAGATTAGAACAGTCTAAGATTCGTAGATTAGAACAGAAGATGGAACTTGTTCAAGATGTAAGTTGAAATTGAGCTATTCTTTTTCAAAATTTTTTATCTGGACATCGTAATAAATTTTGTATTAGACAACTCCTCTCTGTCTCTGTCTGCTATATGATATCAGACATCCAATCAGGTTCAGTTAAATAGAGCTGTATTGCAGGACACGAATCTCTGATAACAATAAAAATTGTATTATGGCAAAAAGTTGACACACTTTAAAGAGAATGTGATGAAATGTAGAGATTATGATGTCTGGACCTCTGAGAGTAACTTGATGTTTTCTTATTTCTGATTCTCTGTTGGCAATTGCCAATGTTGGTTGAATATTAATTGAAAAGGGGAAAACTTGTATATCATTAAATAAGTGAATAAGTGACTAAGTATTTTATTTGTAGTAGCTTGCGCTGTCAGTATGTACGGTGCTCTTTAAAGGTGTCACCATACTTCTTTAATTATACAACAACAATTTTACAACATAAAGTGAAACAAAATTGCACACAATTCTGTGAAAATTGTATCATTAAACAGGGTTTGCACAGGTCATGGAATACCTGGAAAATCGGTGAATTTTATGAAAAGCTTTTCCAGACATGGAATATCAGGGAAAATCATACTAATTTTCAGAATAAACTGGAAAAATGATATTTTATACCGTTGCTTCATCTTTTCAGTTAGTAAAAGAAACAAAATCCAATATAAAATCAGTTATTAAGAAAGATTAAAGGGATTGTAAAGTGGTTTTCTAAACATTGTATGTGTATCGGGGACACTTATAGCATCAATTTGCGACATTCCTATTTCCATTTCGACATCTGTGGTTCTTTAAATTCCACTAAAACTAATGCGTTTTATGACGTCACGGACAGTGACCTACCGGTAGCTACTATTGATATCTATGAAAATTGGAAAAGCGCAAATTGATGCTATCAGTGTTCCGAATACACATACAACGTTTAAAAAATCACTTTACAATCCCTTTAAATGTTTTTTGTAAGTCATGGAAATGTCAGGGAAAATTTGCTCAGATGATCTGTATGAGCCCTTATTTAATTATCAGAAAGTCATTATACATGTATTACTTCTTATATTTCAGCATGAGGCTATAGAGCAAGAAATGGTGAAACTATCAAACTTTCTCAGTACCAAATCTAAACCACATATATTTTACATGCCTAAGAAACTTCTGTCTTCTGATAATAACAAGCTAAAAGATTCTGCTCTCTTTGTTAAAAGTAAGAAAATCTACATTTTTATTTTAACTTCAAATATTACACAGGTCACTGGTATATCATAAGTATACACAGAATATGTACAAAAATGAAATATCAAGACATGTTTTTCAATCATATTGATTAGATACAATCCAGCTTTTCTATGATCACTTAATTGAAATCAGAATTTTGCTTAGTCCTTTTGCTTACAGTCAAAGTAATTCAATAAAAGAGCCTAAGTACTGTCAATCCCAAAATGATGGTTTAGAAATACATTGGTGACAGCAAGTGAACTATTCATATGAGAAAGTATATTAATCGTAAATGAGAAAGTATATCAATAATTATTGAGGACGTATTTCATAATAAAAAGTGGTATCGGTGTCCATATTTTTTCCTGACATAATTTAGACATTAATGCTAATTCCGGGAACAGAACAAGATGACAAATGTTCAATCAAAAAAAATAATCAGATGTTTTTTTTTCAGAGCTAATTGATGAGAAACAGAAAAAAATGGAGTCAGAAATTGAAGAGATGATGACAAGAGAAAGTCAACGAGAAGAACGAATTAGATCTCGTATAGCAGAGAGAGCGAGACATGCTAGTGGTGATATGGAGGATCATGATGACGATGAAGAAGATGACCATGAGGATGACCACGAGACTGACCAACAGGCTATAGATAAACATAAAGCATCAATGAGAGAGGATAAGGAAAATGAAGTGGTGGTAAAGAGTGAACCAATGTCTGATTTTAATGTTTCAGGTATCAAACGGGAAAAAGATGCAGACGCAGAAGGGGAGGGGGATGACAGTGACGTAGAAATGGGGGAGGAGGAAGATGCTGACGGACAAGCCATTGTCAAGGAGGAACGTAGTAAGCGCCCTAAAAGTGAGGAGGGTGACAAGGGTAAGGATGGGGGTTCTAATGAAAATCAAGATGTTGAAATGCAGGACGGGGGTATGGTTAATACTGTAGGTGGGGCAGCCAAAGAAGCACAAGACAAGGACAATAGTAGACATTCAAGACGCAAATCAGATTCTAAAAAGACTGATAAACAGAGAGACTCTAAAGAAAGAGAGGAGGGTAGGGACAGACATAGGACTAAGTCAGGGCACAATGAAACTACTTCACGCTCAGAACGTGAAAAACGCAGAAGTTCAGACCAACACGAACGTGAGAAGAGACGCTCCAGAAGTAGGGATCGTAAAGATAGACACAAACACTCCAAACATCATAAAGAAGAAAAACGTAAACGCACACGTCATGATACTGACGATGAGGAAAATATGGACACTTCAACGTCTGCTAAACAAAAAAAGGACAATCAAGATGAATGCATACCACAAGCTGAACCAGAAAAACCGGTTGAAACTGAAAACACATCAGCTTCTATGCCAAAAGACTCTCCAAATGCTAAACAATCGGAAACACTTTCCAAGGAAGAATTATTTGAAGCCATGGTGGCTGAAGACTTATCTAAAACTGATCAATCTCAGGAAAGTAATGCTGAGCAGGAAAGCCATGCTGAGCGAGAGAGCCATGCTGAGCGGGAAAGAAAAGTTGTCATGGCTGAAGATGGAGAAGATAATATGGAAGATGAACCAGCTGATGAATGATAATAAACATTGTCCTAATTTCTGTTCAATTATTGAATTGTGAATTGTGTTTATAGCCTAGATTATTATAGGATTAATTCATTGTTTCTCAGTTCTAGATATTTTGGGACAAGTTCTTGATCGCATTTCGCTATAAGATACAATGCATAACTTTTCATGAATACAAATACTTTAAAAAAAAATTACTGGTAGTTGAAGTAAGCATGAAGAAGTTATTTACAAATTTCATAAAAAAAAATTTTTTTATGTATCATGTAAGTACTGTATAATTGCAAATATAGCGCACAACCTTTCTTACCCTAGATTAATCGAGCATGATTAATGAGTCAACAAAAATAATTGGATTATGAAACGATAACGCCCGGGACCCTCGTTTTGTGTGGTTTAATCTCTACTTAAATGAACTGGTTCCAAAAAATTGTTTCCTGAGAAAGAATGAATTAATTCAAAATTCATACTAATATTCCATTTTTTTAGATTTTTTCAGACCAGGTAAGTATACTTCATCATTTTTCTTTGCTTTGAAATCTTTAATAAATAATTCATATGATTTTGTCAGAGAAATAAAGGAGTTTGTTAGGCACAAATTCATACTTTTTGTCACACTGTGAAGGGATCGCAAAGATGTTGCTTTCATTTATTCACTATTATTCTGTATTATCCCGTGATTTAATTCAATTTTTGTGACTTATGCAAAATCGTGATTTTTCTTCAATTATAAGCTGAGAAGCATGAATCAATATGTTTACATGCAAGGCCTCTTATACTATTTTGCCAGCTACGTTCATACCCAGCTTTGTAAAGTAAATGAAAGTAAAAGAAACCTATTTGTTCACGCCCTGGCACTTTAAGAGCAGTCCATTTTGTTTGCAGATAAAGAAAAATTTAATGGAGACTTAAAAAGCAAAATGGGCTTGTCATGCTTTCATTTTGATTGTGAGCAGATGTGCATTAATATGTTGCTAAATTCTAGAATTCTAAAATTCAGACACAAAAAGTCTTTTGGAAATAGATAACATGTCCGATTTGCTAATGAAATGCAAATCTTGGATTTTGGATGGGTTATATCATTTAAAATATAACTGCAAATTGTCATTGAGGATGGCCGATGCTCAAACTGGCAGAGATTTGCTAATTTAAGCTTAAATGTTGAGTAAATGTAAATGTCACAAATACTATTCCAGTTTAAAATGGTATCTTGTAATCTTGTGAAAAAATGTTCAGATATAAGGAATTCATAATTTTTGCATAATTTTAATTGTTCAATTTAATTAAGATGTATGTCATGAAGTCAAATCACTTTTTATTTACCAACAAATTAAAACATAAATAAGAACAATTTTGTTTTATTTTGAGTATTGGAAATGGTCAATTTGTACATGAACATACTTAGTTATCTGGATGATGAATAAGTTAGATGCTATAGCTCACTCACTTTAATGAATACTACTTTAGTTGTCAGGATTTGACAATGAACTAAGTCCCAGTGTGCTACAGGCTGTGCATGTTAAAGCTATACAACCTCTTAGAATGAACAAAAAATTAAGTTCTCAAACTTGGTCAATAAGAGTATATATTCATCACCAGTGTCCAAAGTATACAAACAGAATCAAATAAACCCATAAAACTATGTTAATTTCCATACAATTACAGATTATTATTGATAAATGTCTTAAATTGGATTAAGGCATTTATCAATTATTGTATTTAAACATAGTTTTCTGGATTTATCAGATTATTTAGGTAATCTGTTTTATAGTTATGCCACTAGGTTTGTCCCCTGATGAATATATACTCCTATTGACCAAGTTTAAAAATGTAATTGTTTTGTTCATTCTAAGATGTAGTATGGCGTTAAATATCCCTTGACAGTTGAAAAACAAATTTAAAGGGATCATATGTTTACTAACTAAACGACCAATAAAATTTTAGTCTCAGAACCTGGAATTATTTAGCTTTTCTTATCCATAATATTGTTCACAACTTTCCTTCGAATTATAAGCCTTCAAATCCCCATGTAGACATAAATATCAGCGTTTGAAAGTCTAAAATACGCCTCTCATTAGTAAGACTATGCATTTATAGAAGATAGCTTGCCAGGCAAGGTAACATACGCCCACTTCAGCAAATTTGAATATTTAAAAAAGTTGATTGCACCATCGCACTTATTTGTGCTGATATTTAGATGAATCAATTCGAATGAAAACTCTAGTCTCTATCGAGAGCAATAACTCATAAACCGACGACTGGAATTGCACCATTTTCGAACTCATCCAAGATGTTATCACGATGAATACACATACCCAATTTCATTCAAATCGGATAAAACCTCTAGCTTCTATCACGTACACAAGTTAATTTTAACGTTTTTTTCACTAAGTCAAGGGCAGTAACTCATAAACCGACGACTGGATTTGCGCTATTTTCGAACTCATCCGAGATATTATCAAGATACACATACCAAGTTTTATTCAAATCGGATAAAAACTCTAGCTTCTATTGCGTACACAGTTAATTTTAATGTTTTTGCACTAAGTCAAGGGCAGTAACTCATAAACCGACGACTGGATTTGCGCTATTTTCGAACTCATCAGAGATATTATCAAAGATACACATACCAAGTTTCATTCAAATCGGATAAAAACTCTAGCTTCTATTGCGTACAAAGTTAATTTTAATGTTTTTACACTAAGTCAAGGGCAATAACTCATAAACCGACGACTGGATTTGCGCTATTTTCGAACTCATCAGAGATATTATCAAGATGAATACACATACCAAGTTTCATTCAAATCGGATAAAAACTCTAGCTTCTATCGTGTACACAAGTTAATTTTAACGTTTTTTCACTAAGTCAAGGGCAATAACTCATTATCCATTGGAATTGCGCCATTTTCGGCCATATCGGAGATATTATCAAGATGAATACACATACCAAGTTTCGTTTGAATCGGATAAAAATAGCGATGCCCCATCGTAATACGCCCACTTTTGTAATGGCAGCCAAGTCGTCCGGGATGTCGACAAGAACTATCAGTAAATGAAACATCTGTCGAAAACCGTGCCATCAAGAATGTTTACAAAATTGAACGATTTTTTAGTGTTTACAACTACAAGTTAACAAGGGCAATAACACTGGAAATATTTTTCAATTCTTCTAATTTTCAATAGGGTTCATCCTTGGTGATGGGTGATTATGAACACTCAAACCAAGTTTCATCAAAATCCATCAAGAAACCAGCTCTCTATCGTGTTCACAAAGTATTTTCAAAAACTAGGGCAATAACCCATCAAATATTTTTTGATTTGTCCGATTTTCAATAGGCTTCATCCTTGGACGATTATAAACACACACATTAATTTTTTATCAAATTCCATCTAGAAACCAGCTCTCTATTGTGTTCACAACTTTGAGAGCGTAAGGGGCTATAAAATTAACACATTTTAAAGAACAGGGGCAATAACTCATAAAATATTTACCGATGTTTCTGATTTTCAATAAGGTTAATCCCAAGGTCAATACAAACACTCATACCAAGTTTCATCAAAATCCATCAAGAAACCAGCTCTCTATCGTGTTCACAAAGTATTTTCAAAAACAAGGGCAATAACCCATGAAATATTTTTCGATTCGTCTGATTTTCAATAGGTTACATCCTTGGATGATTATAAACTCTCACACCAAGTTTCATCAAAATCCATCAAGAAACCAGCTCTCCGACGTGTTCACAAAGTATTTTCAAAAACAAGGGCAATAACCCATAAAATATTTTTTGATTTGTCCGATTTTCAATAGGCTTCATCCTTGGACGACTATAAACACACACAATAATTTTTATCAAATTCCATCGAGAAACCAGCTCTCTATTGTGTTCACAACTTTGAGAGCGTTATGGGCTATAAAATTAACACATTTTAAAGAACATGGACAATAACTCATAAAATATTTACCGATGATTCTGATTTTCAATAGGGTTAATCCCAAGGTCATGACAAACACTCACACCAAGTTTCATCAAAATCCATCAAGAAACCAGCTCTCTATCGTGTTCACAAAGTATTTTAAAAAACAAGGGCAATAACCCATCAAATATTTTTCGATTTGTCTGATTTTCAATAAGCTTCTTCCTTGGATGATTATAAACACTCACAGAAAGTTTTATCAAAATCCATCAAGAAACCAGCTCTCTATCGTGTTCACAACAATTGTGGACAGACAGACAGACAGACAGACAGCCGGACAGACAGACAGACAGACAGACAGGGGCGACTACAATATACGCCCACATTTATGTGTGGGCGTATAAAAACTCTGGTTTCTATCGTGTACACAAGAAATTGTTGACGGACGGACAGGGGGGATGGGTGATGGCAATATACGTCCACATTTTCATGTGCTCAATCAAACTAATAATAATAGTTGAACATCCAAACCAGTCATGAAGAAGATAATGGTGATCACAGTTTAAACAAATAAACTGGATTCTAATGACAGGATACAAAGCGAGTCCAATACAAAATAAAAAAACACTGTCATATTTTTTATTTTGTATTGGACACAGTTTCATGTGGGCGTATAAAAACACATATACAGAAAATGAAAGATAAATGTTTAGGTTAGGGTATAATTGAAGGGATTGTGTGATTTTGGGACAGTTCCAGTAAATCTGAAGGCTATTTACATAAATTCAAGGCCAAAATCTATCCTCGAAAATGGTGAAGATTCCCCTTTAAGACTAAGCTAAATATTGTCCTGAAAAATTTTGCTTGAACACAACGTGCTATATGGCCTATTTGTTGATCCAAACAAGACTTGTAACTTCCATTTGATTTCTAGTGGTTCTAGGCCACCGCAAATTAACTGCATCACTCCTAAAATGACCCATTGTGCCTGGAATATAACAAGTAATGATTGGTCCTAAGAAATATAACAACTTAAGTAGATAATATTTATAGGTAAGATCAAAGCATATCAAAATAAGTTACATTACATTTCCATCATCATAAAGTAAAAAATATAAGATGCACATAAATGAGTTCTCGTTGGGAATATATCACAAGTTCTGCTCTATTGCTATGGATTAGCAATGCAACTATGACTTAACATTGGGAATTTTTATGAAACCTGAAAAGCCATACTATTTTGATTGACATTAATGTAAAACTAAACCTTACACCAATATGTAGGTGGGATTATCATCAAAAGGTGGGATTATCAATATAAAGGTCGGATTGAGATAATTAAGCTTTAGCAATAATAGCCTAAAACAGTAATGAAGAGAATAAGATCCTGAAATTTCCATGGATGGATGCTCTAATCACACTGAAAGCAAGCTTTATTTCTATATCTTTGTCAAGAACTGTTTTAATAATTTAAAAAAAAAAGAAGAATACTTTGGGACCTCTCTTTCCATATCAGACCGAGTTTTAAATTGTGGTTGGTGATGCAACTCAACTTCAATGATACTGGATAAAAAATAATTTAGGGACATCTTGAAATCTGCGACATTTATGGAATGGGCTAAATAAACAGAAGGAATGCTAAATACATTCTATCTTTACAATTAATATAATAACAGAATTTACTAATTAAACACTACAGCACTGATGTGTCATGGAAAGACTTTACAATATGAATAGATCTCGATTCATTTACCAAATATAGTCTGCCCGATTTTAACATCTTTCCGGAGAACCAAATGTCTGATTCAATTTTATGAAGTACTACTGAAAGATGAAATAGGGCTCTATCAAATGGTAAATTTAAGAGAATATATATCCGTTTGTGACTTTAAAGGAGTGATCTTGATAATCTGTCACATGGTTCTTATTCGCAACTATGTTCTTGAGAACTCCAGATTGTATAGAACGGGGTTTACAACCACAAGAACGAACTTGGGGTAAGTCGTTCTTGCCACTCCCCATTTCGCCAGGAGAGGAGTAAAAGAATGGTAGATACAAAATGGCGGCACATGTAAACATAGAGAAAAGTGAAAATATGGCCGTCACTTAACACTCTAGACGACTGCTCTAATTTTGTGAGAATGAGTTGCAAATACGACCATTGGGAATATGAGACAATGATATGTTATAGCTTAGCAACAGCATACAACACAACGAGTGACAGTGACCTCTTAAACAAGGCCTATGAATAGTTATTTTTGCTTGTTCTAAAAAAATTCTTAATATTAAAAAGGTAAAAAAAATAAGAATAATATTGTCTTCTTACTTTTAATATTTGAACAACATGTAGAAGCGAGGAGCACATATAACAAAACACAAGACAATATTATGGAATATAACACACTTCTTTAATACAGTTAGGCACATAACGTTTCATCACAGATACACGTGTGATGACGACACGTGTATGTATCTGTGTTGAAACGTTATGTGCCTAACTGTATTAAAGAAGTGTGTTATATTCCATAATATTGTCTTGTGTTTTGTTATATGTCTTCTTACTTTTGTTGTAAATAAATCTTGCTTTCATAAATTAGGCCTTATTTTGCAAATACAGGCACATACAGTAAACCACATGAACCACAAAAGTAAGAGGACAGTATAATTAAATCGGTGGTACTTCATTTGTGAAAAAAAAATCAGTTGACATTTTTAGTTAGTCCAACAACTTTTCCACACAATCCGGCAGTTATTCCACCCGATGGAATGGCATATTCACTGTCATTACGTTCGGGACCTATCTCACGGAGGTTGGCATTACTGTCTAATAAATCGTTGAGGAACCAATATCCTGTGTATTTACTTTTTCCTTGATGTCCATACACTAGTATACTACGCGTAGCCTTTATTAATTCCTCTTCACATACTTTCATATTGTTTATATCAGAACAGTGAAAAAGGTTTTTATGTGTGGTGTCAGCAGTAAAATTTGTTTTTAATGTTTTTAAATGTGTCATGTCCATCATCAAGAAGAAGCCTGGAATAAACAAAAGTCAGAATAAATTAGTTAATTGTTAAAAGACTATGAACTAACCTTATGATTTTATGAATTGGCATGATGTCTATGAGCTAACCTCATCATGTTGATGAGCTATCCTCATCATGTCTAGGAGCTAACCTCATCATGTCTATGAGCTAACCTCATCATGTCTAGGAGCTATCCTCATCATGTCTATTCGAGCTATCCTCATCATGTCTATAATCTATCATGATGTTTTTAAGCTAATCTTATAATGTCTCCGAGCTAACCTCATCAAGTCTATGAGCTAACCTCATCATGTCGATGAGCTATCCTCATCATGTCTAGGAGCTAACCTCATCATGTCTATGGGCTAACCTCATCATGTCTAGGAGCTATCCTCATCATGTCTATTCGAGCTATCCTCATCATGTCTATAATCTATCATGATGTCTTTAAGCTAATCTTATAATGTCTCCGAGCTAACCTCATCATGTCTAGGAGCTAACCTCATCATGTCTATGAGATAATCTCATCATGTCTATGAGCTAATCTCATCATGTCTATTCGAGCTATCCTCATCATGTCTATAATCTATCATGATGTCTTTAAGCTAATCTTATAATGTCTCCGAGCTAACCTCATCATGTCTATGAGCTAATCTCATCATGTCTATGAGCTAACCTCATCATGTCTATGAGCTAACCTCATCATGTCTATGAGCTAATCTCATCATGTCTATGAGCTAATCTCATCATGTCTATTCGAGCTATCCTCATCATGTCTATAATCTATCATGATGTCTTTAAGCTAATCCGAGCTAACCTCATCATTACTATGAGCTAACCTAACTGTTTCTTCAGAAGTGCTTAAGAAATAAGCTGAATACTACCTGATATTAAGGCCCAATGTGCTTTATGTCCTTTCTTTTTACATGGACCATGATTTCTGTCAGCATCATATCTATATTACAGTTAAGGAAAACCAATGAAAGTTAACCAAAAAGGTTAAGTAGTGAACATAATTGTTAATCCCAATAGATTACTTGTCAGTCTCGGATAAAATTCTCAGCTGTACCATAATAAATGGTGTTATTATGCCCATTAAATCAATTTCAAATCAAAACTGCAAATTCCAATATAATTCACAATAATAGGCCTATTCTTTTCATAATATTTTTTGCCATTACGAATTTGATTTTTGAATAAATTAATGTTCTGCTCGAAAGGATACGGTACCAATAAAACTGAACCTCTCAATAATTGTTCTAATATACTTTTTTTTCCATTCACCATTTCCACGACCTCGGAATGGCAGTTTAATACTTGATGTGCCAATCTGGATAAATATTCAGCTGAAAAGAAACAAACAGCAAAATATGAACACAGCATATAGAAGAAATGAAACAAGTCTAACTAACCAGTTGACAATTTTACTCAGCAAGAATTTCTCCTTTGTTAAATCAAGGTCCAAACATTTTCAATCTGATATTAACTGCGTTTCCACTGACAGAAAAAGCTGGTTTTTGTGTGTTTTCACTGGGCTATTGCCGAACCATTATGGTTCGACAATTTATTGGAGGCCAAATGAAAGTTTACTTTCATATACTCAGTGGACTTGGCTGACTATACATGTAATTGGATTAATTGTGACCTACCAGAAAAGATTTCTCCTTGCTTGGTAAAGTTTTTCATTTTTGCCGTAATAAATATTTTCTCAGCACTTACATCAGGTTTATTCATTAATTGGGCAGCCATTGCTAATGCTACCATACCACACCTATACAATAATCAAAGTTAAATAACAGGGCAACAATAAGCATTTTCAAACATTGATTTGAGTCTTGAATATAATGTAAACAGATTTAAGGAGGTTGGGGTGCATCTGATTGCACATGTGTGTCGCGAGATATTTCAGACTGAGTTGCATCCACTTATATCAACTTCGGAACTAAAAACACCTAATCAAAGGTTGTTATACTATGATTTTCTAAAATGATATACAAAGCTACTGTTGTGAAGAAATTCAGAGACTTCTAATTTAAATTGGTTATTATATCCAACCTCCTTAAAACAAAAGTTTAGTCATAATTTATACCAGCTGTCAATTAATACAAATAATCCAGGAAAGATCAATTCAAAAAGGTTTGACCAGCTTGTAGAACCTAATTACCGGTAGTAATCCTTGTTTAAAATGGTTCTGATTAATGTCTTTGCACAAATCCCTTCAAACTGCTGATTTCTTTTCAATGGAATTACTTGAAGCAAAAAGCTACCTAGAGACCTAACAAATTTATATTTAAAAAGTGAAATTGGACTTACTGTGGACCTTTCTGTATAATAGGTTTAACAGTCTGACCAAATGATAAATAACAATTCTCTTCTCTTCCTCTACCTCGTCTGAAATATAAAATTTGTCCATGGATCCGTGCATTTTGTAAGCTACCAGTCTTCATCCGCCTGTTTACTGGATGTAATGTCAGCCAATACACAACAAGCTCGCCTCAAATCAAGGGAGTCTATAGCTGGGGAATTTGCTTCTACAATGTTCCATAATTTGTCGAATCTTTCATGTTTGCAAATACTATAAAGATCTGTGCTTCTGTTTCATACCATAAGATAGCCAGAAAGGACAAATTTGTCTGCATAATGTGACTACTTTTAGAAATATATAATTAAGAATTCATTCCAGACCTACCTGTCCAAGAATTCTTTAAAGAATTTGTAGCCTTCTTGTCCTAGTTCAATAGGTGTTTCCAGATGAAAATTTTCTAAACCAGCTTCTATCAGGTCCTCTATAACATATTCTGAAGTTTGTTGTTGTTTAGGTGGGGGAGGGGGTGGGGCTGGAGGGAGCAACACGGCCGACATATTCATCTTGAACCCTATTTTAGAAATCTGAAATACAAAATTCAAATCCATGGGTTACTTTTGACACAGAAGATTGTTATTTATTAGCATCTCATTTGAGGGAATTTTACATGTTAATCATATGAATAGGCCTACTGAATAATTTATGATTAAGAATGTCTATAATCTTATTCTTTCTCTGAAAAGGAAAAATTGTCAATTAATATTTCAGCTTATATGCATGATCAATAGCGATAAAATGCACAATCTGATACTGCTGGGCACTGGCAAATGTGCAACAAATTTTGCCTTATTTCCATCTGACTTGTTCCCACATAGGCTTAAAAACATAACCAATAATGCATTTGCTTCCTATGAAAGCCTTCTTAATGGTACTGGAACTCAATTGGTACCACCAGAGATTATAGCCAATATCTTATGATAAAATATATTACATTATATGATAAGGAGGAGAAGGTAAAGGTAATCTAATCATAACATAATTAGTTCAAGTGATAAAATACATCTGGTGTATTATTATCAACAACATTAAACAGTCGAGAACTGAACTCTCAAACACAACGACCAGCTTGTATCCAAGCAAATGACATCATGGCCGAATCATGCTTGTCAAGAACGACGTGCTAAGATGATTTACGAACAGACTTTCACACCCCGGTCGAGAAGAGAACCTAACTCTCAAACACAACGACCACCAAGCAAATGATGTCACGTTTGTAAAGAAGGATACACTAACTACTGTGCTATAGACCTTATTCAGAAATAGATTATAAAATGCTGTAGGTCAAGACAAAAGTTCATAAATTTTCATGATTAATATTTCTCGACCGGAACCTAAGTTGTTATCCTTGTAAAATATAGATCTTTCTTTCTTTCTTTTGATTTCAATCATTCACAATCATTCTTCAGAATGTATAATCATCTTTCACGCAAAAAACAGCCAATCAAAATCAACCTTGAAACAAGTTATCTTTTCCTGCCCAAATACGGGCAAGATGGCCGTCTATCATGGCCGAGTCATTATATAGTCTCGAACAATGACGAAGGTTGAGCTGAATGAGTCTTCCCTCAAAAACAATTTGAAGCTTAAATCATATCATATGAAAAAATGTTAATAGCTAACAAGATTATGTTGCTATTTTTTATTATATCAAATATTAGAAATGATTAACTTGGCAAAAATATATAAAATATGTTAATGTTTATTGTTATGATTATTGTTATGTTTATTGTTATGTTTATTGTTATGTTTATTGTTATGTTTATTGTTATGTTTATTGTTATGATTAGATAATAACAAATACCAGAACACTGTTTTCTCATTCTACTTGTCAATTAGATAGATAATGGACAAGGCCCAAGAAAACTGGATAAAAAAACATCATTTGATAACGATACACTCAAAGTCAGAAGGTTAATTTCTTTAATGATAAAACCAACAAAATAACATTTATCATAAAATGATAGCATTACCAGGCAGGATAAAGTAGTCCAGCTTTCAGGAATTTTAAATTCCAGCCTTCAAATCTCCATTCATAAATATTGGCGTTTGAAAGTCAAAATTACAACTCGCCATTTAGTAAGACTATATGCATTTTATAGAAACACATTAAATACAGAAAATGAAGGATAAATGTTAAGGTAAGGATATAATTGAAGGAATAGTGTGATTTTTGTGCATAAGTAGTACTTTTGAAAGCTATTTACATATATTCAAGGCCCAAATTGACCCTAAAAATACTGAACATTTCCCTTTAAAGAGATAAGAAACATCTAATGATCAAAATTACTTTCAATCGAAATAGCTCCAATGTGGAAAAGAATTTGAACAAGGTGATGTGATCAAAACAGTAAGTTAACGGAACAAATACTTGAACAATGTGATCATAACAGTTGTTAATGTAACAAATACTTGAACAATGTGATCATAACAGTTGTTAACGGAACAAAAACTTGAACAATGTGATCATAACAGTTGTTAATGTAACAAATACTTGAACAATGTGATCATAACAGTTGTTAACGGAACAAAAACTTGAACAATGTGATCATAACAGTTGTTAATGTAACAAATACTTGAACAATGTGATCATAACAGTTGTTAACGGAACAAAAACTTGAACAATGTGATCAAAACAGTAAGTTAACAGAACAAATACTTGAACAATGTGATCATAACAGTTGTTAATGTAACAAATACTTGAACAATGTGATCATAACAGGTGTTAACGGAACAAAAACTTGAACAATGTGATCAAAACAGTAAGTTAACGGAACAAATACTTGAACAATGTGATCATAACAGTTGTTAATGTAACAAATACTTTAACAATGTGATCATAACAGTTGTTAACGTAACAAAAACTTGAACAATGTGATCATAACAATTGTTAGTGTAACTTGAACAATGTGATCATAACAGTTGTTAACGTAACAAAAACATGAACAATGTGATCATAACAGTTGTTAGTGTAACAAAAACTTGAACAATGTGATCATAACAGTTGTTAATGTAACAAAAACTTGAACAAGGAGATCATAACAGTTGTTAACGTAACAAAAACTTGAACAATGTGATCATACCAATTGTTAGTGTAACTTGAACAATGTGATCATAACAGTTGTTAACGTAACAAAAACATGAACAATGTGATCATAACAGTTGTTAGTGTAACTTGAACAATGTGATCATAACAGTTGTTAATGTAACAAAAACTTGAACAATGTGATCATAACAGTTGTTAACATAACAAAAACTTGAACAATGTGATCATAACAGTTGTTAATGTAACAAGAACTTGAACAATGTGATCATAACAGTTGTTAACGTAACAAAAACTTGAACAATGTGATCATAACAGTTGTTTATGTAACAAATACTTGAACAATGTGATCATAACAGTTGTTAACGGAACAAAAACTTGAACAATGTGATCATAACAGTTGTTAATGTAACAAATACTTGAACAATGTGATCATAACAGTTGTTAACGGAACAAAAACTTGAACAATGTGATCAAAACAGTAAGTTAACGGAACAAATACTTGAACAATGTGATCATAACAGTTGTTAATGTAACAAATACTTGAACAATGTGATCAAAACAGTAAGTTAACGGAACAAATACTTGAACAATGTGATCATAACAGTTGTTAATGTAACAAATACTTTAACAATGTGATCATAACAGTTGTTAACGTAACAAAAACTTGAACAATGTGATCATAACAATTGTTAGTGTAACTTGAACAATGTGATCATAACAGTTGTTAACGTAACAAAAACATGAACAATGTGATCATAACAGTTGTTAGTGTAACAAAAACTTGAACAATGTGATCATAACAGTTGTTAATGTAACAAAAACTTGAACAAGGAGATCATAACAGTTGTTAACGTAACAAAAACTTGAACAATGTGATCATACCAATTGTTAGTGTAACTTGAACAATGTGATCATAACAGTTGTTAACGTAACAAAAACATGAACAATGTGATCATAACAGTTGTTAGTGTAACTTGAACAATGTGATCATAACAGTTGTTAATGTAACAAAAACTTGAACAATGTGATCATAACAGTTGTTAATGTAACAAAAACTTGAACAATGTGATCATAACAGTTGTTAACGTAACAAAAACTTGAACAATGTGATCATAACAGTTGTTAATGTAACAAAAACTTGTACAATGTGATCATAACAGTAGTTAATGTAACAAAAACTTGAACAATGTGATCATAACAGCTGTTAACGTAACAAAAACTTGTACAATGTGATCATAACAGTTGTTAACGTAACAAAAACATGAACAATGTGATCATAACAGTTGTTAGTGTAACAAAAACTTGAACAATGTGATCATAACAGTTGTTAATGTAACAAAAACTTGAACAAGGAGATCATAACAGTTGTTAACGTAACAAAAACTTGTACAAGATTATCGAAACAGTTGTTAACGTAACAAATACTTGAACAATGTGATCAAAACAGGAACCAATATTTTGAAGATGATCGAACAGAACATCAAGAAGACATGAACAAAGTATTTGTTTCAAAATAATTTGAACATTGAACATTGTCATTAAAATATGTTATGTAGGCAATGTAAATAACAACAAGGTGACCAAATTTATCAGATTTCTAAGGAATTTATGGAAGGTATCGTGTAAGAACTTCAGATTATTCTGGTAAATAAGAATTTATCTATAGAAAGTAAGACAATATATTCCAGATGAAACCTTGATCTAAGTGAATTCTCTCTAGAACATCATACCTATATAATACTGATAGATCAAACAGAAGTTTAACACATGTAATTGTTTGTTACAATATTTTATATCATCAATATGACACATTACAAACCGGCACTAAAAATAACCTGTACCCAATATACTTGAATAATAAAACCCAATAATGAACGATTTTTTTAAACAAATCTTGAAATCCTATTGGCAATATATTGCAGATAGTGAATAAATGTGCAAATATTACATAATGAGAAGTATCAGGTGTCCTAAAGAGTAAGCATAGGCCTACCCTGTCTGGTGCCACACCCCCCTCAAAGACATATGATACTACTACTATTGAGGCTTAATTTTAGTCCTAAAACTATTAACATGTTAGTGAAAATCCAACTATCAAATACAGAATCAAAATCCAATAACATTACAATACATAGTGTGTTGAATTGCAGCATTTGGTATATGGATAAAAAATATCATTATCATCAAAAACGGATCAACACTGAATTGATAACACTTATCACAGACTGATATCAGTATGTCATGAAAAGTGAACATGCTCTGCCTTGAAAAAATTTATTATTATTACCAATCTCACACTAAATCGTTATTGTAGTTGAACTCAAAAGTGTTCTTACCTCTATTACTAAATGTCTTGGTTCTAAGATTGCCAAAAATATTCTGAAAGAATTTGAAATACTACTCAAGCATACATCTGCTAATCTCCAATCTTGGAGGTAGGAATAGTTAACCTCTTGTCATGGCAACTTGACTTTTTTGTTTTTTTTATGATAAAACCTGTACAGCATTAAGATAGTAAGATACAGTCTGATATATCTTCATTCTTAGACCTGATCTGTACAACACATTGTTATGCCAATGAGGTTCATAGAATCTTGGACTGCATTTGTTATAGATCAAAGGGAAAACTTAATGTCGACTTGGAAGTACCCCCTTAGACTGAAGTCAGATAGAGGAGTTCTCGATTTTGCCATCTTTTGGACATGATTTTTGTTGAACACAATTGCCATGCCAGTATAGATTTTTATTAGCAGAAGTAAAAATAGTGCAATGTAACAGGCAGAACATGGTTAATAACAGAAGATTGATAGTCAAAATAGTGCAATGCGATAGGTAGTAAGCAACAGGTCCCTTGCCACTGTTTCTGAAAAGTTTCGCATTTTGCAATGAATAATCCTACACTTATGACTTTTTTTTTAATTGTAGGACTTTTTGAGAAACAGACCCCAGATTTGTCCAAATGAGGTACTATGACGGGCAAAGCTTAGCTACAGAACACTGAGGTCCAAATTGTGAAATGGGATCCGCAATACAAAGTTTACCCTTAATTGACTTATATTTACAGATTAGGCACTGCATGTGACCGGCAAAACAAAGACACAGAACCCTGTAACCAAATGGTGTATTTTGCCTGGTAGAACACAAGTTTATCAATGTTTTAGGTAGAGATACTAGATAAGACAGAAAAGGCAGGTACCAACACCAACAGCTCGATAACAGTATTTTGTAATAGGATATAGTATCATGAAAACAATACTTCACATTTTTGACTAATGACTTTGTTTAGTTTCTTCACCTTGGCCAGACCTGGGATATAATAGTGATGAGGTTAGAGATATATGACAGTGATATATCAATATATATCAACAACATGTACTGGTCATATATCATTATTTGTAGTCATATTCACTCATTATACATTACTGATTATAGCTGTTTACCAGAAAATTTCATATAAAATAGACTTGACTAAGAAAATTTACTTTTCTGCATCTTTTTACCGTATAATTCCGAATATAATGTGCACCCATGTATAGTGCGCACCCCTTGTTGGCGAAAAAAATAATAAACTAATGAGGACAGGTAGACACCCTTCAGTGTGCAATGTGTGAAATTTCACAAGAAATAGAGTTTGACCTCCTACTTTTCTGCACCTGTTTAAACTAATGATGGCGGGCAAACACCCTGCAGTGTGCAATGAGTGAAATTAGTCTGAAATCAGCAACCTCAGCCTACTCTTGTTTTCAATCTTTAAGATGCACAGAATGTAGCACATATAGGGCCTTGGTTTAATGTCCAATCCTTACAATAATACAGCTTATTTTCCATTCATCCGTTCCAAGGTATCATCTCCACCCAGAAACTTTCATTGGTTTTAATAATGGTTAATGCTTAATCATCAATAGATAAATAATTACTATACAAAATAATTCGCTATTTGGACTCCCTAAGTGTGATGCCAAGTGAACAACCAAGAGTGGCATTAGGTGTTCATATGAAGGTTTTCGAGCATACATAATCTGGGTCGAGATACCCACCACAATGATTAAATAAGGTTACAAATTGAAACAGAATTGAAACCCCAATACACCTGTGAATTGAAAATATATAACCACAATCTCAAAACATTTATATCTATAGATTACTAATCTTCAAAGATTACACCAACATTTACTAAATAACTTAATTAATCCAATTACAACACATAACTTTTCAAAATAAATTTTTATCACAAAACCAAATATTCCTACAACATCATTAGCTTCATTATAGTTTAAAGGGATTGTAAAGAGGTTTTCTAAACTTTGTATGTGTATGGGGGACACTGATAGCATCAATTTGCGCCGTTCCAATTTCCATTCAGACGTCTGTGGTTCTTGCAATTCGATTAAAACTATAACATGTTTTATGACGTCGCTGTCCAGTGATGTCATAAAACATGTTAGTTTTAGTGAAATTGCAAGAACCACAGACATCAGAATGGAAATTGGAATAGTGCAAATTGATGCTATGAGTGTCCCTGATACACATACAAAGTTTAGAAAATCACTTTACAATCCCTTTAATATGAAATGACTATTTGTTCATCTGTTTAGGAAATACCAGATGTAATGGTGTAAAATGCCTTATAAAAGTGTTTTAGTAAAATAAGTTGAAGAGTTAATTAAGCAATCAGTGGATGCAAAAAAGAAATAACAAAAGAACAAGGATAACAACTTTGTTATCAAAGCATCCTGTCTACCAGATGGTCCTTTGCGAGAGCTCTCAATGATCTTTCCTGGATTATCCCCTACCTACCCCTAAATTTGATTCTGTTTGTTTGTCATTTATTACACACACAAATGTTTTAAAACGGTAAAAATTTATCAATTTATCTTTAAAAAAATTGCAGTTGCACACCAAAAACACTTTTTTTTATCTGAAAAAAATGTAAATTGCATCCAGATAACACTGTTGTTTTTTGCAAAAAAATGTAAATGCAACCAGATAACGCAGTGTTAGGTAGATACAAAACTTGTAAATGCACTCAGATAACACAGTTGTTTTTGCCACCCAGATAATACAGTGTTAAGTAGACACACAAATGTAAATTGCATCTTATAAACACTGTTGTTTTTTGCAAGATTTGTAAATGCACCCAGATAACACTATAAATTGTTATTTGCATAGTTGCAAATGCACCCAGATAACACTGTTTTATTCAGAAAATTTGTAAAATAAATGCACCTAGATAACACTGTAAATTGTTATTTGCATAGTTGTAAATGCAGCAAGATAATACAATTTCATTCAGAAAATTTGTAAAATAAATGCACCTAGATAACACAGTGTTAGGTAGATAAAAGTTATAAATGCACCCAGATAACACAGTGTTAAGTAGATACACAAATATATATTGCATCTTATTAACACTGTTGTTTTTTGCAAGATTTGTAAATGCACCCAGATAACACTATAAATTGTTATTTGCATAGTTGCAAATGCACCCAGATAACACTGTTTTATTAAGAAAATTTGTAAAATAAATGCACCTAGATAACACAGTGTTAGGTAGATTAAAGTTGTAAATGCACCCAGATAACACAGTGTTAAGTAGATGAAAATGAAGACTATAAAATTAGAAGTCACCTTGATTCTGGTAGTAATATACCACACCTATATTATTGTCTGTTCTGTAATTTACCTGTACCTAACACATGCTACTAAACACACTCATCTTGATGTAAGAAACAGATTAACATATTTCAATTATATCGGGTGTCCCAATAAAAACGTCCCCAAGTTTGACAGTGAGTATCTCAGCTGTTGGTGAACCGATCTCTTTCAAAATTATCACAGATTTACTTCAACATGTCCTCGTCAGACCCTGAAAATATGAAAGTCATCGAACAAAAATTGTACAAGAAATGCCCAGAACAAAATAGCATGTCAAAAAATTCAATATCAGAGCAAACTACACATTTCAACCTATGTCTATTGTGCTTTCACCACATCGACCACCAATATCATTCATTTTCCATCCTGAAATGTTCTCAACATCTCATCTTAAGATATTTACTCCCAAAAAGCTACCATCCTGCCTTTCAGTTTCTGTTCATCCAGATTGTTCCATTGGTGACGGTAATGACTCTGGGTAGTATGGGATTCTCTTACGAAACAGGTGTACTGCACTTGGGTTAGAAGGACACACTAATTAAACAGGAAATGAAATGCAGGATGGTCGCTTCTCAAGTGGTAACTTTAGATGAGATCCGTGAGAGTTTATCAGGATGGAAAATGTTTGATATTGGTTGTTGATGTGGTGAAGGCACAATGAACACAAATTCAAATATGTAGTTTGCTCTGATATTGAATTTTTTGACATGCTATTTTGTTCGAGGCAGTACTTGTACAATTTTTATTGGATGACTTTCATATTTTCAGGGTCTGACAAGGATATGTTGTAGTAGGTCTGTGGGAATTTTGAAAGAGATCGGCTCATCAGCAGCTGAGATACTTTGCGTCAAAGTTGGGGACGTTTTTTTAGGGACACCCGATATACTACTTAACTTGAAATAATTGATTCATAGTGGTATTGAAGACTTCCCAGGAATTTGAAAGAATGGCTGCATAATAATTGACATTAAAGGGATTGTCAAATCTTGTTATGCATAACAGCGGACACTGATGGCATCAATTTGTAGCCTGCTATTCCAATATACATTCAGACATCTGTGATTCTTGTAATCCCACTATAAAATTAAAAGCCTTTTATGTCGTCACTATTGCAAAGGTTGCTATATTCTAGTAATCTATAAGAGCCTTTTCGTTAGTGAAAATGTTAAAACTCAAAAGCGCAGTTTTAACTCTCAAAAATATTCAATCCGAATGTTACGTTATATTCTGTGCCAGTAATTTCTTAAATTTAATCAATTTTACACCTTGACTAACATGTGTTTTGGGTATCCAGATATTTGTGTATAGTTGTGGTATGAAGAAGAACTATTTATACTGTAACAGCTGTGGTATATGTACTTACAATAGCATGTCATAATGGTACACCTGATAATCTGATGATTTTCATTGTGAAATCCATATTTTCAGTAATGCAAGGAGTTCTTGGTCAGGAGAGGCCAGATTAAGTTTTAAAGGAATACAACCTCTTAGAATGAACAAAAAATCTAAATTTTCAAACTTGGTCAATATGAGTATATATATTCATCAAGGGAATTACTTGGTGGCATAACTATACAACAGATTACCTAATTAAATAATCTGATAATTCCAGAAATCAATGTTAATATATACATAAGCATTTTTCAATAATAACCTTTAATTTTCTGAAAAATGTTATAGTTTTATGGGTTTATTTGATTCTGTTTGTATACTTTTGACACCGTTGATGAATATATACTCAAATTTTTTGTTCATTCCACGGGTCTTCAGTGCTATAACAAATGTGCTCAAAGGTAGGATGTGCTTAATAATCTTTTAGAAAACCTTTTAAGAAAAATGTGAGTAAGATTCTAAACTATATCATTCTTTTGATCCTTTCTTGATTTACTCAATCGTTTATTTACAAAAGTCATCTAAAATTCTCTGTTTTTACACTCCTTGCTCTACATGGCATAAACTTCAGCATTTTCCCCAATTTTACACCCTCTCACACCTATCATGTAACAAACTATTTTTCATCATAACCCTGACATTTAAATAACCAAAGACTAAACTGAACTGACCTATTCTAGTAGTGACCGAATTATACCAATGATTGCGTGGGAAATAACGAAACCTGAGCTCTTATCAACAATATTTCTAGAGAGAAATACACCTGGGCTAGCAACACTCCAAAATAAACAGTTACAGCAACTCTTGGGAAATTTCATCAAACACAAAAATTCGACAGCAGCTCATATGGCATTAATAAGCAAACTGTTATAAAACATAATTTGTTATATGGAAATCATGTAAATTGTAAATATAAACAATACCATGGAAAGCATACCCATAGCCAGGGACGGACGAACCCCCCCTTGAAAACAAATAAGCACTGTTTAAGTGTCACGTTCTGTTTGAATTGTAACTGTTAAAGTTGAGTTTGATTGTTTTGCAAGTCCATATAATCCCCCCTTGAAAATTCCTGGCTACGGGCCTGGAAAGCACTTATAATTATTGTTTGAACATGAATTTGTTAAAGTTTCAAGTATACTTTTAAGCTCTAACTTACATGCATATGCAATTATTCATACACAGTATTCTTTCTGGCAGCTTTTAGAATCTGAGAGTTTATATTGTTCTCAAATGTACATGTACAAAATATGTCAAAAATTAATAAATAAAATCATAATCTTGAAAAATCTTTAAGTACAATCATATGTCATTTTTTGAATCTTAAGCATAAAACAATTTCAACCATCTTTTCTATTTAAAAAAATATGAAGCAAAAATATTCGAGGCATCATAATACCTTTTTATCAAACTATTGACAACATGAGGAACTTTTCATTTATTTCTTATTTGAGAAAAACAGTCTGTTGCAGCTCTAAACAATATTCAAAAGGACAGCAACATACAGTGTTTAGAGTCCTCAACTCTGACTTACAAGTTAGCTAAAGTGCTAGATCAACAAGAATAATTGAAAAAGAGACTGCATTTTTTTGCACTTTGGGCAGGATTAGAAATCTTCAAATTGTTTTAAGCAACTAAACAGTAACATTCGAACACTATAGACAGTACCAACTACAACTACCAACAATTTAACTACCTATAGTTTTACATCAATACCAACAAAAACTGTCTTGGCTGCAGTCCCTCTTCATTGACACAGACACAAAAGAATTATTGTAACAATAGCTTAGAGAATGACAAACATAAAATTCCAATCTATTATATTCAAAACAACTTAAAAAAAAAATATGAAATTTTAAAGCATTACTACGTCTTAGAATGAACACAAAAATTAAGTTCTCAAACTTGGTCAATAAGAGTATATATTCATCAACAGTGTCCAAAGTATACAAACAGAATCAAATAAACCCATAAAACTATTTAAATTTCTATAAAATTACAGATTATTTATTGATAAATGTCTTAAATTGGATTAAGGCATTTATCAATTATTGTTTTTAAACATAGTTTTCTGGATTTATCAGATTATTTAGGTAATCTGTTTTATAGTTATGCCACTAGGTTTGTCCCCTGATGAATATATACTCCTATTGACCAAGTTTGAAAATTTATTTTTTGTGTTCATTCTAAGAAGTAGTATCGGTTTAATAAAATCTAGAACTAAATTAGCCCTTTTAAAAGCAAAAAGACAACATACCTTTATTGATGTCTTGAAACAACTGATAGAAGAAAAACCTTGTGTAATCTTCAAATGATTTCACCTCCCACATGTGTAGGCTAGTAAGTAAGAAGTATATCAGTAAACCACACTGTATCAAACCAATATATCACACATTGATATCACTCAACTAGATATCCAGTGCCAATCAAGTACTGGCAACACTGCATGAAACTCTTTGACTGATAGCAGAGTGGTCAGATTCTGGCACCTGTCAATCAAATTTATATCACTATATTCAATGATCCTTTTCAAGAGTTCATTTAGTAAAAATAGTGAATAACTGGACACAATATTAATTTAATACGGATAACTTAATAACTTAAAGACATACCTCTTAGATTGAACAAAAAATCCAAATTTTGAAACTTGGTCAATAACAGTATATTGATGTCATAAACATACGGATACCTGTATAATCAGACAAACCCATGATGTATTTAATAAATAAAAAACGCTTACAATTCCTTCCAATAGCTACTGGATAATATTGACTGAGAATGGCTAATAATTGGATAATTGCTTAAAGGGATTGTAAAGAGGTTTTCCAAACTTTTCATGTGCTTTGAGGAAACTGATGGCATTAACTTTTCCAATTTTCAATCAGAAGTCTGTGATTCCAGCAATTATTCAAATCTTGGTGTTTGTTGACCTCACACTTAAGAAATATGCTTTTATCACATAAGTCCTTTGAGGGTGTTACATCTTCAAATGCTTAGTGGATTTTGGAATGGTGTAAATTGATGCTACTATGAGTTTCTCCATGATACATACAATTTTTTTTTTAAAACCTCTTAACAATAGGCCTACCTTTAAACAGGACTGTTCTTACACACCAACAACTGCAGAAGTTAAAGAGGATTATGTTTTGTTAAATTAACACTTTGAACTTGGGAATGTCAACAATGCAAAATTAACAAATATTCCTCAAAGCCGTAAAGGGGAAGCATGAAATTTCAGACAACTGAATCATAAATCTTTCACTACACGATCTTGTAAACTAATGCTGGACACAAAATTGGCACCTGTTTTATTGGTGTTTACCTCTTACGCCCTGAGATACACCACTAACTGAGTGAGTACCAAACTAGCGTTGGCGTTTTCTGGCATCTTTCATTCTGAATGATACCATTTGTCTTATTATCTAACATGATTATATGAAATAATTCACATACTTGGCTTAATGACTCACAATGAAGATTAAAACAGTGTTTATTATCAAGGTTAATTTTGTAACAACTGTAAAGTGTTAATGTATTTATAAATGGTAAAAATACATAGATTGTATTTCACTTATAACTTATGTTTATGTTTATTATGTGTATGATATTGAGCAGCAAGGACTGCGTGTAGTGTCAGGCAGGGTATGCTTAATATTCTATAAACATCATTTATTATGAAATACTTACTTATTTGTGATTGATATACTTCCTTGTATGAATAGTTCATGTTTAGTTATGTTTAGCAGGAAGGATATATTGAACGCAGAGTTAGTATTATTCCCTTAATTAATAGATACTTATATTATATTATATAATATAGGGAAGAAAGAAAGGTTTTCCAGTATATATAGTAGGCCTATCCATACACCCCAGGCTTCTATTTTGATATCCAATTTGACAATTGTGTTACATGTAAATCTAGAAAAAAATGACCAAATAACATGAAGTCACTATCACAAAAAAATACATGTGATAGTGATGAATAATCATGTTATGACTTAAAAAATAAAAAGACTATGAAATCAATATTGTAGATGACTAGAAATATTACCTCAAGCTTGTTGGTGCATCTACACTCTACTACCTTCAAAACCTATGAAGATTCAGCTTTTTAACATCCTTTTCATTATTTTGGCTTCCCAATAAAAACATGATCTGTAAATAAAACAAATAGTTATCATTGTAACAAATTATGTTAATAGAAATGAAATGAACTGAAATGAATTAAGGAGCACCAGCACCAAGCGGGCTATACATTATGTTAATAGAAGACATAGACTTTGTCACTTATTAGAAGAACTTAGTATTTAGTTAACTGTGATATTTTAACATATGTATGACAGTATTTACTTTACAATGTATTATGATAGTATTTAATTTAATGTGATACTTTACAATGCATTATGATAGTATTTTGTTTACTGTGATACTATACAATGTAGTATGATAGTATTTTGTTTACTGTGATATTTTACAATGTAGTATGATAGTTTTTTGTTTACTGTGATATTTTACAATGTAGTATGATAGTATTTTGTTTACTGTGAAACATTGCATTATAGCATAATAGTATTTTGTTTATTGTGATAGTTTACAATGTGGTATGTTGTTTACTTAGAAACATTGCAAAGTAGTATGATAGTATTTTGTTTACTGCAAAGCATAACAGTATCGTCTGATTTCTATAGTACAAGTATCATATTGTCTAATTTTTTTAAATTAGGGTTGCCCAAATTGACATTATAAAGAGACATGTGATATTTTAATTATTATATAATACCAACGTTAAAGCCCACAAACAATTGAGAATATCAAAGGCTAATTTTGCACACCCTTAGAAACCAACACAATTTGAATTGTTTACTTACCACGTAATAATGCATCATTGATCCAGAAAAAATTAGATTGTTTATATAAGAGAATAATTCAAGATGGACTTCTCACAAATTTGACAATCAGGGGCGGACTGGGCCGCATGGCCACATGGCTAAAGCCATGCGGGCTGGTGTGCACTGGGCCGGTATGTGAAAAATGACAAAAAAAAATTATTATATTTTGAAAAAAAAAAAAAAAATTGGACTTAAAGGTCTACTCAAAATTTCAAAAGAAAGTGGCCGACATCCGCTGGAGGCGCTCGGAAATAACGTTTATGACAGTCATTTTTCAATTTTTTGGGGGGGAGGACCCCTTAAGCAGTGGCGGATCCAGCCCCCCTTTACTTTGTCTTTTTTCCTTTTTTTTTTTTTTTGAGAATGGGGAGAATACAAAATTAAAAATGTCTAACGTTTACTATAAAACATACATGGTCCACGTCAGAAACCGTTAAATTAGTACAATTTATACTTATTCTATGTTTTTAAGCTAAAAAAAGGTCAAAAATTTTTTGCCCACGCTTAGCTCGGCCAAGATTTGTATCTATGGCCCCCCCCCCCCCTTTGCAAAAACGTGCATCCGCCCTTGACAAGACCCCTATACTCGGGGTCCTGCTTTGCCCGACACACGTGGGCCGGTCAATGGAGAAAACCATGGCCACAATACGGCCCCAGTCCGCCCCTGTTGACAATGGTTTGGATAGAAAGATATGCTCACTTACCTAATCAATTAGCAGTTTTTCAAGGGTTGTGTTGTTGTTTAGCATTTATGGAATGTGTTTTTACAGTTTGTGTCTGGTTCTGCCCAATGTTTGAATATTTGGATTCTAGATAATCACCATTAGACATAAATAACAAGTGGTTGCCTAGCAATATACGCCCACTTACACTACATAAATTGTCAATATATCAAGGAATGTTACTATCTTAATTTTTGTTGGATGGTGTTCAGATTTGAATTCATCCAATATCTTGTTAATATAAAGCATCTAATTTCATAACTAATAAAACTCCGTAAATATTTGTTGAATCGATCCGGAATACAAACTTGTCCAAGATTTTATGGATATTATCCTACACACAAAAGTTTATTAAATTCCTACCACAACTGTGGTCTCTATCATATTCACAAGTCATTTTTAACACATTTTAGGTGTAAAACTCTGTAAATATTTGTTGAATCGATCCGGAATTCGAACTTGTCCAAGATCTTATGGATATAATCCTACACACAAAATTTTATTCAAATCAAACCAAAACTGTGGTCTCTATTGCGTTCACAAGCCATTTTCAACACTTTGGGTGTTAAACTCCATGAATTTTTGTCGAATCGAACCCAAATTCGAACTTGTCCGAGATCTTATGAATATAATCCTACATACAAAATTTTATTTAAATCCAACCAAAACTGTGATCTCTATCGCGTTCACAAGCAATTTTTAACATATCTTGGGTGTAAAACTCCATGAATTTTAGTCGAATCAAACCCAAATTTGAACTTGTACGAGATCTTATGAATATAATCCTACATACAAAATTTTATTCAAATCCAACCAAAACTGTGGGCTCTATCGCGTTCACAAGCCATTTTTAACGTATTTTGGGTGTAAAACTCCATGAATTTTTGTCGAATCGAACCCAAATTCGAACTTGTCCGAGATCTTATGAATATAATCCTACATACAAAATTTCATTCAAATCCAACCAAAACTGTGGTCTCTATCGCGTTCACAAGCCATTTTTAACATATTTTGGGTGTAAAACTCCATGAATTTTAGTCGAATCAAACCCAAATTTGAACTTGTCCGAGATCTTATGAATATAATCCTACATACAAAATTTTATTCAAATCCAACCAAAACTGTGGGCTCTATCGCGTTCACAAGCCATTTTTAACGTATTTTGGGTGTAAAACTCCATGAATTTTTGTCGAATCGAACCCAAATTCGAACTTGTCCGAGATCTTATGAATATAATCCTACATACAAAATTTCATTCAAATCCAACCAAAACTGTGGTCTCTATCGCGTTCACAAGCCATTTTTAACATATTTTGGGTGTAAAACTCCATGAATTTTAGTCGAATCAAACCCAAATTCGAACTTGTCCGAGATCTTATGAATATAATCCTACATACAAAATTTCATTCAAATCCAACCAAAACTGTGGTCTCTATTGCGTTCACAAGCCAATTGTGGACAGACGGACCGACGGACGGACGGACGGACGGACGGACGGACGGACGGACGGACGGACGGACGGACGGACAGGGGCGACGGCAATATACGACCACATTTCAATGTGGGCGTATAAAAATATATGAGTCAAATTTGCCCAACTAGTAACTACTATCAGTTTTGAAAGAATTGCTCACTTTTAAAATCATCAGTAAACTTGCACAACTCACACAGTTTTTATGACAAGTATTAGTAATGATTTATGTGCAACTTCTTATGGTCAATGTCTACCTGTCAATGAGGCAGTCCCTTCATTAGAGTGGGGTACATTGGGCCTGGTTCCCAGCAAGTGACAAGTGGTAAACTAAAAGGGGGAACTTTTTTAAAAAGATAAAACCTCTCAGAATCAACAGAAAGGGGATCCTGGGCTTCCAGATTTCAAAATGTCATTAGAGGTAACGAGACCCAAACCCTGCTCAAACTTGACACAAAACCCAGGCCCTGACGCCAATTCACATCCAGTCGACATGGTCGATTACAGGATCAACTCAAATTAATTTGTGAATTTATGGTCACTTGCACTAGCATGGTCACCTGCACTAGCATGGTCACTGGTCTGTACTAGTTGGTCACTTGTACTAAAACAAGCTTATACTAAAATAGTAACATAAGCAATTAAATTCCCTTTAGACCAAATTATAACACACAGAGAGATCCTATTGTAAAAAAAAGGCTTTAGCAACACTCCCTTAGAAACCAACACAACTGGAGTTGTTTATGGTGCAAATTACTTGAACTATTTTACATGATTATGTAATATTTAAGGATGGATTGTCCATGAATGTTTAAAATCCCTTCCTTGTAAACCAACACAGTTGAAATTGTTTTGTCAATAACTATAACTGTATTATTTGGATAATTCAAATTATATACTGAGTATATTGGTTAAAGATGGATTTCCATGAAATAAAATTTTTGAGACATTAACATTATTGAATTATTTGACAATTTTAATTATGGAGAGCCTATTTTTTTTTTGCAATTGCAATAAATTGCAATTAACAAAAGAGTTAATCTGCAATTAAATGATTCTACACAAAATCAAAAATGTTGCAATTTTTTCAGTCATGCTTATCTAAGCACAATTTGAATGGCTCATTAAAGGGGAATGTTCAACATTTTCGAGGATCGATTTGGGCCTTGAATTTATGTAAATAACCCTCAGATTTACTGGAACTGCCCATAATTTGCACAATCCTCTCAATTATACCCGCTACCCATCTTTCATTTTCTGTGTTTTCTATATAGGCCTACCTTTGTAGTCTTATTAAACAACGAGTCATATTTTTGACTTTCAAAAGCTGATATTTATACATGGATTTGAAGGCTTAAATTAAATTTTGAGGTAGAGTTTGGAACATTATTACAGATTAGATTAGCTAAAAAAATTCCAGGTTCTGTGACTAAAAGTTTTTTGATCAAACTATTAATGAACATATCCCTTAAAAATCAAATATTTTAATTCATATTCACACCCAAATTACAAAAATTTGTGGGAATCATCCTTTAACCAATTGTCATTTGTACAGATGATATTAATAGAATTCCTATATTTATATGCATATATATAATAAGGAAACTGACTTTCAAAATGTAAATAGTAATATCTAGGAATAGATAACATTGAAACTAAAAATAAAAACTGAAAAAGTTACGTTATCATGTTGTTATGATAATACAGATATGAGTGATATTGTTTTATTTGAGAAGTTATGTTAAATATGATAACATCTATGTGTATGTACAACTGAATACATGTTAAACACAGCTTGCTAAATAGTTGGCAACAAGGTAAGTCTTAATATTCTATTATATTTAATGCTTTAAGCTAAGCAAACACACGATATTCGAATCATCAGTTTAGGAAAAATTTTGTGCACGTTTCCTAACAGTGATACCTTCTGAGTGCTGGTAAAATTAATATGTAAGATTTGGGTCAATTTCTGCGAAAATATTACCAAGAAAATGTATCATTAAAACTTCTGCATTCCATTGTCTAGAAAATATTTTTTCTTAATTGCATTCTAAATATGACCTCAAAAAGATAGAATTTCATGTTCCTGCTTTTAAAAATACGATTCCTAAGAGATACATTTTTCTTAATTCTATTGAAAACATAATATAACCTATATTAACTCTTCTACATAAAATACATAAAGATGTGCACTCAATTCAGGCTTTCATACTGTACTCATAATTACAGTTAACCTATTTCTAGAAGCCAATATAAAAAATGTTACCTCTATTATCAAATAGTCTGTGAAAAAATTACCCCAACTTTCAAATAATAGAAAGGATGTCTAACCAGTGACTTTTTTTATGCTACATGGATGATGTATTTTATGAGGGCTTGTCATGTTTTGTCAATAGTAAATTGTGTTGTTGTTGAGGTTAGAGTAAGGATACTAAACAGTATTTGGTGATTCACAACATGTTTAAACAGCTAGGGAGTACACATTCCACAATCTTTGTGCAGTTTTTGGACCTAGTTTAGAGTAATAATCACATATATGGTATATGGTAATATGAATATCTGATATGATAATGCGTAAGTTTTTTAGTATATAAAATATGTGATAATTGTATGCATATTTTTTTCCCGATATATGAGCTTGTCAACACAGGTGTTTGGTATTAAGCTTTAGGGTTCAAGTAAAATTTAGGGAGTGACTTCTTCCTGTCAGTTTATTGAAGGTCTGCAATGTAAGATAAAGTTTATTGAAAGGTAAATAAAAGTAGAATTTTATCAAATTTAATTTTTTTTTCCTTTAGTGTGATAAATTATTTCTTGATCAACTTAAACTAAAAAGCACTGGATTGGTAATTTCATGTTATCTAGATTGATACAAATTTTATCGGGACAGTATTAAAGACTATTATAGAAGTTTAAAGGGATTGTAAAGAGGCTTTCGAAACTTTTATGTGCATCATGGTCACTGCAATGTGAGCATCAATTTGCACCATTTCAATTTTATTGTCAGTCAGTCCCTAATTTCGTTCGTTCGTTTTTTTTTAAATCCAGTTTTAACCACTACATTAGGGTCTGAGAACCAGGCGCGGCAACAGCCGTTCACGTTAACTTTGACCTTTGTCAGTCACATGTCTGTAGTTCTTGCAATTCCACAAAATAAGCTTACAATTTATTTGCACACAGTGTTTAGGAATTCTATAATTACGTCAAGATAGAAAATCTGACATCAATTGATAATCTGATTCAAATAAGTACAAATCAATATGCTATAAATGTACTGATCAGCATAAAAAATCCTCGCAAAAATTTAATTAAAAAAACAAGAATTACTAAATGTTGAATTGATTGAATTTATATTGACTGAATTACTGTTACCTGCATTTGTCTTAAGGGTGTTAATTGGGCTATTTCACGTTATGAAAAAATGGAATAAGTATATGAAATAATGATTTCTTGAGACTTGTTGTGCATTTGTTGATGATTTGGAGTCCTTCTCGATAGTTTAAGGTTGATTTCATGTCAATCAGATTTTTTTTAATGAGTTGACAGCCCTTTCAAACATGTCATAAAAATTGGACATTTCAAACCTTTGATACAAGTTTAAAAAAATGTGAATGGATCAATCTACATTAAACTTGGCATAAATGTAGACAATTACATTGCCGAGAAACGTACAGAGCGATTTTCCAAAAAAAAATATTATTTTGGTGGTTACCATGGAAATACGAAAATTTACACGTAGGTACGGCAAACATTTTCCAGAGGCCAAACTGATTAGAATTTTCGAAAAAACTCTCTGTACGTTTCATCCTTATTGAATAAGCTTTCAATCAAGACCAAGATCGTAATTTTCCAATAAAAAATGGCTGAGAAATCTTGTACCAACCGGGACACATTTTGCTACTTTTTCCTATTTTTTTTAGCAAAAACTAACGAAATACCTAATTTCTTTTCGTTTTTTTCATTCTATATAGTTTACAAATAAAGTAATAATAATTATCTACAATCTGAGCCCAAAAATAATAAGTAATTCGCAAAAATTCCATCTCGTGTTTTTTTTCTCGAACGCTAGCCCAATCAATACCCTTAAAGGGATTGTAAAGAGGTTTTCTAAACTTTGTATGTGTATCGGGAACACTGATAGCATCAATTTGCACCATTCCAATTTCCATTTCGACGTCTGTGGTTCTCGCAATTCCACTAAAACTAACACGTTTTATGACAACCCCACTGATTTGTATAGATATCAATATTTCGATAGACCAGTGGGGGTGACGTCATAAAACGCGTTAGTTAAAGTGGAATTGCAAGAACCACAGACATTGGAATGGATATTTGAATATCACAAATTTATGCTATCAGTGTCCCCGATACGCATACAAAGTTTAGAAAATCTCTTTACAATCCCTTTAAAGTTTTTTGATATGTGCATTTCAGTGAAATTTCAGTAGTTCCTTGCAATTCATATAATTCATTCTCTGGGAATTTTTTTAAAATCTCCATGGCATTGGCATTGCTATAAATATTAAACATAATATTCACACTGTTTTCCTTACTTCTGTAATATAAGTGCCAAATTTGAATATTAACTTCCTACTGCATCTTTTCATTACAAAAATTTCCCAATTTGAATCATTTTCATTGAAAAAGAGCAGACTTTTTTTCAGGCTAAAGTTACATACATTTAGGAGTTTAAAGAAATACAACCTCTTATAGAATGAACAAAAAATTTAAATTTTCAACCTTGGTCAATATGAGTATATATTCATCAAGGGACTTACTTGGTGACATATACAACAGATTACCTAAATAATTTGATAAATTGAGAAAACTATGTTTCTATACAATAATTGAAAAACGCTAACTCAAATTTTCAGTGTTTTTCAATTATAACCTGTAATTGTATAGAAAATTACATACATGTATAGTTTATAGGTTTATTTGATTAGGACACTGTTGATGAATATATCCATACTCTTATTGACCAAGTTTGAGAACTTTTTTTTTTTTTCATTTTAAGTGGTGGTATCGCTTTAATTGTAGAAAATGGGCTAGGAAAAAATCATTGGCCAAATGAAGTGAATTGAGTTCTTCTTTTCTGCGTGTTTACAACAACAATAACTTTATTGATCACCAATTTGTTAACCAAATCTTCCTTGGAGTCAATGGAACATATATACATTATAATACATTATTTACAGAGTAAGCAAAAACTGGGCAAAATACCAGAAATTATATACATTGTATCAGAAAGCAAAGGTTTCTGTAATGAAACATGAATTTATAAAAAGATAATGGTACTATGTCAAAGTATTCAACAGAAAATATACAAAAAAAAAAAAAAAAAAAAAAAAAAAAAAAAAAAAAAAAAAAATCAAAACATCAGGTTGGGTCTTGTTTTAATTCTGTCTTTAGCCTATTTCTAAACATATGAAGTGATGGAGAAGACCTTAAAGTGGCAGATAATGAGTTCCACAGTAAACTTGCTGTATATTTAAAAGTCCTGGTCATAGCTCGAAGTTCGCATTTAGGTAAATATAGTTTTTGATCTGATTCCGAACGAAGACAGAGATTAGTTGTTGAAATATGGGATTTTAGAATAAAATAATTTTTAAAATAATCAGGACAAATGTCTTTCATAATTTTGTATGTCAGTATCCCAGTGTTGTATTTAATTCGTTGATAAATAGTAAGCCAATTTAAAGTGTTAAACAAGTCTGCCGATCTTGCATCATAGTTCGCGTCTAGGATACTTCTTGCCGCACGTTTTTGAAGTTTAAGAATGCCATCAAGTTTACTGGGGAACGCATTTCCCCACACAACGTTACAATAATCCATTACAGATAGAATGTAGCTGTTATAAAATAAAATGCGGGTATCAAGTGGTAAATGTTTTTTAATTCTATTAAGGAGGTAAATTTTTGAAGCCAAACTTCCATGCAATTTTTTAAGGTGTTGTTCCCAGTCTAAGTGATCATCGACCGTTACTCCAAGAAGTAATGTTTTAGAGACATTTTCAATAGTTTGTGAATCTAATTTCAATGATAAGCTATTATTTACAGTGCGATTCCTTACTAACATAGATTTGGTTTTATTGGAATTTAAAACCATGCCATTATTCTGACACCAGTCAAATATATTATTTAAGTCTGCTTGTAATAATTGTTCTATAATATTAATATCTTTGTGAGAATAATGAATGGTTGTATCATCAGCAAATATTTCCGTGGTTGAATGATTTACATATAAGGGTAGGTCATTGATAAAAATAAGGAATAAAATTGGACCTAATATCGAACCTTGAGGAACACCGCACTTGACTGTTGTTTTTTGTGAATGAATATTGCCGAAACAAACTTGCTGTTTTCTATCAAATAAATAATTTTGCATTAAATCAATAAAATTTGGATGGAATTTATAAAGGGTTAATTTTTCAAGTATTAGGTTATGGTCAATTAGATCAAAGGCTTTGCTGAAATCAAGGTAAACTACACCTGTCATGTTACCTGTATCTAATGCTTCGAGCCAAGAGTCTGTTATTCTTATCAAGGCCGTACAGCAAGAATGATTTTGGCGAAAGCCTGATTGAAATTTGTAGAAGAGTTCATGTCTAGAGAAAAAGTCTTTAATAGTATTGGCAATATGTCTTTCAATGTTTGGACTAGTGAGAATGAACAATGCCATTCAGTGTGACGTGCAATGGGGGAAATTTTGCCCCGACAGTGGAGTTAGGCTACACTTTTTATTTTTTATTTACATCTGTCCAGGGATCTTAGATGAGCTCAACTTTTAGCAAACAAGGCCTCAGTTCATAGTCAAATACAAAAGATTAAACACTCAGCCCCTCAGACCTGCATCACTGACAGACAATGCTTGGATTAATCCCTGTTCCTTCAGGTCAGCAGCTATCTTTTGTTTTCTAAAATGTAAATTTAGATGAAAACGGTCAAGGTAATGGCAATGCAAAAAATATGCAGAATACACACATGTATAATGTTAAAATAATATTTAGTTTATATTTTATATATGTATAAAGCTGAGAGTAATTATGATAATTTATCACATTTATATCCTGTTAAAACAACAACAACAACAACATACCAGAACATATTGTATCCTGTTCCACCATGTCTAAAGTCCAAACATCCCATTATACACCCTATTGTATTATATTTACTGTTATAATTAGGGCTGGGTCAAATAATTGAAATAATAGATTATTGACGCTAAGAAATTATATATTTCGATTATCGATTATCAAATTTCATAATTGATTAAAATTCATCGTCAAATTTTCTTTTAATATTATCTGTTACACAATTATCAGACAAGTCACAACCAATTTTATCATGATGATCATACAAAATTCTTGACATTACTTAAGTTTCAATTGTCTTCAATACCAGATATTGAAAAATAACAAACATTCAGGTACAAAAACGTAAACTAACAGACGAAGATTAGAAGATTTCTCAATTAATATATTTTCGATTATTAATCAATTATTGATTGGTAGCCTGCCTTCGATAATCGATCTCAATTTGGTAATCGATACCCAGCCCTAGTTATATAATACTTGTATGAAATGCAAATGTTCAGATTGGTCAAGTATTTTATAGGAAGTTTCAAACCCCAGAATGGATCAAAATATTACTCTCAGATTTTTCAGCCTCTCTCAATGATGCTGGTCGAAAGTGCCGACAAGGTAAAAGTGTCTAGTTGTTTCTATGGGAAAATAAACAGAGACCCTGTACCTGTGTGCTACAGGCTGTGCACATTAATGATCCCTCGACAGCTGGAAATCAAGTAGAGAAATAAGGCCACTGGCCTGGCAAGTTTATCTCATAGTACACCGCAAAGAATGATCTTTAGTAATATTTGATTGACAAGGAACTCATCTCTGCATGCTGATGAAACCATTTGAAAAGATTCTTTTTTGAATTATATTCATGGAAACGATGATAATTTTGCAAATATTTTGCACTTACGAAAAACAAACCACATTAAACATGAAGATAATCTCTGTTCTATTCCTTTGAGCACTTTAGATTACATGCTAGTTATAACAGTAACATGATAACATGGTGCCCATGAAATAGGCACCACCCAAATTAGCAGTGCCGTAATAAGCTGCGTCAAAATAAGAAAAAAATATCATGATTTAATGTGGTGGTGTCCTACTCAAGCACTGCAGTGCCAAAGATGCCAATAACTATGAAGGACTAATCATAGAGTCCACCTCGTTAAATGGAATTATATAATTCACTGAAAATTTTTAAGTTAGTACTGTAGGCCCTACCCACTATACCTACAGGATGTGCCTAAATTAATGTCATCTTAAGCCATGACTCATCTATAAATTGTTGATGGTTTATTTTTAGGTCGCAGTCTTATTTGTGATGAATTATAACAATGGACAATTGATAAATGTCAGATAAATAAGAGGAAATGTATTCATATTGACCTGAGCTTCAATGATAAGTCAATTTTACAAATAACTGAACATTTTAACACTTGACTTTTTACAACCCAACAAAAATAACTGAGCTGTAGTCAAGCGAATCTGATTCAAAGCAGAGAGTATCATTTGAGATGATTTTATCCTGTAGCGGATTTGTTTAGTAAGGCATGAATTTATCTCGTTGCACCTCATGATTATGACCTTAATAGTTAGTGGCGGGTGTCACGCGCGAAGCAGACCATGCTTACTCTTTTCGAAACACCTGATGGTACTTCTCATATGGGAAGTCCACTATTATATAATCATTGCACCCGATGCTCTGGACGAGTTTTTTGATTAACCGAATTGTTTTGCTTGTAAGGATTTTTATTATATAATTACAATATGGCAAGTGAAATATCAAACATTACAATTCAATACCTTTGATACCTAATATATCAAAAGTAAACTTCTGAACTTTTTGTGAGTATAAAGGCTTTACTTTAATTAAGCTTTGTAAGACATCAATATGCGATATATACTTATATTGTCTCAAATGATTTTTCTGATAATGATGTAATTAAACTTCATGAGGTGTATAGGAATTATATGCGGTATATACCCTTTAAAATGTTGAACCCTAAATATTTCCCTATTTAAAACCTATAACTGTTATCACATCTTCAAATATTTAACCCGATGATGGTATGGCCATCACAGAAAGATCAGACTTAAAAAATGTTATCTTTACCACAATCTGATACAGGGACAAAGTTCACAAATATATTATTTCAGTTAAGCTATTATTTTCCTGCTCAACTGATAGCCCGCCCTTGATGTTTGTGTTGATAGGGAAACATATTCTTATATAAAAAATACAAGCACTCAACTGTGTCACAAAAATACATATTTACTAGCTGGAGCAGTATACACAATTTTATTTCGTAAAATATAAGCCCGACCCGTGAACCCTAAACCTTCGGTGTATTAAAGAGTCTAACTCACTGAGTCACTGCAGCCTCCTAAATTAAAAGGGTGATTAAATAACACAACCCCTTGGATCAACCCCTGAGTGATTTTTTGACGAAATATTTTTGGTTGAAACTCTCTGAATAAGTATATAAGCATTTATGTTTTTAAAGGGGGAACGTCGGTATTTGCAGTGGTTGATTAAAGTTTTTGTAATAAAATTATGTAAAATTTTAAGTCTTTAGAACTACAAGAGCTGCACAAATATCCCAAATTTCTTAAAAGGATATGTTCACTAAAATTTTTGTCTCAGAACCTGGAATTTGTTAGCTATTCTAATCCATAATAATGTTCACAAATCTCCCTCGAAATATAAGCCTTTAAGTCCATGTATAGCCATATTTATGGGCGTTTGAAAGTCAAAAATACGATTCGTCGTTTAGTAAGACTATATAAGCCTTCTAGAGAAGAGACAAGTACAGAAAATGAAAGATAAATGTTTCCACAGTGATATAATTGAATAGATTATGCAATTTTTGTGCAGTTCTAATACTTTTGGAGGCTATTTACATATATTAAAGGCTCAAATTGATCCTCGAAAATGCTGAACATAACCCTTTAATACCTGTTATTAAACATTTGTGTTTAATTTCTGTATATTATGTAATAATATGAGTCATATTTTTGTCTTTCAAACACTGCATGATTATTATGGATGCACATAATTATGAAGGCTTTATAGCTTTGATAAAAAAAAACTATTTAGTTTTAAAAGGTATTTAAAGTTAAAATGATTCGCTCCGCAGAATAATAAGTGTGAATGCACATCAAACATGATGAATAAGTCATTATCAGATGAAACCATATCATATGACATATTATTATAAACAATATACTATATAAAACCTTATTACATTACTGATATCAGGATACTTGTTTTAGATTATAATACAGTTAAATTATTGAACATATCCTGTTAGAACAAAATGAAGAGGGTTTGACTTCCTCATTGTGTCAAATATCTTAATAACTATCAGAGTTTCACAATTAGTCTAGTTCTGATCGTTTATCTAGAACAAGGATAATTTTTAATCATAGTTTTTGTTGAAATATTATGTGTCATTAAGGTATGTGGATAATTGTTTTGTCTTTTTGTAAACTATTCTTTTATTTTAGTTTTAGTAAAGCAAAGGGTGTAATGTCAATTTATCCAAAACAAGGAAAGGAACATTATTTTTTAATCATACATTTTGATTAAAATATATTTTTCATTCATCGAAATATGTTCATGTGATGTATCACTAAAGTGAAACTGGTTTTGTGGCTTTTGATTTCCACTTTATTTCTAATTTTCAAGGTTTGTGAAACGAAGGGTTTCCCAGTGATGGCTATTTATCTTTAGTAAGGATAATGTTTTGAATACTATCCTTTGTCAAAAATACAATTTTCATTTTTTTTTAATTATGTTCATGAGCTGTTTTTAGAGTAGGCTACAGATTTCTATTATATGTTTTTGATATAAGCAAAACATGCAAAACTGGGTAGTCTTTTGAATGCTAAAATGTTAAAATAACTGCTTAGATATCAAAAATAACATTTACATATTCATTCAATAATAAACCCCAGAATGCATTATTTAGTGATCAAATTTTCAATAATTTCTTTCTTACAAAAATTCTGCAGATGCTCTTGGACACTGGGCTCAAGATTGGAATCTGCAAATAGAATCAGACCTTAACCTCTTGTAAAACCCTTTAAACCCTTTAAATAAGCAGAGATACCGGTAGTAACTAGGATATAAATCTATTGTGTTAAACGACCTCACAGCTGAGTAAGGGGTACAATGGTTGACATACAAATGAACTATTCTAAGGTTTTACATGTTATATGAATAGAGGTCTACTGTTTGACTGACTCACTATAATGAATATATAGTCAGATTTTAATAGTAATTCATACTCTTTCTAAACAATAGTATGTAAATGTATAGTTGACTACTATCACATACTTTATTTTGGCCTCCATTTTATGATCACCTGTTAGAAAATTAAGAAGCAATAACAACACCCTGAGAAAAATACAATGTGTAATATAACTTTTTTATTTGTGAGGATATAAATTTTTAGTAAGTTATATTTCATTATAAATTTGTATTATGTTCATGTTTGTTTATAGATAATCAAAATCATACATAATCAATTAGTTTTTAAGATAACTATGAATTTATTCAAACTTTTTTTTGTAAAGTTTTGTGGTATAACTTTTCTTTATGTGAATTAATATTCTTAATTCAATTTCATTAACTTAAAATATGTTTATAAACAAATCCAAATGACACATATTGAGATATTTAAATACCTATAGTGACATAAACAAAACAACATAACATAAATTTTAGTGTATATCTGGGAGGCTGATAGCATTATATTCTCATCATTCCAATTTTTTTATTAGACATTTCCAACCATTCCACTTAAATTTTAGTGTATATCTGGGAGGCTGATAGCATTATATTCTCATCATTCCAATTTTTTTATTATACATTCCAACAATTCCACTTAAACTAAGTATTTGATGATTTCACCAGGGCTGTTGATTTATTTTTTTGCCAATCGGACATTTTTAACGATATACTAAGTGTGAATACAGACCACAAACTTATACATAGAATTTGACAGTTTTCAAAGAGAATAAAAATCTAAGTTTAGGCTTACTTACAGTTTCAACATATCTTGCATATTTGCAAATATTGATATTTATTTGTTCTTTGAAATTAATCTGCATGGGTCATTGCCATGAAAATTATTCAACAACTTGGATTTGGTCTTGGAATTCTTACCCATATTTTGTGTCTTTTCTGCTAAATTTATACATCTTTAATAACATGCAGCTTTTATGCAAAGTTTCCAGAATATTTTAATCATATTGTCAAAGAATGGCATGAATCAGTCCTCAATTCAAATTTGCTTCCATCACAGAAGACCTAACATATAAATAAAATCCCTCAAACATGTATTCTGACATCACATACACAACACATAAAACTTTGGTGTAACTTATATTTAAAAAAATCTGCACAACTTATTAAAAAGATAGTGGACCATGGCCATATACGCCTAACGAAAAAGCCTTAAATTTAATCAGGATAAAACTAAACTTTCTAAAACCTTTCGATTTAGGTCCAATAACATCCATTTTAAGTTTCATCAAAATCGGTTGAAAACTAAGAGAGTAATAGCATATTCAAGACTTTGGGACAAGGGCAATAACTCTGCTAGTAACGGTAAAAAAAAGCTCAAATTCGAACTTGATCTTTGTTTTCTGAATATGTATATACATACCGAATTTTATTTGATTCCATCAAAAATTCTAGTTTTTAGAGCGTTTACAAGCAATTGATGTTGATAGAAGCACTATACTGTATAGAGGTTAAAGGGCGAAAACTCCTCAAAACTGATGAAAGAGGCCTAAATCTTGAAAAAGCTTCAATTTTAATTAGGATTAAACTAAACTTTCTCAATCCTTTCGATTTAGGTCCAATAATATCCATTTTAAGTTTCATCAAATCGATTGAAAACTAAGAGTAATAGCATATTTAAGATTTGGGGCAAGGGCAATAACTCTGCTTCTAACGATCAAAAATAGCTCAAATTCGAACTTGATCTTTGTTTTATGAATATGTATACACAAATCAAATTTCATTTGATTCCGACAAAAACTCTAGTTTTTAGAGCGTTTACAAGCAAATGTTGATGGACGGATTTGGGGCAAGGGCAATAACTCTGATTCTAACGATCGAAAATAGCTCAAATTCGAACTTAATCTTCGATTTATGAATACACATATCAAATTTCATTTGATTCCGTCAAAAACTCTAGTTTTTAGAGCGTTTACGAGCAAATGTTGACGGACGGACCGACGGACGGACGGGGGTGCCGACAATATACGTCCTCATAGAGAGATGAGGGCGTATAATAACATCATTATTAATTTTATCATCTACATACTTGTTACTATATGTAAACCCCTTCTTTACCTTGAAATTGAGAAAAATTTCAAAATAAAATTTTATTAGTGTTTTCCATCCATACTTAAACATTTTGATTTAATGATACTGTAATTTTGATACTGTAATTTTGATAGTGTAAATTTTGCATTTATTTGCCACAACATTTATTTATGACAAATGCATAATATAGCAGATCTTCATACACAAAAAATCATAATATATCTAACCAGGGGCGGATTTTCCTCTTAGCTTCGTATGATCCATTGCAATTTTGACCCCAATAAAGATTTTTTCACAGTAATTTAAAGGGATTGTAAAGTGGTTTTCTAAACTTTGTATGTGTATCGAGGACACTGATAGCATCAATTTGCACCATTCCAACTTCCATTCCAACGTCAGTGGTTCTTGCAATTCCACTAAAACTAACTTGTTTTATGTTGTCACTAGATTTGTAGCCAGTAGCCAAGTTTCCACAGTCCCATTTTTCTCTACGTAACTATGACAATTTTCAAACAATTACCAAATGCCTCTCACCCACTCTAATCATTTAGTGAGAAAGTGGGCCCTCTTCTGTTTGTTTGCTGATTTCCCGACAAGTCCTAAATACACCACTATATCTATTGGAGCTCAAATATCAGAAAATTACTATTACATCTCTATTTTTCAGTTTGTTGAGAAATAAAAGTTAAGAAAAATCAGAAGACAGCAGACAATATGACTTCAAGTAACGCAGCTGGTCGGCCTCCAATACAGAAAAAATTAGTCATAGTTGGAGATGGTGCCTGTGGTAAAACATGTCTACTTATAGTATTTAGTAAAAATGAATTCCCTGAGGTCCATGTACCTACAGTATTTGAAAATTACGTAGCTGATATTTATGTAGATAATCAACATGTAAGTAGTCATGTCATGAAAGGGGAAAGCCATGCAGTGTGCAATGAGAGAAATTCTACCACAGTAGCTTTAAAAACCTACTATTTTATTTTCAACTGTTCAGGCTTTAAAAAATTCAAAGCCTGTGATATTATGTCATTAAAAAAAATGCAATTTTAATGCAAAATTTGCAAGAATTGCACCCATCTGACTGACAAATTGATGCTTTCTCTGAAACACATAAAAAGTTGAGAACACATCTTTATCAATTTTCTTTAAACTGTCAATTAGAATACCTAAAAAAAAAAACCCAAAACTAAACTCTGACTAGCGCAACACACAAAGAATTTCTTCCTTCTTTGTCTTATTTTTTTATTTTATTTTTCAGGTTGAATTAGCATTATGGGATACAGCTGGTCAAGAAGAATACGACAGACTACGACCTCTATCTTACTCTAATAATAACGTTATACTATTGTGTTTTAGTATTGATAACCCAGACAGTTTCCAAAATGTTTCTGAAAAATGGAAGCCTGAGGTTGCTCATTACATGTCGCATGTGCCTATAATACTTGTTGCTACCAAAAAGGATTTAAGAGATGATCGTAGTGTTATTAAAAGTTTAGCGAAAACGGATCAAAAGCCTGTCAGCCAGCAAGATGGCTTATCTATGAAAGATAAAATCAGTGCTTATGCGTACTTAGAGTGTTCTTCAAAAACAAGAGAAGGTGTAAAGGAAGTATTTGAAACAGCTACTAGAGCAGCTTTACAAACAAAAAGACCAAAACAAAAAAAAATTTGTGTTGTTTTGTAAAACTGAAAACAAGTAACTTATTGTTTTTAAAATTTATGATTTCCTTGAGATTATAAAAGTTTCATTTAGTTTCCATCTTCCTTTTTAAAATATTCTGGAGGATAAAATCAAAGTTTTTTTTCTTCATCATATATGTGTAAGTTCATTAAGTATTGACTTTCTTGCCATTGCCATTCTTTTTCAACTTGGATATAAAATATAAAATTTTACTAACATATTTCTTGTAAAAGTTGCAAATGACAAGTCTCGAAAAACATAGACTAGCTTTAATGTAATGCATGCAAATCAAAGCTGACCAAGACCAAATTGAAGTGCAGATCAGTGCTCCCCTTGTATCCCCACTTAGGCTAAGAGGTAGTACTTATTTTTAAAGAATATAATTTTTTTTAAATACTTCATCATAAGCATATTATCATTCAATGAAAATTTAAAGTTTTAACTTAAAATAGATTTTATGGAAAATAATTAATATTTTTGTACGTTGGACCAGTCATTTTTCATTCTAAAACTTGTTTAATGACTAATTACATGTTTTTTTACCAAATTTGTAATTTTGAAATAAATTCTATCGAAATATGCATTCTTGTATTTATAACACAAATAACATAAACCAAGTAGGCCTACTAATGATCAAAAATGCAAAACAAAACCCAAAATCCAAGAGTGTATTCTTTTTGCTGCACTTGCAAGTACTCAGGTAGACTTTGAATCACGAAAATTTCCCTTATTGCACACTGCATGGCATTTGCCTATCCTCATAAGCCCAAACACATGCAGAGAGATGCAGGGCTTTAGATTACATTAATTTGGGCACACCCTGTGAGCAGAGCCACCGTGAATATATAGCCTGCAAGGGCTCCTGGAAAGCTTACACTAGCATTTTCACTTATTTAGAACTCTCTGGGTGTCATATAATTTCGTTTTTGGTGGTAGGACTACTATTATGATCAGACAGGTCTTGCTCTGAAGTGTTTAAGTAGCATGATGTAACATCTTATATTCTCTTATTTGGGCGCGCTTCTAATTTGGGCACAACGTTTACCGTTTTAACTAGCATGTAATCTAAAGGCCTGAGATGTAAAACTCTATTCATTTCTTTTCATTCTGAGCCCTTTAAATTTCCATTCCGATGTCTGTGGTTCTTGCAATCCCCTTTTAAAACTAATGAGTGGAATTGCAAGAACCACAGACGTCGGAATGGAAATTGGAATGGCGTAAATTAATGCTATCAGTGTCCCAGATACACATACAAAGTTAGAAAACCTATTTACAATCCCTTTAAATTTGGGATTAGTAGGATCAATACACAATATAGCAATTATATCTCAGTATTGACACTTTAATTGTAGCCTGAAGCACTAGTTAAAAAAGAGAGTTGCTTCCCTTTGTACATGTACTAAATTATAAATGTCTTGTTATTTCATTATGCTTTTTTAATTCTTATGGAAACTTTCTTAAATATTAAAAAGAGACTTATAAACATACCTTTTCATTTCATTCTCGAAATTTGGTAGCCCGAAATCTTCATTCAGGCAAGATCTACATTCTTGAGTTACAATAAATCACTGACAAATTATTCTGTCATTTCAAGCTAGCCAACAATTAGGCAAGCGTATAAAAACCAGGAAACTCCTATCATGTAAGGATATTGCTAGACCGGAACATCCTGTCTCTCAATTAGTGAATTTGAGAAATTATATAAAATATGAAATAATTTAGAGTCAACTTGTTGGTCTAGGATATTGCCAGAGTCAGAGTATTATAGAGCATTAGTTTTATCTTTGAATTAAAAAAATCTTTTCGATGTCTGCTAAAAATACTGTTGGCTATTTTGTATCCATGACCATTGAAGCTCTCCTTCATTGAAAATACTTCCGGTACTAGGGTAAACAAAACACATTTGGCAGGTGCGTTTGTATTTCTTGATTTTCACACTTCCCAGTTTTATAAGCAATGGAAGAAGGTTACGTCCTGCAAATAATGTTTTGAAAACTAAACTGCATCGTTTGAATTTTTCTAATAAACATACCGGTGGTAATCAGAGTAATATATAGCAAAATGAATTAGAAAATATGAGGGTGATGTAAAAAGTTCATCTCATTTTGATGATTTTGCCTATTATTTTTTTATGAAATAGATTGGCTTCGGGTTGCACAGGCACCTGATTCTGGTTAAAAGAAAAAATCGTATATGTTATAGGGTAAGCCTATAAGACTTTCAAGGTTTGTAAGTATGGCGGGGGAAAGCGGCAAAAACCTAATGCTATGTAGAAATGTCTAATTCAAAACGCAAATGTAACATAATGCAATACCAAATACCTAAAACGTCTAATGCAAAAGACAAAATACAAGAAACCTCTAATACATAATACCTCATACGTCTAATTCAAAAGACAAAGTACAAGAAACCTCTAATACACAATACATTTAACTTCTTATGCATTATTGATTTTACAGTGTGAAACATCGTTAGCATTAGACGACATATCTCGATAAACTTACTTACATTTCTACATTGCAATATCTTTATTTGGGTCATTGGGTCAATGTCAAGGCCGTAGTATTTGGCTGTGTTTGGTTACTGTCTTCCCGTTGAGCTACCGTTATCAAAGTTGGCAGATAATATCTTATGTCTTATTATGCATCCTGAATATTCATTGACAATTCTGAAGCCTTATTCCTTTTTCTTTAGGGCCGTAGGAAGCAAATGAAAACTAGGGCTGATTTTTTTTTACAGCCATCCAATCCTATATATTTTTTTAATTTTGAAAGACTTTGTACAAATTTAAATTTAAATTGAGATTAGTTTTTCCCAACATATGTATTTATATGTATTTTTTATGTATGTATTTCTATGTACATGTATGTATTTTTATGTATTTTTTATGTTTGTATGCTGTCCAATCAGGGCGAACAATACAATAAATATCTATCTTACTATCTATAAAGGATACGGCATTGAACATCAAAACGCTTGACCCCCCCCCCCCCCACCCCATATATTATGTTTTCAGGCAAAAGATCCAATAAATTGGGCAAAATATCATTAAAATTCTGGCAATAAGTCGGTTTACCCTCCCCCCTCCCCCTCGTTGAGTCGTGGACTCCTACGGCTATGCTTTAAGGGATTCTGAAAAGTTGAAAGTTGTTGATTTCCTGGCGTCTCATGCTTTTTGAAGAAGGTTTACTTTACCTAAAGAAATTTTAAAAATTTTAGGCTCGGTGCCTTGCATCCGATGCTTTTCCGAACAAAATTCCTGTAAGAACCAACCCGCTCTGCCCCTTTGAAGAAGGACATTTTTTTGTTATGATACCTTTCCGAACAGAATTGTCGTTAAAAGAATACCTACCTCTTGAATAAGACTTTGGGCATATAGCATATACAGCAAGAAAATTTTGAAAATAAAATTTTATTTCCTTGCATATTAGGCCTTTCCGAATAGCAGGCGATTTTGACGGATTGCACCCTCAGAATATTAAAAAAGATATAATTTGATTGCTTGCATCTGTAGTAGGTTTTATTGGGGATTGTAGTCCAAGAAAAATTTCCTTACATCTCAGACCTTTAAAACTGCATGCGGTTTGGAGAGTTGGCACCCTATAAGGAAACTTTGAAAATTAAAGTTAATTTCCTTTCATGCGACGCTCGGCTTACGGTCCTATTATCTTTTGACGAGTTTTGGAAGACATCGAAGCAAAGATTCAAAAAGTGGGTGTGTGTTCTAAACGAGAATTCTGTTCGGAAACCCCTAAACGCAAGGAAATCAATCCTGACTTTCAATATTTTCTGAATGGGAGAATCCCTTAAACAGTTTTAATGTTCGATGCCGTATCCTTTACAGGATTAGATGTCTGTGAAAGGAAAAAAAATCAGCCACAAAGTTTTCATTTGCTTCCTACGGCCCTGAAGATAGAGAAAAAAAGCTTCAGAATCATCTGAAATTTTCAATAATTATTCAGGATACATAATAGAACATATTTGCCAACTTTGATAACGGTAGCTCAACGGGAAGACAGTAACCAAACATAGCCAAATACTACGGCCTTGACATTGACCCAAATGACCCAAATAAAGATATTGCAATGTAGAAATGTAAGTAAGTTTATCGAGATATGTCGTCTAATGCTAACGGTGTTTCACATTGTAAAATCAATAATGCATAAGAAGTTAAATGTATTGTGTATTAGAGGTTTCTTGTACTGTGTCTTTTGAATTAGACGTATGAGGTATTATGTATTAGAGGTTTCTTGTATTATGTCTTTTGCATTAGACGTTTTAGGTATTTGGTATTAAATTATGTTACATTTGCGTTTTGAATTAGACATTTCTACATAGCATTAGGTTTTTGCCGCTTTCCCCCGCCATATGTAAGCAGCCATATCGTTCTAAGAAATGTAAAAAAAAAAGTCAAAAACGTTAAGTCATTCTATTTATAACTCTATCATCCTGGAACCTATGACGAGCCTGGAATTCTCCATACAATATATTATGACCAATCAAAAAAATGTAATTGTCAACATCCATTTTAGATACTTTTTATGAAGCGAGACTTAATATATTTCGATAAAATACGACATGTTATAGTTATACTTGTGTTAATCTGTAAAAGTGATGATTTTTGTTTAAGAAATACTTCACAATATTGAATGAATGTCAAAGCATGTGAGAGGAGGTAAGAATATCAAAGACAAAACAAGAAACATTTTCACACAATAATTTGTTACAAGGAATATAAATCAAAGGAATCAAAATTAATAACGAGAATGTCTTATCATGATAGCAACGGATAAATGTAATGAAATGAAATGATAGCCGTTGCTAAAGGAACATGGGGTAAGCTGTACAGAAGTCATAAAGAGTACCAATATATTTGTATACTTGTCATGAAAAGGCAGCTAAAATGTCGGATACAGAAGTCTTAAAGGAAAACACAATAATTTCTTATGAAATAGGCATTGAGAGAAAGATCCAAAATTTTGTTGAGACCAAAACTGGTGAAGTGGTAAATACAGATTTCTCTGCCAACAATACCATCAAAATTGTTCCAAAGGCAAAACATGGTTCTGTGGCATTAGGAATTCTGTGGATGAAAGTTTTACAGCACCCCAAAAATTTCCCTGTCTCAAAATATCAATATAAAAGATTTGGGGGTGCCAACAGTACATATAACATTAAAGTGAAACTACCGGAAGTTGCAATAGAGGTGAATCTTAAAATAGGATCATTGACCATAAAAGGAAACTTCGTTATTGAATGGTTTACACAACATTTTCAAGACATTTTGGATATTTATGATGGAGTTATTTCCCATTCTAAACAACAGTCACTGATTTTTTCTGAAGATGATATGAAAACGATTAAAGATGATTTACAGAAGAGGAAAGATGCTGGTAAATATCAAGAAAAGTCGCATATCCAACTCAGGTGTAGTATGATTCATACTTGGATCATAGACCTCGTTGGAAATGATTTGCTTTGTTGTCTTTTCTCATCTTTTTATACGCCCACATGAAATGGGGGGCATATATTGTTGTCACCCATGTTTCGGCGGTTCGTACACACAACAAGTATTTATTCAAAAAAGTGTCACAGTCACAAGTGACATTTAGCATTTTCTTAGACCACAATATACAGTCACCTTGATCAATTACCGCCAATTAGATAATCTCTTGTGTTAACGATAATCCGACATCAATTAACATGAAAACAATAGATCGCTGATATCATTTCTGTTGACTAATCACCGCTACTCTCTGACCACAATGGGCTCAGAATCGCATTTTGCCTATTATTTTTTCATGAATTGAAATATCAACCCAAAATTAGTCTTTGGGTTGATGAAAACGACAACTATTAAAAAAATCTTTATCTTGAAATATGATTTTACAGAGGGAAAATTTCAGTCCGAAATATGGGTCATTTCCACTTGAAATTTCTAGGAGGGAACTGTATTTATTTTAAAATGAAAATTTTCAAACCATATATTTTCATGGACCCAAAGGCATTCTAAGACACATGGCATGCAATAGAAAAACATATTTGAATATTTGTGACATCAGAGAAAAAATTCAATTCAGATCTCAATGTGGTCAGAGAGTAGGTAATTGCATTTAGTTAGAACTATTGGCTTGGGTAATGATTTGATTTATTCGTGTAAATCATTACCACTACAATATATGCTTTTCGTTTAATATTCTGCTAGATCTACGTTCGACTTTTTGTTCTAGACACTTCTTGTAGGATTTCAATGATAGAGCACGACACAGATAAAGCACTATGAATCGAACTCTACCTGCAATTCCCTGGATGACGATGATAAACAAACAAGTTGATATTTCTTTCACGACAACCGTGAAGCGAGGCAAACGTTTCTAGCCCTGATCTATTGTAATGATAATATCTTATCTGGGTCACTGAGATATAAATAGTAACATACCGACAGATGTGAAAAATCTTGACCTTTGTGTATTCCGTCACTCTCCGTAATCCGACATATTTTTATGGTCCTAATGCATATCGGATTACACAGCGTACACTGTACTCCTTTCAATTACTTTATCCTGTTTCCATTTTCTAGGTTATGACTGGCCTGATGCAGCTTTAAAAGATGATGTTGTAGTCAATGATGTACAAGTCAGCACCAGGTTAAAATGGGAATTAACTGATGTAGATGTTGACACCCCTGTCTCTGGAGTAAAAGACTCACAATTGGTAAATATTATCAGATTAACAAACACGTAGATACAAAATATCATGCTATCACTTTCAAATATTCTCGATGAGACCATGATTCCATTCCCGATTAGTACATTAAGATGGATCCAAAAAGGATCTGATGTCAGTTTAAGTTTAGATAGTCATCTTATTAAAATCAATCTTGGAAAATGAAAAAAGATTAAACTGGCTGACTAGTTGTCCTTTATTCTCCCATTGCAAAAACTTTACAGATGGTGCACTTACTACCGAAAGGCTTTGGTAAAATTTCTATCCATCCAAACATCCATATAAAAAAATATCATGTCAAGAAATCTGCATATCACTATGTCACATATTATGCTGCAGCACAATTGGCCTGGATATGCGATATGTTCATAGTATTAAATGTTAATTTTGTCTTGATTTTCCAGTTGTCTCATGAAGAGGTTGATAAAGAAACAGCCAGTTTGACACCAGGCTCAATCATTGAGGGTCCAAAACTCTACAAAATCTGGAGATCCTTGTTGAACATATGGTGTACAAATGAACATTCCACAATATATATCGCAACGCCAAGAATAGATGCTACCAGACTTATTGAAATCTGCTACTTTTGTCTCAAGCACCGTCATACCATGAAAATAGGCGCCATTTGCATTCCTATGAGATTTGATGGAATATCATTGGCAGAAATAAAAAGTGTAGCCTTGAAAAAATTCACTCCACAAAAGCAGACTTATATTGAATACAAAATTTTCACGCAATTTCTTTATCCTTTGCAAAATTTTGAAGCAAAGTTTTTAGCATCTTTAAATAATGATGGTATTGTAGATATTTTGATAACAAGTGGAGATTTCAATAAGACTGGTTTCAGTCCCCATAATAAAAATATGGTGGTGTTTAATTCTGTACGAGAAGAAGAATTTAAAACCAAATATTTGAATCCTGTAATGGATTATTGAAATAGATTTCTCCTTAATATTATCATGTTTCTTTAAGTGACACAAGCTATTATTTGAAATATTTATGTCATTATTTATTTATCCTTCATAAAAAGTGTTGTTAAGAGGACTTCTAATCTGTATATGATGAGTCGGGGGCCCTTAAAAATATTAACAACTTTTTGTGATGTCAATTGCAAGAACCTGACTGAAAATTTCTTAATGCCACTATCTCAAAAGCTGTTGTTAATATCGGTGGAATTGCATGGACCCTGACTGTCAGACAGGAAATTGAAATGGTGCAAACTCTATACAGTTTAGAATACTTCTTTAAAATCCCTTTAAAATAGCAGTTTTAATTATTAAGATAAAAATCATTTATAACCTTATCTATTTAAAACGTCCCAAATGTAGCCTGATAAAATCATTTTTTGATTTTTTTAATTTTTCACATCTAGAAAACCAAATATTGTTTTATTTTCTATTTCTATATACATTTTAATATTACTATACTTTAACCAATTTTTAAGTGTCATGCATTTACTGTTTGTTTTGTTTGATGAATTGCTGTGCTGTGCTGTGATGATAAAGCGTTTACAAATTTTCCTTCTAATTTGAATTTTTGGGGTTCATGTTCATATTGAAGCTACTTCCTGCAGTTTAAAGGGGAACAGTCAGCATTTTTGGGAGTTGGTTTGGATCATAATATGTAAATCTTCAGAAGAACTAGAACTACCGGTAAAATCAAATTTTACTTTAGCAAGGGTATAAATGGACATACCAATTTAACCGTTGCTTGCATGAGACATCTTTCTCAGAATTTTAATTTTCATTGGTATAGAGTTTTCTTCTCAACCAATCATATTACTTCAAACATATTATTGCAGTAAAATTCACCCTCAATTTTGCTATTATCAGGAAAAAAAAATCACACATGAAAACTTTGAAATTTGATTTAACATGGAATTAGCTGAAATTGAAATGGATATCTAGGACATATGAAGTCAAGTCAATTTGTCAAGTTTCAAATCGATAGTTCAACACTTATCAAATATTTCGATGGCTCTTTGCCAAAAGTGAATGGTTCTCGATTTTCACTTTTTTACTTTTTCTGATGTAATTTTTGACGTTCTATGACCTCAAGAAGTGCACAAGTCCTTCCTTTATTATAAACCTAACAACGGAGATCTTGAAAAACGAATAAGTCCTTTGAAACGCCTTGGTCTACAACCATAAGTGAATATATGTATACATTCAATTTTGGCTACATAAAAAGCCTTAGAATATGAATGGGTATTACTGCCAAAATTGAACATGTCACCTTTATTCATTTCTTTAGTCATTGTGAGTTATCTTCCTTGATTTCTTTTCCACCAAAAATGCATGTAAGCACTTTTTGCAGATTAAAACTGAATAACAATATTGACTTCAAAACTGAATAAGTCCAAAATGGTTAATATTTTGCAAAAACTTGTCCCCCTAAAAGCAAAATGTGTATTGTAGTATTAAAATGTCATGATCAAGTTTGTGTATTTAAAAGACAGAACTTCTGCTATAAATAATAATTGAATGGTGGAAGGTTTTGTTAACTCAAAAACTTTGACGGCCATTTTCTCAAAATCTTGTTTTCGGACTTATTCACTTTTAGCAAAGAGCCATCGATTTACTTGACATAATTTATGACGAGAAAATAGTCTCATGCATGATTTATAAATGAAACAATATTACATAAATTCTGGGTGTAAAACAACAAGGATGTATGTATGGTAAAGATAAGAAAACGTGTGACACGTTGGTTAATTTCATGACAATTTTAAAGGGGAATGTGCAGCAATTTCAAGGGGTCGATTTGAGCAACACATGTGTACCCATCAGTAGGGATATGATTGAAGTAATTATATGATTTTTGAACTTTTTTTATTTTTATCCCTTTCAAGAACCTTGATATCTTGTCCTCATTGCCCAATATGTAGGCTACAGAAAATTAAACCCCTAAAATTAAACTTATTTCAAGTTTTCAAAACTGATCAATTGTATTTTACTCCACAATCTATTGTATACAAAAAACCAATCGAATAATAATTGTCCAACAACACCACAAAGACATTTAACAAGTTTTACACCCCTCCAAGGGCTCCATCCAACTATCAACATGCCTAGCTAATGCTAAAGCATGTTAGTCTTCAAATAGAAGCTAGGTTTGTCTGAGCACAAGACACATATTAAGCATAGGAGAGATTAACAGATAGTATATCTATCTTACTTTAACCTGTCCTATGCTTAATATTAGGCTTTAGGAGCCTGTGGTCTGAGCAAAGTTAAAAGGTTTTTTTTTATTAATTTTTTCCATTTTTTTTGTTGTTGACATATATTAAAGTTTCAAAATAGTAGACTTATTTTTAGTCTTAGAATGTCCTTGCTTTCAGAAAAATATGAATATGAACACATTTTACGTCCAATTCTCATGAAAATGATGGCAAAAATTCATAACACTTTTTAACTTGCATAGACAAGAAGTTATAGAAGTTCGTCTGCTCCATATCTTATGCAAAATAGATCCTTATTTGGCTGACGTTTTATCACTTTGAAAGCAAATTGTAATTGTCAGCAAATGTATTTCACAATAAAATTTTATCAACCTAATCTATTGTTGAGAAAATATTATCATCGAGAAGCGATCATATCTTAAGGAGTGCTACCGATAATGTTAAACTCTTTCTTATCGCGGATGATGATATGCAAATGAGGTAAATATCGAGTTCATAGGTGGGCGTAATTATCTTGTGATATTGACTGGAGGAACAAGGAGATAAACTGTCGACTGGCCGGGTTAGTCTTCCTTATAAATTAGAAAAGTTTTGGCTGTTGATTATTGTTTTGCTGTAAATAAGCAGATAAACTATCAAAATGGCTCAAGCACCAGTTGTCAATCCCGTAAGTACCCATTTTATGTGTTTTATACAGTGTTATGTTGTGTAATTCGTCAGTTGCAATCTATTTTGGGTCACGTAATATTTACTTTACTTTCGTTTTCATTTCTTTGCAACTAAGGAAAAGGTATTTTCTTGGAATTGAGTTTCTCTCTTCTCTTATCATATTTGATATTTGAAACAAAAACACGTATAAAAAGAAGCACAAAGTTTATGATAATATTAATGATAATATTATAAAACGTACAAAATGAAACTTTGTTGCACAATTACCTACAATTTCTTACTATGCCTGAATATAGGTGAATATATGAAGGGTGTAAATTGGGTAAAAAGACATTAAAAAAAATACCAACCTTTAAACTAAACAAAAATTTTAGGTTAAACCTGGCCAATAATAGTAGGCTATATATTCATCAAAGGTGTTAAGGCTACAGTAGGCCTCTACAAACAGAATCAAATAAACCATACAACTAATTCTCAATAAAAAATACCATGATACTGATTATTTGACATGAATAACATGATTTTAGGTGAAATTTTTTTGGTGAAATTTTGGTCCATTGGCTTAACTCCCCAACCACACCACTGGAGATAAGCCAAGTTCTGAATTTTCGAATCCACTTTCCGTATTTTGGAGAAATGCCTTGTTGTAGCGTCCTTTCAAAAAGATTTTCACTGTCAAGTATTATTTGGTGTGCTCTGGTCAAGAGAACCAATGAGAGATAAGTGTCTAAATTACATGTGTTTGAAATTGGCTTTTTTTGGTTCATTTGTAATGATTTATCTTTTATTGCTTAAAAACTTAAGATACAGTTTGGTTGAAAACAAGATATGTCTTATGAAGTACACTTTTGAGAACTATGCATTGTGTATTGTAGTGTGTAGGCCTACATGTATTACAACCCAAATAAATCACGATATTAGAGACATTTGGAAAAATATCAAAACTTATTCACATATTATATTCTACTGTTTAAATCTTTGTTATCTATAGTATTATATTATTTCACAGAACAAAGTTTGAAATTGTGAAATATATTTAAGTCAAAGATCAAATTCTAGATTTTATCTATAGAAAGATTGTAAATTGATAGTCCCAATCTTAACAAGATTTATGATAATGAAAAGAAACTTGGTTTGATAAATATAAACACCCCTTTTATTGCATGGACCAAAAGAGGTTGTCTTGCATTTCATTTTTGGGGACTCTTAAAGAAAAAGTCTACTTTTTGGGGCGTAAATTTTTTTTTTTGCTGGAATTGAAGAAAACTATAGATGTTGTTTTGTTAGCAAATTGGAAAAGTAAAATGTTAAACCACATTTGCTCCTAATTTAGCATTTTGAACGTAAATGAAATTTGTTTTGAAAGTGAATGTTCTTCAATTATCTTTATTAATACTACTGACTATGATATTGGCTTATTGATATCTATTTCTGTTTTCTTAATTTCCCACACAAGACTAGTCGTGATACTATATATTGAAGGATATACATAGGAGTGTAAGAGTAGGTAAAAAGTCGATATACTGAGAGTGAATGTAGCTATGTGTTGTGACTAATCTGCATATATAGCTGTGATCCACTATCTTAATTTTATGATTGCAAGATATTTTTTTTGTGAAATGGCACAAACAGTGATTGATTCACAATTTAATTTATTTGTAGCCCATTCCTTACATTGGATCACTACGTTTATTTGATCATCAAAAAATTATTGTACAAGGCAAAGCTCATCACCATCATCAAAGGTATGTATATAAAATCAAAGTCATCGCAAGCAGTAGAGAAAATTACAAAACTTATAGAATGCGTAAGCAGATAGATTGGGTTCAGTGTTTAGAAGCATACATAATTTTGGCACTAATTTTGCACCAAAAAAGCATTGAATTTTGTTTTTTATGTTATTTTTATACGCCCACATGAAATGTGGAGTGTATATTGCCGTCACCCATGTCCGTCGGTCCGTCCGTCCGTCCACAATTGCTTGTTAACACTCTACAAGTCTCAATTCTTTACGGATTTTGACGAAACTTGCTGAAATTGTTTATTATCACCCAAGGATGAACCCTATTGAAAATCAAAAGAATCGAAAAATATTTAATATGAATTATTGCCCTTGTTCTTTAAAACGCGTTCGATTTTTAGCTTGTTAACACTCTACAAGTCACAATTCTTTACGGATTTTGACAAAACTTACTGAAATTGTTTATTATCACCCAAGGATGAACCCTATTGAAAATCAAAAGAATCGAAAAATATTTAATATGAATTATTGCCCTTGTTCTTTAAAACACGTTCGATTTTTAGCTTGTTAACACTCTACAAGTCACAATTCTTTACAAATTTTGACAAAACTTACTGAAATTGTTTATTATCACCCACTGATGAACCCTATTGAAAATCAAAAGAATCGAAAAATATTTAATATGAATTATTGCCCTTGTTCTTTAAAACGCGTTCGATTTTTAGCTTGTTAACACTCTACAAGTCACAATTCTTTACGGATTTTGACAAAACTTACTGAAATTGTTTATTATCACCCAAGGATGAACCCTATTGAAAATCAAAAGAATCGAAAAATATTTAATATGAATTATTGCCCTTGTTCTTTAAAACGCGTTCGATTTTTAGCTTGTTAACACTCACAATTCTTTACGGATTTTGACAAAACTTACTGAAATTGTTTATTATCACCCAAGGATGAACCCTATTGAAAATCATAAGAATCGAAAAATATTTAATATGAATTATTGCCCTTGTTCTTTAAAACGCGTTCGATTTTTAGCTTGTTAACACTCTACAAGTCACAATTCTTTACAAATTTTGACAAAACTTACTGAAATTGTTTATTATCACCCAAGGATGAACCCTATTGAAAATCAAAAGAATCGAAAAATATTTAATATGAAATTGCCCTTGTTCTTTAAAACGCGTTCGATTTTTAGCTTGTTAACACTCTACAAGTCACAATTCTTTACAAATTTTGACAAAACTTACTGAAATTGTTTATTATCACCCAAGGATGAACCCTATTGAAAATCAAAAGAATCGAAAAATATTTAATATGAATTATTGCCCTTGTTCTTTAAAACGCGTTCGATTTTTAGCTTGTTAACGCTCTAAAAGTCACAATTCTTTACGGATTTTGACAAAACTTACTGAAATTGTTTATTATCACCCAAGGGTGAACCCTATTGAAAATCAAAGAATCGAAAAATATTTAATATGAATTATTGCCCTTGTTCTTTAAAATGCGTTGATTTTTAGGTCGTAAATACTCTAGAAGGCACAATTCTTTTTGGATTAGATTTTAATCAAACCTATTAAAATAGTTTATTATCACACGATAAACCCTATCGAAAATCAAAATATATTTGATATGACTTATTTCAAAATAGGTTTTAGTTTTTAGCTCATAAACAGAGAAGGATTTTGACTCAACTTGATGAATGTTGAACCCTTGATGAAATCGAGAAAAAAAATATTTGGCCAACACTTAATTTAAGTTCTGAACGAAATGTAGACCTATGACTACAGGTTGAATATTTGATGGTTGCTGTTTTCTGCCAAATGTTCTTTTTCAAACAAAGCTGCCAGTGGGCGTATATTACCTTGCCTGGCAAGCTATCTTAAGTTTTTGTAGTAATGTCTTCGGGTCTTTGGGACACCACAGGCCAGATTTAGCCTGTGGGTCGCCATTTGAGAAGACCTGCCATATAGCAAACTCATGCAAATTTTTTAATTTTTCAGTTTCAGTATCAATTTCACTGCAGCTCCAGAAACAGAAGTACAAGATACAGCTCTTCATTTTAATCCCCGATTCCATGAAGGATGCATAGTGAGGAATTCAAAGCAGTATGGAAATTGGGGTAGTGAAGAGAGACACGGAGGGCTTCCACTCCAAAAAGGCACTCCTTTTGAAATTGTCTTCCATGTTCATAACCATCAATTCAAGGTAGAGATTTTATATTCTCTAACTTTTAGAGACAACAATACCCTGGTCAGGGAAAATATTAATGCTACTGTTCCTTATTATTTTAGCTAGGTTAATTTGTATTAGTGCTTACAACTCTCTGTTGAAATGTAAGCCTTCAAATCCCTTTTGTCGCTTTAGAAAACACATATACAGAAAATGAAAGATAAATGTTTAAGTATTGGTATATTTGAAGGGATTGTGTGAGTTTTGTGTAATTCTTGTACTTCTGAGGGCTATTTACATATTATAATCAAAGCCCAAATCAACCCTAGAAAATGCTGAACATTTCTCTTTAGATATATATTAAAGTTCTGATGTTCTAAATATAATGCTTCATTTCAGCTTTCTATAGTATTTTCAAACTGAAAATTTTATGTATTTACCATTCTTTGTCTTATAGATACATATCAATGGACGCCATTTTTGTGACTTCCATCACCGACTACCCAAAGATTCTGTAAACTTTTTAGTTATTAAGGATGATGTTGATATCAGCTTTATTAAATTTGAAGGTGGACCAGTAAGTAGATTTTATATTGTTTTCTTCATATTTCAAAGGTGAGTCTATTGAACATTGAACCTTTGATCCAGCAAATCAATCTGCCTCTTTACTAAATGTATAAGTAGGTCTCTTCTTATCAAAACTTTGTTATACTCCATATGATATTACACAATGATCTATAGACATTTTGAATTGCATCCTATGTATTTGTTGAATACCTTAGGCAATATCTTTATGATCTCGTTTGAAAGTGGTATAACCTATTCTAAAACTTTAAGATTTGATTAGGTGTATATTATTATCATTGATGTCCCCTATGAACAGGGTTCGCACAGGTCATGGAAAACCTGGAAAATCAGGGAATTTCAAAAAAGCTTTTCCAGACATGGAATATCAGGGAAAATCATGATTATTCTGGAAAATTGTCAAAATAACCTGGAAAAATGATATTTCATACCGTTCTCCTATTTTTCTAATATCAAATAAAAAAAATCATGATTCAGAATAGTCTCAAGTTACCCGTTCCGTTCATGATTTTTATAAAATTGGTCATGGAAAATGACTAAATACTGTCTGGAAAGTCATGGAAATTTCAGGGAAAATTTGCTCAGATGATTTGTATGAACCCTGTATGAAAGTGAAATTTAAAGCCGATCAAAAGCCTAATGTTAGAAAGCTGAATCTTTGAAATGACAGAAAGAACTTTGTAGTCACACTTGCAACTTTATTGTTCATAGTCTTCCTTTTCTAGAATTCTTATGGCTGTATTTGCTAGTGTTCAATCTAGTCAGTCAAATTTCTGCATGAACAAAATTGCATGTTACAAAAAAGTGTCTAGGTATAATTCTTAGTTTTTTATACCTTGACATTGTTAAAAAGCTTTTAATGCAAAATTAAAAAGACTTTTCGCACTTTAAGATAATATGCTAGAACTATTTGCATTATTCTGATTGTACATTTGTCGCTGTTGTTCTCGTAATTTCTGATAACTATACAATAGTAAGACAGTTTTAGCATAATACACAGAATGACATTTAGATATTTTCTAGAAAAATGACCAAATTTGCTTCATTTTTTGCCTCTAGTTTTTCCAGAATTTCAAAAAACAAGTTTTTAAACAAATTTCCGACATTTCTCAAACTTAAAAAAATGTTGATTTTGAAATTTTTCCTGATCAAAACAATAAAATTTGTCAAAGTTTTTGGGTTTGGATGGATTTTTTTATTTTGCAAGACCAAAAATAAACCAATTTGCTGGTTCAAGGGTTACATGATCAGTTACCTTTATAGATCAAGATGACATTCCTCATAGTTTTCTGCTATATTACATAATGCTACTTCTGCTTACAACACATTCTACCGATACGATTTCCAGGGGTTTTCCTCTCTGTTATTTGTAACTTTTTCTATTTTGCTAATTTTAAATGTGGTCAATATAAAAAAGAATGACCCATAAAGATTAATTTACAGAAATAAACCAGTTTTATCCCATATCTAAACACACATTCAAAGCTTCTTATCCATGATAGCACTATTCCTTGCCACTCACTTCCAGCAATCCAGTTATCAAAGACCAGGAGGAAGACCAGCAGGAGGTGTTCCTCTTCCCGGAGTTGCTCCTCCACCATACTCTCAGGGTTTCAACCAGCCACCACCACCTGGGATGAATTTTGCCATGGGAATGCACCCACCACCTGCTGGTTTCAATCCAGGGGTAAGTTGAATTTGGTATGTAACTTGGTAAGAAAAAGCTTTCCCTCATGATTCCTCCTCATGCTTTTACAATACATTGCTCATATAGTTGTGGCTAGTTTGTTTTTATTTATCTAGGTATTATTTGATTAAGTGAAGTGTTTATCAAACTGGAGGGGTGCATTATAGTCAATGATAAAGTGTGCACTATATTCGCAGAGATATAGTATTTGATGAGCCAAGTGATTCTTAGAAATATCATGTATGTTTATCATTGAATTCAAAGAAAAAAGTAATGTTTTTGATTATTTTATTAGAGTTATGCTCCAGCACCTGCAGGTCATCATGGCTCTCAACCACTTTACAATCCTGTAAGTTTATATTTTTCTATTTTAAGTGTAGTTCAGGTTGTATAATATACATGTAGTTGTGATTGACCATACACTAATTTGAAAATGAACAAATTCTAGATTTTATACAAATCTACTAGGTGAACAAATTCTAGTTTATACATAGATGCATAATAATATTTACCGGTATGTAAATCTGCTAATTCTAGATTACATAGAACTTCTGAATTATATACTGTATATATCGGGTGTTCCAATAAAAACGTCCCCAAGTTTGACGGTGAGTATCTCAGTTGTTGGGGAACCGATCTCTTTCAAATTTCTCACATATTTACTTCAACATGTCCTTGTCAAACCCTGAAAATATTGAAGTCATCGAACAAAAATTGTACAAGTACTGCCTCGACCAAAATAGCATGTCAAAAAATTCAATATCGGAGCAAACTACACATTTCAACCTGTGTCTATTGTTCCTTCACCACATCGACCACCAATATCATTCATTTTCCATCCTGAAATGCTCTCACCAATCTCATCTTAAGATATTTTCTCCCGAAAAACAACCATCCTGTCTTTCATTTCTTGTTCATCCAGTTCGTTCCACTGATGATGGTAATGATTCCGGGCAGTATGGGATAAGAAACAGGTGTACTGCACTTGGGTTAGAGGGACACACTGATTAAACAGGAACTGAAATGCAGGATGGTCGCTTCTTGAGTGGTACCTTTAGATGAGATTCGTGAGAGTTTATCAGGATGGAAAATGTTTGATATCGTTGGTCGATGTGTTGAAGGCACAATAGACACAGGTTGAAATATGTAGTTTGCTCTGATATTGAATTTTTTTACATACTATTTTGTTCGAGGCAGTACTTGTACAATTTTTGTTCGATGGCTTTCATATTTTCAGGGTCTGCCAAGGACATGTTGAAGTAAATCTGTGAGAATTTTGAAAGAGATCGGCTCTTCAGCAACTGAAATACTTTTCGTTAAAGTTGGGGACGTTTTATTTGGGACACCCAATATATATATATTGAAAAACTTCTAAATCATACATAAATCAGCTTATATGAACAAATTCTAATTTTCAAATTTTATGTTTTTTCTGAAAAGAATAAATTCTAGACAAAGACATCTTACATTATGTATAAATCTGATAATGAAAAAATTCTAGATTATATATAAATCCAGAGCAATCTTACATTTGAATTTTTTTTTTAAAGATTGGCCTTCCTCAGAATGCAGACAATAATATTTTAATTTTAAAAGTCTTCAGGCAATGTGAAGATAAGCAGTAGACATACAAGTGTTCACACATCTGGTAGTACATCATGTGAATCTCATTCTCATGCTACAGCTATTGGAGCCTTACATATACCATCCCGTCTAGCTTCAGCTGTGGTCAAAGATGTCAAATCATTATTTGGGGGTATTGGTTCAGGATTTACTGTGTCATCCAGAAGTAGTAGTTTCAGTAAAACTCTTGGTCCACAGGTTTCCGTCATTCATTTACTATCTGACCACTTGCTTTCCATGCTTCAACTTACAACATCCATTAAAGTCCTTTAAGTCACCATGTGCCTATCTGAAACGTTAATAGCTTTTGCAGAGTTACCCAGATTTAGATGTAGCTAATTGCCAAAACCCTATTTGATTCTTTTTATTAAAACCAAATCTTGAATTAAAAAAAAAATCTGGTAGATACAATCCAATAATTTCACCAACACCAGACCATATATATATATCACATTAGTCCGAAACTGGCTAACTATATTCCCAGCTTTTGATAGGTATTTGGATAAATATGGCTTGGGGAGAGTCAGAATAACTTTTGGGTTTTTTCATACTTATGCGGATGTGGGTTTTTTAAATGTATTTATATACATCAAATTCACCAAACCTCGATATATTTGGAAAGATTAAAAAATTTTGTAGTTTATTCATACCATCATTATCCTCCTTCACCTTGCATGTCATGTTTGTGGCTCAAAGTTTTTTTTCCAAGGAATAAAATCTGTTGGTCGGCATTGAAGGCTAGGTGCAAATTCTCAATTGTTTAGCTTAGTTTTTCCCCATCCATATCTGTCCAAATATCTATCAGAGGCTGGGTATAGAGTCAGCAAGTCTCAAACTAATTACACACTACACTTCTCACACGCTTTCCACATTAACATTTGTGTCCAGAATTTTTTGAAAATTTTTCAGAGAATGTAGTTAAATGTACATCAGATTTGTGAACACTTGTTGAAGCTATGTAATGGTACAAATAGAAAATGAATTGTATCTTGTGTAGAGAACAGGATTATCAATACTGTTGAAATAGAAGGTACACAAGGCACAGGGCCAAATTTCACAAAAAAAAAAATAAAATTCAAATTTGACGAAATACAGTAATCTGATTGGACTATAAATCAACATTAAAAATTGATTTTAGTGATTGACCAATCAGATAATTAGAACACTAAATATAGTGAGGAATTTGTGAAACTGGACCCAGGTTTGGTCGTGATACAGGCATAATTAAGTGTCTTCTGTTTTGGACAGTATCAATAGTCCCCCATCATACACTGTGCAAGACATTCCTCATCTTTATGTATATTAATGGCAACACTGAGGACTTTTTTGTGATCAGGATGAGAGCTTCTATACTACTGAGATCCAAGCACCCCAACATTGCTGGAAGAAGTGTGTGGAACGCAGGGGAGACAATGTTGAAAAATAAACCACGTCGTTAATATCAGTAAATGTTGAATTTAATGTATGCCAAGTTTAATCACTGTGGCATAACTTCTTCTGAGTCAGGCTATGAACTTTTCAGCCTCCCCTCGTAGATATCAATAGTAGCTTCCTGTAGATCAATGTCTGTGACATCATAAAACATGTTAGTTTTAGTGGAATTACAAGAACCACAGATGTTGGAATGGTGCAAATTGATGCTATCAGTGTCGCCGATACACATAAAAAATTTATAAATCACTTTACAATCCCTTTAACTGTCCACGATAGATATAATCTTCAGAGAACCTCTTAATTTAATTAATTTTATCGTGATATCCTTTAGGAATAATTGAATACATATTGAATTTCTATCATTTCAGTCTGTTCCACTAACAACTGGTATTCCAGGACAATTAGCTCCTGGTAGAATGATCCATATTAGTGGTTTACCCAAGTCTAATGCCTCTAGGTAAGTCTGATATTAAGTCTGTTACAAACTTTTAGTGCCTGCCGTATGGGACTAGCTTCAAAATAAGTTTCTCTATAATCCAATCATAAACACAGTGGCGTAGTGCAAAATTTTACCAGAAGGTGTGAAAATGTTCAAATCTTGCCATTTCTAGTGAAAGTAGAGCAAAGTTTTATGCCAGTCAGTGCATTAATTGTTAATAGCATTGTTGCACTTGATTGGAGAGTTCTGGTAGTTCAGGATTTTGTGGAATTGCCTGGAAGCTCAATAGAGGAAGGACTATTCTTGAAAACTTTACTTAAGATAAGTTTAGCATTCCAGTTATTTGATTGGTCAGTTACTTAAAATAATTTTGAATGAAGTATCATTATCCAATCAGATTACTGTATTTCTAAAAATCTAAATTTATCTCAGTAAAGTTTTCGAGAATAAGGCCCCAGGTCTTAAAAAGGTTTACAAACATTCCGCTCAAAACGGAAAAGACAGCTTTCCAGGCAAGGTAAAATACGCCCACTTGCAGCTTTGATTGTAATCAATCTGTAAAGAATTGTAAGCTGTGGAGTGAGCAAGACCCAAAAATCAAAAGAATTAAAGAGATTGTAAAGCGTATTTCTAAACTTTGTATGTGTATCGGGGACACTGATAGCATCAATTTGCGCCATTCCAATTTCTATTCCAACAGCTGTGGTTCTTGCAATCTGGATCACTGTCAGTGACGTTATAAAACGTGTTAGTTTTAGTGGAATTGCAAGAATTGATAGGGATTTTATTCATAATGACATTGACCCACAAAATAGAAATCAACAGATTATAATAATATTAAATTTTAGAAGGATATATTTTAAATTTGGCATATCTGATTGCAATTTGCTCCTCAGAATGACAAGAAGGTGAGAGTGCTTAATAAGATAACATAATAATTAATCAATAGAATCTAATGTTCTTATGTTTTTCTCTATTGTTTCAGAATGACCTTCAATCTATTGTGTGGTTCAGACAGAGCTCTGCATTTTGATGTCAGATTTAATTATGGTAGCGATCGTAATGTTTGTGTTAGAAACCATTTTCAACATGGTACTTATGGTGCAGAAGAACGTCAATTATCGTATTTCCCTTTCATGCCCAATGCTAGTTTTGACATGCTGATTTTGGTGGAACCAAATTGTTACAAGGTAAATGTAAAACAGTTTTTTGAAATTGGTCAGAGAAAACAATAATAAGTTGATATAGTGATCTATGTTTTGAGGAAACTTATCTACCTCACATTTTATTTTGAAATTAGTATTAGTGAAAATAATTTATTAGTTTTAAATAGCGCAAAATTACATCATAATTTGTTATATGCTTGAAAATCAAGAAATTTAACCTAGTGGCTTGTGCTGTTCTGTTTCGAAAAGCTTTCGAGCAATTCTGGACTGTTCTGGACAGGAAGTGGAAAGTTCTGTGCAGAACTAATGTCTGAGTAGGCAACATTTGCCGCCATCTTGTTTTTGTCACTGTTCCCGCTGCACCACTTCACTAGTTGGGACAGAAAATCTTTGTCCGGAACAGTGTTTCAGTTCACTCAAATCCAGTTCCGACGGTTCTGGCTGTTCTGGACTATGATTTGTGCAGACCCCAATTGATTTTCATTCTTGATCCTTTGTTTAAAAATACTTCAAATACTAATATTTTATATGGAAATTGTCGTCTAAGTACCTTCGCTGCAGAATTTTCTTTTAATCTGAGGTAAAGAATTGGCATTTAAAATCACATAACAAACTCCTGCTGAAAATATTTTATCTGAATTTCAATGTTGCTTTCTTCCAGATTGCTGTAAATAATCAACATCTTTTGGAATTTAATCATAGAATTCCATACCAGAATGTTACAACGTTAAATATTGAAGGAGATGTTCGACTTACACAAGTTAGATTTCAGTAGATATGTCATACTTAAATGGCATCAAACATCTTATTCGCTTTAAAAACTCAATATTACTTGATGTATATTTGGCATTTGAATTTAAAGAATTTTTGCATTTGAATAAGCTTATGTTATTGAATACATCTTTAGTTTATATTATATGCTTAACCTCTGAACTATGAACTAGTATATATGCTTAAACTAGTTCAGTATAATATTTATGCTTAACTTCAGAATAAAAATTCTGTGACAATTTCGAAAATTCCAAAATTTCATTTTGTGCATTAATAACAACTAGCAAATTTTCATGCTACGTTTCTTGGCAAATTATTCTAGAAATCTGTTTGGTTGATACTCACTTGGCATGATATAACCTAAAAGGTTCATAAGATTATTTTCCGTGGATGGATTCTTGAAAATTTTATGTTTTACAAAATAATAGTCTAACTTGGTATGCCACTGAAATACATGTAAATGTAATTTCTCAAATGTTATATATTTTATGTTGCTTGCATGTAGGTAAGATTGTTGATTATATAATGAATTTTTGACTGATTTTTTTAAAACTAAAATTATAGGGAAAAAGGTTACCTTGTTGGTTAAATTTGTGAATAAGGCCCAAAAATTTCAGCAGGAGATGAAGAAGGTGTCGAAGTATTTGAGATTAATGTTAAAACCCGGAGTTACATCAATTCTTTTAATGAACGATTGAAACCTTGAGGGTTATAACACAATTCTTATCAAAATGTAGACAATTTCCTGGGGAGGTACTCTAAAATAAAAGCTGGAAATGTCTGAATACTTTCTTATTCTCAGCCCTTTATTTGTTATTATTGTTACAAATAATATTTATTAAAGTATAATTGTTATATATATATATTTTAAATAATTATTGTACTGTTATCAATGTAGTAGATAATATATAAGTGAAAATGGATGTCTGTACTTCTTACTTCCTTTCCTTAAAATTGTATGATCAAAATATATTGCAAATATGTAAATTTACACTGTGGTTTATCTCTGGAAGTACTATTTTAAATGTTTTGAAATAAAAGTATATTTGCAAAACTCGAAAGCTTGTTGAGCACACTTAATGATTCCCGGTGATTGGCTTCCCAATTCTGTTTCGGTATTTTGGTTACTGGTGGTGAGTTCTGGCAATCAGCATTTATTTTTGTTAGGGTTAAGTGATAGAGGATAAAGCCAACGCCAGACTGACTCAGGGTTAGGTGAGAGGGGGTAAAAGCCGACAACGGATTTAGGTTTAACCGGATTAAAGATTTGTTTGACATACAATTCCAGCACTTGCTTAGCTAACAGTTGCAAAGCACCAGTAGTACTTACTTTACAGAGGTGTAATCATGGTAATTACAGATGAATATATCTACTGGCACCGGCACCACAGTGACAATCATTTCTGGTATACACTTCCAGAATTTCAAATAGATTGATCTGATGATAAACATCATGTCCCTTTATCAGCGTTGTGCTATAGGTTTACTACTTCTAATTGTTGCTTTCATACACACTGTTGCCAAAATGCGCGTGCTAAGATAGATAATTACTTTTTAGGTCATAACCTTTGTCTATATATAAAAAGCAATTTGGGGCCGGTGTGAACGTCCGTGCATAAGGACGAGTAATTTTTGTTTTATGAAAGTTGTCAAGCTAATGCATTGAGATAAGTTTACAACATTGGGCGCCGGAACCACGGCAACATGTGCCCTTTTTGTGACGGAGACACGAACAATTTTTATGTCATAATAATTACAGCCGACGGAGGCAAGAGACGGAAAATGGGGATTTTATGATATTAGCAGCACCCGTATTATATTTTTTTATATTGGTATAAGTCATGATGAGTGAAAATAAGTGCCATTTTCGCCCTTTCATATATAGACATCTGTATATATATATATAAAAAAATACAATGTATTGATTCAAGCAAATTTGTTCCATCAAAATTTGTTGTGTCCCTATGCCCCAAAATATAGGCATGACGTACGTTCTGGTATACCTAAGAAGTGATCTAAGAAGCTTTAAAATGCAAAATTTTCTCCAGACCGGAAGGTTCCCACGCTTCGCTCGGTCACATACTGCCCTTTATATCACACCTCACCCCCCCCCCCCCCCCCCCCCCCCCCGCCGCTAACATTTCCTTCCGGCGCCCTAGATTTCACCATATTGTTCATCCGCAGAGAAATAAAAAAGATTTTTTCATGTAAAACATGGTTTAATTAACATGCTATTTTTTCAGCTTGGACAGCTCTTTCATTGGAGCTCATTGACACAAACTCAGATAACTTATCCATGGTAACGCTAAATAGATAACAGTTACCCCAGGATACCCTACCTATTGATATACATTCACTGCTCACTGTACACATTTTCATGCATCGGTTTAGATCTGTAACGGGGGACGCAAAGATGACTGGTGTTGTATAAAATATACAAAATGGTTCCTCGGCTATCATTGAGGCTGTACATTTGGTATCGGCACGACAATAGGCCTCACATTGCTTCTGTGAGGCTGGCTCTTTAGAATCATAGAAACTGGGGTAATAACCGGTTGTGTTTGAAAACTTGTAACAACCGGTACCTGAAGTATAAATTAAAAGAATACTCTCTTAGGGCCATATGCAAATTTTGTGATGTGTTACAAGGTGTTACAGAAGGCGGGTGGTTTGAATTGTGCGTTATCTTATTTAGTGATTGTGATGTGGTGTCTGAAACCTTTAAAGATCGACCTAAAATACTGGAAAATTGTGTGATAGGTATATATTTTTAGTGGCAGCAGTGGCAGGTAAATGATATAGTTTAATATTTAGCCTACCTATGCTGCGATCAAACTATTGATATTTTACCTGTGTTATAACTTTTATTTCAACGTCCCTTCCTCCCCCCCCCCCCTCTTATCTTTTGGCCCTTAATTTTTTTTTCTCCAACAAAATATTTTTGTCATTTTTATAATTATCTTTTTTATAATATCCGAAATCCGAACAGAACGCAGATATAAGAAAATCAGTCCGAAAATTTACGAAAACTTTTTTCCCTAAACCCACTCCAAGAGGTGGGAGATGTCAACGAGAAATATATCATGTAAAGACCTCGGATGCGAGGAAATTGACCCAAATTTTCAAAAGGAAAGATTATCTGAAACTTTATAATAAAGCGGAAAGCGCAAATCCCGCTGTTGCATTAAAACAATTATTTTAAAAACAGCAACCTCACCCCCTACCACTAAAATAAAATAAAAATAATCTGCCACTTCAATGTTATCATCACTACAATGCTCCTCTTGATGTTAGACTACTTCCCTCCCGAACAATTAATTCCACCAGACTACTTCCCTCCCGAACAATTAATACCACCAGTTGACACATTAAGATGAATAGCGGTTTCCTAAACAGTCATCATCATAATGAAGGGCATATGAGTAATATTGCTGCTAATGACAGGAAAATTAACAATTTCCTTCATATTATAGTTTTACAAATAGTTTATGGTGAGTGTCATGCTTGATTCAGCAGCATGTCCAAAAACAAGAATAAAACAGAGAGAACCATGATACATTAGACTATTAGACACAAAATACAAAATATAACAAATTACCTGACTGTTCTACGGAACTGGCTATTGGTAAAGAACCAACATACATTAAAACAACTGCAAACATCAATCTGGAATTTACTACCATTTTGACTGAACGTAGGATTCAAAATGTATAAAGATGATTATGTGGATGTATGATATAGGAGATGAGAGAAGCGTGAAGGTAAATGATTGCTTTGATAAAGTGGCCTGCTCTGTCGGTTATAACACAATGAATTGTGAAAGTCTATGTGTCAGCAGTTTTGGTCCTATTTGATAAATATTTTGATATTTGTTTCGAATCTATCAAATTATAATCTTTAGAACATTCAGCCTTTTCGAGTGTCGAATTGGGCCTTGAATATGAGTACATAATCTATAATTTGCATTATTTATCGATCTATGTCAGCAAATAACTCCAATTTTCATCTGCATTTCCAATATTCTATTCTATATTGCTTGGAGGTGGGAATATTAATAAATAACTAGAACAAATATTATCAGCCACTAATTGCGGTAAGTCTTCGATCGCGGATCAGGCGGTGTGACTTCTTCTTCTAACATGCAAGGTGGACTTCACGACTGTGTTGTGCGACGACCACAAAAAAAAAATATCCTGGTCACGGCACCATTTTTAACGTTATGTTTAGTAGTAACGTTTATGTTATGTAAATTTTTTTCCATATGTTTTCAAATTTTAAGAAATGGTTTCCCTGCATAGTCCCTCATGCTCATAAAATAAAGTTGATTTATTTCACTAATTTCTGGTATTAAAATTAACCGTATGTTGATTTATTCAGGTATGCTGTCTGTACAGTTTATTGAAAACCTGATTCATTTGAATTCTCGAGATTCTTTTGGTTTAGTTGTTTTTTCTTTTATAGTTTTGAATGTCACTAACTGAAGTTTTTGTCTCTCCCCCAATATGATGGGATTTGTATAGACCAAATTAGTTGAGGTAAATTTTTGTTTTTTTTAGAATTATTACTTTTTACGTATTAAATTATTCATTATATTATATTAGATTTTGGGACTCTCAGATGAGCAAAACTGACTATTCATCTTTGTTAGTAGATAAGTGAAAATGGATGTCTGTACTTCTTACTTCCTTTCCTTAAATTGTATGATCAAAATATATTGCAAATATGTAAATTTACACTGTGGTTTATCTCTGGAAGTACTATTTTAAATGTTTTGAAATTAAAGTATATTTGCAAAAATCGAAAGTTTGTTGAGCACACTTAATGATCCCCGGTGATCGGCTTACCAATTATGTTTCGGTATTTTTGTTACTTGTGGTGAATTACTGTCAATCAGCATTAATGTCTGTTAGGGTTAAGTGATAGGGGATAAAGCCAACACCAGACTGATTCAGGGTTAGGTGATAAGGGGTAAAAGCCGACAACGGATTTAGGTTTTAACTATTAAATATTTGTTTGACATACAATTCCAGCACTTGCTTAGCTAACAGTTGCAAAGCACCAGTTGTACTTAGTTTACAGAGGTGTAATCATGGTAATTACAGATGAAATATCTGCTGGCACCGGCACCACAGTGACAATCATTTCTGGTATACACTTCCAGAATTTCAAATAGATTGATCTTATGATAAACATCATGTCCCTTTATCAGCGTTGTGCTGGGGTTACTACTTCTAATTGTCATACACACTATTGCCAAAATGCGCGTGCTTAGACAGATAATAACTTTTTAGGTCATAACCTTTGTATATAATAAAAAGCAGGTTGGGGCCGGTGCCAATGTCCCATATAGACGAGTATTTTTTTAATGAAAGTTGTCAAGCTAATGCATAAAGATCAGATTAAAACCTGTACAACAACCCCCGATTTCACCCTATTGTTCATCCGCTACCTCATCCGCAGAGAAATTAAAAAAAGTTTTTGCATGGTTTGATTAAAATGCTATTATTTCAGCTTGGACAAATCTTTCATAAGAGCTAATTCACATAAACTCAAATAACTTATCCATGGTAACGCTAAATAGATGACAGTTACCCCAGAATACCCTACCCCTACATTCACTGCTCTCTGTACACATGTTTGTACCATACAGGGTGGACTTCACGACTTGAGTTGTGCGACGACCACAAAAAAATATCCCGGTCACGGCACCATTTGTAACGTTATGTTTATGTTATTGTCAATTTGTTTTCCTTATGTTTTGAAATTTTAAGAAATGGTTTTCCTGCATAGTCCCTCATGCTCATAAAATAAAGTTGATGTATTTCACTAATTCCTTGTATTAAATTACAGTACAGTTAATTGAAAACCTGATTCATTTGAATTCTCGAGATTCTTTTGGTTTAGTTGTTTTTTTTTTTTCATTTATAGTCTTGAATGTCACTACCTGAAGTTTTTGTCTCTCCTCCAATATGATGAGATTTGTATAGACCAAATTAGTTGAGGTTATTTTTTGGGTTTTTTAGAATCATTACTTTTTACGTATTAAATTATTCATTATATTTTATTAGATTGTAGGGCCCTCTGATGAGCAAAATAGTCCATTGGAGTGACTATTCATCTTTGTTAGAAAACATTCTCTTTAAGATGAAGTCGTCAGGAGAACTCTCTTCATTCCAATTTAAATCTTTCAAGAATGCCACTAGTTCAATCACGTTATGCTCAATATCAAAAAGACACTATTCTGGGTAATTTCATTATAAATAGATTAATATTTAGTGTCACCTTAGCAACACATTTAGATAATTGTGTAATCAATTTCGATGATAAATTTTAAATTTTGTGGAGTCTGAATTAATCCAATACTGAATTTTATGAAACAACTAAGTGGTGACTAATTGTACCAATTTGTTATTTTGTATGTCAGATGTTATTCATTTGAAATGGAGTTTTACGTCTTTCTTTTCTGCGCAGAGGACAGAAAGGCGCATATGTTATTGCTCTGGACGATAATAGAACACTAACAATTTTTTGCTTTTGCTCTGAGCAGCTAAAAATGGACGAATCGGGACCAATAACTAGGGGAGGAATTCTGAAATAAAAGCTGAAAAATGTCTGAATATTTTTTTTATTATTATTATTGTTACAAATAATGTTTATTAAAGTATAATTATTATATATATATTTTTAGATAATTAGTGTACTGTTATCAATGTAGCAGATCAGTGGTTCCCAACCTGGGGGCCATGCCCCTATAATAGGGAGCCATGGGGTGTATGTCAAGGGGCCATGGCGCATGAGGATGAATATCATTTTTTCTCCAGCTCAACTTTCATTTAACCATATTTTACTGTGCAATGTCTGTAGTTGCTTGTGGTCAAATGCATCTGAACTCCTGATGGTGAGGAGGCATAATACAACAACCCTTGCGCTATATTCCCTATTTGCCCTAGTTTGGAATTTAACAAGGGGCCATGACTCTGGGAGCTTCGTGAAGTTGGGCCACGGCTTAACAAAGATTGGGAACTACAGTAGTAGATAATGATTCAGGGTTAGGTGATAAGGGGTAAAAGCCGACAACGGATTTAGGTTTAGCCGGATTAAATATTTGTTTGACATACAATTCCAGCACTTGCTTAGCTAACAGTTGCAAAGCACCAGTAGTACTTACTTTACAGAGGTGTAATCATGGTAATTACAGATGAATATATCTACTGGCACCGGCACCACAGTGACAATCATTTCTGGTATACACTTCCAGAATTTCAAATAGATTGATCTTATGATAAACATCATGTCCCTTTATCAGCGTTGTGCTAGGTTTACTACTTCTAATTGTTGCTTTCATACACACTATTGTCAAAATGCGCGTGCTTAGATATATAATAACTTGTTAGGTCATGACCTTTGTCTATATATAAAAAGCAATTTGGGGCCAGTGCGAACGTCCAATAAGGACGAGTAAATTTTTTTATGAAAGTTGTCAAGCTAATGCATTAAGAATAAGATCAGTTAAAAACCTCTACAACAACCCTAGAGTTCACCATATTGGTCATCCGCTACATCATCCGCAGAGAAATAAAAAAGATTTTTTCATGTAAAACATGGTTTAATTAACATGCTATTTTTTCAGCTTGGACAACTCTTTCATAGGAACTCGCTAACATGAACTCAGATAACCTATCCATGGTAACGCTAAATAGATAACAGTTACCCCAGGATACCCTACCAATTGATACACATTCTCTTCTCTCTGTACACATTTTCATGCATCGGTTTAGATCTGTAACGGGGGACGCAAAGATGACTGGTGTTGTATAAAATATACAAAATGGTTCCTCGGCTATCATTGAGGCTGTACATTTGGTATCGGCACGACAATAGGCGTCACATTCCTTCTGTGAAGCTGGGTCTATAGAACCATATTGACTGGGGTAATAACCGGTTGTGTTTAAAAACTTGTAACAACCGGTACCTGAAGTATAAATTAAAAGAATACTCTCTTAGGGCCATATGCAGTACTTAACCTAAACTTTGACTAAAGTTAGACTTACATCGAACTTTGGGTATGCACTCATTCTTTATTAAAGTCGTACTTAACTTAAACTTTCAAATGTATAAAATGAAAGCAGTGGCAAAGTCACCCCAGTAGGTGACTTTAGGTTAAATTTCGCTAAACTTTATTGGTTATATACACGAAATGGACAAAACAAATCAACAAACTATAAAAGCATCAACATTTTGTGATGTGTTACAAGGTGTTCCAGAAGGCGGGTGGATTGAATTGTGCGTTATCTTATTTAGTGAATGTGATGTGGTGTCTGAAACCTTTAAATATCGACCTAATATACTGAAAAATTTAGCGATAGGTATATATTTTTAGTGGCAGCAGTGGCAGGTATATGATATAGTTTAATATTTAGCCTACCTATGCTGCGATCAAACTATTGATATTTTACCTGTGTTATAACTTTTAATTCAACGTCCCTGCCCCACCCCCCTCTTATCTTTTGGCCCTTAATTTTTTTTCTCCAACAAAATATTTTTGTCATTTTTATAATTATCTTTTTTATAGTATCCGAAATCCGAACAGAACGCAGATATAAGAAAATCATTCCGAAAATTTACGAAAACTTTTTTCCCTAAACCCACTCCAAGAGGTGGGAGATGTCAAAGAGAAATATATCATGTAAAGACCTCGGATGCAAGGAAATTGACCCAAATTTTCAAAAGGAAAGATTATCTGAAACTTTATAATAAAGCGGAAAGCGCCAATCCCGCTGTTGCATTAAAACAATTATTTTAAAAACAGCAACCTCACCCCCTACCACTAAAATAAAATAAAAATAATCTGCCACTTCAATGTTATCATCACTACAATGCTCCTCTTGATGTTAGACTACTTCCCTCCCGAACAATTAATTCCACCAGACTACTTCCCTCCCGAACAATTAATACCACCAGTTGACACATTAAGATGAATAGCGGTTTCCTAAAGGCCGGCGCACATTGAACGATTTTTTGACGGAACGCCTCACGATTTTTTGACGGCGTCAAATTATCGGAGTGTGCAGTCAAAGCACACTTACCGACTTTTTATCGCGACTGGGGCACTTCTAGCGGTCGTTTTCAGAGATTCTGTCGTAAACAATATGGCGCCCAATATATACCTGAAATTCAATTGGTTGACTTCAATCCAGGTCACGATAAATTATCGGAATGACCCGCACACTAGCCGATTAGCCACGTCAAGACGTTTTTCGATTTGACATGTTAAATATCTCCCGATCACTCCCGATTTTGTCGTAGGGCTGTCGTAAGCTAACGCACATTGAACGATTTTTTGACGCCGTTATAGTCGGCGTCAAAATATCATTCAATGTGCGCCGGCCTTAAACAGTCATCATCATAATGAAGAGCATATGAGTAATATTGCTGCTAATGAAAGGAAAATTAACAATTTCCTTCATATTATAGTTTTACAAATAGTTTATGGTGAGTGTCATGCTTGATTCAGCAGCATGTCCAAAAACAAGAATAAAACAGTGAGAACCATGATACATTAGACTATTAGACACAAAATACAAAATATAACAAATTACCTGACTGTTCTACGGAACTGGCTACTGGTAAAGAACCAACATACATTAAAACAACTGCAAACATCAATCTAGAATTTACTACCATTTTGACTGAACGTAGGATTCAAAATGTATAAAGATGATTATGTGGATGTATGATATAGGAGATGAGAGAAGCGTGGCAGTAAATGGTTGCTTTGATAAAGTGGCCTGCTCTGTCGGTTATAACACAATGAATTGTGAAAGTCTATGTGTCAGCAGTTTTGGTCCTATTTGATAAATATTTTGATATTTGTTTCGAATCTATCAAATTATAATCTTTAGAACATTCAGCCTTTTCGAGTGTCGAATTGGGCCTTGAATATGAGTACATAATCTATAATTTGCATTATTTATCGATCTATGTCAGCAAATAACTCCAATTTTCATCTGCATTTCCAATATTCTAAACTTTGATTACCTTTGTTGTGCCAAAATAAGATTAAATATTGCTTGGAGGTGGGAATATTAATAAATAACTAGAACAAATATTATCAGCCACTAATTGCGGTAAGTCTTCGATCGCGGATCAGGCGGTGTGACTTCTTCTTCTAACATGTAGGTCGGACTTCACGACTTGTGTTATGCGACGACCACAAAAAAAAAATATCCTGGTCACGGCACCATTTGCAACGTTATGTTTAGTAGTAACGTTTATGTTATTGTAATTTTTTTTCCATATGTTTTCAAATTTTAAGAAATGGTTTCCCTGCATAGTCACTCGAATGCTCATAAAATAAAATTGATTTATTTCACTAATTTCTGGACGACCACAATAAAAAAAATATCCCGGTCACGGCACCATTTGTAACGTTATGTTTATGTTATTGTCAATTTTTTTTCCTTATGTTTTGAAATTTTAAGAAATGGTTTTCCTGCATAGTCCCTCATGCTCATAAAATAAAGTTGATTTATTTCACTAATTCCTTGTATTAAATTACAGTACAGTTAATTGAAAACCTGATTCATTTGAATTCTCGAGATTCTTTTGGTTTAGTTGTTTTTTTTTTCATTTATAGTCTTGAATGTCACTAACTGAAGTTTTTGTCTCTCCCCCAATATGATGGGATTTGTATTGACCAAATTAGTTGAGGTTATTTTTTTGGTTTTTTAGAATCATTACTTTTTACGTATTAAATTATTCATTATATTTTATTAGATTGTAGGGCCCCATGATGAGCAAAATAGTCCACTGGAGTGACTTTTCATCTTTGTTAGAAAACATTCTCTTTAAGATGAAGTCGTCAGGAGAACTCTCTTCATTCCAATTTAAATCTTTCAAGAATGCCACTAGTTCAATCACGTTATGCTCAATATCAAAAAGACATTGTTCTGAATAATTGCATTATAAATAAATTAATATTTAGTGTCACCTTAGCAACACATTTAGATAATTGTGTAATCAATTTTGATGACAAATTATAAATTTTGTGGAGTCTGAATTAATCCAATACTGGATTTTATGAACCAACTAAGTGGTGACTAATTGTACCAATTTGTTATTTTCTGTGTCAGATGTTATTCACTTGAAATGGAGTTTTACGTCTTTCTTTTCTGCGCAGAGGACAGAAAGGCGCATATGTTATTGCTCTGGACGATAATAGAACACTAACAATTTTTTGCTTTTGCTCTGAGCAGCTAAAAATGGACGAATCGGGTACAATAACTAGGGGAGGAATTCTGAAGTAAAAGCTGAAAAATGTCTGAATATTTTTTTTATTATTATTATTGTTACAAATAATGTTTATTAAAGTATAATTATTATATATATATTTTTAGATAATTAGTGTACTGTTATCAATGTAGTAGATCAGTGGTTCCCAACCTGGGGGCCATGCCCCTATAATAGGGAGCCATGGGGTGTATGTCAAGGGGCCATGGCGCATGAGGATGAATATCATTTTTTCTCCAGCTCAACTTTCATTTAACCATATTTTACTGTGCAAGGTCTATAGTTGCTTGTGGTCAAATGCATCTGAATTCCTGATGATGAAGAGGCATAATACAACAACCCTTGCGCTATATTCCCTATTTGCCCTAGTTTGGAATTTAACGAGGGGCCTTGACTCTGGGAGCTTCGTGAAGTTGGGCCACGGCTTAAAAAAGATTGGGAACCACAGTAGTAGATAATGATTCAGGGTTAGGTGATAGGGGGTAAAAGCCGACAACGGATTTAGGTTTAGCCGGATTAAATATTTGTTTGACATACAATTCCAGCACTTGCTTAGCTAACAGTTGCAAATCACCAGTAGTACTTACTTTACAGAGGTGTAATCATGGTAATTACAGATAAATATATCTACTGGCACCGGCACCACAGTGACAATCATTTCTGGTATACACTTCCAGAATTTCAAATAGATTGATCTTATGATAAACATCATGTCCCTTTATCAGCGTTGTGCTAGGTTTACTACTTCTAATTGTTGCTTTCATACACACTATTGCCAAAATGCGCGTGCTTAGATGGATAATAACTTGTTAGGTCATAACCTTTGTCTATATATAAAAAGCAATTTGGGGCCAGTGCGAACGTCCCATAAGAACGACTAATTTTTTTTTATGAAAGTTGTCAAGCTAATGCATTAAGAATAAGATCAATTAAAAACTTCTACAACAACCCTAGATTTCACCATATTGTTCATCCGCAGAGAAATAAAAAAAGATTTTCATGTAAAACATGGTTTAATTAACATGCTATTTTTTCAGCTTGGACAACTCTTTCATAGGAGCTATCTGACATAAACTCAGATAACCTATCCATGGTAACGCTAAATAGATAACAGTAACGCTCCCAGAATGTCCTACCAATTGATACACATTCACTGCTCTCTGTACACATTTTCATGCATTGGTTTAGATCTGTAACGGGGGACGCAACGATGACTGGTTTTTTATACAACACACAATTAAGATCCACGAATATTGAGGTTGTACATTTGGTATCGGCACGACAATAGGCCTCACATTGCTTCTGTGAAGATGGCAATCTATATTCTGCAAAACTGTGGTAATAACCGGATGTGTTTAAAAACTTGTAACAACCGGTACCTGAAGTAGAAATTAAAAGAATACTCTCTTAGGGCCATATGCAGCGCTCGTACTTAACCTAAACTTTGACTAAAGTTAGACTTACATCGAACTTTGGGTATGCACTCATTCTTTATTAAAGTCGTACTTAACTTAAACTTTCAAATGTATAAAATGAAAGCTGTGGCAAAATCACGCCAGTAGGTGACTTTAGGTTAACTTTCGCTAAACTTTATTGGTTAAATACACGAAATGGACAAAACAAATCAACAAACTATAAAAGCATCAACATTTTGTGATGTGTTACAAGGTGTTCCAGAAGGCGGGTAGATTGAATTGTGCGTTATCTTATTCAGTGAATGTGATGTGGTGTCTGAAACCTTTAAAGATCGACCTAATATACTGGAAAATTTTGTGATAGGTATATATTTTTAGTGGCAGCCTCTCCCCCCTCTTATCTTTTGGCCCTTAATTTTTTTTTGTCCAACAAAATATTTTTGTCATTTTTATAATTATCTTTTTTATAATATCCGAAATCAGGTTATAGTCATTAATAGCTGAGACAATGGAACCCTTAGAATGATAAAAAACTTTTAATTGCAGAGTATGAGAACTTAAACTTTTTGTTCATTTTAAGAAGTGGTATGGTTTGAAATGAGATGAATTATTTAGGGTAAATTATAGGAATATTAAAACAAAGCTAAAACCCCCTTAACTTAATGTGTTGCTTAACTCGTGCTTCATCTACATCGTCGCCCTGCTTGCTTTATGAGCCTCATTCCTGTTGGCCCAAATGTCCCCCACACTCCCTCCTTGAAAATAACAGCCACCTATGTCAATGATACAGAGGCGGATTAAACTCTAGGCAAAGTAGGCAGTTGTTTTCGGCCCATCAAAAATCTTGTCACAGTAAAAATTATCAATCAGTATCTATATAAATTATTCAGCGCCAATCCCGCTGTTGCATTAAAAAATAATTATTTTAAAAACAGCAACCTCACCCCCTACCATTAAAATAAATAAAAATAATCTGCCACTTCAATGTTATCATCACTACAATGCTCCTCTTGATGTTAGACTACTTCCCTCCCGAACAATTAATTCCACCAGACTACTTCCCTCCCGAACAATTAATACCACCAGTTGACACATTAAGATGAATAGCGGTTTCCCAAACAGTCATCATCATCATGAAGGGCATATGAGTAATATTGCTGCTAATGAAAGGAAAATTAACAATTTCCTTCATATTATAGTTTTACAAATAGTTTATGGTGAGTGTCATGCTTGATTCAGCAGCATGTCCAAAAACAAGAATAAAACAGAGAGAACCATGATACATTAGACTATTAGACACAAAATACAAAATATAACAAATTACCTGACTGTTCTACGGAACTGGCTACTGGTAAAGAACCAACATACATTAAAACAACTGCAAACATCAATCTAGAATTTACTACCATTTTGACTGAACGTAGAATTCAAAATGTATAAAGATGATTATGTGGATGTATGATATAGGAGATGAGAGAAGCGTGGCAGTAAATGATTGCTTTGATAAAGTGGCCTGCTCTGTCGGTTATAACACAATGAAATGTGAAAGTCTATGTGTCAGCAGTTTTGGTCGTATTTGATAAATATTTTGATATTTGTTTCGAATCTATCAAATAATAAACTTTAGAACATTTAGCTTTTTCGAGTGTCGAATTGGGCCTTGAATATGAGTACATAATCTATAATTTGCATTATTTATCGATCTATGTCAGCAAATAACTCCAATTTTCATCTGCATTTTCAATATTCTATTCTATATTGCTTGGAGGTGGGAATATTAATAAATAACTAGAACAAATATTATCAGCCACTAATTGCGGTAAGTCTTCGATCGCGGATCAGGCGGTGTGACTTTTTCTTCTAACATGCAGGGTGGACTTCACGACTTGTGTTGTGCGACGACTTCAAAAAAAAATTATCCTGGTCACGGCACCATTAATTTGTAACGTTATGTTTAGTAGTAACGTTTATGTTATTGTAAATTTTTTTCCATATGTTTTCAAATTTTAAGAAATGGTTTCCCTGCATAGTCCCTCATGCTCATAAAATTAAGTTGATTTATTTCACTAATTTCTGGTATTAAAATTAACCGTATATTGATTTGTTCAGGTATACTGTCTGTACAGTTTATTGAAAACCTGATTCATTTGAATTCTCGAGATTATTTTGGTTTAGTTGTTTTTTTTTTCTTTTATAGTTTTGAATGTCACTAACTGAAGTTTTTGTCTCTCCCAAAATATGATGGGATTTGTATAGACCAAATTAGTCGAGGATATTTTTTTTTTTTTTTTTTTAGAATTATTACTTTTTACGTATTAAATTATTCATTATATTTTATTAGATTTTGAGACTCTGATTTCATTATAAATAAATTAATATTTAGTGCCACCTTAGCAACTATGGAGGTATAACGTTGCCAATATTGTCGATTGTGTCGCAACGATAAAATACCAATGTCGTAATTACAAAATGCTTTTGTCAATGCTGCAAGGTACAATTAATTGTCTATGTGTAAAAATGCAAAATGTATAAATATACTAAAAAATCCAATGAAATGCAGCTAACAATTTACTCTTTGCATTATGCATTTATATTAGGCACTATTGAATTATACATTCTGCATTAGTCACTTTCCATTACGCACTTTGTATTATCAAGCCTTGCAGAATATACTTTTAAACAATAGAACATATACCTTATATGGAATGATGACGTAGATTTATTTGCATACGTAAAAAACGGCGGAGATAAATTTGCATGCGCATTGATGTTCTTGTTGACACTTAAAGATGGGTTCTCCCTTAAAGATAAATTTTCTGTATTATTTCAAATTTGGAGTCTTGGGAATTATTTCAAATTGATAGTTAATTAAAGGCCCAAGTACTTCTAAAAAAAGGGGGGGGGGGGTGCAAACGTCCAATCAGGAGAGAAGTTTAGGTAACCGTCCTCTCCTCGAAAACTTTTTGAATTTTTATGCTTTGCAGTGGTCCAAACTCTATAGAGTTATTGTTACCTGTATTGCTTCAAGGGTGCCCATTGGAAGTCTAGAATATGTCTTGGAGCTCTCTCTAGAAAATCAAAAAGGAAACTCTCTGAAACGTTATTTCCTGAGGAATTTAAGGTTTATTTGTATAAGGAATGCAGGATTAAAAGAAGAAAATGTCAGGAATAAAACGCCTGGAAATGAAAATTTCTGAAATATCTGAGAGATCTAGACTAGTCAATGTTGAGAATTAGACGCCATCGAACTGACATTTTAAGTTTTATTTGTATAGGGACGCATGGAAACGCTAATTTCTGACATTTTCCACAGAATTTAAGGTTCGAAATTATTTGTATAGGGTCTGAGGAATTTAGCCTAGAAAAAGTTGAGAAATAGACGCTTACAAAATATGAAATTTCTTGACGAACTTTTGGGTTGTGGGATCACCGAAAGAAAATTTTGAGGGAACAAAGTCAAGCTTACCTTTCGACCAGTTCTTTTTTTCTTCCTGATGTTTTAGCATTACGTTTTTTTAACTCGGTTCGCAATTCATTCAAAGTTAATGAACCGTAAGCAGACGCCATAGTTTGTTGACCTTCATTTACCAAGATGGCTTCAGCGCCTCTAGCGGCGACAAGGGCAGACAACTCACTGCGATCGCTCATTAGCGCCTTGATACCAAAATTCCTGACATCTTCCACCGAATTTAAGATTCAAAATCCCTAATACAAAATGCAAAGGTAAATTGTTAGCTGCATTTCATTGGATTGTTGAGTATACTTATACATTTTGCATTTTTACACATCGACAATTGTACTTTGCAGCATCGACAAATACATTTTGTAATTACGACATTGGTATTTTAACATTGCAACACAATCGACAATATTGGCAACGTTATATCTCCATAAGCAACACATTTAGATAATAATTGTGTAATCAATTTTGATGACAAATTATAAATTTTGTGAAGTCTGAATTAATCCAATACTGAATTTTATGAACCAACAAGTGGTGACTAATTGTACCAATTTGTTCTTTTCTGTGTCAGATGTTATTCATTTGAAATGCGTCTTTCTTTTCTTCACCTATTTAGCTAAAGAGGACGGACTAACGCCATTCGGTGTGAAATGAGGGGAATTTTGTTAGGAAAATTTTCAATTGTCGATATATCTTTAAAGCGGCATTTTCAAAGGTCGATTTTGGTCTCGAATGTTAGAATACCACAAAAATGTCGGCTGCGACTGTCTACGAATCGTTCAGTTTTCGACGGACATGTGATACATTGCAATATGGCGGTGCCCATGAACCTTCACGTTGTAATTTTTTGTGTGATCATAAATAACGCAGGTCTTTCCTGCCATAAGTCAATTAATTTAATTTCGAACTCGTCCGATCATTCATCAGCCATCTTGACTTAAGATACTAACGCCACCAAGCAGGGACTAAAATAAGTGCGCGTTGATTGGCTAATATAAACGACTAAGTTGCGTCGCGGAGAAGGTTTGACTTGACTTACGATCGTCGGCAACTATACCTGGATCTCGTAGGCCAGAGTAGAACGTGCGCGACTCACTGGATCTGGCTGGATCTCAGTTGCCGACAGGCTAGTTGCGTCGTAAGCCAACTCAGGTCGGCAGAAACTGTCAGCCTACCGTAGGCCGACAGTTGCGGCAACTGACTGGATCTGCCAGTTGCCGACAATCGAGGAGCGTCGCAAGCCGACATAAGCCTAGCTTTAGGGCTTTAGCTAAAATATTTTTTAAAGAGGCACAGGCTTCATTTTCGCTGGTCGATTTGGATAAGTCTCAGAAACGGGAATTTTTTAGCTCAGCAATTTAGTACTGGTTATCACAACTCACCATTGAAATTTGAGCCTTCAAATCCATGTGCATCCATAATTATTAGCATTTGTACGTTATAATGCCCTACTACACATTAGCGATACTATGCAATATATCGAAAAGTCATCTGTAGAAATAGAAGGAGAAATGTCTAATTTAAGGTATATTTGAAGGAAATACGCAATTTTCGTGCATTTCTAGTGCTTCTGAAGAATACTTAAATATATTCAAGACCCAAATCAACCAATAAAAATTAAGGTTTATAATAATAAAATCAGAATTAAAAATTCATTTATCAAATATCTACAAATATAATACCAAAGATAATATAATGTCACAGCAATAAAATTGGTCCAACAATTAATGGTGAAGTGCCCCTTTAAGTAATAGGCCTAGAATGATTTTTTTATGGGGTTGTCGTTATTGAGAAAATGTACCGATGAATTGTCAATGTTTGCCCTATTTATGTTGTAGTACCCCATTTCTCTCCATTCCATACTTTCTTTAGTAATTTATGTACTAAAGTAGTTAAGGTTTTAGGTGACAAGACTTATTTGCATGTAGATGTTTAGAATAGAGATAATCTTTGTACACCTTGTAACTTGGGATATTTCTTCTGCCCTCAACTCATCACATTAGATAGCTCACACTTTCAGAATAAAAAATATGCACAATATCATCTGTGTTAAATGTACCCAAAGCATTACTTAAAAACTGAACACAACCCCGAAATTATACCCCCTGGTGTCACTGTCAACTCAAAGTTTTGTCGACGGTAAAGATATAGTTAGAAAAAACCATTTACTATCTTTTCTCACCTTTAATCTCAAAACAAACGAGCCCTGTTGACTCCATTTTAACTATAGTAAACTGTATCTTCAACGAAACAAACGACAACCCGACCTGTTTGGTTGCTCACAGTCACAATACTAAAACATGAAGGAACCCCCTGCCTTTCAGTTCCTGTTCATTTGCCCTGCTGGCACCGGAAATGACTATGCGCCGTATTGGATTTTCTTAGGAAAGGTACCGAGTTAATAGGATATTTTTTTTTAAGTAGCAGAAATCTTAAGGTGAGATCTGTCTCAGCAAATAGGAATGGATTGATGGTAGAAGTGGTTGAGGGCATATTGAAATGGGTAATTTGCTCTGATATTGAATTTTTTCGATATGATACTTTGTTTGGTGCAGTACTTGTACAATTGTTACTTTCGGATTTACTGGGATGCACAACGACATCTTGAAATATATATGTGAGTGTTTTGAAAGAGAGCAGTTTACCATCAGCTGAGATACTATTATACATGTATATCCATTGAACTTGAGGACGTTGTTTAAAGTGGCACAGGCTTCATTTTCGTGGGTCGATCTTTCCAAGTCTCGTAAACGGGGACTTTATTAGTTCAGCAATTTAGTACTGGTTATCACAACTCACCATTGAAATTTGAGTCTTCAAATCCATGTGCATCCATAATTATTAGCATTTGAAAGTTATAATGCCCTACTACACATTAGCGATACTATGCAATATATAGAAAAGTCATCTATAGAAATAGAAGGAGAAATGTCTAATTTAAGATACATTTGAAGGAAATATGCAATTTTCGTACATTTCTAGTGCCTCTGAAGGATACTTAAGTATATTCAAGACCCAAAGCAACCAATAAAAATGAAGACTGGTCCCAGATAATATATATAACAATGCAAATTCCTCCGAAAGGTCGCTTTTGTGACATGCTTAAAACATTTTTACAAATAACATTATTTTATCATGGAAAAGAAGAAAAAGACATGTATTGAATTAATACATAAAAATAAAATCTGCTGTCAATAAATATGAAAAGACACGATGTATTATGTTAAAAAACTATTGCATAAAACGAAAATGAAAGATAACATATATTAACATACGCTCACTGGCAGCTTTTTTAAAAAATAAAAATAGAACATTTCACAGAATTGCAACTGTTACCAGAATGTAATATATAATATATAGTTATTAGTAATACACTTCTTCAGAACTTGTTAAAGGGGAATGTTCAGCAGTTTCGAGAGTCGATTTCGAATACCATAGAAGTACCATAACTGCACAAAAGTAACACAATCACTTTTATAGTTATACCCCTACCTAAACATTTATCTTTCATTTTCTGTATAATATTATGTGTCTTCTATATAAGGCATATAGTCTTACTAAACGACGAGTCGTATTTTTGACTTTTAAACGCTAATAACTATGGCTATACAGGGATTTAAAGGCTTAAATTTCGAGAGATGTGAAAATTATTACGGAAAAGATAAGCTAAAAAAATTCAGGTTCTGAGACTAAAATTTTATTGGTCGAATAGTTAGTGAACATATCCCTTCAAAGTTGAAAATAAATTATTTTTCATTTTTTTTTATTCATATCCATCTTGCACTAGGCAATCCTACAGTGTGGACATGACCAAGGCCTGTGGCTCATTACATATTTTTCGATTTATTTTATATTCTTAATATGGTTCCTCCTTGCTTAATTAGAAGTAATTTTTTTCAAGTTTCATCAAAATTTGTCGATAATTTTGCTATCTACAGTGCTTATACCAGCTAAAGATTTAACCTGTTTCAAAACAAGGGCAATAATTCAAATTAATTATTTTTTTCAAATTACTAGGTTCAACCTTTGGTATTGAGTGAAAATATTCTACAGTTTTTACGAGCTAAAACTTTAACGTTTTTCAAAGAATAAGAGCAGTCAATATTGTACAATACTTTTTGATTTTTCTGAATTTCAAGAGGGTTCATCGTGGGTGACCATCAAGCATTGTGCTTTTTAGAGTGTTCACCAGCTCAAAACATGTTATGACGAACAAAAACATAGGCCAGTCTTGTGCCCACTGGAGCGCTTAAAGGGACACCACCTCTTAGAATAAATAAAACAAATTAATTTCGCTCAAACCTGGCCGATAAGAGTATAGGATCACTAGACTTACCTTGTGTCATAACTATACATCAGAATCCCTTTATAATTCGATAAAACTATCAAATGATTTTTTAATATCGCTTAATAATTCTCTAAGCGATAGGGGCCTATTTGAAATTTTGAAATCATGAAGGGAAGTAACTCTCCTTGATCTTGTTTGTAAACATTTTCCTTCTGTGTGTGAGATGTATTTTAATTGAACCAATGAACACTTTCAAACACAAGTTGTAGCCGTATGAGAGTGTTCTCTAAGGTTGTATTCCTTTAAGGGCAGTTGAAGCGGACCGACAGATCGAACGACGGAGATGAGTGACGCCAATATACGTGCAATGTGAGGGGTATAACGAGTCACAAATCAAAACAAATATTGGCGTTTTATTAAAGGAATTATAAAGGTTTTCATAAATTACATGTACATCATGCTAATCATATTTCTGTAGTCGAAGCATAATTCGCGATAGTGACGTCATCATAAAGGGGAATTGCTGGAACCACAGACGTCTGATAAAAAATTAAAATGGTACAAATTAAAGCTATCAGTGTCGCCGATACACATGTTAAAAAACCCTCATATGTTCAACTAATAATTATCAGAAACAACAAGACTTAATGGTAATGGACGGACACATTGACTAACTTTATAGACCTACGCATCCACTAAACATTCATGAATCATTTAAGTTAAAGGGCCATGAAGGATGTGTGATACTAAGCAGGGCATATCGTTCTCATTTGGCGTAATGTGCATGGTAAGTTATTTCACTAAATCTCGAAAGAGTATTTTTGGGTGACCTTAAGAAAGTTGAGCGATTTGAGATTTTTTTAGATTTTTAAGTGTATCGCGAAATAGACAAATTTTTATCACGATATAGGTTAAAATAACATGATATAAAATATTTGCATAAAAAAATGTATGTTACAAGTTTTGCATCAGTTCTTAGTGATGCTTTCATATTCTCTCTATCAGATCTCAATATACCACACAGAATACAAACATTTGTGACAATGCAATTTCTTATACTTGGCTAAAACTAAGATTACATAATACGCGGTAAGCAGCACTGGCATGCAGACGCGGTATGCGATTTGAATGATTCCAAATAAATGTTTCGGCGTGGTTTTCATTCTCTATCGCTGAATTAAAGCCAAGAACAATGTCGAATCAGTCCAAATTGCTGCAACAAGGAGCATACCACAATCTGGTAAAAGAGCAACAAATGGATGGGGAAAATAATTCAGCAATTGAAGATGTCGATTCGTTTACATGCTTTTCCCTTTTTGTCGGATACCGCATGTCGCTGCCGTTTACCGCGTATGAAAGCTTAGCTAAATATCCCAAAGATAACTCTGACATTGGAGGGTCAAAGAAATATTTCTTGCTCTTCCGATATTTGTAACAAAATCTTACCGTATCGCCAGCTTTTAATCTCATAGTGGAGCGGCATAGGCTAGTCCCCAAATATGATGGAATTGTGCATTTTTAATACAATCACCAAATTTGGCACACAAATACTTTGATATGTTGTGAACATTTTTGGATATCGAGCCACTCGGAATTCACATGCGTTAGCCGCCATTTTGAATTGAAAATTGGCCAACCTCAAAAATATATAACTGTAGATATTTTCGGATCGATGTCAACTATTTACCTGTTCTCAATGGCTAATTGTACATTTTTAGGACAGGGAAGTCAATTATTTAAGAGTGGTTACAACAGCTGGTCATGTTAAATTTTAAAATGGCTATATTTCTCGATATATGTCAGCAATTAACTCATTTTTGGTGGCTAATTATACGTTTAGGGGGTTCAGGGATCCACTGTTTAAAAATTTAAAAATGGCAACAACTGGCGCCATATTGAATTTCAAAATGGCGAACATAAAACTCTATAATAGTTAGTACATGTATTTCTAGATCTATGATGGTTGTAAACCTTTTCTAAGTAGCTAATTGTATATTTTTGTGGTCAGGGAATCCAAGTGTTCAATTTACAAGAATTGAATTTCAAATAGTCGCACAGCAAAATTCTTAACCCAATATTTCGTTATTTTTTTCATCAAAGGTTCATCGGAAATTGATGTCCCAAATAGGTCTTTCTAGTGATGTTTCAAATCGATTGTCCACTGATCAACAATACAGGTTTCTAATCTGTAAAATACCCCAAAACGTATTGTTTATGGCAGTCATGTCGAAAGAGTACAAACTTATTATACAAACTTACATCAGTGAACTGGGAACTGTGTGTTTTGAGAGAAGGTGATCCTGATGAGTTCTTAAAGCACGAGAGTCTATCCTCTCGCAAGCATCGATCTTGCCTTGACCTGGTGTGGGAAAGCCTCAAAGCGACTGCAAGTAATCGCTATTGTGCTACCCGGAAACTGGCATAATTTTCTTTGAGTTGGTGAAAATAAGGAAGAGCTGTTCAGTTTCTTCTTGTCTGGCCTGCTATGGGATCCTTCATAGGGTTTGCAGCATTCCCGGATATCTCATTCCCGGGAATGGGAATGAAATTTATGCTATTCCCGGGATTCCCGGGAATCCCGGGAATCAATTTCAACATATAAGAGCTAGTCAAACTAGCAACCGTTACAAAAATATAGGACATAATAGCTAAAGCTATCTATGTAGTTTCATATCAAATTTTATTTTCATATAATTCGCAATATTTAAGAACAACTTTTGAACCCAAAATACCTATATGCAAATAGGTTTTAGTATTGATTAGTGGCGGTGGAAGTGGATTATGTTACCGACGAATCTAACCAATGTTTTAGGAAGACCAACGCGCACAATGATTTTACCCCTAGGCGAGAGCAAAATTGCCTACAACAGAAAACCTTATTCCGCTGCGACTGATTACGGATTGATTGACTTCAGAGCAGATTCGATGTCAAAGTCTTTAGGCCTATCTGCTCAAATGACCTAAATTCCCAAAATGAAAGTGGTAATACATGTATTCTCTTTCTGACATTACTTGAGTTCCTCGTCGATAGTTTTTATAAGTTTTTTTTTCCAAAGAAATTTCAACAGTCTTGGGTATCACCACCATCGCTGCCGTTAGGGGCGGATTAGGGCTCTGAGGCTTGGATGGAGGAAATTTTGGTGATTTGTTTCCCTCCAGGTGACATAATTTACCACTGTCAATGGTGAATAAACGTGAAAAAAATCTATGTTCCCATTCCCGGGAATGGAGTGCTGTTCCCGGGAATGAGTACTCGCCAAAAACTCCGGGAATCCCGGGAATTCCCGGGAACGGGAATCCCGGGTACAAACCCTAGATCCTTCGACACACCAGGCAAACAGTTGGTAGCCATTGAGGGGGAACAGGTACCCACTTCCCTACCTCTTGATGGCATTACCACTTTGACTCCATACAACCACGAAGAGGTCGACACTCGAATGATGGTACATGCAGCAAATGCCATGGGGTGTAGACATCGGAACAAATTTATCCGGACAGATGAACTAGGTGAACTTTGGCTTGCTTTCAGGACAAGCAAAAATGTCCGCTATATAGCAGCAAATGAAGTAGGCCTGGGACCTGATAAGTCAAAGGCGCTTCCAGTATTCCATGCTGTTACAGGATGTGATACAGTATCAGTATTTCCAGGTCGTGGTAAGATAACAGCTTGGGTGGCGATCCTAGGGGTAACAACTGCCTTCCTGCATTTCTCTACCCCAGATGCCTGAAGGCATCAAGCCAAGTATTGAAAGATTTGTCGTCTTACTATGTGATGGTGAACTTGTGTAAAGTTGTTTGCAAGAAAAGAAAGATGCCTTAAAGCACTGCAGTGGAAAATGAAAATGCAAGAAGTCGGTCCTCAAGTGTATCGGACTGCGTGCTTGTGAGAGCAAACACTTAAATTTTGAATAATGTTATTCCATCACTTACTTTGTACTACTAAAACTAGGAGATATGGCAACAGATGTTTATGGAAAGATAACATAGAATTCAACATGTATTTGTATCAATGCAGAATTAGCCACCAGGAATGCTTTTATAGCTGACATAGATTCAAAAATATTGATACTCAAACGTTTTTTGTGGTCGCCATTTTGAAATTCAATATGGCGGCGGTTGTTGCCATTTGTAAATTGAACCAGTGGATTCATACAATTAGCCACCAACACCGAGTACATAGCTGACATATATAGAGAAATATCACAAATTATGGATTTTTATAGACGCCCTTTTGGAAATCAATCATGGCGGGTTGTTATAGCTACTTTTAGCCTGAATAATTGACTCCCCTGACCTAAAAATGTACAATTAGCCATTGAGAACAGGTGAATAGCTGACAAAGATCCAGTTATATATTTCAAAATTCAAAATTAATTCAAAATGGAGGCTAACTCAAGTGAATTCCGAGTGGCTCCATATTCAAAAATGTTCACAACATATCAAAGTATCTGTGCGCCAAATATGGTGCTTATATCAAATAATGGACAAAAAGTTGCTATGCCGCTCCAATATCAGCACGATAATAAAATAAACATAATAAATAAAATAGTGGTTTAAAAATTCTGCCTTATTCACATATAGCTGTTTTTTTTTTCTTACTGTCTCTTCGGTCATATCGTCATATTATCCAACTCTACAACGTGAAACATACACATGTATTGATCAATTAGTCAAAATACATCTTAAAATTGGCAATTTCCATTCATATCAAATTAAACTTGACGGTAAAGAATTCCTGAAATTTTAATTTGAGCCTCAGAAAATTACAAAATGGTTTAAAAATGTATCTTCGGCCCTAAAAAATCGATAACATTTTACCACATTGTTTTATAGTTATTACACATCTCTTTCCAGAAGAAGCTTCAGAGGTTGACGAACTTAGAATTTTAAACTTCCATATCCAAAAGGTCATTGCCGAAAACACTAAAAGTACATGTATTTAATAATATGTTTACTGTGATCTTTTCAGCAAAATTGCACTTGAGCTTTCCCAGTTTGGTCAAAATAATATATTCCTTTCCATAATTATATAAGTCTAAAACAGGGGTCATCTATAAATCTATAACCCATAAACACGGCATGGTACTTTCATATCAGAATATATGATCACCACGAAAGAGAGCATAAGAACTTAAAAACCCGATTTAAAAAAGAATACTCATACAACAAATACAACAAATATTTGGCAAATATGAAAAAATAAATGGTTTTAAATGAGTGCGTATACCATAAATTCATCAAAAGAGGTGCAGGATTTGATATTTCCAAAGTTTTTGCGAGGGAAATATTTAATCTCGAAACGAATCTAAAAAATTACATAACAATATAACCACGAGTGAAAGATTCTATTTATCAAACAACTATCAATAAACCCATTTATGTCATTCTTAGCAATGTTTTTATGCAGAATGCACCAGGCACCAGATTTAGGGAAAAATCTGAAAGGAAAATTCAGTCCTTTACTTATATAAATTAGTACGGTATCTGAATAATATAAAGATAATTCAGGTAGTCATTTTATTCTATAACAAAACACAAGACAATATTATGGAATATAACTCACTTTTTTAATACAGTTAGGCACATAACGTTTAAACACAATATACACGTGTCGTCATCAGATGTAATGGTAAGAGAATAAAACATAACAAAATCTGAAAGAATAAGGAGATTTTGTTATGTTTTATTCTCTTACCATTACATCTGATGACGACACGTGTATATTGTGTTGAAACGTTATGTGGTTAACTGTATTAAAGAATTGTGTATGCAATATACACGTGTCGTCATCAGATGTAATGGTAAGAGAATAAAACTTAACAAAATATATACTAACAAGAAAGAATAAGGAGATTTTGTTATGTTTTATTCTCTTACCATTACATCTGATGACGACACGTGTATATTGTGTTGAAACGTTATGTGCTTAACTGTATTAAAGAAGTGTGTATGCAATATACACGTGTCGTCATCAGATGTAATGGTAAGAGAATAAAACATAACAAAATCTGAAAGAATAAGGAGATTTTGTTAAGTTTTATTCTCTTACCATTACATCTGATGACGACACGTGTATATTGTGTTGATACGTTATGTGCCTAACTGTATTAAAGAAGCGTGTTATATTCCATAATATTGTCTTGTGTTTTGTTATATGTGCTCCTCGCTTCTACATGTCGTTCAAATCTTACTTTTTATTCTAGATGTCATACTCTTATTCGGTTTCTCGTTTCTTTCTTCAATATTCTATGACAAAATCTATATTTAATTCTGTCCAGGATACTTATTTGAGATTCAAAGAACACAATGAATCCGAATCTGGTGCCTGTGAAAGAATGCGATTGTCTTAATCAAACATTTTGCAAAATGTTCTTAATTGCGTGCCACTTATTAGTTATAGGTGAATATGTTCATGTCAATACTTAATTGAAACATTTAAACAATTGGCCTTTTGTTCTCATGGCGAATGAATACATGACCTTCATAATTTGCATAGTTATAAACCTCTGCTAGTGTATCATGTCGTTTTTCCGAATTCACTTTATGAACCGGCCACAGATGTGAGGTAATTATGTCGAGGTGGTGTTTGAATCGGTTTTAACTACTGGGTAATTAACATAGCGATGGCACACAAAACCCAAATAGAACCACTTAGCAGATTGGTTGGGCCAACCAGTCCGTTTATATGTTTGTAATTCTATTTTGGGCTTGAGGAGTTTTCGCCCTTCTAGACAATATAGTCCATATAGCACTTGCTGATCCGTACAAATTAATGACATGTTTATAAATGTCTCTGTTGCCCTTCTATATTCTGCGATAAATTTAAGAAAAATTTCAGATTTTCCCAAAACCATTCCACCTCCAACCCACACTTCGTGTTCGTAGATTATATCTTTTATGGAACTGTTCTGAGATGAGTTGACTTCAGTGACTGCTATACGATTCGAATCGAATTTCGGAGGGAGAACCAATGCAAACTGACGTGTACTCTCTGTTTCATAGCGAAAATAACCAATATCTAGCCAGGTAAAGTAGGCTGTATGAAAATAGTTTTTCTCTATTGCCATTTGTACACTGTCATATTTAGCGTGTTGAGCACATGAATATTCTGATAGCACTGTGTCTGGATAGAATTTCGGATATTCAGGGTTTGAAAAAACATTGGCTATCTTGTCTTTTAAACCAAAGGACCAAAGCTTGGATTTGTCTACAACGAAGATTTTTGTTCTATTAGCCAATTTCCTTCGTAGATGTCGCAAATGGTTTGCCAATCTTTCGTCGTCCACAAAAGCAACTAACGGGTTTGCTAGGTATTGAAAGGTTGCCATCCAATTTTTATACATATCTGGCTCAAACACGGAAGAAAAGTATTCTCCTTTTCGAAAACTTCCCAAATTCCAGTAGGCAGTTACAACAGTTATTGTATTAGAACCTGGTTTTAATATGTCTTCCTGAAAAAATAATATACATAATATACAAATCATTTACGAATTTAAAATCCCTGCCTGGTGCGACATTAACTTTTCCAGATTATGAAAATGAGTTATGTCTATGTCTCTAAGAAAACCGTACAATACATCTACTGTATCATTCCAAAGCTGCTGAATAATGAAGCCCAAGGTTTAATAATCTGTAAAACAGATCTTGAAATCCATTTAGCACTTTGGTAATGCATTGGTAGTGTCCAGTGAACTTTTCATGAGTAAGTGTATCAGAATGAGTAAATATTTCATAACGAAAAGTGACATCATGTGTTCAAAAAAGTATTATAATGACACTTCAAAATCGAGAAACATAAAAGATGTATATAGTAACTCAAGTAAAAGGGACTTGAGTTCAATAACTTTCGCTATTACCAGAATACTTTCGTACTACTACTGTGCGTAGTTCCCATTTCGTCATGATACAATGAAAACTGATAGCATCTTTTGTATTCTCAATCCAATTTGAATCTTACGAATTTGAGATAGAACCAAATGTTACTGTATACAATAGGTTTTGACCAGTCAAAAAATTAAGTATAATAAACTTAGCATTGAAAAGTAACGATGTTTTGTCTTTACAAAATCGCAGTTCTAAATCTATATTGCTTTCAAATTATTAGACTTGTTAGACAGGTGATTGAACAACAACAAAGCCATTATAACAGAGCATTCCCAACACATAACGGAAGATTGAGCAACACTTAGCATTTAAAAATTACTTACCGCGTTTATGGTTTCTTCAGGAAAATGAGGTGTTTCCATACAAAAAAACTGTTAAAAAAACAAAGAGTGGTTAATTTACAAAGTAGATTACATTAAAATCTTTTGCAATAATTTTGTGAAAATTGCATTATTTGCATTGAACAGATTATTTTAAGGGAACTTGTTTAAGTTTTGGCATCTTAAAAAAAAGGATTTCAGCAAGATTTGTAACTGTATCATGTTGAATGTGTAAATGGTTTACAGCAAGATTGGTGATTGTATCATATAAAAGACTACAGAAAGATTGGTGATTGTGTCATATAAAGGACTACAGCAAGATTGGTGATTAATTTTGAAGTAAAGGCAAGGTTGATGACTATCGTGTTGAATGTGTAAATAGTTTACAGCAAGATTGGTGATTGTATCATATAAAGGACTACAGCAAGATTGGTGATTGTATCATCAGGGGCGTAGCGTGACCAATTTGACTGGGGGGGTGTAAGGTCCATGTTTTACCGACGAACACGTGGTTTTCAGAGGACAAAAATCCAACTGGCACTAAATCATATATATTCACATGGCTGTAGAAAAGCAAATGAAAACTAGGGGGGGGGGGGGGGGTTAGATTTGAAGGGGTTTGCACCCAAAGAAAATTTTGAAAATCAGGGTGATTTCCTTGCATGTGATGCCTTTCCAAACAGAATATTCTCTTAGAGAACGACCTCACATTTGAAGAGGGTTTCGAGGCATTGTAGGCCTACTCCAAGAAAATTTTGAAAATTAGGTCCGAGTTCCTTGCATCTGATGCCTTTCCGAACAGAATTCTCTTAGAGAACAACCTCACATTTAAAGAGGGTTTGGAGGCATTGTAGGCCTACTTCAAGAAAATTTTGAAAATTAGGTCCGAGTTCCTTGCATCTGATGCCTTTCCGAACAGAATTCTCTTAGAGAACGACATCACATTTGAAGAGGGTTTGGAGGCATTGTAGGCCTACTCCAAGAACATTTTGAAAATTAGGTCAGGGTTCCCGAACAGAATTCGCACATCTAGTGAATACGGTTTGGGGCATTGTATCATAAGAAAATTTGAAAATTTGATTTGATTTCCTTGCAATCAGGCCTTTCCGAACAGCAAGCGATTTGGACGGACTGAACCCTATGGAAATCTTGAAAAATGGAATTAAATTCCTTGCATCTGAGGCCTTTCCTGATATCGTTGGAGGGATTATGGAGGATTTAACAAAATTTTGAAAATTAAGGTCAAAGTTCCTTGCATTTGATGCCTTTTCGAAAAGAATTCGCACATCTAGTTCAATCGTTATAGCTTTGTGTTTTAATCTTTATATAATTATTTGCACATAAACACCATTTTCATAATTACACACATAAGTATCTATTCACTAAAAAACTCTTTCGGTTAACCAACTAGTTTTACCGACAGGTCCAGCCATTACCGTTTTATCGACCTATTTCTCGTTTAACCGACAAGTTCAGTAATACATCACCTTTCAGCGATATCAACATTTTACCGATAACAAGGTTTTAACTCTCTCGGTTAACCAATCGGTTTTAACGACAGGTCCAGCCATTACAGTTTTTAACGACCTATTCCTCGTTTAACCGACAAGTTCAGTAAAAATCACCTTTAATGGATATCAACATTTTACCGATAACAAGATTTTAACTCTGTCGGTTAACCAATCGGTTTTACCGACAGGTCCAGCCATTACAGTTTTTAACGACCTATTCCTCGTTTAACCGACAAGTTCAGTAAAAATCACCTTTAATGGATATCAACATTTTACCGATAACAAGATTTTAACTCTGTCGGTTAACCAATCGGTTTTACCGACAGGTCCAGTCATTACAGTTTTTAACGACCTATTCCTCGTTTAACCGACAAGTTCAGTAAAAATCACCTTTAATTTAATTGGATATCAACATTTTACCAATAACAAGATTTTAACTCTGTCGGTTAACCAATCGGTTTTTAGCGACGGCTCCAGCCATTACAGTTTTTATCGACCTCGATTAACCGACAAGTTTAGTAAAAATCACCTTTTATGGTCTCTTGGTTAACCAATCGGTTTTACCGACAGGTCCAGTCTTTTACCGACCGATACCGCAAGGTCATCAAAAGTGGGGGGGTGTGACACCCCCCCCCCCCCACACCCCCTCGTACGCTACGCCCCTGTGTATCATATAAAGGACTACAGCAAGATTGGTGATTAATTTTGAAGTAAAGGCAAGGTTGATGACTATCGTACTGAATGTGTAAGGAATTACAGCAACGTTGATGACTATCATGTTGAATGTGTAAATGGTTTACAGCAAGATTGGTGATTGTATCATATAAAGGACTACAGCAAGATTGGTGATTGTATCATATAAAGAACTACAGCAAGATTGGTGATTAATTTTGAAGTAAAGGCAAGGTTGATGACTATCGTGCTGAATGTGTAAGGAATTACAGCAACGTTGATGACTATCGTGTTGAATGTGTAAATGGTTTACAGCAAGATTGGTGATTGTATCATATAAAGGACTACAGCAAGATTGGTGATTAATTTTGAAGTAAAGGCAAGGTTGGTGACTATCGTGCTGAATGTGTAAGGAATTACAGCAACGTTGATGACTATCGTGTTGAATGTGTAAATGGTTTACAGCAAGATTGGTGATTGTATCATATAAAGGACTACAGCAAGATTGGTGATTAATTTTGAAGTAAAGGCAAGGTTGATGACTATCGTACTGAATGTGTAAGGAATTACAGCAACGTTGATGACTATCGTGTTGAATGTGTAAATAGTTTACAGCAAGATTGGTGATTGTATCATATAAAAGACTACAGAAAGATTGGTGATTGTATCATATAAAGGACTACAGCAAGATTGGTGATTAATTTTGAAGTAAAGGCAAGGTTGATGACTATCGTGCTGAATGTGTAAGGTATTACAGCAACGTTGATGACTAAATAATGCTGAATGTGTAATGGATTACAGCAAGATTGGTGATTGTATCATATAAAAGACTACAGCAAGATTGGTGATTAATTTTGAAGTAAAGGCAAGGTTGGTGACTATCGTGCTGAATGTGTAAGGTATTACAGCAACGTTGATGACTAAATAATGCTGAATGTGTAAATGGTTTACAGCAAGATTGGTGATTGTATCATATAAAAGATTACAGAAAGATTGGTGATTGTGTCATATAAAGGACTACAGCAAGATTGGTGATTAATTTTGAAGTAAAGGCAAGGTTGATGACTATCGTGCTGAATGTGTAAGGTATTACAGCAACGTTGATGACTAAATAATGCTGAATGTGTAATGGATTACAGCAAGGATGATGACTGTTATGTTGAATGTGTAAAGGATTTCAGCATGGTTGGTGAATGTATATGGTTGAATGTATATATAGGATTTCAAAAAATGAAAATGAAATGAATGGAGTTTTACGTCCTACTTTTCTGCACCATGGGCTAATTGAGGACGGGCAAACGCCATGTAGTGTGCAATGATGGAAATTTTACCAGGACAGTGGCATTAGCCTGCTCTTATTTTCGATTTCCAACTGTTGAGGGATCTTTAACGCGCACAACCAATAGCACACGGGACCTCGGTTTATTGTCCCATCCGAACGACTAGACGCTTTTTCCATGTCAGCCCCTCCGACCTGCATCACTGACAGGGGGGAAACTGGGTTGAAAAATCCTAAGGTATCATCTCGACCCATGCCGGGATTGAACCCTGGACCTTCACAAGGATTCTGATAACTGTCGTATTGAATGTGTAAACAATTACAGCAAGGGTGATGACTGTTATGTTGAATGTGTAAAGGATTTAAGCATGGTTGGTGACTGTATATGGTTGAAAGTATACAGGATTTCAGCATGGTTGGTGACTGTATATGTTTGAATATGTAAAGATTTCAAGGATTCTGATGACTGTCGTATTGAATGTGTAAAAGATCACGGCAAGGTTGGTGACTGTATCATGTTGAATGTTAAAGGATTACAGCAAGATTGGTGACTGTGTCTTGTTAAATGTGTAAGGACAGCAGAAAGAAGGGTGATTCTGTCATGTTGTATGTGTAAAAGATATACAGAAAGGTGGGTGACTGTGTCATGTTGTATGTGTAAAGGATTGGTTATATTTTCTATCTTATATATTATACGGTAAACTTTACCGAACATTAACAGTAGAATCATAAGGGCTGTAGTGTGTTTCGATGTGTATCTGAATACAAAATTGTGCAAATCACGATAATGGTTCGGTTTTCATGTTGCTACCAGACCGAGAATTACATTTCATTGAACGAAATCGATCAAAAAATGACTACCTACAGTAGTTGAATAGTTTTTAATTTAACAGACATAGTTTTAATTAATGAATTCTGATAATGTTACAATTAATATCATTAACTAACATACAACTATGATTGCACCTACCTTTAACATTGTTAACATTACCATCAAAAGGCATACAATGACTGTTTTTTTCCTGGTTTTTACCACTCGATATAATCTAAAACAACAAGAACAATAGTGCAGGCTTTACAGTATCGAAATGATATTTTTACACTTTAGCTGCTACATGATATAAAACAAAAGAAATCGTGCTTAAAATTAAAATTGGTTTTCTGATAATTAAAAGAAGTATGATATTGCATGCATAAAGCGTGCCGCAGACGAGAGCCAAATGCTGAGCTATCGGCCTCAAGTAACTTAAATCTCACCGTCTGAGCGAAATTTTTGTTGCGTTTTTCGTCTCCTGAGGCCGTGAGCCAAATATCTAATCTATCCTCTTCAGCTGTCAGCTCAGACAAAGATTTTAACGGACCAATAGAAATGCGTAAATTAACCATGTGATATTTCTCCCGCGGTTTTTTTTTTGCGCTATAGGTCACGTGAACGGTCATGTGATCTACTGAACGACAGTGTACTCAGCCAAATGCTTATCGTCAGCGCTGAACCATTCAAACTGCCTCGCAAGATCGATAGCTCAGCATTTGGCTCTCGTCTGCGGCAGGCTTAAATGGCTGTGTTGACACTTTCAACGTTTCTCCAACATTCTCCAATTGCCCCCCCAATGATTTTCATGAAGGAAATTTAAAAAAATAAAATCGTTCGGAAATGATGTGATCAGGCAGATGGCGAGAAGTTTTTGGAATTAGGGGTTGGGTGGGGGTCGACTTGTCGGGCAAATATATTTCGTCGTCGGGCAAATTAGCATTAGTTGTCGGGCAAATTGGTTTTGCCCCCCCCCCCGCTCAACTAACACCCCGTACGCCTATGCTCATGGGGTAATCCATTTGACTCAACTCACTTTGAAACGCCAATCAAAGAGACTTAACGACCGAGACCGAATTTAGTACCCTAAGTTAACCCTAAGGAAACCTAGTTGTAATTAGCCCTCAGTTGAAAATTTAAAAAAATATTACCCTCATCCCCAACACCAAAACTCCTCGGATTACGGCCTCTCGATTTTATTTTCAGATCCAGGAAATTATCTTATAAAATTGACAAAGATAAGGGTTTTAAAAAATTTAAGGGTCAAAACGTCGGCTCGACTAAATTACAAGTTCATTGGTTTTTATCATTAACATGTATATTAGTGTCACCTATTTGTATACTGTATCTTACTGTAAACCGGTTTTTTAATAAGCTTGTAGGCTTCTCGACCGTAATTTTGCATTAGCAGTACGTAACCTTTTTTTTTTCTTATAGCCGGGAAGAGTTCCACAGTCTTAAGACTTTACAGTTCACCACAAGACAATTGCCTTTTACAAACATATTTTAATAATTAGGCCTACCTCAAATGAGATAAAAAATATCAAATCCTTTAAAGTATCTTGTGAAGCCATTATGCTTGATAATGTTATTCACTAAAACTATATTAATAAAATTTTAACTGATTAATCCTTTGAGTAAATGATATTGTTACACTTCTACGAAACTTGGCTGGTCCAAAACAAAAATGAATGACTGCTGCTTTATACAACATACAATATTATACAGAAGATTATAAATGTTAAATTCCTTTTTTCATATGAGTCTTTAACATCATAGATCATGTCTCGTATATATATCATTATTGGTTATATTATATTTATACAGCTGTCGCACTTAATTGAACAATATTTAGTGAGGAATCAATTTTTAAATGACGTGTCTAGCAGTTCGCTGCCTAGTTTTTGAAGCTTCCTCCATAAGACATCACATCGGTTCCGATCCTATGGGGTCTCAGAATAAGGGGCAGGGCTATCGCGGGGGTAATGAACTGGTTTGCGAGAAGAATTTATCTTAGGGAAATTAAAATGCTTAAGGACTTCCATTGTATGTTTTTCAATCGACGTTACCGTAATGGCAGCAGTTGTGGGAAGCCCCTTTGATGAGTTACCAGATGTAGCGCCAGAAATGGTTTGGTGTGGGCTTTTTATGAATGATTCTTCCAGAAAAATTAGTTTTGATGATTTGAGGAATTCGAATGATTATCCCACAATATTATTATGATGATCTAAAATGGACTGAGAACACAGGCCGGGCAGCTTGTTTTTATTAGTCTCTTACCCTTTCCTGTTCCTAGTTGTAAGACTAAGGGTCAAATACTTTTTATAGCTTTAATCTTCCGCTTTTGTATTGAAGTTCAATTATTTCTTATGTATAGCAATTTGCATGTTTAAGCATTGTATTACACTGTTGTTAGAAGTAACTTTTAAACTAAAATTTAATGCCAATACCACATCGCCCATCATTTTGACTTTGCTCGAAAGATATTCAGGTAAACATGTTAAACCCTTTTCTATAATCGATCTTGAACCCGTCTTTAAAATTTATTTTTGTAAACGTAAACTGCAACTGATAACCCTGTTAAACCATATATAGAAAATCTTCTGGATGCGTGTTGCGAAAATAATATTTTTGATATATGGATAGGGATATGTTCATTATCTGTTAGACCAATAAAATGTTAGTCTCAGAATCTGGATTTTTTTTTAGATAATCTAATTATTAGTCATTTTCACCACCTTTCCTCGAAATTTAAGCCCTCCAATCTCCGTGTATCCATAATTATCAGCGTTAGAAAGTCAAAAATAGAACTCGTCGTGAATTAAAGCTATGCATTATATATAGAAACACAAATACAGAAAATGTCAATGTTCAGGTAGGGGTATAATTGAAAATATTAAGCGATTTTTGTGCATTTATAGTACTTCTGGTTCTGGAGGCTATTTACATAAATTCAAAGCCCAAATCGTTACGGTACTCGAAAATGCTGAATATTCTCCTTTAAGATTTAACTGGTCGAACACTAAGATAAATGCATATTATTTCCTTCAATTATACTTCAAACTAGAATATTTTATTTCCATTCCAATACGTGTATAATTATGTTGACTCTCTGCAAAACTTGCGTCGAATTTTTAACTTCAAACGTGCATGATTTACTGAAATGCTTAGCTAAAATATTCCCCCTTCCCTATAAATCCTTACATAAATATAATCATGATTTTCCCTTCAATGTTTTTCGTGTTTCATAAATATAAATTTGAAATTAAATTAGTTCAAATTTTGTTATTAGACTATACTGTATAAAGCAATTTATTTGGCTACCCTACCCTTGTGAATAATAACCCCAGGTTGAAAACTATTAAACTAAAGGTCAAAAGGTAAGGTGGATCTTCTTAGCGCTACGTGTATTATTGTGAGTGAGCCGACCAGTCCATTGTAAAATAGCTTTGATTCTTTGATATTAGTTACAAGTTTCACTAATACAAACACATGTTATAGAATTTCTATACGGACAATGATCTCGTCTTGAATTGAATGAATAACACATGAATGCAGTGTTTAATAAAGATTGGCCTAGCTAGAGCCTACATTGAAGATAAGGGATAATTAATAGGGTCATTTGGGTGAGAAAATGAAGCCGAGTTTATAAATAATATTAACAAGTGCGGTACCGGTATGTAAAAGATGTGCTTGTTTTTTTTAAAAGGCATAATTCCGAACTAACGTCAACACATCATAGTGGCATTAGTGGAATGCTTTTTATCTCTCATACTTCATGACCCATAGCCATATACTATAGGTATATCTATCGTCAGTATCGACCAACTTTACCTTAGAAAAATATCTTCTAGCTAAATGTAGCCATTGTAATAAATGCGTGCAATATCACTTCATGTTAACTAAAATGATTAGAATCTAGAGACTATATACTATGATGCTAGTAATTTAAGTTACTGTACCTGTACATGGTTACGCCCTAGCCTAGCTGTATTACTAATTAGCATATCTTAGTCAAATTATCCTTGAAAAATGAAAATGTGTAGTGATCATCTCAACAATTATCTTAGTAAAACAATCCTTGAAAAATGTAGTGTTATTACATCAACGCAAACATATAAAGTCAAAATTTAGCTAAATTTTATAGCTAGATAATTATAAACCCAACACATAGTCTCATTAAAACATAGACATGTGTATTGAGACCTAATAAGATCCGGGTAGATACTACGGTCATCCATAATTGTCTAATTTAACTGACTTTTACATCTGAAGATTCAACTACGGGAAATAACTCTTATATGATTTAGACCACAAGTATTAGTTAAAGTCCTTAGAGTCTCTATAGACTGCTCTGGTCCTAAAGCACAATTACATTCAAATCATATCGAATGCTTTTATTTTCTGTTTTCTATTTTGTAGTTAGGCCTGTGAATAATTCCTATTTACCAATTTCTTGAGTTGTAGGCCCTGTAGTTAAAATAGAATAAAATTTCGCCGAGCGGAGCTAGTCGAAAAATTATTTGAGGTTAAAATAATCAAAGTTATTGAAATATTCTTCTAGTCACGTTCAATAATTCTGTTAAATTTGTTCAATATATTCTGTTAAATTTGTTCAATAAATTCTGTTTTATATAGTAATACTTGTTTGAATGTTAAAACAGATTCAATGCGACGACATTAGGCTAGCTTTCGTCGTCTCTTTGGATACTTTTTACGTGCGGACAACCCATGCTTTGCAAATTTTAGGGGGGGGGGGGGGCGTACGCCCGCCACGCCCCCGACTAAATCCGCCCCTGATCAAAGCAACTTTTGTTGCACGAATTCAACATTTATTTTATGACAGATGTTGATATTAGAAAAAATTTGTACAATGAAAAGTACATGTACTGTCATTCACCATCAATTGGGGGCTACATAAGTTATCTATAGTCGTCGTTGGTTACATAACACAACACAACAAGTCGATTTACAGGGCGCGTATGTGGTTATAATATATCATAAATTATTGACTTTCGTCATAGCTGTCATTAATCCACTACCATTTATTTTCTCTTGCGTTAAGGGAACATCCTAAAAATAAAAAATTAAACTGAAATAACACAATACAAGGGTATAATAATTCAAATGGTCATGTCTCAACCACATACCGAATTTCATTTGATTCCATCAAAAATTCTAGTTTTTAAAGCGTTTACAAGCAATTGATGTTGATAGAAGCACTTACTGTATAGAGGTTAAAGGGCGATATTTCCCCAAAACTGACGAAAGAGGCCTAAATCTTGAATTTTTTTAAATTTTAATCAGGAATAAACAAAAATTTCTCAAACCTTCCGATTTAGGTCCAATAACATCCATTTTAAGTTTCATCAAAATCGGTTGAAAACTAAGAGAGTACACTGTAAAAACTGGATGTAAAATTACACCATTTTCTAATGTAAAAATACATATTGATTTTTGTTGATTAACATGGTTTGTATTTTTACATCAAAATCAGTGTATTTTATTATGACAACATCATTAATGTAAAATTACATAAAATATATCATTAAAATACATCAACATGTTATTTTACAGAATTATAGTTGTAAAAAAACAAATAAATCACATTAAAATGTAATTTTACATCCAAAAGTTTTTTTTACAAATTCTAGTTGTAAAATAACAAGTAAATCACATTAAAATGTAATTTTACATCCAAATAGTTATTTTACAAATTCCAGTTGTAAAATAACAAGTAAATCACATTAAATGTAATTTTACATCCAAATGTAAAATTGCTGTAAAATTGAAAAAATTGTCTCTCTCTATTCTGATGAATATATATTGCTATAAAGGGCTTGTTAAGAGATTTGCTAGCCTTTTTGTGTGTACCTGGGACACTTCTGCAGAGAACTTCTGCAGTTCTGCTCTTGAGCCTTACAAACTTTTCGCCCGATGCCCGTGGTTCCTGTAATTCCAGAAAAACCGGATATGGCGCAAACAGCTGTGGACTGTTCCAAAAAAAAGTAGTTGCAGGCAGAATTAAAAATGTGGATAAATTTTGAATGGAACAGATACGGTTCTAGTACCAAACTCTACAATCGAGCGCTACCGGCATGTGTTAGGTCCCGAACATGTTTGAACATTTTTATTTTAGTCATTTGCATTCTATTATTAATTATATTAGTAAACAGTATTTTGGGACAGTCTTTCGGACTATGTTAACTTGAGAACAGTTTATCGGATTATATTTACGTCATTTCCGCCCAACACTTCTCGAACCTTTTTGAATTGAAACTCTTCGAAATGCTTGAAATTGGTCGAAACCGTGGTAGTAAACAAAAATCGGTAACTATATTTGTATTTATTAGTTATTTGTGTATTGATTGATAATTTGCATTGTGAATATCGATAGATAATAAGCTTATATTTGATCTTTGCTAGACCTCATTGGAATTTTTCCCCCCTTTGACTTTATGACGTCATGCAATATGGCAGCGCCCATATCATTCATATCCATGCTTGATTTATTTTACTGATATTTATAGTAGTCTCTCAAGCTATATGGAAGTATTGTACCGTTAATTAGGTAGAAATATTATTTATTTCATGTTTAGTTAAAAGTATAAAGTAAACCAGCATAATATTATCATTTCATTCTTTCAACTCTGGCATATTTTATCGTATTTGTTTATGTATGTCATGTGACTTGGATTATTTTGTCATCTGCTTAGCCATTTCTCTTAAATTATTGTATTAAGAATTGCTATTTATATTTTCAGTTAATCATCCATCCATCCATCCTGACTGAGACTCCCCATTGGTCAGATTCTTGACTTAATTGCTGTAACGTGGCAACCGTACACTTAAACATACATGCCTGACAAAAGACTGTTAATCAGTTGTCATGTAGTAGGATCCAGGCTATAATGTCACCAAATTTTAGTTTTATAGATTGTAATTGACACCTATTATTTATCTAATGGGTAAATATTCTAAAATTATGCTTAAAAATCATGCTTCAACAAGAAAACATTTTAGAGGGAAGGAAATGTTACTTACATTGTAAGCTCTGTTAAAATTGTAATATAATCTTTTGTTTAAACTTTTGTTGAAATTTTCATATTGTGTTTTTATCAATGAAAGTATTATTTTATTGCTCATACATGTTATGCTAATTGGAATTTAAATTGGAAAAACTTTTTTATATTTTAGATTGTGTAAATACAACAAACACAAGACAATATTTTGGGATATTACACACTTCTTAATTAGACCAGGTACATAACTTTACAACAAAATTTACATGTATCATCATCTGATGCAGACAAGTGTAAGTTGTTTTGATAATGTCAATTGATGATAATATGTGTATATTGTGTTGAAACATTATGAACATGATCTTATTAAGAAGTGTGTGATATCCCATAATATAATATTGTATTGTTATGTGCTGCTCGCTTCTAAATGTTGTTGAAATCTGATAGATACATTAATTTATATTAAAGGATTTTCAGTATTAAATCTTTTTTTTTTCCATAATCAATTTTTTATTCCATAGAATGAAGGATTTCAATAGAACAGTCATATAGTCACTTCTTTCCATATGTGAGGAAGGCTTCCAGCAAAATACATTTAAACATGTAGTAAATTTACATGAAAGTGTAACATTTCAAAGTGGCCTTGTTGACTATATGAATGTAAAATAACCTACACAGTTAGGTCAATTTACCATTTTTTGACAGGCAGAAAAGTTGCCACTACAAATGCTGTAAAATAACATATGTCTTGTTAAATTACATGAAATGTTGAATTACATGAAGTGTTAAGCTACCATTTTTTGACTGGCAGAAAAGTTGCCACTTCAAATGCTGTAAAATAACATATGTCTTGTTAAATTACACGAAATGTTGAATTACATGAAATGTTAATTTACTATTTTGTAAAAATACCATGAATGTAAATTTACTTGCTATGTAAATATCTTCCAGTAGATTTACATAGTGTTGGTGAAATAACATTGAATGTTAAATTACAGCTAATATAGTGGCAACTTTTCTGCCAGTCAAATAAGGGTAAATTTACATAATTTTTTTTTACAGTGTAATAGCATATTCAAGATTTGGGGCAAGGGCAATATCTCTGCTTCTAACGATCGAAAATAGCTCAAATTCTAACTTGATCTTCGTTTTATGAATATGCATACACATATCAAATTTCATTTGATTCCGTCAAAAACTCTAGTTTTTAGAGCGTTTACGAGCAAATGTAGACAAATGGACCGACGGAGGGAGAGGGGTGCGGCTGAGCTATAATTTAAGTACGTTAGTCTAGTGCTAGGAAAATTTACAAGATCAAGGAGAGTAAACTTTCCTTTATAAATTCAATATTTCAAAATCGCTTACAGATATTATTAAGCCGACTAAAAGAATTACATGATTTGATGGATCTATATTAGGCCAGGTTTGAGCGAATTAGAATTGTATGTTCATTCTTACAGGTAATATTCCGATAAATCTGCCACAAAGTTTATTGTTTATAGGCTTCGGTTTCTATACAGAACTTTTTGGCCTAAAATTCGTACGTCTCTGCCTTTGGAAATAGAAATCACGTCAATTCCACAGAGAATTTTGTCATTCAGTATCATAAAATAAAGTCTGTAAATGCATCATTTGTCGATAAATTAAGAATAATTGATTGACATGCAGTACAATTAGATTATCTTACAGTCATACGGTTCTTGGAAAATATTAATTTATTATTGATAATGACGTAACATGTATCTTTTCATTATTTATTTACATGTGCATATCTAAGAATTCAATATAATGTAGGAGAATATTGGCACAGGAAAATCACAGGCCATATCTATCGACTAGACCAATTAGTAACATGAGGTCTTTTTGTGTACAATTGGTTTACTTGAATTTATTTAATCAAATAGTAGGTAAGTGATTTTTTTCTGACTTTTTATAAAATAACCATGATCTCACCAGTGAAAACATGACATCAGCTGATTATGGTAACTAGATCAGTCACATTAACTTGCGTTGCAAATAAAGTTATATTACGCATATTTACATTTATCTCATATTGTAAAGAAAGTGTAGACGCTAATATATATGGAGGTATAACGTTGCCAATATTGTCGATAGTGTTGCAACGTAAAAATACCAATGTCGTAATTACAAAATGCATTTGTCAATGCTGCAAAGTACAATTGTCGATGTGTTAAAATGCAAAATGTATAAGTATACTCAACAATCCAATGAAATGTCACACGAATGCAGCTAACAATTTACTCTTTGCATGATGCATTTTGAATTAGGCACTTTTGCATTATACATTCTGCATTAGTCACTTTGCATTATCAAACCTTGCAGAATAGACTTCTACACAATAGAACATATACCTTATATGGAATGATGACGTATATTCATTTGCATACGTAAAAAGCGGCGGAAATGTACGGAAATTAATTAATATGCATGCGCATTGATACAAGTTCTTTTTGACATTTAAAGATGGGTTCTCCTTTGAAAATAAATATCTCTGTATTATTTCAAATTGAGTTATTGCTACCTGTATTGGTTCAAGGGTACCCATTTGTAGTCTGGTTTCTAGGGAACCCCTCTAGAAAATTAAGAAAAATGACCCCCTGAAACGTTATTTTCTAACGAATTTAAGGTTTATTTTTAAAGGGACTGAAACTGAAGGACTACAAGAAGAAAATGTCTGGAATTAGACGCCTGGAAACACAATTCTGAAATTTCTGAGGGACCTAACCTTGACAATTTTGAGTAATGGACGCCTGTAAGAGCATTTTCTCCCACCCACATTCGGATACTTAAATTCAACGGGAAATGTGAGGAAATGTTTATGGGCATCTTATTCTCAATTTTTTTTAAGCGACATACCTGAGACTCTATATACAAATAATTCTGAATCTTAAATTCGGTGGGAGATGTCAGGAATTTGAGTATCTAGGCGCCTTATTCTCAAAATGTTCTTCCGTGATCCCACAACCCACAAGTTCGTCAGGAAATTTCATATTTTGTGGGCGTCAATTTCTCAACATTTTCAAGGCTGAATTCCTCAGACCCTATACAAAAAATTTTGAACCTTAAATTCGGTGGAAAATGAATTTAGCGTTTCCATGCGTCAAATTTTAAATTTTTCTTCTGGTGACATTGCTGTCCCTATACAAATAAAACTTAAATTCGTTAAAAAATGTCAGTAAATTGCGTTCGATCGCGTCTAGTTCTCAAAATTGCCTAAATCTGTCTCTCAGATATTTTAGAAATTTGCATTTCCAGGTGTCTTATTCCTAACATTTTCTTCTTGTGATCCCCTATACAAATAAACCTTAAATTCGTCAGGAAATAACGTTTCATGGAGATTCTTTTTTAATATTTAGAGGGGGTTCCAAGACTCCACCCTTGAAGCAATACAGGTAGCAATAACTAAATAGAGTTTAACCACTGCAAAGCTTAAAAATTCACAAAGTTTTCGAGGACGTTTGCATCCCCACCCCCACCCCCACCCCCCCCCCCCCCCCTCCATTTCTTGAGAAGAACTTGGGCCTAGATTTTCTATATTTAACATAATATTACAAATTGTTAACTATCAATTTGAAATAATTCCCAAGACTCCAAATTTGAAATAATGCAGATATATTTATCATTAAGGGAGAACCCATCTTTAAGTGTCAACAAGAACATGTATCAATGCGCATGCATATTTATTAATTTCCGTACTTTTCCGCCGTTTTTTACGTATGCAAATGAATATACGTAATCATTCCATATGTTCTATTGTGTAAAAGTCTATTCTGCATGGTTTGATAATACAAAGTGCGTAATGCAAAGTGACTAATGCAGAATGTATAATGCAAAAGTGCCTAATGCAAAATGCATAATGCAAAGAGTAAATTGTTAGCTACATTTCAGTGGATTGTTGAGTATTCTTATACATTTTGCATTTTTACACATCGACAATTGTACTTTGCAGCATTGACAAATGCATTTTGTAATTACGACATTGGTATTTTAACGTTGCGACACAATCGACAATATTGGCAACGTTATACCTCCATAAATATACAATTATAACATGTAGTAAATAAAATCTATACTCTAATATACAATTATCACATGTAGTAAATAAAATCTATACTCTAATATACAATTATCACACGTTGTGAATAAAATCTATACTCTAATATACAATTATCACACGTTGTGAATAAAATCTATACTCTAATATACAATTATCACACGTTGTGAATAAAATCTATACTCTAATATACAATTATCACAATTATGTAGTAAATAAAATGTATACTATAATATACAATTATAACATGTAGTAATTAAAATCTATACTCTTATATACAATTATCACATGTAGTAAATAAAATCTATACTCTAATATACAATTATCACACGTTGTGAATAAAATCTATACTCTAATATACAATTATCTCATATTGTAAATAAAATGTATACTATAATATACAATTATAACATGTAGTAAATAAAATCTATACTCTAATATACAATTATCACATGTAGTAAATAAATTCTATACTCTAATATACAATTATCACACGTTGTGAATAAAATCTATACTCTAATATACAATTATCTCATATTGTAAATAAAGTGTATACTCTAATATACAATTACCACATGTTGTATATAAAATCTATACTCTAATATACAATTATCACATGTAGTAAATAAAATCTATACTCTAATATACAATTATCACACGTAGTAAATAAAATCTATACTCTAATATACAATTATAACATGTAGTAAATAAAATCTATACTCTAATATACAATTACCACATGTTGTAAATAAAATCTATAATGAAATATACAATTATCACATGTTGTAAATAAAATCTATACTCTAATATACAATTATCTCATGTTGTGAATAAAATCTATACTCTAATATACAATTATCTCATATTGCAAATAAAGTGTATACTCAATATACAATTACCACATGTTGTAAATAAAATCTATAATGTAATATACAATTATCACATGTTGTAAATAAAATCTATACTCTAATATACAATTATCACATGTTGTAAATAAAGTCTTTACGCCATTATATAATTATCTCATGTGGTGAATAAAATCTATACTCTAATATACAATTATCACATGCTGTAAATAAAGTCTTTACTCTAATATACAATTATCACATGTTGTAAATAAAGTCTTTACGCCATTATACAATTATCTCATGTGGTGAATAAAATCTATACCCTAATATACAATTATCACATGTTGTAAATAAAGTCTTTACTCTAATATACAATTATCACATGTTGTAAATAAAGTCTTTACGCCATTATACAATTATCATATGTTGTGAATAAAATCTATACTCTAATATACAATTATCTCATGTAGTATATAAAATCTATACTCTAATATACAATTATCACATGTAGTATATAAAATCTATACTCTAATATACAATTATCATATGTTGTAAATAAAATCTATACTCTAATATACAATTATCTCATATTGTAAATAAAATGTATACTCTAATATACAATTATCATATGTTGTAAATAACATCTATACTCTAATATACAATTATCTCATGTTGTAAATAAAATCTATACTCGAATATACAATTATCTCATGTTGCAAATAAAGTGTATACTATAATATACAATTACCACATGTTGTAAATAAAATCTATAATGAAATATACAATTATCACATGTTGTAAATAAAATCTATACTCTAATATACAATTATCTCATGTTGTGAATAAAATCTATACTCTAATATACAATTATCTCATATTGCAAATAAAGTGTATACTCAATATACAATTACCACATGTTGTAAATAAAATCTATAATGTAATATACAATTATCACATGTTGTAAATAAAATCTATACTCTAATATACAATTATCACATGTTGTAAATAAAGTCTTTACGCCATTATACAATTATCTCATGTGGTGAATAAAATCTATACCCTAATATACAATTATCACATGTTGTAAATAAAGTCTTTACTCTAATATACAATTATCACATGTTGTAAATAAAGTCTTTACGCCATTATACAATTATCATATGTTGTGAATAAAATCTATACTCTAATATACAATTATCTCATGTTGTGAATAAAATCTATACTCTAATATACAATTATCTCATGTTGTAAATAAAGTCTTTACTCTAATATACTATTATCTCATGTTGTAAATAAAGTGTGTGCGCTCATTTACAACAATCTCATGTTGTAAATACAATCTTTACGCTAATATACTGTTATCTCATGTTGTGAATAAAGTGCATGCGCTCATTTACAACAATCTCATGTTATGAATAAAGTTGAACAGAAGCGGATTAACCTGTAGGCAAAGTAGGCAGTTGCTTTCGGCCCATCCAAAATTCAGCCCATGGAAATTGAACCCATGAAAAATCTTGTCACAGTAAAAAATATCAATCAGTAACTATAAGTTATATAACGAGAAAGAAGTCCAGAAAGGTCCGAGTTGCAAGCAAATCAACTTTAATTTTAAAAATGTTTTTGGGGAAAAATATCTGAAATCTTTCGGAAGAGGAAAGAGCAGTTCGCGCGCTTGTATCCAGAAAACAACAATTTTAAAAACATCAACCCTAACCCACCTCCTACTAAAGTTTTAAAAACAAATTCTCATGTTGTGAATAAATTTTATACACTCATTATCGATTACCGTATGTTGTAAATAAAGTTGTTTTACGTCAATTACAATTATCTTATGTTATAAATTAAGTGGATATATATGCTCATTTACAATTATCTCATGTTGTGGTGAATAAAGTCTTAAAGGGATTGTAAAGTGATTTTCTAATCTTTGTATGTGTATTGGGGACACTGATAGCATCAATTTGCGCCATACTATTAAAACTAACGCGTTTTATGACGTCACTGACCACTGACAGTGATCTTCATAGATCAATAGTAGCTTCCGGTAGATCACTGTCAGTGGCGTCATAAAACGCGTTAGCTTTAGTGGAATTGCAAGAACCACAGACGTCGGAATGGAAATTGAAATGGCGCAAATTGATGCTATCAATGTCCCCGATACACATACAAGGTTTAGAAAATCACTTTGCAATCCCTTTAACGCTCATTTCCAATAACAATGTGTTGTAAATAAAGTCGTATACGCTCATTTACAATTATCTGATGGTTCGAATAAAATGTACTAGCCCATTTAAATCATCTTATGTCTTTCCATTTTTAGGTTTTGGATTAGAGAATCTTGCATTAAGTAAACCAACTAGACATACAAGTGAATTTAGCGCAGATACATTTTCTTCTAATGCGGTTGATGGAATTCTAAGCACCAATTCCCCCCTTTGTTCTCATACCAAAATATCAACAGATACGCCCAGTTGGTTGGTGGTTGACTTAGAAGCTCAATATGAAGTTACAAAAAATATAGCTTTGTTGAATAGAGACTGTACTTGTGGTTGAGTATTTTGAATCTATCAAAGATATAGTTAATTTGTTCTTTATTATTTGCATCTATAATTTTTTTGCATTTATGTCTATAAGGGTAAGGACTTTGCATGGCAAAATACCGTTGTATAACAAATGGAGATCGATCAGCATAGTTCTATTGTGTTAAGCGTCTATTGCTATCCAGGAAAAGACCGAAATGACTCAATTTTCCTCTGCTAGTTCAACACGTCGGTAAAGCCGACAAAGAAAAAGACAAGTTGTCGGATTGGACCGAATTTTCCCATTAAATATTATTAGCCTATATATGCATTTCAAGTTTACGCAACGGGCTCATATCTTATTACTGTGACTAATATACAGTATGACCACTCTACAGTCACAAATTATCGTTTCTCAAATTAAATTGTAAGAATATTACTTTGTATCTTTTTTATAATGTTTTTTTAGGTTATAGGTTGAGAAATTTTACTGTTTCTGTTTGGGAATATGATCCTGGTCCTTATATCAAATATAACATGGTGGATACTGAATACCGTGTTTGTATCAACTACCCTTGGCCTTCTATAGCAGCGAGAGCCACCTGGACAAATTTAACATGTACGAAAATATGTTTGGGAAGATTCGTGTTGTTTGTGTTAAACAATCCAGACGTTTTAACAATATGTGAATTAGAGGTATATGGTAATGTATCGAATGGCTGTTCAACACAATACTTAGAAGGTAGGTTTAAAATTCAGATTTTAGACAGAAATTCAGAAATTAGACAGCTTATAACAGCATTTTAAACGGTTGGTTTCATAGTTTTCCTCATTCGAATGAGAATGTTAAAGGCAAATTGTCTTATCTCTTTTGTCTATTTTTTTTCCAGAAATGAAAATCAAGAAGTTGGAAGGTAAACGTTCAAGTCCACCAAATTGTCCACTCTTACCATATCAAGTAACCGATGTATATGACTGTATGCATCGATGTTTACAGATGAACAACTGTACGAGTTTTAATTATAGTCCTGATTTAATTATCACTGTTAATTGTCAATTAGTGAAATGTTTTTCACACCCTGAACAAGACTTTATTGAAGATTCTGAATGGGTTTGGCGATATTTTTCACATTAAAAGATTTCGTTGCAATACCAAAGCCTATATGTTTAAAACAGATAATGAAGAGGGCTGAAAAAAAAAGAGTTTTTTTTTTGGTTGGGCATGAGACATAATATTACTCCGTATGGTCCCAAAAAGAAGTAAAAATAATTGTATCTGTATTTTTGTATTTGTAATTGAATTCCTTGTTTGTAATGATTTGGGGTTCATTAGCTCCGGGAGTTTAATGAATTTGCGCTCAAACAGTTATACTTAGACCCCACTTTCACAACAGTACCCAAATCAATCACTTAAACCTCACATTCACAGCATTACCTAAATAGTCTCAGACCTCACTTTCAGTTTCACAACAGTACCCAAGACCTCACACTAAAGTACCGTACACACTGACAACATTTTCGACAACATGTTGCCCAAATGCCATGTTGTCGAAAATGTTATCAGTGTGTGTACAGTTTGGAAACATTTGGCAACATGTTGTCCAATTGAAGGCTAACATGTTGCTGAATAAATACAAGTTTATTTTTGTTGTCGAGATGCAAATGATGTTGCCGAGTTTTATCCAATCAGAAATTGACTATAAATCTGATGTCTGAAGTCATGTGATGTAAATAAATACGTGTTCAATAAAGTAAAAGACACACAAACCATTTCAAGTTTTTTACTGGTCCAATTTTATTTGATCCAAATAATGAGGATACTCTATAGCATAACATATGGTAAACGTTCATAAAAATAATCTTCTACAGAAAAACTAAGTAGTCCTAAAGTCCAACATGTTTCAAAGGCACAAAAGACCCCCTTCCTCAGGGACTGACACAAAATGGACCAGTAAAAAACTTTGTGAAATGGTTTGTGTGTCTTTACTTGAGTAAATAAATACGGAGACACCACCAATGAATGATAACATTTTGCTCAACATGTTGTCGAACTGTTGTCGTGTGTATACGTAGATAGAGCACCACTGTATTGGGTAATAATTCGCAAAGTTTTCAAGGAAAGAAGGGGGGTTCCTAAGCTGCCCCCCACCCCACCCTCCCGAAAGTAGTTGACTGGTATGTACCCCTCAATCGATTTGTGGCGCTTCTTGCTCACTATTTTGACCAAAGTGACGCTTCAGGGAATTGTCCTGAGAAGGACTGGTATACAGGAACCAATATTTTGTTGCCCAGATTTGTTGTCGAAAATGTTGTTAGTATGTACAGTACTTACGACATTACTGTCACAACAGTACCAATACATTAAATTGTTTTGTATTTAATTGTAAACTTTTTGAGAAGATGCGTCAAGAAGTAATCTTCAATTCTTGTAAATAAAATCTGACTTAACATTTAATTTTGAAAACACAGCCTTCATTGAATTGATTATCTATAGTAAATTTTACATTTCTATTTAAATACATCAGTTATAAAATAATTATATACATTTTCAATCCATACTAAATTGTGTAGGTAGACCACAAATCAGGAGCAACGAGAACATTTGCCATTACTTCGGATATAATATACCAACAGCATATCGGTAGTAAAATATTCCCCTTAATAGGCATTACTTATATTATGGATCATTAAATTACATAAAACAGAATGAAACTATTGATGAATATTCTATAATAACTGTTGCACAAAATGAAACTAAACAGAATAATATATCTTATAATATAATGGCGTCATAGTAATGGCCATTAAAAGGCCATATTTAACTTCCGGTCAGTCTTTTTGTTTTTAAACCAACGTCTATTAAGGTAAGTTCCGTGCGAATTGTCACAATATATTTTACAATACTCTTCAATCACGGACCATTCTCGATTAACTTTTCCGCATTAACCACTCTAGCACCCTTTTAATGTATGTTATCAAGTTTCCGGTATCATTTTCTGGTCCCACAATACCCAATAAGGTCATAAAGAAAAATATTGAAATAACCACTGAAAAACTTATAGTCATAAACATAAACACTCCAAATTGAAAAAAGAAAGAAACTTCGGCAAATAAAATAAATATGGAGGCTCCAATCGTTGTACAAGCACCAGCAAACACTGATATTCCCATTGATTCTAAACTATCACGAACACGTGACTTCCGGTCCTTAGAGCTACTTAATGTGTAACCCTCCGCCAAATGAACAATATAGTCCACTGATATTCCTACTAATAGTGACATATTCATAGATACAAAAGTCTGAAATATAAATAGAATTCTAAATCACATTTTTTCAGTTTATTTATCTTACGAAAGAAAAAAAATTACCACCAAGTAGACTCTGCAAGAAGATGGTCGACATATTATCTATATGCTATGTGCCATTGGCTCTCTAAAATTACATTTCCAAGAACACAGTTTTTCGCACGTTGGCATTTACAACAATCCGAATACAATTTTAAGACTCTAAAAACTTCACTTCGAGTTTAATATTTCAATTCATATAAGAATTATAGTAAAATGCGATTCAAAACTCTATGTGGTCAGAGAGTAATTTTGCATAACATAACGGACTAGTCGTATTGTTCTAAATAGTAGATGAAGATCACAATGCCATGCAGTTACATGTATCAAGCAGAATGAGATACCTGCACGGAGGATTGTCAATTAAAAGTAAACTTACTCCAAGTTTCCAACCAATTATAGGTAACATTCCAATTACACAAACAGTAACTAGACAAATAGTGAAGGCAGCTAACAAACTTGTTATTATATTATGTATTGAAATAACTAAGATAACAGTAGTTAAACCTAATCCTAATATTACACCAGTTATAGCATTTCTCTGAATTTCCTGAAATTTTAAATGAACATGATCAATTTAGTGATAGAAAATTAAATGTAACATTTCACTATATCTGAAATGACTGATGAAAGATATGACTCAAAGACTGAGATCAAGTGAAAGCTCTCTCCCATCCACCCTAGTTTAATTTTTAACCATTGAGTTCTTTAATTTCTTATGCTGTCAGCTCCCTTGACAATTCTGTAACCCGATTCGGCCCCTCCACTATTAATTCATAGAAACGACTGTATATTTGTTCCTCATAATAATTATTCCTCATGGAACAAACATTATTATAATAAATGATCTCTCTTATCATATAATATCAGGGTTAGGGTTAGGTCTTGTGTTATATAATGAAAGTTCCAAATGTAACAAATATTACATAACAAATGTTCTTTGGAACAGTTATTATAGTGGAACTTATATATCTTCACAAAACGTTGACACTATTATTGATAAGATTAGCTAAATAATTCCGTATTGGGCCTATAGGGAATAATCAACCAATTTTACACTAGGCCGCTATAAAGCGTTCCGTTCTCGGTCCGGACCAGGCCGCGATAAAATGTGACCATTAACATTAGGCCTACAGAAAATTCAAGTGGTCTGAGAACGGTTCTTCACGGTCATCTGAGCAACTCTGCTTGATGAAATTAAATTTAATGCCTTTCTGTTATCACGCTTATGTAATCAAGAACATCTGGATGTAATCAATAAATGTACTGAAGTGGCGAAAGTGGGAAAAGGTGAAAGTCGCTTATGCATGAGGTATGCGCAGTAAAGCATTCTCAGATCGGTCACCTCCCGAGGTGAGCAAGAATTGGAACCGTTCTCAGAATGCTTGTCTGTTTACATTACCCACATTCACCCGTTACGTTCTCAGAACGGAATATTTTTAATATTGTAAATAATATTGACAATATTAATAATAATAATATTGTAATAATAAATCTAAGAGACTTAGTGTAAAATTATATGATTTTGATTTTCCAATCGTCATTATTTTTTTCCTTTTATGTGCAGCAACATTCCACATTCGCCAGGTTATGGAGTATATGTGTCTCAATTAGTTCGATACTCTAGAGCATGTTCTTTCTACGATGATTTCTTAGCTAGATCGTAGCTTCTAACATCTAAGCTACTACTACAAGAACATTTACCAAATCGGTCAAAAAATCCACAAAATTGGGCAAATTATCATTAAAATTTGGGCAATAAGTCGGTTTGCCCCCCTGTTAAGTCGTGGGGCCCTACGGCTATGAGTCTGTTTGTGCTATGATTGCAAATGCTTTTACTTAACGATTCTTTTAAACTTACCCTCACGAAACTGTCGAGTTGTCACCTTATTGTTTTATAATTTTACAAGACACTACTCTTGTTTTGCCTCCCTCCATCTTTAGTATTAAGCAGCTATTACCGGTGTTGTTCTAGGCAGTATTTACTTGCCCTTCTTGTTTTGTAGTTTTGTGTATGTTTAACAGCTAGGACGGGTGTTGTGCCAGGCAGGGTATGCTTACTCTTCTAGACACCTGATACCACTTTTCATTATGATATACTTACTCATGTATGATTGATATAATTCCTCATGTGAAAAGTTCATAAGCTGTTACCTATGTATGTTTCATCAAAATGTCCTATTGGATTTCGAGTTTCGTTTTGCTGTTCGGATCGTTAGTACTTGGTTTCTTTATTGTAGTATAAAAGGGTTTATAAGTATAGGCAATTTAAATCGCTTCTGCTCTCAAGTCCATTAGTCATATAGATAAGGAACATGTGACCTACCCTCTGTGCATAGATCCAATTCCATGTTCCATAAGGTGAAATTTGAAAACCTTTCTGAAGAGTTTTGGGCATTGTCGACATCTGAAAGTATTGTTGGCAATTTCACTAAGGTATTTCATTATTTTATGAAACATAATATAGGTATATTATTTTCATTATTACAAAATGATGGTATGCATTATTTCAATTTTTAGTCAAACGTCTGTGCTTCTGTGGTTTTTCTTTAGAAATGAAAGAACCACAAACACTCGACTGAAAATTGTAACGGAACAAGTCAATTCATCAGTGTCTCCAATACCTTTTTGAAACCACTAAAAATTCCTTAAACCTGTGTGCAATAAATGTATAATCAAGTGAGACCGTCTAAATAAGTGACAAATTTAAGTCTTAGCCAGTATCATACACTGGTGGTATACCTATTGAACGTATTACTTAATTGTTGTGCTGGCACGATATATCGTTGTATCGATGTATCGCGATACGACATTCCACGATACGCGTATCGTATCGCGAGGTCGTGTATCGATACTTGACGATACCTCTCATTTCATAAAAGTGAGGATTTCACAATTTTTTTCTAACTGACTTGATTGTAATTGTTGGGAAATATTTTAAGACATGGATTTGGACCACTACTATCAACTAAATTACCAAATTAAAAAGTTTTAAAGCTTTGAATAAATAAATATTGAAACTTGAAGTGTTAATTTTTGCCCCTTTATCCCATATCGCGATACGTATTGTATCGTGACCTTTGTATCGCGATACGTATCGTATCGTGACATGGTTGGCAATACCCAGCACTACTTAATTGCCAAAGGAACCATACGAAAACAAACATTATAAGAATAAGACCACCCTATAGATTTCGTTTGACACGATAGGCCTACACAAGCTCGAAATAAGAGTATTTTACATGTCGTCGAGGAATATCGGCGACAATTCTATTGGTAGCAACATCTGGCATGTCTAATTAAAACGTGTACAATGTATATGCAAAGAACAAATATGTTTATCTGGTTCAAATCAAAAAACCAGTCTAGATGTTGACTCTTTTTTTTCCAGCTGTAGACGAACTTATTGAACAATTTCTATCTCATTAAAAAAACATATTCAACCATTAAACCACGCCTATTAAATACTCTGTGAAAAAGGCATGAATATTTAATTGTGAAATACGGAATATTTCGCATAAATTGTATCAGTTTCATTCGCATCAATTGGAAGACTAGCTTGTATATAACCCCATTTGCCTACTTACTTTATTTTGAAAAACTTTGAAAAAATACTTTTTATATGCTTTTGCTGTGTTAGCACCAAATGATTACATTTTCTATAATTTTCTGAGGAGGACCACTCAGCAAGAATGAAACATCTATGTTTTACAAGGATATCAACTTAAATTCCGTTAGGATCCTTTCTCCCAGTTTGTCGTTGGCCGAACCTCTTGGCATTGCTCTTTCCCGGATTATCCGTACCCATTTACAGCTGGGTGGACTGGAATTATGAGTGAAGAGGTCACTGGACCTTCACACACTGATTGAGAACCGATATATATATAATATATAAAGTATAAAGATTGAAGAACTATTATGCTTTATACCTGTTCCTTCATAAAACCTTCCCATGCCTCTACTAGTGGAATTCCTTCTTCAAGTCCCAGATGGAAAGCATCGATATCAGTCTCCACAGATATTGACACATATCTAAATTTATTTCCAACTTTGATTTCTAGAAAGATAAAATATCAATTTGATTTTGAAAGGTGGGGGTGATTCAAAAACACATGATGTAATTTCTTCAATCTCAGATGAGCATACTATAGCGGATGAACTAAACGAAAGCAACCTTGGGCACCATATTGACATCTCTATTTCTTCGTTTGGGTTCAGAAGCTAAGAATTATTTAATTTCGTGGTTAAAGAATAATGGTGAGATTGAAATTGTGAAAGAAAATAGTAAAGAGGATTGCCATTACCAGTAGGAGAAAACAACAAAGACATACCTGGTTTAGATACAATGGTTTGTGTGAAAGGACTTTCCATCTGACCCATAAGGTCATCATAGCCCACCAGTACAGCAGTGTTGTTCTTGACAAAATTACCAAGACTCCAAAGATTGAAAGCAGCCTTTATTTGAATTAGATTAAATTTATGTGATAATAATAACAATTAAGTATATGGTAAGGCTTTTCCATATAAGTTAGAAATAAATGGCATCAGAAAAAAAATTGAATATCGATAAAAATGTAAATTTTTCCTTCAAGACCCCTTTGCCATCTATTCCTCCATTCTAATATTTTCTCATTATATTGAAACATGCGTAAGCACTAATGTTTTCTTTTGGCGCTTTTTGGTTATGTTTAAGCATCAATGGGTATTACGTATATAATCTAAAAACGAACATGATACAACTTACATTAAGATATTCATTATAAGATGGTGTTATATTAAATAAAGTAAAATATTCAGGGAATATGTACTCTATCACCTTCTTTGTTTTCTCTAAGTCCCATGGTAAACGTGCATCAAAAACTTTTGGTGGAACAGCTTGCTATAAAGAAGTAAAATCTGTTTGATTAATAACTTGTAAATTGATGGGTATGAACAGATAGAGGGTGATTATTATATCGGTATGAAAAGTAATTTAAGTACGAGTATGGTCAAAAAACGTTATGAAAATGTGAGATGAAAAATTTAAAGCATTACATGTATGATCAAAATATCGAATAAGATTGCACAGATCACCGGACTGGGAAGATCTTTGTCAAAAGCAATATAAAGGAAAAGTCATGGCGATGCTGGATAAAATATGTCTGATCAAACGGACGAACAAATATCGAATCATATGCTTTGAAAAATATCGACACAATACCTGTAAATATTGGTCAATTTCTCGAGCAAAACATTTTATCTTCGGTAAACCGGTTTTATGGTCTATCTGTATTCTATATTTCTTTATTTCTTCTTCTGTCAGTGAAAACAATTTATCACATAATTTCTGAAATATTTTTTTATATTTATAAGGGCTTTTGAAAGAGTAAGTGATAATTTTCAGTTGGCAACAGTAAGTTGTCAATTTGAGCTTGGTCGAATTGCGTCACCATCGCGACACCATCTTTAGTATCTTTTGGGATAGTGACGTCATAAATGGTGCAATTCGATTTTAACATTTTTTTTCAAAAATAAAAAGTTTAGACAACCTCTCTTCAATTCCTGTAAGATTTAATATTAATGCTACCTGAAAGGATATCTGTGCTTCTGGCGAATTGGGGTTAAAATCATCGTCATATCTGTGAATTCCAAGACACTTGTAATCTCCGAAGAAACAATTACTTAAATCTTGCTCTTTAATTCCCCAAACTAGGTAAATATCACATGGCGTTATTGGGGAATCAGAAAAATCTATTGAATTATGTTTAAGTGTTGGTGTGAAAACTTCATCAGATCTTAAAAAATTAATCTGAAAAAAAAAAATAATGTTGAGTTTAAATATTTAAAGCGGTACTACGTCTTGGTCAATAAGAGTACATCAACAGTGTCCAAAGTATACAAACATAATCAAATAAACCCATAATGTATTTAAACATAATTTTCTAGATTTATCCCGATTATTTAGGTTATGCCACTAGGTTTGTCCCCTGATGAATATATACTCCTATTTACCAAGTTTGAAAATTTAATTTTTTTTGTTCATTCTAAGACGTAGTATCGCTTTAAGAATAAACTTTGTTAAGCTCATAAGGTGTTTGTTTGTACAAACATCCAACCATAGTCATTCATAATTTATAGTCTAGCAAACAGAAATCGAAAAACAGTAGGCTATTACCACATAATTTCATTCAATGCACACTGGCAATTAAACCCCCAATAATTCGAATAATGGCACTAAATCGCCGAGAAAACCTAATTTGTATACGAATACTATCATGTTATAGCCTATACTTACGTTACCACTATTTGGTTTCAATCTTGAACAAAACACAAACAACACAATAGCGACACTTCCAAAAAACGATAATAGAATCCATCTTATTTTTGTATGGGTAATGAAACGAAAGATTTGATTTTTGAAAAAGTTTACTGATATTTGATGTCTTGATTGTAAATAGTTGCTTGAATCGCTTGGCGTTTTCCTGATTTGTGGTAAAAAGGAACACAATTTTTGCCACCATTTTCGTATTTTCACATGATAGAACATTACAACTGTAGGAAAGAACACAATGACAGATATATAGTCAATTATGACTAACACAGCAGAAAATATTCCAAATGATTTCATTAATAAAAGATGTGAAGATGCAGTGGACGCAAAAGCCACCATGGTAGTCAAAGACGTAACCAGCATGCTCACAGCTGACTTCCGGTACGTTCCAGAAAGGCGATGTGCCAAGGACGGAAAACTTGTAACACTTGATGATTTCCAGGTATCGAAGAATACAAATAAATCATCAGCACCGATTCCAAGTATAATAAACAAGGCCAAAACGTGAAAAAATCCAAAGTAACGAAAACCTAATATATATCTATAAAACAAATTGGTGGCTAAGAAACTGGATAAGATACTTATTACAGCCCAAATTGTTACCCATAATGTACCAGTATGAAACCACATATAACAGAATATAAATACGATACTTCCAATAGCATATTTTACATCGATAAAGACTTGGTCTTGTACCACCTTGGTAAACAATAACCTGTTGTAGTAAGAGATTTCTAAAAGTTCACTCGATTCTCTAAACCTATCCAGAAATGGTTTTATTTTGTCCTTCAAGAACGATGTCAAGTTTTGCAAACTCTCTTCAAAAGGCATGTTATATTTCTTCTCTAACGTTGAATGATCAAATGGCACGAGCATTCGAACTGTTCCTGCAAAAGCATGTGTTAGAGTTATATTTGTGTCTTTAGGCAAAGCATACTTCACGTGGAATTTTGTTTTGTTGTTTTTAAGGGCACTGTACAGAATTTGGGGTATTTTTGCAAAGTTTGGATCGTTGAAAATAGGATCTATATTTGATAGAGATCCGTCAAATAGTCTAAGAATGGAATTGGGAGGAACGCAATGGTTCGACGATGGCAAAATATTACAATAATCGCCATAGTGTTTTATTGACGTAATTTGCGATTCAATCTTTTTCATATCTTCTATCTTGTCTTTTGTCAGAACATTTCCAGTTTTGGCAATGATGACGATTTCCATATAATCTTTACCACTAGCAATGAATGGAACTTTTATTCCATCTACTTCGTGTGGATAATTGTAGCTTTGTGTCCAAGCTAAATCTCTCTTAATCCATGGTTGATTATCTAAATTCACCGGCAATTCTTCAAAATTTGTTGGGAACACGTCACACCCTAACTGCAAAAGGATCACGGTTGTTGCAACTATGAATATGTGTCCTGCTATTCCCAGGCCTGAAATAAATACAGTGAATTGATAATTTAAAAAAAAATAGCGAGGGAGGGATGCAATGCGGGAAGACGAGTTAACGCCCTATCTTGAGTTTTACTGTCAAAAATAGCTTTTTCTTTTGCTTAATAAATGCCATTTTTCATATAATTTGATGTGATTTTTTGTTCGGATGACTATGTGAAAAATATATTTGGGGTCAGTAAAGAAATGATCGTAAGAGTTAATGACAAAAAACAAAATTGAGAACCCATGCTTAAGAGATTTAGAATAGAAATTGTACACTTCCCTTGAAAAGAATGCAATTGTGCATTTCATTTAAAAAAACACTTACCGAAAGCCACAGAAGGCCATTCAGCAACAAATCTACAGAACCAGATTGGTTTTGGGAAAATTGTCTGTGATGCATCGTCTTCTTGTCTTAATATAAGTTCGTCATCACTACCATCATTTGGATCCCCGAAATCTCCATCTGCTATATTGATCAACTGAACGTCGGAATCGTGTTCAATTACTGAATTGTCGTATACATGAGGTACATCGTCCTCGTTGTTCTCAGGTGACTCGCTTGAACCAGGCATCATCGGTGTGTTTAGCATTGTTAAATCATTACCACGTTGTTGTTCCTCGCATGCCAAATCATCTACACTGATATCATTATAGCTTAGAACATCTGACGACATAATTATTCGTCACATTTCATGTCTAACTATCAACCACTTTTCACACTACTATGATAAATTAATGATAATATGCTCCATATCCTTTTTTAATTAAGCTTTATATGCAGTCATATTCAGATGGCTTTATATACACGATTTATAGCTATGTCACAAAGAGTATTGAATTGAATCTTGGAGATCATTACTCCAAGATTGAATGAATGAACATGCTCACTATGTAGTAAATAAACAACTTGTTGATTCCAAGATTGTGACCCCCTTAAGTCAAGATAGCTGTACTTCTACTTATATTATGACAGTTGTAACACACAATTCAATTTAGTTACTATAGTGCTTGGATTTTCAACTGGGGGGACATGTCCCAGACTTGAACATTTGGACATTTTCCCAGGGACACAAAGTGAGCTATAGGTCTGAAAAATTATGAAATATTTTGTATTATTTGGGTGGATATGCATCGAGGGTCCACAGCCCGCAACAACTTTATATAATATGCCACAATTTAAGTTTGTATTAAAAAGCAAAATGAACAAAAGACTTTATCATTCTTTGTTTTTGATGACTTCCCGGGACAATTCAGGGGACATGATCATTTTCTTGTGCATAATCACTAATACAAACATTCCATCCATTCCATGCTGTATGCATACAAGCCCAGGTTAAATCAATGATGATTTAACTCACAGTTTAATTTTAACCCTTAGTCATTTTTTTATGCCTATGGACCCTAATAAGACAAATTAACATCCAACAAACCTTTTTGCAGGAAATTTTCACAAATTATACATGTTTAGAATACTCATAGTGCAGCAGTTAAGCAATGCACTGCATGTTCACATAGATCTAAAGTTGTATTATGCCAAATTTCAAGTTCCTACCGTGAACGGTTTGGGTATTAGAGCACTTTTAGTGACGCCATACAAATGTCATTTAGTGCAGTTTTCCTCTCCGAAACCGGGAGAAAACAAACTTAATGTTCACTTCTTAATAGCATTTTTTTTCAATTTTGCCAAGTCAAACACTGTCTGCTGTATTATTTGGAACCAAGAAGACAATTTTATCAACATCGGTTAAGGCTGTGCATAGCTAACCCTGTTTTCCCAGACTTGAACTCTCTTTTGGCCATTCGCGAGTAGGGTGAAACTTTCATTTGGCCCATTTAACCGACCTTAAGTATTTTTTTCTTTATGCCTTTCCTGAGCTAACCCTAGTTTGCTTTCCAAAAAAAAAGAGTTACCCCTAGGGTTAACCCCAAGCTAACCCTAGGAAATTTAGGTTGTAACATAACGACTAAGCAATGTTACGAAAGCACAGGTACAGGCATGTGGGCATAACCTCTAGTAGTCTAGTGAGAGAGTAACGATAGTGCAGTTAGTTAAACAATTTAATTATATAAGTATGAAAAATATAAAAGAATAATTGTTCCCAGAGGAACCTTCAGCAATTCAATGTCATGAAAGAAAACTTTTTTGGGTTATTGATTAACGTGCAGTACAATTACTTTATATTGTCACAGACAGGCTATGGTTGTTGGACCTTTTGTTGTTCAGTTACTTGAAACGAAAATATTATTTATTTACATGTGTATTTCTATAACTTAAATGTAAAGCAGGAGAATATTGGCACTCCTAGGAAAATAACTTCCATCGACTAGACCAATTAATAACATGGCGTTATTGTGTATTCATTGGGTTTTGTTGAATTTATTTGGATATTGGAATACCAATCAAATAGTGGGTAAGTGATTTTATCTGACAATATAATATATGCATATGTCACATAAATAAATCACCCTAGAACCTGGATTTTCAACTGATTTTCTCAAATGTATCCGATTACGAACAAGAAAATGACCATGTCCCCTGAATTTTCTGTGGACACTGTACGCATTTTTCCACCCAGATAATCACTTTTTTTCGAACCTGTAACTCAATGTGTGTCCCCGAGAAAATGTCCAAATGTTCCCGGTCTGGGATGTGTCCCCTAAGTTGAAAACCCAGGCCAATTAAACTTTTTCCTTTTACAAACTCCAATTGGAGTTTGTCCTATAGAGCAGTTTTAAATTATCTTAGGAGAAACTTAAATTGAACTTTGTCCTAGAAAAATTTTATATCCTCATGTACAAGTTTAAGGACAAACTTCAATTGATTGATTCCTTCAAATTTAACATTATTTTTCCAAATTCAAAATTATTTTTTCTAAAATCAAAATAAAAATATTTCAAATTCAAAATTAAAATTTTAAATGCAAATTAAGATCTCAAATTCAAATTCAAAAAATTAAAAACATATCTTATTTTAGCTTCTGTAATATACAGGTGGAAATTCAAGTATTTTGAATTAAAAAAGGTGATAATTCTATAATATTTGATTAAAAACATATATTTTCACTTGGTTGGAAATTAATTTTCACCCAAGTGATAATTCAAGAATTTTGAATTAAAAAAGTTTATTTCCACCCAGGTGAAAATTAACTTTTTGTATTCAAAATCAAGTTTGATAATTATATTCCACTTTTATAATTCAAAATTAACAAAAATAAATGATGTCGTATACGGACCACCGTAATAATGTAAAGGAACATTACTTAGTTTTATGGGTTTTACCACCGTAAATTACAGGTTAATATTAAAAAACGATTAAAAATGTTTTGTAAGCGTGGTAGTTTTCTGGATTTTTCAGTTACGCTAGCTCTCTGCAACATATCACGGTAATGAACAGCGGCCATTTGACCGGACTACATCAAAGTTTTCACCTAATCTCGTGTAGTTCAAACATCAGAGACTGGTCATTCGAGGCTACAGGTATTTGTAAACCAAGAACATGAAAACAAACAGACATGTATTTAAAATGATAATAAAATGCGTTATTGGTTAACAGATAGTCACGATGTAGCATCAAATGCACAAGCAAGTTTCAGAATATTCCTCCATAAAATATATTGCCTTGAACTATATTTTTGTCGCGACGTTACAAGCAAGAAGTAAAGCGTCAAAGTAAAGAGTCTCGCGCATGAAAACACAACGAAAAACACCATTCATTACCGAGACAGATTATGGTTTACGGAAACTGCCGAGGATTGCCGATTGAGGTAATCTGTTGACTTTACACAATTAATTGGTGCCTCTCCCTCTTGGCCATCAATTTCTGACAGACATAATTATTTGAATTTTAGAAAGGTCTTCAATATTTTAATCAAGCCTTTAAATCGCATATTTTATATGTATTAATTTTTGACTACATTGGCTTATAAATAACACATGTGTACAATTTGAATCAGCGAAATCACGTCACGAATTTAACGTAGCGCTAAAAGCAAGTTCGTGTCCTTATACCATGCATGATAAGCAGGGAACGAACTTGCTTTAGCGCTAGCGCTAGATAAGACGCGTGGATTAAAATTGCATTGTGTTGTAAATAAAGTTGTAGTAGGGGAGACCGGGGCTAGTATGGCCACTTTTTGGAAAATGCGCTTTATATAGAAAACTAATAAATAAATCTCCCCGAAATTAACCAGAATGAAAGACCTTTAAATCGCCCTCAATACGCATTGTACCATTTTTGCCTACTATCAGCGGTCCATGAAAAAAATATCATAAAAGTCGAAAGGTCAAAGTGACCGAACGTGCCCCGGGTCGGCCACTACCTGGGGCAAGTTCGGTCACCTGGGGACAAGTCCAGCAGTGAAATGAAAAAGAGGCTTAATTTCATCAAAATTGTACGTAATCAAGCAATAATAATACACCAGTAGCACCAAGACCTAATATCATCCATTTTATTTGTCAGAGTCACAGTTCTGGCAGATGTAACTGACCATGCCGTGGGTGTTTGTACACTGTTTGTGTAAGAACTATTGTGTTTGTTATAGATTGGAACGTTATGGTATCATCAGAAGCTGTTGGTTGACGTGGCTTTCAAACAGCGGCATTGTAATACGCTTCATTGTGCTTTATTGATAACATAAATATTATTCATACATATTACTATAGGGGTAAGTTCGGCTAGTGACCGGTTCTGTTACTGACCGAACTTGCCCCCACTAAAATATCCGGACTTGCCCCGATCCGAACTTTTCCACAAATCATCTGATATCATGTGACTGGGTCAACTAATTGAGAAATAATTATAGTTGAAATAATCAGGCATAAAGGTATGGCGAGAATTTTTACTTACCAGGTCAAAATTCAAGAATCTCGTGATAAAATCAAGGCTAATCAACGTCAACCTGCCATTTTAAGCTTTTAATTTAAGAGTTGGTCCGATGACGTCACTCTACCGACAGGCGGCAGTGGTTAAAATAAAATTGTGGCGCGAGTTATGAATGAATGACGGACATGCCCCATAGCCGAACTAGCCCCGGTCTCCCCTACGCTTATTTACAATTATCCTGTGTTATAAATGAAATCGTATAGGCCTACACGTATTTACAATTATATCATGTTGTGAATAAAAGAAAGTTGTATCGGCCTACGCTCATTTAGAATTATCATATGTCGTAAATAAAGTGTAAACGCTCATTTACTAGTAAATGAAGTTGTATACGCTCATTTACAATTATCTTATGTCGTAAATAAATTTGGTTTCTTTTTTTAGTTTTTGGATTAGAGAATCTTGCATTACTGAAACCAACTAGACAAACAAGCAATTATGACAGTGAAACATTTTCTTCTAAGGCAGTCGATGGAAAACTAGGCATCGGCCACGAATATTGTTCTCATACCGAAGTACCAACAGATACACCCAATTGGTTGGTGGTTGATTTAGAAGCTCAATATGAAGTTACAAGTATAGCAGTGTTAAATAGAGAAAGAGAATGGAGTTGAGTATTTTGAATCTATCAAATAGATACTGAATTTGTTCTCTATATTTGCATCTATATAATAGAATATTTGTAAATAATTGTATTTAGAAAATGTCTATTACAAGCAAGGTGGTTTTAGTGTGTTATGCGTCTTATGCGATCCAGGAATAGGCCAACATGAGTTTACTCTGCCAGTTAATCAATTAAGATTCCTTAACGGTTGAACATCGAAAAAGATAAGTTCAATGTCCCCTTTTGGCAGCATAGCAACGGTATATAGCCTACAATCTAACCGTTACTTGCACGAGACGCATTTTTCGTCATTACAATTTACATAGGAATAGAGGTTTCTTCTCTACCAATCATATTATTTCAAAAATATCATTTCGGGCAAATTAACACTGCCATTTCGACATTATCAGGAAAAAATCCCACCTGAAAACTTTGAAACTCGCTTTTACATTTGAAATGGATATCTGAACACATACTAGTATCTTTTTGTCAAGTTTCAAATCGATAGTTCAACGCGAAATATTTTCTAGTCATATATGAAAAGAAAGCTGTGTCATGCAAGCAACGGTTAGATCATTAAGATCATATACCGTTGCTAAAGCATGGCTAAAGGAACATGTCGTGGCAGAAAATCCACCTAGTGAAAAATATCCAGTCGACTACATTTTCCTACAGTCGAATAATATTGCCTATCGTTCCTCAATTGAAAGAATATTAGTTTGCATGTTTTCTATAAAAAAAAATTTTTTAGGTTATAGGTTGAGAAATTTTACTGTTTCTGTTTGGGAATATGATCCTGGTCCTTATATCAAATATAACATGGTGGATACTGAATACTGTGTTTGTATCAATTACCCTTCTTCACCACAGGCAGAAACCTGGGCAAATTTAACATGTACGAAAATATGTTTGGGAAGATTCGTCGTGTTTGTGTTAAACAATCCAGACGCTTTAACAATATGTGAATTAGAGGTGTATGGTAATATATCGAATGGCTGTTCAACACAATACTTACCTGGTAGGTTTAAAATTCAGTTATACTCTGCTATTAATGTAGTGATATAGTACAATACGCATTTGATCTGCTAGCCGATGCCAGTGCCTCGTCTAAGGAATTGTTACTGGGCGGCAGTTAATTAAACAGGCGAAGTTGAAAACTAGATCGCCGGAAATGCAATCAGTGAAACAGACACACATAGTCTCTATGAAATGCGGCGATATTTGATATTTATTTGAAACTAAAAACGGCGAAAAAAACAACAGAATAATTATTCCGAAACATTTTATTCACGACAACCAGAACATCATCATCGCCGTCATCACAAATTTCTAATGTTCAGCTTAGAAACTATGTTCTGACGAAAAGAACTGCTCAAAATTCTCTGTCTTGATAGAGTCCCGTGTCAGGCCATGTTCCCTTGACCTTTTATCGATCTTAATTTCTGTGTAAGAATATAGGACTGCCGACAGGGACTGACTTTTGTGTTCACTGGGCGGCAGTGCTGCCGCCTAGTCACAGTGTTACTCGAGGCACTGGCCGATGCAGTTCGTTTTCTGAAAGACAGTTGAACAATGAACATGCAATTCGTCAACAATTAAATAAAAAGTTCCCTACCGGAAGTGACGCTTGCCAAACCAGTCTAGCAGATGACGTCATTGATCTTACGAGAAGATTTCCTCACATATTAAGTAAGACATCTAAATTGTTAGCTAATAACAGATTTTAAAACAGTTTAGCGCATACAATGCCTCATCCTTGGAACATATAGGCCTACAACGAAACAATTCAGTGATCCACATCGTCTTTAAAACATCGGTCTAAGTTGTTTTAACATTGGTCCAAGTTGTATTAAACATTGGTCTAAGTTGTATTTAACATTGGTCCAAGTTGTATTTAACATTGGTCCAAATCGTTTTTGAAATGAGTTGAGTCTTAAAAAATGATTTCTTTGAAAAAGAATAATAAAGGTTCTTTTTCCAGAAACGAAAATCAAGAAGTTGGAAGGTAAACGTTCAAGTCCACCAAATTGTCCACTCTTACCATATCAAGTAACCGATGTATATGACTGTATGCATCGATGTTTACAGATGAACAACTGTACGAGTTTTAATTATAGTCCTGATTTAATTAACACTGTTAATTGTCAATTAGTGAAATGTTTTTCACACCTGGAACAAGACTTTATTGAAGATTCTGAATGGAATTGGCGATATATTTCTGTGCAATATTAAGTCTATATGGCTTACAGAACAGATATTATTTGTGACCGAGGGTACAAGCGAGTGATCTATTTTAGTTTACATCTGAAAAGTTTGTTTTGTACAAATCATTGCCAGCAATATGTTTATTAATCAATTTTCCAAGAGAAGACATTAGATTTAGACGGCTGGTAGGCCTTCATGTTAAAACAACCACGTGAATATCCTTAAAAGATTTTCACATATTATTTACTATGTTAAAGGGGCAGTTTTTTTTTTTTCGTGAACAAGTCGAAAATATTTCTTAAATATGATATTGGCCCGTATGCACCAAAAGATATCAGATTAAGAAGAATAGAATTATTTTAAACTTTAAACAGATTTAGTTAATTGTAATTAAAGATAATTCTACTTTTTATATGCAACAACTGACAACTAACTAAATATAAATTTTCCATTCGAACAACACACTATACAAAATTATTATATAATATCACAAAAGAGTGTAAAGCATGGTCACTAAGATTCTATTGACTCTCATCTGTGTTTTTTTTTTTTTGTGTGGCAGTTATCACCAAATATAAGGCCTAGTTCATACGTCGTACTTTTCATGTGCCGAAATCAATCTTTGCATTTAGCACATGAAAAGTTCGACGTTTGAATTCATTTGGTTCGGCATGTGCCTTGGCTAATAATTCGTGTCGACCTGCCGATCTACCCGCCATCTTGGATCGAGTAAAACGACGTGATTTCAGACGTCGAAGTTATTGTCTGTCGAAATTAAATACTAAATTATGCAAATGATATTACAATGATATTATAATAAGGGATTCCCCAAAATTCTTTTCACTGCGCATGCGTTTTACGCCATTTTATCTTAAACCAAAAAGATTGATTCATACGTCGATCTTCTTATGTGCCGAATTAAATGTATATGACAACAGAATTTTTTTTAAAGCAATAATCGCTGTTTGTTTCTAAACAGTCAGCTACATTTACGAGAGCCCGCAGTCGATATTCGTGATATGCTGTTTCACCAGGAAATGAAAACTTTTACAGACCCCCAATCCTCTAAAGAATGCGGCCTTAGGCAATAGAAATCAACGCTTGTCGCTGAAGGAAAGTTTCAGGGATTCTCTTCCTAACTTTATATTGAAATTCAGGGTTGATTTCCTTTCCTTGGCTGCTCTCTCGTTAACGAAATGCGACGCACATATAAGGCAATTTCTCGACAACATTTACGCTATCTGATAGATATATATCTGAGTCACCACCACCATCATCATCACCTTCCCCGGTTACTAAAAAAATATATTTTTCTAACGAAGATTTTTCAAAATACACGTCATGAAAAAGTCTTGTGTTTTGATGTTCCACCATGAACAAAAAAATTAAGTTCTCAAACTTGGTCAATCAGAGTATATTCATCAACAATGTCCAAAGCATACAAACAGAATGCAAAAAAAACATGAAACTATGTAAATTTCCATAATAACAGTTTACAATTGATAAACGCCTTAAATTTGATTAAGGGTTTTTCAATCATTGTATATAAACATAGTTTTTCTGGAATAATTATCAGATTATTTAGGTAATCTTTTGTATAGTTATGCAACCAGTGAGTTAATTTGTTCCCCAAGGTTTGCTATCATAAATACTATCTGATCCATTTGAGCATTATCAGGAGAGCTTATGGTATTTTCATCTTGTCTGTCATCGTAGGGGCTATTTTTATCGGGTATGATCACAATTTGATCACAAGATAATACACAATGCCATTGAAAGATTAAGATAATACACATTACTGTGAATACTGATATCAGTGTAACTATATCCTCCTACAGTCGCAGATTATTCAGCTGCCAAGAAATTTGTTGTTGTATTGGCTTAAAGCTATTGTAAAATGTTTAAAGAACTTTTTAAGCCTCCAATTCGTTCTCCTCTTACATCAATTCCACAGGGTATTTTGTAATGCAATCTAGAAATAAAATCTATAAATTCATCATTTGTCATTGATATCGAAACAATAAACATATTTATTTACATGCAGTACAATGAGTGAATTTTGTTACAGGCCTAAAAATATAATAATAATAATAATAAAATCTTTATTAGAAATCCAGTTACCAGAGGTAATCTTCCCTGGAATCTACTAACTACAAATAACATATATACAAAGAGTCATCGTAAAAATGTTGACATATTTACAGGAGAGACAAAAATAATTATAAGTAGAAAAATGCTTATACATATAAGAGGGGATCTATTTACTGACAACATTTAACATAAAAAGGTGAAAAAGTAACATGGTTTAAATGTATTATATCAAATTATTATAACTGTAAGGCAGAATAATAGAATATTATAAAAAATGCTTCAGTAATATGAAATAACAATACAAGGAGAAACAATCAGAAGATAATATGAATAAAACATAGTTGCAATAATAGAAAATGAAGATTTAGTCTGCAATCGGCATCAGCTCCTTCTTTAGTCCTACTTTAAAATGATGCAACTCAGAAGACAATTTTAGACATTGGGGTAGGGAATTCCAAAGTGAACTTGCCTTATATTTAAACGTTCTTTTCATTGCCTCGAGACGGCATTTTGGAATGTACAAAGAATTGTTGATTTCTGAACGTAGACAGAGAGTTGTAGTTGAAATTGAAGATTGTAAACAAAGGTAATTTTGAAAATATTGAGGACATTTTCCATTCATAATTTTGTATGTCAGTATCCCAGTGTTATATTTAACTCGTTGTTCGAGAGGAAGCCAATTTAATTGAGAAAACAAGTCTGCCGATCTTGCATCAAAGTTCGCGTCAAGGATACTTCTCGCCGAGCGTTTTTGAAGTTTAAATAGGGGGGCAAGTTTATTTTGGAATGCATTACCCCATACAATGCTACAATAATCTAAATTAGATAAAATATATGCATTGTAAAATAATATACGTTGATTTAAGTCTAGGTTAATTTTTATTTTATTGAGAAGGTAAATTTTAGAAGATATGATAGAGGAAATTTTATTTATATGTTTACCCCAGTCTAAGTGATCATCTATTGTTACACCTAGTAATACTGCTTCAGAGACATTTTCTAGGTCAGTGTCATTAATGGAGAGAGTTAAAATTTTGTCACGTTCTTTATCAGTTTTTATAAGCATGCTTTTTGATTTGTTTATGTTCATTACCATACCATTATCGTAACACCATTGGTTAATAATGTCTAAATCTTCCTGCAATAATCTTTGAATACTGTCAAGATTTTTATCAGAAAGATGTATGGTAGTGTCATCTGCAAAAATTTCGGGCGTTGAGTTTTTAGTGAAGAGTGGCAGATCGTTTATGAAAATCAGAAATAGGAGGGGGCCAAGTATAGATCCTTGTGGGACCCCACACTTAACCATCCTATTAATGGATTCAGTTTTTCCAAAACATACTCTTTGTTGACGGTTATTGTTGTTGGACTTTTTGTTATTCCGTTACTTGATCCAAAAATATTAATTTATTATTGATCATACATATAACATTTTGTCTCTCATTATTTTTAAATGTGTATTTCTATAACTTAAGTATAAATGCAGGAGAATAAATTGGCACTCCTAGGAAAATAACTTCCATCGACTAGACTAATTAATAACATGGCGTTATTGTGTATTCATTGGGTTTTGTTGAATTTATTTGGATATTGGATTACCAATCAAATAGTGGGTAAGTGATTTTATCTGACAATATAATATATGTATATGTCACAGTTGAAAGTAAAATCCAGGGGAATTTAAAATCACCCTCAAATCTGGGTTTTTAACTGGTTTTCTCAAGTGTATCGGATTACGCACAAGAAAATGACCATGTCCCCTGAATTTTCTGTGGACACTGTACGCATTTCCACCCAGATGATCACTTTTTTTTCAAACCTGTAACTCAGTGTGTGTCCCCCAGAAAATGTCCAAATGTCCCCAGTCTGGAATGTGTCCCCTAAGTTCATAGGCGTACGAGCTGGGGGTGCAGGGGGGCAATTGCCCCCTCCCCCCAGTGATTTTCATGAAGGAAATTTAAAAAAATAAAATCGTTCGGAAATGATGTGATCAAGCAGATGGCGAGAAGTTTTTTGAATTAGGGTTGGGAGTAAAGGTTGTAACTTTGTACTAATGACAAAGTTACGAAAGCACAGGCACAGGACGTATAAGTTTAATGTTCTTTTTAACAAAATGTGTTAGCAATATATTAAGTGATTTGGTTGATTGAAAAGAAACAAGTTAGTATTAAATGGTAGGTACAGGGTTAAAGTTTGATAAAGGTTAATAATTGTGATGCTAATATGCATTGAACTGAAAATCAAAAAAACAAACTTGGACCTAAAAGAGATTCACATAATCTATATTTACGGAAAATAACTAAATCATTACTGAAAATACAAAGTCATAAATATAATTAAAACAGCTTCAAATTTTCTAAAATAAAGAGATACAATTAATTGCTACAGGTAAAGAAAACAATTGTTTCATACTATCATATATAATACGGTTAATAAAAATGAGAAGATAAAATTAAAATTTCACTCTATGTCATCGGTGTTGAGAGAAAACTCCTTGTTTAGAATTGTTTTGTTCAGAAGTAAAACTATGGATTTTTTTACAAAATATAAAGTAAATGGATATATAGTGGGAATTCTATCACAATATATGACTGTGAATATGATATGTTGTTATGAGAGATTAAGTCAAAGTCAATTTCGGCAATCTACCGTGCACAAGGATGTCATTTAAATTCTTATTTCTTTTGTGGGCAATGACCAAATCATTATTGAAGACAGAAGGAAATTTTTCTTGTAAATCGTTGTAGAAATTTTTGATCAATCGAGGAGCTTGTGAGGTTGTACTATTGAACAGAACAACAAAGGGTATAATATGAAAATCGAATTGAATGTTAATTCCGGAAGGGTGCATTGTTTGTAATTTATTGATCCAGAAGTTTTCTCTAATAAGACGAACCTTTTTTGGTTGAATATTTGGTTGATAAAAACATTGTTCAATTGGTGTGATTTTGAGATGGGTTATATCATGATCTGGTTGGTTGAAATGTCGTGCTAGTATTTTATCTCGTTTATTTAGATTAATATCAGATTTATGTTGAAAAAAACGTTTTCTAAGGCTGTTTTTAGTCTCACCAACATATTGTTCGTTACATTTTAAACATGAAATAAGATAAATGATGTTTTCACTCGTACAGGTTAGTTTTTCGTTTATGAAGAAAGTAAGATTGTTTGTTTTATTTGAAAATCTGTCACAAGGAAGAAAATAAGGACAAGTACCACAGCGAGAACTAAGACATGGGGTAGAGACATTGTTAGGGTTGTGGAAAGTTAATATGTTTTCTTTTGCTCGTATTTCGGCCACAGTAGAGCTCTTAATACCTCTAAGATATCGCCTAGAATATCCTCTTTCGCGCAACGTTTTGAAAACTAAAGAGCACGCCTCCTCGAAGTCCGTGTAACGCGTGCAAATTCGGTAAAAGCGTAAAATTTGAGATTTTATTATGCCAGAAAAAGTATGTTTTGGATGAAAAGAAGATTTGAACAAAAGTTGGTGGGTGTCGGTTTCTTTAAAAAATACTTTAATATCTAATTTGTTGGTTTCAGGAAAATTGGTATCTTTAAAAACGGTTGTATCTAAGAAGTCAATGCTATTTTCGCTAATGTTCGCAGTTAATTTTACAGAAGGATGGTAGGAGTTAAGAATGTTGAAATATTCCCAAAATTCTTCAATAGAGTGGGTCCAAATGAGAAAGATATCATCCAAAAAGCGTACATAGAAAATTGGTTTTTTAGGGCAAAGAGGGGAAACCTCTCTCTCCCATTCTGCCATGAATATATTAGCATATGAAGGAGAAAATCGTTTTCCCATGGCAGTTCCAGATGTCTGAAGATAAACTTTTTCATTGAATATGAAATCATTCCGTCTAAGGCAAATATCTAAAAGGTCAATGATTTCATCATCGGGTCTTTCAGAGTCCGGCTTTCTATCAAAAGCTTTTCTCACAGCTTGGAGTCCGGAATCATTGTCAATTCGAGTGTACATACTTTGAACGTCTAACGAAACCAAAAGTGCATTTGTAGGAACATTAAGTTGTTTTATTTTTTGTACGAAGTCATTTGTATCTTTTAAATAGGCAGGATGTTTAGAAGCAAGAGGCAAAAGGAAATGATCAATATACTCGGATACTCTGTAGGACTCACTTGCACAGTCCGAGATAATTGGACGACCCTTGGGAATTTTATGCGGCTCAAACCATTCTGTTTCAGGATTCTTATGTATTTTTGGTAGTGTGTACATATGGCGTTGTCTGGGGGCTGCGTCAGGTTTCAGATACTTAAATTGTTTTTGGTTTAAAAAGTCTTTGTTCATTAGATTTTTGAGAATTCCTGTGATCATGGTAGCAGTTTCGTGGTAAATTGAATTTGGAAGAATAGAGTAATGGGCAGTATTGCCTAATTGCGCTTCTGCTTCTTTGATATAATCCTGCCTATCTAAAATGACACAACAACTACCCTTGTCACTTTTCTTAATAACAGCTGATTTGTGGGGGTCGACTTGTCGGGCATATATATTTCGTTGTCGGGCAAGTTAGCATTAGTTATCGGGCAAATTGGTTTTGCCCCCCCCCCCCCACCCCCCGCTCAATTAACTTTGTCCTAGAAAAATTTGAAATCCTCATGTACAAGTTTAAGGACAAACTTCAATTGATTGATTCCTTCAAATTCAACATTATTTTTCCAAATTCAAAATTATTTTTTTAAAAATTCAAAATAAAAATATTTCAAATTCAAAATTTAAATTTTAAATTCAAATTAAAATCTTAAATGCAAATTAAGATCTTAAATTCAAATTCAAAAAATTAAAAACATATCTACGGTGGCCCGTATACGACATCATTTCGATTTTTTACTTTTGAATTTATATTTTTAGTTTCCAATTATAAACTTGACTTTTTATTTAAAAACTTGACTTTTCACCCAGGTGAAAATACTTTCCACCCGAGGTGAAAAGTATTTGACTTTTTACTTAAAAACTTGACTTTTCACCCAGGTGAAAAGTACTTTCCACCCAAGGTGAAAAGTATTGGACTTTTTATTTAAAATCTTGATTTTTTACTTTATTTTTTTCTACTTTTCACCCAGGAATATCACGTGGCTCTTTCTCTCGTGTTTATTTATAGTGGAAAATGTAAAACATTGATTGATTTTCATAATTAGACCTTGTATATTTCTACCAGCAATGTTAATCTGCTCGAAATTCAGACCTTGGTGCTGCTCTGATAGAGCTACACTACATTCGGGGGGGATCTTAACATGGCAACAAAGAGTAGCATGGTTGACTTGCCAATTGAGGCTTCAGATCTTTTTACTGATTTTGAAGCAGTGGTGAAAAGATATTTTGGACTTGGGCTAACTTACACAGAAATTATTGGTTTTTTACAATTACATGGGGTAACCATAAGCCACCGTCATATACAGCGAAAGTTTCCTTCCGGTGCCTCTGATATCGACTTTATATGATAGATAGTCAATGACATTGTGTTATAATAAAATGATATCAATGAATCTTGCTTCATTTTCTTTTTGGGGATATTCTATAGGTATTCAAGCAGGGGTGTACGCAGGACACTCACGGTTGCAGAACCTGAATACTTGATAACATTTATTTAAAAATGTGCTCTGTTTGTAGTGTTAGACGACGACTATAGTTTTTAAGAAAACGTGGAACCATTGTTCACATATGCTGCAAGCTATATGCTTAAGAGAGGGTGGGGGGGGGGGGGGGGCAAGTGAAGTTCTACATGGATGTGCATGGAGTCTTGAAATTGTGTGCGTGGATGGGGATTTTTCCACTATAAATAAACACGAGAGAAAGAGCCACGTGATATTCCTGAGTGAAAAGTAGAAAAAATAAAGTCAAAAATCAAGATTTTAAATAAAAAGTCCAATACTTTTCACCTTGGGTGGAAAGTACTTTTCACCCGGGTGAAAAGTCAAGTTTTTAAATAAAAAGTCAAATACTTTTCACCTTTATAATTGAAAACTAAAAATATTAATTCAAAAGTAAAAAATCGTGATGATGTCGTATACGGGCCACCGTACATATCGTATTTTAGCTTCTGTAATTAATATACAGGTGGAAATTCAAGAATTTTGAATTAAAAAAGGTGATTATTCTATAATATTGGATTAAAAACATATATTTTCACTTGGTTGGAAATTAATTTTCACCCAAGTGATAATTCAAGAATTTTGAATTAAAAAAGTTTATTTCCACCCAGGTGAAAATTAACTTTTTGTATTCAAAATCAAGTTTGATAATTATATTCCACTTTTATAATTCAAAATTAACAAAAATAAATGATGTCGTATACGGACCACCGTAATAATGTAAAGGAACATTACTTAGTTTTATGGGTTTTACCACCGTAAATTACAGGTTATTATTTAAAAACGATTAAAAATGTTTTGTAAGCGTGGTAGTTTTCTGGATTTTTCAGATTACACAGGTAATCTGTTGACTTTACACAATTGGTGCCTCTCCCTCTTGGCCATCAATTTCGGACAGACATAATCATTTAAATTTTAGAAAGATCTTCAATATTTTAATCAAGCCTTTAAAGGGACAGTCTGAATTTTTTTTAGATCAAAATTTTTTTTTGCTTAAATTTGTGAAAACTTAACACCAAAATCTGTAACTATGTGCCCTTTAATGTATCTGAAAGTTTTAGCTAAAAAAATCCAGCCGTTAATTTTTAAACGCTAAAAACATGCTAAAATTTTTAAAAACCTTACGTAAGTTTTTTAAGTGTGTTATGTTTTTTGGACGCTGATAGAAAACTACTGAACGGATTTGAGTGAAATAAACGCCTAATTGTAGAGAATTGTCCTTCTTGTGTATCTAAAAGGTTTCAGAAATATTTAGCCATTTAAAGGGCAAACACCAAAACTAGGTCAAATTGCTTAATTAACAATAAGTACTCCCTGTTTGTAATTAACCCTTTAATACCAAATTCAGTTTGATCAAGAAGATATAGAGATACAATATGCATGCTTTAAAAACATTTGCAGGTAGCACTTGCGATTTTTTTTTATATTGGAAACTTTTTTTAAAAAAGCAGAATGGCCCTTTAAATTGCATATTTTATATGTATTATTTTTTGACTGCATTGGCTTATAAATAACACATATTATTATGTGTACAATTTGAATCAGCGAAATCACGTCACGAATTTAACGTAGCGCTAAAAGCAAGTTCGTGTCCTACCATGCATGATAAGAAGGGAACGAACTTGCTTTAGCGCTAGCGCTAGATAAGACGCGTGGATTAAAATTGCATTGTGTTGTAAATAAAGTTGTAGTACGCTCATTTACAATTATCCTGTGTTATAAATAAAATCGTATACACGTATTTACAATTATATCATGTTGTGAATAAAAGAAAGTTGTATAGGCCTACGCTCATTTAGAATTATCTTATGTTGTAAATAAAGTGTAAACGCTCATTTACTATTATTTTGTGTTGTAAATGAAGTTGTATACGCTCATTTACAATTATCTTATGTCGTAAATAAATTTGGTTTCTTTTTTTAGTTTTTGGATTAGAGAATCTTGCATTACTCAAACCAACTAGACAAACAAGTAATTATGACAATCAATCATTTTCTTCTAAGGCAGTCGATGGAAAACTAGACATCGGCCACGATTATTGTCCTCATACTAAAAAACCAACAGATACACCCAATTGGTTGGTGGTTGATTTAGAAGCTCAATATGAAGTTACAAGTATAGCAGTGTTAAATAGAGAAAGAGAATGGAGTTGAGTATTTTGAATCTATCAATGAGATACTGAATTTGTTCTCTATATTTGCATCTATATAATAGAATATTTGTAAATAATTTTATTTCGAAAATGTCTATTACAAGCAGGGTGGTTTTAGTGTGTTATGCGTCTTAAATTATGCGATCCAGGAACGGGCCAACATGAGTTTACTCTGCCATTTAATCAATTAAGATTCCTCAACGGTTGAACATTGAAAAAGATAAGATCAGGGGCGGACTGGGCCGCATGGCTACATGGCTAAAGCCATGCGGGCCGGTGTGCACGGGGCCGGTTTGTGAAAAATGACAAAAAAAAAATTGGACTTATAGGTCTACTCAAAATTTCAAAAGAAAGTGGCCGAAATCCGCTGGAGGCGCTCTGAAATCATCTTTATGGCAGTCATTTTTCAAAAAGTTTTTTGGGAGACCCCTTAAGCAGTGGCGGATCCAGTAGAGGGCGTACGCCCCCCTTTACTTTGTCTTTTTTTAAGAATGGGGAGAATACGAAATCAAAAATGTCTAACCCATTAACGTTTACTATAAAACATACATTGGTCAACGTCAAAAACCGTTAAATTAGTACAATTTACACTTATTCTATGTTTTTAAGCCAGAACAAAGGTCAAAAAAATTTTCGCCTCGCTTCGCTCGGCTCAAATTAGTATCTACGCCTCCACCCCTTTGCAAAAATGTGCATCCGCCCCTGTTAAGACCCCTACGCTCTGGGGTGATGCTTTGCCCACCACACTTAAGTGGGCCGGTCAATTGAAAAAAACCATGGCCGCATCACGGGCCCCAGTCCGCCCCTGGATAAGATCAATGTCCCCTTTTGGCAGCATGTTCCATTAGCAACGGTATTTACAATCTAACCGTTACTTGCACGAGACGCATTTTTTCGTCATTACAATTTACATCGGTAGAGAATTTTCTTCTCTACCAATCATATTATTTCAAAAATATCATTTCGGGCAAATTCACACTGCCATTTCGACATTATCAGGAAAAAATACCACCTGAAAACTTTAAAACTCGCTTTTACATTTGAAATGGTTATCTGAACACATAGTAGTAGCTGTTTGTCAAGTTTCAAATCGATAGTTCAACGCGAAATATTTACTAGAAGGCTGTGTCATGCAAGCAACGGTTAGATCATTAAGATGGCTAAAGAAACATGTCGTGGCAGGAAATCCACCTAGTGAAAAATATCCAGTCGACTACATTTTCCTACAGTCGCATAATATTGCCTATCGTTCCTCAATTGAAAGATTTTTTTTAGGTTATAGGTTGAGAAATTTTACTGTTTCTGTTTGGGAATATGATCCTGGTCCTTATATCAAATATAACATGGTGAATACTGAATACTGTGTTTGTATCAATTACCCTTCTTCACCACAGGCAGAAACCTGGGCAAATTTAACATGTACGAAAATATGTTTGGGAAGATTCGTGTTGATAGTGTTAAACAATCCAGACGTTTTAACAATATGTGAATTAGAGGTGTATGGTAAAATATCGAATGGTTGTTCAACACAATACTTACCTGGTAGGTTTAAAATTCAGTTATACTCTGCTATTAATGTAGTGATATAGTACAATACGCATTTGATCTGCTAGCCGATGCAGTTCGTTTTCTGAAAGACAGTTGAACAATGAACATGCAATTCGTCAACAATTAAATAAAAAGTTCCCTACCGGAAGTGACGCTTGCCAAACCAGTCTAGCAGATGACGTCATTGATCTTACGAGAAGATTTCCTCACATAAGTAGCCTAAGACATCTTAATTGTTAGCTAATAACAGATTTTAAAACAGTTTAGCGCATACAATGCCTCATCCTTGGAACATATAGGCCTACAACGAAACAATTCAGTGATCCACATCGTCTTTAAAACATCGGTCTAAGTTGTTTTAACATTGGTCCAAGTTGTATTAAACATTGGTCTAAGTTGTTTTAACATTGGTCCAAGTTGTATTTAACATTAGTCCAAATCGTTTTTGAAATGAGTTGAGTCTTAAAAAATGATTTCTTTGAAAAAGAATAATAAAGGTTCTTTTTCCAGAAATGAAAATCAAGAAGTTGGAAGGTAAACGTTCAAGTCCACCAAATTGTCCACTCTTACCATATCAAGTAACCGATGTATATGACTGTATCCATCGATGTTTACAGATGAACAACTGTACGAGTTTTAATTATAGTCCTGTTTTAATTAACACTGTTAATTGTCAATTAGTGAAATGTTTTTCACACCCAGAACAAGACTTTATTGAAGATTCTGAATGGGTTTGGCGATATATTTCTGTGCAATATTAAGTCTATATGGCTTACAGAACAGATATTATTTGTGACCGAGGGTACAAGCGAGTGATCTATTTTTAGTTTACATCTGAAAAGGTTGTTTTGTACAAATCATTGCCAGCAATATGTTTATTAATCAATTTTCCAAGAGAAGACATTAGACGGCTGGTAGGCCTTCATGTTAAAACAACCACGTGAATATCCTTAAAAGGTTTTCACATATTATTTACTATGTTAAAGGGGCAGTTTTTTTTTTTTTTCGTGAACAAGTCGAAAATATTTCTTAAATATGATATTGGCCCGTATGCACCAAAAGATATCAGATTAAGATTTAGTTAATTGTAATTAAAGATAATTCTACTTTTTGTATGCACCAACTGACAACTAACTAAATATAAATTTTCCATTCGAACAACACACTATACAAAATTATTATATAATATCACAAAAGAGTGTAAAGCATGGCCACTAAGATTCTATTGACTCTCATCTGTGGTTTTTTTTTGTGGCAGTTATCACCAAATATAAGATTCCAGCTTCTCAGTTTAATTGCAAGTCAGTCTTTCTTGGCCATAAGCCTACCCCCTCTGACAACTTAGTGTTGTTCTTTACCGATTTCTCTGAGCACTGTTCGCAGATTAAAGTTTTGTCCACGTTGATCAGCGGTTAAGTCATTTTCAATGTAAATATCTTTGAACAGTGGTGAGTTTCTGAGTGATCGTTTCGCTTTCATGATTTCAGATTTCATTGTTTCATTCGATACACTGAACACTACTAAGCTCGGTTTTAAACTTGGCCTCCGATGATATGGTTTACGACGTTCTCTATGAGTGATCTGAATATTACTCAGTTTTAGTTCACCTTTTAAAGCGATACAACCTCTTAGAATGAACAAAAAAATTAAGTTCTCAAACTTGGTCAATCAGAGTATATTCATCAACGATGTCCAAAGCATACAAACATAAATATTATCTGATCCATTTGAGCATTATCAGGAGAGCTTATGGTATTTTCATCTTGTCTGTCATCGTAGGGGCTATTTTTATCGGGTATGATCACAATTTGATCACAAGATAATACACAATGCCATTGAAAGATTAAGATAATACACATTACTGTGAATACTGATATCCGTGTCACTATATCCTCCTACAGTCGCAGATTATTCAGCTGCCAAGAAATTTGTTGTTGTACTGGCTTAAAGCTATTGTTAAATGTTTAAAGGGCCATTCTGCTTTTTTGAAAAAAGTTTCCAATATAAAAAAAATCGCAAACGCTACCTGAGAGTATTTTTAAAGTATGCTTATTGTATCTCTATATCTTCTTGATCAAACTGAATTTGGTTTTAAAGGGTTAATTACAAACTGGTATTACTTATTGTTAATTAAGCAATTTGACCTAGATTTTGTGTTTGCCCTTTAAATGGCTCAATATTTCTGGCTGAATCCTATTAAATACACAAGAGGGTCATTTCTCTACAATTAGGCGTTTATTTTACTCAAATCCATTCAGTAGTTTCCTATCAGCTTCCAAAAAACATAACACACTTAAAAACCTTACGTAAGGTTTTTAAAAATGTTAGCATATTGTTAGCGTTTAAAAATTAACGGCTGGATTTTTTTAGTTAAAACTTTCAGATACATTAAAGGGCACATAGTTATAGATTTTGGTGTAAAATTTTCACAAATTTGACCTAAAAAAAATTCAGACTGCCCCTTTAAAGAACTTTTTAAGCCTCCAATTCGTTCTCCTCTTACATCAATTCCACAGGGTATTTTGTAATGCAATCTAGAAATAAAATCTATAAATTATTCATCATTTGTCATTGATATCGAAACGATAACATAATTTATTTACATGCAGTACAATGAGTGAATTTTGTTACAGGCCTACGGTTGTTGGACTTTTTGTTATTCCGTTACTTGATCCAAAAATATTAATTTATTATTGATCATTAATATAACATTTTGTCTCTCATTATTTTTAAATGTGTATTTCTATAACTGAAGTATAATGCAGGAGAATATTGGCATAACTAGGAAAAAAACTTCCATCGACTAGACTAAATAATAACATGGCGTTATTGTGTATTCATTGGTTTTTGTTGAATTTATTTGGATATTGGATTACCAATCAAATAGTGGGTAAGTGATTTTATCTGACAATATAATATATGTATATGTCACAGTTGAAACTAAAATCCAGTGGAATTTAAAATCTTTCCAAATTCAAAATTATTTTTTTAAAATTCAAAATAAAAATTTTTAAAATTCAAAATAAAAATATTTCAAATTCAAAATTAAAATTTTAAAGGGGACCAGTCTTCATTTTTATTGGTTGATTTTGGTCTTGAATATACTTAAGTATCCTTCAGAGGCACTAAAAATGTACGAAAATTGCATATTTCCTTCAAATATATCTTAAATTAGACATTTCTCCTTCTATTTCTATAGATGACTTTTCTATATATTGCATAGTATCGCTAATGTGTAGTAGGGCATTATAACTTTCAAATGCTAATAATTATGGATGCACATGGACTTGAAGACTCAAATTTCAATGGTGAGTTGTGATAACCAGTACTAAATTGCTGAACTAAAAAAGTCCCCGTTTCTGAGACTTGGAAAAATCGACCCACGAAAATGAAGCCTGTGCCACTTTAAATTCAAATTAAGATCTCAAATTCAAATTCAAAAAATCAAAAACATATCGTATTTTAGCTTCTGTAATATACAGGTGGAAATTCAAGAATTTTGAATTAAAATAGGTGATAATTCTATAATATTTGATTAAAAACATGTATTTTCACTTGGTTGGAAATTAATTTTCACCCAGGTGATAATTCAAGAAATTTGAATTAAAAAAATTTATTTCCACCCAGGTGAAAATTAACTTTTTGTATTCAAAATTCTGTTTGATAATTATATTCCACTTTTATAATTCAAAATTACCAAAATTAAATGATGTCGTATACGGACCACCGTAGTAATTTAATGAAACATTACTTAGTTTAAAGGGTTTTACCACCGTAAATTACAGGTTATTATTAAAAAAAGAATGCTTAAAAATGTTTTGTAAGCGTGATAGTTTTCTGGATTTTTCAGATTACACAGGTAGCCTAATCTGTTGACTTTACACAATTAATTGGTGCCTCTCCCTCTTGGCCATCAATTTCGGACAGACATAATTATTTGAATTTTAGAAAGGTCTTCAATATTTTAATCAAGCCTTTAAATCGCATATTTTATATGTATTATTTTTTGACTGCACTGGCTTACTTCTAAATAACACATATAATGTATAATGTGTACAATTTGAATCAGAGAAATCACGTCACGAATTTAACGTAGCGCTAAAAGCAAGTTCGTGACCATGCATGATAAGCAGGGAACGAACTTGCTTTAGCGCTAGCGCTAGATAAGACGCGTGGATTAAAATTGCATTGTGTTGTAAATAAAGTTGTAGTACGCTCATTTACAATTATCCTGTGTTATGAATAAAATCGTATATACGTATTTACAATTATATCATGTTGTGGTAAAAGAAAGTTACATAGGCCTACGCTCATTTAGAATTATCTCATGTTGTAAATAAAGTGTAAACGCTCATTTACTATTATCTTGTGTTGTAAATGAAGTTGTATACGCTCATTTACAATTATCTTATGCCGTAAATAAATTTGGTTTCTTTTTTTAGTTTATGGATTAGAGAATCTTGCATTACTCAAACCAACTAGACAAACAAGTAATTATGAATATGAAACATTTTCTTCTAAGGCAGTCGATGGAAAACTAGGCATCGGCCACGAACATTGTTCTCATACCAAAGTACCAACAGATACACCCAATTGGTTGGTGGTTGATTTAGAAGCTCAATATAAAGTTACAAGTATAGCAGTGTTAAATAGAGAAACAGAATGGAGTTGAGTATTTTGAATCTATCAAAGAGATACTGAATTTGTTCTCTATATTTGCATCTATTTAATAGAATATTTGTAAATAATTGTATTTATACCCTTTTGGCAGCATGTTCCTCCTTTAGTAATGGTATATACAATCTAACCGTTACTTGCACGAGACGCATTTTTCGTTATTACAATTGACATCGGAATAGAGAGTTTTCTTATCTACCAATCATACTATTTAAAAAAAAATCCACCTAGTGAAAAATATCCAGTCGACTACATTTTCCTACAGTCGCATAATAGGCCTATTGTTCCTCAATTGAAAGAATATTAGTTTGCATGTTTTCTATAAAAAAAAATTTTTTAGGTGATAGGTTGAGAAATTTTACTGTTTCTGTTTGGGAATATGATCCTGGTCCTCATATCAAATATAACATGGTGGATACTGAATACTGTGTTTGTATCAATTACCCTTCTATAGCAGCGAGAGCCACCTGGACGAATTTAACATGTACGAAAATATGTTTGGGAAGATTCGTGTTGTTTGTGTTAAACAATCCAGACTTTTTAACAATATGTGAATTAGAGGTGTATGGTAAAATATCGAATGGTTGTTCAACACAATACTTACCTGGTAGGTTTAAAATTCAGTTATACTCTGCTATTAATGTAGTGATAACGTACAATACGCATTTGATCTGCTAGCCGTTTTCTGAAAGACAGTTGAACAATGAACATGCAATTCGTCAACAATTAAATAAAAAGTTCCCTACCGGAAGTGACGCTTGCCAAACCAGTCTAGCAGATGACGTCATTGATCTTACGAGAAGATTTCCTCACATAAGTAGCGTAAGACATCTAAATTGTTAGCTAATAACAGATTTTAAAAACGGTATAGCGCATACAATGCCTCATCCTTGGAACATATAGAACAAAACAATTCAGTGATCCACATCGTCTTTAAAACATCGGTCTAAGTTGTTTTAACATTGGTCCAAGTTGTATTTAACATTGGTCCAAGTTGTATTTAACATTGGTCCAATTTAACATTGGTCCAAGTTGTATTTAACATTGGTCCAAGTTGTATTTAACAAACCGTTTTTGAAAAATAATTTCTTTGAAAAAGAATAATAAAGGTTCTTTTTCCAGAAATGAAAATCAAGAAGTTGGAAGGTAAACGTTCAAGTCCACCAAATTGTCCACTCTTACCATATCAAGTAACCGATGTATATGATTGTATCCATCGATGTTTACAGATGAACAACTGTACGAGTTTTAATTATAGTCCTGATATAATTAACACTGTTAATTGTCAATTAGTGAAATGTTTTTCACACCCAGATCAAGACTTTACTGAAGATACTGAATGGAATTGGAGATATATTTCTGTGCAATATTAAGTCTATATCAGGCCCGTAGGAACAGGGGGGGCAGCAATACAATTGTATTTTTTTTTAAGATAAAACAAGAAGTTACTGGTATGTTTTAGGGACAGTGAAAGCAAAATTGCTTTATATAGGCAGGAGCATCTTTTAATTCTGCACAACCCCCTTGAGAATGAATTTTTGCACATTTGGCCCCCCCCCCCCCCCCCCAATACGAAATTGCTTCCTACGGGCCTGTATATGGCTTACAGAACAGATATTATTTACTACAGATTTAGTTAATTGTAATTAAAGATAATTCTACTTTTTGTATGCACCAACTGACAACTAACTAAATATAAATTTTCCATTCGAACAACACACTATACAAAATTATTATATAATATCACAAAAGAGTGTAAAGCATGGCCACTAAGATTCTATTGACTCTCATCTGTTTTTTTTTTTTGTGGCAGTTATCACCAAATATAAGATTCCAGCTTCTCAGTTTAATTGCAAGTCAGTCTTTCTTGGCCATAAGCCTACCCCCTCTGACAACTTAGTGTTGTTCTTTACCGATTTCTCTGAGCACTGTTCGCAGATTAAAGTTTTGTCCACGTTGATCAGCGGTTAAGTCATTTTCAATGTAAATATCTTTGAACAGTGGTGAGTTTCTGAGTGATCGTTTCGCTTTCATGATTTCAGATTTCATTGTTTCATTCGATACACTGAACACTACTAAGCTCGGTTTTAAACTTGGCCTCCGATGATATGGTTTACGACGTTCTCTATGAGTGATCTGAATATTACTCAGTTTTAGTTCACCTTTTAAAGCGATACAACCTCTTAGAATGAACAAAAAAATTAAGTTCTCAAACTTGGTCAATCAGAGTATATTCATCAACGATGTCCAAAGCATACAAACAGAACGCAAAAAAAAACCATGAAACTATGTAAATTTCCATAATAACAGTTTACAATTGATAAAAGCCTGAAATTTGATTAAGGATTTTTCAATCATTGTATATAAACATAGTTTTTCTGGAATAATTATCAGATTATTTAGGTAATCTGTTGTATAGTTATGCAACCAGTGAGTTAATTTGTTCCCCAAGGTTTGCTATCATAAATACTATCTGATCCATTTGAGCATTATCAGGAGAGCTTATGGTATTTTCATCTTGTCTGTCATCGTAGGGGCTATTTTATCGGGTATGATCACAATTTGATCACAAGATAATACACAATGCCATTGAAAGATTAAGATAATACACATTACTGTGAATACTGATATCCGTGTCACAATATCCTCCTACAGTCGCAGATCATTCAGCTGCCAAGAAATTTGTTGTTGTATTGGCTTAAAGCTATTGTAAAATGTTTAAAGAACTTTTTAAGCCTCCAATTCGTTCTCCTCTTACGTCAATTCCACAGGGTATTTTGTAATGCAATCTAGAAATAAAATCTATAAATTCATCATTTGTCATTGATATCGAAACAATAAACTTATTTATTTACATGCAGTACAATGAGTGAATTTTGTTACAGGCCTACGGTTGTTGGACTTTTTGTTATTCCGTTACTTGATCCAAAAATATTAATTTATTATTGATCATAAATATAACATTTTGTCTCTCATTATTTTTAAATGTGTATTTCTATAACTGAAGTATAAATGCAGGAGAATATTGGCACAACTAGGAAAATAACTTCCATCGACTAGACCAATTTAATAACATGGCGTTATTGTGTATTCATTGGGTTTTGTTGAATTTATTTGGATATTGGAATACCAATCAAATAGTGGGTAAGTGATTTTATCTGACAATATAATATATGTATATGTCACAGTTGAAAGTAAAATCCAGGGGAATTTAAAATCACCCTCAAATCTGGGTTTTTAACTGGTTTTCTCAAGTGTATCGGATTACGCACAAGAAAATGACCATGTCCCCTGAATTTTCTGTGGACACTGTACGCATTTCCACCCAGATGATCACTTTTTTTTCAAACCTGTAACTCAGTGTGTGTCCCCCAGAAAATGTCCAAATGTCCCCAGTCTGGAATGTGTCCCCTAAGTTCATAGGCGTACGAGCTGGGGGTGCAGGGGGACAATTGCCCCCTCCCCCAGTGATTTTCATGAAGGAAATTTAAAAAAATAAAATCGTTCGGAAATGATGTGATCAAGCAGATGGCGAGAAGTTTTTTTGAATTAGGGTTGGGGTGGGGGTCGACTTGTCGGGCATATATATTTCGTTGTCGGGCAAGTTAGCATTAGTTATCGGGCAAAATGGAATAACTAGCGTATGATCGGTAGTGAAAAGTCATCTGATTAAAAAGTCGTTGTTTTTATTTATGTACATTTTTATACATCATTGAAAGTAGAATAGTTAAAGAAAATTTAATAATATTTTTCATATGTAATATCATACATATGAAAGAAATGTAGTGAAATGAATGGAGTTTACGTCCTATTTTTTCTGCTCCTATATGGGCTAACTGAGGACGGGCAAACGCCATGCAGTGTGCAATGAGGGAAATTTTGCCAGGACAGCGGCAGTAGCCTGCTCTTTTTTTCGATTTCCAACTGTCGAGGGGTCTTTAACGTGCACAGCCAATGGCACACAGGACCATGTTTTATTGTCCCATCCGAACGACTAGGCGTTCAATCGTGGATGTAAATAAACCGACACGATAAATAGGACGTAAAACTCTATTCATTATATTTCATTTTTCAAAAATTGGAAATTTTTATAATACTTCCACTGTAATATATTTTTTCCGGGTCGCATTACATTATTTTTTTTTTTATGATTACCATTTTTAACATAATGCAAACGAATATTTTCAAATATCTCCAAAACTAAGGAAGTTAAAATTACAAGATTACAAGCAAATGACGTCAAAACCGGAAGTAATATAAAGATTCTAGAAATATTTTTTTGTTCAGAATCAAATTGTCTATCTACCTGTAAGTTTTTATATCGATCGAAAAAATTTTAAAAAAACACGAACAGTTTAAATGGAATTTGACACAAAATTTGCAAGTTTTAAAAAGCGCAATTTTGATTCAAATATATTGTGTTATATATCATTTGAAAGAGCAGATTTAGCATAGTAAATATGTCTAAAAATGTGTGACGTATGTTAATTAAAGCTCTTTAAAGTTAAAAATTGCAATTTTCAAATGGCGATAAAACCGGAAGTAACCATCAGAAATCGGAAATGAATATAGCATCTGATAGATCTCGTCAAGGGCAATAATTTGTGTACAGGTCAAGAGGTCATCAAAGGTCAAGGTCACTAGATATGAGCCTTGAAAGTTTCGGTTATTACTGAAATTCTTGTTCCGGAAATATAAAGAAATTGAAATCGAAATTCAAAAATCTACAACCTACATTTTTTTTGCAATCGACAGCAGAAGTCGTAGATTTCATAATTAAAAAAATCCGATTAACCCTCGGTTCTGAATTAAAATTTTAAGAAACATAGGTCAGTTCAAGATGGCGGCTGATCCCTTGCACCTGGATAAAATTTCATCATTTTATTTTATATGTATGACCAAATCTATGATAACACAAAATTTTTTTTCTCAAATATCTTCAATATTCCGGAAGTTGAAATTGAAAGTTTAGAAGCAAATGACGTCAAAACCGGAAGTGATATCGAAACTTTGAAAATTGATTTTCTTTGGAAATTCATATGTCTATGTTATTGAAAGGTTTCAGATCGATCGAAATAAAATTGCAAAAGTTAAAAAAAATCCTTTAAAAAGTGCTCCAAAAGTCAGCTACAAAAGTCAAAATATGAATTTTTCAAAATTGCAATTTGTAGCTATTGTATTAAACAAATGAACCAAAAATGACCGATCACAATCTGTTGGAAAAATGAGTTGAAAATGGAAAAACCCTGAAATACGACTTTTTAATATACGACATTTCCGGTCAGGCAAAAATGCGCCATTTTACATTTAAGCAACAACGAGCAGTTAATCATCGCAGGAAATGATGTCAAGTTATGTGTGGTATGTGCAGTTTTGGCTGGGGAGCGTGACCAGAAATAGAAAAAAAAAAAAAAAAAAAAACTAGAATCGTGAGACGATACTGGGCAGTGCGCATCCGGTTTCGTCTATGGGTGAAAAGTGTCATTTTCAATCCATACATATAAATTGTTTATATTCGGGAGTGAAAAGTAGAATAACCAGTTCACGTTCGGTGAAAATGGAATAACTAGCGTATGATCGGTAGCGAAAAGTCAATTGATTAAAAAGTCGTTGTTTTTATTTATGTTCATTTTTATACATCATTGGAAGTAGAATAGTTAAAGAATATTTATTAATATTTTTCATATGCAATATCATACATATGAAAGAAATGAAGTGAAATGAATGGAGTTTACGTCCTATTTTTTCTGCACTTATATGGGCTAACTTAGGACGGGCAAACGCCTGCTCTTTTTTTTTCGATTTCCAACTGTCGAAGGGTCTTTAACGTGCACAGCCAATAGCACACGGGACCTTGGTTTATTGTCCCATCCGAAGGACTAGGCGCTTTTTCCATGTAAGCCCCTCCGACCTGCATCACTGACGGGATTCAATCCTGGACATTCAGGTTGGCGAGCAAGCGTCTAACTCACTGAGCTGCCGCGGCCCCCTACATGTCATAACACCATTACTTGAAATGATATATGAATGACATCAGAATTCTGAGTGCTAACTTTCTTAAAAGTTCGCAGTTCAGCTCATAATTTGTCATTTTAATATCAACTAATATGAACAATTTATATTATTATTTTTTGCAAAAACATTTTAATGGTCAACGTTTTTAGACATACAGTTTTAAAACTTTTTTTAATAAATGACAGAACCAGGTTTTTAGAACGAATTTATTTCTTTTGGCATCGGATCGTTTTCTTCTATATTTAGTTTTTATTTTTTCATTTTACTACATAATTTAAAACGTTAAAAGCGCAAGTGACAATGTAAGAAAGTAAGCACTTGCAATTGTCAGTTGAGGGGATAGAACTGCATTTGAACATATAGACAACAAACATTTGTCAGTTGAAGGGAGAGAACTGCATTTAAACATACAGACAACAAACATGTAAGTTTTAATCTTATATTTTGCAAGCAAGTGTTTTTTCAGATCATTTGAAAAATTCTTAATATAGTTCAGTAGGATACAATTCTCCCCCAAAAATTTCATTGTTGTATTTTAGTATTATGATATTATAAAAAACCATTTGTTGTACATTATATCAAAACATTGACCAGTGAGAAGCGTTAAATGAAACAATACACTGTACACAGTACACTGATCCTTTGTTGTGACGTGTTGAGGGGATGATACATTGTAACACAGCAACGAAGACTCTCACATGCCATCAGGTATGGGAAAAAGTACTGACCCTTCCTATGCGATATTAAAAGGTAATGAGTGTACATTACTTTTACCCCCTGTCGGTGATGCAGGTGTAATGATATGAAGGAGGGCCCCACTGGTTTAGTGAGTAAGATGCTTGCTAGCCAGGGATTAATCCCATCAGTGATGCAGGTCGGAGGGGCTGACATGGTACGGGCGTTCAATCGTGGGTGTAATTAAACCGATGTGCTATGCATGTTAAAGATCCCTCGACAAATGGAAATTGATAATAATATTAGGCTAATGCAAAAATTTCCTCATTGCGCACTGCATGGTGTTTGCCCGTCCTCAATATAGGTGCAGAAAAGCAGGACGTAAAACTCTATTCATTTCATTTCATTTTTAAAAAATTGGAAATTTTTATAATACTTCCACTGTAATATATTTAATCGCATTACATTATTTATTTCTTTTATGATGATCATTTTTAACATGCAAACAAATATTTTCAAATATCTCCAAAACTAAGGAAGTTAAAATTTCAAGATTACAAGCAAATGACGTCAAAACCGGAAGTGATATAAAGATTCTAGAAATATTTTTTTGTTCAGAATCAAATTGTCTATCTACCTGTAAGTTTTTAGATCGATCGAAAAAAATTTCAAAAAAACACGCACAGTTTCAATGGAATTTGACACAAAATTTGCAAGTTTTAAAAAGCGCAATTTTGATTCAAATATATTGTGTTATATATCATTTGAAAGAGCAGATTTAGCATAGTAAAAATGAAATACAATTTGTGACGTATGTAAATTAGGTCACGTGACAGAGCTCTTTAAAGTTAAAAATTGCAATTTTCAAATGGCGATAAAACCGGAAGTAAACATCAGAAATCGGAAATGAATATATCATTTAATAGATCTCGTCAAGGGCAATGATTTTTGTACAGGTCAAGAGGTCATCAAAGGTCAAGGTCACTAGATATGAGCCTTGAAAGTTTCGGTCATTACTGAAATTCTTGTCTCGGAAATGTAAAGAAATTGAAATCGAAATTCAAAAATCGACAACCTACATTTTTTTTGCAATCGATTGCAGAAGTCGTAGATTTCAAAATTAAAAAAATCCGCTTAACCCTCGGTTCTGAATTAAAATTTTAAGAAACATAGGTCAGTTCAAGATGGCGGCTGATCCCTTACACCTGGATAAAATTTCATCATCTTATTTTTTATGTATGACCAAATCTATGATAACACAAAACATTTTTTTCAAATATCTTCAATATTCCGGAAGTTGAAATTGAAAGTTTAGAAGCAAATGACGTTAAAACCGGAAGTGATATGGAAACTTTGAAAATTGATTTTCTTTGGAAATTCATATGTCTATGTTATTGAAAGGTTTCAGATCGATCGAAATAAAATTGCAAAAGTTAAAAAAAAATGCTTTAAAAAGTGCTCAAAAGTCAGCTACAAAAGTCAAAATATGAATTTTTCAAAATTACAATTTGTAGCTATTGGGTTAAACAAATGAACCAAAAAAGACCGATCACAATCTGTTGGAAAAATGAGTTGAAAATGGAAAAACCCTGAAATACGACTTTTTAATATACGTCATTTCCGGTTAGGCAAAAATGCGCCATTTTACATTTAAGCAACACCGAGCAGTTAATCATCGCAGGAAATGATATCAAGTTATGTGTGGTATGTGCAGTTTTGGCTGGGGAGCGTGACCAGAAATAGACAAAAAAAAAAATAGTCAATTGCAAACCAAAGCAGTGCGTTCGACAAATCGAACGCACTGCAAAAATAGTCAATTGCAAACCAAAGCAGTGCGTTCGACAAATCGAACGCACTGCAATGATGTCGTATACGGACCACCGTAGTAATTTAATGAAACATTACTTAGTTTTATGGGTTTTACCACCGTAAATTACAGGTTATTATTAAAAAAACGCTTAAAAATGTTTTGTAAGCGTGGTAGTTTTCTGGATTTTTCAGATTACACAGGTAATCTGTTGACTTTACACAATTGGTGCCTCTCCCTCTTGGCCATCAATTTCTGACAGACATAATTATTTGAATTTTAGAAAGGTCTTCAATATTTTAATCAAGCCTTTAAATCGCATATTTTATATGTATTATTTTTTGACTGCATTGGCTTATAAATGACACATATGTGTACAATTTGAATCAGCGAAATCACGTCACGAATTTTTAACGTAGCGCTAAAAGCAAGTTCGTGTCCTTATACCATGCATGAAAAGCAGGGAACGAACTAGACCGACAAGTTGACTCTAATAAAGAAACCAAGTACTGACGATCCGAACCGCAAAACGAAACTCGAAATCCAAAAAGACATTTTGACGAAACATAGGTAACAGCTTAAGAACTTTTCATAACAAATAAATACTAGAACCATGAATGGTACCATGCAGTGCGCATCCGGTTTCGTCCATTGGTGAAAAGTGACATCTTTCAATCCATGATGTCAGGTTTACAGAAGAAAGCTTGTTTTACATTAAAATGCAAAAGGTACAAAATTTTAAAACGCACAATTTTGAATTCGGTAGTGAAAAGTAGAATAACCAGTTCACACACGGTAGTCAACAGTGAAATAAACATTTCATGTTCGGTAGTGAAAAGTCATCTGATTAAAAAAAAAGCGTAATCACAGTTTGATATACATCAGTGGAAAACGCATATCACAAAATTTCTAAGATTTGTAAATAAGTTCTAAAGTGCAAGAAAGGACACATGAAAGAGCCAAATCTCAATTTAGAAACGGACTGCACAGTATTCATACTTCATAGTTTGAAATACAGATCGAATTTTATCAATACATAATTCGTTCAAAGAAAACACATATTAAATTTTCTTTTTAAAACAGTTACAATGTAAAAAAAAGTACATTAATGATAACTTATCGCCCAAACGCAAGTTAATGGGAGAGGGCGATCGCCCAAACGCAGCTTTATGTCAAAATGTAGTACTCTCCCTTCAACTGAAATTAGAATTTAATATTTTACAAGCAGATGGAATAACTAATTTTCAAAATTTAAAAGGCGCTATTTTGATTTTAAAATATTGTGTTGTATATAATTGAAAAAGTAGATTTAGCATAATTAGATTGTGAAAGAATTTGTGACTTACATGAATTAGGTCACGTGTCAGAGCTCTTTAAAGCTAAAAACTGCAATTTTCAAATGGATATAAAACCGGAAGTAAACATCGGAAAACCTAAATGAAAGTATCTGTGCATAGGTATCGTCAATGGCAATGAATTTGTTTCAGGTCACTTGGTCACCAGAGGTCAAGGTCACAAGATATGAGCCTTTAAAGTTTTGACAATTACTGATTTATCTTAACCGGAAATTAAAATAAATCAGAATTGAAATTCAAAAATCGGCGTCTCATGTTTTGGTAGCAATCGACTGTAGATTCCAAAAACATCAGAATTATGCAAATTTCATTACACCCTGAGGCCCCATTTTGCGTTTTATGAAAATATAAAATGTCAAGATGGCGACTGATCTGTTACATCCGGGTCAAATTTTATTATTTGTATACTTTTGCGTCTATATTACATACATACTGCAAAAAGAATTTTTCAAATATCTTCAAAATTCCGGAAGTTAAAATTTCGACTTTGAGAGCCAATAACTTCAAAACCGGAAGTGATACAAAAATATTGAAAACATATTTTTGTTCGCCATCAAAATATCTATCTACCTGTAAGTTTTCAGAACGATCGAAATAAAATTTGAAAAAAACACGCACAGTTTCAATGGAAATTGACACAAATTTTTCAAACTTTAAAAGGCGGAATTTTGATTCAAATATATTGTGTTGTATATCATTGGAAAGAGCAGACATAGCATAGTACGACGGTGAAAGAAAATAAGACATATGTAAATTAGGTCACGTGGTAGGGCTGTTTAAAGTCAAAAATTACAATTTTCAAACGGCTATAAAACCGGAAGTAACCATTGGGCATCTGAAAAAAATATGTCATTGGATACATCTAATCAAGGGCAATAACTTTTGTACAGGTCACAAAGTCACAAAAGGTCAAGGTCACAAAATATGGGCCTTGAAAGTTTTGACAATTACTGACTTATTTTTACCGGAAATCAGAAAAATTCAGAATTGAAATTCAAAAATCGGCTTCCCATGTTTTGGTCGCAGTCGACTGTTGACTACAAAGACATAAAAATTATGCAAATTCCATAACACCCTGAGGCCCCATTTTGCGTTTTATGAAAATATACCATTTCAAGATGGCGCTTGATCTGTTACATCCGGGTCAAATTTTATGATTTGTATAATTTTAAGTCTACATAACAAACATATAGCAAAAAGAATTTTTCGAATATCTTCAAAATTCCGGAAGTTGAAATTTCAACTTTGAGAGCGAATGACGTCAAAACCGGAAGTGATATCGAAATTTTGAAAATTGCTAATTGCTCGCAATCAAAATGTCTATAAATATGTAAGTTTTCAGGTTGATCAATATAACATTGCAAAAGTTGAAAAAGTGGTCAAGAAAAAGTGCTCCAAAAGTCAGCAAAATTTTTCTCAAAATGATATTGTTAAACTTTTGTCTCATGGACAATCGATTGGAGAAATATGCAAAGTCAGTCCGATCAAAATCGGTTGAAAAATAAAGGAGATAATGGCCAAAACATCAAAACCCATACGTTCTCATACCTCATTTCCGGTTGGTAGGGCATGCGTCATTTTACATTTAAACAATACCGAGCAGTAGATTATCGTGGGAAATCTTGAGAGATTATATGTGGCATGTGTAGTTTTGGCTGGGCGCTCTGACCAGAAAGTGAAAAAAAAAAAAAAAAAAAAAAACTAGAACCGTGAAGACGGTACCGAGCAGTGCGCAACCCACTTGATACATGGATGAAATGTCACATATTTCAACCAATGATAAGAGTTTTACATATAAAAGCGAACTTGTCAAATTACTCACTCAATTTCTTTTGTGTGTCAGTAGAAAGTGCACTGCAAGATATGTTTGCAGGGATATTAAAATAAATGTAGAACTACAAGAAGTAGACAGAAAGATTAACTATGAAAACTTTAGCTTCTCGAACTCATCCGATATATTATCAAGATAAATACATAATAATATACCAAGCTTCATTCAAATCGGACAAAAACTCTAGTATTTATCGCGTGTACAAGAAATTGTTGACCGACGGACAAACAGGGGTGATGGCAATATACGTCCATATTTTCATGTGGGTGTATAAAAAGGCAGATAAAATGAATTCAGAAATACTAGCAGACAGACTAAATAGAAGGGTGCAGAACTACAAGCAATCAGACCAAATAAAAGGGGCGCGCGGCAGGGTTAACTAAAAGGGATGCCGGAATACCAGCAGACAGACAAACGAAACACGTACAGTTACAATGGAATTCGGCATATTACTTTCAAATTCTAAAACGCGGAATTATGATTCAAATACATAGTGTCATATAAATAATATGTAAATTAGGTCACGTGACAGATTTTTTTTTAAAAAGAATTTTGAAAAAAAAAGCACTCACATTAACAATGGAATTCATCCAGATAAATACACATACCAAGCCATACGAAACTTCGCATCTTTCCTAGCTCCGTATGTGTCGCAGATAAAGACACGAACCTAATCACCAGCCATGACGCCAACGATATTCGTTGATCGATAAAGTATGCATCAAATTTAATGTCAAAACGTCTATAGGATATCAATAAGTTCTTAAATACTAAAAATATTCCCAAATTCAACAGTGTGTATTTACTGAAGAAGTTGCAGTACAGAACTCTTTTTAATAGCGGAGGCGTTTTTGAGTTACGAGTTACGAAACCGGAAAGACGATTAAAGACATTTCGCACCATAATGAGTTGTTTCGAACTCATAAACATTAGTCTGCTTAAATTTTTATTCTTTTTCACTTAGTACGGATCAAATAAAATGCATTCTCTTCATATATGTTTGTATAAATTGGTTTGAGTGGTGTGGAATCCACCTTGGGACATTTGGTTTGTTTAAATGAGGTCGTTTCGTCTCATTTCTGGTCTCTGAGAGAAAAATTTCTACGCGTGAACTATTTAAAACATGGTTGGTCAATAGGTCAGAGTAATATCTCCGATAGGTAGAATTTCTCTGTTGATCAGAATGATACCAAGCTTCATTCAAATCGAATAAAAACTCTAGCTTTTATCATATACACAAGCTATTTTTAACGTTTTCACTAAGTCAAGGGCAATAACTTTTAAACCGACTACTGGAATAGCGCCATTTTCGAACTCATCCGTGATATTATCAAGATGAATACATATACTAAGCTTCATTCAAATCGGATAAAAACTCTAGTCTCTATCGCGTGTCAAGAAATTGTTGACGGACAGACCGACGGACAATATGCATCCATATTTTAATGTGGGCGTATAAAAAGGCAAATAAAATGGATTCAGAAATACCAGCAAACAAAAAGAGGTGCAGAACTACAAGCAGTCATACCAAATAAAAGGGGCGCACGGCTACCAGAATATAGGCAGGTTAACTAAAAGGGACGCGGGAACACCAGCAGACAGACAAACGAAACACGAACAGTTACAATGGAATTTGGCAGAATATTTTCAAATTCTAAAACGCGGAATTATGATTCAAATACATAGTGTCATATATCATTGGAAAGCGTAGATATAGCATAATACGAATCAAAAATAATTTGTGTCGTATGTAAATTAAGTCATTCAAATCGAATAAAAATTCTAGCTTTTATCACATACAAAAGTTAATTTAAACGTTTTCACTAAGTCAAAGGCAATAACTCATAAACCGACGACTGGAATAGCTCCAATTATGAAAGGATCCGAGATAGTATCACGATAATTATACATACCAAGTTTCATTCAATTCGGATGAAAACTTAAAGGGGACCAGTCTTCATTTTAATTGGTTGATTTGGGTCTTGAATATATTTAAATATCCTTCAGAAGCACTAGAAATGTACGAAAATTGCGTATTTCCTTCAAATATACCTTAAATTAGACATTTCTCCTTCTATTTCTATAGATGACTTTTCTATATATTGCATAGTATCGCTAATGTGTAGTAGGGCATGATATTTTTCAAATGCTAATAATTATGGATGCACATGGATTTGAAGGCTCAAATTTCAATGGTGAGTTGTGATAACCAGTACTAAATTGCTGAGCTAAAACATCCCCATTTCTGAGACTTATCCAAATCGACCCGCGAAAATGTAGCCTGTGACTCTTTAAGCTTCTATCGCGTACACAGGTTAATTCTTACGTGTTTTTTTCACTAAGTCAAGGACAGTAACTCTTAAACCGACGACTGGAATCGCGCCATTTTCAAACTCATTCGAGATATTATCAAGATAAATACATATACCAAGCTTCATCCAAATCGGATAAAAACTCTAATCGCTATTGCGTGTACAAGAAATTGTTGAAGGACGAACGGACCGACGGATGGACAGGGGTGGCGACAATATACGTCCATATTTTCATGTGGCTGTATATAAAGGCAGATAAAATGGAATCAGAAATACCAGCAGACAGACTAAATAAAAGAGGTGCAGAACTACAAGCAGTCATACCAAATAAAAGGGGCGCACAGCTACCAGAATACAAGCAGGTTAACTAAAAGGGACGCGGGAATACCAGCAGACAGACAAACGAAACACGAACAGTTACAATGGAATTTGGCAGAATATTTTCAAATTCTAGAACGCGGAATTATGATTCAAATACATTGTTTCATATATCAATATTTACAAAACCAATGTTTGTTCTTCAATACATCCAACCATTCCTGATATCGTTTATGACCCAATAAACGCTGATTTTTTTTAGACACGCCCACTGTTAAAGTTGTCAACATTGGGCGTATGAATACAACAACAAAACTAGAATGACCTATATTGTCGTCTGCTAAAATCAATATTCTAAAATAGATTAGTTCGATTTTTTTTTTTTAATTTTGATCATAATATGGGGGATTATGAAATGGAAGACTATGGAACGGTGGATTATGGAACGTTTGACCTAGAGCTATCACCAATTATTGATTCTGATGATATGCTGGCTGCTTTAGAACTTGATTATGTAATTGATTCAGATGATAACATAAACCAAATTAATGTCACTGCCAGTCAGTCTAATCAATCAAGCCAGTCAATTGTTAATGTCACTAGGCCTAGTGTCATCAAGGAAAATCCAGCAGCTCATGACATAGACAGCCAAGCTACCAAGCCAAAACGATTCAAAAGCATTGATGATATTGATGTTAAAAAATTTGAAGCTTTGAACCAGTCAGAAGCAACAAGGAAAAATACAAAATGGGCATTAGGAATTTTTGAAGGTAGACTACTTAACATATCAAATAAACCAAATTGCTCCTCAAATGTACACTAACTGTTCGACTTATCGTACCTTAAACCTTATGACTACGTTTAGCCTAACGCAGTCGTAGACTTAGAAAAATAATTTTTTCTAGTTAAGCTAGTCAGTTATAACGTTCACAACTCGCTGTCAAATTTTAAGCCTTCAAATCCACTTGTAGCCATAATAATCAGCGTTTAAAAGTAAAAAAAAACGAGTTGAATTTAACCAGGGCTACACAATATAATCGATTATCGACACTATACATTTTTAATTTCGATTACCGGTATTGATTATAGGGGTGGGCGGTATTGCCAATTTCAAATACCTCGGTATTTTATATAATACTGGGTATAGTCACGGTATTTTTGGAACATTCACCTTTTCAAAATTATACGCCAATTCACCTTTCTATTTGTGCATAGGGAATATTCAATTATCAAAAGAAGAGGTAAGGGATGATTTTGTCTGAAAAAAGTCACATTTCCACAGAAATATCAACTGTCAATAGAGTTTACTGACAGCTATCCGTTTTTTTTTAAATATTTATTGAATATGTTTATTTTTTTCATCTTGATGTGGACATGTTTTAAAATCTCATTTAAATCTACCGCTTTTTCATTTTTTCGAAAGCATAATTTTTACGGTACCTACCGTTTTTTAATGTCCAAATTCTTTACCATAAATCAATTAAAAATCAATCATTATTAAATTCTGATTACCCATAATACGTGTTAATCTCATCATGTAACAAGATTATCATTGTCTTATTAATTAATCCCCTAATTAAGATGATAATTTGATCTCACCATAACACGTGACATATATGTTTATAACAACATCCGGGTATTTTGACATATATGGGTGCACTCTATTACGACTGTCCGGATTGTCCGCTGAAATATTCGGAGGAATTGGTAATAGAGTATGGAGGGAGATCCAGGTGATATCAACCAATCAGCACTTAAAATATTGATAGTCGCGATTTTTGTGTCACCATTATTCATGTTACTTTTCTAAGTAATCACGTGATCTCCGCTATCGCACCGGTCTGTAGATAGGAGAAAATGGAGAGTCCGGATTACCCACGTGACGCGTAATAGAGTGGCTTTGGACGAATCCGGACCAGCCGTTTTTGTAATAGAGTGCACCCAATGTTTATAACAACATCCGGGTATTTCTACTTTCACTTTTATTATCGAAATTTTCCAGTAGCTTAATATTTAATTCAAAACGAAATTTTGAAGCCTTTTGAAGTTTCATATTGTTATAATAACAGTCAATCATCAATATGACGTTTGTCGACATCGTTTAGCAAGTCTTTGCATTATCGGTAGTGTGAGACTAGAAGTACAAATTTAATGTATCTGTAACTTCGTTTCATAAAATTCGGTTTATTTTTTAATGTAGCCTGTAAACATTCAGCTCATGACTGCTTTTACAGGCCTACTGGTACTTAGTATATGCCTTTCAATGTCGGCTAAAAACTTCGAGTTTTCATCACTAAAATAATCGTCATGATAAAATTCAAAATAAGACCAGCTGATTTTAAGATAAGCATAAAGAGCACATATTTTCAACAATATCTTGACAGTGACTGTCAGATAATCAGTATCATGGTATTTTTATTGAGAATTCACGGTATTCACGGTATACCGGTTTTCAGATGAGCCACGGTATTACTACCGGTATTTTTTTTAGAACCGGTATTTTCGGTAATACCGAAATACCGCCCATCCCTAATTGATTATGAAATTTCATGGTCAAATTTTCTAACATCATCATCACATGATAATCAGACATCCCATTATTTAAGAATTAATTGTGGCTGTGGGTCTAATTAGCATTATTGGTGTGTAAACGCAATAGATCATGTGACAAACTGTATGTTTGTGGCGTGATCTATTGCGTTTACACACCAATAATGCTAACGAGACCCAACGTTTAATTCTTATATTTATATTCGGATACTTTTATAAATCAAATTTTAACTTTTTTAAATGATAATTTGCTTGAATTTGTCACAAATCTTAGATTACTGTGGTACCGGTACATCATTGTTGTGCTCTGACAACGTCATAGTGTCATGTGACAAACTAGCGTTCATTGAAAAATAAATGCCAGTTTTTTTAACTGGTTTTTTGAAGGAAGGGATAATAGAAACGTAAATATTGATCAGTAGCCTAGCCTAGGCGTCGATAATCGATTTGAATTTGGTAGTTAATACCCAGCCCAAAACATTACGCTATAAAGTAGGCAATAATAATTAGGTATTACACGCAGTTCAGAATTGCATAATATTGTGAAGATATCTAGTATTAGATGTTCTTATAACAATATAATCAAGATTCCAAAATTTCTGCCTTCCGTTGGCATTTTTTAATGATTTTCTTTTGCAGAATGGCATGTGGAAACTTATGGATCAAAGGCTGCTTGGGACCAAGATTTGGATCCACAGACCTTAGCAGACAAGCTGTCAAAATTTTATTGCAGTGCCAAACCAAAAGAAATTGAAAAACGAACATCAATAATGGGTGCATCCATTGCTCAAAATTATCACAAAAACACAATGAAAAACATAAGAGCTGCTTTAAATAGGCATTTATCAGATTTAAATTCAGAAATTGACATTGTTAATGATAGGTGTTTTAAAGTTTCTAACAGAGTTTTAGATGGTCTTCTTAAATCACAAATGAGAGATGGGTCTTCAAGAGCTACCCAACACAAAGATATAATTGAAAATGTTGACCTACAAAAGATTCATACATATTTTGAAAACACTGCTCACATTAATCCTATTGTTCTGCGCCAATATGTTTGGTATACTATTGCCTTACACTATGTAACTAGGGGTCTAGAATTCCATCATCAGCTTAAATTAAATTCCTTTGGTTTTGCATTTGACGCAAAAGGACATGAATACGCTTATCTAAAACATGAGACGCAACAAAAAAATTATCAGGGGGGGACCAATTCTAATGAAGCACAAACTGATAAACGTATGTATGCCACTGGGGATAACAACTGTCCAGTAAAACTTTTAAAACTCTTCATATCCAAAACAGAAGCAACTGCCACATCATTATTCAATCAAATCATAAAAGACACTCTAAAAAATCCAAAAAATCATGAAATATGGTATAATAACAAGTCATTGGGAAAAAACAGTTTCAGAACGTTTATGGCAGACATTAGTAAATATTCCAAAGTATCTAAAAAATACACAGCACATTGCTTACGAGCTACAGCCATTCAACACATGAATGATACAGGTTTTCAAACAAGGCAAATAATGTTCATGTCAGGTCATAAATCCGAGGCATCCATTAGAAGTTACAATCGATTCTGCTCCTCCGATCAAAAAAGGGCAATAAGTAATTCACTAGGTTCTATTATATCGGGAAATCCAAATGAAACGTCTGTAGTCGAACAGCCCTACACACTTTCGGCTCCGCCATTGGCATTAGAAGGCCCCGTATCCATGAACAACAACAACAACTTCATTCCCGAATCACATAGTTTACACAGTGTACACACATCCTCTTCATCCACTAATGATATCACATTTACCGGCAATTATAATTCTGGTGCAGGTATTTTTTGCCATTCAACATTTAGCAATTGTACAATTAACGTTAATAAATAATCGAAGCGCCAAAATCGTTCAACTTCGTCTTCGTCCTTCATCTTAATTTCCGCTAAGCCCTCTCACTACCTTATAAATCTTATAATTGCGCACTAGTTCGGCGGTTAATTATTCATTATTGTTTTGTTTTCGTTCATATTTATTGTTAGAGATTATTTACATTTACAATTGTTGTTGATATTACAATGAAATAATAAATATTTGATTATTTTATCATTCGAAAAAGACTGTTGATTTATAGAACTATATTGTTAAGGCGGGGCGATGTATTTGATTGACAGATACCGGTGAATTGAAGAAACGGTGTTTTTTTTAGAGTATTTTGGCATTAAAAAAGAAAATTTTAGAGTATTTTATCTGAATAGTTAGACGAATGTAAATATAAGGAATGAATGTGGATCTTGTTATCGTTATGGGGAAATAAACGCTGGTTTTTCATGTGACAAGACGTACATGACCCGCTTCGCCGGGTCATTTATCTTGTCACATGAAAAACCAGCGTTTATTTCCCCATAACGATAACAAGATCCACATTCATTCCTTAATTGGAAAGAGTAGATCAAGCATAGTAACGCCGAAAAAGAATTTATGACGTATGTAAATTAGGTCACGTGACAGAGCTGTTTAAAGTTAAAAATTGCAATTTTCAGAAGGCCATAAAACCGGAAGTAAGCAATTGACATCTAAAATGATTATACCATTGGATAGATCTCGTCAAAGGCAACCACTTTTGTTCAGGTCACAAGGTCACTCAAGGTCAAGGTCACGAAATATGGGCCTTGAAAGTTTTGACAATTTCTGATTTATTTTAACCGGAAATAAAAAAAAATTCGAATTGAAAATCAAAAATCGGTTTCCAATGTTTTGTGCGCAATCGATTGGAGATACCATAGACACTAATATGATGCAAATTCCATAATACCCGTAAGCCCCATTTTGCGTTTTATAAAAATATATCATTTCAATATGGCGATTGATTTTTTACATCCGGGTCAAATTTTATCATTTAGATATTTTTGTGTGAAGATGTCAAATATATCACAAAAAGAATTTTTCGAATATCTTCAAAATTCCGGAAGTTAAAATTTCAACTTTAAGAGCAAATGACGTCAAAACCGGAAGTGATATATTTTTTTTGAAATTATAGTTTTGTTTGAAATAAAAATGTTTATTCACCTGTAAGTTTTCAAATTGATCAAAATAAAATTGCAAAAGTTAAAAAAAATGTCAAAAAAAGTGCTTCAAAAAGTCAGCGACAAAATTCTACAAATGCGTGTTTTTTAAGAACTATCATGTAGACATTCGAATAATGAAATCAACAAAAAAAGTCCCATCAAAATCGGTTGAAAAACAGAGGTGAAAATGGTAGAAAACAAAAAAATGGGTTTTTCTATCATACGTCATTTCCGGTTAGACAAAAATACTTCATTTTACATTCATTTAATACCGTGCAGTTAGGTATCGTAGGAAATTATCTGAGATAATGTGTGGTATGTTTCCTTCATACCGAAATAGCGTGACCAGAAATAGACAAAAAAAAAAAACAGTCATTATGAAAACAAAGCAGTGCGTTCGCTAGAACGCACTGCAAAAAGTCATTTGCAAAACAAAGCAGTGCGTTCGCTAGAACGCACTGCAAATACTGCGTATTTTAGAGACAGACGACCAAGCATATAAATATCATGAAATGTTGTGTTACTTGATTTAGACCTTTGAAAATAGTAATTTTTGTAAAGTATTAGATAAGTATGAATTAAGATGTACCGTACAACAACTTGACATCATGTATTTGTGTACAAATTAGATGAAATGTCGATCAGGCGGGTATTTTAACTCAAACTACGTCGCCATTTTTCTAATATATGTGTTTATCCAATGAAATTCATGGTTACAATCTATAACTCTGTTTGGGAGATTTGGTTAATTTTGAGAGAAGTCTTTTGATTGGATGTAATTTCAATGACGATAAGTCTTATTTAAAAATGGCGGCCATGTTCAAAATACCTCCAGCTTGAAAATTTCAACTAGGATTACAGACAACAAGGATTAGTTTATTCTGTCGAAAAAGGGATTGAATGTTGAGATGGCATCATAACATACAAGAAAATGGTCAGTTTTTTTAATAATGACATCAAGGAAGAACAATAATTCAACGCAACCAAATTGGTTGCGGAATATCAAGTTATTGAATAAGATGTAATCCTGACTCTCTGCCAGCGGCATTGAGAGAGACAGGTATTCCGGTCTAGGAACGAACTTGCTTTAGCGCTACCGCTAGATAGACGCGTGGATTAAAATTGCATTGTGTTGTAAATAAAGTTGTAGTACGCTTATTTACAATTATCCTGTGTTATAAATGAAATCGTATAGGCCTACACGTATTTACAATTATATCATGTTGTGAATAAAAGAAAGTTGTATCGGCCTACGCTCATTTAGAATTATCATATGTCGTGTGTGTAAACGCTCATTTACTAGTATCTTGTGTTGTAAATGAAGTTGTATACGCTCATTTACAATTATCTTATGTCGTAAATAAATTTGGTTTCTTTTTTTAGTTTTTGGATTAGAGAATCTTGCATTACTGAAACCAACTAGACAAACAAGTAATTATGACAGTGAAACATTTTCTTCTAAGGCAGTCGATGGAAAACTAGGCATCGGCCACGAATATTGTTCTCATACCAAAGTACCAACAGATACACCCAATTGGTTGGTGGTTGATTTAGAAGCTCAATATGAAGTTACAAGTATAGCAGTGTTAAATAGAGAAAGAGAATGGAGTTGAGTATTTTGAATCTATCAAATAGATACTGAATTTGTTCTCTATATTTGCATCTATATAATAGAATATTTGTAAATAATTGTATTTAGAAAATGTCTATTACAAGCAAGGTGGTTTTAGTGTGTTATGCGTCTTATGCGATCCAGGAATAGGCCAACATGAGTTTACTCTGCCAGTTAATCAATTAAGATTCCTTAACGGTTGAACATCGAAAAAGATAAGTTCAATGTCCCCTTTTGGCAGCATAGCAACGGTATATAGCCTACAATCTAACCGTTACTTGCACGAGACGCATTTTTCGTCATTACAATTTACATAGGAATAGAGGTTTCTTCTCTACCAATCATATTATTTCAAAAATATCATTTCGGGCAAATTAACACTGCCATTTCGACATTATCAGGAAAAAATCCCACCTGAAAACTTTGAAACTCGCTTTTACATTTGAAATGGATATCTGAACACATACTAGTATCTTTTTGTCAAGTTTCAAATCGATAGTTCAACGCGAAATATTTTCTAGTCATATATGAAAAGAAAGCTGTGTCATGCAAGCAACGGTTAGATCATTAAGATCATATACCGTTGCTAAAGCATGGCTAAAGGAACGGCTCCGGTCACTAATGCCTACATCCACTTTTGCCTACAGTCTAAATTAAACAAATTCATGCACTAGTAATTTTCAGTGATATATTATACCAGAGCTATCCAACCTCTAATTAGACTAGTCCACTTTAGTGGAATAATGCCTGTAGGGCTACAAAAGACAGACAATTTATTGTATGAAGTAACTTTTTATTTCAACACATGTATCTCGGGTGTCCCAATAAAAACGTCCCCAAGTTTGACGGTAAGTATCTCAGCTGTTGGTGAACCGATCTCTTGCAAAATTCTCACAGATTTACTTCAACATGTCATTGTCAGACTATGAAAATATTAAGGTCATCGAATAAAAATTGTACTAGTACTGCCACGAACAAAATATCATGTCAAAAAATTCAATATCAGAGCAAACTACACATTTCAAACGGGGAGGTCGAAAACTCGGACTTCTCGGAATCCTAGGATTTCGAAGTCCGAGTTTTCGACCTCCCGTGTATGGGGAGGTCGAAAACTCGGAAAACACAGAAAAAAAATTCCGAGAAGTCCGAGTTTTCGACCTCCCCCATTTCAAACTGTGTCTATTGTGCTTTCACATCATCCTTCACCAATATCATTCATTTTCCATCATACATTACTCTCACCGATCTCAGCTTAAGATATTTTCTCCCAAAAAGCAACCTCCCTGCCTTCCAGTTCTTGTTCATCCTGTTTATTCCACTGGTGATGGTAATGACTCCGAGCAGTATGGGATTCAGGTGTACTGCACTTGGGTTAGAGAGACAAACTGATTACACAGGAACTGAAATGTAGGATGGTTGGTTCTCGAGTGGTATCTTTAGATGAGATCCGTGAGAGTTTTTCAGGATGGAAAATGTTGGATATTGGTGGTTGATGTGGAGAAGGAACAATATGTAGTTTGCTCTGATATTGAATTTTTTGATATGCTATTTTGTTCGAGGCAGTACTTGTACAATTTTTGTTTGATGACTTTCATATTTTCAGGGTCCGACAAGGACATGTTGAAGTAAATCTATGAGAATTTTGAAAGAAATTTGATCATAAGCCGATCAGATACTTTGCGTCAAAGTTGGGGACGTTTTTATTGGGACACCCGATATAACTGTATAACACTTTTTAGTTATATTTCAGTGGGGTCTTTCTGTGCAGGAACAAGTCATCTTTCCTCTGGTCCCTCAGTTCCCAACCTGAGAAACCTTGGACAATTTTAAAAAGTATCGTTATATACTATTAATCAAAGTGAGATTCAGATATCTCTATCCTATCGTTGGTGCAACAATTCATAGTTTTTAGTCAAGATCTTGACCTTTTCGGTTACGGGGCGGAGGACGTGCACCATGTACAAGCTGCGCAATCTTGTTTCTTTCTGACTTTTCCAGCTTTTGAAGAACTAGATGTTTGGGTGAGCTCTCTGAACAGTCTAAAATACTATTTTCATTTCACTGACCATTTTAGCTTCTAAATCAATTAATGATATTTGTGTGAGAAATCAACTAGAAGGAAATTCAACAAAAAACTTGACATTATCTCGTTAATATATATATTTGGCTTCAGTGAATTAATGATATTTTTGTGAGAAATGATATATTCAAATATGAAGGACGTGCATTAATATCCAGCTAATTAACTGGATTAACTGAATTATACTTGACTCCATTTAATTGATAATATTTATGTTGAGAAATGAAATATTGGAAGAGTTTATTCCTAGCATGGGTATGTTGTTTTAACTGTGTAGGTATTATTCCACACTCCTTTATTTTATTGTAGGCATTAGTAACTGTAGGCAAAAGTGGATGTAGGCATTAGTGGACGACGCCAAAGGAACATGTCGTGGCAGAAAATCCACCTAGTGAAAAATATCCAGTCGACTACATTTTCCTACAGTCGCATAATATTGCCTATCGTTCCTCAATTGAAAGAATATTAGTTTGCATGTTTTCTATAAAAAAAAATTTTTTAGGTTATAGGTTGAGAAATTTTACTGTTTCTGTTTGGGAATATGATCCTGGTCCTTATATCAAATATAACATGGTGAATACTGAATACTGTGTTTGTATCAATTACCCTTCTTCACCACAGGCAGAAACCTGGGCAAATTTAACATGTACGAAAATATGTTTGGGAAGATTCGTGTTGTTTGTGTTAAACAATCCAGACGCTTTAACAATATGTGAATTAGAGGTGTATGGTAATATATCGAATGGCTGTTCAACACAATACTTACCTGGTAGGTTTAAAATTCAGTTATACTCTGCTATTAATGTAGTGATATAGTACAATACGCATTTGATCTGCTAGCCGATGCAGTTCGTTTTCTGAAAGACAGTTGAACAATGAACATGCAATTCGTCAACAATTAAATAAAAAGTTCCCTACCGGAAGTGACGCTTGCCAAACCAGTCTAGCAGATGACGTCATTGATCTTACGAGAAGATTTCCTCACATATTAAGTAAGACATCTAAATTGTTAGCTAATAACAGATTTTAAAACAGTTTAGCGCATACAATGCCTCATCCTTGGAACATATAGGCCTACAACGAAACAATTCAGTGATCCACATCGTCTTTAAAACATCGGTCTAAGTTGTTTTAACATTGGTCCAAGTTGTATTAAACATTGGTCTAAGTTGTATTTAACATTGGTCCAAGTTGTATTTAACATTGGTCCAAATCGTTTTTGAAATGAGTTGAGTCTTAAAAAATGATTTCTTTGAAAAAGAATAATAAAGGTTCTTTTTCCAGAAATGAAAATCAAGAAGTTGGAAGGTAAACGTTCAAGTCCACCAAATTGTCCACTCTTACCATATCAAGTAACCGATGTATATGACTGTATGCATCGATGTTTACAGATGAACAACTGTACGAGTTTTAATTATAGTCCTGATTTAATTAACACTGTTAATTGTCAATTAGTGAAATGTTTTTCACACCTGGAACAAGACTTTATTGAAGATTCTGAATGGAATTGGCGATATATTTCTGTGCAATATTAAGTCTATATGGCTTACAAAACAGATATTATTTGTGACCGAGGGTACAAGCGAGTGATCTATTTTTAGTTTACATCTGAAAAGTTTGTTTTGTACAAATCATTGCCAGCAATATGTTTATTAATCAATTTTCCAAGAGAAGACATTAGATTTAGACGGCTGGTAGGCCTTCATGTTAAAACAACCACGTGAATATCCTTAAAAGATTTTCACATATTATTTACTATGTTAAAGGGGCAGGTTTTTTTTTTTTTTCGTGAACAAGTCGAAAATATCTCTAATATGATATTGGCCCGTATGCACCAAAAAATATCAAATTAAGATTTAGTTAATTGTAATTAAAGATAATTCTACTTTTTGTATGCACCGACTGACAACTAACTAAATATAAATTTTCCATTCGAACAACACACTATACAAAATTATTATATAATATCACAAAAGAGTGTAAAGCATGGCCACTAAGATTCTATTGACTCTCATCTGTGGTTTTTTTTTGTGGCAGTTATCACCAAATATAAGATTCCAGCTTCCCAGTTTAATTGCAAGTCAGTCTTTCTTGGCCATAAGCCTACCCCCTCTGACAACTTAGTGTTGTTCTTTACCGATTTCTCTGAGCACTGTTCGCAGATTAAAGTTTTGTCTACGTTGATCAGCGGTTAAGTCATTTTCAATGTAAATATCTTTGAACAGTGGTGAGTTTCTGAGTGATCGTTTCGCTTTCATGATTTCAGATTTCATTGTTTCATTCGATACACTGAACACTACTAAGCTCGGTTTTAAACTTGGCCTCTGATGATTTGGTTTACGACGTTCTCTGTGAGTGATCTGAATATTACTCAGTTTTAGTTCACCTTTTAAAGCGATACAACCTCTTAGAATGAACAAAAAAATTAAGTTCTCAAACTTGGTCAATCAGAGTATATTCATCAACGATGTCCAAAGCATACAAACAGAATGCAAAAAAAACATGAAACTATGTAAATTTCCATAATAACAGTTTACAATTGATAAACGCCTTAAATTTGATTAAGGGTTTTTCAATCATTGTATATAAACATAGTTTTTCTGGGGCTTACAGTAGTTTGCGAAATTTGCACTTTGCGAAACGAAACGAAATAATCTGCACTTTGCGAAACGAAACGAAATATCAGCACTTTGCGAAATAAATATTTCGCAAATCAGTACTTTGCGAAATATATTTTTCGCAAAGTGCAGTGATTAGCACTTTGCGAAATATATATTTCGCAAAGTGCAGTAATCAGCACTTTGCGAAATATTTGAATTGAATGGTCACACAGGGAACCCAAACGACTCAGTGCCTGCTTTTGGTCCGCAGGGGCATCAAATTTGCGGGGAAATATGGGGAATTTGGGTTTACAGACGTCTAATTTTCCAAAATTTTTATTGTGGCACTACAGTTCCTATTCAAATAAACCATGAAAAGAGGATTTCACAGACTTTTTCTGACTTCAAATTGGTATCCTTGAAGCAATAAACTTAACATACGACAATAGAGGGAACCACTGCAAAGCGTATCAATTCTTAAAGTTTTACGAAGAAGAAGGGGGGATACCTAAACTGCCACCATCCCTTCATTAAAACTTCTCCTTTAAAAATATTTAGCAAGCTACGGGCATGGCTTGGAGGAGTAGTAGTAGTTACATTCTAATGCCTGACAAATTGTGCCTCAACCAAGCTCAGGCCCGTAGCCAAGGCGAGGGGGGGGGGGGGGGGAATGGGGGCGGTCTTGGGAGGGCTTTTGGACGTGTTGAATTCTCAAAATTTTCTCAATATCAGGCTTTGATCAAATAACCTTAAAACCTAAATTTCGAGGGAAAGTCCTGAAAAATGGGAAAAGTTTGTTTCAGTAAATCGGGTGCCCCTTTGAATAGAGTCCCATTTCCAGGCTACCTGTTACACCAATAAAGATAGAAATAATCTAATGGCGCAGCATTGCATTGCAGAAGCCTTCCTTACAAAGGGGTGGATACCTTGCCCCCCTTGAATGGCCATTTGCCTCCCCAAAAGTACTTGGCTTGCTACGAGCCTGAACAAGCTTAGCTATTAACGGAAAGGAAAGCATATAATATCATTTCCCCTGTTTTTTTTTTATGGGGGTGGGGCTGCGTCCATGAAAGAAATAAAAATACAAGTTCAAAATTTATAATGAAACTTAAGTGCTACGGTATTTACAAGCCTGGTTTAAAGGTAAACAGTCGGTATTTCTGTGTAATGATCATAAGAAATGTAAAGGGTTTAGCAACGCTATTCAGTAATGGCATTTACAGCTCAGTATTGACATGAGCCATCAAATCCATTTGTAAACATAATTGTATGCATTTGAAAATTGAAGTATAGACTGATATGAGTTATTACATTATATAGAAAACATAGCTTGCCAGGCAAGGTAACATACGCCCACTTCAGCAATTTGAATATTCCATGTTGAAATTCATGTGGGCATATGAAAACTTTAGTATTTATCACATACACAAGTCAAGTTAATTTTCAAGCTTTTTCACTAAGTCAATGGCAATAACTCATAAACCGACAACTGAAATTTTACAATTTTCTATCTCATCCCAGTTATTAGCCTACATGATGAATATACATTCCAAGTTGCATTCAAATCGGGCAATTTTCAAACTGATCCGAGATATTATCAAGATGAATGCACATACAAGTTTTATTTAAATCGAATGAAAACTCTAGCTTCTGTGACAGGATGGATTTTTTGGTAGTGTGACTGTCCCTTTAAACAGCCATGTATAGTATTCTCTTAACTTGTTATTACTTATCACTGCACCAGCCAATCAACTGTAAACACCCTCTGTCTCTCTATCTATTTTTAGCTTTGGGATATACCTTTCTTTACTTGCCTCTGGGGTGAGTTCTCTTCATCACCACCCTAGCTACTGTGTGTGTGTGTGTGTGTATGTTAGTTACCATTAGTATTAGAGATTTGTTGAAGTGAGGAACAACTTCTTTGTCCTCCATTTAAGTATTTAAATACTGTATTAGTTTTGGATATTTCTCTATATAGATAAGGTATGTTTGTAATTCAGTTATTTTAGTAATATAAAGCATAGTAATATTCATTTTAATAAGCAAGTTGCTTATAATGCATTTTTCACCTTTTATAAAGTAATTAGAATTTGAATAACTTATAGTTAAATATGTATTTCTAATTAAGAACGCATTTATTTCAGAGTGTTACAATATTAGTTTGGAGCCGGTTCGGCAAGTTCTTAATTACTGTACTTATAAACCCCACTTCGGGTAGGTTTATTTCTGTTATTTCTATACATATTTTCAATGCATTTTATTATTTCCTGTAGAGCATTGTAAATGTTTGCTATTCATATTTATATTATATTGTATTGTACATTTTGTATATATTCTAATAAGTGCAATATTGTTTTACAGGGTTTTTGTTTGTCAGTTACTTGAATAATAAAATGATGATCGCATGAACCCAAGCCTTGTCTCTGGGTCAGGGAAGAAGCCCCTTCATCGAGCCCAGTGCCCGGCTACACTTCTATTGCGCACACAAGTGAATTTTAACGTTTTTTCACTAAATCAAGGGCAATAATTCATAAACCGATGACTAGATCGCGCCATTTACAAACTCATCCGAGATATTATCAAAATGAATGCACATACCAAATTTGATTCCAATCGGATGAAAACTCTAGCTTCTATCGCGTAGCCTACACAAGTTGATTTTAACGTTTTTCAATAAGTCAAGGGCAATAATTCATAAACCGATTATTGGAATCCCCCCATTTTCGAACTCATCCGAGATATTACCAATATAAATGCACATACCAAATTTCATCAAAATCGGATAAACACAACGATTTTTCACTAAGTTAGGGGCAATAATTCATAAACCGATTATTGGAATCGCGCCATTTTCGAACTCATCCGAGATATTACCAATATAAATGCACATACCAAATTTCATCAAAATCGGATAAACACAACGATTTTTCACTAAGTTAGGGGCAATAATTCATAAACCGATTATTGGAATCGCGCCATTTTCGAACTCATCCGAGATATCATTAAGATAAATACGCATATAAACCAAGTTTCATCCAAATCGGATAAAAACTCTGGTCTCTATCGCGTACACAAGAAATTGTTGACGGACGGACCGACAGACGGCAATATATACGTCCACATTTCTATGTGGGCGTATAAACCTAAAACATGAAATGGAGAATTAAGATAGCTTGCCAGGGAAGGTAATATATGCCCACTGGTAGCTTTGTTTGAAAAAGTAAATTTGACAGAAAACAGCAACCATCACAAGCATGAAATATTCAACCTGTAGTCATAAACATACATTTCATTCAGAACTCATTCATCAAGTTTAGCCTTGTATGAACGTATTTGGAAGAAGAACGACAATAATTCATATCAAATATTATTCGATTCTTTTGATTTTATATAGGGTTCATCCTAGGGTGAAAATAAACAATTTCAGCACGTTTCGTCAAAATCTGTAAAGAATTGTGACTTGTGTTAACAAGTGCTAATCACTGCACTTTGCGAAAAATATATTTCGCAAAGTACTGATTTGCGAAATATTTATTTCGCAAAGTGCTGATATTTCGTTTCGTTTCGCAAAGTGCAGATTATTTCGTTTCGTTTCGCAAAGTGCAAATTTCGCAAACTACTGTAAGCCTTTTTCTGGAATAATTATCAGATTATTTAGGTAATCTGTTGTATAGTTATGCAACCAGTGAGTTAATTTGTTCCCCAAGGTTTGCTATCATAAATACTATCTGATCCATTTGAGCATTATCAGGAGAGCTTATGGTTTTCTTGGTGGTATTTTTATCTTGTCTGTCATCGTAGGGGCTATTTTTATCGGGTATGATCACAATTTGATCACAAGATAATACACCATGCCATTGAAAGATTAAGATAATACACATTACTGTGAATACTGATATCCGTGTCACTATATCCTCCTACAATCGCAGATTATTCAGCTGCCAAGAAATTTGTTGTTGTATTGGCGTAAAGCTATTGTAACATGTTTAAAGGGCCATTCTGCTTTTTTGAAAAAAGTTTCCAATATAAAAAAAATCGCAAACGCTACCTGAGAGTATTTTTAAAGTATGCTTATTGTATCTCTATATCTTCTTGATCAAACTGAATTTGGTTTTAAAGGGTTAATTACAAACTGGTATTACTTATTGTTAATTAAGCAATTTGACCTAGTTTTGGTGTTTGCCCTTTATATGGCTCAATATTTCTGGCTGAATCCTATTAAATACACAAGAGGGTCATTTCTCTACAATTAGGCGTTTATTTTACTCAAATCCATTCAGTAGTTTCCTATCAGCTTCCAAAAAACATAACACACTTAAAAAAAGGTTTTTAAAAATGTTAACATATTTTTAGCGTTTAAAAATTAACGGCTGGATTTTTTTAGTTAAAACTTTCAGATACATTAAAGGGCAAATAGTTATAGATTTTGGTGTAAAATTTTCACAAATTTGAGCAAAAAAATTTTTTGACCTAAAAAAAATTCAGACTGCCCCTTTAAAGAACTTTTTAAGCCTCCAATTCGTTCTCCTCTTACATCAATTCCACAGGGTATTTTGTAATGCAATCTAGAAATAAAATCTATAAATTCATCATTTGTCATTGATATCGAAACGATAACATAATTTATTTACATGCAGTACAATGAGTGAATTTTGTTACAGGCCTACGGTTGTTGGACTTTTTGTTATTCCGTTACTTGATCCAAAAATATTAATTTATTATTGATCATAAATATAACATTTTGTCTCTCATTATTTTCAAATGTGTATTTCTATAACTTAAGTATAAATGCAGGAGAATAAATTGGCACTCCTAGGAAAAGAACTTCCATCGACTAGACCAATTTAATAACATGGCGTTATTGTGTATTCATTGGGTTTTGTTGAATTTATTTGGATATTGGAATACCAATCAAATAGTGGGTAAGTGATTTTATCTGACAATATAATATATGTATATGTCACAGTTGAAAGTAAAATCCAGGGGAATTTAAAATCACCCTCAAATCTGGGTTTTTAACTGGTTTTCTCAAGTGTCTCGGATTACGCACAAGAAAATGACCATGTCCCCTGAATTTTCTGTGGACACTGTAGGCATTTCCACCCAGATAATCACTTTTTTTTCAAACCTGTAACTCAGTGTGTGTCCCCCAGAAAATGTCCAAATGTCCCCAGTCTGGAATGTGTCCCCTAAGTTCATAGGCGTACGAGCTGGGGGTGCAGGGGGACAATTGCCCCCTCCCCCAGTGATTTTCATGAAGGAAATTTAAAAAAATAAAATCGTTCGGAAATGATGTGATCAAGCAGATGGCGAGAAGTTTTTTTGAATTAGGGTTGGGGTGGGGGTCGACTTGTCGGGCATATATATTTCGTTGTCGGGCAAGTTAGCATTAGTTATCGGGCAAATTGGTTTTGCCCCCCCCCCCCACCCCGCTCAACTAACGCCCTGTACGCCTATGCCTAAGTTGAAAACCCAGACCCTAGGACAACGTCCAATTAAACTTTTTCCTTTTAGTTTGTCCTATAGAGCAATTTTAAATTATCCTAGAAGAAACTTAAATTGAACTTTGTCCTAGAAAAATTTGAAATCCTCATGTACAAGTTTAAGGACAAACTTCAATTGATTGATTCCTTCAAATTCAACATTATTTTTCCAAATTATTTTTTTAAAAATTCAAAATAAAAATATAAATTTTAAATTCAAATTAAGATCTTAAATTCAAAATTCTTTAAAATCCAAAATTCGTATCCATATCTTGTTTTAGCTTCTGTAATATACTATGTAGGAAAATTGATTTTCGCCCACGTGGAAATTGATTTTTACCCAGGTGGAAATTCAAGAATTTTGAATTAAAAAAGGTGATAATTCTATAATATTTGATTAAAAACATATATTTTCACCTGGTTGAAAATTAATTTTCACCCAGGTGATAATTAACTTTTTGTATTCAAAATTAAGTTTGATAATTATATTCCACTTTTATAATTCAAAATTAACAAAAATAAATGATGTCGTATACGGACCACCTAAAATTTGAATTTTAGAAAGGTCTTCAATATTTTAATCAAGCCTTTAAATCGCATATTTTATATGTATTATTTTTTGACTGCATTGGCTTATAAATGACACATATGTGTACAATTTGAATCAGCGAAATCACGTCACGAATTTAACGTAGCGCTAAAAGCAAGTTCGTGTCCTTATACCATGCATGATAAGCAGGGAACGAACTAGACCGACAAGTTGACTCTAAATAATACTGCGACAAGTTGACTCTAAATAATACTGCGTATTTTAGAGACAGACGACCAAGCATAGAAATATCATGAAATGTTGTGTTACTTGATTTAGACCTTTGAAAATAGTAATTTTTGTAAAGTATTAGATAAGTATGAATTAAGATGTACCGTACAACAACTTGACATCATGTATTTGTGTACAAATTAGATGAAATGTCGATCAGGCGGGTATTTTAACTCAAACTACGTCGCCATTTTTCTAATATATGTGTTTATCCAATGAAATTCATGGTTACAATCTATAACTCTGTTTGGGAGATTTGGTTAATTTTGAGAGAAGTCTTTTGATTGGATGTAATTTCAATGACGATAAGTCTTATTTAAAAATGGCGGCCATGTTCAAAATACCTCCAGCTTGAAAATTTCAACTAGGATTACAGACAACAAGGATTAGTTTATTCTGTCGAAAAAGGGATTGAATGTTGAGATGACATCATAACATACAAGAAAATGGTCAGTTTTTTTTAATAATGACATCAAGGAAGAACAATAATTCAACGCAACCAAATTGGTTGCGGAATATCAAGTTATTGAATAAGATGTAATCCTGACTCTCTGCCAGCGGCATTGAGAGAGACAGGTATTCCGCGGCATTGAGAGAGACAGGTATTCCGGTCTAGGAACGAACTTGCTTTAGCGCTAGCGCTAGATAGACGCGTGGATTAAAATTGCATTGTGTTGTAAATAAAGTTGTAGTACGCTTATTTACAATTATCCTGTGTTATAAATAAAATCGTATACACGTATTTACAATTATATCATGTTGTGAATAAAAGAAAGTTGTATCGGCCTACGCTCATTTAGAATTATCTTATGTCGTAAATAAAGTGTAAACGCTCATTTACTATTATCTTGTGTTTTAAATGAAGTTGTATACGCTCATTTACAATTATCTTATGTCGTAAAGAAATTTGGTTTCTTTTTTTAGTTTTTGGATTAGAGAATCTTGCATTACTCAAACCAACTAGACAAACAAGTAATTATGACAGTGAAACATTTTCTTCTAAGGCAGTCGATGGAAAACTAGGCATCGGCCACGAACATTGTTCTCATACCAAAGAACCAACAGATACACCCAATTGGTTGGTGGTTGATTTAGAAGCTCAATATAAAGTTACAAGTATAGCAGTGTTAAATAGAGAAATCGAATGGAGTTGAGTATTTTGAATCTATCAATGAGATACTGAATTTGTTCTCTATATTTGCATCTATATAATAGAATATTTGTAAATAATTGTATTTCGAAAATGTCTATTACAAGCAAGGGTGTTTTAGTGTGTTATGCGTCTTATGCGATCCAGGAACGGGCCAACATGAGTTTATTCTGCCAGTTAATCAATTAAGATTCCATTTTTCGTCATTACAATTTACATCGGTAGAGAGTTTTCTTATCTACCAATCATATTATTTCAAAAATATTATTGCGGGCAAATTCTCACTGCCATTTCGACATTATCAGGAAAAAATCCCACCTGAAAACTTTGAAACTCGCTTTTACATTTGAAATGGATATCTGAACACGTAGTAGTATCTTTTTGTCAAGTTTCAAATCGATAGTTCAACGCGAAATATTTACTAGTCATATATGACAAGAATGCTGTGTCATGCAAGCAACGGTTAGATCATTAAGATCGTATACCGTTGCTAAAGCATGGCTAAAGGAACATGTCGTGGCAGGAAATCCACAGAGTGAAAATATCCAGTCGACTACATTTTCCTACAGTCGCATAATAGGCCTATCGTTCCTCAATTGAAAGAATATTAGTTTGCATGTTTTCTATAAAAAAAAATTTTTTAGGTTATAGGTTGAGAAATTTTACTGTTTCTGTTTGGGAATATGATCCTGGTCCTTATATCAAATATAACATGGTGAATACTGAATACTGTGTTTGTATCAATTACCCTTCTACAGCACAGACAGAAACCTGGACAAATTTAACATGTACGATAATATGTTTGGGAAGATTCGTGTTGTTTGTGTTAAACAATCCAGACGTTTTAGTAATATGTGAATTAGAGGTGTATGGTATTATATCGAATGGCTGTTCAACACAATACTTACCTGGTAGGTTTAAAATTCAGTTATACTCTGCTATTAATGTAGTGATATAGTACAATACGCATTTGATCTGCTAGCCGATGCAGTCCGTTTTCTGAAAGACAGTTGAACAATGAACATGCAATTCGTCAACAATTAAATAAAAAGTTCCCTACCGGAAGTGACGCTTGCCAAACCAGTCTAGCAGATGACGTCAATGATCTTACGAGAAGATTTCCTCACATATTATGTAAAACATCTAAATTGTTAGCTAATAACAGATTTTAAAACAGTTTAGTGCATACAATGCCTCATCCTTGGAACATATAGGCCTACAACGAAACAATTCAGTGATCCACACCGTCTTTAAAACATCGGTCTAAGTTGTATTTAACATTGGTCCAAATCGTTTTTGAAATGAGTTGAGTCTTAAAAAATGATTTCTTTGAAAAAGAATAATAAAGGTTCTTTTTCCAGAAATGAAAATCAAGAAGTTGGAAGGTAAACGTTCAAGTCCACCAAATTGTCCACTCTTACCATATCAAGTAACCGATGTATATGACTTTATCACCCAATAAGGTATTCTACAGTAGATATCGCTTGTATGATAAAAAGCAGTATCTACTGCACTATATCTACTAGGAGATACTGCTTTTCTGAATCATTGATTGGCCAATATGGTCACGTGATAAACAATTCGCCCAATGACGTCTTAATAACAATGACGTCAAATTGATTTCGCCCTTCGAAAGTTCTTTCAATAATCTGCAGTTCACCCCTCGAAAGTTGTTGTTTCGCATATTTCGATTTTAGAATGATATTGGATGATAAATAAAATCTCACCCTTGTGTCTTTTGATATCAGATATATCAACACTCGTTGATAAAAGTGGAAAAACTCCTCGGCAAGCCTCGGAGTTTTTCCACTTTATCAACTTGTGTTGATATATCTGATATCAAAAGACACTCGGGTGAGATTCTCTATGTATCCATCGATGTTTACAGATGAACAACTGTACGAGTTTTAATTATAGTCCTGATATAATTAACACTGTTAATTGTCAATTAGTGAAATGTTTTTCACACCCTGAACAAGACTTTATTGAAGATTCTGAATGGGTTTGGCGATATATTTCTGTGCAATATTAAGTCTATATGGCTTACAGAACAGATATTATTTGTGACCGAGGGTGCAAGCGAGTGATCTATTTTTAGTTAGTTTTTTATCCTTAAAAGATTTTCACATATTATTTACTATGTTAAAGGGGCAGTCTGGCTTTTTTCGTGAACAAGTCGAAAATATCTCTAATATGATATTGGCCCGTATGCACCAAAAAATATCAAATTAAGAAGAATAGAATTATTTTAAACTTTAAACAGATTTAGTTAATTGTAATTAAAGATAATTCTACTTTTTGTATGCACCGAATTTTCCATTCGAACAACACACTATACAAAATTATTATATATTTTGACAAAACTGTGTAAAGGTTGAGCCGTAGGGTCCCACAACTCAACAGGGGGGCAGACTGACTATTTGCCCGAATTTTACCGAATTTTACCGAATTTTAATGATATTTTGCCCGATTTCGCGATTTTTTTGCCCGAAAACATAATACATGTATTTAGGGGGGCAGCTGCCCCCCTGCCCCCCTGCCCCCCTGTCTCCTACGGCTATGATCACTGTTACGTACGTAGTGTTGATATTTTGTAGTCTGAAATTCTATTAACTCTCATCTGTGTTTTTTTTTTTGTGTGTGGCAGTTATCACCAAATATAAGATGAAAGATCTATTGGATTCTTTCTATTATCCGCAGGACCAAATGAACATCGGACTACATTTATTATGGAATCCATGTCATGTTTTATTTTTGCAAAATATATGCGCCAGTTAAATTCGTCACTTTCAGAACGCTCAAAAGTAGCCTACATGTATAATGTCACCAGCAATAAACTGAAAATGACCACCCAATATTATTCTACAACGACACTTGTAGTTGGTATTTCTAGTACTGTTTGCAAGCAATTGGTGATATTCAACAACGATTGTTTGTTTTATCTAAACTACTCATCTGAAAACCATGTAAAAGGTGTTCTGGCGATTCCTGACATGTCTATTTTAATAGGAATAACACAGTTATTTTCACAAAGTTCAATTAAATCGTCTAAATAATCATTAAATTCGAAACATCCAAGAAATCCAAGGCATTTCTACTGATTTACAAAAACAGCAGAAACTGCATTATACGACCGCTCAAGGGAAAAAAAACGCTCGCTTACTGAAGGCGATTGTTTAAAAAAAAAGGTGGGCGCATGAGCAGGATAATATACTGTAGAATTTAAATGACAAAGAGCAATCATTGTTTTAGTTAAATTAATTTTTAAGCGAGATCTCGCGAGATAAGAAAATAGGCCCGTGTGCACTAATTTACATATAACCAAGATTTCATGTTCTGCTTACGATGTCACGATGTATGAAACAAAAAGACAAAATACAGAGTAGGCCTACATTGTCGAATGTCGTTTTCACCACGTTTAATGAGAAAATGCTAATGTTAAATTTCAATGTACCAGTGAAAAAGACTACCTTTTTTTTTTTACATAAGAAGCATTGCTTTATCATTGTTGCATTCAACATTTTGCAATAACTTCTTACATTTGCGACATTAAACTTTTAATATGCATTAGCATTACATACATTGCATTTAATATTGACACATATTCCCCGCCATATTGGTGTTTCTAATAAAAATTATCCATGTACATGTACTCTTATGTAAATAAACTATAATCTTATTGCATAGAATTAAGAGTTTTAAATGTTCATGTAAATACAGTCAGGATAAAAAAAACACTTTGACCGGTCCTAAACGATCACTGCTGGGATTACGTCTCAACTAAATAAGTGCATTATGAGAAACTTATGGACATTTGAAACAAACTGGTATGTTCAATAAAACATCTCTACTTTCTATTCATACGTATTAGCTTTTTTATTTCCAAAATTAGAGGAGAACCAATCTTTAACGACACACAAAATGCAGAAAAAATCGATTGAAGCTAAAAATTTAACATTTAACAGTTACCCGCTCAACGGCAGGTTTTATCGGACTAAATAACAGTAAGCTGTTGACAATTTATATTCAATAAATTACTTACTTACATGTATATTATTTACTTGTGTATAGAACCGTACATGGGTAAAAAAAAAATGCGCCAATAATTTTGGCGGCCAGCTCCAACCAGGCAAAGGACTTGAATTCTGCGCCACCCCCCTTGAGAATGAATTTTGCACAATTTGCCTCCCCCACCACAAAATGCTTCTTTCAGGCTTGTCATGGCATGATTTAACTGTACCAACTTCTGGGGCTATATTTTTTTAAAGAACTGGATCCAGGGTCGATTGTGTGATCATCTTTGGGATTTAAGTTTTTTTCAATGTAATTTTCCATTTTGTCTAATGCCATATATCATATTAGGAAAACCAAAGCTAAAATTCACTTTTCAATGTCTCGTGAAATTATCGTAATAAAATCTCAATATTCCCAAAGAAATCCATTTATTTACAAGGTAAAAATATCAAAATATATAGTTTGATAAGAAATAATGGTAATGCCAGGTTGAATTTCATATCTTGACACACAGTGACAAGAAGTTTTAATGTCAATTAAAGGGATATGTTTAGTAACTGTTCAACCAATTAAATTTTAGTCTCAAAACCTGAAATATTTTTAGATATTCTAATCCATAATAATGTTCACAACTCTTCCTCAAAATATAATATAAGCCTTTAAATCATTGTGTAGCTATAAATATTAGCGTTTGAAAGTCAAAAATACGACTCGCCGTTTAGTAAGACTGCATTATGTAGAAAACACATATACAGAAAATGAAAGATAAATGTTTAGGTATTGGTATAATTGAAGGGATTGTGTGATTTTCCTGCAGATCTAGTACTTCTGGAGGCTATTTATATATATTCAAGGCCTAAATCGACTCTCAAAAATGCTGAACATTCCCCTTTAAATTGAACTGCACAATTCTGAGATTCAATGTATGATGACACACTGTTCAAAAACATTCCTTAATATTTTTAATTCTAAATAGTGAAACAGTTGCAACTGGCATAAAAAAAATAGAATTGATTGAAACTAATCCTTTTAGGCTTACAGTTTTATAATAGATGAATAAGAGGTAGAATATATTTGTATATCAAACAATGAAATATACTAATACTGCCAATACAATAAAGGCTTTAAAAAGAGTTTTCTGGTCTTAGTATGTGGTCAGACATCTTTAATTTTAATTAGCATTGAGACCCCCACATTACACAATGCCAGAAAATCTCATCCAACCTTTCATGAAAACCTTATTGAGACAGATACTGCAGATACTGAGTACACATCAATAAATTTAATATTATCAGATTATTTTTAAGTCTTATAACATAATATCTTAAATTGCATTCCATTGCATTTTCGGATTTCTCAGACTGTGTTTCAAGTACAATAATACCATTAAAACCAAAAAAATAAAATAAATTGCTAACAATTTAATAGGCAAACAAACATTTTAATGGAAAACTTAAAAGCTTATAGATAGATTTGATTACTGAAATGCATACATACAAAAATCCCCCAAAATCCAATGAAAAGGCACATCCAACAAAAAATAAATGCACAAGAATAAAAGAAGACGTTGAGAAGCAAATAAAATATAAATGCCCACTTATAGCATATAAACTACTTTGTCATAGCATACAGATCCATAATAAATTTACATTGACTTTAATTAAGAGTAAATAAATCAAGACATGTAGTATCTTTGTAAAATATCAACTGAAAGTGGATGGAAAAATTTCAAACTATTTTAAGCAAATTTACCATTGAAAATAGCAGAATTAATGCCTTATTAAGAACAGAATCATATTCAATTTTTTCCAGATTCAAATTAGACCAAAAGTATCATCTACATCAGATCCATAAACTTCATATTAAATGGACAGTGCAGAACACATAAATCTTAAATAAATTATTAAAACATTTCATATAGAAACATATAGCTGCCAATCTATCCCATCCCAATTTAAGGTATAATTTACTTTTAGCTGCCACCATTTAACAAAAATGTGAAAATCAGAAAAAGGTAATTTCCAAAAATTAAAAAGAAATAATTATTTTTCAAAAGAGGATTTCTAGCATGTGCATGTGTATCAGACTACTCTTTATGATTTTATCAGCGCTATTCTGTTTTCCTGTCCAAAAAAGTCATGATCCACATAATGAAATATTCACAAAGCATTTATCCTCAAGTGTGATATAAAAGATAGTGGACCACGGCCATATACGCCTAACGAAAAAGTCTTAAATTTAATCAGGATAAAACTAAACTTTCTCAAACCTTTTGATTTAGGTCCAATAACATCCATTTTAAGTTTCATCAAAATCGGTTGAAAACAAAGAGAGTAATAGCATATTTAAGATTTGGGGCAAGGGCAATAACTCTGCTTGTAACGATCGAAAATAGCTCAAATTCGAACTTGATCTTCGTTTTATGAATATGTATACACATATCAAATTTCATTTGATTCCGTCAAAAACTCTAGTTTTTAGAGCGTTTACAAGCAAATGTTGATGGACAGGCCGACGGATTTGGGGCAAGTGCAATAACTCTGCTTCTAATGATCGAAAATAGCTCAAATTCGAACTTAATCTTCGTTTTATGAATATGTATACACATACACGGACAGGGGTGCCAACAATATACGTCCTCATAGAGAGATGAGGGCGTATAAAAAACAAAGCATATTTTCAACAAAATTAAAAGCTTTGAGTATATGATGCACATACAAAGGCTAAAAATCCTCTTTCATAAGTTTATACCTTTAATATTTGTTTTGGGAGATTATAAAAATTACCCATTAAGACTTAAATGCCCTTATCCAAAAATAATTATAACTGCTAACTAATATAAAGAGTTATATATCCATATCCTTATCTATAATATGACCCCAGAAATATATATATATAGGACCATATCGTAAAAGACAGGCTTTCTGGTTACATGTAGTTAACCATAATGCCAGTTTTTTTTGTCATAATGCAGAATTTAACAATTATCTTCATTCAATTATCTAATTAATAAATTCCTCTATGAATGTCATGTTTATGAAAGTCTTGCCTACTTAACTTTCCTAATATTTTCAACCTTTATGTTGTATTGAGCAAAGTTATAAGAATACTGTTCATTTAAATATACTGTAAATTCAATGTCTAAATTCCCCTAAATTCTGGGTCTAATAATTGAAAGAATCGATTAGCGACGCTACTAATTATTTATTTCGATTAGCGTTTATCAAATTCCATAATTGACTGAAATTCATAGTGAAATTTTATTTTAATATTATCTGTTACACAATTATCAGAGAGGTCACAACCCATTTATCATGAAGATCATACAAAATTCTAAAATTACTTCAGTTACATTTATCTTTGATACCAGATATTGATAGATAACAAACATTCAGGTACAAAAACGTACACCAATAGATGAAGATTAGAAGATTTCCCAATTAAAATATTTTGATCATTTATCGATTATTATCCATAGCCTGCCTTGCCTTTGATAATCGCTCTCAATTTGGTAATCGATACCCAGCACTATAAGCAGGATCATGAAGCATGCTATCTTTCAAATCATTAGTGACAAAATTTCTTACCATAAAGCAAAGTTTCATAATATGTTTTAAATATAGAATTAGGCAAGAAAACCCTTAATCATGATTATATGATATGAAATACACTAAAACTATCCAGCACTTCAAACTACAAATGGGTATTACACAATGATAATGAAAAATGGTTATAACATAATTTGTATGGAATAATATTGGGCTTGAATTTAGCAATGATATTGTGCACATCTGGTTCAATTAAAAACATGTAGTGGACTGTTTAAAATCAGAACAGGGTGTGAACAAATATTATTGCTGGATTATAATTGCAAATCAGAAGAAATTTCTTTGTCATCATTTGGTGATCGGTGAATTGTGTTAATTTAAGTTCTATAGCAGAGACTAATACATGTATCTTCGAAAGTTGTCAAACTTGTTAATTTATCAATATTGTTTCCCAAATGCTAATAACAATTAAAGTTATGTATTTGAAGCAATTCACAAATACATGACTTCATTATACATTGTAATTTTTTAAGACGATTTTTTAAGGATCTTGACAAGAGCTTATGCTTTTATGCAATTTATTAACTTAGTTACTGGATGCCAATTCAAGCACTCATTTAATCAAGACTTTAATGATTTTTCAAGATCTTGTATCTTCTTCAAGTTCAAATTCACATTTACTAGCTAGTTTGTTTTTGTCGATTACCTCACCTAAATGCTAAGTTTTTGTATGATTAATGTTAAAGTGAGTAAAATGTAGAAAAAGTATTAATATAATACAGTTAGTCAGCAGTTAGAGGTATACATATCACCATTTTATATTTCTATCATAGAATGTCTATCTTTACCAACACCAACCCATCGAACTGAAATAATCAACAAACATTCAAATTATTGACTTCCACTACACAAGAATTAGTTGGTACATTAACATTAAAGGGCAAGTGTAATTCTTTTCTTTCAATTCCCATTGTCAAGGGATCTTTAATGTGTAATGTTTGTCGAACAAGGGTCCTCTGTTAATAGAAATTGACCATAATAGAAGTATTGTCCATCAGTTCTACAACTAGATATTTTTGCTTTGTCAGCTCTGGCAGCGACACAAAAAAATAAAGATAGTGGACCACGGCCATATACGCCTAACGAAAAAGTCGAAAAAGGAAAATATTTAATCAGGAGAAAACTAAACTTTCTCAAACCTTTCGATTTAGGTCCAATAACATCCATTTTAAGTTTCATCAAAATCGGTTCAAAACTAAGAGAGTAATAGCATATTTAAGATTTGGGGCAAGGGCAATAACTCTGCTTGTAACGATCGAAAATAGCTCAAATTCGAACTTGATCTTCGTTTTATGAATATGTATACACATATCAAATTTCATTTGATTCCGTCAAAAACTCTAGTTTTTAGAGCGTTTACAAGCAAATGTTGATGGTCGGACCGACGGATTTGGGGCAAGGGCAATAACTCTGCTTCTAACGATCGAAAATAGCTCAAATTCGAACTTGATCTTTGTTTTATGAATATGTATACACATATCAAATTTCATTTGATTCCGTCAAAAACTCTAGTTTTTAGAGCGTTTACGAGCAAATGTTGACGGACGGACGGACCGACGGACGGACGGACAGGGGTGACTACAATATACGTCCTCATAGAGAGATGAGGGCGTATAAAAATAAATATGTAACCGATAAAACGAAAAAAAAAATTATATACCTTGAACGCCAACAAGACTTTCAATAGTCTTTATGTATCTCTGGGCATTAGGAGGTAAATCATCAAACTTTCTAATATTTTCAGTACTCGTTTCCCAACCAGGTAATGTTACATATTCTACTTTCACTTTCTGTAGTACTTCATCACAGGCTACAATTCATTAACATGATAAATTCAATATTTCAACCCTGATTTAATAAAATTTCATTCTTAATCTAATTTAATAATATTTCAATCCAGATTTAATAAAATTTCAATCCAGATTTAATAAAATTTCATTCTTAATCTAATATTTTAATCCTGATTTAATAAAATTTCATTCTTAATCTAATATTTTAATCCTGATTTAATAAAATTTCATTCTTAATCTAATAATATTTCACCCCTGATTTCATAAAATTTCATTCTTAATATAATATTTCAATCCAGATTTAATAAAATTTATTTTTAATTTAATAATATTTCAACACCCTGATTTAATAAAATTTCATTCTTCATCTAATAATATTTCAATCCTAATCCAATATTTCAATTCTCATGCTTTATTCAATCACATTATTTCTATTCACTGTCTCAAGCGTATCAACTTCGGAACTAGACTGGTAGTGTTGAAACGGTTAATCAGTTAACCGATATCGGGTACGATTTCACGGGTAACCGTCCAATTGTAAAATGATATTTTTGATAAAGAAATGCGTGTAAATAAAACGGCATTTTATAACATAAATCCGCCGGATTCTCAACTGAATATTAGTAACCATCTAGCTCATCAAATAGTGGTTTTTTCATCTTCACGATCTCCGATGTTTATCAAAGAGCGATAAAGCCGTAAAAATAGAACATCTTGTTGAAAATATTTATGAAGAGACACTCGTAAAAATCCATCTACAAAGCATGCTATTATCTCATTGGACAATAAGAGATGTCTATTTATATCAGCCAATGAATTTCTCACTTTCATTAACTTTCTACTTTCACTTTTAACATTCTTGCTCAAAACATCCGGCGGTGTCTATTAAATTTAGTGCCTGACAATATCGTCCGCATCGGGGTATATATCAAAGTTTCAAATCCTTATATTATAGTTATAATATAGGTATCAAAGAGTGATTATAGACTTATTTATCATTATTTATCACATAAAAGATGATCTTGTTCCGTTTATACAAGTAATTATAGTCATTATAGAATTAAAATTACTTCACGAGTGGAACAAATAATTTTGACCTAATTGTATCAAACACCGCCCGTTTGGTTTTTTTGTTTAACTTGATTATCCAGACGTTCATTGTCTTCTCTGAATGTTAGTAACCTTGATGATCTTGACTATGTTATCATACTGCCGTCCATTCCAAGTTCAATGGTGCTAAATGTACCCGACCATGTTCGTGTTTGGAGCTTATTTGATACCTTGCCAATAAATGACAGTGGGGCTATTTTGTCTGGCCAGTTTGGATGTAATCTGATGTTTGCTTCGATGAGTTGTTGGTTTTTATCTGACTACGACAATTGTGGAACTGATTCAATTTAGGTCAAATCTTCGTTCGGCGACTTCGGAACTCATTTGTACTAACCGAGATTTAGTTTACGCTGTGTCACAGCTACAAATGCGGTTCTTTATTCTTGTTTTTAAGCTTAATAAATAAACCGGGGTTAACCGGAAAATAACCGGTTATTGCCGACGGGTACCCGGGTCGTAAAAATCACTAACCGTTTCAACACTATAGACTGGCCAGATAACCTCGTATACTGTACGGTAGTTGCCATGTTGAATAAATTATAGTTTAACCAATCACAATTATTCTTCAGAATGTATCATCATCTTTCGCCAATCAAAATCAACCTTGAAACAAGAGTTGTCTTTTCCTGCCCAAATACCGGGCAAGATGGCCACCTATCATAATATAGTCTCGAACATAATCTCGAACAATGACGAAGGTTGAGCCAAATGTTCACTGTCTGTGTATTCAAACAAATCAAGCAGTGCTATTTGAGAATATTGAAAAAACAGTATCGTGTAAATAAAAAGATAGCTTGCCAGGCAAGGTAATATACGCCCACTGGCAGCTTTGTTTGAAAAAGATTATTTGGCAGAAAATAGCAACCATCAAATATTCAACCTGTAGTCATAGGCCTACATTTCATTCAGAACTTAAATTAAGTGTCGTCTAAACATTTTTTTCTCGATTTCATCAAGGGTTAAGCATTCATCAAGTTTAGTCAAAATCTGTCTCTGTTTATGAACTAAAAACTAAAACCTATTTTGAACAAGAAGGGCAATAAGTCATATCAAATATTTTTTGGATTTTTGATAGGGTTTATCGTGTGATAATAAACTATTTCAATAGGTTTCATTAAAATCTAATAGAAAAAGAATTTTGCCTTCTAGAGTATTTACAAACTAAAAATCAACGCGTTTTAAAGAACAAGGCCAATAATTTATATTAAATATTTTTTGATTCTTTTGATTTTCAATAGGGTTCATCCTTGGGTGATAATAAACAATTTCAGTAAGTTTCGTTAAAATCTGTAAAGAATTGTGACTTGTAAAGAGTGTTAACGAGCTAAAAATCGAACGCGTTTTAAAGAACAAGGGCAATAATTCATATTTAATATTTTCCGATTCTATTGATTTTCAATAGGGTTCATCTTTGGGTGATAATAAACAATTGCAGTAAGTTTCGTCAAATTCTGTAAAGAATTGTGACTTGCATAGTGTTAACAAGCTAAAAATCGAACGCGTTTTACAGAACAAGGGCAATAATTCATATTAAATATTTTTCGATTCTTTTGATTTTCAATAGGGTTCATCCTTGGGTGATAATAAGCAATTTCAGTAAGTTTCATCAAAATCCGTAAAGAATTGTGACTTGTAGAGTGTTAACAAGCTAAGAATCGAATGCGTTTTACAGAACAAAGGCAATAATTCATGTTAAATATTTTTCAATTCTTTTGATTTTCAATAGGGTTCATCCTTGAGTGATAATAAAGAATTTCAGAAAGTTTAATCAAAATCAGTAAAGAATTGTGACTTGTAGAGTGTTAACGATCTAAAAACCAAACACGTTCTCAAGAACAAGGGCAATAATTCATGTTAAATATTTTTCGATTCTTTTGATTTTCAATAGGGTTTATCCTTGGGTGATAATAAACAATTTCAGCAAGTTTCATTAAAATCCGTAAAGAATTGTGACTTGTAGAGTGTTAACGAGCTAAAAATCGAACGCGTTTTAAAGAACAAGGGCAATAATTCATATCAAATATTTTGTGATTCTTTTGATTTTCAATAGGGTTCATCCTTGGGTGATAATAAACAATTTCAGCAAGTTTCGTTAAAATCTGTAAAGAATTGTGACCTGTAGAGTGTTAACAAGCAATTGTGGACGGACGGACCGACGGACGGACGGACCGACGGACATGGGTGACGGCAATATACGCTCCACATTTCATGTGGGCGTATAAAAATGAAGTCTATGTCATCTATCTAATACTAACCAGGGAAAGTTTCTATTTCCTCTCCATCTATATGGTATGATACACCAATTTTTATTTCTTTAAAATCATCTAAAATATCTAATTTTGTTATTGCCAACCTAAAAGAAAAGAATTTGAACACATTAATTGCCTTTAAAGGGGATCAAAAACATTTTAATCCTTTAGACACTCTGCAAATGAAGATAGATAATACAAATGAAACTAACTTCTGCAGAAAACGTCTTTTATTTGTCTACATGAGTAATGTCAAAATTGTAATATTACAGTCTAATTTCAAGTGCAAGAGTTATTTGCCTTGAGACAATGAGTAATCTGGCAAGTTCTAAACAAGTTCTGTCTGATCATTTTCTGTCTTCAATCAAACAGTTCTGATCTGGATATATATTCCATTCAAAATTTACCCATCTACATTCTTATCTGTCATTTAAATTCTGTTCATGCCTACTATTGAATGCGTTCTGACCTCTATTCCAACTTCCATGAATCCCGAATGTACAGAACTCTCCAATCAAGAGCCTTGCATCCTGGAAAACTCTAGATACCACGATACTTACGCTGTGAAACCATTAATCATATTAGCATATTTCAACATCATCATATCTAACCAACCACATCTTCTAGGTCTACCTGTAGTTACACCATATTCTGCTCCTTTAGTTAATAATACATTACCAATTTCCTACAAAGACACCAGCCAATTACAGACACATTGAATCTTCAAAGGAAATAGTGCTTATCACCTATAAATATTGACCACTGACCATCCTATTCCGTAGTTGAAGATTTTTCTCAATTATCTGATTATCTGTACCGATTTACAACTGGGTTGATGAAATATTAAAGGTCACCAGAATTTCACATGCCATCAGAGACAAAATGCTGTTATTCAAAGATTCTACTGCTCTCAAGAACTTTACTTTTGGTCAAACTTGCTTGATTGGAAATGTTTACCCCCAAACTAAAACACATCTACTAATCCCCTTGTGCACAGGCCTAAAAATTCAAGTGAGTCTCCAAATCTCATTCGCGCCAAGACTCGCGTAAACATCGATTGCCCGAGTCTTTTTGGATTCGCGCAAAATAATTAATAAAAAGGTGCTTGTCTGATTCCATACGAGTGAAAGTTCTACTTGCTACTTAGACGCCAGTTCATTGTTTATTTTCTATTAGAAGCGGGTTTCTTTTTTGCCGACTTGTCAAAATGACTTCAACTTTCATTTTAGAAATTTGCAAATCATTGCGGGATGTGTTCGATTTACGTTGCTTTCAGTTCACCCGTGTTGTGTTCTATTATTGAAATCATATTAGAGGTGTATGGAACAAGAAATCGAACAAACCCGAAAACGCGCTGCTTACACTACATCCAATAAAAAAAAAATTGTAAACAAACCAAAAAATGTCTGACAATTCCGATCACCCAACCATTTTTCGGTTGACAGATCACAATAGATAACAATGATTACTTGACCAGCGGTGTTAACTACATAAGGGACATTATGATTACCTATGATTATGAATACAACAAAATGACCTAGTGCCAATTTAGTAGGTTACCGGTACCGATGCGATGTGGAAAATATTTTCAATTTACGCAATTGACCGAAATTACAGTAGCTGTAGTGTTACACAATTGCAAATCGATAACTGTGCCATTTGATTTCCCCATCATTTTTAGATGAATTGAAATATTTTACATATATGAAGCATTAGATAATAAAAAAAAATTGTCCTGTTGGCTTTGGCAAATTTCCTTAAATTTTAAATTTCTTATGGCAATACTAATGGTGAAGATTGAATAAAGAGGGTTTCCATGTGATTAATTAACAGAACAAGGCATTGTATTTAAAAATGTTAGGAAACCCAACAGTATTTGGAGGACTCTCGCAGATTGTTTTTGCGAGAATCCTTCAGGATTCTCCTTGATTCGGACGAATTTTTAGGCCTGGTGCATATTCTGTGGCTAATCATTTCAGGTAAATTATACACACAATTTGACAGCAATTTCTTCACTTACATTAGTCTGTTCAGTAGGGAAACCACCTGTACCAACTCGTGTTAGATAAGCTTTAACAACACCATAAATATCACCTATACTCTTAGGTGGAATACCTAATCCAGTACATACACCACCAGCTGTACAGTTTGAGGAAGTAACATATGGATATAAACCTGTAATATATATGTTAGGGAAATGTTATTTGTATATATGTTGATATGGGTGTCAGGTATACATATTTTCATTTCATTTTATAAAACTCTATGGAGCAGTTTGCAAATCTGACCATTGAAATAGTTTTGGCATTCAAAATTAGGGGGAGCAAGAAACTTTAAATGCAATCTTTTACCTAATGTAAGAAACACACACTTCTTCAGATTTTGGTTCCAAGATTTTACTATTTGATCCACTGGAAAACCTGACTGCTCCTTGATGATTTTTGAAGAAGAAAATTTGAACTTGGTGCAAATCAATGCTACCAGTGTTGCATAAAAGATTAGAAAACCTCTTTAAAATCCTTTTAAATCAAATTCCAATTTTTGTCAAAAGGAGTAAAAAATGTAAGATTTTCTGCTTACCAAAATCTATATCTAAAATAGCGGACTGAGCACCTTCTATTAGTATATTTTTACCATTTCTGATAGCTGTATACAAATAACTTATAGTATCGGTTACTAGCGGCTTGATTTCATTACGATATGCCTGTAACAAACAATAACTTTCTTTCAAATAAAACTCTAAAAATACTAAACCAGAAAATTAGGTCTGGAAATATCACTATCGTAAAAAAACATGAACACTATTTTTACATTGTACATTGATATTCCTTATAAAGTTTGTTTTAAATTTGAAAGCATTAAAAATAACATAGCCTGAAATTGACATCATTAAAAGAACATTTCAGTGAAAGAAGCTTCATTGTGTTTCTATAATTATACTAGCAGATGTGACTGCACCTCATTATTCTGCAGTATATGCTTAGTTCAATGCTACTATCCATCTGATTTTATTAAATTTTATATACACCACATGTTGAATTTTCATTCTAAAAATGTTAAGGGTAGCTCAAAAGAACCTGGTGCCTTATTCTTGAAAACTTAACTTAAAGCGATACAACCTCTTAGAATGAACAAAAAAATTAAGTTCTCAAACTTGGTCAATAAGAGTATATATTCATCAACAGTGTCCAAAGTATACAAACAGAATAAAAAAAACCCCATAAAACTATATAATTTTCCATACAATTACAGATCATTATTGATAAATCCCTTAATTTGGATTAAGGGATTTATTAATTTTTGTATTTAAACATAGTTTTCTGAATTTATCAGATTATTTAGGTAATCTGTCTTATAGTTATGCCACTAGGTTTGTCCCCTGATGAATATATACTCCTATTGACCAAGTTTGAAAATTTATTTTTTTTGTTCATTCTAAGAGGTAGTATCGCTTTAAGATGATTTTAGTATTCCAGTTATTTGATTGGTCAGTTACTAAAATCCATTTTAAATTAAGTATTCTTATCCAATCAAATTACTGGAATTTCTTAAAATCAGGATTTTATGTAATTTAAGTTTTCGAGAATAAGGTCCCTGTAGTGCATATACTTAGTGTAAGTGTATTAAGTTTTATGTCCAGTGAAAGGTGTCACACACTTACTTCATATCTCTTTAATTCGGACTCCACGTCCACACTTAGATCTGGGAAAATTCTCTTATGGTAATCAACCAAATTTTGGAATCTGTAATAACATATAGGAAAAGGTTGTTCTGACATCCCTTTTTTGGGGTGTTAAGAATCTAATAAAACACACATTACCTGTGTTGCTATGATACCAAGATGCAAGTCACAATTAAAATTGGCCAATAAAAATTGTATATACTCACTTTGTCTTGAAAATTTCAAAATCACCTACTAAATCACACATTCGTAATCCATTTCTTGTTACCTACAAGAAAGAATTATAATTGAATGATGCTGCTTTTGTTTTATTTTTTTGTACATATCTTAAAAATCATTGCATTCCTTTCTAGATTTTTCATTTATATATTTCAAAATACTGGTAATATTTTGATATGGTCATTATCTGTACAATCTTGATATTATTTTACTATTAATAACAGAATTTGCACAAGAAAATTCCCTCAAGAAGTAAATAAAGTTGCCCTCTAACTATGCAAGAAGTAAATAAAGATGCCATCTAACTATGCAAGAAGTAAATAAAGATGCCATCTAACTAAATAAAGATGCCATCTAACTATGCAAGAAGTAAATAAAGTTGCCCTCTAACTATGCAAGAAGTAAATAAAGATGCCCTCTAACTATGCAAGAAGTAAATAAAGATGCCATCTAACTATGCAAGAAGTTAATAAAGTTGCCCTCTCACTATGCAAGAAATAAATAAAGATGCCATCTAACTATGCAAGAAGTTAATAAAGTTGCCCTCTCACTATGCAAGAAATAAATAAAGATGCCATCTAACTATGCAAGAAGTTAATAAAGTTGCCCTCTCACTATGCAAGAAGTAAATAAAGTTGCCCTCTAACTATGTAAGAAGTAAATAAAGTTGCCCTCTAACTATGCAAGAAGTAAATAAAGATGCCCTCTAACTATGCAAGAAGTTAATAAAGATGCCATCTCACTATGCAAGAAGTAAATAAAGTTGCCCTCTAACTATGCAAGAAGTAAATAAAGTTGCCCTCTAACTATGCAAGAAGTAAATAAAGTTGCCCTCTAACTATGCAAGAAGTAAATAAAGATGCCCTCTAACTATGCAAGAAGTAAATAAAGATGACATCTAACTATGCAAGAAGTAAATAAAGATGCCATCTAACTATGCAAGAAGTAAATAAAGTTGCCCTCTAACTATGCAAGAAGTAAATAAAGTTGCCCTCTAACTATGCAAGAAGTAAATAAAGATGCCCTCTAACTATGCAAGAAGTAAATAAAGATGACATCTAACTATGCAAGAAGTAAATAAAGTTGCCCTCTAACTATGCAAGAAGTAAATAAAGATGCCCTCTAACTATGCAAGAAGTAAATAAAGATGCCATCTAACTATGCAAGAAGTAAATAAAGATGCCATTTAATTATGCAAGAAGTAAAAATACCTTAGAGGAATATGTTGGACCAATGCCTTTTTTAGTTGTACCAATCCTGTGTTTAAAAAAATATGTACAAATAATAAAAACTTCCAAGTCAGTTATTGATATGAAAGATGGATTCAAGCGGTTTTCTAAATTTTTTATGCACATCTGGATCAAGTAAGACTTTTTTCACAATTTTCAAACTTGGGGACGTTTTTTTTTTCGGACACCCGATATAGTCATAATATATTCACACTAGGTGTTCAAAGGGTTATGCTTATGTTTTAGGTTGCCCAATTGCACAAAATGAAAACCATTATGGTCATACTTCTTATAATTTTGGCAAAATAAATCATAGTTCTTGACCTAAGTGTGTTTTATTGCAAAACTTTTAGTAATTCGATGGACTGTTTAATAGCACCTATTCTACTTTAAAGCTTTCAGACAATAACTAGGTTACGAAGTCAAGATTTAGATTAGCCTAGAAAGACATTGTTTGGTTTCTAGTAAACATATGGTTGCTTTACCAGAATAACAGACAAATCAATAGTGTTTAATCAAATTTTATCATTTCTTTTTGATAACCTATTTACAAACATAAGTAAAACTGATTGATTAATTTGTATTGTGTTCTAGAAGAACATTGTTTTTTTAATAGCATTATCTTATTTTATTGCATGTTTTTATATTCAAAGCTGTGGTTTATTGAAGGACATTTTATTATCTTTTTCATAGATAAGAGTTTAAAGTGGCACAGGCTTCATTTTCGTGGGTCGATTTTTCCAAGTCTCAGAAACGGGGATTTTTTAGCTCAGCAATTTAGTACTGGTTATCACAACTCACTATTGAAATTTGAGCCTTCAAATCCATGTGCATCCATAATTATTAGCATTTGAAAGTTATAATGCCCTACTACACATTAGCGATACTATGCAATATAATATAGAAAAGTCATTTATAGAAATAGAAGGAGAAATGTCTAATTTAAGGTATATTTGAAGGAAATACGCAATTTTCGTGCATTTCTAGTGCTTCTGAAGGATACTTAAATATATTCAAGACCAAAATCAACCAATAAAAATGAAGACTGGTCCCCTTTAAAATATATCTTAACAAGTAGACTAGCTACCATTTTCCTTTAGCAACAGTATACACAATCTGACTGATCTATCCGTTGCTTTCATGACACCCCTTTTCATTGGAAGAACATATAACTGATATAACATATAATTGAGAGAAAATTCCATTTTGTCATTATTACTTTGAAACTTGATTTCATAGGAACGGAGCTTTAGAATAAGCTGAAATATAAAATGGATATCTAGGACACATAGTTATACCTCTCTTTCAATTTTCAATCGACAGCTCAATGCGAAGGGTTTACTAGTCATTTATGATGAGAAAGGTTATGCAAGCAACGGTTAGAAAATTAAGATTGTACACCATTGCTAAAGGAAAATGACTTACTACAGGCTATAGCAGTGATTATAGCTAGTAATATCTTGGCATAGAATCAAATTATCTGAAAGGGGTTTGCCACAGCCTAGTCTACCTTTGGGAAACGTTTTTGTTGGGAATGAAAATGGAACACAGAGTATACAATTTATGACTACCAGTACATGTAGCAGTTAATACATAAACTTATGTAAAGTGTGACAAAACAGAAACCCACTGACACTTTGATGCATTGCAGAACCTTTTTAAAGTTAAAATTGGCTATCAAAATGTCAGCACTGTTTGACTTTCAGTGAATCACTAATCACTAACACAAGCATTGCTAATAAATCTGATACCAAGCTCAATTGACAGCATTTTATGACAAACGGTACACACAATTTACACCAAGTCTATCTGATGGCTTAATTAGTTAGATGTCTGTTGAAATATCAATAGTATTGACTACTGTACTATGTAACTTAGTCTGTTTATATAATAGTACCACCAGCTGGAAACGTGCCAAGTGTTACTTATCTTACTTACAGCATAGAATCACATTACTTGCACACTAGTACTAATTAATACATTAGTAATCTATTAGTATTCTAATAAATATTTGAAATAATCTGGAAAGATCAACCAAGTCTTAATGGGTTCTTGCCAAAACCTATGCAGGAGAAATAAATCACTGTATACAAGCCACATGCATACTTTCATATATATTGTGAAAAGTTACTCACAAATTTTTGCCTCTTCCCGTTTCTTGTAACCCATCCACTTGTTGATGCATATCAAAAACTAGAAATGATAACAAAGTGAAAAGAGAAGCTGGATTGGAAGATTGGTGAATTTAATTTCCTGAACAAAAATTAGTAATTGAAAGGAATGATATCGAATCTTAATAAGCTGATGGACATATTATGCAATGCATCACATTGTGCAATAAGGAAAACTCTGTTTAAGTTTACAGTTGTTAACTGTGCCATAAGCCTAATCACGTTATACAATAACATATGTCTACAAAGTATCTTTAAATAAATCCTTATGTGAATTTAGAGTTGAATTCTTCTGTTATGAAATCTTTCATGTTACCGGTATTTGTTTCATTTTGTTCTCCATTAAAAATTTATTTTTAATTTTCTAATAACTGCATAATTAATGAAATGATTAAAATAGAAATAGCTGACAACTTAAAACAAAACCTTACCTAAATGGGCTCTGTTTGAAATGAGAAGTCTGTTTTTCCAATCAGGCAAACCATGCTTTTCATTCTTTTTCACTTCTTCATATAGATTAGGTACATGTACTACCACCCCATTACCTAAAAGAGACATTATGGAAAAGATTTCATATAATAGGTCACTAAGTCAATGCAGCAGTCAACATCTAAAAGTTCTGAGTACCAGTATCACATTTTAAATTTTTTAAATCAGATTGATTTCCAACTCCATTGCATTAAGTCTAAGAAGTTTGACATGTGTATTGTTTCCGTTAGACTGCATGAAGAGCTCCTTGGAATTTCATTGTGGATAAGATAATTGTCCTTCTGGGTTGATGTTAAGCCTACTCAACTTACCAATGACAGCAGTACAACCTGGATTTACTATTCCACTGGGCAGCAGATGAAAAGCGTATTCTTTCTCTCCAACATGAACACTGTGACCTGCATTATTACCTCCCTACAAAGTAGTACAAAATGAAAACATGGCGGCAGTACTATCACTGACATTTTATTTTTAACTTCTATTTAAATCTTTCTTCCCACATACATACTGCTTTAGGGATTGTAAAGAGGTTTTCTAAACTTTGTATGTGTATCGAGGACACTGATAGCATCAATTTGAGCCATTCCAATGTCTGGTTCTTGCAATTCCACTAAAACCAACACATTTTATGATGTCACCCCCACTGATCTAGCGGAAGCTACTATTGATGTCTTTACAGTCCCTTTAATCGGATTCAATTTGTCTCTTCCACATTTTCATAAATAGGCCTAATTAATAATTATTAATATTATATTAAGAATATTCTTTATCCAAAAAGACCAAGGTGTATAAAATGCAGAGATAGAAGCTTAGACTTAGATAATTGAAATTTGAGAAATTGAAATGACTGTCCATGTTTTACTTGGAATAAGTCGACATGTCCCTTTAAATAGAAAAATAACGTTGTTTTGATTATTTACCTGGCACCGACACACGACATCCGCTTTCGACGCTAACAAGTCCACAACTTTTCCTTTACCTTCATCTCCCCATTGAGTTCCCAACACAACAGTTACACGATTGTCATCAGACAACTTAGGCTTTTTGGCCTGGCTATCCCCATTTTGTCCATTTATAATAGGAAAAGTGGAGAGCGACGACATTTTTGACTTTCGAGGGACCTTGGAGTTAGGGCTTCGTCCCAATATTTTTGGCCAATTTTTGATTTTTTTATGGCCGGCCAGTGGCTGTGTACAAAATAAAGAATCGAATTATGAATTACAAAAAATTAACGACAAACGACAAACAATTTTTCTATCATAAGTGGTAATGTACAAATAGAGGAATTAAATTACGATTTACAATATTATGATAAAAAACGATTCAAATTAAAAATAATTTTGCAGTAGAATGTCACATTCGATCTTACAGTGCCTGTAAAAGTACCTATGGCAATATTTAAAAAGATGTAACCTTTAGATCTAAATCTATTAGTGGCCAGTGGGTAAAATGAAGGACCGACAAGTCAAAGACGAAAACTCTACATGGCCAATTCTTTATTCTCTTATAGCGATGGGTGTGGGACAGATTTTATAACGGATTTGGCATATTCCCAATCCTACAGCTCCATCTTAGCCTTTCATATCGAAAAATTACCATAAAAATTACATCTTAAGACCTAAACCCGTAACTGGTCAGTGGGCGAAATTAGAGACGAAGACTCGACATGGGCAATTAGTGATGGGGGTGGGGCATTTTTTTTTTTGATGGAATGTGTTTATATGGCATCCTATCGGTCCATCTAGGCCATTAATATTAAAAAAATGTAAAAAATTTGAAATCTTAAGGCTTAAATTGAGTACTGGCCAGTGAGCGAAATCCAATATGGCGGACCGATCGGCCAAAGACGAAGACTCTACATGGCCAATTTTTTATTCTCTTATAGCGATGGGGGTGGGGCAGATTTCTTGGCGGATTTGGCATATTCCCAATCCTACAGCTCCATCTTAGCCGTTCATATCGAAAAATTACCATAAAAATTATATCTTAAGGCTTAAAGCCGTTACTGGCCAGTGAGCGAAATTAGAGACGAAGACTCGACATGGCCAATTTTTTCTTCCTCTATAGTGATGGGGGTGGGGCAGTTTTTTTTTGATGGAATGTGTTTATATGGCATCCTTATGGTCCATCTAAGATATTAACATGAAAAAAATCTAAAAAATTTGAAATCTTAAGGCTTAAATCGAGTACTGGCCAGTGAGCGAAATCCAATATGGCGGACCGATCGGCCAAAGACGAAGACTCTACATGGCCAATTTTTTATTCTCCTATAGCGATAGGGGTAGGGCGGATTTTATAACGGATTTGGCATATTCCCAATCTACGTCTTAGCCGTTCATATCGAAAAATTACCATAAAAATTATATCTTAAGGCTTAAAGCCGTTACTGGCCAGTGAGCGAAATTAGAGACGAAGACTCGACATGGCCAATTTTTTATTCTCTTATAGCGATGGGGGTGGGGCAGTTATTTTGATGGAATGTGTTTATATGGCATCCTATTGGTCCATTTAAGATATTAAATTGAAAAAAATCTAAAAAATTTGAAATCTTAAGGTTAAAATCGAGTACTGGCCAGTGAGCGAAATCCAATATGGCTTACCGATCGGCCAAAGACGAAGACTCTACATGTAGACCCTTGCGCCGATTTATTTTGTAAAAAGTGACTGGCTAGCAGATGAAACCGACTGGCTAGCCATTTGTTTTCGGTTAGCCGGTTTTGAACTGGCTGAATTGGCTAGCAAAAAAAATCGGCGGTTTTCGGCGGCTAAAACGGATTTCCTCCATTAAACATTTGAGTTATAATGAAGGAACATACATTATACACTGCAGGAATCATAAACAACTGGTGATTGTTATCAAGTTATTTATTTCTGAATAATCAACTCACAATTCAAAATTTTAATCAAACTGCAATAGTTTTAAATTATCATGGATGAAAGTGACAATCGTCTTGAATTCTTTACAAAGTGGCAGAAATCGGCTGACTTAAATCGGCGGCGCTTTGTTTTCACAACTGGCAGATTATGGCTGTAAAGAAATCGGCGGCGGCGGCGACTAATGGCGGCGGCGCAAGGGTCTATCTACATGGCCAATTTTTTATTCTCTTATAGCGATGGGGGTGGGGCAGATTTTTTTGCGGATTCGGCATTTTCCTAACCCTACAGCTACGTCTTAGCCGTTCATATCGAAAAATTACCATAAAAATTATATCTTTAGGCCTTAAGCCGTTACTGGCCAGTGAGCGAAATTAGAGACAAGACTCGACATGGCCATTTTTTTCTTCCTCTATAGTGATGGGGGTGGGGCAGTTTCTTTGATGGAATGTGTTTATATGGCATCCTTGTGGTCCACCTAAGCCATTATAATAAAAAAAATCTAAAAAATCTGAAATTTTAAGGCTTAAATCGAGTACTGGCCAGTGAGCGAAATCCAATATGGCGGACCGATCGGCCAAAGACGAAGACTCTACATGGCCAATTTTTTATTCTCTTATAGCGATGGGGGTAGGGCGGATTTTATAACGGATTTGGCATATTCCCAATCCTACAGCTCCATTTTAGCCGTTCATATCGAAAAATTACCATAAAAATATATATTTTTAGGCCTGAACCCGTTACTGGCCGTTCATATCGAAAAATTACCATAAAAATTATATCTTAAGGCTTAAAGCCGTTACTGGCCAGTGAGCGAAATTAGAGACGAAGACTCGACATGGCCAATTTTTTCTTCCTCTATAGTGATGGGGGTGGGGCAGTTTTTTTTTTGATGGAATGTGTTTATATGGCATCCTTATGGTCCATCTAAGATATTAACATGAAAAAAATCTAAAAAATTTGAAATCTTAAGGCTTAAATCGAGTACTGGCCAGTGAGCGAAATCCAATATGGCGGACCGATCGGCCAAAGACGAAGACTCTACATGGCCAATTTTTTATTCTCCTATAGCGATAGGGGTAGGGCGGATTTTATAACGGATTTGGCATATTCCCAATCTACGTCTTAGCCGTTCATATCGAAAAATTACCATAAAAATTATATCTTAAGGCTTAAAGCCGTTACTGGCCAGTGAGCGAAATTAGAGACGAAGACTCGACATGGCCAATTTTTTATTCTCTTATAGCGATGGGGGTGGGGCAGTTATTTTGATGGAATGTGTTTATATGGCATCCTATTGGTCCATTTAAGATATTAAATTGAAAAAAATCTAAAAAATTTGAAATCTTAAGGTTAAAATCGAGTACTGGCCAGTGAGCGAAATCCAATATGGCTTACCGATCGGCCAAAGACGAAGACTCTACATGTAGACCCTTGCGCCGATTTATTTTGTAAAAAGTGACTGGCTAGCAGATGAAACCGACTGGCTAGCCATTTGTTTTCGGTTAGCCGGTTTTGAACTGGCTGAATTGGCTAGCAAAAAAAATCGGCGGTTTTCGGCGGCTAAAACGGATTTCCTCCATTAAACATTTGAGTTATAATGAAGGAACATACATTATACACTGCAGGAATCATAAACAACTGGTGATTGTTATCAAGTTATTTATTTCTGAATAATCAACTCACAATTCAAAATTTTAATCAAACTGCAATAGTTTTAAATTATCATGGATGAAAGTGACAATCGTCTTGAATTCTTTACAAAGTGGCAGAAATCGGCTGACTTAAATCGGCGGCGCTTTGTTTTCACAACTGGCAGATTATGGCTGTAAAGAAATCGGCGGCGGCGGCGGCGACTAATGGCGGCGGCGCAAGGGTCTATCTACATGGCCAATTTTTTATTCTCTTATAGCGATGGGGGTGGGGCAGATTTTTTTGCGGATTCGGCATTTTCCTAACCCTACAGCTACGTCTTAGCCGTTCATATCGAAAAATTACCATAAAAATTATATCTTTAGGCCTTAAGCCGTTACTGGCCAGTGAGCGAAATTAGAGACGAAGACTCGACATGGCCATTTTTTTCTTCCTCTATAGTGATGGGGGTGGGGCAGTTTTTTTTTGATGGAATGTGTTTATATTGCACCCTATTGGTCCATCTAAGCCATTAATATAAAAAAAATCTAAAAAATTTGAAATCTTAAGGCTAAAATCGAGTACTGGCCAGTGAGCGAAATCCAATATGGCGGACCGATCGGCCAAAGACGAAGACTCTACATGGCCAATTTTTTATTCTCCTATAGCGATGGGGGTAGGGCTGATTTTATAACGGATTTGGCATATTCCCAATCCTACAGCTACGTCTTAGCCGTTCATATCGAAAAATTACCATAAAAATTATATCTTAAGGCCTTAAGCCGTTACTGGCCAGTGAGCGAAATTAGAGACGAAGACTCGACATGGCCAATTTTTTATTCTCTTATAGCGATGGGGGTGGGGCAGTTATTTTGATGGAATGTGTTTATATGGCATCCTATCGGTCCATCTAGGCCATTAATATTAAAAAAATGTAAAAAATTTGAAATCTTAAGGCTTAAATTGAGTACTGGCCAGTGAGCGAAATCCAATATGGCGGACCGATCGGCCAAAGACGAAGACTCTACATGGCCAATTTTTTATTCTCTTATAGCGATGGGGGTGGGGCAGATTTCTTGGCGGATTTGGCATATTCCCAATCCTACAGCTCCATCTTAGCCGTTCATATCGAAAAATTACCATAAAAATTATATCTTAAGGCTTAAAGACGTTACTGGCCAGTGAGCGAAATTAGAGACGAAGACTCGACATGGCCAAATTTTTCTTCCTCTATAGTGATGGGGGTGGGGCAGTTTTTTTGATGGAATGTGTTTATATTGCATCCTACTGGTCCATCTAAGCCATTAATATAAAAAAAATCTAAAAAATTTGAAATCTTAAGGCTAAAATCGAGTACTGGCCAGTGAGCGAAATCCAATATGGCGGACCGATCGGCCAAAGACGAAGACTCTACATGGCCAATTTTTTATTCTCCTATAGCGATGGGGGTAGGGCTGATTTTATAACGGATTTGGCATATTCCCAATCCTACAGCTACGTCTTAGCCGTTCATATCGAAAAATTACCATAAAAATTATATCTTAAGGCCTTAAGCCGTTACTGGCCAGTGAGCGAAATTAGAGACGAAGACTCGACATGGCCAATTTTTTATTCTCTTATAGCGATGGGGGTGGGGCAGTTATTTTGATGGAATGTGTTTATATGGCATCCTATCGGTCCATCTAGGCCATTAATATTAAAAAAATGTAAAAAATTTGAAATCTTAAGGCTTAAATTGAGTACTGGCCAGTGAGCGAAATCCAATATGGCGGACCGATCGGCCAAAGACGAAGACTCTACATGGCCAATTTTTTATTCTCTTATAGCGATGGGGGTGGGGCAGATTTCTTGGCGGATTTGGCATATTCCCAATCCTACAGCTCCATCTTAGCCGTTCATATCGAAAAATTACCATAAAAATTATATCTTAAGGCTTAAAGCCGTTACTGGCCAGTGAGCGAAATTAGAGACGAAGACTCGACATGGCCAATTTTTTCTTCCTCTATAGTGATGGGGGTGGGGCAGTTTTTTTTGATGGAATGTGTTTATATGGCATCCTTATGGTCCATCTAAGATATTAACATGAAAAAAATCTAAAAAATTTGAAATCTTAAGGCTTAAATCGAGTACTGGCCAGTGAGCGAAATCCAATATGGCGGACCGATCGGCCAAAGACGAAGACTCTACATGGCCAATTTTTTATTCTCCTATAGCGTTGGGGGTAGGGCGGATTTTATAACGGATTTGGCATATTCCCAATCCTACAGCTACGTCTTAGCCGTTCATATCGAAAAATTACCATAAAAATTATATCTTAAGGCCTTAAGCCGTTACTGGCCAGTGAGCGAAATTAGAGACGAAGACTCGACATGGCCAATTTTTTCTTCCTCTATAGTGATGGGGGTGGGGCAGTTTTTTTGATGGAATGTGTTTATATGGCATCCTATTGGTCCATCTAAGCCATTAATATAAACAAAATCTAAAAAAATTGAAATCTTAAGGCTTAAATCGAGTACTGGCCAGTGAGCGAAATCCAATATGGCGGACCGATCGGTCAAAGACGAAGACTCTACATGGCCAATTTTTTATTCTCCTATAGCGATGGGGGTAGGGCTGATTTTATGACAGATTTGACATCTTCCCAATCCTACAGCTCCATCTTAGCCGTTCATATCGAAAAATTACCATAAAAATTATATCTTAAGGCTTAAAGCCGTTACTGGCCAGTGAGCGAAATTAGAGACGAAGACTCGACATGGCCAATTTTTTCTTCCTCTATAGTGATGGGGGTGGGGCAGTTTTTTTGATGGAATGTGTTTATATTGCATCCTACTGGTCCATCTAAGCCATTAATATAAAAAAAATCTAAAAAATTTGAAATCTTAAGGCTAAAATCGTGTACTGGCCAGTGAGCGAAATCCAATATGGCGGACCGATCGGCCAAAGACGAAGACTCTACATGGCCAATTTTTTATTCTCCTATAGCGATGGGGGTAGGGCTGATTTTATAACGGATTTGGCATATTCCCAATCCTACAGCTACGTCTTAGCCGTTCATATCGAAAAATTACCATAAAAATTATATCTTAAGGCCTTAAGCCGTTACTGGCCAGTGAGCGAAATTAGAGACGAAGACTCGACATCACCAATTTTTTATTCTCTTATAGCGATGGGGGTGGGGCAGTTATTTTGATGGAATGTGTTTATATGGCATCCTATCGGTCCATCTAGGCCATTAATATTAAAAAAATCTAAAAAATTTGAAATCTTAAGGCTTAAATTGAGTACTGGCCAGTGAGCGAAATCCAATATGGCGGACCGATCGGCCAAAGACGAAGACTCTACATGGCCAATTTTTTATTCTCTTATAGCGATGGGGGTGGGGCAGATTTCTTGGCGGATTTGGCATATTCCCAATCCTACAGCTCCATCTTAGCCGTTCATATCGAAAAATTACCATAAAAATTATATCTTAAGGCTTAAAGCCGTTACTGGCCAGTGAGCGAAATTAGAGACGAAGACTCGACATGGCCAATTTTTTCTTCCTCTATAGTGATGGGGGTGGGGCAGTTTTTTTTGATGGAATGTGTTTATATGGCATCCTTATGGTCCATCTAAGATATTAACATGAAAAAAATCTAAAAAATTTGAAATCTTAAGGCTTAAATCGAGTACTGGCCAGTGAGCGAAATCCAATATGGCGGACCGATCGGCCAAAGACGAAGACTCTACATGGCCAATTTTTTATTCTCCTATAGCGTTGGGGGTAGGGCGGATTTTATAACGGATTTGGCATATTCTCAATCCTACAGCTACGTCTTAGCCGTTCATATCGAAAAATTACCATAAAAATTATATCTTAAGGCCTTAAGCCGTTACTGGCCAGTGAGCGAAATTAGAGACGAAGACTCGACATGGCCAATTTTTTCTTACTCTATAGTGATGGGGGTGGGGCAGTTTTTTTGATGGAATGTGTTTATATGGCATCCTATTGGTCCATCTAAGCCATTAATATAAACAAAATCTAAAAAATTTGAAATCTTAAGGCTTAAATCGAGTACTGGCCAGTGAGCGAAATCCAATATGGCGGACCGATCGGTCAAAGACGAAGACTCTACATGGCCAATTTTTTATTCTCCTATAGCGATGGGGGTAGGGCTGATTTTATGACAGATTTGACATCTTCCCAATCCTACAGCTCCATCTTAGCCGTTCATATCGAAAAATTACCATAAAAATTATATCTTAAGGCTTAAAGCCGTTACTGGCCAGTGAGCGAAATTAGAGACGAAGACTCGACATGGCCAATTTTTTCTTCCTCTATAGTGATGGGGGTGGGGCAGTTTTTTTGATGGAATGTGTTTATATTGCATCCTACTGGTCCATCTAAGCCATTAATATAAAAAAAATCTAAAAAATTTGAAATCTTAAGGCTAAAATCGTGTACTGGCCAGTGAGCGAAATCCAATATGGCGGACCGATCGGCCAAAGACGAAGACTCTACATGGCCAATTTTTTATTCTCCTATAGCGATGGGGGTAGGGCTGATTTTATAACGGATTTGGCATATTCCCAATCCTACAGCTACGTCTTAGCCGTTCATATCGAAAAATTACCATAAAAATTATATCTTAAGGCCTTAAGCCGTTACTGGCCAGTGAGCGAAATTAGAGACGAAGACTCGACATGGCCAATTTTTTCTTCCTCTATAGTGATGGGGGTGGGGCAGTTATTTTGATGGAATGTGTTTATATGGCATCCTATCGGTCCATCTAGGCCATTAATATTAAAAAAATCTAAAAAATTTGAAATCTTAAGGCTTAAATTGAGTACTGGCCAGTGAGCGAAATCCAATATGGCGGACCGATCGGCCAAAGACGAAGACTCTACATGGCCAATTTTTTATTCTCTTATAGCGATGGGGGTGGGGCAGATTTCTTGGCGGATTTGGCATATTCCCAATCCTACAGCTCCATCTTAGCCGTTCATATCGAAAAATTACCATAAAAATTATATCTTAAGGCTTAAAGCCGTTACTGGCCAGTGAGCGAAATTAGAGACGAAGACTCGACATGGCCAATTTTTTCTTCCTCTATAGTGATGGGGGTGGGGCAGTTTTTTTTTTGATGGAATGTGTTTATATGGCATCCTTATGGTCCATCTAAGATATTAATATTAAAAAAATGTAAAAAATTTGAAATCTTAAGGCTTAAATTGAGTACTGGCCAGTGAGCGAAATCCAATATGGCGGACCGATCGGCCAAAGACGAAGACTCTACATGGCCAATTTTTCATTCTCTTATAGCGATGGGGGTGGGGCAGATTTCTTGGCGGATTTGGCATATTCCCAATCCTACAGCTCCATCTTAGCCGTTCATATCGAAAAATTACCATAAAAATTATATCTTAAGGCTTAAAGCCGTTACTGGCCAGTGAGCGAAATTAGAGACGAAGACTCGACATGACCAATTTTTTCTTCCTCTATAGTGATGGGGGTGGGGCAGTTTTTTTGATGGAATGTGTTTATATGGCATCCTATTGGTCCATCTAAGCCATTAATATAAAAAAAATCTAAAAAATTTGAAATCTTAAGGCTAAAATCAAGTACTGGCCAGTGAGCGAAATCCAATATGGCGGACCGATCGGCCAAAGACGAAGACTCTACATGGCCAATTTTTTATTCTCTTATAGCGATGGGGTGGGGCAGTTATTTTGATGGAATGTGTTTATATGGCATCCTATTGGTCCATCTAGGCCATTAATATTAAAAAAATGTAAAAAATTTGAAATCTTAAGGCTTAAATTGAGTACTGGCCAGTGAGCGAAATCCAATATGGCGGACCGATCGGCCAAAGACGAAGACTCTACATGGCCAATTTTTCATTCTCTTATAGCGATGGCGGTGGGGCAGATTTCTTGGCGGATTTGACATATTCCCAATCCTACAGCTCCATCTTAGCCGTTCATATCGAAAAATTACCATAAAAATTATATCTTAAGGCTTAAAGCCGTTACTGGCCAGTGAGCGAAATTAGAGACGAAGACTCGACATGGCCAATTTTTTCTTCCTCTATAGTGATGGGGGTGGGGCAGTTTTTTGGATGGAATGTGTTTATATGGCATCCTTGTGGTCCACCTAAGCCATTAATATAAAAAAAATCTAAAAAATTTGAAATCTTAAGGCTAAAATCGAGTACTGGCCAGTGAGCGAAATCCAATATGGCGGACCGATCGGCCAAAGACGAAGACTCTACATGGCCAATTTTTTATTCTCTTATAGCGATGGGTGTGGGGCAGATTTTTTTGCGGATTCGGCATTTTCCTAACCCTACAGCTACGTCTTAGCCGTTCATATCGAAAAATTACCATAAAAATTATATCTTTAGGCCTTAAGCCGTTACTGGCCAGTGAGCGAAATTAGAGACGAAGACTCGACATGGCCAATTTTTTATTCTCTTATAGCGATGGGTGTGGGGCAGATTTTATGACGGATTTGACATCTTCCCAATCCTACAGCTCCATCTTAGCCGTTCATATCGAAATATTACCATAAATATGGTAGTAACGGCTTTGGGCCTAAAAAATATACATGTAGGGCTAGGAAAATGCCAAATCCGCAAAAAAATCTGCCCCACCCCCATCGCTATAAGAGAATAAAAAATTGGCCATGTAGAGTCTTCGTCTTTGGCCGATCGGTCCGCCATATTGGATTTCGCTCACTGGCCAGTACTCGATTTAAGGCTTAAGATTTCAATTTTTTTTAGATTTTTTCCATGTTAATGGCTTAGATGGACCGATAGGGTGCCATATAAACACATTCCATCAAAAAAACTGCCCCACCCTCATCACCATAGAGGAAGAAAAAATTGGCCATGTCGAGTCTTCGTCTCTAATTCCGCTCACTGGCCAGTAACGGCTTTAGGCCTAAAAAATATATTTTTTTTATAATCTAGCGGTAAGAACGGCTAGGATGGAGCTGTAGGATTGGGAATATGTCTAATCTGTCAAAAAATCCGCCCTACCCCCATCGCTATAGTAGGATTAAAAATTGGCCATGTAGAGTCTTCGTCTTTGGCCGATCGGTCCGCCATATTGGATTTCGCTCACTGGCCAGTACTTGATTTTAGCCTTAAGATTTCAAATTTTTTAGATTTTTTTTATATTAATGGCTTAGATGGACCAATAGGATGCCATATAAACACATTCCATCAAAAAAACTGCCCCACCCCCATCACTATAGAGGAAGAAAAAATTGGCCATGTCGAGTCTTCGTCTCTAATTTCGCTCACTGGCCAGTAACGGCTTTAAGCCTTAAGATATAATTTTTATGGTAATTTTTCGATATGAACGGCTAAGATGGAGCTGTAGGATTGGGAATATGCCAAATCCGCCAAGAAATCTGCCCCACCCCCATCGCTATAAGAGAATGAAAAATTGGCCATGTAGAGTCTTCGTCTTTGGCCGATCGGTCCGCCATATTGGATTTCGCTCACTGGCCAGTACTCGATTTTAGCCTTAAGATTTCAAATTTTTTAGATTTTTTTTATATTAATGGCTTAGATGGACCAATAGGATGCCATATAAACACATTCCATCCAAAAAACTGCCCCACCCCCATCACTATAGAGGAAGAAAAAATTGGCCATGTCGAGTCTTCGTCTCTAATTTCGCTCACTGGCCAGTAACGGCTTAAGGCCTTAAGATATAATATTTATGGTAATATTTCGATATGAACGGCTAAGACGTAGCTGTAGGGTTAGGAAAATGCCGAATCCGCAAAAAATCTGCCTCACCCCCATCGCTATAAGAGAATAAAAAATTGGCCATGTAGAGTCTTCGTCTTTGGCCGATCGGTCCGCCATATTGGATTTCGCTCACTGGCCAGTACTGGATTTTAGCCTTAAGATTTCAAATTTTTTAGAATTTTTTCATGTTAATATCTTAGATGGACCAATAGGATGCAATATAAACACATCCTTTTAAAAAAAACTGCCCCACCCCCATCGCTATAAGAGAATAAAAAATTGGCCATGTAGAGTCTTCGTCTCCAATTTCGCTCACTGGCCAGTTACGGCTTAAGGCCTTAAGATATATTTTTTATGGTAATTTTTCGATATGAACGGCTAAGATGGAGCTGTAGGATTGGGAAGATGTCAAATCCGTCATAAAATCTGCCCCACGCCCATCGCTATAAGAGAATAAAAAATTGGCCATGTCGAGTCTTCGTCTCTAATTTCGCTCACTGGCTTAAGGCCTTAAGATATAATTTTTATGGTAATTTTTCGATATGAATTGCTAAGACGTAGCTGTAGGATTGGGAATATGCCAAATCCGTTATAAAATCAGCCCTACCCCCATCGCTATAGGAGAATAAAAAATTGGCCATGTAGAGACTTCGTCTTTGGCCGATCGGTCCGCCATATTGGATTTCGCTCACTGGCCAGTACTCGATTTAAGCCTTAATATTTCAAATTTTTTAGATTTTTTTTATATTAATGGCTTAGATGGACCAATAGGATGCCATATAAACACATTCCATCAAAAAAACTGCCCCACCCCCATCACTATAGAAGAAGAAAAAATTGGCCATGTAGAGTCTTCGTCTCTAATTTCGCTCACTGGCCAGTAACGGCTTAAGGCCTTAAGATATAATATTTATGGTAATTTTTCGATATGAACGGCTAAGATGGAGCTGTAGGATTGGGAAGATGTCAAATTCGTCATAAAATCTGCACCACACCCATCGCTATAAGAGAATAAAAAATTGGCCATGTAGAGTCTTCGTCTTTGGCCGATCGGTTTGCCATATTGGATTTCGCTCACTGGCCAGTACTCGATTTTAGCCTTAAGATTTCAAATTTTTTAGATTTTTTTTATATTAATGGCTTAGATGGACCAATAGGATCCATATAAACACATTCCATCAAAAAAACTGCCCCACCCCCATCACTATAGAGGAAGAAAAAATTGGCCATGTCAAGTCTTCGTCTCTAATTTCGCTCACTGGCCAGTAACGGCTTAAGGCCTAAAGATATAATTTTTATGGTAATTTTTTGATATGAACGGCTAAGACGTAGCTGTAGGGTTAGGAAAATGCCGAATCCGCAAAACAATCTGCCCCACACCCATCGCTATAAGAGAATAAAAAATTGGCCATGTAGAGTCTTCGTCTCTAATTTCGCTCACTGGCCAGTAACGGCTTAAGGCCTTAAGATATAATATTTATGGTAATTTTTCGATATGAACGGCTAAGATGGAGCTGTAGGATTGGGAAGATGTCAAATCCGTCATAAAATCTGCCCCACACCCATCGCTATAACAGAATAAAAAATTGGCCATGTAGAGTCTTCGTCTTTGGCCGATCGGTCCGCCATATTGGATTTCGCTCACTGGCCAGTACTCGATTTTAGCCTTAAGATTTCAAATTTTTTAGAATTTTTTCATGTTAATATCTTAGATGGTCCAATAGGATGCCATATAAACACACTCCATCAAAAAAACTGCCCCACCCTCATCACTATAGAGGAAGAAAAAATTGGCCATGTCGAGTCTTCGTCTCTAATTTCGCCCACTGGCCAGTAACGGGTTTTGGCCTAAAAAATATATTTTTATGGTAATTTTTCGATATGAACGGCTAAAATGGAGCTGTAGGATTGGGAATATGCCAAATCCGTTATAAAATCCGCCCTACCCCCATCGCTATAAGAGAATAAAAAATTGGCCATGTAGAGTCTTCGTCTTTGGCCGATCGGTCCGCCATATTGGATTTCGCTCACTGGCCAGTACTCGATTTAAGCCTTAAAATTTCAAATTTTTTAGATTTTTTTTATATTAATGGCTTAGATGGACCAGTAGGATGCCATATAAACACATTCCATCAAAGAAACTGCCCCACCCCCATCACTATAGAGGAAGAAAAAATTGGCCATGTCGAGTCTTCGTCTCTAATTTCGCTCACTGGCCAGTAACGGCTTAAGGCCTAAAGATATAATTTTTATGGTAATTTTTCGATATGAACGGCTAAGACGTAGCTGAAGGGTTAGGAAAATGCCGAATCCGCAAAAAAATCTGCCCCACACCCATCGCTATAAGAGAATAAAAAATTGGCCATGTAGAGTCTTCGTCTTTGGCCGATCGGTCCGCCATATTGGATTTCGCTCACTGGCCAGTACTCGATTTAAGCCTTAAGATTTCAAATTTTTTAGATTTTTTTCATGTTAATATCTTAGATGGACCATAAGGATGCCATATAAACACATTCCATCAAAAAAAACTGCCCCACCCCCATCACTATAGAAGAAGAAAAAATTGGCCATGTAGAGTCTTCGTCTCTAATTTCGCTCACTGGCCAGTAACGGCTTAAGGCCTTAAGATATAATATTTATGGTAATTTTTCGATATGAACGGCTAAGATGGAGCTGTAGGATTGGGAAGATGTCAAATCCGTCATAAAATCTGCCCCACACCCATCGCTATAACAGAATAAAAAATTGGCCATGTAGAGTCTTCGTCTTTGGCCGATCGGTCCGCCATATTGGATTTCGCTCACTGGCCAGTACTCGATTTTAGCCTTAAGATTTCAAATTTTTTAGATTTTTTTTATATTAATGGCTTAGATGGACCAATAGGATCCATATAAACACATTCCATCAAAAAAACTGCCCCACCCCCATCACTATAGAGGAAGAAAAAATTGGCCATGTCAAGTCTTCGTCTCTAATTTCGCTCACTGGCCAGTAACGGCTTAAGGCCTAAAGATATAATTTTTATGGTAATTTTTTGATATGAACGGCTAAGACGTAGCTGTAGGGTTAGGAAAATGCCGAATCCGCAAAAAAATCTGCCCCACACCCATCGCTATAAGAGAATAAAAAATTGGCCATGTAGAGTCTTCGTCTTTGGCCGATCGGTCCGCCATATTGGATTTCGCTCACTGGCCAGTACTCGATTTAAGCCTTAAGATTTCAAATTTTTTATATTTTTTTTATATTAATGGCTTAGATGGACCAATAGGATGCCATATAAACACATTCCATCAAAAAAACTGCCCCACCCCCATCACTATAGAAGAAGAAAAAATTGGCCATGTAGAGTCTTCGTCTCTAATTTCGCTCACTGGCCAGTAACGGCTTAAGGCCTTAAGATATAATATTTATGGTAATTTTTCGATATGAACGGCTAAGATGGAGCTGTAGGATTGGGAAGATGTCAAATCCGTCATAAAATCTGCCCCACACCCATCGCTATAACAGAATAAAAAATTGGCCATGTAGAGTCTTCGTCTTTGGCCGATCGGTCCGCCATATTGGATTTCGCTCACTTGCCAGTACTCGATTTTAGCCTTAAGATTTCAAATTTTTTAGAATTTGTTCATGTTAATATCTTAGATGGTCCAATAGGATGCCATATAAACACACTCCATCAAAAAAACTGCCCCACCCTCATCACTATAGAGGAAGAAAAAATTGGCCATGTCGAGTCTTCGTCTCTAATTTCGCCCACTGGCCAGTAACGGGTTTAGGCCTAAAAAATATATTTTTATGGTAATTTTTCGATATGAACGGCTAAAATGGAGCTGTAGGGTTGGGAATATGCCAAATCCGTTATAAAATCCGCCCTACCCCCATCGCTATAAGAGAATAAAAAATTGGCCATGTAGAGTCTTCGTCTTTGGCCGATCGGTCCGCCATATTGGATTTCGCTCACTGGCCAGTACTCGATTTAAGCCTTAAAATTTCAAATTTTTTAGATTTTTTTTATATTAATGGCTTAGGTGGACCACAAGGATGCCATATAAACACATTCCATCAAAGAAACTGCCCCACCCCCATCACTATAGAGGAAGAAAAAATTGGCCATGTCGAGTCTTCGTCTCTAATTTCGCTCACTGGCCAGTAACGGCTTAAGGCCTAAAGATATAATTTTTATGGTAATTTTTCGATATGAACGGCTAAGACGTAGCTGTAGGGTTAGGAAAATGCCGAATCCGCAAAAAAATCTGCCCCACACCCATCGCTATAAGAGAATAAAAAATTGGCCATGTAGAGTCTTCGTCTTTGGCCGATCGGTCCGCCATATTGGATTTCGCTCACTGGCCAGTACTCGATTTAAGCCTTAAGATTTCAAATTATTTAGATTTTTTTTATATTAATGGCTTAGATGGACCAATAGGATGCCATATAAACACATTCCATCAAAAAAACTGCCCCACCCCCATCACTATAGAGGAAGAAAAAATTGGCCATGTCGAGTCTTCGTCTCTAATTTCGCTCATTGGCCAGTAACGGCTTAAGGCCTTAAGATATAATTTTTATGGTAATTTTTCGATATGAACGGCTAAGATGGAGCTGTAGGATTGGGAAGATGTCAAATCCGTCATAAAATCTGCCCCACACCCATCGCTATAACAGAATAAAAAATTGGCCATGTAGAGTCTTCGTCTTTGGCCGATCGGTCCGCCATATTGGATTTCGCTCACTGGCCAGTACTCGATTTTAGCCTTAAGATTTCAAATTTTTTAGAATTTTTTCATGTTAATATCTTAGATGGTCCAATAGGATGCCATATAAACACACTCCATAAAAAAAACTGCCCCACCCTCATCACTATAGAGGAAGAAAAAATTGGCCATGTCGAGTCTTCGTCTCTAATTTCGCCCACTGGCCAGTAACGGGTTTAGGCCTAAAAAATATATTTTTATGGTAATTTTTCGATATGAACGGCTAAAATGGAGCTGTAGGGTTGGGAATATGCCAAATCCGTTATAAAATCCGCCCTACCCCCATCGCTATAAGAGAATAAAAAATTGGCCATGTAGAGTCTTCGTCTTTGGCCGATCGGTCCGCCATATTGGATTTCGCTCACTGGCCAGTACTCGATTTAAGCCTTAAGATTTCAAATTTTTTATATTTTTTTTATATTAATGGCTTAGATGGACCAATAGGATGCCATATAAACACATTCCATCAAAAAAACTGCCCCACCCCCATCACTATAGAAGAAGAAAAAATTGGCCATGTAGAGTCTTCGTCTCTAATTTCGCTCACTGGCCAGTAACGGCTTAAGGCCTTAAGATATAATATTTATGGTAATTTCTCGATATGAACGGCTAAGATGGAGCTGTAGGATTGGGAAGATGTCAAATCCGTCATAAAATCTGCCCCACACCCATCGCTATAACAGAATAAAAAATTGGCCATGTAGAGTCTTCGTCTTTGGCCGATCGGTCCGCCATATTGGATTTCGCTCACTGGCCAGTACTCGATTTTAACCTTAAGATTTCAAATTTTTTAGAATTTTTTCATGTTAATATCTTAGATGGTCCAATAGGATGCCATATAAACACACTCCATAAAAAAAACTGCCCCACCCTCATCACTATAGAGGAAGAAAAAATTGGCCATGTCGAGTCTTCGTCTCTAATTTCGCCCACTGGCCAGTAACGGGTTTAGGCCTAAAAAATATATTTTTATGGTAATTTTTCGATATGAACGGCTAAAATGGAGCTGTAGGGTTGGGAATATGCCAAATCCGTTATAAAATCCGCCCTACCCCCCATCGCTATAAGAGAATAAAAAATTGGCCATGTAGAGTCTTCGTCTTTGGCCGATCGGTCCGCCATATTGGATTTCGCTCACTGGCCAGTACTCGATTTAAGCCTTAAAATTTCAAATTTTTTAGATTTTTTTTATATTAATGGCTTAGGTGGACCACAAGGATGCCATATAAACACATTCCATCAAAGAAACTGCCCCACCCCCATCACTATAGAGGAAGAAAAAATTGGCCATGTCGAGTCTTCGTCTCTAATTTCGCTCACTGGCCAGTAACGGCTTAAGGCCTAAAGATATAATTTTTATGGTAATTTTTCGATATGAACGGCTAAGACGTAGCTGTAGGGTTAGGAAAATGCCGAATCCGCAAAAAAATCTGCCCCACACCCATCGCTATAAGAGAATAAAAAATTGGCCATGTAGAGTCTTCGTCTTTGGCCGATCGGTCCGCCATATTGGATTTCGCTCACTGGCCAGTACTCGATTTAAGCCTTAAGATTTCAAATTATTTAGATTTTTTTTATATTAATGGCTTAGATGGACCAATAGGATGCCATATAAACACATTCCATCAAAAAAACTGCCCCACCCCCATCACTATAGAGGAAGAAAAAATTGGCCATGTCGAGTCTTCGTCTCTAATTTCGCTCATTGGCCAGTAACGGCTTAAGGCCTTAAGATATAATTTTTATGGTAATTTTTCGATATGAACGGCTAAGATGGAGCTGTAGGATTGGGAAGATGCCAAATCCGTCATAAAATCTGCCCCACACCCATCGCTATAAGAGAATAAAAAATTGGCCATGTAGAGTCTTCGTCTTTGGCCGATCGGTCCGCCATATTGGATTTCGCTCACTGGCCAGTACTCGATTTTAGCCTTAAGATTTCAAATTTTTTAGATTTTTTTATATTAATGGCTTAGATGGACGAATAGGATGCCATATAAACACATTCCATCAAAAAAACTGCCCCACCCCCATCACTATAGAGGAAGAAAAAATTGGCCATGTCGAGTCTTCGTCTCTAATTTCGCTCATTGGCCAGTAACGGCTTAAGGCCTTAAGATATAATTTTTATGGTAATTTTTCGATATGAACGGCTAAGATGGAGCTGTAGGATTAGGAAGATGCCAAATCCGTCATAAAATCTGCCCCACACCCATCGCTATAAGAGAATAAAAAATTGGCCATGTAGAGTCTTCGTCTTTGGCCGATCGGTCCGCCATATTGGATTTCGCTCACTGGCCAGTACTCGATTAAAACCTTAAGATTTCAATTTTGTTTAGATCTTTTTCATACTAATGGCTTAGATGGACCAATAGTTTCCAATATAAACACATTCCATAAAAAAAAACGATTTTTAGCCATACTAGTTCAGTCAAAAGGTGAATCCCACCCTCATCACTATAGAAGAGAAAGAAATAATAAACTCTTTTACAAAAATCATTTATAACATAAGATGACTAGTGACTTGTCTGTTTTATTATAAATACAACTGTTTGAAAAACAATTCGTTTTATGATTTTATTACAACAATTACAAACATTCCTCAAAATTAGTTTACTTGAATTACAATAAATTCGTTTTTCGTTTTTATTACGAGAATTACAATAAGTCCTAATTTTTAGTGTAGCCATTGGCCACAAAAATTGGCCGGCCACTAACATAATGACGAAGTGTCAATTGGGACCTTGTCGATTTACACCGGAAATTGAAGTATGTCACAGTAATGCCAGGTTGTTCACAATTTTAGATGTAATCCAAGATGAATAAATCATTTGCATATCCACATTCTTGTTAAGTTTGAATTAAGATAAAAACTATAATATGCAATAAAAATCTAGAAAACAATGTCATTAATGCGAATGGTGTTATCTTTATCAATATGAATACTCTGGCATTACTGTAAATTATGGCGGGAAATAAGTCATTCGGGATATCGTTTTTCTCAATAAACTGCAAGTAGAAATCACAATTTAAAATGAAATGAAATGAAATGAATGGAGTTTTACGTCCTACTTTCTGCACCTATATGGGCTAATTGAGGACGGGCAAACGCCATGCAGTGTGCAATGAGGGAAATTTTGCCAGGACAGCGGCATTAGCCTGCTCTTATTTTCGATTTCCAACTGTCGAGGGATCTTTAACGTGCACAGCCAATAGCACACGGGACCTCGGTTTATTGTCCCATCCGAACGACTAGACGCTTTTCCATGTCAGCCCCTCCGACCTGCATCACTGACAGGGGGAAACCGGGTTGAAAAATCCGAAGGTATCATCTCGACCCATGCCGGGATTGAACCCTGGACCTCCAGGTTAGCGAGCAAGCGTCTAACTCACTGAGCCACCGCGGCTCCCAAATCACAATTTAAAGGGACACTGTCAAATATAATGAATACTAGTATTACATCACATCAAAAACATGATATAGTTATTAAAGATAGCTTGCCAGGCAAGGTAATATACGCCCACTGGCAGCTTTGTTCGAAAAAGAACATTTGGCAGAAAATAGCAACCATCAAATATTCAACCTGTAGTCATAGGCCTACATTTCATTCAGAACTTAAATTAAGTGTCGTCTAAACATTTTTTTCTCAATTTCATCAAGGGTTAAGCATTCATCAAGTTTAGTCAAAATCCGTCTCTGTTTATGAGCTAAAAAGTAAAACCTATTTTGAACAAGAAGGGCAATAAGTCATATCAAATATTTTTTTGATTTTCGATAGGGTTTATTGTGTGATAATAAACTATTTCAATAGGTTTCATTAAAATCTAATAGAAAAAGAATTGTGCCTTCTAGAGTATTTACAAACTAAAAATCAACGCGTTTTAAAGAACAAGGGCAATAATTTATATTAAATATTTTTTGATTCTTTTGATTTTCAATAGGGTTCATCCTTGGGTGATAATAAACAATTTCAGTAAGTTTCGTCAAATTCTGTAAAGAATTGTGACTTGCATAGTGTTAACAAGCTAAAAATCGAACGCGTTTTACAGAACAAGGGCAATAATTCATATTAAATATTTTTCGATTCTTTTGATTTTCAATAGGGTTCATCCTTGGGTGATAATAAAAAATTTCAGCAAGTTTAATCAAAATCAGTAAAGAATTGTGACTTGTAGAGTGTTAACGAGCTTAAAATCAAATGCGTTTCGAAGAACAAGGGCAATAATTCATGTTAAATATTTTTCGATTCTTTTGATTTTCGATAGGGTTCATCCTTGGGTGATGATAAGCAATTTCAGCAAGTTTCATCAAAATCCGTAAAGAATTGCGACTTGTAGAGTGTTAACGAGCTAAAAATCGAACGCGTTTTAAAGAACAAGGGCAATAATTCATATCAAATATTTTTCGATTCTTTTGATTTTCGATAGGGTTCATCCTTGAGTGATGATAAACAATTTCAGCAAGTTTCATCAAAATCCGTAAAGAATTGTGATTTGTAGAGTGTTAACAAGCTAAAAATCGAACGTGTTTCAAAGAACAAGGGCAATAATTCATATTAAATATTTTTCGATCTTTTCGATTTTCAATAGGGTTCATCCTTGTGTGATATTAAACAATTTCAGCAATTTTTGTCAAAATTCATAAAGAATTGTGACCTGTAGAGTGTTAACAAGCTCAAAATCGAACGCGTTTTAAAGAACAAGGGCAATAATTCATATCAAATATTTTGCGATTCTTTTGATTTTCAATAGGGTTCATCCTTGGGTGATAATAAACAATTTCAGCAAGTTTCGTTAAAATCCGTAAAGAATTGTGACCTGTAGAGTGTTAACAAGCAATTGTGGACGGACGGACAGACGGACGGACCGACGGACGGACGGACCGACGGACATGGGTGACGACAATATACGCTCCACATTTCATGTGCAAAATCAAACTAATAATAATAGTTGAACATCCAAACCAGTCATGAAGAAGATAATGGTGATCACAGTTTACTGGATAAACTGGATTCTAATGACAGGATACAAAGTGAGTCCAATACAAAATAAAAAAACACTGTCATATTAAACCATTTAAAATCCAACGTTTCGCTCTAATAAAATAGAGCTTCCTCAGGGAGGACTAAAATACAAAATAAAGAGATAAATTAAGATGAAGTCATAAAAATTATGACGTCATCAAGCTAATGACATCAGAGGTCCTACCCAACAACACTCCTAACAAAAATTCTAGCTATAATTAAAGTAAAAGTAAAAGCCAAAATAATTTAAAGGGAGTATTGATCTAAAAAAGATTTTTTACTTTGAAAAGTTTTTGAGATTGTCAGGATTTTGTTCATTTAAGCCATTGGGCCATACAGTATTAAGTCTATGAATCCAAAATGATTCAGCCATATCTAATCTAATTTTGTTCTCATGGTAAATTTTCTGGAGAATAGTCCATGTAAAAGAATGACCTGGCATATTAAAATGTGGAGACACTCTAGGTGCTTTTCCCTCTTTCTTTAATTTAATATTAGAACGGTGTTTGTTAAGTCTTACACTAAATGATGTTATAGTTTGTCCTACATATTGAATTCCACATTGTGAACAAGTTAAACAATAAATTACAAAATTGGATGAACAATTAACAGAGTCTTTTATGTAAAATACTTTTGAGTCTTTGCTTGTCACGGTATTGGTAATGTTGATGGTGTCACACGCTTTACAAGGAGGTCTGCGTCTTAAACATGGTGTACATCCCCAAGTTTCTGTATTAGTTTTACTGTCATTCCGTAATTTGTTAGCTCGAAGGATGTCACCAATAGTTTTGTTTCTTCTTTCAGCCATGATGATCTTACTATCTTTCAATACTTTCTGCATTCTTTCACTGGTGTCTAATAATGTACTATCTTTAGCCATATTTCTGATGTTAGGTTGTCGAGGATCATAAGTAGTAACCCAAGGAATAATTTGCTTGTCATTGTCGTTTTTGTTGGTCTTGTACTGGAGGAGTTCATTGCGGGTTTTGAGTTGAACTTTTTTGAAGGCCTTCTGGATAGTTTTTTTGCTGTAACCACAAGATTTTAAGTAAGATGAAAATTTTTTAAGATTGGCTTCAGTCCACTCTGGTTTACTACAAATCCTTTTAATACGAAGAGCACCACTATATGGTATAGAGCTGAAAATGTGTTTAGGGTGACAACTAGTAGGTGGCAGGTAGTGATGGGTGTCTGTAGATTTAGAAACACATTTTCAGCTCTATACCATATAGTGGTGCTCTTCGTATTAAAAGGATTTGTAGTAAACCAGAGTGGACTGAAGCCAATCTTAAAAAATTTTCATCTTACTTAAAATCTTGTGGTTACAGCAAAAAAACTATCCAGAAGGCCTTCAAAAAAGTTCAACTCAAAACCCGCAATGAACTCCTCCAGTACAAGACCAACAAAAACGACAATGACAAGCAAATTATTCCTTGGGTTACTACTTATGATCCTCGACAACCTAACATCAGAAATATGGCTAAAGATAGTACATTATTAGACACCAGTGAAAGAATGCAGAAAGTATTGAAAGATAGTAAGATCATCATGGCTGAAAGAAGAAACAAAACTATTGGTGACATCCTTCGAGCTAACAAATTACGGAATGACAGTAAAACTAATACAGAAACTTGGGGATGTACACCATGTTTAAGACGCAGACCTCCTTGTAAAGCGTGTGACACCATCAACATTACCAATACCGTGACAAGCAAAGACTCAAAAGTATTTTACATAAAAGACTCTGTTAATTGTTCATCCAATTTTGTAATTTATTGTTTAACTTGTTCACAATGTGGAATTCAATATGTAGGACAAACTATAACATCATTTAGTGTAAGACTTAACAAACACCGTTCTAATATTAAATTAAAGAAAGAGGGAAAAGCACCTAGAGTGTCTCCACATTTTAATATGCCAGGTCATTCTTTTACATGGACTATTCTCCAGAAAATTTACCATGAGAACAAAATTAGATTAGATATGGCTGAATCATTTTGGATTCATAGACTTAATACTGTATGGCCCAATGGCTTAAATGAACAAAATCCTGACAATCTCAAAAACTTTTCAAAGTAAAAAATCTTTTTTAGATCAATACTCCCTTTAAATTATTTTGGCTTTTACTTTTACTTTAATTATAGCTAGAATTTTTGTTAGGAGTGTTGTTGGGTAGGACCTCTGATGTCATTAGCTTGATGACGTCATAATTTTTATGACTTCATCTTAATTTATCTCTTTATTTTGTATTTTAGTCCTCCCTGAGGAAGCTCTATTTTATTAGAGCGAAACGTTGAATTTTAAATGGTTTAATATGACAGTGTTTTTTTTTTTTTTTTTTTTTTTTTTTTTTTTTTTTTATATTGGACCCACATTTCATGTGGGCGTATAAAAATCTACGTCCAGTCTTTTGGTCACGTTTTAGCATTACTTGATTTTGAGTTTATACTGGACTGCTTGAATCCATTGAAATAATCTATTCTGATGAGACAATTAACCCAAACCCAAACCCAAGGTCCAGCACACTTTAGACTAGAAGATGGCCAGAGAGATGGAAACCAAGAAAAGTGTGCCACTCTCCCTGCAAATTTGTCCTCATTTGGCCCAAACATGTGTAGAAAAGTATGACGTAACAATATATATATTGTAGTAGCTGTAGATGGCTGGGGTCCTAATATTTTCGGTGTCTGTTATTAAATTGTAAAAACAAAAGAATAAATTTCCTTTTGAAAAACAGATTTATTCAATCATCTCTTCAGTCATCAACAAGAACAATTAAAGCAGACTGAAATTCATCACAAATAAGAAACATATTGAATAAAGAATTTATAAATAAGAATATTAATAATGTTACAGACTCTTAAATTAGAACATTAATGTTACTGACTCTTAAATTGGAACTTTTATGTTACTTATAAATTAGAACATTAAGAACATTAATGCTATTTATAAATTAGAACATTAATGCTACTTATAAATTAGAACATTAATGTAACAGACTTTTAAATTTACTTAGTGCCATGCTACAGCACTGTTTTACTTATTTTTTCAAAAGTTGGACTTGTGGTGACTTCCCATCCAAATTACTATATTATTATTATACTTTAGTTACTAGTTTCACCAGAACTTTAATTTCTATCACAAACTGCTTTCTTAAAATAATGATTTGTATGTGCTTGATGATTCAGAAAAAATCAATTGATCACATATAAACAATGTCCAAGTTACTGCTGCATACTAAATGTTTCACCATTACCATTCAAGCAAATAGTGTCTGAGACAGTTTGACAAAAGCAAACATCTTTACAGTTAATGGTCTTTTCATAAGAATTATTAACAGTCAAAATAAACAAGTTTTTGATTTTATCCTCCACACAGTGACTGGATGTCACTTTACTAGATACAAACTAACAGTAAGTGATTTGATTTATTTCAAGTAGGAAAGTATTTCGGACATGGCGCTAACAATTGTTCTTCTTCTTCGTCATCTCGTGACTTCCTTTTACATGTTCCTGAAATATCAGAATTCAATTTTACAATTTTCATGTATATCAGTGGCATTTTTTGTGAATCAATACTAGAAAGGGCGGTTAGGTAGCTCAAGGTAGGCTCTGAGTTTCTAAATGCCCCATTATCATCCCTTGTGAGATATCTGGTACTTGATATTCAAAAATATTCAATCAATTGCCTTGTTAAAATTCACAATTAAAGAAATGACTGGCCGCATTTGCTAGCTTAAAATCCAACCATATTGATGCATTTACAAATGATATAGAAAAGTGCCTACTATGTTAAGGTAGTATACCAGTGGTTCTCGAGGACATAGGGAGGATTAAAAAAAATGAAATGAATGGAGTTTTACGTCCTGCTTTTCTGCACCTATAATATGGGCTAATTGAGTACGGACAAACATCATGCAGTGTGCAATGAGGGAAATTTTGCCAGGACAGCGGCATAAGCCTGCTCTTATTTTCGATTTCGAATTGTCGAGGGATCTTTAACGTGCACAGCCAATAGCACACGGGACCTTGGTTTAATATGGAGGTATAGAAAAGGGGCAATGTGGAATACGTTGTATTGAAACCAATATTGATCAAATCATGAAATATCACATGTGGGTCAGGGTTCATTTAAAAGGAATTGCTCTGTTTCACATCAACCCCCTTTATTCATTACCGTGAAGAATTGTTAAAAATATTTATCGCTTGGTTTGTATGTTTTATAGTTATGATTATAAGGTTGGGGTGAAATGAAATGAAATGAATGGAGTTTTACGTCCCGCTTTATGCACCTATATGGGCTAATAGAGGACGGGCAAACGCCATGTACTGTGCAAATTTTGCCAGGACAGCGGCATTAGCCTGCTCTTATTTTCGATTTCCAACTGTAAGGTTGGGGTGAAGAGGAATCCAATCCTGTATATGACGAAGGGGAAAATGTCAGAGCAAGGTTGAGAACCACTGTATCATACGAAACTTCGCATCTTTCCTAGCTCCGTATGTGTCGCAGATAAAGACACGAACCTAATCACCAGCCATGACGCCAACGATATTCGTTGAACGATAAAGTATGCATCAAATTTAATATTAAAACGTCTATAGGATATCAATAAGTTCTTAAATGCTAAAAATATTCCCAAATTCAACAGTGTGTATTTACTGAAGAAGTTGCGGTACAGAACTCTTTTTAATAGCGGAGGCGTTTTTGAGTTACGAGACTAGAAACCGGAAAGACGATTAAAGACATTTCGCACCATTATGAGTTATTTCGACCTCATTAACATTAGTCTGCTTAAATTTTTATTCTTTTTAACTTAGTATGGATCAAATAAAATACATTCTCTTCATATGTGTTTGTATAAAATTGGTTTGCATGGTGTGGAACCCATCTTGAAACTTTCGGTTTGTTTACATGAAGTCGTTTCGTCTCACTTCTGATCTCCGAGAGAAAAATTTCTACGCGTGAACTATTTAAAACATGGTTGGTCAATAGGTCAGAGTAATATCTCCGATAGGTAGAATTTCTCTGTTGATCAGAATGCCACTGTATAAGACAGAGTATTAGATATTGTGATATACAACACTTGTGTCTGACATATCAGCAAGGTAACTAAAGGATATTATTATTGTTACAATGAGCTTACCCATATTGTTATATCCATTTGGTAAAAATAACTTGGCTTTATATATAGGTTCATATTCCTGAAAAAAAATCATTTAACATTCCTTTTTAATAATATCTTCTGTTTAACATAACTTTCCGTAAGATATCTGTAATTATTCAGCTATAGCGTATATGACGTGACAATCCAATAAGCTTCTCAGAAATCATTAGCAGTAATATCATAGAACATTAAAGGGATATGTTCACTAACTGTTCGATTTTTTTTCTTTCTCAGAACCTGGAATTTTTAGCTTATCTAATCCATAATTATGTTCACAACTCTCCCTCAAAATTTAAGCCCTCAAATTCTTGTGTATCCATAATTATCAGCGTTTGAATTTCAAAAATACGACTCTTCGTTTAGTAACACTATGCGTTTTAAAGAAAACACATACACAGAAAATGAAAGATAAATGTTTAGGTAGGGATAAGCTTATAATTGAAGGGATTGTACGATTTTTGTGTGCCAGTTCCAGTACTTCTGGAGTCTATTTATATATAATCAAGGCCCAAATCTATCCTAAAAAATCCTGAACATTCCCCTTTAATATGTGAAAATTTGAATGGTGCAAACTGCTGTTATTAATGTCCCACCTAATACACATAAAATGTGATTAATAAATATTAGAGCATGGGATTGGTAAAAAAACCAATTTGTTGAATAAACTTACAATTAATTGTTGAGCAAAACCTTCATTTGGATTAATACAAAATCTTCTTTGTTGAACAAATAAAAAAGCTTCTCTGAAAGGACAATAGTTAATATTGTTTGACTTTCATCAATTTTTATGACTTTAAACACTTAAAACCCTATTTCAATGTTAAGGTTTTAAACTTTATAATTAAAAATAGTTTGAATTTTTAATTTACAAGAAATATTCATGAAAAATATTTTAAAAGACAAGACATACCTATAACTTACACCAAATTTCTCCATAATATAAGCTATGACTAATGATGCACTAAAATAACAATGTCAAACATCTATTTAGAAATTTGAAGGGAAATAACCCACTTGTTGGTATTAATATCTTATATGGCTACATTTTGTAGTACATGTATATAAGTTATGGATATGAGGGCAATAGATATGGCAACATGAATCTTAAGGGGATACGACCTCATAAAATGAACAAAAATGTTGTAGTATGTATCCATCAAAGGTGTATACAGTACAGAAACAGAATCAAATAAACCCTAATAACTAAGTAATTTTCCATAAAATTACAGGTTATTATTGAAAAACGCTAAATAAATCACTGAATATTTTGTATATCTTATAGTAATTATAATATATAAGGATTTTTTCTACATTTATCAGATTATACGGATCATCTGTTGTATGATTATGACACCAAATAAGTTGCCTAACTCTTATTCACCAAGTTTGAGAATTTTGCTTTTTTGATCAATCTAAGAGGTAGTGTAGTATTCCTTTAAAGCGATACTGCCTCTTAGAATGAACAAAAAAATTAAGTTCTCAAACTTGGTCAATAGGAGTATATATTCATCAGGGGACAAACCTAGTGGCATAACTATAAAACAGATTACCTAAATATTTTTATAAATCCAGAAATTTATGTTTAAATACAAAAATTAATAAATCCCTTAATCCAAATTAAGGCATTTATCAATAATAATCTGTAATTGTATGGAAATTACATAGTTTTATGGGTTTATTTGATTCTGTTTGTATACTTTGGACACTGTTGATGAATATATACTCTTATTGACCAAGTTTGAAAATTATATTTTTTTGTTCATTCTAAGACGTAGTATCGCTTTAAGCATGTGAAGATTTTCAATTTTCTGAAATAAGGGTGACATGTAGTTACTCGAATTCAAACAACTGACCTTCTAGAAATGCCTGCATTTCCATGTACAAGAACTTGACCACCATTTATCAAACAGTCATCTATAAATTCTTTAACCTAAAATACAATTTTTATGCAAGAGATCAGGGTTTCCCAATTACTCAAGGGATAGTAAAAGAGGCTTTCTAGTTTATATCTAATCCTTAAGCAACATTCAGAGGTAGGGATCACTTAAATAAATAAAAAAATACACTTAAGCTTATAGCTGCAATTTGCATCATTCCTTTATCTCATTTGATGACTGTTGGCCCTGTAATTCTAGAGAAACTAGAAAAAATATAGAATCATTTCTCAAAAACTCTATTTGACATGAATAGAACTTGTTATAGTGAAGTTATAATCTTATAATAAATACTACTGCTGTTACAACAAAAGTCTGACGGACAATTGGAATGATGCAAAGAGAAGTAAAAGATGACGCCAGAGTTCAAGCTTTGATCCTTTTCCAATGAAGGTCAACAGGGCTATCATAAGCATTACCACTTTTATCATATCTATAGTTTTAGTTAAAGTTAAAAAAGTCCTTGCTCCATCTTTATGACTTTAAATTCAAACACTGAAGCTGTTTTAAATTTCAAAATCTAACTCGTACCTTTGGAAAATGTTGAATAATATTTTCTGTCGTTAGGTCAGCTATATCTAAAACTAAATATCTGAAGAAAAAAATATATATTGTTTTTGATAATATATAAAAAATACTATCAATTTCTTTTCTCTTAATGGAATAAAAACCCACAGAAATCACTTCAGAGATGAAATTCAGACTTAACTCTTTGCAAATGTTTAAACTTTTTCATTTACTAACGAATCTGATAAGAATACAGACCGAACTATCTTATATTCAGTGGGTGACCCTCTTGTTTTAATTAAATTTACATATTAAGAATCTAAGTTGTCAAAATAGACTTACCTAAAATGTTCAAGGAAATTTGGACGGACAAAGTGTGCTTCAATATTTTGTCTTATACAAACAATATGTGTAATTCTTTTACTGAGCAGAACACCAAGCTAAAATATATAAAAAAGACATAAATAGCTTAAATAATTGTGGTACAGTGGAATTGTGTTTATCTGGCCACCGGTACTCCGGAAACCCCAATATCCGCATGCTTTTTACCGAGAACAGATTATTTACTATGTACCTGTTGACCCGATGATACGGTATATCCAAGTATATTCATTTATCTTAGTGTAAGATGGTGATTATTGTTGTTTTAATGTAATCTTCCTACTTCTATATGTCTTATAAACATTATAGCTTTAAAGTAATGTTAAATTATTCATTTAGTTAGACATTGGAATATCTTATTCAGTGACGAGTTCAATTATGTTTTGAGAATATTCTCATGCCATGGCTAGTGCTTTCTAAATTTGGTCCAGTGTTGACAATGAAACCCCTTGCACCAATGTCTACTTGCTTACTCAGCTTGAATTCTTTCATCTTTTTCTCTACATTGGCTAAGTTTAAAAAACACTTACACATCTAAGGGAAAACTCTGGTTTGAAAAACGTGTACCGGTACTTAAAATTCAGCCATATCTGTTGGACTGCTGAGAGGCCAATTTTAAGGAGTTATACTGAATTGTGTATAGTTGAATTACCTTTGATTTCATTGCAGCACTATATGGTCCCAAATACAAACCTGGAATTATTTCCTGAAAAACAAGCAGAAATATTATGTTAAAGGGTGAGTATGAGTTTTCTCATCTGCCATTCAAAATTTCATTTTCATAAAATTTGAACTTGTGTTTGCATGCCTTAAGAACATTATGCTTGGTATAAAGAGACAACTTTGAACATACCTGCATATCCCTCCTCATAGCATATGCCCAGTCCTACAAATGAAATAAATAAGTATGAATCTATTACGAGCCTACTGTTACCGTACTCTCTTCTTTCAGAATCAAACTTTTTTTATTCTAAACAGGCCAATTTGTGATAGATACAGGTGAGGATTCAATGCTGAAGCAACAGTGGTCAGATAATTAAGAAGTAATGTAAGAACAGGGAAATAAATGTTTGAGAGGCCCATACTTAGTGGTGCTCTGCAAAGGACAGGTAAAATAGGTAGGTCAACATAGCCAATATTCAAGGCAATAGAGTCTAAAAAAGGTTGTTTGCATAATGACAATATGCAATAAGCAAAAATAGTTGCGTGGGTTGGAATTGTTGCTAACACACTTATTAGTATGACTATGATGAGGTTAGCACTACTACACTCTGTAACTAGTGATTAGGGTGATTGAACTAGTGTAAGTAAGGAAGCTATGGTCACAGTGCCAGGGGTCTGTTTGTAGTAGTTATGGGACAGTAAGATCATAATCGCCCTAATGGCTTGACTAAAATAGGATAATACTGAGTGATAATGACACTGTCACTGTCATTCAGATAAGATTTAGATAAGCAATGCCAAAACAAAACAGCAACAACTCGGTATATAAGAAAAGAGTGTTACAAACAAGAATTTGAAGAATTATTGCTACCGTCGACTGATCATTATTGTCGGGCATAGGTGGAAAGTTTATGGATTCCATTAATTTCATTTGATTTTGTCAAAGACAAAGAGCTTCCTAATTCCTCTTTGGGAACTTTTTCTCAGAAGAAATACTTTTGTCACTTCTGACCATTCTTAGCAACTTGACTAGCGCTTCCTTGTAAATCGAGAATATGTATCTGGATAATCAAAGAAAAAGTATCCATCCATTGATGACGTAGAACGCATCATTCGGGAACCCAAGCATTATTTTTTATTTTAACCACATCGTACATAGTCTAGCCCTGGACTTAGTCAGATAAAACCTAGCCCTGGACTCTGATTTCGTACAATGTAGGCTATTCTGATTTTTATTTGTTTGCTAGTTAGTCTTGAATTTCAATTTGAGTTTTCTATAATATTATCATCTTCCTTTGTTGTGTTCCCATCAGTTTCAAAAAATCAAAAAATCAATCATTTTGGACGATTTGTCGTCTGAGTTAAGGAATTGTTTTTCGGTGAATGTCCGATGTGACAACAAGAGTTCACTTTCCGGATGACGTTTTAATCACGGAAATGCTATGTTGTTTATGGAAGGTGGAAACCTTTTTCAGAAAAATCCAATTAAAAAGGGAGAAAAACAATTTTCTTTTATTTCCTCTGGTAATTATTTATTGTAAATTCAGAATTGTCAATGTGGCTGTCCAATTCACGGTAGAGGTGAAGGGGAATGCTTGAATGATGTCGTTGTCATTATCAATATCATGAACGAATTTGGGAAACCCTCACCCCCTCTCCCTCCTTCTTAGACCGGAACATCCTGTCCCTCAATTAGTGAATTTGAGGGACCAGGAAACCATTAATGGTTATAAGTTGAAATCGCGCTGCCAATTTGGTTGCTTTGAAATATTCTTCTTCCTTGACGTTTTTTATCTAAGCCCAAGGTCAGCTTTAAATGCTTCATATTCATAACAACCATTTTTTAGACAAAATAAACCAATGATTGTTGTCTCTAGGCCCTAATGGCCTAAGTTAAAAAATCCAGACGGAGAGCCATTTAGTAGACTGACAAGTTGACTCTAATAGCCTATTAACTGAGACAAAAGTTATTGGTTTATTTTGTCAAAAAAATGGTGGTTGTGAAGCTGACCTGACCTCCTTCAATGATCAGTTATTTTGACTCTGATCTTAAAGAGATAATTGTAGACTTTTAAGACAGACTCAAATGCCTTTTATTCGTTTTCAAAAACCTTTTTTGAGCTTCATTATATAGTGAAGTATGAACATTTTAAACACAATTTTATTTGTGTCAAATATTATTTGAAAATACTGAAATCCATTACTATCTTGATATCACACAAAAAATTCAATTAATGCAATCAAGAAAAGAATAAACATATGAGGATGAGGGGTTGGTTTTGATCTAACTTAGCACTTGTAGACTAACGAACAAGTATACTGGTATTATATCCTTAATTTGTTTTACATTTCAGTGATACTTAACTATTCAGATCAATGCGTCAACTTGCCAACTACCAGTTCATCCCTCCTTTGCTGGTTTTTATCAATTGTATCCAGTTTGTTACATCTAATATTTTATGGCACACCTCTAAGTCTGTGATAGGTGCTGAAAATCACACTTACTTCCAAATATCAAGACCGGGCAGTCACAGAATTGATGTCGTGTCGCTGACTGGAGATGCAGATTTATATGTATCTGACAAAACAACATATCCCGATTATGAAAATTATGACTTAAAATCCACAACTTGTGGAATAGACAGTGTAGATGTGCCCAATTCTTTTCAACGACCTTTGTACATCGGGATTTACGGTCATCCCAATTATGAAAATTCTACTTTTCAACTAAATATTTATCAAGTGCTCTTTGAAGAAGAAAATAGTTATGAATCATTTGTGTCCCAGTATAGACCATTCGAGAATAGTGAGATGGATGGACCTGCAGGCAGTTCTGATAAACAATATAATACACGAAATAAGAACACCTACAATAACAACAATAATAATGATGACGAAAATGAGTCCCCATGGATGACTATATTGATAGGCATTTTGAAAATTATTCTGGATGTTTTATTTTGAGTCTTTTTATAACTCAAGAATTGTCCCTTTTATTTGAACCTTTACCTAAATAATGTTTATAATCCAATCTTTCTTCATTGCCTGTCCCACTAACTTAAAATAATGTAAGCTTCCTAAAATATAGTCTTGTTTTATTGGAGTTTTTCTTCCACAAAGCAAATAAAAGTAACTAATAAGGCATTGACTTTGTAATGTCCATTAGACAATTGTTTTTTTGAGATATTGACAACTGCATACAGACAAAATGTGAATTACCTTCCAGCATATGTATGGATATAACAAGTTTGCATAATACTCACATAGAAAAAGTTTAAATTATGTTAATTTATTCAATTCTGTAATATAATATGCCAAGCATTCATGATTGATTACCAAATATCATGGTTATATACTGGTAGCTTGGTCGATTTTCTTTTCCATGATGATGTGGACTCCCAGTTATGTAATTTTATCACTTAAAGTACAGTAATAAATGTTTATTCTGTATTGTTTGCAAGGCTTGATTTAGTTTTCCATTTACAAATAAATTACAAAACTGAACATGACTTTAGTTTTTATTAACAATTTTTATACAAATGGAACATAAAGTACAATTAATGAACATAACATAGTGAGCGAACCTTTACTCACATGATATTTTAAGACATAGTCTTTGCATAATGAAATTGAGAAATGCAAATGAATATCATTCGTTTTTATTTGAAGTTTTTTCAAGATCAAAAGGGTTGTATCTAAGACACCTTATGTTGGGTCCCAAGTTCGGTTCAAAGAGCAATTTTGTTAACAATTTCTGCAATAAATTTTGACAACATGTCAATTATGACAATTATCCATGTCAATTTTGATAACAAATATCCATATAAACTTTGGGTAGCTATTATCCACATCAATTGAGGTAATAATTATCCTTGACAATGTCCATTTTGATATCAGTTATTCTTATCCTGCTTTTCATTGACTGAATATTTCGATTTATATGATGATTACTGCTGTTTACCACCTGATAACTGTATTTCATTGTTTATACAACAAAATAATCAGCTCTCAAAATACAGTACATATCGAAATAAGACCAGATTCACTATTTTTAAAATCAAAACATCTTTTCTTGCTTTCCAATATTAGTTTGATGACATGATATGAACACTTGTATGAACATTTTGATCAAAATATCAAAACAATGGATTTTTGAGACACTATTAGCACAATCACTATCAATCCCAGCACTTTTAAACATGATTTTTGTGATCCTTGTCAAACAATAAATTTTCGTTTCACATACTGTTATTTAAAGGTCAATTATAATATACACTAGAATAGATACTGAGGTATTCAAGTTTTTCTAAAACCTTTTAGAATGGGGTAAATATTATCAAAAGCTTCATAAATTTCTGTTCTAACCTTAGCTCCTGAAAAATAAAAGGCACCAATTAGCTCAAAGCTATATACAAATTCAGCAATTATTGCATTGTGCAATGAATGATATGGTTGCAAAAAAAAGAGTTGCTAATCTATTGTCAATTTTCACTATTAATGCTAGGGCATTTTATCTATATCAGTACCTCAGACTGGGTCACTGACATGGGGAAACTGGGTTCAAACTGGATTATCAGCCTTGACTTGGTTGCAATTAGTTTTCCATAATTGGTGAAATCTGAACAGGGTCTGTTGGAATTGGTTCTCCATAATCAGTGAGATCTGAACAGGGTCTGTTCCAATTTTAGATATTCTGTATCACATTTTAAATTCTTTTTTTTTATGCACAATGCATTCTGAAAATTTTGGTCACTGCAATGTATTCCAAATGAGTAAAACTCACCAATGAAGAGCCACCTTTCAACCTTTGTATTCCCATAAGTGTTGGAATGTAATATAAATTCATTACCTGTTAATACAACTTTACCCGAAACAAATATTAATAAAACTATTTTAGGTTTAACCATTCTATATATTAAACCAGGAAATAACTCTGGTTCATAACTACAAAATATAAAACCATGAGATAATTCTAGTACTTCTGCGGGAAATTAGCATACCTTCACAGCCTAAATCAACCCATGAATATACTGATATTTGCCCTTTAACATTCTACTGATTCGTTCTGTTATCTTTTCCATTGTATCCCAAATTTAAAATGTAATACTTTTCTGCACCTGTATGGGCTATTGAGGACGAGCAAACGCCATGCAGTGTGCCATGAGGGAAATTTTGCCAGCGGCATTAGGCTACTCTTTTTTTAAATTTCCAACTATTGAGGGATCTTTAATGTGCACAGCCAATAGCACACGGGGCCTTGGTTTATTGTTCCATCCAAACGACTAGACGCTTTGTCAGCCCCTCAGACCTGCATCACTGACAAGGGGAAACTGGGTATTTGACATTTCATGAGGGTGTGGTTTGGACATGATGATGCCTTTACTTACATATTATGTAAGTATTAAAAATGAGATATAACAATTACAAGTAAATCCACATGACTTTTCTTTTGCCTTTCAGTATGTTACAAAGATTTCTACAATCTTAATATAATTTATTAAAGGGGACCAGTCTTCATTTTTATTGGTTGATTTGGGTCTTGAATATATTTAAGTATCCTTCAGAAGCACTAGAAATGCACGAAAATTGCATATTTCCTTCAAATATACCTTAAATTAGACATTTCCCCTTCTATTTCTATAGATGACTTTTCTATATATTGCATATGTATCGCTAATGTGTAGTAGGGCATTATAACTTTCAAATGCTAATAATTATGGATGCACATGGATTTGAAGGCTCAAATTTCAATGGTGATAATTGTGATAACCAGTACTAAATTGCTGAGCTAAAAAATCCCCGTTTCTGAGACTTATCCAAATCGACCCGCGAAAATGAAGCCTGTGCCACTTTAAGATAAACTGCACATACCTTGAGAACTGACTATGTGTTAAAACTAAACCTTCTAATCTAATAGGAAACTTCACATCACAACTACCCACCATATTCTGAATCTTAAAATCTAAAAATTTGGCCTGAAATTGAAAGGATAAATTATTAACTGATGGATTCTTTAAACATGCAGTTAGACCTCAGAAAAAGATGTTCATATTCATATTCAAGGAAATCAATGTTAAATTTAGTTTTATCATCCAATCAGGGGGCTTATTCTTGAAAACTTTAAATTTAGATTTTAAGAAATACAGTAATCTCATTGAATAATAAAGCTATAGTGATTGTCCAATCAGAGAATAAGGCCCCAGATTAGTTAGTGTATTTTCTAAAATCTGGATCATATCATTACATGAGCGCAGTTTTTCAGAATAACAGTAGACTAAACTTACAGGAAAACCTAATTTCTGTACAATTCTAGCATATTTACGTGCTGCTAACTTGGCTTGATCTTCACTGAAATGAAGAAAAGATGCATTTATGTCAACAGTTGATATTCCAGTCAATGAATGGCATTGATCAAGCTTTTGAAAACATTTGCCACAATCATGGAGCTAAAATTAAAGTTATTGTACTAAGATTTTAATAGTTTAAATGTTCAATTAAAATGTTTATGAAATTTCAAACCTCCATATGTCAGTACATCAAAGTCACTTTACATACCTCTTAGCACCAGTGCAGACCATTTTTCCAGAGCTAAAAATAAGAGCTGTTGTTCTGGGATCTCTAATTCTCATAATTACTGCAGCAAAACGTTTGGGATTGTATTCTGCATTTCTGGCATGTAGGGCTATTTTCTTTAGATCTAATTTACAATTCAAATTTACAGTACATACTATATTTCTGAAATATAAAATAAATGTAAAGCATTAAAATTTGCAAACAATCTCAGTTTTATTTGCCTTATGACAAGACTTGAATTTGAGATTTTTATACTTGAAAACTGAGTGTAAACAGTAGGCATCATATACCGTACTCTGAAAAGTCAGAAATAAAGTTATAAGAATCTAATTTTGAAACTCTATCTTTTCAGTTTTCTGTCACTTAGGAAATATAAGTAAGTTAACTAACAAATGTGCAAAGACAGTGGATAAAGAAGAAATTACTTACTGTAACTGTGGTTTTATACCAGAACCTTCGGATGCTGGTGTGGCTGGAGAGAAAGGTGTTAGGGGTCCACCAGGAGTAGGTGTTTGAGGATATATACTGGCATTAGACTGGGGATGTATAGGATTTGGTGTACCAATAAATGTACTTAAAGATGGTGACATCAAAGGACTCTGAAAGAAAAGGCAATTCATCTGAGTTAAAACTAAATTGATTCCAATTAATTTTTTTTAATAAAGTATGAAAGTCACATGAGCTACAATACAACACAGTTTAGAATGGAGTAAACACGTTTTTAACATTGTCATCGCTATTTCGATGTTATACTAGTTATAGACAACATGACAACCGACCAAAATGACCCCAAATATCATTCTGGCTAAGGATGTAATTTGGGGTCCTTTTTTTATTGCTTTTATTAGTTTTTCTGACAATGTGCCAACTGACAATATAGCCCAAATATTCAAATGTCTATGACTTTAAATGATTTTAACTCCAGAAGCAGAATGGTATCCTGTTGTAGCCGTTCATAACTAATTGTCATAAAGGTAGTCTACTACGTATACGGTCAACGGTAAACGCTATCCTGTCTACACTCCTACGACAAGGTTTATGATCAAATTGTGAACAAACTATAACTTATAGTTCATCCATCGTCCAACATATCCACAGTAAAGTCTATTAAAGTCAGTACCTAGTTCTGTTTATTAATTACAAATTTTAGATCGATCTGCAGTTGGTGTCGATTTGACATTTTTTCTTCAGTAGCGCGATAATGGCGTTGTGAAATTTGATTGGCTGCTATTTATAATGTATGCGCTCTGATTGGCTGACCTGAACTGTGACAGCTATTGACTTCTAACTTCTAGAACAAGTGAAGCTGGACTCTGTAGTGTATACGTAGTAAATAATAGTCAGATAAAACCTGCCGTTGAGGGGTCAACGTCAGGCTGCCATGCTCTATCGTTTCATTACGGAAATTCAAATCCTTTATTAAGTCCCTGTGTCCTTCAAACTCGGCACATCTCGATACATTTTCATAAAATAATAATTAAAAATGTAAATTAAATGATCTCCTAGCTCAATTAATACCTTTTATTTTGATCGAAAGTTTCCAAGCGAGAATTCTATCAGTGATGGCTGCCATAAAGGCGGAGCTTACAGGTTGTGAGCGAGTTATCTCTGGTTAAACATGTAAACTCCGCCCACATCCGCCAACAGTTAAAAAACAAAAATGGCGGTCCAAGTCGATCTGGGACTGCTTCAAATTTTGTTTCGGCGTAAGACGGCACTTTTGAGAGTTTCTTGTGAAGTTTTTGTATTCCATCGATAAGAAAATTCTTCGAAATTTCCGAAAAACGTAAATTTATAAAGGTAGGCCAATTCGTTAAGACCTGAGAGTCGTTCAAACGCCGGGGACCCTGGTATCCGGACAACCGCTATGGGATTTAATAGGCCGGATCCCCAACTAAGTAAATAAGAGTCCAGGGCTGGACTATCATAAAGGGTACTACTGTCTGTTTCGCGCGCAGAATAATACACAAAACTTTCAGTTGAAGTTGAAAATCAACATGACATAATAGATACTTTACCTGCTGCGGAGTCATACCGGTTCCTCCAAAAGGTGGAAATCCCCCATCCATTGTTTTTGTTATTTTTGCAAGAACCTTACTTGATAATGATATAATATCGTAAGTGAGGCCTGGAGCGTCGAAAAATTATTTTGTATTATGGACATGGGGCTTATAAAATAGTTATGAATGTAAATTCAATGAGTTTAGCGCTCAAATCATTTTATTTACAGAAATATGAGAGTTTACGACAAACAAGCGAATTCCAAAATTACAACAGTTTCACTTGTTTTGTTGTTTTCCACTGTGCTTTACAAAACCGTACCCACAATAATACAAATCGTAACCGCTTAAACTCTGAGCAACTTCCATACTGAGCAACTTCAGTGTGACATTTAATGATCAATGAAATTTGAAGGAAAAGAAAAGAAATGTCGCCCCGAAAAGAAAAATTATTTTGAATTCTTATGAAATAAATAACATCTTTAATTTTCTTTTAAAAAAAGTTCTTATAACTATGAGGAGTTAGTTTTCTTAAGCAGGTTAAGAAGTAGACTAAAAAATATAGAATTCTAAAAGCTTATAAACGAAATATTATGTTGGGTATATTATTTTTCCAAATCATACTATATTCTTTAATAACATGGTATTTTGAATATAAGAAAATACAACCAATATTAAGATATGGACGGGACATAGTAAAATGGCAAGTTGTCATAACCATGCTCGTTTTATATTTAGAAAATATTGCTACTTTCAGTTTCATTTTACAAAGGTGGCGCTCCTTGAAATTAAAATAAGGAACTAGCTCTTGGAATAAGTTGTTGAGAACTCTAGATTGCGGTTTATTTGGTTCTTTGCGTGACGGCTTAGTAATCAGGTTAAGACAATTTAAATGTCATACTATTCAGTGTATTCTCTAAAGAGTTCAGTCTTCATCAAAATTCAATTCGTGGCAATGCAATATAGGCCACTCACACTCACGACTCACTGTCACTCTCACTCAGCTACGACTGAGTAAGTCAGTAAGTCATGTCCATAATAATTACATTTCTGGAAAATTCTAAAATTTTAACCTATCTGATTTGCTATTGTTTTGTCATTTTCAGAAAAGACTAAATCATATAGGTATTGGAACTCTTGATGGTCTTAAAAATCTTCTGACAGGTATGACGACATATTTAACGAAAATCTTGTCACCGAATAAAATGTTAAAGCTAAAAGGTAGTACACAAATGGCGATTCAAGTCGACCTGTGAGTGCACGCATTAAATTTTGTTTAGGCGTAGACGGTACTTTTGGGAGATTCTTGTGAAATTTTTACATTCCATTGATAAATGTAAATTTATAAAGGTAGGCCAATTCGTTAAGACCTGAGAGGCGTTCAAACAGTGGGAATGAGCATTCCCGGAAAAGTGCTATAGGTTCGTATAGGTCGGATCCCCAACTAAATAGTAATAGGCCTAATGGTCCAAATGGATAATGAAATTTATCCAATGATGACACCCATTTCTTACATTAATAAGTTTTATTTTAATGAGATATTTTTTATTCCAGACACTAGAAAATAAAAAAAAACTCAGAGGATGTATGACTCACCACGCGACGAAGAGATGGGAGAACAGGCCAATGATTTTGTTGATCTTAATGCATTTGATGATAAGAACATTCGACTGGGTAATTTATTATCATTAAATTCGGAAGACTATCCAAAAAGACATTTTGATCTATACACTAAAGTTTAAACTTTCTAGTTCACCTTTACGCCATGGATGTTGAATTGGTTGTACATGTATTTACAAATCATGTCTGACACAACTACAAATTATTTAGCTGACTAACATCATCAGCCATCAAAATGTCAAAATTTTCGTAAAGAAACACTGTCTTGGTCAAATACTTAGATGAAACTAATGGTATGTTTTTGTAATTACAGGTTTTGTACGTAAAGTCTATGCTATATTGTGTATACAACTATGTGTGACCATGTGTATTATGTCTCTCTTTCTATTTATGTAAGTACGCTAATTTTGATTTTTAGATCTAAAACTAGTTTTTTAAAGGGATTGTAAAGTGGTTTTCTAAACTTTTTATGTGTATCGGGGACACTGATAGCATCAATTTGAGCCATTCCAATTTCCATTCTGACGTCTGGTTCTAGCAATTCCACTAAAACTAACGCGGTTTATGATGTCACTGACAGTGATCTACCCGATGGTACTATTGATAGGCCACAATAAAAAAATAAATAGATTATCATCCCCACCCCTCCCCTATCAGTGCTGACTGGAAAAATTTTATTGTAGTTCAGTCACGAAAATTTCATTTTACGACATTTTTTAGTCATATTTTTATATTATGATAAGGAAAAACACTTCATTTTCTTTTAATATACAATCTGTTCAAATGGTTACCTTCTGTTGAGCTTAGAAAATAAAAAATAAAATTTCCCCTCCCTCCCCATTTTTTTGGAAAATTTGGATGATAATCTATGAATTTATTTATTGTGGCCATATCTATGCAGATCACTGCCAGTGAGGTCATAAAGCATGTTAGTTTTATTGGAATTGCATGAACCACAGACATAGGAATAGAAATTGGAATGGTGCAAATTTATGCTATCAGTGTCACCGATACACATACAAAGTTAAGAAAAACTTCTTTACAATCCCTTTAAGAAATCATAAAAGTCTTATTATTTCTATGGATAAAAATCCACTTTTTGACATTGTACATTAATGTTTGACAGTTTGGAGCTCCCTTCAGACATTAAAAGTAAATACAACTGAAGATTTATGTTTCTGTTAGGAAAAATGTACTGCTCCTTGTATTTTGTGATGTGTTTGAAACCTGACACTTGGTAAACAAGGATATCTTTTAAATTTATCACATCTATATTGTAGAACTCCAGTCAAAGTATATTCTCAACACAATCCTTGGATCTGGTACCTTGCCATGTAAGTTAAAATACATTTTCAGGTTAATTTGAAATATACCGTATTGTATAATATAACAGAATCAATCTTATGTCATCAGACACATATTCCTGATGACAGTGTGAGAACCACATTGAAAAAGTATCTCTCCATAAAACCGTCTTATTTATCTATAACTTGGGCTAAAATGTTTTTGCAGCAGTTCATAATATTTTCAACCAATATTTGATGTTGTAGGGTGTTAACTTTTATAATATTGATAGTATTAGCTTGTTGTACAGACGTTAGAAGACAATTCCCAATTAATATGATATTACTTGGAGCTTTTGTAAGTATATCTTAACAATTGGTAACAATTGCGTTTCTACTGCCCCACTCCAATTTACACATTTCTAATCAATATGCATACAGATGGAAAAGACTGTGACCCTCCTGGAGAATTCTGCGACCCCAAATTCACCCCCACCTAATGATTCCATAGAAACAGCTTGGCAATGGTGAACTGAAACAAATTTTGTAAAAAATCATGTTATGATATCCATATTCTAGAGTAGGATTCTCATCTTAGCATAGGGAAATGAAATCTTTAGCCTTGAATTTTTATGTTTTAATGTTTTAATGTTTTATGTTGCAGACGTGTTGTGAAGGAGTATTATTGGGAGCTGTTGCTAGGTGAGTTGTCTGGTTTCCAAGGTACAAACATAATCTCTGCAATCATCTACCACAATATATAAAATATAAGCATGAGAATTGTCATTTACACCTGATTAAGATATCTGTGCAATAGAAAAATTTCAGGCAGATGAAAACAAAATTTCTCTTTAAATGACAATTGACAAGACTTTTGTCCTTCAATAGATGGTATATAATTCATTTCAACCAAATAAAGTAAACCTGAGCTTGATGACTATTAAGACCCGTTCACACCAAAAACGTTCTGCGCAACGCGACGTCGTTCAACGCCGCGAAAACAAGATCAATGGATAATCATTAAAATGGTCAGACCAGCGACGCATGTTAACAAATAACTTCTGTAGTTATTCAGTGGGTTTTGCGCTGCGTCATTTCTCACTGCGCATGCTCAGTGCAAGTTAGCACACCACGTGTTTGAGCCACTGCGTGTGACCCTGTCATGAGCGAAAAACGCGCGTTTTTGGTGTGAACAGACCTTTAATCTGTTATGTTTTTCTCCTGGTTTACTATACGCTCTAAAAGTTAATTAACTTTTATTGGTATATATATTCGGTATATTTATAGTCATTATGAAGCTGTAGAAGTTATTATTGCAGTAGGAGTTACAGCAGTAAGTAGTATCTTACAGTATAATGTATTCCTAACAAGGACTATATGAATAAACCATTTCAAGAATTATAGCACAACAGCAGTGATCTCACTCATTATTTTTCAAACATCCTTTAAAGGAATATGTTCAGACCAAAATACTTTTAGTCTCAGAACCTGGAATTTTTCATCTAATCTAATCTGTAATAATGTTCCAAGCTCTCCCTCAAAATTTAAGCCTTCAAATCCCTGTGTATCCATAAATATCAGCATTTGAAAGTCAGAAATATAACTCATTATTTAGTAAGACAAACACATATACAAAAAATGAAAGATAACGGTTAAAGTACAGGTATAATTGAAGGAATAGTGCAATTTTTGGGTAGTTCCAGTAAATCTGAAGGCTATTTACATAAATTCAAGGCCCAAATTGATCCTTGAAAATACTGAACATTCCCCTTAGAGTATAAAGTTTTTTCTATGAGGATTATTATTTTTCTCATGTCAACGAATCAGTCTCATAGTTGAATTACCTCTAGATCTCACCTTTTTTGAAGCTCAGTGATTTTTTAAGTGTCATTTTTCCGCACCTGCTTGATAACTTGATAACAAGATAACTACAAATACCAAAAAAAAATCAACATGGATGCCATGTTTCCTTTTGGATTTCAGTCAAATCATTATATAATTTGAAGTGACATTTACCTTAAGATTCAGTAAAAAGTAAACAAAATTGTCTTTTTATTTTAGATTGTGGTCTTAGGTTTGACAATATTTGCTTTCCAAACAAAATGGGATTTTACTATGATGGGAGGAATTTTATTTGTATTCCTGATAGTTTTGTTCTGTTTTGCAATCCTGGCATTAATCTTCCAGAATAAAGTAAGTCTTTATATCTTAATGGATGGAACCATGATGGTTGAATTTCTCTTTGTAAGACAGGACAAATTTTGTTTCCACAGCTAGTGATTTTGAGAGACCCACTTTCAACCAATCCCTTCACTCTATTATTAGGCGTTGACCCTCTAGCAGTCTAATTAAAATCAGACCCTAATTTCGTTTCGTTCGTTATTTTTTTTAAATCCGTTTTTTTAACCACTACATTAGGGTCTGAGAACGAGACGCTGTAACAGCCGTTCATGTTAACTTTGACCTAACCTTGATAAAAATGACCTAATAAACTAGTCTACAGCACTTAGGAATCCTAGAATGCACCTATTGTTCGAGAACAAAATCCCAGCGCAGGAGAGGGCAAAGATCTGATTGGTTAAAACAAAGGTCATTAAGGTTAGGTCAAAGTTAACTGTTACAGCGTCTCGTTCTCAGACCCTAATGTAGTGGTTAAAAAACCGGATTTAAAAAAAAACCGAACGAAACGAAATTAGGGTCTGATTTTAATTAGACTGACCCTCTAGGTGAGTGCAATATATACTGTGTGTGGGGTTCAATTTACTCAGTTCTACCTGTCAATCAAGACAAATTGTCTTTTTTCAAATATAGTCTTCTACTATGTATGTTATTATTTCAGATTGTTAATATGGTCTATTCATGTCTTGGTGCTCTCCTCTTCTCATTTGTAAGTATAACTAGACATATTGCCATATCTAGTGCTGGGTATTGATTACCAAATTGAGATCGATTATCGAAGGCAGGTTACCGATCAATAATCGATTAATAATCGAAATATTTTAATTAGGAAATCTTCTAATCTTCATATGTTTTTTACCTGAATGTTTATTTATTTATTTATCAATATCAGGTATCGAAGACAAATGAAACTGAAGTAATGAAAAAGAATTTTGTATGATTATCATAATAAAGTGGGTTGTGACTTGTCTGATAATTGTGTAGCAGATAATATAAATAGAAAATTTGACTATAAATTTGATAATCGATAATCGAAATAAATAATTTGTAGCATCGATAATCGATTATTTCAATTATTAGACCCAGTCCTAGCCATATCTGCCAATGAAAACGAAACATGGCGTCAAAAGTGTAATTTTTTTAATAGCTCACTGACCCATGCATCTCTTTGTCAAGAATCACAGGGTAAAATTATGAAGGAATATTAAATTATATTATGTCTTACTCTATAAAGATTGTTTTTCAACCCAGTTTTCCACTGTCAGTAATGCGGTCCGAGGGGCTCACATGGAAAAAAGCATCTGGTCCTTTAGTTGGAATAATAAATCTAGGCCATGTGTGCCACAGGCGGTGCACATTAAAAATCCCTCGGCATTTGGAAGGAAGTAAAGAGTAGCTTAATGCAGCTTATCAGGCCAAATTCCCCTCATTGTCCTAATTAGCCCAAACAGATTCTGAAAAAGTAAAACTTTATTTCATTTCATTTCATTTTATAAAATTCCAATTTTTTGATATTTTATTTTTTCAGTATTTGGTATTCGACACACAGTTAATGTTGGGAGGAAAACATAAGTATTCATTATCACCAGAGGAGTACATCTTCGCAGCTCTTAATCTATACCTTGACATTATAAACCTCTTTTTGTTTATTTTATCTATTGTGGGTAATGCTAGGAGCTAAATTAGAATCATTTTGGGTTGTCATTTGATATTTTTTAAGGGGAAGGCGTATCTAATTAATTGTTATTAACCGCTTTTACATTGGACTGCTCTAAAGTGTTCTGTTCTCAGACCAGGCCCCGATCAGGTACAGGGCATTATAAATACATGTTGTGACAACGATATGACGTTATTAGATAAATGTTGTTACATCGATATCATATAAGTCATAGCGTTGTGACAACATGTATTTATAATGCCCTGTACCTGATCATCCAGTCTGACTTATTTCAAGACACAGACGTCACTTCCCATTTTTCTTTCTGAAATAACAGGAACCACGGGCACCCAATGAGAATTTTGAATGCACAAAATAGATGTTTAATGTGTCTTTCATACACACAAAAAGGCTAGAAAACCTCTTTCGAATTCCTTTAAGATCATGGATTTTTATGCAAAGGAAAGCTGCATTAGTTATTTAATGTTTTAAGTCAAGATATATAGAGAATCTCTTTTGAGTCTTTCTTGATATTTAAAATATCACCACAAGTTGATAAAAGTGCAAAACTTCAACGCTCTGCCGAGGTTTTTTTCACTTTTATCGATGAGTGGTGATATTTTTGATATCAAGAAAGACGAGTTTGAGATTTTATTTATCACCCAATATCGCTGTTTGTTAATAAAGAAATAAATAATAATGGAATATTTAGAAACCGATAGAAACGATAGAAACCACTGTCGTAAGCCACTGCCAGATTGCCAGACTAACCAGAAAACTTTGAAGCGTTATCTCCTAGTAGATATAGTGCAGTAGATAACGCTTTTTATCATACAAGCAATATCTACTGTAGAATACCTTATTGGGTGATAAAATTATGAGTTTTACTACCTTAATGTGTTTTATATTCACGATTATATTAAAACTGTCCAAACATAATTGTTAAAAAGCTGATTAGACTTGCAGATGATTTCAGTGTTACTTTATTTTTACTTTATTTTCTACAAATATAAGTCTATGCACATTTCTGTTTGTTAAAGGGATTTGTAAGAACATTATCAAGTTGGATAAATCTTGTTTGTTTGAAAGTTGTGTGGCACAAATAATTCTCCTTCATGTCAAATAAGTTAGCAAAACTACTTGAATATTTTCATAAAGGGGAAAAATCAATCTGTTTTTTTTTTTATGTTTTGAATTTTCCCGTCAAAATATTTTTTGATCAACACAATGCGGAGACAAGAAACTTGTCACTTTATTCATGAGTTATGAAATTAAATGTTACATAAACAGCATTCCATTTGAATATAGGTAAAATCTATTAACATCTTTACTTAATGACTTAAAGGGATTGTAAAGAGGTTTTCTAAACTTTGTATGTGTATCAGGGACACTGATAGCATCAATTTGCGCCATTCCAATTTCCATTCCGACGTCTGTGGTTCTTGCAATTCCACTTAAACTAACATTTTTTTCACCCCCACTGATCTACCGAAAGCTACTATTGATATATATGCAGATCAGCGGGTCATAAAACGCGTTAGTTTTAATGGAAGAACCATAGACGTCGGAATGGAAATTGGAATGGTGCAAATTGATGCTATCGGTGTCCCCGATACACATACAAAATTAAGAAAACCTCTTTACAATCCCTTTAATGAATGTTTTCAAATTTTGAGTTTAACCGATTCGATTACATTTCAACTGTGTGTAAAGCTCAATTTAAGTTTGAAATATTTGAATGAACAACACTTGCATGAAATGTTCTCATAGATAGTTATAATTATAAACTTTGCTTGTATTCCAGAAGTGGTAGAACTTTATAGTTGTGATATCATTGCTCATCTTTAAGAAAGGTTTATTATGCTCAGAACTCTTGATTTTTGTTATGTTATAGATCTTGATGTTTATAAATATTAATAGCTCTTGATTTCTCTTAAATGAAAAAATGAAAATGTAACTTGATTTCTCTAAATGAAAATGTAACTTGATTTATCTAAATGAAAATGTAACTTGATTTCTCTAAATGAAAATGTATCTCGATTTCTTTGAATGAAAATGTATCTTGATTTCTCTAAATGAAAATATCTTGATTTATCTCAATGAAATTTATTCATATGTTATCGTAAATGGAAATGGTTCTTGATGCCTCTTAACAGAAATGTATCTTTCTCTAAACAGAAATGTATCTTGATTTCTCTGATAAGATATAGATCTTGATTTCTCAAAATGGAAATATTTTGATTTCTCTAAATGGAAATATTTTGATTTCTCTAAATGAAATGTATTCATATGTTATCGTAAATGGAAATGGTTCTTGATTTCTCTGATAAGATAAAGATCTTGATTTCTCTAAATGGAAATATCTTGATTTCTCTAAATGAAATTTGTTGATATTTTTCTTTTACACTTTTCACTGAAATGAAAAACATGGAATTACAGATATCTCAAGTAAGAAATAGATCTAGATTTTTCATATTTATTTTTCTACATTTTTAACCTTTTCACACATATAAATTTTTTTAATTTCATTTAATGGTGTTATTATAGGTGTTACTTTAGTTAGAATCTGATACCTACTGACCTGCTTACACTTACTATATTTTTAGTAGCTATTTGTTGTTATCTGCCTCTTTTTGGGGGAACTAAGAAAATTAATTTGTTGTCTCTAAGAAATGGGCTCTAACTTAGTTTGAACCTAAAACAAGGTGTCAGTCAAATATGGAATGATGACTAATTCTTTATGAATGAAAATAAACTTTGAAAAGGATAAAAGTAGGCTAGCTTCTAATAATGGTCATTTTCTTGCAACACATTAGCTCTGGGGAATTTTTGACATTGTAAAGATTATGTAATCAGATAAATTGTATTGAAGGTTATGGTATAGTTAAACAGAGATATTTCGGCTCATCCGGGTACTGTCAAAACATATACAAAACCAGTCCATTATATTTTCGAGGGTGTTGCTGTAACTTGCCAAACAAACAACCCTCTAAATAAAATTCTTTTATACCCTTGAAAATATAATGGACTGGTTGTGTATATGTTTTGACTGTACCCGGATGAGCCGAAATATCTCTGTTTTACTATACTTAATGCTTTATTGTTGTTTTTATGTAATTTGTTGTTATTATTATTTGTTGTGTTGCCATATCAATGATCACTGTTGTATTTTAAATTTGATACACAGCTCTGTTACTAATGCTTATTTTAATAAATGCAATGAAAATTTAATTTTTTTGTAATATCTATATGCCAAATTTTGCTATTTTAAAACCTACAATATTGTTAGACCCAGTTGATTATGAATAGATTAAATCAAGTATCTTTAATATATTCCAATTAAATCTTCATGGGAAATATTAAATATGTCTTAAAAGATAAATATTATTTAAGAAAACATTTTGATTTTTTTTTTATCTGCTTTGAAAGCCTACAGTTAATTAAGCATTTTATGAGTACCTATGTAAATGTTTATGGTAGTCTATTAGCTTATATACCGCTCAGCATTTCTTTAATTACAGGTACCACAAATAAAAAAAAAGAAGCCATAAATACCTCGATAGACAGACAGACAAAATTTAGAAAACCTCTTTACAACCACTCTGGATCAAGTTGGATTTTTTTATGCTTAAATTGCCAATATTTTGCAATAATTTCAAAATTTTCTCAATTTATGTCTTTTTTGATTGAGGATTTGATTTCATGTAGTTTAATTTTCAATTTATTTTCATAAATTTTAAAATGCACAATAAAAATTAGAATATAGTGACTAGTGATTTTAGTAAAGTAGAGAATACACAATTTATTTTCATAAATTTTAAAATGCACAATAAAAATTAGAATATAGTGACTAGTGATTTTAGTAAAGTAGGGAATACACAATGTATTTAGATCAGATTTATTAATATGCCACTCATGAGTCTGTGACTAAATGCATTAGCTCAACATCCTTTTCAGAGATTCCACAAATTATCTAATGAAATTTTGTTTTTGGTATAAATATTTTTAACCTGTGAATGCAATAACGTAATCTCTCGTCATCTTCATTTAATATATTTGTTTTGATTTGTTATTAAATAAATAATAAATTTAAAAATTGGAAGTTTGTTTTTGTCTTTACATTTCTGTATTATATGAGTTCATATTAGTGCTGGGTATTGCCAACCATGTCACGATACGATACGAATCGCGATACAAAGGTCACGATACAATACGTATCGCGATATGAGATAAAGGCATACAAATTGAAACTTCGTCTACAAAGTAACGATATCTATTTTTGTATAGTTTTATTAATGTGAAATTTGGTAATTTAGTTGATAGGAGAGTCCATATCCACGTCTTATAAATATTTTCAAAATAATTTTAACAAACTCGATTAGAAAAAATAGTGAATTGTTAAAAAAATCTACACTTTTTATGAAATGAGAGGTATCGTCAAGTATCGATACACGACCTCGCGATACGATACGCGTATCGTGGCATAACGTATCGCGATACAACGATATATTGTGCCAGCACTGGTTCATATCATATTATGCTGTATGAAATTTCAATTTAAACCACTTCAGAGGTGTCGTCGTCTGTACTCGAAATCCCCCACATCAAAAATTTAAGCAACGATCGAACTGTCTGTTAATCAAAATTTAACACGGGTCGAGATTATATTTTCGGATTTTCGTATTCAATAACATTGCCCCCACCCCCTTCCGTTTTTCAATCCCTTTTCTGTATAAAATGCTTGGCCTATGGATCCAAGTTTCTACGGCAAGTCATGTAAGGATAAATAGGGCGAATAAAGGAACTCGAATGTTTTATAGCATATATTTATTAATTGAAAGGAAAAGAAGCGGAGAAGAAAACAAGCTTAAAACGTCAAGTTTGGTCAATTTCCAAGTGATTTGAAGGTTTGTCAGGTTGATAAAGAAGCTTTCCTAGAAGTTTCGATCCAGTTTTTGAAAAAAATCTGCCAAAGAATGAATTCTTATTTGTGTTGGACTGGAAAATATAACTTCAGGTAATGAAGTATTCCCTTACAACAGACAACAGTCTACAACCCACTTGTATTTTTACTGAATTTTACTCGTTTCTATCCCCTCTGATGTTTCTTCCACTTTCGGATGTTTCTTCTCCCTCTGAGGTATCTTCCATTTTTGAAGATTCTTCCTCTTCTGAGGTTTCTTACTCTTCTGAAGTTTCTACCACGATAATGATGTCCGTGGTGACGTGGACGAGGATCGTCATATTCAGGACAGATCTCTGAAAGAAAAAGATTTACAAATGAATTATATTATTGTATATCGCCCTATATTTTATGTATTAAACACTATTTTAACCGTAAAAATACTTTTTTTTATTATAATTTTCAAGAAATCCACACTCTTGTCCGCTGAAGGATAGTGATTGTTCAAAATCGGAAAATATGACCAAAATGCTTTCTAACTATTCCCCAGACCCGTAGGAAGCAATTTCATATTGAGGGTCAAATTGTGCAAAACTCAGTCTCAAGGGTGGTGGTGCAGAATGAAAGACCTTGGGCTGGGGTTGGCTGCTACAATAATTGGGGGAGGGGTGGGGGTGCAACCCCCCTGTTCCCACTCAATTGTTCCTTACGAATAATAGAAATATTGACAAACAAGACTAAAGCGAAATTTTGAGCAATTCACTGTTTTCTTGATTGATAATGATTAAATATCAAAATAACTTACTCGATTCACAAGTATCACCAGTGAAATCTTTTGGGCAGTTACACATGAAATTCGCATTATCTCCATCGCGCACAGTCAATGTACATGTTCCACCATTAAGGCAAGGGTTTGGAACACAAGGAACATCTGTATAAATAAATAAATAAATAAATAGGGTTAGTAATTACGGTGGTTAAAAGTTACAAGTTATTATTCAATAGAAGACACTGACACGGAGATAAAGCAATGTTCATTAATTTTAAATATATTGTAAAAAGATTTCTAAATGTATTATTATGTGTATCAGATTCAGGGACACCGATAACATCAATTTTCATTATTCCAATTTTCAATCAAACGTCTGTGGTTCCAGCAAATTTTATTGTTTGATGATGTCACACCATCGAAACATTCTTGTATCACAGAAGACTTGCGCGTATTCGACATTCACAAAAACTTTATTCGCAGTATAAAATATAAGATTATGATAATATATCGCAGAAAACAATTTTTTAAACTGTAAAATAAATGTGTTTTAACAAAACTAAAATAAAAGTATCATTAATAATTCTAGTTTACATAGATATCTGAACATTGATAAAAAATATGAAGATAACATGATGTACATACCTATTTCACAAGTTTTACCACTGAAACCTTCATTACAGGCACACAGAAAACCATCTGTTTCATTGGTACATGTTCCATCATTATCACACGGGTTTGGTACACAAAGATCATCTGAAACAAAGAGTTAACAGTGTTAAAATCAAACTAATTATCAATAAAAACACTGATCAAATATTAAGATAACATGATGTACATGTACATACCAATTTTACAAGTGTTACCACTAAAACCTTCATTACAGGCACACATAAAACCATCTGTTTCATCGGTACATGTTCCATCATTATCACACGGGTTTGGTACACAAAGATCATCTGAAATAGAAAATAAACTGTGCTTTTTCGAAATCTTGAGCCAATTCTATCTATAACTATAGTAGTAGACGCAGATCCTGTCAGAAAACATTGGGTGGGGGCATAATACCCTGTGTCCGTGTCCCCACAAATGGTTAATCTTGGTAGTGGAAGAACATGACTATTCTTCAAGTGAGATAACATATGCATACCTATTTCACATCTGTCACCTCTGAAACCTTCGGTACAATTACACCGGAATTTCCCCCTAAGCTCATTGATACATATACCATTACGACACGGGTTGCTCTGACAAGGCGAGCCTGAAACAAACAGTTTTTAACATTTATAGGCAACATATTGTCACTGGTTTTCCAGAAAAAAAAATCATCCATTGCACTCCATTGCATGATCTTAAATAACCACATTAGAAGCCTGAAACTTAAATCATGTTATCAAACTATCATCAACACTTTTCTACCATGAAAAATTGAGACAGAACTAAAATGCTCAACGGAGAGAAGAAAGGCAGACTGGAGAAACCCTAGAACCAACTGACTTTTACGCCCCTCTATTCTATATTATATGAATATTTTGTTACTACTTATTAGTTTAATTAAAATTACACCTATATACGTTTCGTGCGTATTTTATGAATTTCAATTCGGAGGGATTGCGAACGAATATCAATAAAATACGAAAATAATTTGTTTTAATTTTAATCGGATTATGTTTAATTAATTATCACGTATGGTTTTTTTAATAATTTTCGGTTAATGTTTATTGCATAATATGCATTTACATACTAATGCAATAATCTGACTTACCTTTACTCCCACTCCTATCTCGAATAATTGCAGTAACAATTTGCCAGGTTAACATCAGTACCAACGCTTTCTTTAACCACATATTTGGATTATGTTCAGAATACACTTAAATTAATCGAAATGATTGCGATGTTATATAATAATTTACGGTCGTAAATAATATTTTTACTGTATTGTTTACGAAATTCTAAATCAATTGATTTTCGTCATTGTCAAAGGGATATTGTCATCTAGCGTAACAAAGTCATAAGAGAAATCCAGCAATAATTGAACTACAATTCAAAAGTCCGAAACTTACGTAAATGTAGGGATAATGCAGGAATGACCAATGCCAAGGATATTCGGGGATAAAATGATTAGGCAGCTAATTATCTGATTGATCTGAAATTCACAGGACATAAACAGAATGTCCATACAAATAAAACAAGATAGGCTAATCAAAATTGTTCTATCACTTTCGGTTTTGACGTGAAGACTTCCAGTTTTTCAAAATCACGTCTGGCGACCCCACTTCCGGTGAAGAAATCCAAACCGGAAGTGATGCATAAGCCGTCGTCTCAAAGCGACACATTTTAGCAAACATTCTCTATTTTTTATCCGATTTTTATGATTTCGGTGTCTATCAAAACCTTGTAACTTTATATAAAACTATTAGGCACAGAATTTTGAATTTCAAATTGGAAGTGTTTTTATCTTGGTTTGAAATTTTTGAAAATTCTAAATGCCATATCATGTGACCTTGACCTTCAATGACCCCGGAATTTTCAATGTAGAATGTCCTTGACCTCAGCTATCCATAGGTGTTCTGATAGTAGTTTATATATAATTGGCATTTTGGACAACTTTGGACGCCTTCTCTAATTAAAACAGAGAATTTCAATTTCTATTTTGCAATGCTGATTTAATTATCTTTTTAACGATATTATGACCCTTATCTATTAAAATATGATTTCAAAATATTGCGTTTTTTCGACTGATAGCAATAACCCATAGCAATATGATTTGTATAAACAGGATGTGCTCAATTTTATCTTTTCAACGACTAAGAAATCTGTTAATGCGCCTTCAACGAGTATGACAACGTAAGCAAGTAGCAACTAAATAGAGGAATTGTTGAAGCTATTGAGACAGATAAGAAAGCTGATCTTCCGAATGGAAATATACGCTACATTCCTCACCATGCCGTTGTCAGAAGGGAAAAATCGACTACCAAGCTGAGAATCGCTTATGATGCTTCTGCACGATTGAATGATTGTACGTGCAGGACCAATACTTACTCAACAGATAATGGACATCATCATTAGATTCAGAAGTTACAGAATCGCACTTACTGATGACAGTCTAATTAAAATCAGACCCTAATTTCGTTCGTTCGTTTTTTTTAAATCCGGTTTTTTAACCACTACATTTGGGTCTGAGAACCAGGCGCGGCAACAGCCGTTCACGTTAACTTTGACCTAACCTTAATGACCTTTGTTTAAACCAATCAGATCTTTGCCCTCTCCCGCGCTGGGATTTTGTTCATGAACAATAGGTGCATTCTAGGATTCCTAAGTGCTGTAGACTAGCTTATCAGGTCATGTTTATCAAGGTAAGGTCAAAGTTAAACTGAACGGCTGTTGCCGCGCCTGGTTCTCAGACCCATGTAGTGGTTAAAAAACCGGATTTAAAAAAAACAAACGAACGAAATTAGGGTCTGATTTTAATTAGACTGTTACTGATGACAAAGAAAAGGCTTTTCTCATGGTGCGTATCGCCAATAAAGACCAGAAAACACTGGTCGAAACATCGCTCAAATAAAGACAGTAAGTGTGATCCGTAAGAAATGTGTTATTATATCTATCACCTTTACTAAATGCCATTTAAAGTTTATGAAGACACTGATGTTTGAAGGTTTGTTTTTGGGTATACAACATTGAACAGCAGAATATAATAACCTTAAGATTCACTGAGCTGTATTTGGTGTTACCTTAAGTCCTATCCTGTTAAATGCCACAATCAAACACCACATGGAAAAGTATGAAGAAGATGACGAAAAGTTCGTGAATCATTTCCTTACATCCATCTACGTTTGTGATGTTACGTCTGGATGTGAAATCTAAAATGAGACAATCAGAAGCTGGTTTAAACCTAAGAAAGTTGTTGACTAACTCAAAGGAATTATTTGAACAAATCACCAAAGATGAAGAAATGTCCAACGGAGCGTCAAAAACGGATTATCCAAACCTCGTTACCGAAGAAACCTTTACAAGAACTTCCCTTGGACTACCGGCAGATATGCTATCATCTACTGAACAGAAATCTTTGGAATAAGATGGGATTACAACCTTGATGAATTCATATTTGATCTGAGTGATATCTCAAGAAGCACTATAAGTATAGTCTCCGAGTTCTGCGATCCTTTAGGATTTATTTCACCAATTATAAATAGTTCAATTCAGGAATTATGGAACACTTTAGATGTTACCTTCCCTATCAAGTCATTGTTGCCTACCAATTGATTGGCTTCTGTGATGCCTCTTTAGTTGCGTATAGACCCTTGCGCCGCCGCCGATTTCTTTACAGCCATAATCTGCTAGTTGTGAAAACAAAGCGCCGCCGATTTAAGTCAGCCGATTTCTGCCACTTTGTAAATGAATTAAAGAAGATCGTCACTTAGACCTACCATGCTGAACATGATAACTTTCATCCATGATAATTTAAAACTATTGCAGTTTGATTAAAATAAAATGGTATCGAAGTGTATTGCCCCGAACACATCTCCCATCAACAAACAGATTATCCCTAGCCTCGTTATCCGCACTGGTACTCTCTAGACTTTTGACATCAATCAGATTAGCCCTTGAACCTGTTATGACCGAATCTTGTCTGTTATTCTGACTCCAAAGTAGCCTTATACTGGATAACACAACCCTCTAGAGAATGGAAGCAGTTTGTACAAAACAGAGTAGAGGAGATACGAACACTGATTTATGAAAGTGAAAATTGTTGGAAACTAATAGGTGGAATAGGTGGAAACTCATTTAGTTTTTATTTTGATGTTTTCGGTTTTTATTTTAAGGTTTTTAGTATTTATTTTTAAATTTTTTTTTTTTTTTTCTTTTCTCTTTTTTTTTTGACAAATTCATTTGTAATAGTAATTTTTTCATTTGACATCAATTTGGTGCATTTCCAATCATATTGCGGGATTGGAGGTTGAAATCGGCTGGGGTTACCCCTTCGCCACCCTTCTAAGACATAAAAAGGGGTGAGTCCCTTCCTTCGTTCGGGAGTTCTTAATTCAATAAAGTAAAAATCATCAACGTCGGTGATCTGAAACCTACAGTAGGCCAAGTTGCAGAAGTTATGCTTTGCTCGAGGTCATTTACACGGCATTAAAGGTCTGGACTCAATTACTCTGGACTCTAAAGTGGGGAGAGGGGACGTGTGGTGGGGTGGCAATTTCCAGGAGGGAATCTTCTTGGGGGGTGGGGGCAATTGTCCAGGGGGCAATCAATCGGGGGGGGGGGGGGGGGGGTAATTGTCCAGGGGGATATTGTCCTCGGGGCAATTTTACATGGGGGGCGGGGGAGCAATTGTCCAAGGGGCACTTGTCTAACAGATAAAGATTTGACGTTGGATGAAGCCATTTCTACTTCTAATCACGTGTCAAAGTCAAAAGGGACATAACTCTCTAGATGAGAAAATAAAAACGAAAACACAAAAATAGAAACTGAAAACCTAAAAATAAAAACCGAAAACATAAAACTAAAAACTAAATGAGTTTCCACCTGGGTGAAAACTGTTTTCACCCGGGTGAAAACTCAAAATAAAAACTCAAAACCCCAAATAAGTTTTCGGTTTTTATTTTTTAGATTTTCGCCCAGCCTTAACTGAAAACTTAAAAAAAAAAGGAATGTCGTATATGGGCCACCGTAGTACCGTATATATGGGCCACCGTATAAATGCTATTAAATCAAAAGAATAAAAGTCAACGGCAATAACTTAAATAAAAAAAAACGTTCTTCGAATTTTCATGATCACACCAAGTTTTTTCTTAAATGCATGAAATTAAAAATAGGTGTTAAATAATAAATAAATTATAAATGTGATGATTCAATATTGAAAGAGCGGAAACAAGAAACATGGTGTGGATATGTTAAATATATTTTATCCTATTTTATTTCCTGACAGCGGTCGTTAAAGGGGAATGTTCAGCATTTTCGAGAGTCGATTTAGGCCTTGAATATATGTAAATAGCCTCCAAAAGTACTAGAACTGCACAAAAATCACACAATCCCTTCAATTATACCTCTACCTAAACATTATCTTTCTTTTTCTGTATATGTGTTTCATAGGCGTACGGGAGGTTTTGAAACTGGGGGTGCGGGAGAGATTTGTGCCCGAATCTCGGACTCTGCCCGAATTCTACTGAACGCGGAGCCGCGTAGGGCCAAGTCCGACTACGAGAAGCGCCGAATGCGCGAGCCTGCTGCAGGGGGCGGGAGGTCCTCCTCCAGACAATTTTGAAAATCTACATTCAATCTGTTGCATTCTGACTTCTGAGACATAATTGGGGGTTGATTTATTGGACGAGAGGGATGAGAAAAAAACATGAAATATGCTCACAATGTCGGAATTCATGCACAAAAGTGATCATGAAGGGTTACTCGAGGAGTGACAGTATTTAGCTGAACTATATCTACATTGGGCTCTTTACATGTATTGTTGTGATTGCGTCGAAAAACTTGAATATCACTTCTGTACACCAAGACAATCCGCAAAAATAAAGAACTGAGAACCAAGGATGTTGTACGCCCACGAGTCACACGAGTGTGTATAAGAAAAAACACATCTCACTTCCTTGCTTCAGATCATGCACTAATGTTTATTATAGACTCAATTGGCTGTAAACTGTAACTAGGCCATGATACATGGGATGATGGGGATCTGATGTTTTGGGATTAGTTTTCCTCCAAAATTCTTTTTGATGACGAATTCGGATTGATGACGGAATTTCATTCTGGTTTCATACCGAAAATACCGAAATACTCATATTGATAAATTATCATAGACAATACACTGGCCAAGTGAACTGTTATTTCGTGAGCTAAATCGGTGCTTGATGACGACCTTGACGATGCTTGAAACCTCCATGAATCCTAAAGTGCCAGCCCACAAGGCTTCCACGCGAATATCTCGATATTCGGGTATTTTGCTTCAATAGAATCTAGAAGACTCGGGAACTTTCAGTGCCCGAATATGTCGAGAATTTTGCCCGAATATGATTTTGGGGTTGGGGGGGAGGGGGGGGGGGGGGGGTGTGGCACTACCCGAAGGGTCCTGACGTAAAATTTCCGGTTCAAGCCCTTGTACAGCGTGTGCGGCAACCGGAGTCTCGGATGCTCTTTGTAGTTTCATCATGCATGGCAGCGGTTTTGGACGTAACACATTCGCGAAGCACAAGAATCTTTTGTTTAGCACGACACAGTACATCTGTTACAAAATGTGATCCAATGGTAAGAGGTATGGAGGTATAACGTTGCCAAAATTGTCGATTGTGTTGCAACGTTAAAATACAAATGTCGTAATTGCAAAATGCATTTGTCAATGCTGCAAAGTACAATGTGTAAAAATACAAAATGTATAAGTACATGTACATGTATACTCAAAAATCCAGTGAAATGCCACACGAATGCAGCTAACAATTTACAATTTGCATTATGCACTTTTGCATTATACATTCTGCATTAGCCACTTTGCATTACGCACTCTGTATTATCAAACCTTGCAGATTAGACTTCTGCACAATAGAACATATACCTTCTATGGAATGATGACGTATTCATTTGCATACGTAAAAACGGCGGAAATGTACGGAAAAATAATTAATATGCATGCACATTGATACATGTTCTTGTTGAAATATCTCTGTATTATTTCAAATTTGGAGTCTTGGGAATTATTTCAAATTGATATTGGGCAAAATATAGTTTACTTTACGAAAAAAACGCGTTTACCCTAGTCTAGGACACTGACTTTAGCTAACCCTAACCCCATTCGGAAAGCTCCAGGTAGCCGAGTGGTTAGCGTGCTGGAGCATCACCTACGGGGTCTCACGCCCCCGAGTTCGACCCTCGATAAAAAAAAATTGTTTTCTTTTTTTTTTCCAAAATCAAATACTTTCGTTTAGTCCATCAATTTCAGCATATATTTTCTTGTTGTGAACAACTGAAAAAACAGTGAAAATCCAAGCCTAATTGCCTTCGACCGGATTTTTACCCCTTGGAAGCCATTTTGGAGAGTTTTAAATGTTTGATGACCCCGTTAAGCCCGGTATGATAATATATCGTCCCAATTTTGTGTTGAGAAGATGCGCTACGAAATTCTGATTCGTTTCATATGCAGAAACCCCATTTTTGCCCTTTTTTTCAAACATTTATTGGGCAAAATATAGTTTACTTTAAGAAAAAAACGCGTTTACCCTAGTCTAGGACACTGACTTTAGCTAACCCTAACCCCAATTCAGAAAGCTCCAGGTAGCCGAGTGGTTAACGTGCTGGAGCGTCACCTACGGGGTCTCACGCCCCCGAGTTCGATTTGTGTACAAATTAGATGAAATGTCGATCAGGCGGGTATTTTAACTCAAACTGCGTCGCCATCTTTTTCAAATATGTGTTTATCCAATGAAATTCATGGTTACAATCTATCATTGGTTTGGTTAATTTTGAGAGAAGTCTTTTGATTGGATGTGATTTCAATGACAATAAGTCTTATTTAAAAATGGCGGCCATGTTCAAAATACCTCTAGCTTGAAAATTTCAACTAGGATTACAGACAACAAGGATTAGTTTATTCTGTCGAAAAAGGGATTGAATGTTGAGATGGCATCATAACATACAAGAAAATGGTCAGTTTTTTTAATAATGACATCAAGGAAGAACAATAATTCAACGCAACCAAATTGGTTGCTGAATATCAAGTTATTGAATAAGATGTAATCCTGACTCTCTGCCAGCGGCATTGAGAGAGACAGGTATTCCGGTCTAATTTGATTTCTGCATTTCCGGCGATCTAGTTTTCAACTTCGCCTGTTCAATTAACTGCCGCCCATAGTAACAATTCCTTAGACGAGGCACTGGTACTTCTTAGTCTAATTAAAATTACACCAATATGTTTCGTTCATATTTTTTTAATTTCAATTCGGCTGGGTGGCGAACGAATATCAATAAAGTACGAAAATAATTTGTTTTAATTTTAATCTGTGGTGTAAACAGGCCTGAAAATATTCACGAATAATTGAATTTTTCTCAGATATACGTTCCCTTTGAAGTATGTCAATATATTAATTAATAAGTTTTCTATTATAGTTTCTATCAATTCAATCATTTTCTAAAAGACGATGTCAACGGGGTGCTAATTATTGCATTTTTGAAGACAAAGATAAATTGATCATTAAAAAGACATGATTTGTGGAATGTTTCTAAGATAATTCCATTGTCTCCACATTGACAGCTTATTGGATTCCATGTCAATTTAAGCTTGAAAATTAATCAGAGGTAAAAATTAACAATCTATTGTGTTTCTATTTATATTGTTTTCTGTGTAGAAATTAAAATAGCTACTTAGTTGTCGAAAGAATATAATTTAATATTCGTTATTAAGCTCGGCACACACTGGGAGATTTTTCTATAGCTCCAGTCCTTAATATATTTACTAAAAGAGACAAAGAATTATGATCACGATTATTGTAGTTGCGTCCCTTAAACTGTTTAATACCCACAAAAAATTACAATTTAGAAATCGAAAACATTTTACATTTACTTTCAGCGGAGAATATTGGATAACAATTGAATGTGCGAATCTTACGTTAAGCTCTGATATGACTTAAGCTGGATCTACAAAGCATTGGCTCTGTTACCATTTTATGAGTTTTATTAAGCAAGTTTTAGTTCGTCCAATAAATGTAGGGTACACTGAACTAAAACGCATTAGCTATATCAGTAACATTTGCCCATAAACGAACTATTGGCATCAATATAGGACATAACTCGTTCTATATCATGAATTTTGCATGTAGGCCTACATATATTATGTTAATTGTTCAAGCCATCTTTGGAATGCACCAACATCGATTCGCTATATCATTTGTCAGCGGTCTGCAAATTCTGAATTGAAAATTTTGCAGATTATGTCCCTTTAACTATCATCCCATATTTCTTTCTCACATGAAAAAAAGTTCTAAACATTCTTAAGATAGGAGTCTAATTGGTTTACACATGAATATCATTTACAAAGCAAAATGAGATGATAGCGGATTAGAGTGGGATTTAGTCCTAATTTCTACCAGCTGTAAAATATATCTCTAACTAACTCTTAAAATTAGATTTTCTAATTTAGTAGTGTGAAAAACGGGAAATAGGGGATTAGAAGAAAGTTATATATGAAACAGTTTATTTTTGATGTAGGAAAAAATGAACATTTGTTAATGATTGTGAAGTTGTTGAAGAGAGAGCGTAGAGGCGTGATGAGGTTATTTTTTATCTATACATCTATATTATAAAGCTCATAATATACCGTTATGTGTTTTAGTTTTTCAGATGATGATGGGGAAAATTAATGCGTATTTTGATCTTCGATGAGATTTCCTAGTCTCTTACCAGATTGTGTGAAGTAGCCCACAAGAGCAATGCGAAGAGAAATATCTGAATATGTTGAAAAGGAGGAGGGCACATAAATTCTGGCCCAACATGATCACTTACATATAGGAATAGGTTTGCTTTAGATATTCAGCATATTATTTGAATATTCTTTTTTAAGGTAGTTTATAAACTGAACACATGTGATATTACAACAATCGAAATTATCGTTAAAGGGGAATGTTCAGCATTGTCGTGGAACGATTTGGGCCTTAATGTAAATAGTCTTAAGATTTACTTGAACTGCCACAAAATCGCACAATACCTCCAATTATATCCGTACCTTAACAGTTATCTTTCATTTTCTGTATATGTGTTTTCTATATAAATCATAGTCTTACTAAACGACGAGTCGTATTTTTTACTTTCATACGCTTATATTTATGGATACACGGGGATTTGCAGAAAGAGTTTGAAACAATATTACGGATTAGATAAGCTAAAAAATGCCAGGTTCTGAGACGAAAAGTGAGTCGGTTAGAACGGTTAGTGAACATATCCCTTTAACGGTACGAAACAAACGTACGTAATAAAATTATTTGTGTGAAACTGAATCTTAAACACTCCAGTAGATCTCGAAAATTTGTTTATATTCGAATATCTAGTCTATTGTGCTTCTGGTAGTACTTAAAAAGATACCAAAAGATCTCGTCTGAATCATAGGCATCATTAATAAAAATACAAATGTCTGCGAACGAAATTCCCATATCTTATATTGTGCGTGTGGTCTGATATTTGTCGATATAATTTCAAATCTCATCTTAAATAAATTGGTAGGTTTTGATGATAAAATAAATCTAACGGGATTAAAGTGTGCTTACCAAAGTTTACCGATTTTCAGGAAATGTGCTAATGAGAAACTCCCGCCGTTATTTCTAATACTCGTTTTATCTAAAGAAAATAACGGTTGTTTTGGAATAATATCAATCTTTTTCTTGACTAGTGTTTCTTTTTCTATAAGTGCATCAATATGTTTCAGATTTTATTTTTAGTTTTTCTAAGAATCATTTGACCGATCACTCTCACAGGTTCCGAAAGTCCCATTCCCTCCCCATTGATTGTGAGAATAGAACATTGCACTCCAAAATGTCTGAAGACCACCTATTATAATATCACCAAAGCATTGCTCCTCCGGATATATCACCAGCCCCTCCAACAATCAAGTCTAGCTACAGCCCTGGTACGTGAAAAGAGAACTTATAGTCTACCCCAGTTAAGTCCTTCTTTTTCTTTACAATTAATTTAAGTTTGTAGGCCCTATGCACAAACTGTTCTTTGAGTCACCGTTTAAAAGTGCCACACATTTTATTCAAGAGCAATATTTTCATGATTCCTATAATATCAAATTTATAATCAGACCTATCAATTTTCAACCAGACTTGAGAACATGTCTTTAAATATAGTGACCCGGGTTCACCTTATTATCAACCGTGTATTAGCATCATTCACAGACTTGCAGGCGGTTCTGGCATTTAAAACTATATTATTCAACTTAACCAAAATATAGCGGAATTGTTGATTTAATTTTCTGAACATGATATGAAGGAAAGATAGTTTGAAAGAAAATTGATAGAAGCAGGTGGGATACTTTTTAGGGTATCGTCAAATGAACCTAATTTTCTTCTAAAAGGATTAAAACTGATCTCAACGAATCTACAAAAATATGACGAAAATGATTTTAATCTTATTCTAAGAAAGTTTAATTTCAAATACACTACTTGTTTATTTCAAAGGGTAAATTTAAATATTTACTCTGCTTGTTTGAAATTGAAAAATAGAAGGCTGATGCTTCTCCCTTGGCAATATTTGCATCGATTCACATTACGTGGCGCTGCCTGGTATTTGACCCAATCGTATGTAGATAAGTAGCCTAAGCAATGAATCACTATTTTATATCATTTCTGGCCTTGGTGAAGCAAAAAAGCAAAAATGGAGGATGCCTACTGATGTTACTGATATAAAAAGCACAATAAATGTATATCTAGTTTTGTTCAAAGGGATATGTTATCTAACTATTCGACCAAAATAAAATTAGTCTCAGAGCCTTGAATTTTTTAGCTAATCTAATCCGTAATAATGTACCAAACTCTCCCTCAAAATTTTAGCCTTCAAATCCCTGTGTATCCATAAAAATATCAGCGTTTGAAAGTCAAAAATAAAACTATGACTTAATATAGAAAACACATACACAGGAAATGAAAGATAAATGTTTAGGTATGGGTAAAATGGAAGGGATTGTGCGATTTTTGACCAGTTCCAGTAAATCTGAAGGCTATTTTGATAAATTCAAGGCCCAAATCGATCCTCGAAAATGCTAAACATTCCCCTTTAACATGACTATAATTATGTGTCTAAACGTTTTTGTATATGTCTTGCATAACACATAACAAATAGATAAATGCATAACTATTTAAGAAAAAAAATATTTAAAAGTATTTTCGTGATGTTTTTTTTTTACATAATATAGATCTTTAGGCGTAGGACTGCTCGGGACAATATCATCAAAGGAATTTAATTTATCTACATGTATTCAAATTTATCTGCAAGAACAAAATAGTATTTGTATTAAATTGAAAAAAGATAACATCTGCGACACAATAAGTGTGTACAGAGACAGGTAACAGCAAAAATACCAAAAATATAACTGATAACAGTACTGAATTAATAAAAAATAATAGTCGTATCTTCAAAGACATATACCGAAATTTGACTTCTGGTGATAGGCACGTGCCGGATAATGACCGGAGGCTCGACTGCGTTCGGGTACAAATTGTTGTTAATTAAAAAAGATAAAACCAAGGATACGTCTTAAAATATATATTTATCTGGTATCTAGAAGTCTTAATTTGCATATTAAATGTTTTTGTAGATAAAAAAAGAACATGAAAAGCGGTTGATCATAGATCGATTTGCTCAAGGACTTACATTGTGTATTTTATGTAACCGGTTTGTTTGGTGTAAGCTGATCATACGAGTAAGATAATCGTTCGAATCTTGGGTGTTTTATTGAAAACAAATTTACGTCTAACATTCCTGCTCCATGCTCTTAATTTACGTCAATACATGATATTATTTAAACTTATTGAATTTCAAACACCTATTTCATCAAATCATAGATCTATAAACTGTGGAATAACAAAAAACAGTCAATAAACAGTTTATGTTTGGCTCACATGCGCTGAATTTTGGCAACGCACTTTACTTCCGGTTTCTGCAAGAAGCCATATAATTCTATTTTCTACATAAGCGACGTAATGAGACCGAATCATCCAGTCTCTCTGCCGCAGTATTATTTAGAGTCAACTTGTCGGTCTATGTTGTAATATATGATATAAATAGTACATGTATATTGTGCTTTACAAATCATCATAATTGATAAATAGGACATGTATATCAAAGAAATCTTAATATGACACTTATTGAAACTTTACAAAATTAATTATCAGTGCTGGTTATTTATTATTATTTAGAGCGATCTCTTTGTACTGCACCAGTAATCAACACGCCTCGCAAAAGGAGAAATTATGTCAACCATAAATTGAAACAGAAATTCAGTAGAAGATGAGAAGTCTTGAAGTTCCAGTAAAAATTATACTTCTATGATCAAAAATATACATCGATGTATCTTTTCATTACTGTAGCGAAATTATAAACACCAATGTATCATTTAAACTCTACTCATTTAATCATCGTTATATACAACAATGTATCATTTAAACATCCAACACATATTATTTACAAAGATGTATCTCTTTAACATCCTATACTCATATTGTATACATCGATGTATCTTTTGAACACCATACTGTACTCGTATAATACACATCGATGTAGTTTTAAAACTATACTCATATTAGATAAATAGATGTATAATTTATATCTTATTCATATAATAATATAAGATGTATCATTCAAATGTTATTCATATCAGATACATGTATATCAATATATCACTACACATTATACAATACAAATCGAGGTATTTTTCACGACTTTTTTTGCATAGTATTTAAAGTTAACGTTAATTAAGCCTCTTTGGAGCTTTACAACCTTGACTCATTAAGACTTTCTATTTCTTTCACACGACCACGCTCATCATTTGTACTATATCAATAATATTGGATGGTAAATAATGGTGTCTAATAAGTATAATCAATCCCTTAAACAAAGATAATGAGTTGAAACTATAATTAACTATATGAGAATCTACATAATGACTAGTTTGACTCAAATGACCAGAGATTCACCGAGTCTAGGAATGTTTCAATTAAGTCATGTAGGTAATGATACTGGATATCGATTCTTTAATGTAGTCTCGAGTAAAAGAACATTATAACGTTAACTGGGTGCCAATGGGCTTTTAAGTCAAAGGCATTGTCCTCACCCATTAAAGTGTTTGTAAAAATGGAATAAGACTTACTTACTGAGGTTCAACAAACCTACTTATCAGACCTAACGTTAATTAATAACGGAATATTTTATTTCTATCTATCTCCAACTGAAAACCAATATACGGTATACAATTTATTTTTAAATTTAGCTCAAAACTTATTCAGAGCATTAAAGGGGAATGTTCAGCATTTCGAGAGTCGATTTAGCCTTGAATATAATTATGTAAATAGCTTTCAGAATCACTAAAACTGCCCAAAAAATCGCACAATCCATTCAATTTAACCCGTATACCTAAACATTTACCGTTCATTTTCTGCATATGTGTTTTCTAACTGCAAACAGTACTGTTTCGGCCTTCTGGGCCTAATCAGTGCAGTGCTGATACAGGAGTTGAGGTTTGGCTATATAGCCACCTCAGATGATCCCACATTATGTGATACCATCAAGGCGTAGTCTTAATTAACAACGAGTCGTATTTTTGAATTTTAATGGTCACACGAATGGTGACATATCCCGTTAAAACCTAAGTAGCAAGCTTATTTAAACGTATATTGTTATGCGTTTCCCTAACAACTACCCTTTTCAGTTGCAATTCATATAATCTGCGAAGTGAAAAACATGAAAACTGTTCCAAGCACTTTAGAAACAAAACAGTTCAAAGCTTTTCATACTTACTTGAGACAATGCCATCTTCGTAACCTTTTCGCAATGGACTTAAGGATATTGGATTTTTGTTTCAAGTTGACTTGCATGATTTAAATTCATTCTTTTAAAGACTCTTGAAAAATAGGTGAGAGAATGTTCTTCTGTCGGCATGCGACAAGAAAAACTGGAAACAGAAAAGGGACGGGAAAAGAAGAACGTTAAAGGATGCTGAAGACTCTTGAAAATATTTCATAATGGGATGCTAATCATCGCGATGAGAGGGAAAAAACTAAGAGATATCAGAAAGAGGATGTCTTAACAATTTGTTAAAAATGAATCGACATTCGTCAACCATAGCACTGGATAATTAACGAAACTCGTAAAGGAAATCGAATTGATGATGTTCAACTCTATAAGATCGTTTTAATTATGGCCTAATTGTCTGCGAATATCTACAATCAATAGAAAAAGCTCATAGAAATGTCCCCCTAGAAAAAAGCTAATCTGAAATGGAGTGGCGGCCATTTTGGACGGAAATTGATAAGTAGAGCCATTAGTCAACAATCAAGTTTTCCTCTGTCAGGAACCCATGTAGCGTCTCAAGTTGTCTTGTATAAGAAATACTAATTATTAGCTAAAGAAAGTCAATAGAAAATCATATTTAGAACGTATTATCTAGTGGGCGGGTCGATTTGCTTGATTGATTGAAGCGGATATCGGTTGAAAGTCTCGACAGCGACACCTAGCGACGTTGAGCATCATTCGAAATTCCCATTCATGTTTTTCTCGTTCCATTCATTGTTTGATTTTTCAATTATGGTCAATTTCGGACATGATGATCAGAAAGATAGGTCTGAAGTGATTCTTGAACTTCAAGCGTAACAATATGATTATTAAGTCTATCTTTTATGAATTATCACGACAGCATGTCGAATGGGCCATAATGTTCGGGCGTTAATTCGAATACCCCATGTTGACTTGATCTATGCCTTTTTCATATGATCGTCTCCTCTTACCCAGCGTATAATTTTCTTACTATTCATTGCCCCTGCCTCATAATGCGAGTAATATGTACCTAGGTAGTAATTTACTGACTAAATGCCATATTTCATAAATGTGCACCATACCAATATTTCAGACCCCCAGTCGAGTTGATTGACAACTTCTTTTTATATTTTTTAGTTTAGTCGAATATCAACTTTCTGATAGGTGTATTATACATAGCGAGCTTGTTAGTGTCACATATTTAGTCAAAAAGTTCTTTTCATTTCTTAACAATATTAGTTAGTGATAATTTCATCTTCAGTAAAGATATTTAACCAAGATTCAATGAAAACGACACTCAATGAGTCCCTGAAGACCATCACACAAATCCTCGCCAATTTGACGTTTGACAGAAGCCCAAAAGAATCGCCCCATGCGACGGATATGTAGACATAAAAGAAAAACAATACAATTGTCTCGCTGTATTAATATTACACATGTCAGTTAATTTGAAATATAATATATTTGTACTTGATAGAACCTCTTAGGATAAGTTTCGTTGACAGAAAAACCATGACGGGATCAACATCATATAATGGCTGATCAGATAACGAGATTTAACGAGATTTTAATAGTCGTCTGTTGAAGAAAACAAAATTAGTCTACCAATCTATTTTTAGGAGTATTTGAAATCAGAACGCTTTTTGACAAATCAACGATCTTCATTCAGATCAAGCTTCGAATTGTTTCCATGATCTTTTACTACATGGGAAGCTTGACCACTGTATTCTCACTTCCGGAAATTATAGTAGCATACCAGACAAAATTTGAAACCGTATTTACCATCTTTGAAAAAATTCCCGAGTGTAGTTTTCTAAACTAAGTGCATCTAATTCTCATTGTATAGAATTTGGTGAGATATCATTCTCCCTTACAGAATAAAAAAGCCTAAAAGACTTCTAACACTTAAAAACTAGGGTCGATCGAATTACAGCATTCAGCCTGGCAACCACAGACACATTAATTTATTCTCTTCTACCCGGAAGTTGCAAATAAAGCTGAAAAGTTAATATTAAGGTATAAGATTCGAAGGTTGTCTGGTAAAAATTGTAAAAAAATCTTTAAGGGAATTAATAAAAAAGGTTTATCAATAATATAGCCTCCAGACCAGCCGGGGAAAAGAAAATCCGAAGTAAATTAAAACATATAAAGTATAGCTTCTTTCATGGCTTATGTCTACAATTATTTGCTATTCCATTATACTGTTCTATATTAATAATTCATTGCCTTTATATAGTATTTGTATTAACCAGTCCTTGAGAGATATTTGTACAAATTATAAGACACAATTTATTCTTTCTCTCAAAGCATTTCTTCATATTTGCTGCGAGACTTTCGTTACTGGATTAATATTCAGTCAACAGACACAATTTACTTTAGTGCGGAGCTATAATAGAAATATCCTCTTGTTATTAAAGAGATTCATTTTGCCTTCTGCTTCAAGTAACGGCTTTGTACGTTTGCTGCAAGAACAATGATATAATTCTTTCCAAACGTAACAATGAGCATCTTAAAAGGAAAATGGTCGTAGACTTTTGTTTTAACATCAGGTGAGAGTCGAGATAAAAACTACAGGTATGAAAATATGAATTGTGGTTTGAAGAAAAGGACTATCATCTGAGTGATGTTATCAATGACGCCAGTAATATCTTTTTGGTTAATACAGATGTATATAGATTCGAAAGTAATATTGAATGATATTGGACGTTGAAATTTCGAAATGAAAAATAAAATTCATTTGACTGGTAAAGCAATTTTCGAAGACCTACTAAAATCATTCTACACTCCACGCTTAAATCAGGTCCAGGGTTCAATCCCGGCATGGGCCGAGATGATACCTTCGGATTTTTCAACCCGGTTTCCTCCTGTCAGTGATGCAGGTCGGAGGGGCTGACATGGAAAAAGCGTCTAGTCGTTCGGATGGGACAATAAACCGAGGTCCCGTGTGCTATTTGGCTGTGCACGTTAAAGATCCCTCGACAGTTAAAAATCGAAAATAAGAGCAGGCTAATGCCGCTGTCCTGGCAAAAATTTCCCTCATTGCACACTGCATGGTGTTTGCCCGTCCTCAATTAGCCCATATAGGTGCAGAAAAGTAGGACGTAAAACTTCATTCATTTCATTTCATTTCCACGCTTAAATCCGGCTTTTTGTCAGTGGAGATACAGTTTCTGTTGCTGCATTCTTGAAACCCTGCGAAATAGTTTCACTTAACGGCGTGCCAATTCATTTTATATGTTATATAAATGGCACATTTTTTATCGTGGTCTGTCAGGACCTGGCATGGAATCCTCGTATTAAATTTTGCAATTGGAAACATCATACTTTATGTTTACTGAAATATGTATGTTGTGGAATTTTTGAAACATCGGGGAAGAGTTTCATTAAAAAACGTAAATGGACACATTTTATCGCAATCTGTCCGGACCTGGAAGTGGAACGGAACCCTTTATTACAAAGATCATACTTAAAGAAAACAATTTTTCACCACACTATTGCAAATTTTTATGAACTTACTGCTAGCATAAAATAACCTATTCAAAAATCATAATTCTGTATTCAATCCGAAAAAAAAAACATTGCAATGTATTTTCTAGATAAATAATTAACATTTCTATGGTTATGTGATTTTAATGTTGCTTTCAAAATGTGTGCGATAAAGGAAATTGTGAAAAACAAATCTTCGCCTTGACAGTAGAAAGAACTGATGGACCCAGAACAGAACGATTGTAAATAGTTTGTCAAAATCTTCTGTAAATAATTTACAAATGCCATAAGCATTGAATTTAGTTCGACGATTGTGTTCATTTCTGCCTCTCCTTTCAATGTTTTTTTTTTTTTACATATACCCAAGGGAAGAACGGTCATTCTTTCTTTAGAATTTGTTAACAAATAGTAGTCAAAGACTGCAAGTTCGAACCATATATCTATTTTTATTGGCTTTTAGGTGTCCAAATACATCGCTAACCTTTTCCTTTGATACAAATCGGTCTATTATGCCTTCATTCACAATTTAATATTGTTTGCCTGTTATGGTTTAAAAAAAAATGATTTCATAGAAATAAAGAAATTGACGTGCTTCTTTTTTATATATTATAATGAATTATGATTATATAAAAAAAAGTTTGTTTCTCCTTTGATTATTTCAAAAAGGTAAAACTGATCATTAAGGTCAAAAGGGCGAAGTTTAAACAACTGTTAACACATTTGATACATTTAGACAAGAGTAATCCGCATAAACAAAATAGTTCCACCTGGTTAGGAAAACAAAACATTTTGAGATTTTCCTTAAAAACATATGGTACCGAAATGGAATGGGCGGTCAAAATATTGTTACCATTATGTTTGTAAAGAAATAATTTACCGTAGAATGATACAAGTTTGATCGAGCATAAGGCCCATAATGCAACGTTTTTAATAGCAGACGTTCTCTCAACATGTTTTACCAGAAATATACACGTGTGTTTATTTACATGCACGTGCCTTCTGAAAAAGTTTATATTTCGAGAAATTCAATTCTGCTTTCCATACAAACCATTTTCTAAAGTGTTGTCTTTTACAACATTCATCTTGCTAAGTTTTTGTAAGGCAGACGACCTTCTTAGAGTCAATCAAGACGGCTCCAAGACTAAATTGGCTCTTGACCTTTCAACTTTAGTTGGAAATCATAATTCTTTAGGCTTGACACAGGTCAATCGACTGGAATATTCTGCCTACCAGCACCACCACAGAAATTCATCCTTAGTTTTGAGATTCATTTAGGTATCACGTCAGTTAGTCAACGGGTTGACAACAGTATAACAATTGACTTTATTGGAATATTTTTTTAAAGAAATATGACTTTAAAGAGCCTTTGATGTATCTACTTTCTTTTTTGAAGTTTTTTTTCACATTGACAAGTTTATGCACACATCACACGCAAAAATTGCTTTTACTTTTTTTTTTTTTCTTTTTTTTTTAGAAATGTTATGATTTATGTGGAAAAAAATCGTCTTTTATATCCAAATATCATTCTTAATAAAGTGATTAATTGGGAATAAAAAAAAAAGCATTTCCCTGCCTCCTTCTTTCATTAATTTGTAAAATTTAGTTTATTTATATCATACAATCACTGGATTCATATCATTCACTATCATATTACCGTCAATATTAAACTTGGCTGCTCAAATCTTTTAAATAATGGTTTTATTAACTTTCCTCATTAAACTGAAAGGAAATCAATGTACTGGATAATCGGACCTATTATTTTCACGATCCGTACCACCTGAGGTTGATCCCAGCACAAAACGTAACCAGTATTTAAGATGAGCAATCTGTCACTAAACAAAACTGGTCTGCAGTCACCCGTCAAATCTATTGTTCTTATCATTAGCATCAAAGAAATGTGAGCTCAGGATAATTTGTCAGTGCACATTATCGTTAACAGACAAGCAGTTGCGGCGTCTGGATATAGGAAGCGTTACTCGACCTGTCCCCATCATAGACTTAATCTGAACATTAAAACAATAATATTTACTTTTTACTCTTTTCGAAACACCTGATGGTAGCCTACTTCTCTTTGGAGTAGTCCACTACTGCTCTTGATTTTGCCATTGGATGCGATTTTGATTAACGGAATTGTTGTTTTGTTTGTACGGATTTTTATTATTCACATAGGACACGAATCCTTATATGTTAACAGATTTATCTTCCTTAATGATGAATTCATGATTTTTATGAATATAAGATTACCTCCCTTCAAAGTTAAACTATAAAATTTAACTTTATGATGTTATAATCATTGCACAGAAGTGGTGCTAGGCAAAGTATACTTATTCTTCTCGACATCCGATACTTTTCATTGTGGAATGTTTCTTGATATACTCCCCAAATAAAATATTCATTATCTACTGCTTTGTATTGACAATGTGTTAACATGAATTTCGATATTCGTTTTATAGCTTGGGACGTTCGTGCTTGTGTTTTGTGTCCCATATTAAGACTACAAAAAAAACAATCTGACCACATGAATATCTTCATATTAAGGCCTATAACGTCCTACTTTCGATAGAGGTAGGTAAAGTAGAGATTTAGTCCAAAAGAAACAAAAAATTCAGTTCTGATTTTATATAACATGACAATAAATAGAATAACGACATCAAAAAATGTTCTAGCATGTAAAATCTTTTGATTTTTTTCTAAAAGATTGTTTAAACACGAGTATAAACAGTTTTAGAAGGTAAAGTAGTTCGTTAGAAAGATCAATAATTAATAGAGAACTTTGAAAGGAGAAGATTTTCACCTAAGATCGTTCTTTGTATTAATATCTCAATCGATTTCAAACATGTTTATGCCATCGTCTCATCAAAACAATTGAAAGGTTAAATAGAATGACTTGCAAGGAAGATTGGTTCAAGAGCACTTTATCTGTGCCTTAGTCTACGTATCTCTTAATGTGGATAGGTTTAAGTGAAAAGTTTGTGTAACTGGCCTTTTCTATTGTTGAAAGTGCGACCGCCCTGTGCTGGGAACTCATAGAAGCACTCTTCATTTAGGAGGTAAAAAAAGAGTCACTTGAAGATGGCAGCCATTAAGGGTTCATTCTTCTTCATTATTTTAAGCGTTTCTAGAGTTTCTATTAAGAAAATAAAACACCTTTTGAAGAATAAATTGAAAGAAAATTTAATGTATTCTTTGACAATAAAACAAGTAAAATGTCTTTTGTCCGAAATAATACATATTTATTTCCCTTGTTTTCTTACGGATGTTTCTGTGATTGCATTCCGCCTATTTTTCCTTTTTTGAAAAGCTAAATTAATATCTACGATGGTCCATTAATGTTTTCTAATTGTATATTGCCGTTATGTACTTGATCTGAAAAAGAGTTTTTTTTTGTTGAAGACTCTGATTTTTTATTTAGATCAGATCAAACAATAAGAATTTACACTGTTTTTGTAGGAGAAATTTCATTAATGTTTTGCAATGAGGTGCTTTTTAATTTGTTTTCTGATTATCATAAATAGTTAAAGGTGTACGTCCTAATAAATATTTTAACATAAAGTCTTATTTGACAATCAAGATTATCAAAACCAATGTTAAATTGCAAAAACAATCTGCTAACAATACATTTTAAAATAATTCAGTAGTTGCCAATATGAAATCATTAGGTGCTCAGATATTTTTTACGCTTTCACAAAATAGTACTTTCATACCCGTATTTCTACCTTACGAATGTTCTTATTTTAACTAATGCAAAGAAAACCAGAACAAATCCAATCCAAATTTAGAAGTCAAAGCCCAAAAAGACGATTACCTATAAAAATGCGTCTGATAACTTTCTTTGATCATTCAAAACCTACAATAACGACAAATTTAGTTGGTTTTGAACTTTTTATCTATAAATTTTAACTCTTCTCTTGAGAGAATTTGGTCATCGACCAACTTCTATCCCAACGTGAGTAGTAATCCTTTGTAAAATAATATTTTGTATGAACATTATCAGATAAATCTAAATGACCAGAGGCTATTGAACAACTGGACATCCAGACCGACTCTCGTTCTGTCAGTCGTATAATTTTAATAACAGACAACTTTACACTGGATTGACCAGAGCGTGTATAAAATAACATGATATACAAGAAATGACCATTGCCTAGAGTTATTATCATTAAGACACTCTTACTTAGTTTAATTAATCGTGTTCCAAAATACACACAACAGAAGGTCTGTAAGATAAGCGCTTGAACTACGTTGTAAGGAAGGTAGGCAACCAAAAATGGCCGCAAGCCAATCGTCGTTGCAATTTTTTGGTTAAAAAATATTAATCGAAAATTAGCAATTTCATATTCATATCCCACAAATTTCTTGGATGATTATAGTTGCCAAAAAATAGATACCGTCCTTATTCACTCGGAAATAACACTTGTTGGGAAAGGAATCTCACTAACAGCAATAAATAAATTCGTATATTATTTTCATGAGGCTTGTGCATGTATTTGATCTTTGTGGTAGATAAGAACCACCAAGATCATAAACAGAGAAAGTTAATCAAAAAGGAAACAACGTGATGTACTCTGCAACCAGTATACTTTGTATTTTAAAATAGAAAAATCCCCCGAAAGGATATCCACAACAATACTGTCGTCTTGTTCTCATCCGCCAATTATTGCAAATGATCATATTGTTCAAATTGTTTTGGCTCTTTTACTAATTGGATTCGGGTTACCAGACCACCTGTGTAGACGCAGAAAGTTCAGATTTATTTAACATCGCAGACCACTATCTGATCTGTAAATTAAATATAACCCATAGAACCTTTACAGAAAGAACCACAGCTTTAACTTCCAAACACCTGCTTGATTCCAAACTTATCCAAACTAATAAATGACCATTTTGACTCGTGTTTCATTTGCCATGTTTGAAAAACACAGAAACCCATTAATGCATTATGACCGTAGTTTTGACCCTCTTAAAGACCTAAAAGTGTTGTGCAAATACTAAGAAAAGATCTCTACTTTCAATGTTTACAGCTCTTATGATAATTTGCCTATTTTGACATAGGATTTTAACTATTTGCACCACTTAATCCAACATTATAACTATTAAAAGCATTGTGAAAACTATCTTGAATAGTAGTTATATGTACTTGCCCTAAACTTAAAACCCACTTGATAACATAATATAGTACATAATATAACAATAATTTGAAGGTTTTAGCTTGACACTTTTAGATTGTGATATGTTCTTTATAATGTTGACTATTTACAATTGAATTAATGTCAAGAAGTGTAACGTATGTTTTGCCTTTTGTACATCGTTTAGTAGTAGAAAATATTTCTTGCATAATGTTACACATGTACATGTAACACTTACTCATCAATTTATTGTCCGGTATACACCTTGGTTTTCATGCGCAGGTATTTATGTGCTGCACTAACTGCATATTATTTTTTCCATGCTGGTTTTTTATGTAAACTTGTCATAGTATATTTGTGTGTTTTTTTTCCTCGATGACTGTTTTTTTCTGTGTGCTTTTGATATAGCATTGTCTGTTCAAATATTGGTGGTTCAGAACCGAGGTTGTTTTCTGTATTTGTTAGTTCTAATTTAGTATAATAAAGTATTTTTTATGTGCTTGCCACTTGATTCTCCTGTGCTGGTGGTATATTTAGATTTTCCAATGCTGGTATTATATTTTGATTTTGGTATTATATTTTGATTTTCCTCTGCTTGTAGTATTTAATGATTTTCCTTTGCTGGTAGTTTATATAGATTTTCCTGTGTTGGTAGTGTATTTAGATTTTTCTGTGTTGGTAGCATGTTTAGATTTGCCTGTGCTGGTAGTATAATTTGGTTTTTGACAAACTAACATCTTATACTCTAAGAAAACAATATTTTCTGAATAATTGCCCATTGAAAAACGATTTTTTCTTCAATTTTTACATTGCCCTTGGATTAGATATGGACTTAAACCGAATACTCTATATTTTCTTAATCCTGGGGGGATTTTGATAAGAAAAAACTTGAATTAAACAGGTGTTTTACAAGGTGGCTTACTATCTCATTGCCTATATAGCACGTGTGTTGACATATCTTTTTACCTAAGTAAATACTTGCCACTATATCATTGTATTTATGTTATCTTTTCATTTTAGTCTACAAATGTAAACGAAATTTGTGAATGGTTACCACAAATGGTTTATTGGGGGTGAAAATCAATTTAGGAAAGGGGTCTTTAGCGCTTTATAGCATTAACAAGATTTGACAATAAAGAAGATCCCATTGATAGCATCGTCCAATTTATAGTTTATTCTAGTTATTGGCAAAACAAACAGTTAGTAAGGAGTAGCTCATGGCACTTCTTCATCTTAGAATACAACTGTTGTGAAAATAAAGATAAATATATAACCTAAGTTTCCATGTCAGTGCATATTTCTAATAGTGTTATTCTAGCTATTCACTGTTAAATTGTAGCTGCCCACTTCAAATTTGATGATAAAATAACATGCTTATTTTGAAAATGTGGAGGAATTTCTATGAAATAATATTTTCATTATTATTTTGTTTGTGCTTGATAAAGATTCCTGTATGTGAATTGAAACGTTGCTAAAATTAAAGTAAAGGAGTAGTATATCCATAATAGTTGTTCTTACTTAATATTATAAGGGTTTGGATATGGTTTTGTTGACTTAAACTTTCTTATTATTTAGAGAATGTGCGACATAAAGTGGTGTACGCAAATGAATATTTTTCTTCTTCTGCAGTGTCAACTCGCAATGAACCTCGTAGCAAGGACGGAGAACCCACATTCACAAATTACGAAAGTGAGAAACTGATTTGAAGCTTAAAGTTGGCTTTTGCAAATCTGAAAGGAGAAATCTATATACATGTATATTTATAAGCCATAGAGTATATTATACAGAAGAAAATTATCAAAGTATTTTGATTTAGGAATTTAACACTATAGCACTAATAAACGTATGTATAGTATAGATCCAAGTGCATGATGTTTTATGATAATGCATTTTAAAGGGAAAGTCATCGATAGTTTTAAACGCCATGAAATAAATACTATGTTATATGTATCACTCAGGAAGTTATAAAAGTTTAAAGCCTGGGTTTTCAACTTGGGAGACATGTCCCAGACTGGGGACATTTGGACATTTTCATGGGGACATTATATGGGCTAAAGGTCTAAAAAAATGTGTAATATTGTGCATTTTCTGAAGGGTTTTGCATGCAATGTGCACTGCCAGCAACGTTTTAAGAAGTAAAATGCTGTGACTTTATCATGCTTCAGAATAGCAGGTTTTCAAAGACTTCTGCTAACAATTCAAGGGACGTGGTTATTTCCTTTTGCGTAATCGGGTACACTTGAGAAAACCCGTTGAAAACCCAGGGTTTAAAGAGACATAGGTACCCTTGCTTGTTTAGAATCAGAGTTGTCTGCCTACTTTAAAGCTGAAACCAACGATAAAGAAGAGCGACTGCCACAATCTTTTTCTTTAACGCACGTCTTCAAACAACCACATGACGCATTAGTAACCATTAAAACGAAACGAAGAAACATTCCGTGCAATTTTTTTTATCAATTAAAATACCCTAATGAGCTACATTTTCACCAACGATTAATATTTCAAATAATCAGGAACAATGTGTGAATCGATCTAACACTTGAAACTATACTTTTTGTTACCGTCCCTTTTTCCGCGGCACATTAAAATTACAAACATGTCTTCGTGTAGTGAAAGACATTTACTGAAGCGCAACAATCGTTCACTCTTGATGGAATATTCTGAGAATCTTGAAAACACAATATTTTCTTCATCTACTTAATTATTCATGACGAATGAATTATCTCAATGCTTCTATCTTCTTGTATCGTTAAATCTCGCCAACTATCGCGATAGTTAATTTTTCAAAGAAAATCTCATGTAATTGAATATTTTTTAACACGTTACAGTATTTTACTTGAAATCTCTGCTTCCTGCCACTGCGAGGTAATTGTCTATCAAATCATGTGACTGACGAATTTCTTGGGAAGTCGTGAATGATTTTCAATTTTTCTAACCCAAGACATGATCTTATTCAGTCGATATCCTTAAATTAACCGACTGCTAGTATCTACGACGAACAGCATGGATGCAAACTCCAACCACAGATGTCAACAGTTTCTGCATACGAAGAAGATCAGCAACTATCTGTTAGTGGTTCTTGCGCTCCAGTCCTCCCTGTGATGGTTCATCTCATATACCACTAGTTGCTTGTTGATCTAGTTTCTAGAGTCTGCCAGATTAAGATCCACATGGATAGCCCATATGTATATGAATATCCGTATATCTACGGAGTATCTCGGGTTATCTTTTCTCATTCAATATTATAAAGATATAAAGGTAGTTTTGAGTAGCCTATGGCGATCGGTTAAAAATTTCTCAAAGATATATTAATAATGTAAGCCAATTTTTAAGTGATAGATCACAACACCAGAGATAAGCTAAAAGTTGTATTTTAAAGTGAACTAAAGCTAAAAGTTGTATTTAAAGTGAACTAGTCGCGATCACGGTAATTCTCAACTATCAAACCAACAGTCTCCAAATGATTCTGATCCTGCTATCATGTCTACCAATAATTTTATCACGTCTGCAATGTCAGTTAAATGGTAGCGGACTTTCACGTGGCATATACCAACCAACCATTCACAGTAATTTTTGCTATGATGCTACTAGTCTTCTGAATTATCATTGGTAATATGATTACATATTACATGTACTATGTTTTTTAACGATGCAACTGTATTCTGTATCAAAGTTAAATCAGACATGTTTTATATAGCATTATCAACATACCACGTGACATTACGCATCTTTTGGAAAAAAGAAAGAAAGAGATTTTTTCAAGAATTCAATTAATGTTCAAATCATATTATTTTCATTTAAACCGGCATTTCTCATCATAATAATGTCCATTGTAACAATTTTTTTTTTTCATAGCAAATAATGTCGATAAGGTTACTTTAAAATAAAAAATGTCCATTATCAAGGTATTTGTCCTAATTGAATAGATTATTGGAGTTTTTCAAGTATTTTATGGATAGTATATTATGGGAAATATAAGTGATTTACATTAATCTACTTAGTTTTTTTCCAAAATTTATAATATCCATTTATGATATTTTATCAACTCAGTAAATATTAACAGGTTTAGAAATCAGTTTGTGTTCACGAGGATTGAGCCTGGTATACCCAACCTCATCCGCTATCGAACCAGTCTTACAGTAATCGGGATTATGTTTTGAAGCCATATCCTTTGGTTCTTTGGATAAATGAATAAGTCTTTAATAACCAAACGAATGATTATGAATACGTCATTTGCATCTAACTAACTGGATGTATATGAATAAGTTTGACTTCTAGATTTATATACATTTTTCAATTAAAGGGATATGTTCACTAACTGTTCCACCAATAAATTTTTTGTCTCAGAACCTGGAATTTTTTAGCTATTCTATTCCATAATAATGTTCACAACTCTCCCTCGAAATATAAACCCTGTGTAACCATAATGAAGAGCGTTTGAAATTCAAAAAATACGACTCGTCGTTTAGTAAGACTATACCTTATATAGAAAAGACAAATACAGAAAATGAAAGATAAAAGTTTAGGAAGGGATATAATTGAAGGGATTATGCGAGTTTTGTGCAGTTCTAGTTCTTCTGGAGGCTATTTACATGTATTAAAGGCTCAAATCGACCCTCGAAAATGCTGAACATTCCCCTTTCAGCCTAACCTTGGACGATTCTAAGACATTTATCCGTTGATCTGGCAAAGATCACGTATAATAATATTGTATGATTTCATTTAACTAAAGACATAGGCTACTTAAATGCTTTTGCAATATTTATTGGTCCTTTATTTTGATTCAGAACCGTAGTTTTCTAAATAAAAAAAATTCTTTCAAAATTATTTAACGCAATTGAAACCCAATTCCTTTCACATTTGCGTCTATGTCGTGACTTGGGTTTATTTTCTTATTGTAGCCAAGTTTGTAGCCTTCTTAATGACTTGGTACGGATGATGCCAGAGTTATTTACCTTCCCAGGAGATCAGCTTACAGGAAGTCAGCTCCGTGGTTGTCCTATTAAACTTTGATCCTGATCATGTCTTTGATTGTAAGAGCTGTCATAATACACATCATTAAACCTCTAAGCAACTTATTTGTGAGACAGTATGAAGGCAATTACAACCATATCACGTCTTTGTGTTTTTAAAGTTACAATACTGTGCAAGAAAGTCCAGATAACATTATAGAACCTTAGCATTGTTTGGGATATTTGAAAGATGGTATGTCCTATGAACGATTTCCAACAATAAAAATCTATACAAAAACGATTCCGTTAATCAAAATCGCGTCCAAAACATGAAAATCGGGGGAATAATTATATAGTAGTGGGCTTTTCCGAAAAGAAGTAGCATCAGGTGTTTCGAAAAGAGTATGCATGGTATGCTTTACTTTGAAATTGTCTGCTGATATCAATTGATTTTTTTGATTTTTGTTGATAATATTCAGCAGATTTATTTGTAAAAAGTTTTTAAGTGGTTTTCACTTAGCAATTTTGTTTCAACTCCCGAGAACATTTTAGATTTTGGACAAAAGGTGACAATATTTTAATTTTGATGTTAAGAGTCGTAAATCACTATTTGTATCAACGAAATAATAAAATTTGCAATAAAAAATTGCAATCTACATTAGAACTGCTCCAAAACAAGTATTTTTTTTATATCGTGGCATAATACATAGTATCGTCACTTTAAGACGGCTAAAAGACAATATTACAATCTCTGTGGGATTTGACACCAATTATCCGAGACTCCTTAAACCACACGACCTTATTAAAGCCGTCGGAAGATAGTTCAGAGACTGTAGGAAGAAGATTTTGTATTGGAAGTGTGTCTAACTTCAACTCACATGAGACCTAAATTCCTTCTAAGTCACCAACAATAAATAGGTTTGTCTTAGTCTCCGATGAATCCGTTGTATTATGATATTGACAATGGGAATTGGTAGAACATGGTGTTATGAATTTAGAACAATTACGAGGTTGTCGATGCGGCTCAAGCTGCAAGATGTTTGACCTTTCCGTTCGTTCGACTTAGGTCTGGTGAGTTCCTTTAATTGACTATCCATTTAACAAAATAAATGAATAAATCAGTTTCTATATGCAATAGTTGAATAGACGACCGCACCTAGCACCAATCGAGCCTAGGTTTCTCTCTATTGCATCGAAAAATTAACAATATTGAGTTAGCACAAATTATGTCTGCATAGGATACCAACTGGTTCGTACAGCCAAAAGGCAAACTTCGGGATGAAAATACCCCTTATACACTAATTTCGAGCGTTCTGAAAACAGTTCTAAAGCTGTTCTCAGACACTTTCCAGTGAAACTCTTCACGAAAGGACAGGGGTTTCTTCGTCGGTCGAAACAGTACCTCGGAGAGCCATGTTGAAATGTAAGCAACATTGACTAAAGTTGAAGATTCAATACACACGCTCAACTTACTGATATATGAACGCAAAGCGTTTCTACTACATAAATGTATCTTTTAAGTTCTTAGAACTGTTCCGTGAATTAGAATTATCTAAGTACTGTCGACGTTTAACTCAAAAGACCCTCTTAAATACTTCACTCTCAGTTTTTAAAAAGAGATCTATATGAAAAACACGAATCTAACATTAATATTCACCTTAGACGTTTGATGTTCAATATTCGCTTCTGCTTGAAAATATTAACAAATAGTGTTCTGTTAATGGAGAGAGTTGTTTTTGTGACAGATTGGTTTCCTTCGAGCTGTTGTGAGGACAAGAAAAATGTTGTTATCTTTGTTGTTTCAAGTACGTCATCTCACTTTCCAATATTAACTTCTAGACGGCTCATCATCCACCGTAGAATCAGTTCAAGAAGCTTGCTTTCACGTCTAGCCTAGAGCAGGTAAACTACAAATTGAATTTAGCACCGAGTATTTGACCGTTAAAGGCAACTTGTCAAGTGCAAATTGATTTACGTAGCGCGTGTAATGTCGTTTGTTCTAAAGACATTGCCATAACGATATGTGGATAGGATCAAAAGCCCAGTCTCTTAAGATGTGGAAAATTTGATTTACTTTTTACTCAATCTAAGCGACTAACTTTTTTCTTGTCTAAAGAAGAAAGAACGGCCGCGAGTTATTATCAGTAAATGAGTCTGGGTGATTCCTGGTGGAAAAGATCGCACCATCTCCCACCAGACAATAGATTGTGATTTACAATTAAGTGATCTCCTCTTATCCACCGTCTCATTTCATCTTCCTTCTCCTTCCAGCCAAAATTGGGCGAGTAAAGAGTCTAATTCTGATTCACTTGGCCTTGAAGAGAGAAAATGGGAAAAGAGTGGGATGTGATTAGCCAAGCAGATAGAGAATTTACCCATTTCAATATCAGTCACTAACTTAATTTAGACCAATGTGTCGGGCTAAGCTCCTTGAGCACTTCAATTTGGCGGATTCATCAACAATGCTGGCTAGTTGATAACAGGCTAGGCTGATTGGTTTCAATAAGAGTGGATAGAAAAGGACACTTGCGATCATAGCCTGTTAACGTCAACTTGGACGTCTTTTGGTGAGCTCATTGCCACAGAGACAACTGAAGAGCCCTTGACTGTTTCAATTCCTTCCATTACACCGTTAGTATTTAGCGCCAATTTTCACATATGGCACGAGAATTCCTGTTAATACCCTTTGTTGGAGTTTTCTCATGTCTTCAAGGGTCATTCAGACGGTGCCGTAGAATACGTATTTGAAATCAAGTCAACTCATTTCACACAAGTTCTTAAATTAATCAGGAGATTGACACACAAACCAAGTAACAATGTCACAATCAAATAGTTCAAAATGTTGTTCTGGTAGACAGATAAACGATACTTGTCGTAGTCAGTATTTGTAGTTGGCAAACGTGTTACTTTGACCCAAAGAATTGACTTGAGATCGCCATGTAGAATCCAAATAACATTTTTAGATGTATAATATGCACCTACGGAAAATCATCGAGTACTGATTTAGTTCAGTTACTTCATGTCCTTAATCAGAGTGTCATATGCAGTTGCAGATTAGCTTCTACACAAATCATTCAGATAACAACTTTTTTCCAATTGAAGAAGCGAACAAGATTAACATCAAGGGAGGAAACTCATTTACGAGAGTATAAATAGAAAAATTGTGTTGGAGTCTCACTTTCCGCTCAGGGAAGAATCTCAAAATAGGCTACCGGTGCAAAGCCCAAAAACCATATTGCTATCTGTGGTATCTCTTTGATGCTCTAATTAGTAATGGTTATCAAAGTAGGTCACTCTTTCAATTTCTATCAATCACAAATTTAGTCTTGTGTTTTATTTGATAATCTTGGTTTGATATCGCACCCCAGTTTGTCGGCACCATTGAAGATACTGAGAGAAGATCTAGATATATTGATAACATCTTCAATTAATTACTCTTAAATTGATATACTTTAGCTAATCACGTGAGCTCAGTTGATAAGTCGCTGAATTTTTTCGGGCAGAAATACTCTAAGCGATAATGAAACGGACATGACGTCTTGCTCGTGCAACATCCGGCCATTAATTGGTTAAATGGAACCGTCTGGAATTACCTCATGTTTCAAATTCCTGATAATGTCTACGAGATGAGATTACGTTACTGTTGTTTCTAGATGATTACTCGCTAAACATGTGAGCCGGGCATAGATTAAACTAGGCAAACATCTACTTAGACAAAACCACGGGGCATTTTTCGCCTCGTTTCATCCCGCAATCACAAAAGCTGCGTGTTTACGTCGTCCAGTCAAAATAAATCGACTGGCATGAAATCTGAACCCAATTTTTACTTTCTCATATTTGCTGAGAAAACAAACCAATTTGCTGGCACTATAACTGGCTTTTAATAATTGAATTGATACTAGGTTAGAGTTTCCGACCTTAATCTTGGGTTTTCTTTTACATCCTTGCTCTCGACTCTTAATCACTGCTCTTAACTTTCATAGACGCCGTTCCTATGACAAGTTCTGCTAATTGTATTGATGAAAGGGAAATCAGTTTTAACCTCTTGGTCACCGTACAAATGTCCACACCCAGCAGACTGATCTGTGTATTGACACACCTAAAGCAGTTGGACAAATATCATTTAGACACAGAACAATGGTAGTGGTTTCTCATTAACGATTTTAAAGATATCAAAATATCACCGTTTCTTGACATGGAATAGAATAATGAATTTTTAACCGTGAACGACTCGAAATTGACACGTTCAATTGAAAAATAAATATGGTTTTATTTGATTCCCAATGACTGGAGGAGATGACCATCAGAAAGATCTTGGTGACACTTTCGGTTCCTGCTTTTTTTAAATATGATCTCTTAATTGATATGTGCTGCATGTAATGATATTTTTTTTATACATTAGCAGATTTACAACTTTTCAACTTGAAGGCATATTGACGAAAATTAAACCTGAAACTATCATAATATATATTATTTGATTATCGACACCTTTGTGGAAGAGACAAACATAAGCAAATAATGATACACGCTCGATATAGTGACTGGTGGAATATGAATTAGTTGTATATTTTGTAATTCCAATTAATTACTGAAATAATAGTTTTTTTAAATTTTTTGAAATAATTTAGTTTTTGTATTTGGACAGAATTTTTGAATATTTTTTTTCATTATAGTGTGCATAAATTGGACCAAAACATGAACCTGGTCTAGAAAATGTCCTTTGATATACACTGTCTGGCATTGTAAAACTTTGTTAGGCCAATGAGCTTCATTAATTTCTACGTGTATTGCTTATGCATATTTGAACAAAAGCACACAAATTCCCATGTTGAAAATATCTCAGGTGTCTAATCCATGCAGACCATGACGCAACATTGTCGCAAATCTAAAGGAAGTAGACTAAATACTCTTATAATTACTTATGACATCCACTTCTAAAATAAATGTCTGGCAAGTTTGAAGTAGTATTTGCAACTCCCCCTACGCCCACGTCTTCAACAAATCTGATGATTTTAAATACCATAACAAAGGTCTATAATGTTTATGTACATGGTTAAAGCAAAGATAACAAAAACTGCTTTCTTTAGCTCGCATAATCTTCAATTGAGATGTCAGTTTGCTTGGCCACATGATCCCTACGTAACAAAACCACGCCCTCTTTATCAAAATGTAACGAGCTGCTAAATACCTCAGGGTTCGAGTTACGTCCCCTACTGAGCCTTACACCACGTGTGTAAACTGTAACGTGCCATAGGGGGCAGTTCACTGACTTCTCATTACATGTTTCGGTTTGTGCTCTAGATAATGAGGCTAAGTTTGTTCGTCAATCCGGTTACTTCTCGGTGAGAAAATGTCCAAATTGGCTTATTGAAATTACCCGTGAAGAAAGGATTGAGAGCAAATGGCGGGTAAAAATGGGGAGTAAAGGAAATTTAATCTTAAGCGAAGCAACGACATGATTTGGCTAATTTTTGATCTGGCAGTTATTTTATCGGGGGTACTTCAACAAAACCTCAACAAATTAGCTTTAAGTAATCAGAATTTCGCCATGAGGAAAAATTTCTCTTCGTTACACTTATCTTAAACCGATAAAAGATGAAATAAAATTACGTGACTCAAATTCCCCTCTCTCTCTCTCTTTTTTAATATTTGGCGCGTTTCAGACCACCAAGTTTGAGTATCTTAATTAAATGGTACTGTTTATTCGATATAATATATTTCTTTTGCATTGCTGTTAATGCTATATTATTTTGCTTTACTGGCCAATTTCGGGGGGTTTTTTTTGCCTTGTTCCTTAAATATTGTTTTTTCCGTATTGGCATGATATAATTTTTACACTGCCCCACTGTTGCACCAGCTGATTCAATTGGACCTTTAAAGCAGTCGTACTATTTATATAATTAAGAAGAGGGATGGAATAATCTCGCCGCGAAGCTACTCTAATGTTGTCTTCTGCTATAACCGCAGAATACAATCATGTTATTTCTTGAGATGCGTTCATGTCTGTCTAGTACTGCAAGTATACATTTCTGTTTCATGTCCGATTAAGGTGTTGAAAAATTAAAAGTTTATAATTATCTCCAATGCGGTAAGTATGGGAGTCATTTGGATAGAAAATGCAAGTTCTCTATGTTGGTGATAATGATCTAGATATAATATGCATCATTGGCTTCAGAGAATATTGATATAAACCCGCATCTGTACTCGCTTCAAGTTAGGAACATGTTCTAAATGGTTGAAAATAGCTAGATTATCTTACTCTCATAATTTGGTTCTTTTCTTGAATGTATTTAGAACTATTAAACTTGGCTAATTGTAGGCTTTTTAGGCGACAGGTGGGGCGTTCGAGATGATAGCTTGATGGAATTCGACATGTAGTCTGACAATCTTCAGTGACTTACCACGGTTTGAACATCACCTACGATATGTTCAAGCTGCGATCAACATTTTCGCTTATTTCATGAAAATATTAGTTTTGTTGATTTTTCTAACATAGATTATCATTTTCATCTATTTTACATATGAAATGAAAATATAAACACGTTGTAACTCGTATGAAATGTTGTCAAATATATAATAATCATGTTACCTAATATTTAGATATGTTCGCTTCACATGACTTGAAGGGGAGTCGAATATGTTAGAGGCGCCGTTTTGGCGCCTGGAACATTATTCGTGGGTAGATCTTAGCACAAAAAACAAGTGTGCAAAACCTAAGCTTTTACTGGCCGGGGTCACTAAAACATCTGTTCACGTATTGGAATGTATACGATGTATGCGTTGTTGCATAGGTACAGATATGTATACAACTTTCGAATCATTCAAATCGTCATTTCGTAAAACTTACTTCCACCCTACTCTAAATTGATATAATCAACTTCACAGTCACTGTGGGAAGCTTGCGCATTTCAGTACACAAATATAATAAACATAATAATATAATATATATATATAATGTCATAAACTTTTCTGATAAATGCAGATTAACAATGTAATAATTATGTTAATAAATACTCATATATGCACTTAGATCTGTGGTGAACTGTTATTGGTATCAATCTTTACTTTTTTGATAATTCAATGACTTACGAAGAGATACATTTGTCAGTATAACTGCATTGGATTGGTAAAAGAATGATTCAACAGTGAACTTTTGAATACGTTTAATTGGCTGAAAGTGCCAACTAAACTGTATCAATTCTGATGATTGATATCCGTGAATGGGTCAACGAAATCTGAACAGGGCATCGACCTACATGCCCTCTAACTTTTTTTTCATTTCAATACAAAAAATAACTTGAATGTGATACTTAGTTGGAGTTTTAAAGGATAATAACCTCAGTGGCCTTTGGACATGGATATGAGATCTGAAAGTGGCAATCGCAGGTGCTCGTCAAGTTTAATGATTACCCCTGACGATCTGTTAGGCGCACAATAAATGAAGGAATACTAATGACATGTAATTACTTACTAAGCCCATATCAACCTATTAGCTATCTAATTATAACGAGCTCCTATGTCTTGTGATTATAACTATGTCACAAGTTCCGATACATGAGATACTTTTTGACAACCATTGTTGATGAGTTCCATAACAAGAAGAATGGTAAACAGTCATAATATATAATATGTCATATGGAATGTCATAACTAGTGATAATATCATAAATGACACCCCTTCTATATTGTGACGCTTGCAATAGATCTAGAGCAGTGGAAACTTCTATACCCCCTAGCCACATTTCTTTTTCAAATTAGGAATTCAATGATCAAATCACAAATTTTCACAAATACAATTCTAGTCATAGATACGATTTTCAAATTCAGTTCACAGGGCCCCATAGCCCCCTGAAAAATGTCCCGTGGAACCCAAATTGGGAACCACTGATCCAGAGCAACTTTGAGGTTGTTTTCTTTTTTAAAGAAAGAAATATTTTTTAGGATAACAATCTTAGTTGCAATATCGTTTGCAATTGGTCTTTCTCAGATTGTCCGTCACAGCTTTGTCGACTGAAAAAGATAACTTATTCAAGATCATCAGAAACATGATTACAGCCTTTCCTTTAAATAACCATGCTTCTAGGTTTTTTTTTAATGTATTTTATTGCTGGATTGTATTATTTCCCTTTCCATTTTTTCTGGTAGCGTACATGGTATATCTATACTAAAAATGTGTTGATGGCAAATACAAGTACAAGTATCATTTTCAGACACTTGCTTATCAAGATCTCAAACACGACAATCTTGTCGAAGATACCCCTCGTGATAATTAAAATAGATAGTATGACACCTCTAACATTCGATAGTGATCCAGATGAAACGACAGCCACTTTCATATGAACTAGTTACCCATAATATCTCATCCAATTACCCCAGCATCTTCATTAGGGGCTACAGAGTGACATCATTGTTTGTATAGTGACAAACCGAAGACAATGATCACCTTACAAAACAGCCATTCTCTTGCCAATTTGTGGGTAACAAGTAGAAGTGAGAAACCTTGATTGTAATCAGTCGTCATCCTGTTAGGGTAAATTAGGATTAAAACAGGATGCCTGGCTAACAGGATTTCATCCTCCCTATTTATCCAGTGTCAACCATATTGTTTAGTATCTAAACGGTCATAATGGACTGCTCAGCAGGGACCCCGAGGATCTGATGAGAGCTCAGGTATATTATTGTCATGTCTAATTGGATTGTTGCATGACTTTTTACAAGATAAATAGAGAAACTCAAGTGAAAGGAAGGGAATTTGTCACAGTTTGGATAATTAAGCCGTGTCTATCGACTGACAACGGAACTTCTCTGTGCAGGAATTCACCACATATACATAATTATCCATACTAATTGAAATTTTCACAAATGACACAGATTTATTCTTCTTTTCCATTAAATTTTTCATTTTGTAATAAGAGTTATATTTGAATGCATTTATAGCTTAGATATATCCTACCAACCTCCTTAATTCTGAAATTCAAGTTTAGTAAAAACAACTCTAGTCTGTTTAAATAACACATGCATAAGACTATCTGGGACTGTGCCGTAGTTAGGAACTTCAATTCCAAACCAGCCCGATTATTAGGGTCATTTTAAGCCGACTTATCTCCTGAACATTCTCAAACACTTATGGATAAAAATACCTACTAAATAAGGCATTATTGAACCGAGTCTTGTATTATCTGCACTGGACCTCCACCAAATACGAAGGGCCTCCACAGACACGATAAAGCTCGACTAGAAGTTCAAGCGTGTCTTTAATTCTCCACTAATTATTGACTGAAACATAAGGCGTTTTTAACATACGGTACATTAAAATATACAGTGCAGATTTCAAAATAAGATACATTAAGTGTGCTTCATCAAATTGATATGTATATTATTTTTCGGAACTTTATGGTATATTTTTTTTATTGCGGTCTATGATGAATATGTTATAAGCGTAATGATATTGAAAGCATGTGGATAATTATGTTCAAATTTGTTGCAATTCAACCTATGGTCATTGATTAATGCCCTTGAGTTGAATATGAGTAGCCAAAATAACACTCGGCATATACTGTGCACATAGCCATTTAAAGGGATGTTCACCATTCATTCGAACAATACAATTTTAGTCTCCGAATCTGGATTTTATTTCTTAATGTTATCCGTAAAAATGTTCACAACTCTCCCCCAAAATGTAAGTTTTCAAATTCCCGTGTATCCATTATTATCAGCGTTTAGAAGTCAAAAATACGACTCGTACGCAGTGAGACTATGGCTTACATAGAAAACTCATATACAGAAAATGAAAGAAAGATGATTAGGTACGGGTCAAAATGAAGGGATTATGTGATTTTTGTGCAGTTCTTGTACTTCTGGAATATATTTACATATAAATGCCCAAATAACCCTCGAAAATGCTGAACATTTCCCTTCAATATATTTTACGGATCATTCAAAACTTTACATGATATTTAAAACAAAAGGTTCTCACGACTGTCAAAGAGTTGATCCATGGATGACCATTAGGTATCCAACCTCTAACCGCTAGCTCTCCCGTGGTTAATGTGATTTTTAACCTTATCAAGATCTTGTTCAGTTTATTATGTCCTCTCATGATGACATCTTTGTTTGTTTTTATTACCAATCACCTTTTACTGATCGCCACGAAAATCTTTTTAGCTGTAATTGTAGGGTGCTTGTAGAAAGGCGAGAAGTTGATTTAAGACCTAAACGGCTAAGGATAATAACTTAACATGTAGCTTTTGATCTGGCTTAATACGATTTCCCTCTTCGCCATTCACTCAGTGTCATTGGACTTCATTAAATACGAAACTAACATAATGTTAGCTCAGTATGACGTCGATCAATTTTTCCTTGACCCTTACCATGTTGAACCTCTGTGTGGCGAACCCAGACGCTTAGTGCATCTAAAATCATTTTTGTAATTTCAGGTTAATCGGAATATAAAATTGCTCTCCGAAATAAACCAAGTTACAGTACATTTTAAAGTAGTCAAACCATCACAGTTGATCGTTTAATCACATCAAAGTCTTGGTAGTATTTATCAATAAAATCCTTTAAAACAAGGCACAATTTATTTGTGTTCCATCACTAGCTCCCCATTCTCGTACAATGTATATGTTTTATTTAGCGATGTAAGCAAACAAAGCCCAAACAAGATCAAACTAATCGCAAATAACAAAAATAATCTAGATAAGACTGTTATCAATTCTTGAAACACTTTTTTTGAAGTTGACCAAGTTTATGCTAGAGTTTTTTTTTTATTCAAAATTTTGGTCACCTCCCTTTATAAAGAGTCAAATATAGTCACATCTTCATTCGTGGTAGGTCGTATTATGATATCATAACAATGTTGATAGGAATGTGATTAAACTAGTAAGTAAATACCAGATACCGCAACAATCACAAATTAATTCATTAGCATTCATTCCAATAATGACAAAGTGGACTTCTGGAATTCGGACACAGGTGGTCAATTGACCATTGCTGTAATTTGCTACCACAGTTTCAACAAAATGATGAGCAATTATGCAATAAGGAACTCCCCTTATTATGATAGTTATTTCAAATATTTAAAGGGAACTTTTAAATGAATTAAGCAACTATAATTAAATTCAGACCCTTTCAATGACTTGCAATTCATGTTCTTGATGCAGATGCACAATATGTTACCATCTATCGACTGCATCAACCTAGTTGTAGTCCTAAGACTTTGAACTCTAAACCAGTGCGCCAATAGCGAGACAGGCTTGCTCACACTTTCGAAAAACGCCATGGCATTCATCGGAAAAAGTAGGCGGAAATTGGTTTTCCGGATTATTGTCAACCGGTTAACGTGGCTTCAATGTGAGTTTTGCCTCGAGTTCTTTTGGCATAGAAACACAGTAAGATAATTGAATAGAAAATACCGACAGAGCGGAAGTTATTGGGGTATGTTATGAAACTGGTATATGGCTATGATTATTTTAAATAATTCTAGAAATGTATCCAATATGTTAGAATTAGTAGAAATCTTACAAGCTTCATTAAATAAATTAACAAACTTAGAAATGTGTTCAACTCAGAATTGATACGAAACTAATTTTTTGTTATAACTCAGACCGGAAATCATCTGCTTCACATCGACAGAGTAGAAAATGGCGCGTAATTATGGGTAATTGGTGGCGTGAGAGATTGTTGACACAAGTGATGAGCGTAGAAAAATTTAACGAACGAGGGAAATGTTTGCTGCACTTGTCAGAAACGAATTCGACATTATGGATTGTTTATTTTGAAAACAATTTAGGGTGTAATATTTCGACTGGTTAGTTTAGGTTCAAGATGCCCAACTATTTTGATCTGTTTAGCAATACCATCATCTCTGCCACGATGATGATGGCTTCATACTCAGAGATAACGTCATAATATTATCATTTTGATAGAGGAATCGTTTAGCGCCGCGGGTATTTTAGAAATTGGATATGAAATTGTAGATGCCGTGGTACCTAATTGTTTAGAAACAAATGTTAGAAAACAGAGAGATAAACATTGAAATGTTTCATTTTAAACCATTTGAGAGACAAAAACTTCATCTTTAACACTTTCGACTGTTATCCAATAATAGGTCAAATCTGAATTTGTGGAAGTTGTACATCATATTACAGACTTTCAATAATGGTAGTAGTTGGTATCTTCAGAATGGGTTGTTGTTCTTCTACTAGTACTAGAGCTCTTGGCATCAATTGAAACTTGTGGTTGTGCACTTTTCTTGCCATCACTAGAAACTTTCAGCTACTTTTTTTCAATGTCATGGCCAGCTGATAAATCTTTTGAATTCTTTTTTTTTCTTTTGCGCTTCGTATCATACGAAAATTACGTTTATTTCTCCTAGAGCTTGAGCTTGAACTTTATACGGTATAACTTGAATCTTCCAGTAACTTTTGCTTTGATTAAAACTCTTGATACTTTGAAACCTTTTACCAATTTCTTTCTGTGCACTTGATTAGTATAATGTTGTGGTTACTTTGTATCCTTCGACTACTTTGATCAAGTGCTGTATGCTCTTTGCATTATAAGAATTAATTTGGACGATATTTTGGTAATTTTCATTTTGTTTAAGTTGTTCTTGTGGTATAATAATTTCAATACCAGTGTTGCAGACTTGCTCTTCGTCCAGTTTTCGTCTTTTTTCAATGCTTTATTGGTTAAAAGCATAATTGATATGTCTTTTAGCATGCTACATGTTCTGTAGAATAAAAATAGAATGAGTATGGCGATTGGCTTTCTCATATACAAACATTACTTTTAACTTGATAATATATATGATTTTATTGTGATAAGCCATCAATTACCATGTCATTCTAAACTATTAGCAATTGATTTTAGATAGAAAGTCATCTTCTATTCAGAACGAAAAAATAGTTAAATGCTACGTACAATGGTATCTGTCATATTTTCAATCGTCAAATCTTCTGGGACAAAATAATAACCATGAAAAGTAGTAATCTATAGTCCCTTAATTCAAACGGATCCATTGTTTCTGAACAAAACAATTCACCAAATTAGACAATAATATACTCAATGTAAACAAATTATGATAGAATTATAGATTTTTTATACGAAACTAAAATGAAACGAAATTGTCTTGAGCGAAACAGACGACTAATGCAAAATGATTGACAGCTATAGGCCCAGAGAGACGCGTGCGCATTATAACTCATGCGAATCAATTACTAGAAAATGTCTATTATTTTACATCAAGTCAACTAAATAATTTGAGTCTGATGAAAATATTGAGAAATTTGAAGTTGGTTTTATCATTTTAGCGAAATTGAAAATAAAAGAAAATTGTATTACTTTATTTAAAAACTTTCAATTTCATTAATTTTCACATGTAACACATGTTGATATTTAAGCATGGTTTTGATAGCAGAGATATACGAATTTCGAAAAACACATAAAACTGTTGTGTAGAAAATATTTATATCTTTAATAAATTGAACGTTAAATAATACTTTCAGTTTGGAAACTCTAACTTACAAATTTGAAAACGCTGATAGTGATAGGTTGACGTCATCAAGTAAAACGGAATTAACCAATCAAAATCTGTTATTTAAGTTTATCATATGACGTCAATATTGACCTTGAAAATGTAATATTTTACCCCCAAAACACCCAGAAAACTGTATATTGATGTAATTTTTGATTCGGTTTGAGTATTTGTATGTGTACTAACTTTTTTTGGTATATGCTTATTTTCATTGATTATCACTAATAATGAATAAAAAATATATTTACAATAAATTCTATTAAACATTGGGCGACGTTCTGATGTTATCAATTGCAGAAAAAACTTTAATGAATTATAAATACTTGTACAGCGTGGTTAGAAGATTGTATCTATATAGTTTTATCATTAATTTGCCCAGCTATCTGTCACCAAAGCCATATATATTTTATTAGTTGTTTTAATATAGATCTCTGTCTAAAATTGTTTCTAGCCCCAAGCCACTTCCGATTTGATTTTATTTATATACGTCGACCTTCAGTTCAATTCACTGTCTTATATATTATATTAATGGGGGCAGAGGTTTTAAAGATGTATTCGCTCTTGATGAATAAATTAATGAATGAATGTTACTGGTATCATAATGGAAATGTTTGGTGGATGCGATTGTGTTTCTAATGCTTATATCATGCTTTAATTGATATAACACAATTAACGTAACCGTTTCCACTTTGATAGGGACTTTTGATGGTTCATTTTACTAAATCGAGATAAATGTTTCTAAAACATGAACTGTTTCATATAAAGAGCACCCTTACGAAAAAGTTTAGAAGGTTCCAGAAAGAGAAATGGAAACTCCTTATATAAACTATTTATCTTAGGGCGTTTCTAATTGCGAATATATGTCAATATCAACAGTGCTATACAGGGAAACTTCTGTGAAATGACCACAAATAGTTGCATTCATTTCCTCCAACGGACATGGCGTAGGTCATGCCCCGAAGCTCATGGATCTTGAAACATATTATGGTTCGATATGAACTATTATGTACGACGAGTCTGTCACGTAGTCAATAATAAATTGGCACTTTAATAAACGTGATATATATTATAGTTTAATTGTTTTATTTCGTATCCTATTTAAAATGATTAAAGCACAATTTGATTTCATATGTACATGTATATGAATTATTGTTTCAAAGTCAAATTTTTAGTTTTCGTCCTTCGAAACATTTCGAATACAAAAATGTAAAACGGTGAAGACCAAATATACAGAACTTCGTACTCATTATGTATATGTGATAACTTTGTATTTTAATTTCTGGGTTTTTTTTTACAGGAAATTTTGTAGGAAGAAATATTGCATAACAGCATACCCTTTTCTTACAAAGAAATGTTATGACCCCTGGTACTCTTTCCAAAATGCCAGAGGATTCTTCAACATGGTCAAACAGGATTTTCAGTAATAACCATGCAAAATAATTGGACTCCGTTGAAACACTAAAATATTAAAAAATGTAGGATAAAAGTGTTTATTTTTGGCAACATATGTACCTTCTTACCTTGGACATTCTGAAATAAGAGGAAGGTATTAAACAATATTCTAAATAAATGTATACAGAAACACTAAGTTTCAAGTAGTTACCACGAATTTCAACATGTAAATTGAATTTTATATACTATAATACTAATAACTGTGCTTAATTATGGCTTATTTTAAAACTGTAAACCAAAACTTTTGGAAATGTTTCTTTATTCTTTCACCAAATTTTGGGTAATTAAACGACGAACAAATTATTCTATGTATTCCAGACGATTGGTCGTAATAGAATATCAGACTTTAAACACTATTAGATACATGATATTGTGATATTATAACTATGACAAGTTTAGAACTGCACGATTTTGAAAACCTTACAAAAAATACAACATGAAAATTCAGGAGAAAAAATACAATGTGAAAGACAAAGAAAGTGAAAACCTGTTCCATGATTATGTCTGTCCCGAGGCCATTAAACATGTTTTAAGGAATTAGAAAAATATCTGATTGTATGACGAAGGCTGTATAAAAATATTATATTTTATCATAATCGCCCATTCATTTCAATAATTATTAGTGCCTAACTCAATCAAAATCTTTACTCAAGTCACACAATCGGGTCAGGAATGCCTCGACCGTTTAGCTAATCTTACAATACTTGTCTAATTATTTAGTCTCTCTCTTTCTCCCGCTCTGCTCGATTTGTATGTTGATTGTATTAAAAGAAAATAGGATGAACATGGTTAAATTGCGGTCAACAATTGCACGAAAGTTTGTGTATTAACTTAGCCAAATTAACGCCAAGAAACGTTCGGATTTTCCGATTTTTTGCCGCAGGGCATGGCTGATCAAATTTACCAGAGAGCGTAAATTTGGCAGTGTTTCTTATTAATCTTGACGGATAATTCTCTCAACATGACAAACTATCTCTAAAGAGACTCTTATAAGATTTATGAATTTTGAAAGTCTGAGACTAATAATGTGATATGAAATTGGCTATCTTGTATGATGAGTTTAAGAGAGAAGCTTGATAAGTTAATATGGCTATACTTGCTAATAGAAAATACGAGTTGACTCTATTAGGATAAATATATTAGCTTTCTATTAGATAGAAGAGGTCAATTTGTCGTTGATGGTATGAAGAAAAGGGATAAAAATTTTGATCACATTAGCTTCGGAGATTTGGGAGAATTTGTATGATAGTTGCGATATTTAGAGAAAATATTTTTTAGAGAAAAAATATGATTGATATAGAAAAGTCATATATTAGTTAAAATCTCGAAATTTTGAAATGTCATAATTAAGAAAAAGGGTTTAATAAATTTTAGACGACCCATGAGAATAAATGTGTTCATTTTTCTTAGGGAGTTCGATTCTTTTAATATTTTGAGATAATTTTCATCCGAAATTTACCTAGATTATTCTCTTATATAATTTTGGGCTGATATACAACTTTGTTAAAGAAAATATTATTCAGTTATCTGAATGCCTGGCCTCATTTATATCTGGAAAGGTTCCAAATATAAATGTTATTTTGACTTATTTATTGATATGGTACTATGGGGTGTTCCTCCCAGTTCAAGAACCAAAACAGCAGTTGTTTAACTCTGGTGGTTAACTCAGATAAAATAGATAAAATAAAGAGTAAAGATCAGAAGTTAAATATATTGATATAGTTCGTCCATTAATCACAGTCTCTATTTTCAACACCGTATTTTATATGGAGGTAAAAAAATACAATAATACATACCCACGAGCATAATAATAGTCTCATACAGTATCATGATTGACAGATAACCTGATGATTGACACGGTTACCACGACAACTAAGCACCCGATACCGTATCGACCAATGATATTGCGTATCATCCCCTGCATCGTTAAACGATGAATGATGTCGTCTCAATGATTAGGCCCCGCCCCTGTAATCAAATTTTAACGCTATCGGTGAACAATAGCCACTCCCCAATATGTCTGTTTATAATAGTATCGTTAAAAGATATTAGAAGTAGTTTTATCGTGAATATTAGAAGAGAATTCATCTATACACTAAGATATCTGTGGATTGAGACATTATTATACGGCATCATGTTTGGGTTGTGTGGCGTTGATACCCCTCTTCCCGCCATGTTTCCTTTACCAACGTTACATTTTACACCACAACAAGTAGCCAAAGTATGTGAAACTTTAGAAGAAAGTGGTGACATTGAAAGATTAGGACGATTTTTGTGGTCGCTGCCAGTGAATCCTTCTGCTATGGAAGCATTGAATAGACATGAATCTATATTAAGGGCCAGATCCTTGGTAAGTTTTCATACCGGAAATTTCAGAGACTTGTACCATATTTTGGAAAATCATAAATTCACTAAGGACTCCCATGCGAAACTTCAAGCTATGTGGTTAGAGGCACATTATCAGGAAGCAGAAAAACTCAGGGGCCGACCCTTGGGACCAGTTGATAAATACAGAGTTCGTAAGAAGTACCCTCTGCCCAGAACGATCTGGGATGGGGAGCAAAAGACTCATTGTTTTAAAGAACGAACAAGGAACTTGTTACGGGAATGGTATTTACAAGACCCTTATCCTAATCCGACAAAGAAGAGAGAATTAGCTCAAGCAACCGGACTCACTCCTACACAAGTTGGTAACTGGTTCAAAAATAGGAGACAAAGAGACAGAGCTGCAGCAACAAAAAATAGGTAAATAATTTTATTAATTTTTTAGCAATTCTGTGATATTTTTGGTTCAAAATTCGTATCAAAGTCAAACCTAAAAATTTTAAAAAATATCCGATCTAGCTTATAGTATTTAATAAAATAAGAGAAAATATTTTTCATTTATATTTCCCTTAATAGTTATATAGAAAATATTTATTGAATATAGATTATTTGTCAATGGAACAATAATATTGTTGATATCCGTATAAGACAGTACGTACCTCTTTCTGCATCAAAAACTTCTTAAAGAAAAAAATGTGAGATATTTTTGTGTAATGTCGCCGATATGCTCTAAGGGAAATCTGATAAATTTCGAGCCACGAGTCTCATCGATAAAGATATCGCCGCAATTTTATCGAAGAATAACTTTTAATTCAGAAATGTTTAAACCATTTTAAGATATGCCTTAGGCCTTTATTTATATTAATGAAATAAATTGATTGTAGTTCGTCATCAATTTAACGCTAGCAATATACATTCTCAAAATTCTAATAAAACGATATTTGAACGCCAGGGTGGAGTTTATGTGCATTTGATATCAAAACAGATGTCAATAACAAAAGAATGTTCACTGATGTGTTTTTTCCTCAAATAAGATCAGGAAAAAGCTTTCGACTCACTATATTGTCGCTTATAATTACTTATGCTTGTTACATATATACTTAAAAACCTATTCTGTCATTCGTATCGAGATGCTTTTTGTCAATGAGGATGTATACATTACTTTTAAGTAGATTTTTCAATTACATTTATTTACTATCAAACATTGGAAAAGTAGAGTGAACTCTCTCAGTGACGCTTCAGTACAGAATATAAACTATTATTTACCTTAATATTTGTATTATAAAAATTAATAATAGTTATAACTGAGGTTTTAAAAAATCATGATTATGACTCTATTTTTCTGTCCTCGTCATTATTTTTCATTCATCTTCGTCGTGAGAAAACAGAATTTATATTATATTAAATTTTATAGATATAAAATTGCACTATTATTTCAGTCTGCAGTAAAATAATTATCATTTCACTGTATAATAACTAAAACTTAAAAATTATGAATTTAACAAACAAATAAAATTATCTTAATTTTTTTTCATCTCCTTCTTGGGAAGAAAAAATAATACAATCTCAAAAATATTTGATTTTAAAGCGGTGGCAGTACAATAATTATTTCAATAAATCTTTAAATCTTTATTCACAACCTTCTAGATTGAGGAATCTTATTCCAGAGAGTAATTTTTACACCAGCTTCGGTGGTGAAATTGTTAAATATTTGGTTAATTTCGCAGACGTTCTTAGAACATTTAATGATATTGTTTTGCAATAATTTGTAAATACCTTTATATTTTTCTTTTTATAAGAGATATAACAATTATATTTTTCTTTTTATAAGAGATATAACAATAATACCAGCCTAACAGCTTGTATCACGAAAATAAAATAACTTTATGTTGCCATTTTAAATAAGAATAATAAAAATTAAAAGTTATTAGTAAAAGAGCTATGCTATAGTTAACACGATTGCTGATCATGATCATCTGAACAGCCTCATCAGCAATGATAAATCATGATTTTCCTTAAACAATCTGATACTTTGCCCGTTCAAAATAGCAACTGGGTTGACATAGATATGACATTCATGATTTTCCATCAGCAATCTAATACTGTCTCGTCAAAAATAGCAATTGCGTTAACATAGATATGACATACCAATATTATTGCATGGATATTATTTTGTAATAGAATAAATAGATAAAATTATCTTTAGCCGTGACTCATTTGTCAAATAATTACCATGATGATAACGAATATTGTTCTAAAATTATATGTCTCAATTTAAAACCTCCCAAAATCAATGAAAACCTAGCAAAAATAGGCTTTATATGAAGCTTATAATTATAAGTCTTATGGCATAATCGAAATTTGCCAAGGTTTTCCATATTTTTCATTGATTTTGATATTATACTTGAAAGCTTTTTACCCAATTATAGAATATAGAGAAATAGATCCGACAGCTATTTTCAAAACTCAATCGATTGTTGAAAGGCCAGTCTGATCTATATGTTTTTGATATCCGTGGATATAGCATTTATTTTCTGGCGTCTTTTGTTTTTTCTTTTAATTTCTTGCAATTACGTCGAATCGTTGACGCTTATTATGGTAGTTATTGTGTTGTAATGCATAATGCATTATTGATAATATCACTATAATGGAAAAGAAAAATAATGCGAATTTGTTTTGAACATTCAGTAAAGAATATAATATTATATTGATTAGAAACAATATTTATCTATCTGAAAAAAAAAGCATTATACAAAACAGAAATTGATAATCTCGCATCTGCCACAATAATCCACCACCACCACAACTGTTTAAGATCAATTTCTTAAATTTCGTGTTGTACCAGTTTTATGCTTTTTTAGCTAAAGTCGACTTAATGTCAAATATTTAAAAAAAAAATTGCATATTGTTAGGAATATTAATTATATATTATAAATTCAAGTCAAAGGACAGTTTGGGTTTTCTGTTAAAAAAAAAAAATTGTGGAAAGCTCAATTCTCCTATTCTAATTTGTTTTTATTGTGGTGCGATATCATTGTAGGTTATAAGAGGTAAATTCCCTTAAATACATTAATAAAAGTAAAGTGACGTGTATGGATACATTCATAATATTATGATTCAGGAGTGATAAAGTCCTCAAAAGTTGATAAAGAATCAACAAAGATACATAAAGACACATCAAATTTGCATTTCATATCTGTTAAAGCGACACGTTGGACTAATAAATCTGTTAGTTTATAATGATAACAGTGTTGAAGAATGTGATAACTATATATCATAACGTGATAACTGTGATATACGTCTTTAAGAATGCTGTCATAACTTCACACATTTAATAATCACCTAGGTATAATCGTCATTAGAACAAAACTAATATGTCAAAACTCTTAATCCTTATACAACATAAAGAAAAGCGTGAGAAAGCCTAGATTACTACGATACAAGTTCACAATTTTAACCCCTTATCTGCGATTTTTATCGATACTTTGCACCGTTTATCAAATTCTTATAAAAATTTGGCTAATTTTCATAGCTATGGAAATCGTTCTTCAGCGATATAGCACATATGTGTCGAGTTATGATAAAGATAATGCAACACCTTTCATTTAAACCTGGGGCCTGGTTTTCGAAAGTATCTTATGACTAAGACGTGTCTTACGATGGTCTTATGACAGGTTATAGTCGTAAGATATGTTTTCGAAAGTGTCTTAAGTTACGATATATCATAACTTTTATCATAATCTTAAGACACCTCGCGACATGACTTAAGATCATCACAAAAGTTATGATGGTTTTATATTCAACGTAAAGCTTCGATATCACATTGAGAAGAGAATATGGCTACTTTTTACATGCACATTCGACAACGAACTGAACACGTACGCCGAAACACAGTATTTCGAGGCAGAAATAATCCACTAAATTATATGGATGATGAAGAAATAGTATGTAGATATATAAACTTTCACGTCCATTGATACTAGGTTTATGTAGAATGTTCCAAACGGACCTAGCAAGGCCATCAGGCCATTATCTTGTGTTTTATTCCAAGTCATGGTGTTATGCCACAGGTACTTTCAGATGGTCAATGCTGATGTTCGTAACATATCCAGACCAAGTGTATCTCAAATAACACGTGTTGTAACTGTTTGTTCCAAGGGGGTTTGCAATATCTACATTCAGATGTTAACTGACCTAGCAGGAATTAGGCACATTGAGAGAGGTTTTTAATAAAATATAAACTTTTTAAGTGTAGTCGGTGCCATTGGCACATTCGCATAAAATTATAAATGAATAAACTAAATTCAAACAATTAATGATCCACTACGATTTTAAATTCCTTTAATATAAAATTTAACGTTAATATATTCAAAAAATTATATTTTTTTTAATTGTTACATTTTTATATTAAATTTATCCCTTTTTAATCATTATTAAAATGAATAGGTCTACAACTACCTTCACTTATGACAGTCTTAAGATCATTTTAGTTATGACCATCGTAAAACAGCTTTGATTTACACCCTATTACATATCATAAGATGGTCATAAGATAGTCATAAAATGTGTCCTAAGATACATCTTAAGACATATCTTACGATACTTTCGAAAACCAGGCCCCAGGCAATTAGAAAATCGAAATATAGTATAAACATTTCAATTTTATCTTTGAAGAACGTTATCATATCGCATATTTGAACGCTTTATCTGAAGATATATTGGAGTATTAAGCAAATATACTTGTAGATGGAGAACAAATATTTCGTTCAATAATTATTTTGATTTCAAAATTATCATGAAGAAATTTTGTACTATTTTCAGAGGATGCTTTTATAAAGAAAATGTTGTGATAAAATTAACTAATATGTACATTATTAATACATTATATAGTAATTTGTTTTGGTACATTAATTCATAACATAAAGAGTTATGCATATATGTACACTTATATGAATTTAATATGTTCAGCTCAGAATTCGAAAAGAAAATTACAAATATTTAGGATCATTCTGATATTATTATCTAATTTATGTAATATTTAAAATAAAAATTCACTTTCGTCAGAAAAGTAATTTTTATGATATTTACAAATGAATGCAAGTCAATAGTCAAAATGTAAATTTGATGGTATTTGATAAAATTTATAATGAAACACAAAAACACATTATTTGATTAACTTGACAAAATAGCTATATCAAATTCAAATTTACAATGTAATTTAACACATTTGATGAGATTTACAATTTAACCACATTTCAACAAATTTACAATGTTACCACATTTCATAAAATTTACAATGTAACCACATTTCATACAATTAACAACTTAACCACATTTCATAAAATTTACAATTTAACCACAGTTGGTAAAATTGACATAGTAATCACATTTGATAAAATTTACATTGTAACCACATTCCATACAATGTAACCCGGTGTGATATAACTTACAATGTATCACACTTGATAAAATTTATATTTTCATATTTACACATTTACACACATAATTTGATACAATTTACAATATAACCACAGTTGATAAAATCTACATTTTAATAATATTTACACAACCACATAATATAACATTACAGACATTTGATAAAATTAACAATATAACTTTAAATGCTTGTACATGCATATAAAATAAAACACTTTTACAATATAAAAAATGTTACTATGGATATTCAAAACTAACAATAATAATGACATTCTTTTATGAATAAAACAAGATGGTAGAAAATTTTTCACAATTCCTTCATTTGGTATTTGCTGTGTTTAACTCCATTATCATCAGTAAGAGAGAGAAATTCTGAGAGAAAAGGAAGTTATTTATTGATTTGTTCATTTCCTTTGTTAGATTTCTACTAAACTATTGTTGACAAATTATTCATCCCGTCTGTACACAGTCATATCGTACAATATGTTTATTTTTATATTCTGTTATACAATTTTTCAATTGATTTGAGATTTCAGACTGTTTTGTAATAAGACTACTGAAGTTAAATATGGTATGATTCTTCATTTTGGATCCACATTTTAAATGCACAGAACCAAAATGTTTGAGGTCTCTTTTGATCTGATTTCATTAACCTCTTTTTTTTGTACCTAAATTTTTCTTATAAAATTACCCCTTTCTAATTTTTTCTTGCGACATTCTTTTGGGTTAACTATTTTCTAGTGATTGGTTGGAATAAAAATACAGCTATTTTTAGTAATCCATTCATAAAACTCAAAACCACACAATTTTCTGAATCACTAATTTCTTTCACTTTTTAAAACTTCAAAATATTTAAATCTGAATTTTTCAAAAATGAAACAATTTCCTCAGGTTAGATTTTTAAATGTTGTTGACATATTTTTAAAATAGCCAGCGGCCATTATACCGCAGATGCAATATTTTTCATAGTTATTTACAATTTAGCTATGTTATTTTAATGGATTCTCTTTATTTTGAGCCAATAGACATGCATTCATACGAGAGCATCATTATCATCTCTTAGAACGAATAGCTTTAATTAGGCGCACCATTATCCAAAATGGCGGAAAATTTAAGAAAATATTATTTCGATCAAATTAGATTTGAAAATAATAAGCTGACCTTTGATCAATATGAAAAACACAACATAAAAACAAATTGCCTCAATTCATATAATAATGTGAGATTAAAAACGACATGGTATTCACTTAAACAAATGTTTGGTAAACTTTCTAACTCAGATGAGTTGAATGGGTCTTTAACGAAGGGAGTGCTTCAAAAACTCTTGAGAAACTCTTTACAAGGTAGTATTTGAACAGGAGGTTCGTTAGACAACTCTTTCAAACCGAGTCGAGTGCTTTTCATATGTCGTCAATTACAGGCAAATATAAGGCTAAGTTTGGAAATGAAAATTTGAAATGAGATCTTCAATGAGAACGTTCGATTTCGCTTGTTAAATTCACATAACGTGTAATTGAGCCTGGGTCGGGTAGAGAACTAAATTAATATTTGAGCAAACATCTAACAATATAGCTCATAAAGCATCAAGGCTAATGGAAGGTTTTCTTCTAAAGGTTTGGTCAAGTAGGTTTGTATAGGTTGGAGTAATGATATGTAATTTATCCTATAAAAGTGTGTACATTTGTACAAACCTATCTGTGAAAGGGTTCTTATGCTCTCTCTTGTTCCAACACTTGAATCAATTTGATTGAAATTGACAAATGAAGATAAGCAACGATTTGATTGGCATATATCTCATATCATATCAGACCACACAGTGGTTTTATTAAATGGAAAATAACACTTAGTTTTCAATCAATTCAATTTTTGACCAAACTTTCTTGAAAAGCTAAAATTAAAAACTTTTTAGTCATGGGTTGATGGATTCCAGATATTTTTATTATTCTGAATATTTGTTCTTGGTTAAAGTATACGGATAAATCAATTGGTACTGTTACAATTCCAAATTTCAGTCAGATATCCATGGTTCTTGCAATTCCCCATAACTAACCGTTTTATGACGTCACTATCTCAAAACCTGCTTATTATAATAAAAAGAATATGAAGTGAACGATATGGACCATATACAATGAACTAAAATGTTATGAATATTAAATACGTTATAATATTATCTATCTCACACCTGTTCTAATAAATACAACAACAAATCTTGATCCTTTATATCTCTTTATTGAAAAATCTTGTTTAGAGATTAAATATTCTCTAGTTATCAGTTGTTAGAAATATTGCCCTGTTTTACAGTGCGCAAAGATATTTTGTGGAAGGGCAGGGGTTTAATTATGTTCATTCTGGAACAACATGAAACATTGTGATATATTGTTTGTAATTTTGGTGGGGTGGATGATTTTTTTGTGTTTCTCTGTTATACTGACTTACTCATCACCATCCAACCCCTCAATCCATTTGTTAAAATTGCATTCTGGATGGATAACAACAATATGCCAAATCATCCTGATATCAACAACAACCTAATCTGCGATATCAGCTTACTGGAAGCGGGCGTTAACTTGTCATCTACCCTACCACAACCTATTGGTCAAATCAAAACCAATTCTAGAAATTTGTAATCGACGTGATAGCCCATTGACATAGTATTTACCCTCTGTCATCTCGCGGATATGAGTTTGTCACCTCGAAGGATTACCCTTGTCAATCTAAGATATCCCATAAAGAAAGTTCGGCGATAAAAAGAAATTAATAACATATTCTAACGTAGATTATATTTTTATTTTAATTTATCATATTATTCACACCAATCTGAGTTTTTTTCCCTCCTTTGAAAGCCGACATATATATTTTTTCACATAATGGTTCTACCTTAAAATTCCTAAAGGCGAAAATTTTGATCCTTTAGAAATTACTAATCGGTAAACTACTAAGAATAGAGATTTGTATAAAAATATATCTTTTTATGGATAATAATTCCTTTTTAATAACTATGAGTTTATATAAAGTTCAAACGATTCTTGAAGAAATCCGAACACGTGTCCCCTTGTGAATTTCTTAAGATGTCTGTCCACATGAAATGTTTAAAATGCTGTATAAAATCCATTCTGGTCATCACTTGTCGTAAGTTTCTGCAGCATCCGATGTCAACCTTTTTTGAAGCATTTTTATTAAGAAAAGCAACATTTAAATTTCAATCACGGGTTTTAAGGCCAAAAGCTTTTGTCAGAATGTCACAATCAAAAGGATGATCGCTTCGTAATCATTTTCATAAATTTGATTGGTTCAGTATTGGTTTCAATAATTAGATCAACCAATCAACATTCTCTGTATACTGTTTTTTTTTCTTTCTCAGAATTTTATCAATATTGCATTTTCAATGCGTTAAACAGTTAGGTGATTTTAAAACAAAGCGATTTGAAGGGGTCAAATATATTGGTTTATAACAAAGACTGGGAAATGGACACTTAAATTAGATACATGCCTCTCAATTAAAACTCTACATAATTTTGAATGGAGAGTCATTGAATGGGATCGATGGTAACCATTTTACAAATCTTCTAGTCACGTAGATGTGACGGAACGGTGATTAGAACACACCACTTGAACATGGAGAAACATGTTCGAAAACTGTATCGGTGTAAACGGTGCAAACCCAAATTAATCTCGAACGACAAAACCATGTTTATCAATCGTGGTATGAATATAAATTAGGTTTGGAATAAGTCTGTTACAATTCTATGATTCCTGTTATTAAGTCGTTTCTTAGTCAGACTAGTTGCAGCCTAATTAATCTTATTGTCAATTACGTTTAATATACTTCCACTTAAAACTCGAATGCTATTTCGCTTCCATTAACTATAATTCGCAATCGATGTCAAACTCTTTATCGTCTCACTCTCGACAAATATTTTCCTATGGCCTGAAACCATGTTTGTTTAACTCTACGACTCTTCACTCTGCCTGTATTGCTAGTTTTTCTAACTAATTTCCAAACTATTTTATCCATTCTATGTACATATGCAGTGTTTAGAGTAGGTTGTTTTCATACCAAATAGAGTTGGATACAAACTGTTAATGATTCTATAAATAATTGGAATTAAATATAATTGTTATTGGCGAGAAAACGTTTAACTTGTTCCTCGGTTTTTCTAAGCTAGGATTAAACGTTTGATTATAAACTATATATACTGAAGCTTTTATAACAAAATTATTTCTTAAATTCAAAGAACTCAATAAATATCTACAGATTTCCACCTAGTCAATGTAAATTGTTGAAGCGTTGTGTAAAAAAAGAATAAATTCACAAGAAATTCTATTGCTAAAATTGTTTGACAATAAGATTTCGTGTACAACTCCGCTTGAAATTCTATTTTCATATCATTCCATTTCATTTTAAGTTTTATTTTATTCATATGTACAAGAAAAAGCGACAATCCATCTTTAAACAATCATTTACAATATTTAGAAAACTTACAAAATACAATAATCATCGAACTAAATAACATTTTGCATTATTATAGACAAATTTTTGATATTAATTCGCTCGCCAATGAAAATAGATTTTCTTTAAAAAATTAGAAATATATAATTGAAAGTAACCAATTAGGATTAGGTATCACGAACTAAACGCTGATTTATTTTTTAATTTAATTATATTAATAGATAATTACATTTTTTCATCAATATACTATACATTATCTTTATAATTAATCACGCCTTCTAACATCAAAATTATCATTAACAATTATACTATGATTAGTACAAGAACTAGTTAGTTCGTTTTTTAAATGTTCAATATTTTTTTAAAACATCTCTGATTTGTATTTCTAAGGTTAAATTAGCATAGCATAGTGAATTAATAAATTTGTATAATATGTTGAAGTACAAGAAGTACAAGTTCAAAATACTGTCGTTCCCGTATTTCATTCAAAATAATGCTCAGAACACTTTGTACGTGACAATTTATTTTAAAATTATATAGATTTTTTGTATTTCTGGAAGAAATATTTGACCGACATTAAACTATAATAGCACAGAGAGAGATGTATATATTCATCAAAATAGACTAGGGGAATGAATACATTCAAACCGAAAGAAAAACATATTCAAAATAGATGAATGACTACATTCGAGACATAACTAGGAACATGACGCAATATTTAATTGGTTATTAAATATGATATACATCCCACTGAGATAATCATAATAACTTAACTATCAAAGACTGACCGCGTGTCAATATTGCCCTCTTAATTATACTAATTAATAAATTATTTGCAATTGACGCTAACAATATTGCACCTAGTTACTGTATATATTCTTGGTTTTTTTTATTCTTTTTTTTTATATAAAAGTTTATTTTCACTTTTCACTGGTTTGGTTATATTAATGTTTTTTTTTTAATTGTTTTATATTTTTTAATTCATTCATTAATTTTTAATCATTCTTTGAAAATTACCAAGTTCATGAAATGAATAATATTTTTTAATAGCATAATATTTTTTCTTTGCAGGTTACATAGTCAAGAACGAAAAAGTCAAATGCACCGAATGGGTGGAGCTAATACCTCGCATGATGATCTTATGACGTCACCTTCGGATGACGATGATGATTTGGATGATATAGACTGTCTTAGTGATTCAAGAAGTGAAACTAGCACACCTTCAACGAGCACAGAACATCAAGACGTAGTACACGCAACCTGATGATGCAGTTTCAGAAATATTTTTCTTGGAGAATCACAAGCTTTGATCATATTCAGGTATCGTGTGCTTTTCTCGTCTGCACTGATGAAATATTTCGGAATCACAAACAATTTTGAAAGACACATTGTGTGAATTGTGAACTACGTCAGAGAATTGTGTGTATATGTATAATTGTAGGACAAAGTGCTAATTTATTCATTTTTCTTGAATAATACTGAAAAAGAAACTATTTACTATGAACGTTCGTAGGTACTGCAATCTATTGTGCAGACAAAATGGTGTAAATTGCTGTGCAAAATATTTTGTGACGTCATTGATTTTAGTGTAAATATTAAGAAACATGAACAAAAAGTGAAACGTCATGTAAACAAACGTGAATCGAGCATAATTGTTAATAGTTTACAGATCTAATTTATATAGAAGTATATATAACATTTGTCATTACCCTTTAAAACCTTTGTTTGTCTTCTAGGACAAAATGTGATACGGACATAATATATTCAAATATCGAGAGGTCTCTGTGAGGCTTCAATTCGATTTAGTGAGTGTGACAGATAGACTATTTCTGTTTATTTCTTAATTTAAGTACTTTAATAGATATTTTTTTGATGTTTCACACAAGTAGTGCTTTGTATACACACTTTTAGAAATGTTGATATTGCACCAAAAGAGAAGAGGAAATCCAGTATTTGAAATCCAATCAAAATGTCCCACTATCTTCAGCCCTTGCTTTGCTTTGTACCTGGTCAGACAAATTAGCATATTTCATATAAGCCATTCAACATTGAAAAATTGTAACAAATGCAAAGTTAATGGAATACATTTAATGGCTTTTGTATAAGACATGCTTAAGAGCCTATTATTCTCTGTTGTTCTAAAATTCTTGAGTAAATTGCTTTAGTGTTTTGATGTATGTTATAAATCTGAATATTTCTTCAGTTTTGTTATTAAAATATGTTATCAAAATTTATATTATTGTTTGTCTTGTTATCCCCGTAATTGTTTGAAGTTATTGTGTATTGATTAAGTTCCAACTTATCGGTTGGCAATTGGCATTATCATATTGCCTTGGGTGTGCGGTTTAGATATTGCCGTGTGGTTTTCGTTATGACATTGGATTGAGTCTATAGTTATGGAGAGAAGAGTGTAGAGTCATCTTGAAATTTGCATAAATACCACATTAAATTCGGTTCGTTCGACATCGGTAGGTGAATCGCATTGATTGGGATATCCTACTCAATTTGTTATTCACCAATAGGAATGGAGTTTTATATCGCACTGCCTTGGGTTCGTTGTAATGTATAGTTTTTTGGTCGTTTGAGGTGATCTTGTTTCAGTTATGATCTTTAATTAGGTCTGCCATAAATAAGATTACAATGCATAGACTATATTCTTGTGTATTTTGACTGAAAATCATTTAGTTTCATGCATTGTTAGTACACCCATAAGAATACAGACATAATTTAGGGACAATATTTCCGTTATGACATTGAAAAAAAGTGTGATCACGATAATCTGATGTTTTTGAGAAGGTGATCTGATTTTTTAAATGGGTGATTTGAATGACATACATTTAACTGTTCATATATTGAATTTGGTTGATTTTCCATCTGGACAATGATGAAGAACTGTGTTAATACACATAATGACATTATAAGACATTTTGTAATGTAACAGACATATATTTCAGTATTCTTATAACTTCCTCTGTTAATTATCAGAATCTGTGGTGTATTTTGGGTTAACGGAAGTGTGTTAATAGACTATATTTCTAAACAAATAATCCGGCTGTAAGCCAAGCAATTAGTAAGAAGGCACATGCGTTTCTATTTTCCTATCTGTATCAGAATCTAGACTAGAAGAAATAAGCCCACCTTTCAAACTTTGTGTGGTCTTGTGTCGTATATGAAATCTTAGAAATAAACCTATTAGAAAGCAATAATAGACACACCAGACTCGTTAGATTCCTGTAGATTTCTCTGTAGACTATCAGGAAGAAATGGAGAGATGCCATAAGTTTTGAGATAAGACTGATCGCTCTATTAACGAATGCCATAATCACAGAAAATAGTTTTGGCGTCGTCATCATCTGAACAATTTGTTTTGAAGCATACAGTCATTATATTGGATTTCAATATCTTCGTACTGTAAAAAGACTGAAAGCGGAAGATGATTAATAGGTATTGTACGGGGGTTTTCTAAGACTTATATGTTCATGGAGGATTGGAATAGCGTCAATTTGAAACATTTCAATATTCAAGCAGGCATCTGTGGTTCCAGCAATTCCATTTAATCTTAAGCGAAGTATGTTTGAATGTCATCAACCACTTATTTTATTGGAATAGTTTAAATTGGTGTTATACGTTTAACTTGTACACATATTGTTTTTTAGAAAACCTCTTTATAATTCGTCAAGTTTTATTTCCAAACAACAAACCAATTGCTATTATTTTAAAGTTTTCATAATCTCATAGACCCAATACGAGATCTACAATTTTTCTGAATCCAATGCAATGTAAATAGGGCCTATTAGTTTTCTGAACCTGGATAAATCCCATTTTGTGACCCACTTAAATGGCAGCAAATGTAAATTATTGGAACGTGAATGAAATCACAGAAAGACTATTGAAATGATATACTCGTTTAAAAGGATATTTGAATAAACTTCAAATGTATTAAAAATCCAGTGACACGATAATTGAAAATTTCGAGAGTAGATAATCATATTATACCCATACCATTAAAATAACATTGAATTAGAATAGAAGAGCTCACTTCAATTTATGTTGTTCAGTTTTAAATACATTATGTATTTCCTACAACCGTACTATTTTACGGTATAATGCGTAGTAATTTCACGCCGTTTGGATCCATTATGAACAACATAGTCCCTTTGTGTGTACTTTCCCATATTTTCATATTTATATAGATATCACTTTCGTACGTTATTAGCTTTGTAAAACACACTACAACTATAAACCTCTCGTAAACCTCATTAAAACATGTCAACCTCTTTCATCCACAAGTCCAGTTCGGCGGGAAGATTTTTTCATCTTGTCAGGTGTCAGAATTTTCAATGCAGACGACAAATTAATACAGTCAGGGTGTATTCAATTGTCAATAAACACCGAATCATTTCCCCGACTCCCTTTTCTTCTCGTGCTCGGCAGGCGAGAAAAAAGTTCTATTCAAGAAGCTCAATCGTTTAGTTGGAGTGTTTGTTCTCGAGCTCGCAAACCCTCTGATATTATCTCGCCTTAACCGACCCCATCCCGCTTCAGCCATTCTAAACACAATGAGCGTAAAATACTATAAAATGCTCCAAATTAATTAAGTGCCCAGGGTCCATTCTAGCAGAAAATGTATTACTCAGTAGTGGACAATAGAATGACCACAGGGTTACAACTGGTGGTCAGTTGCCCTGCAGGAAATTGGTCAGTAACATTGGTCAAATAGACAGTGCAACACTAATATTTACAACAGAGTATGAAATAGGTTTTTACACTTTAGACTAATTGTAGAGGACGATCTAATGTAAAAGAAATACACTATTCATTGTCATCTATTGTTATTAAGTAATATGCGAGTCTAACTTTGTTACCATCACGATGATTATAGCAATTTTTGTATGGATGGCTAGTAACCCCCTGATGGCCGGATGTGTCAAACTTGGTCATGTTGTGATAGGCGGAAGAATCGATGACATGTACGGGTGACATTTAGCCAAGGTGGGAAACAATACTATATAGATAAATACTTATCATCTCACAGTAGGAATTAATAGCATAATAGACCCGAGCTGTCGACAACATAGTTACATTATGACCACGAGTTGACTGTACGTTGTGGTAACCCTAGGGTTAAAACGTTGACATTACGATATCAAATTATATATAATCATTATTCAGTTAGCTAATTCAACAAAAATTGAAACGATCTTCTACGACACATATCAAAATTACGCATTCCACAACTACCATGTAACATTTACACTGGAGAATTTTCCACGATTACAGTGGTTCGTTGATAGGTTTGCAGTGGCACGGGGGTATGTTTACAGTGGTACGTTTTACATTTTACGTGACAACGTTTACAGGTGGTAGCCTAAAATGGTATAATTAATGTCGAACCTTTCGGTTTTATGGCATGCGTATTCATGAACAATTTCCACCCCAGTTGACCAATATAGTCGTGTTATCTGACTTCTTCTTCTCCTCAAATCGTGTTGAAATATTAATATTATAAATACAAACTGAAACATTTAGTTTATCAAATTCAATCATTATTGCGAAGACAGATTTTCTTGATAGAAATATTACTGATTATTTAAACGAAAATTCAGTTTAAAAACCTTAAGCTTAAGATATACGAAACTTTTCGATTAATAAATTTTAATCTAACGAAGTTTCTCGAAAGTATAAGTTGCAAGTTCGCGAGGTTTCATAAAGGTCTCACTTTTAAAACTTACTTAATTAACCGATCGAAGACGATAAATGGCGTTTACAGGTTTTAATTTGACGTGTAAAATTGAAAATCGTGTACTGAATTGTTACCAATACGAATCACCACTGACCTAATACATTAATTACATGATTGGAATAAAAGGTCTCTAGATCTCGCCTTAGTTTTATATCAGACTTATAAAATCTTAAGTGTACGAAATGCGCCTTAGATCCATTTCGGCCAAACTAAATTGAAAAATGTATAAATAAGTAAGTACAGTGTTAAATTTGTTAGGCTTCTAAAAGTTTTAAGCTGTATGCTGACGAACGAATCAAACGTAAACAATCAAATCGTCAAACTAATTGAGTTTATATGACTCAACGTTTTCAAATTCCACTCTTCTGATATGAAGGAGGTTTTAATCTTGTGAGGTAAAACGATTTGTTCTTCAATGTCAAGAGGAAGAAAAGTAATTGCGATCATTAGCATTAAGATGGTAATCCTGGAAGGCAAATAAAGTCGCTGTTGCTTGTTCTGTGTTTAGATACAGTGACACTATGCGAGACAAGTTAAGCTGGTTTAGAACACTATACGATCAACTAATGACTCTTGGTGTAAAAAGACGAGTTTCAGATTTCAATTAAGCCGTGAATGTTTAATCCTTGTCGATAAGGCACTCGACGAAATTCGATGCCAAACATTATCTTTAGCTGATTTCCTCAAGAAGGTTGGGAAACGTCGTCATCTCACTTTTCCAAACTAAGCTGTTTACACTAACGCTTGATGGCTTAATACTTCCGTCAGCCATTGGTAAAACCTAATTCTTGTTCATTACTAATTGCTATATTGAATCGTTTACTTCAATCCGAAACCAACAATTTCCTTTTACAATACTGCGTGTCTGGAGGCAAAATCACTGTCGATTATTGAAACATTTGCAATTTGAAGACGACAAGGATAAAGAGTTGACTAGATCGTTTCAAAATACCACATTAGATCGAGCTGGTAACTAGGAATTAACTTGGCTATTTTATAACGTATCAAGACAACAGCTCAAATTGCTGGCAAATTTTCCCCGTGGTATCATATTGAAAGGAAAGAAATTTCTTTAAAAGCTGCAATCACACTCCTTATTTAGTGTTAATAATTTTCTATCTCATCATAGCTATTAAATGGTGATGTTTGGAACCAGACATTATTGGAATCATTCCTGAAACATTACAAAGAACCGGAATCATTATACACTGTACTCATATTCGCTTTCAGATGTTATCAGATGTATAATTTGCTTTATTCGTTTTCGCATGGTTTCTTCTATGTAGATCTTAATGGTAGATCTAGAATTGATTTTTACTGCAATTGCTTAAGCTAGTGTACAAAAGGCATATTTATTGTAGCAAGGAAGTGACAAGATTTTGTCGTAAATCGGTAAGATAACACCTCGTCCTGAACCAAATATGTTTTAAATGTTTAACGCTTGTTATGTAATAAATAAAACAAACCATTAAAAGCATCGCATAATATTCAGCGCAAGTGAGCATATTAAACAGAAAGATATTTGCAAGAAACTTGTTAAACAAACAGAACAGATGTGATAGAAAACTGCTTTCAGCAAAATCCAGTTTCTTTTATCCATAATTTGACTCTTTAATAACACAGAGAACAGTTTCTAAAGCCATCTAACCAGTCTTTAAGCTTGATGTAGAAAATTTGGTTACAAGGCATTATGAGAAGGCATTGAAGCGTTATTGTGATTACCAATGTCGTTAGTTCAATGCGTAGGTAATTGACGGTGCGATCGTCTCAATTCAATTCAGTAGGAATCTTTCTACTGAGGAAACCAGGCGAAGCTAATATGTTTTAAAGATCACTGTGGAAAGAAAAACTATCTCCTGAAGCTGTAAGACTCTAGACACCTTCCTAATCAGAAGAGTAAACTAAGGGAAGATAATCAGGTTTTCACTTCTCGAGTTTGTTCATTATTTATATACAAAGTTAGCTTGATCTGATATCAAATAAATTGAAAGTTAAAGGATCTTTACCTCTTTACGAGTTTATTTCTTACGAGTAGAGTTCGATTGGCGAGTTCTGAACAGGTTTCGAGTGTTCAAATCCTGACTGCAAAAGACGGAATGAAACCTGATAGTTTATTGTCATATTCAAGTTTAAACTTTTATTCCGTTCTTTGTGCCTTTTGTTTCCACACAGAATGATACAACCTGTTCTGAATTGTGCTCTATTTTGTCGAAATTGAGGTGGATTCCATGAATTCCGAACGCGAAGAACTCAAGCGCACCCAAGGTTGGATACGGGCATACTTAATTAACATCAGCGACTCTCTTTGTAATGTGATTGCTAACGATTACTGGATGGTTCTGTGAAGAGCAATACTGGCCACAAATACAGGAACGATAGGCCTACAAGAAATCGCCGGTCTGTATATGTCAGATATATATCCATGAGGAACAATTTTCAACATCAATCCAATTTGTATACTGAAAGAGTATCAATATCGAGTTGTCCATAGATTTCCAATTTCAGACACATAATATCAATTTTAAGGCCCGAGTACTACTGACTTAGACGCCATCATGCTGTGCGCAGTGAAAAAAAATACCGTTTAAATATATTAATGGTGGGTGTTCTTTTGTGTATTGAATATAAGCATAAAAAGTACAATTGTCCAATATGAAAAAGCTCACTTTAAAATTTAGACAAATAAAGTTAAAACAGCATATTCTCCACTTTTTTAAGTTTCAAATCTTTTTTAATGTTTAGGGGTAGGAGTCTACACCGGCTTTGTGGAGTTTACTTCTCCTTTTTTACATTAAAGTCTACTCCTTCATATCGTCAATATACAAATAAAGAAACCAAGTACTGACGATCCGAACCGCAAAACGAAACTCGAAATCCAAAAAGACATTTTGACGAAACATAGGTAACAGCTTAAGAACTTTTCATATGAGGAATTATATCAATCATACATGAGTAAGTATATCATAATGAAAAGTGGTATCAGGTGTCTAGAAGAGTAAGCATACCCTGCCTGGCGCCACACCCGTCCTAGCTGTTAAACATCCACAAAACTACAAAACAAAAACGTGAAAAAGCGTCGGATGAAACAAACATGACTCGACGACAAATTTACACAAACTCAATCCGTACGCTATCAATCAACGAGGAACCATATTATCAGAAGGGCAAGCAAATACTGCCTAGAACACCACCAGTAATAGCTGCTTAATATTTAAGATAGAGGGAGGCACAACAAGAGTAGTGTCTAGATAAATTATAAAAATAAGGTGACAACTCGACAGTTTCGTGAGGATAACTTAAAAAGAATCGTTTAGCAAAAGCATTTGCAGTCATAACACAAACAGATGATTTGTATTGATAAATCAATTTTTGATGGCGGTCTTAAAATTTCCTAAGAGAGCTTTAGTTAGAGTCGGTTTTAGTTCACATCTTTGTAGTAGACTAACACACTACAACTTAAAGACAGAAGCATAAAATCGCGTCAAATAAAATTGGTGACCAGACGACAAATGTTAAAAGTTCAAGGGACGTAACTGATGAAAATATCCAATTTCTACAATTAAGGGACGTAACTGATCATAATAATTGCAATGTTATGATAATAAAAGGGGGGTGGCTGAGTACGTCCGAATAAATGAGAACAATTCAATGACGAAAAGTGTTACCGGTGAGAAGAAGGGTCAACAAATACTATCTAGAACAACACCGGTAATAGTTGTTTAATATTGAAGATAAAATAGGTAGGCAAAACAATTAGTAGTGTCATGTAAAATTAGAACAAAAGGTGAGTAATTTCGTGAAGACAGGTTTAAAAAAAAAAAAAAAATGAATCGTTAAGCAAAAACATCTGTAATTATAGCAGAAACAGATATTGTACAAAGTGTTGTTAAAATTAAAAAGTATCCCCGTGTGTTGGAAGCAAATTCGTAACCAAAATACCAAAATTAGGCTTTGGTCACTCATTCGTACGTAAGCCTGGTATTTTGGTTACGAATAATTTGCTTCCAACAAAGCCTAACAGTGCATATCCAGTACGTTGGTTCTAATCGTTCAAAGTACCATTCAATAACCGTCAGTCAGACAGGAATCGATCCAAAGACAATTATCGTATCATATAAGTATAATACAAGTATATAGAAAATCAAATATATAAACAACTAATAATACTGACACTTTATCGATATGTGAACCAAGTTTTTTTCTACGTTTATATCATATACATGTAAAGGTTAATGGTGGATTCCTCGATAATTTTAGGTTTGTGTTAGATATTTTCGCACAAACTGTTTTTATTTCTAATTTCTGTGGAACAAATGATATTACTCTGCAATTGGGTTTGTCAACTCGGACGCTGTCAATCTACAATATTGGTAATTTTGCAAGTGATGTTGACCTATATAGTAGTGGCGGGTGTCGCTCGCGAAGCAGTCATGCTTATTCTTTTCGAAACACCTGATTGGTATTACTATACAACTATTACTCTCGATTTTGGTATGTTAATGGATGCGATATTTATTATTAGAATTTTTTTTGCTTGTACGGATTTTTATATCATAAAAAAATTAATTTTCATGTGGCATTCTTGTATGTTCTGATTGGCGTCAGTAGAAAAGTTAACCTGTGAAGAGTCCCCTCCTCTCTAGTATTAGGGTGAATTGAGACGAGTCTCAATGAAAGCACTGGCCTAGGTCACAGAGTAATTGATATTGATTATAATGTGAAAAATAAGCTGTTAGTAATGAATACTGAATTAAAAAATCAAACACACATATCCACTCAAGTAGATACAAAAAAATAGTACTGTATATACTGGTACCAGACCTAAATTTTATCTGAAATGTATTTCCTGAAATATAACTTAGAAATTAATTAATGTATTAAATTATCATGATAAAATATCGGCTTCTAGGATAAGGGGGCAAGTCTTCCGTGAACGAGAAAATTGCTCAAATTTTGGTTTCTTTTGTAAGCTACAACTAAACGTTTTGTAAATACATGGGGAAATTCATTTTGTAGTTGAGAATAATGACGTTTGACTATTATGGAGGCGTTGGTAGCTGTAGAATTAAATTTCGTTACAAAGGGGATCATCTGATTATCATGTTGAATATTTAGTCCATTTGGCATTACAGTCTGTAGTTGGTCGATCCAGTAACTTTCGCGTTGTAGACGTCTAAGCTTAGGTTTGATACTTGGTGACGATGGAACTGCTTCTATCGGCATGATGAGAAGGTCATCAATGGAATGATCGGGAAGGTTAAAATGATTCGCAATTGGTCTATCTTTGGCATGCACTATATCATAGCGATGCCCATTAAATCGCGTTCGGAGCGCGTTTTGAGTCTCGCCAACATACTGTAAATCGCATTTTTTACAAGAAATTAGGTATATGATATTCTGATCTCCGCAAGAAAGTTGGTTATTCATCGCAAATACTTTTCCGTTTCTTTTATTTTTGAAAAAATGAGTAGTATGTATGTGTTCACACGTGCGACACGTAGAACCTCCACATGGAAATGAACCGAATCCAATAAAAGGGGGAGGGGGGTCATTTATTTTTAAAATATCTGAAAGCGTATCGTTTTTAATTTTCCGAAGAAATCGTTTGGAATAGCCCCTCTCCCTTAATTTGTCAAAAACTAGTTTACATGCGGATTCAAAATGGCATGTTGAGTACAAATTCTATAAAATCGTAGAATTTGTGATTTAATTATTCCAAAAAATGTGTGCTTCGGATGGAACGAGCTTTTGAATAAAAGTTGGTGTGTATCGGTTTCCTTGAAATATACTTTGATATCTAATTTTTTACTTGAAAGAAAGTCATCGCCTTTGAACACCGTAGTGTCCAAGAAATCCATGCTGTATTCGCTAATATTTGCTGTCAATTTCACAGAAGGGTGGTGGTTATTTAAAATTTCGAAATATTCCCAAAATTGTTCTAGAGTATCTGACCAAATGATAAAAATATCGTCAAGAAATCTTCCATAAAATAAAGGTTCAAACGGTGAGATGTTTGCTATCTCCCTCTCCCACTCAGCCATAAAAATGTTCGCATAACTAGGGGCAAATCGTTTGCCCATAGCCGTTCCAGATGTTTGTAAATAAATTTTTCCATTAAAAAAGAAGTCATTACGCGTTAAACATAGTTCAAGTAAATCTAAAATCTCTTTATCGGGTCGATCAAATTATATATAATCATTATTCAGTTAGCTAATTCAACAAAAATTGAAACGATCTTCTACGACACATATCAAAATTACGCATTCCACAACTACCACGTAACATTTACACTGGAGTATTTTCCACGATTACAGTGGTTCGTTGATAGGTTTGCTGTGGCACGGGGGTATGTATACAGTGGTATGTGGGTACAATTTTACGTGACAACGTTTACAGGTGGTAGCCTAAGATGGTGCACTTAGGGTTTTAATCTAACGAAGTTTCTCGAAAGTATAAGTTGCAAGTTTGCGAGGTTTCATAAAGGTCTCTCTTTTAAAACTTAATTAACCGATCGGAGACGATAAATGGCGTTTACAGGTTTTAATTTGGCGTGTAAAATTGAAAATCGTGTACTGAATTGTTACCAATACGAATCACCACTGACCTAATACATTAATTACATGATTGGAATAAAAGGTCTCTAGATCTCGCCTTAGTTTAATATCAGACTTATAAAATCTTAAGTGTACGAAATGCGCCTTAGATCCCTTTCGGCCAAACTAAATTGCAAAATGTATAAATAAGTAAGTACAGTGTTAAATTTGTTAGGCTTCTGAAAGTCTTAAGCTCTATGCTGACGAATCAAACGTAAACAATCAAATCGTCATACTAATTGAGTTTATATGACTCAACGTTTTCAAATTCCACTCTTCTGACATGAAGGAGGTTTTAATCTTGTGAGGTAAAACGATTTGTTCTTCAATGTCAAGAGGAAGAAAAGTAATTGCGATCATTAGCATTAAGATGGTAATCCTGGAAGGCAAATAAAGTCGCTGTTGCTTGTTCTGTGTTTAGATACAGTGACACTATGCGAGACAAGTTAAGCTGGTTTAGAACACTATACGATCAACTAATGACTCTTGGTGTAAAAAGACGAGTTTCAGATTTCAATTAAGCCGTGAATGTTTAATCCTCGTCGATAATGCACTCGACGAAATTCGATGCCAAACATTATCTTTAGCTGATTTCCTCAAGAAGGTTGGGAAAAGTCGTCATCTCACTTTTCCAAACTAAGCTGTTTACACTAACGCTTGATGGCTTAATACTTCCGTCAGCCATTGGTAAAACCTAATTCTTGTTCATTACTAATTGCTATATTGAATCGTTTACTTCAATCCGAAACCAACAATTTCCTTTTACAATACTGCGTGTCTGGAGGCAAAATCACTGTCGATTATTGAAACATTTGCAATTTGAAGACGACAAGGATAAAGAGTTGACTAGATCGTTTCAAAATACCACATTAGATCGAGCTGGTAACTAGGAATTAACTTGGCTATTTTATAACGTATCAAGACAACAGCTCAAATTGCTGGCAAATTTTCCCTGTGGTATCATATTGAAAGGAAAGAAATTTCTTTAAAAGCTGCAATCACACTCCTTATTTAGTGTTAATAATTTTCTATCTCATCATAGCTATTAAATGGTGATGTTTGGAACCAGACATTATTGGAATCATTCCTGAAACATTACAAAGAACCGGAATCATTATACACTGTACTCACATTCGCTTTCAGATGTTATCAGATGTATAATTTGCTTTATTCGTTTTCGCATGGTTTCTTCTATGTAGATCTTAATGGTAGATCTTGAATTGATTTTTACTGCAATTGCTTAAGCAGTGTACAAAAGGCATATTTATTGTAGCAAGGAAGTGACAAGATTTTGTCGTAAATCGGTAAGATAACACCTCGTCCTGAACCAAATATGTTTTAAATGTTTAACGCTTGTTATGTAATAAATAAAACAAACCATTAAAAGCATCGCATAATATTCAGCGCAAGTGAGCATATTAAACAGAAAGATATTTGCAAGAAACTTGTTAAACAAACAGAACAGATGTGATAGAAAACTGCTTTCAGCAAAATCCAGTTTCTTTTATCCATAATTTGACTCTTTAATAACACAGAGAACAGTTTCTAAAGCCATCTAACCAGTCTTTAAGCTTGATGTAGAAAATTTGGTTACAAGGCATTATGAGAAGGCATTGAAGCGTTATTGTGATTACCAATGTCGTTAGTTCAATGCGTAGGTAATTGACGGTGCGATCGTCTCAATTCAATTCAGTAGGAATCTTTCTACTGAGGAAACCAGGCGAAGCTAATATGTTTTAAAGATCACTGTGGAAAGAAAAACTATCTCCTGAAGCTGTAAGACTCTAGACACCTTCCTAATCAGAAGAGTAAACCAAGGGAAGATAATCAGGTTTTCACTTCTCGAGTTTGTTCATTATTTATATACAAAGTTAGCTTGATCTGATATCAAATAAATTGAAAGTTAAAGGATCTTTACCTCTTTACGAGTTTATTTCTTACGAGTAGAGTTCGATTGGCGAGTTCTGAACAGGTTTCGAGTGTTCAAATCCTGACTGCAAAAGACGGAATGAAACCTGATAGTTTATTGTCATATTCAAGTTTAAACTTTTATTCCGTTCTTTGTGCCTTTTGTTTCCACACAGAATGATACAACCTGTTCTGAATTGTGCTCTATTTTGTCGAAATTGAGGTGGATTCCATGAATTCCGAACGCGAAGAACTCAAGCGCACCCAAGGTTGGATACGGGCATACTTAATTAACATCAGCGACTCTCTTTGTAATGTGATTGCTAACGATTACTGGATGGTTCTGTGAAGAGCAATACTGGCCACAAATACAGGAACGATAGGCCTACAAGAAATCGCCGGTCTGTATATGTCAGATATATATCCATGAGGAACAATTTTCAACATCAATCCAATTTGTATACTGAAAGAGTATCAATATCGAGTTGTCCATAGATTTCCAATTTCAGACACATAATATCAATTTTAAGGCCCGAGTACTACTGACTTAGACGCCATCATGCTGTGCGCAGTGAAAAAAAATACCGTTTAAATATATTAATGGTGGGTGTTCTTTTGTGTATTGAATATAAGCATAAAAAGTACAATTGTCCAATATGAAAAAGCTCACTTTAAAATTTAGACAAATAAAGTTAAAACAGCATATTCTCCACTTTTTTAAGTTTCAAATCTTTTTTAATGTTTAGGGGTAGGAGTCTACACCGGCTTTGTGGAGTTTACTTCTCCTTTTTTACATTAAAGTCTACTCCTTCATATCGTCAATATACAAATAAAGAAACCAAGTACTGACGATCCGAACCGCAAAACGAAACTCGAAATCCAAAAAGACATTTTGACGAAACATAGGTAACAGCTTAAGAACTTTTCATATGAGGAATTATATCAATCATACATGAGTAAGTATATCATAATGAAAAGTGGTATCAGGTGTCTAGAAGAGTAAGCATACCCTGCCTGGCGCCACACCCGTCCTAGCTGTTAAACATCCACAAAACTACAAAACAAAAACGTGAAAAAGCGTCGGATGAAACAAACATGACTCGACGACAAATTTACACAAACTCAATCCGTACGCTATCAATCAACGAGGAACCATATTATCAGAAGGGCAAGCAAATACTGCCTAGAACACCACCAGTAATAGCTGCTTAATATTTAAGATAGAGGGAGGCACAACAAGAGTAGTGTCTAGATAAATTATAAAAATAAGGTGACAACTCGACAGTTTCGTGAGGATAACTTAAAAAGAATCGTTTAGCAAAAGCATTTGCAGTCATAACACAAACAGATGATTTGTATTGATAAATCAATTTTTGATGGCGGTCTTAAAATTTCCTAAGAGAGCTTTAGTTAGAGTCGGTTTTAGTTCACATCTTTGTAGTAGACTAACACACTACAACTTAAAGACAGAAGCATAAAATCGCGTCAAATAAAATTGGTGACCAGACGACAAATGTTAAAAGTTCAAGGGACGTAACTGATGAAAATATCCAATTTCTACAATTAAGGGACGTAACTGATCATAATAATTGCAATGTTATGATAATAAAAGGGGGGTGGCTGAGTACGTCCGAATAAATGAGAACAATTCAATGACGAAAAGTGTTACCGGTGAGAAGAAGGGTCAACAAATACTATCTAGAACAACACCGGTAATAGTTGTTTAATATTGAAGATAAAATAGGTAGGCAAAACAATTAGTAGTGTCATGTAAAATTAGAACAAAAGGTGAGTAATTTCGTGAAGACAGGTTTAAAAAAAAAAAAAAAATGAATCGTTAAGCAAAAACATCTGTAATTATAGCAGAAACAGATATTGTACAAAGTGTTGTTAAAATTAAAAAGTATCCCCGTGTGTTGGAAGCAAATTCGTAACCAAAATACCAAAATTAGGCTTTGGTCACTCATTCGTACGTAAGCCTGGTATTTTGGTTACGAATAATTTGCTTCCAACAAAGCCTAACAGTGCATATCCAGTACGTTGGTTCTAATCGTTCAAAGTACCATTCAATAACCGTCAGTCAGACAGGAATCGATCCAAAGACAATTATCGTATCATATAAGTATAATACAAGTATATAGAAAATCAAATATATAAACAACTAATAATACTGACACTTTATCGATATGTGAACCAAGTTTTTTTCTACGTTTATATCATATACATGTAAAGGTTAATGGTGGATTCCTCGATAATTTTAGGTTTGTGTTAGATATTTTCGCACAAACTGTTTTTATTTCTAATTTCTGTGGAACAAATGATATTACTCTGCAATTGGGTTTGTCAACTCGGACGCTGTCAATCTACAATATTGGTAATTTTGCAAGTGATGTTGACCTATATAGTAGTGGCGGGTGTCGCTCGCGAAGCAGTCATGCTTATTCTTTTCGAAACACCTGATTGGTATTACTATACAACTATTACTCTCGATTTTGGTATGTTAATGGATGCGATATTTATTATTAGAATTTTTTTTGCTTGTACGGATTTTTATATCATAAAAAAATTAATTTTCATGTGGCATTCTTGTATGTTCTGATTGGCGTCAGTAGAAAAGTTAACCTGTGAAGAGTCCCCTCCTCTCTAGTATTAGGGTGAATTGAGACGAGTCTCAATGAAAGCACTGGCCTAGGTCACAGAGTAATTGATATTGATTATAATGTGAAAAATAAGCTGTTAGTAATGAATACTGAATTAAAAAATCAAACACACATATCCACTCAAGTAGATACAAAAAAATAGTACTGTATATACTGGTACCAGACCTAAATTTTATCTGAAATGTATTTCCTGAAATATAACTTAGAAATTAATTAATGTATTAAATTATCATGATAAAATATCGGCTTCTAGGATAAGGGGGCAAGTCTTCCGTGAACGAGAAAATTGCTCAAATTTTGGTTTCTTTTGTAAGCTACAACTAAACGTTTTGTAAATACATGGGGAAATTCATTTTGTAGTTGAGAATAATGACGTTTGACTATTATGGAGGCGTTGGTAGCTGTAGAATTAAATTTCGTTACAAAGGGGATCATCTGATTATCATGTTGAATATTTAGTCCATTTGGCATTACAGTCTGTAGTTGGTCGATCCAGTAACTTTCGCGTTGTAGACGTCTAAGCTTAGGTTTGATACTTGGTGACGATGGAACTGCTTCTATCGGCATGATGAGAAGGTCATCAATGGAATGATCGGGAAGGTTAAAATGATTCGCAATTGGTCTATCTTTGGCATGCACTATATCATAGCGATGCCCATTAAATCGCGTTCGGAGCGCGTTTTGAGTCTCGCCAACATACTGTAAATCGCATTTTTTACAAGAAATTAGGTATATGATATTCTGATCTCCGCAAGAAAGTTGGTTATTCATCGCAAATACTTTTCCGTTTCTTTTATTTTTGAAAAAATGAGTAGTATGTATGTGTTCACACGTGCGACACGTAGAACCTCCACATGGAAATGAACCGAATCCAATAAAAGGGGGAGGGGGGTCATTTATTTTTAAAATATCTGAAAGCGTATCGTTTTTAATTTTCCGAAGAAATCGTTTGGAATAGCCCCTCTCCCTTAATTTGTCAAAAACTAGTTTACATGCGGATTCAAAATGGCATGTTGAGTACAAATTCTATAAAATCGTAGAATTTGTGATTTAATTATTCCAAAAAATGTGTGCTTCGGATGGAACGAGCTTTTGAATAAAAGTTGGTGTGTATCGGTTTCCTTGAAATATACTTTGATATCTAATTTTTTACTTGAAAGAAAGTCATCGCCTTTGAACACCGTAGTGTCCAAGAAATCCATGCTGTATTCGCTAATATTTGCTGTCAATTTCACAGAAGGGTGGTGGTTATTTAAAATTTCGAAATATTCCCAAAATTGTTCTAGAGTATCTGACCAAATGATAAAAATATCGTCAAGAAATCTTCCATAAAATAAAGGTTCAAACGGTGAGATGTTTGCTATCTCCCTCTCCCACTCAGCCATAAAAATGTTCGCATAACTAGGGGCAAATCGTTTGCCCATAGCCGTTCCAGATGTTTGTAAATAAATTTTTCCATTAAAAAAGAAGTCATTACGCGTTAAACATAGTTCAAGTAAATCTAAAATCTCTTTATCGGGTCGATCAGAGCATGGGTTTCGATCAAAGGCCTTGCGGACGGCGTCTAGACCAACATTGTTATCAATGTTGGTATACATACTGGCTACGTCTAATGAAATAAAAAAAGAGTTTTCAGGAATGTCTAATTTCTTAATTTTTTCGACAAAATCGGTTGTATCTTTCAGGTAAGAAGGGTGTTTGCATGCCAATGGCAGCAAGAAGTGATCGATATATTCGGAAACTCGGTATGATTCACTAGAACAATCAGAAATGATTGGTCTACCTTTCGGAATTTTGTTGGCAACGGACCACTCTGTTTCAGGATTTTTATGAATTTTCGGAAGCGAGTAAATGTGTCGTTGGCGAGACTCGGTAGTCGCGGAAAGATAGTCAAATTGTTTTTCTGAAATAAACTTCTTGTTTGCCAAATTTCTTAGAATTAAGTTTATTTCCTTCGCAGTTTCCACAAAAATTGGTTCGTCAAGTTCGCGATAATGATTCGGATTATTTAACTGTTTTTCAATTTCAAAAATATAGTCAACGCGATTTTGTATGACGCAGCAACTGCCTTTGTCACTTTTCCTAATGATAATAGTGTTGTCGTTTTTTAGATTATTGAGAGCTTTTCTTTCAAAATTGGTAAGGTTGTTTTTCTCATGAACCAAGGGTAAATGAGAAATTTCTTCATACATATTGTCGCAAATGGTTAAAATATTTTGGTCAATCGCATTATCTGGTGGATTCCAGCCAGATCTATCCGTAAATTTGATTCGTTTACCGCGGCCAAGTTTTTCACGAAAAAAGTAATTTAATTTAAATGTTCGCTGAACTTCAGTTACCGACGTCAAAATTGGTTCAATCGAAAAAGGTTTAAGTGTGGGTATAAAAGTTAACCCTTTGTCAAGAAGTCTTTCTTCAAGGGGAGAAAGTATTCTATCACTTAAATTGACAATAGTCTGTCCTAATTTTGGAATATTTCCCCCCGCGTTTAGTTTAAATGGGAGACCCATTGTAAATATACAGATTTGGCAGTGGGGGCCGTCCAGTGGACGAGATCTAAATGGTTTACCTCGATCATTCCATTGAATCGCGGTATGGTTCTCGCAAATGGTGATGGCTTGTGGAAAAGAAGGTCGTTGAATCTTCGCAAGTTGGCAGCTAAGTTTGGTTTCTGGCGATTTAGGTGTTGTGAAACTGGTATCTGTGTGGCGAATATGGTGGCTGATGGGAATTTGGTTTTCGCGAGGGATAAAAGGTCAAGCATGAGTCTGTGGATGTATTCACCTGAATCATTCTTGTTGTTGAGGCCAATATGAAGGAGAACTTTGGATGGTACTGTGGTTGGTTTGAATTTTGTCAGAATATCGATGATGTGATGGATTTTAGCTCCAGGATATGATTCGGCTTGGGTGTCCGGGTTTACCTCTGGAATTCTGGAAATGTTGGAGGATCCTATGATGATTATTGGTTTAGTTATTTCAGGAAGTGTCCAAGCAGATTTATTATTCTTACCATCATGGCGACGAGGGAGGTTGGGTGATTTAGAACCTAAGCTTAGACGACGGCGAAAAGTGTTAGTTGTTGACGATCTTGGGGTTTCGGGATTGGATGAGGGTCGTGACGCTGTAGCGGGTGTAGCAGGTGTGGTAGGTAAAGGTCTAACAGAACTGGAGATAGGCGTAAAAGGAGTGGTTGGTATCTTGGTGGTATTACTTCGTTTGCTAGGAGTTGGTTGTGGGTGAGTAGAGGTACTTGGTAAAGAAACTGGCGATCTCTGTCGCTTTCGGGTGGATGTCATTGGTTGAGTAGTAGGTCGTTTGGGAGAAGAAGCTGGAGGGTCAACTATCATATATAAATAAAATAACAAGAGATAATATGGGGGCTCCTCTGGTGCGATCGCGATTTCGGAATAATATCCTTCTTCAGGCATAGAGTGTGCGTCATTGGAAACAACAATCGATCTTAACTATAAAGACCCTGTATTATTTAAATGAACAAATGAAGAGGTATCTTAAGAATTCATATTTCTAATGGGATTTTTTTTTCCATTAAACTTATTATGACCATTCTCAAGAGTAATATATTTTTTTTCAATTCAATTTGCTTTATTTGAGTTGTTTTTATCATAATGGCCCTAATACCTTAATATTTCGAGCTATGGCATTGTTATCTATTTTTTTACTCCATTTACTCGTATTGTTTTCTTCTAAAGATAATGGTTCTAAAACAAGAATCCTGTTACAAAGCTTCTAGTGACACTATAGACGTATATTAGAACGTATTCAACGTTGTAGCCTCAACTTCCGTACATTTTTAATACAGCAGTATTCAGGCTGGGTAATCATGCGTTTAATATAACAACGTAATCAATATTTGTGTACCTACTATTCAGACCCTTGACGAGAGATTCCCATACTGTGGTCTGTCTGTACGCCAAGTTGCGATAAAACGTTCATTTCATGGACCAAGAACACTGAACTATTATACTTGCTTACTTGGTACATAATCGTCGTTGAATAGGTTAAAACTAACTTAAATTATATTTTATTCCAGCGTTACATCGACCAACCTTAAGACAAACTTGCTTGATACATAGTATATTGCTTCCAGTACAAAAATACTTTATTTGCTCTCAATTGGACACAAGCAAACTGCTTTCGAAAGTTCTTTAGGACCATCACACCCTTCTGTAATATCAAGTTTCAGTTCTTCAGAATTATCATTGTTAGTTCGATCCAGTTCTTTTGGCCTTTATTTTGGCATGAATTGTTTCAACCTCCTGTATAACATGCCTAGATAATATATGCAGATTGTAAGGAAATAAATATTTTTAAACTAAGTAAATTGTCTGACACACTTTATACCTCTCCGGATTGAGTCTGCCAACTCCTTATTTTGTTGCTGGCTTCGTCATAAATATTTCAATTAGTTTTGTATTGTAAGGAAATATTATTATCTGCTTAGAAACCACCTTGCATCTTTAGTGTAGTAATTGAATGGTGCCCAGACAAACACACGTTTCCTTTCTCAGACTTGAAACTCAATGCTTTGTAATGATCTTGTCTGATATTTGATAGGATAAATTTTACAGTTTAAATATTTTGCTGGGAACCACTTTCTCTGTTTCCCGATTGAAAGTATCAAATTCAAACGGCACCATGCCATATGGGCTCTGGATCTCAAACAATTATCTGTCATTAGATGCGCTACCATTTAGTCGTCGGCACAATAAGAGGAAAAGAAAACGTATTATTAGCTGTTCATGGGAGCGGTAATTAATTTTACCATATGCAAGATGGCGAGATACACTAGATTGATAGAGATTCATGAGTTAGTTCTAAATGGTAAAATGGGAGTAAATGGCACTTTGGGTCACTCCTCTTGAAAAACCTGAAAACAATGCTTTTCATGATCGTTTGTTTTATCGGCGATACAATTATGTTGCATTGAGAAAAAGTGATTGAAACCGTCGACCTCGGGTTGATAATTTTAAATTGTCATCCGATTAACTGATGACAACGATGAAGAGAAAATGTATTCATGCGGCAGTCTGGAATTTACCCAACAATGGCTTAAACAAAATAAAGTGAAACATCTTCATTCTTTCCAGCCCAGTTATTGTGTGACCATTGCTTGCTCAACTGTGGAATTAATGATGTGGAGGTCAGCGTGTTATTTGTTTTGTAGATGACGAAGTGTCATCCCGACAACTTAATTTGTCGTCTGTCTCCGCCCCTGTAATCAGACGCCATCATGTTTTCATTCATCTCGTGCTTCACAGATCGTCTGTCGCGCATGCGTAGTAGATGATAATACTAGGCCACAACTGAGATGACGAACTAAGAGGAACAGTAACTTGATTATTGAATTGAATAGATTGATATTACTTTGGCCACCCCGCTGAGCACAGTTTGAGCTCTTTATTCCTCTACCATCTGTACTCCTAGTTTGACAGAATGCTTCATTCAAACTCTCTAGCGTTTCTATTACACAGATTTCTAAAAACTAGGTACATATTAAATTATATTTACAATAGACATATTATTTAATAAATATTTACTCAGTTTCTCAACTTAAACAATGACATATTGAAGATTTTCTATTTTCTACTTCAATTGAAAACTTTTAAACAAAAAGTAGGAAAAATCTATACGGTAATGGTTTGTCGTAATTAAGATGTATTACGTATTCTTGAAGCTACACAACGTTTTAAATTAGATACAACGATTGAGTAGGTTATCAATACACTCGTCCAATTATCATTTCACGTCATACGTCTATCACGATGCAAAGCGATGTTCATGTAATCTTTGACTTATCAAATAATGAAAATGATTTTCTGTTTGTTTTCGCGATGTTTCAAATGACAGGTCAATGGATTACGTGTTTGTCTTCGATCAAACGATACATTAGTCACAATTATTTACTCAAATCTACAATTGGGATATTGATGTTTGTTCTCAAACTCAAATGGCAGACTTTCATTGTTGACTAGATAATGTTAGAAATGACTTTTGTTGACTAAACGTTTTTGACCTCGCGGCAAAAAATCGTCTAAATTTTTAAGTCAAATATAAGAATTAATTGCCCAATCTATTGATATTTTGTGATTCATCAATAGGATTTTTGTATTTTTTTTTTTCTTTTGGCTTAAATTCGACTTCTGAAAAACGAGATGAAATTGTTTCGCATGTTACAGATATTACATTTTGTTCGAAGTAAACTTAAACACCCAGTAGAAAGAACACAAACTGATTTAAGCGTTGATGACCAAGGTTCCCTGAATGTGTCCAATATTCAAATCAAGTCGGGAATGTTTGTCAAAAAAATATCACCAGATCCACAGAAATATATTTTTATAATGTTTGGTGATTTTTCCATATATTGTTCATTGCAAATATAATTCTGCCTTTAGTATATGTCATATTTATAAATTATAACTTTTCATTAAAAATTCATCAACCCCTACAATTTTGGTATTTAAATAATATTATGACCCATTGCAAAAAATATTGAAAAAAATGACGATTTTGGCCTTGGGTTACATCAGGAATTTTCATCGATGATGTCCATTATAAGTTAAACTGTATGCGTCGATTCGTTAAGGAAACTGCTTCGGGTTTATTTAAGTTCTTGCGCATCTATTAACAGAACATGTACTAACAAACTAAATTGTCGCATTAGAATGTACTAATTATGTTCACAATGGATAATTAGACTTTAATCACTGTACTATTATGTACTTCAAACTTCATCAAAGCATGAGGTAGCTTATGAACGATGTTATGGTATGGTGCTAGAACAATGAACCATAATGAGCTTTAAATAAAGATAGAGAATAAAATCGGATTAAACAAATTTACCTGAATGCACCTGCAAATCCAGAAGGCACTTCACAAGACGGCTTTCATATTTTCCAATTTTATCTACTTGAAAATGCCCTCTTGAAAATCAAAAGCAATCATCTCTCTTAATCTTCCGAACGAGGAGACAAAACGCCGACTTCCTAATGACCCCCTCCCTTATTCAAATCATCTATTGAGAAATTATGAATGATAATCTATTGCATTTAATCATAATATCTTCTGCAACAATAGACACCCATAACCCATCATTTCAAGATGGCGGATAAGATGACTTGTATTATAATCGTTTGAAAACAGGTATTGTCTACCCTATGATGAAAGTTATGTTCTCTCTACATAATTATCAAACTAGCTGATTAGTAGACGAAATTACTATGCAACAATATCTCTCAAATTGACAGTAAGCCGACTTTCATCTCGTTTTGTTCGGCTAAAAGTCAACGGCGCACCCGTCGTGGCCATTGTTTTCTTTACTTTATTCAATTATGTATTTTTCATAGACCACGGAGCCATTGTTTCCCAGCCCCTGTCGTGCATACAGCACAAAATGCTTCAAAACCTCTTATGCTTTCTCTTTCGTTGTTCTCTTCAGTTGAAGATAATTTTTGAAGATGCTCTTGAATTTGTCAACATGATAATTTCAAAGTGGTTACGAGGTCTCTTGTCTTTAAAACATATGTCTTGTATTTTCAAGTATCTCCTTCAAACTCGCTTAACAATAAATCTCGTACTAACAAAAAATTGTTTATTATTAACAAGGTTTGTTTATGAATTGTTCTTTGCTTTCTTAAAATTTGGCTTAAATTTATGTTCTTTTTCTAAATACTATTAAATTAGGATTTACTAGCTTACAGGTAGGCTCAGATTTAAGGAATTGTGTATTCTATACTCGATTAATGGTATAAACGATGGTCTAGTTTAAATCATATAGGATAAAAGGTTTTATTCAGATTGGGAATTTGGTGAACAAGTTTGTCATAAAATCATGTGTTAGTGGATACTGAAGTCAATGCAAAAGAAAGATATACCATTGGATTCTTTTATATTAATATTTTAAGTGAAGGAATTAAATCTCTTACATATGTTTATCTTCGGTTACCTAATCACTAATAATGTTTTAATATTGCATTGCAAATTATATATATCTACAAAACCATTTCACTAAACGAATCAATGATAAACTGATCTATATGAAAGTCACTTCTCTGGTTTAGAAACTAAACGATGCGATGATTTTATATATCCGTTAGGCTTCGTTACATATCAATGTCTAGATGCCGCCAAGCGCATCTAATTCATTACCGACTGAAAGGAATTATTAGAAATACGTAGCACTCTTTTCATAATAGCCATCATTTTTTCATGACTATGAGTTTTGTTAATCGGTAAATTGCATGGCTTAGTCAACTCCCGATAGAGCGAAACGTTGATATACGACGATGATATATTAATAAATCCATTGAACAGAACAACAAATTATCATGGGGATCAAGACAATGATAATTTTACGTCATCAATTTGTTTTATTCTATTGCCTTTGTCTGATATCATGGTTTTGTATTTGTTTTTGTCCGGGAGAGTATCCCATGACGATATATAGTGCATCATCCGCTTAAAATCGTCTGAAAAGTTTCAATAGAGTAAGAAAATATATAGAATAGATTTTTCAGTGAACTGCAAGCAGATAAACGTAAATGCAAGTTAACAATATCAGAAACAAAAGAGATTTATTGTAAGGCACTGTTTGGTTGTTTTGAGACGTTTGGCATTATAATGTTGAGCATCAAAGGAAGTAGATATCAATTCCAATTGTACATGACTCGAACCACTTTTTTTTACTAAATTATTCAAGATACATATGCACGAGAAGTGAAAAAATACGTTTAAACCTATATTATTTTTAGTTTCATATACTATTTTTGGAAAAATTACTGGTAATTTTCATATACACTTACACCTTCAATAAATTATGACAGTACTTCTTTCACTGAACAATTCGATTCTCATATTATCCCAGAGCACAATCATTCAATTTCATTTCAATTTTCAATTTCTGTAATTGAAATTTCCAATATTTTTTCGAGGAATTCAAGTTTGAGTAAGTTTAGTCCGTTTGAAGTTTCTGGAATTAATTTCACATCGTGGTAAATATTTGCACGTTTCTTCTTGGCTAAAATGTACTGTTTGGTTTTTATTCGTTTGATAATTGAGGCTATTCTGAGAAAAAACCTTTTTTTTCCAAGTTTTATTTAATAATGGAATTGCATTCCTTAATTCCGCATGTAGTAAATCTGAAATTCTGTACTAAATTAATTGACTGGTTGCCCAAGATTCTTCGAACTTAGCTTCTTAAAGACTCGCATTCAAAATACATGTTAAGCTCGACAGCAACTTATTGCAGATGCCATAAAGTAGTATTTTGCTTTTGTGCAATTTCATTAATTCTGCTGGACAAGTGCGTCTCAAATCGGAACCAATGACGACCATGCCTACCCTACTTTGACATCTGAAGCAAGATAAAGATTGTCTATCCCTCAAAGAGTCCGCACAAATCTTATCCTCTTTGGTTTATATTGTGTGTAGCTAATATTTTACGATGCCTAATTTGCACTTTACCGTGTACAGAACTCTTTCAGTTCAGTCTGACTATCGTGACACTTGATTAGCGAATGTAAAAGCAGCTAAATAGACATGAAAATGGCCAATGTCTGTCACAGTAAAGAGATAACCATGATTCAATTGTATAGAAAGAATCTTTATGAAAGGTCAAATTTGTTAGAACAGGCCACACTTGACACTCAGTCTTCCGCAATTTTCTGGAAGTAATTTCAGCGATATGTTTAGTCCCTGATGTCATGACGCCTTTCTTTCATTGATATTCCTATTGGAAATTGTGATAGCCACTGGTTATTCAAGACGCATTGTCCAATGTAATTTGGTTAGGCTGTAAATCGAATTACCTCACTCGAAGGAGCTTGTCAGTTGAAATCAAAATAGTCCATATTAGTCGTCACTTTACATCCTTATAGACACCAATCTTAGAAAATATCATTTGCTAGACTCTATAATTTGTGTAGTCTGAACACACCAAAGAGGAGAGATTAAATTTTCTTGCCCGGCAGCGAGAATGTGATCGGAAAACCTTAAAGAACGTTGGAACCGGCATCTAAGATAAATGAAACACGCCATTGAAGAGCTACTTGTCCGTTGAACACCATAACACCTCGAAATTTTCTCATTTTGTCGGTTAAACATTTCCTATCATCTAACGATGAAGCGAATTACCTGAAGGGTTTCTCAATAAATAGTCTATAAAGAGTTAAGAGTTGTATTTATAAACGAAGCATCTATAGCGCCTAGCTCCAGGGTGGCAATCGGCATTTTCAGTAAAAGTCTCATTTCTGAAGAACAATTCTCTCATCAAGTCGGCCCTAATGTCAACTAGAAGAGAGGTTTCTTCCTTCAGGCTACTAAACTCTTTGGCAAATATTTTCGCTGTTTGATAATAATCTAAATTCACGTAGTTATCGCAGCAATTTGTTTCAATTGATTGAGATGATGTGCTGGTAGGTCAAATATAACCCTCATCCAAATGAACGGCAAACTCTTAATTTCCGAGACTTAAATGTACGAACAATTTCAAAGCAATTTAGCTAACCCGTACTGTAAAGAACATCTTTTTATAAAAGCTATTTAAAGGAGCAAAATTTCTACTACAAATCTGTATCCTCTTCAAGTTTATATATGGATATATTATACATGCATTACTGATTTTGTAGTCAATGGCATATGTGACTGTATGATGATGGCCTTCAATTACATCTTTAAGCCATCATCATTATCATCATCATCATCATCAAATTATGCTAACCCGTACTGCAAAGAGCATCTATTTATAAAAACTATTTAAAGGGGCTATTACAAAATTTCTACTACAAATCTGTATCCTCTTCAAGATTGTATATGGATATGCTATGCATGCATTACTGATTTTGTAGTGGATGGCATATGTGGCCCTATTTTTTCTGAGCCATCATCATCATCATCATCATCAAATGGTGCTAATTCCAGATTTTAGATAAAATCATCAACCTTGTGTTGTTGCGTCTCTTTAAACCAAGTCTGTAAGTGATTGGTGCAAGATGAGAGAATTATATTGAAATCCTGTGATTATTGAAGAATTACTGTTCAATTGATATGAAAGGAAATTATTAGTGTGGTTTAAAGCCTAGATTATTTATTATCCGCCAATATGGTGTTCATACTAATATCTTCAAGGTTACATTTGTAATAGATAAAGGCAGATATCGCTAGTAATTGTCTGATTTTTGGAAGGCGGTCGTCAGAGGTTTTGTCAAACTGCCAGCCACCTTTTGAAAAACGCAACAGCCGGTTCAGTTGACCAAACTATATAAAAGGTTCGTTCTTACAGACTGAACCCAAATCTGACGGTAATGGGAAAAATTTAAAAACTTTGCCTACATATAATAATTCACCGCCCATAATTAAATTTAAGAATACTTTTCAGGAAAAAAAATGATAATATTAAAAAAAAGAAGAAAAAAAAAAATCGGGTTTCGCCTTAACGTTTGTCTAAAATATTTCCCTTATTAAATAATGTATATGAGTAATCATTAAATAAGACAGTGTGATAGGACAGGAGCACTATAACCCATAATTAAAAATATATTCTCATGATTTTGTCACACCTTATTCTGTGATTTATTAAGTACAAGGGAAATGATAATGTATCAAATTATACACCATATAGAAAACATTTTATAAAAAAGAAATAATTATATATACCTCTTAATATTATTCAAATACTAAAAAATAAACGAAATAGATGAATAGTTCTATACAAGTGTCTACACCTTCATACTCATTTACCCCTTGCATATCACACTCTTGAAATTTTTCCTTTTCAAAACAAACATAAATGGTTTAATATGCACTGATATACACCGTTTACTTGGAGTAAAAACATATATTTTACGTTCACAAACTATGTCCTATGTCATTTGAATCAATATTTACATAGACATACTTCTCAGCTGATTAAATTTTACAAAATTTTAAAAGAGGGGGATTAAAATTCATTTCACGATGAAGAAAAACAAAATTGTTGTTTTTAGAGTATATGAAAAGTGTGGTAAAAGTTGGCCAATTTGTATAAATAGGCTTCCCACGCTAGCTACCCCATTCACCGTCGTTTAGACAGTAAATAAAAGTAATGATACGAAGGTTAAGTATAAATTTCAACAATTATTAAACAAGTTACGAAAATGTGGTGAAATGTTTGGATATAAACCGTTGAAAAGCACGGTGCGCCATTCGTGATTGCTTAACGTGAGTTACAGTGTAGCATTTTCTCGTAGTGAAGTATTTACACAAAAACATTCAATTGCGTAAATCAAATAATTATGTATTTTTTAAGTGGACCATTTGTTATTGAAACCTTCAAGAGAGACGGTCCTGCATCGACACCGTAGCGGAGAATATTGACATTACCCGCCAATTTCTATGGCGTCTGCATGTCCTTTTCTTCCTCCCTTTTTACTTCTGTCAAAACAAATCTGTTTTTGGCTGTTTTCAAATAAGAAACGGTTTAAATTGTTATGCACTTAGCCTTTCACTCAAGAATATATAAACTTCTTCAAATAGAAATGTAAGAATGAAGGAGAGCAGAGTTCAGTAATAGGTACTTGTCGGTTGGTAATTTTCAGGTTCAACTCACTTCACGATTGTTTTCACCAACCTTAGTTTGATCCCTCGCACCTCATGTCTAGGCATGGGAATCGGATATTTGTCTAGACATCTACATCTACGCTTTTTATTAAAATATGAACGTACACATCCGTCCTGGCGACTACTTAACAATATTAACCGCATGAGTCCTCAGAGCTTGCGATATCAGCATCTATTGGAAGCGAACGTTTACTTATCATTTACCAACAAACCATGCGTCTTCGTTAATCAATCCGCATTCAGGGCATGTTTGTCTGTCCCTTACTACTAAAGGAATCTGATTTATGGCCTTAAGAAAGTTCCTCCAGTGCATTTGATTGACCTGTGTGCGAAGGTCAATTCAGAATCCAGCTTTCAGCGATACTTGAAAGAGTTCTATTATTTTCAGCATCAGTGTTATATAGACCCAATTTCAATCATATGTGTCCTACTCCTTCGACAACAATCTAAGCTAGATTTACCCCGAGTATTGCAAGTACAGTCAGAACAATGATGGGCGATTATACGCTATATTAGTATTGTGTTCGCTGAAAACAGAGCACAGCAGGTAAAGGCACATGGTAGCCTGAAGCCATAAGTTAAAGGTGAACTAAATAAACTAGATACCTATACAGTAGGTGTCACATTAATAAAATACCCATCTTAATACGACCCCCTAGCAGGAGCAATACGAGACAGCTTTAGTCGGGTCACGCTAAAGGCTCGACTGGAGGTTGCTCTCGAGTAGTTTGTCACCGTTCTCTAATCGTAATTGAGCAAAAACTATCATATCCACTGCCCCTCCCAGTATAAAAAGAATCGAATTTCTGTTCGTGGTGACCTCCCCTTGAATAGGCGTCATCCCCAGGGAACAGTTGCCACAAATCTGTCCTTGACGTCAATTTGTCAAAAGGATTGGTGGATGATGATGTTTAGATGGCTTGAGAATTGCGTATCTGAACAGACTATGTATACCTTATATAACCGAGATAATTGTACAAATCAAACAAGCAAATTCATATTAATCTGGTCCTCTCTTTTTAGGATCGTAAAAGAAACACACACTTTAAAAAAGAGTCAACTTGGCAACAAACTTCAAAATAGAACTTCTGTAAATCTGTGGACAAGAAACGACACAGTCACATCCAAATGCTGTGTACTAAAGGTGCGTGTGTAGGTTAAGTTCTCCTTATTTGTCACTACATTCTTCATCTGCATCTTATTTATCTTGAATAATATACTAAAATAATATAACCCAAGCACGAACAATCAGAAACCATAAAACAAATCTTGAAATCCATGGAAACACATTGGCAATACATTGGTATAGCAGCTAATGAACTTTTTATTTGAGGAAGTTTATCATTAAATGGGTAAATATTTTAAAATGAAATATGATCAATTTAACTATCGTCATTTTGTTCATGAAATTTCGTATTCTGATATCTATTCATATTCATTTGAAAACACAAATTGTGCTTGGTAAACGCTGTAGTGTATATTTTACCAACGTCAATATATAAGAAGCTCAGTGAACGTCTAAATAATGATTAAATCAAATAACCGTAGTTTATAAACTAAATATAACAGTTTCAAATGAATGGCTAACCATCACACTCAATACAAATTGAATAGTCCACAAATGGTATTCATTTCCCCGCGGGTCCGATTTACGGCTTTTTAATCAAAACATTCTCCTTAGCTTGGGAAATATACCATCAGAATATAATGTTCTAACTCTTCGAGCAAATAACCGAAGGCGTATGGGGAGTAGATTTCTTCAAAGTAAACACGTCATGTGTATTTTAAAGGAAGACTGTGTACTAAGTAAATCATATGGTGATAAAATACAATTATAAGTAATATTTTCTGATAGAAGGCTGCAAATACCGCTCATCTAAAATAGGTTAACCAAGCGGAAAATTTATCAATAAAGATTTCGTAGGGATACATGAGAGGTTTTATTTTGCATTTCTCACCTGCACATGTATCATAGACACTATTCAAGTTCCCAATTTTTGACGTAGGAGGAGAACACCATGACCAGATGAATGTCCTGTCGCAGAATAATTATTTAGCTACAATGGTAATTGCAGTCTCGACTTCATCATCTGGCCAGTGTTCTGATGTACAGATGTGTGCACTGTAAGTGAATAAACTGGGTTCCGATTAAGTAAAGATCGTAAATTGAAATGGTGCATGGTGGAACAGATATTTTATTTTAAGTGTTTTAAATTCAGTCCCGTATTTAGGGGATCCTTTGAGATCTCAACATAGATATTCTATTGACGTAATTACTTAAGCATTCACATGATTTTGTGATTGAAATTGAAAACGATTCCGAGGAATTTCAATCTTGTATTTTTTGGATCAAGATTCATGTTGTAAAATTCGAACAACTGAACACTTTTTCCATGTATGTCTGCTTATTGATAGTTGGAAGCTGGTTTGATGAAGCAGTCAGTGAGAAACCTGCTTATTCAGACCAGTCAGAAATAAGACTAAAGTGCAACTGAAAGTAGGTGAAGTGTAAATGATACCATCAACACGCAAAATATTTTTCACACACAACTTTTACAAATTGGCCAGATTGATAATGGGAACGGTTATAAAAAGCCTATATCATTATATGAAATAAAATTTCACCGTCGGAGTATTGAACATATTTCTTGTATGTCGTGGAATGGCTTACTTTTCCAGAACAGCCGGTTTCAACTAGCATTTTTATTAATTATTCTGTATTTTTATCTCTTGCTCTATATATGTTTAAAACTTGCATACAGATATTATGTTCCTTGGATCATACCTTATGAGCACATTCTAGATTGAGTGCACCGTTGTCGCTAGCGAGTATGACATAGTTCGATGGCATCAAATATTATTATGTGAGACCATCTGAAGGTGGCCCAGAAGGCCGGAACAGTTCTGTTTGCAGATATATTATAGATATGTTATAAATAGTTAACATATTGTAACCTCTAATGAACCGAACAAAATGTAACAAACTGAAGAATTATCGTAAAATTAATTCCTTGTCGTTAAGCCATCTTTAATCAATGTCTTATTAAATGACAAAATCTGAAGAGGCGAAACATTGGCACAAGACCACTTCTTTAGCTGTCGATTGGCATGAGCAAATGTTTTACAAGAGGCAAATTACCGATTAGTGAAAAACGTCGCAGGCACTCGACAAAATACAACGTTGGTCTAAAATGTCGTGTTTTGATAACGAGTTGAGCTTTGGGAAATATTGAAATAGTAAATGAATAATTCACCAGTTTAAAGCATCGTTTGACTACTTCATGTCACTCACGTAACGACGTTCTTAACGTTTTGATTGACAGATAGCGTACGTTAATTGATGCCGTAACGTAACTGTCGTGCAGTTATTAAGTCCCTTAACGATAACCAATGATTATCCATATTGCAGTAATTAATGCTTGGAGATGATGTAGATAATAATCTTAAGTGCTTTTCAAGGAGGTGCGCTTCTGTGGATTTTGAATCGATGGCTAATACTTTGACACTCGCACTTCTCAGCTTTAACGTTGAATTCATCGACAGCACACAATTATGTGGAAAGTTTGTTTATGTATTAGTAAGCTTCAGCAAAAGCATTAATATCTCCGTACTTCAGAAAAGAGAAAAGCAGGTATTTTCACTAATGGTGCTATATTGAAAAGCTAGTCCGTGTCTGTATCGATTAGATAAGTCTAAATTAAGCTGAATTGGCATGTTAAAAACAAATACGTAAATCGGCTCTCATTTATTTGTGTACATTTGGCCCTTCATTGTTTAACTACGAGCGTTCATAATCCGCAGATTCCGTGAGGTAATTTGAAATGTAAACCGACATTGTCACGTCATTGTGAGCGTGTTTCGGAAACTGACACGGTCTTAATAGCATCGCAAAAAGGAACAAAATAAAACAAAGTTGGTCTAATCACCGGTTTAAACGTCCCCCTAGACCGAACAAATACACATAGTTCATTTCAAACTCCAATACATCTTGTCAGATTAGGACGAATATCAATTCAACACAAGCTGGAACAATGACACAAATCCGCTTAGTATAAAGCGAGAGACTATTTGGTGGCACGGAATACCTGCGAACACGAGTCGTTGAATTAACTAACAAAGAGGTGCCAATTTCCTATTCCACAGTGACTGTTAATTCTTTGCCTTTACAAGGTTTCATTTAGTCCCAAAGAGGATTACATCTATCGGCTTTTGTATTGAGACGGTATCTAATGTATGGTGATAAAGCAAGTTAATATGCTGTTTAAGTGATATGAAGAGAATTGTAAAGGTAACATAATGAATATGATGATGGGTTCAAGTCTATTGGGACATATTAAAGTGTTACCTTTACATCAATACCAGAAATTTAGTAACTGTGTTAGTTTTAATATAGATTACAGCAAATTAGTAATTTAGCTGATAAAAGCCTGTTTACGTCCCCTGAAACTACAAGTTTTCTATGACGCCCGATTCCATAAGCACGAATTCATGATCAATTTGAGCCAAATGTAAATTGTATACTAATATAAACCCTGGGTTTGTCCGCTGAGGTACATAATAGAGATATATAGAGTTATTGCGTGGAGTGGAAACTACATGTAGATGTATATCCATCCAGATAATACAAAATACCAGTTCTTTTTAGACCTGTACCTCAGTTTGTGTCCCCTGGAAAATGTCAAAATGTTCCCAGTCTGGGACATGTCCCCCAACTTGAAAACCCAGGCTATAAACAAATGGTTAATGTGTGGTTTATGAGAGATACTCATTATCTGCAAAGTTGTTAAACGACATCAATGCAAAGAGATCTTATAAGTATAAAGGTTCCAGCTTCATATTCTGAAAGCAACTCCTTTTGAATTGCTATAAGGTCTTTGACTTTGCCTGCTTCCTCTGAAACTGGAATCCAGGATTGCTGATGCTCAGATTTTGTTTTGTGTTATGCTGCCAAAAAAAGTCAAGGGTCTTTGTTTGTATTTTAAGGATCAGTGTAGCCTGTATTTTAAGGATCAGTGTAGCCTATGTGCTGCGTGGACAGTAGTTTTGTGTGTACTTGTCTTTTAAAGGAATATGTTCACTAACTATACGACCAATAAAATTTTAGTCTCAGAATCTGGAATTATTTAGCTATTCTAATCCATAATATTGTTCACAACTTTCCCTAGATATATAAGCCTTCAAATCCCCGTGTAGCCATAAATATGAGCGTTTGAATGTCAAAAATACGATTCGCCGTTTAGTAAGACTATGTACATGTATATAGAAAACACAAATACAGAAAATGAAAGATAAAAGTCTAGGTAAGGGAATAATTACAAGGGTTGTCTGATTGCGGGACTGTTACAGTAAATCTGAAGGATATTTACATAAATTCAAGGCCCAAATCGATCCTCGAAAATGGTGAACATTCCACTTTAAGCTCTACTACTCATTTGCTGCATGTAAAATTACTGATCAGCGCTAAAGTAGATATACAAAAATTATTTTTTAAAAAGGTGAATTTAAAATTGTATATCGGATTCCAAAAGAATCTTGTTTGACACGCGTTAAATGGTAGCTTACAAAAAACAATATGTCGATTTTAGCCAAATATTTCAATTTTCTTATCAACATTTTAGTTTCAAGTTTATTTTTCTCTAAATTTGACATCTGTCTTTTAGTGAACTGTGTGTGAAAAGTCTTGCTCACGAAATGCACGTGTTGAAAGAAACCCGATTCGTAAATAAAGGTATCTTTAGGTTTCACCCATGTAATGTATATTTAACTGTTATATGTAAATATAAAACAGAACATGTTACTTGGAAATTGTTAAAATTATGTTTAAATGTCTCTAGAGCTCAAGTTAATAAACATCATTAACGTTAAAAGCAATGTTATACCTTCCAATCTGTTGGGCAATAAAAATAAACCTTTCAAGATCTGCTTTAACATTCTAAATATTTCGTAAGTGTTGTATTGACAATTAGTCTTACATACCCTTTCAGAAAATATTTTGGAAGGCAACTGCTTGCAATATTCAAATAGAAAACTGTCATAACAATTTCTTATCAGACAGGAAATAGAAAAAGATCCTATGGAAGCCGTATGGAAGCCGGTTGCGGACATATTCACCATCGCCTTCTCGTCCCCAACAAAGCGAGAAAAAAAGGCGAGGAAAAGGTTTAGGAAAAAGGCGGGAAAGCGAGCGAGAAAAAAAAGGCGTCTTTTTCCTCACTTTCTCGACTTCTCGTGGGCGAGGATTCGAGTTTCCTCGCCCTTTTCCTCGTGGGCGAGAAGTCGAGGATTAAATGCCCGCAGTCGGTTTCCATAAGATCCTCTCCTTCTTATTTTCAATGAGCACATTTTAATATTTGCTGACTTGGCACTAAACCCCATTTGACAGATGAAACTTTTTAACCTTGTAGTACAACAAAAAACAATAAATTGCTTAGAATTGACCAATTCAATCCTGTGAAAAATTCTTGTTGAATAGATTTTTGTTGGTACAATGAGGTTTCAGTTGATTTCGTTGTGCACTGCGTTTCATGGTTCTTCAAGATCGAACCCAAATTTCCAAACTGAGTTGCTTCTAGAAATCCTTCACTTGCTTGACAGCCTATATTTCAGTTTGATCTGTGACGGATTTGAGAGATTCTTATCTGTAAGTATTACTACTGCGATTTCTGTCCTGACCTAAACAAATAGTTCAGTGTCATTAAAATTCTCAAATGAAATGAGGTGGCTATAAGGATTGTTGAATATCACTTCTAAAATATTACTTCTGTTTCGTTGCATCTTGACACTTAAATTAATTCTCAATTTTCGTGGGAATTGTTCAAGACGTAAGCCTTATACTCAGTAGGCAGAGTTTAAAATTAGCAACTAATCACGCAACATTACACCAAAAACTCTAAACTTTTAAATTTTAAGAAATCTTGATCCGTCTCAAAGTTTTGTTAATAGATCGTTTTTCCCACGCACGCTAAATCAAATCCGTTTAAATTAGATCTCTTCTGATGGCCTTGCTGGGATTTAGTATACTCAAGATAAATATGTCTTGAGGTGGGATTAGTTTCTAGTAACCTTTACTTACTATAACACCAATTTCTTACAGCCATTAAATATGCCTTACAGCTGAACGTAGTGTAATGAATGCATATACTTTTGGTTTTGGTTATTGTCCATGAAATGGTCGCAGCAACTCATTACAGCAAATTCTAGCACCCCTCGATTAGTAATCCATGAGGAGTAAAAATTTTCTTAAAAAAGTTTCTGTTTGTCTTTGTGCTTGGCGGTGTTTATGCTTGGCGGTGTTTAAGACACTGGGCAATAGCGCTTACTCTATACACTATGCTTATCTATGTTTTCTAGGTTTGCCCATTGTGGTAAGAATAATGCAATAGTCTAATGTTTGGTTTCTAAAAACTCATGCTAAGATTTTATGGATGTGGTAATTATTCGTAATTAGATACAACATAATATTCATGAAAATGTATCCAGGTTAACCATAAACTTAATAAAATTATATAAATCTGAAAATTGACATAACTCATTATATTTATCGTAATACTTACTAATGTTTTTACACTTTGATTTCACTGTTTTGACTCTAATAATCCATGATATTATTATTTCCTCAGGACCCCATACACGGGAGTAAAAGGGGTGGAACATTACGTAAAATCCCTCCCACGGGGAATTAAAGAAGAATTAAAGAGATATCAAGTTTGGAATGTGTCAGTAATGTTATTGTTATTTTAAAGAATTAATGAATTGTTGACATGAAGTAAGTTTTGAAACTAACCGAAACTGTCATATAAAAATAAACAGCTTAACTTATCAAAGATTATTTATATCTCTAAGATAGAGGTAGGCTGATTAACAATTTGAAATTATCTTAAACATTACACTTATTATATGTATTAACATTACGTATTTTGTTACACTTGCAGTTACTTACAAATAGTTCAAATTAGATCTTTAGCAAAACAGAGTGAACAGTTTAGGGGGCAACGGCAATTGAATAGGGCCTTTTTCGTGACATTTATATTTTCAACTAAGTACGTTTCTTTTTTGTACTTTTGAACATGGTAAAAAGTCACATAGGCTACAGAATGTTCCTAATTCAATAAATTAAATATAAGTTTTACTGGAAGATCTAGTGTTAAAATATGATGATGTTACAACAGTCAGTCGCCTGAAAAAATTTTCATGTGTTTATGCGCATATTCTAACCGAATTTTGATGGCTGCATCCAAAACGACTGCATAGTTTTTGATATATGTACATTTTGCCAATTTCTCTCGGAAGCTATGATGTTTTAGTGTGAAAATGTAAGGCAGTTACAAGTTGAGTCTTGAAAAGTTTCTTATCAGAGCTAATTTAATATTTAGATATCGTGACAATGAACCTTACGAGAAGTAACAATATTGTTTTATTTGATGAATGCTATTGATTAAATCATCATAGAATATATTTCTTAATAACTACACATTATTAAATATTCATTCGACAGGAATTGCATGCTGATAGGTAGAAACGCAATCCAATATTGACCAATCGGATCCCTCGAAAGCACATTTGAATCTCGAGATATTGATATATAAGACTGATATCACATGAATATTAATGATATTAACAATATGATATTAAGTGTGATATGAAATTAAGGCCTGATAGATATCACGCGACGGATGTGTTACTTTCGTTTTATGTTTTATTCGTTTCCTGAGAATACATTATTGTGTGGTCATTGAGGTTCAGGTGTATCCAACCATCCATGTCAATACGGACCCTGTAGTAAAAAATTAAGATAAGGAAATCACCGAGAAAAACGTATTAAAACGAATGTACCAAATTTAAACTGATAAATGAAAACATTGGCGAAAATGGAATTTTAATAGATGTTACCATTGGCACAATCACACTCGCACTTTTTCTGGCATTATAAAATCACAAGTTCTAAGATTTCATAGAATTTGTACCCAACAGACTGATTTTGATTCTGCATTGTAGACTTGTTTTTGATAAATTATGAGAGAGGAGTTCTCAAAACGATTTTTTACGCCAAATTAAAAACGACACGCTTTCGAACCTTCAGAAAAAGAAGAAAAACCCCCTTCCACTTGTCGTACCTCCGATCATGTACCAATTTCTCTTTTTCTTTAAAGACTAGAAGACAGGCAAAACTTTCCTAATGAGTGACCTACTTTCCTGCGTTGACCAAAATTTGATATACCTAATTTTTTGTAAAAAAAAACGACGTCCAATATGTTGGCGAAACTAAAAATATGTTAAGAATCCGCTTTAATGGCCACCGTTACGATATTGTACATAGATCAATTGCGAACCATTTAAACACTAAGACTTGGTAATTATGTCTATCGAATCAACGATGCCAATTATTAAACTAAAGCAAAGAAGATTAGCCTACAGCGCGAGAGTTATTGGATGGACCAGTTGGACACAGTACATCTGAATGGTTTCAAACCTACAACATGATAATCGAATAATCTCTTTCATCACTACCTACTATCATACTGCGACCAATGCGTCAATTATCGTGAAAAAGCATTATAAAACCTTGCAAGAGCAATATCCACATGTCTATACCTATAGAATTGTCACCATGTATAAGAAAAATCAAAATCTAAGCTTCCATTTAGTCAATGACAGACTTAAACCACTGCAAAATACCTAACCATCCCTTAGTTTTAGTCTTTTCAGGAATTTTATCATATTTATATCAAAAGAAATATTTTGTCATTATATCTCAAACTTCAGTATTCACATTATTAATCAAAGATTCTTTTTCCTTAATAAAAGGTCTTAAGGTTACTTTTTTCAGCAACTGGATAATGAAAACCAATATAAAAGTTATTCAAGTTTTTCTAGTTTAGTTTTGCTTTATAGATTAGATTCTCCAGAACCAAGAAAACCAAAAACAAGATTCATTTTACACAATTCATCTCACTTTGTTTCTTACTTCATGACCTAAGCCAGTACTTTTTTGAGAATACCATTCTCATCAAACGCTCAACTAATATTTTTTTCCAAGAATTTGTTTTTATTACTGAAATCTTACGACTCCATCGTCAGTCTATGATTGTGCCAGAGAGAAGTTAAGGACACATTGTTCAAGCATTGAAAAAGTTTTCAAAAATACGCATCCAAAATCGTAGATGTCGGTGTTCAGACCAATTAAAACAAGATACTGATTCGATTTGAATAAAAAAAGTTGTTATGACCAACAATATCTGATGTGAAGAATAAAACGCAAGCTCATTAGCTTCTTCTTCCATCTGTGATTTCTAAAGAATATTTTTATGATATAAGCCTGAAGGCAAGAGGATACAATGTATAAAGGAGATATCGTCTCATCTTGCCAATAATAACATTATCTGACAACAATCCCTAGTGTCTAAACCCCGACTTTCCTTCATTATTTAATTAATAAGGAGTAAAGCTGATAGACAATTGAAGGTGAAAACACGATTATTTTCTCCTTTCCTAATATTAAGATTCCGTGCTAGACTAGTTTCAAACCGGGCGTTATTAATGGGATGTACTGCATGATATTATCAATATATGTATGTTCACACAAGGTTTCCGTGCTTCCAGACTGCGTGTTCGGAAGATATTCTGAAATTTAATCCAAGAGTTTTGATTGCGAAAGGCAACCGATTTCAAATTTTAATGAGTGTAACAAGGTACACTTATCAGTTTGAAAATAATTAAACGAAGCCATATTGGATCTGAAACATCTTCGATACACGCACACACATCATTATCATTAGATGCTAACCATTAAAGACTGTGATGAAGTTTTCTGATCTGAATATATATAGCCGTTGCGTCTTTCTGTCTGTCCAAAATTGTTGCGGACACATTATAGTAGTTAAGGAGTAGTATACCATTAAATTGTGTTCCGTTGTGGATTTTGATGAAATATGGTGCGAGTGTAATCTCCTTCGTATAAATCCTTTTGAAAATCAGAAAAATGCAAAAATATTGCATATGAATTTTGCTCTTGTTCGCATTCAATTGTGAACACGATAGAGGGCTGGTTTCCTGACGGATTTTAACAAAACTTCGTAAAATATTTAATACACAAGTTATTGCGTAAACCAATGATGAATTTGAATCAAATGAAACTTTACATGTTTAAGTTTATTAACATAAAGAAAAAAAACTGTAAACAATACTTTGGTCATACATGTATGAAAATGTCACCCCCCGAATCGTTCATTTACTGACAACTCTTGTCAACAATCTTTACCGGACGAATTTGCTGCTATTACATGAGTGGGCGTATTAAGATGGCCTTCTTTTTTTATAAATCAGTTTATTCTTCGTCATGGCACAAGCTTTTGGTGTTTTTTATGCCTTTAATAAAGATGGAATATATTTCGCGGACAAAGTTTGTTAGACCACCCGTCTGTAAGTACCAAATGGTATAGGAAACGCACTTGAAACTGTCGTGATAATGCCCTTGGCATGAGTGTTTAGCGACCAATAAGTTTAAGATTTATAGGTCCAATTGAACATTAGAGCCAGAATGTGAAGAGGGTAGAGCATACTTCGTAAATGAAACTAAGATTTAACTTGGTGGCGGAACATTTCTTCTCGTGTAGATGGTTCAACATTATGTACATCTCTTTGCTATTGACGCTTTTTGGAATATTGTCACTACAAATCCAATGATGCAGTTGACCAATAAAGATTTTTCTCGACAACTTTACTGTCTTTGAATAATTTGTATTATCATATGTCTGTGATGCTTCTGTGGCAATAATCCAGAAGATCAATACACATTGCACCAGAAGAATTTTGAAAAAAAAATGTCATCAGCATTGACAATTTGTAACCGATAATAAGAACACTGTCAAGTGCTCTAAGACAAAGACATTATCACTTTACCGAATACTTTACTTATAAGTCTTTTGAACTAAACTAGCATTCCGATGATTAAACTTGTAATTTAGTTTCCGAGTAATCCAGTGATCGTCTAGGTTAATATGAGATAATTAAATTTCTCCCAAGTTCTCGTATTTGAAACTTTGAAACGCCTAACCTAATGGACTATGATCTGATTATCATTCAGTTTCAACTCAGGTCCATTGTCTTAATTGGGCCATCGAAAACAATTAGAATCTATGACAAACATGACATATAGTTACTGATGGCTGGGACGAGATCTTTGACTTGATCTTACTTCTGGAATAATTGAATTGTGTGGACAATACTGAAATGGTTTTACTGTGTATTGCAACTGTCTTAAAAGCCCAATTGTACTTTAGTTTAAAATTGATGCTTAAACTAATTGGTTCTTTATCTAGCAGAGTAATTTGTTAACAGATTACAAAGGGGTTTGTATTTTTTTTAACTTTGTAAGTGTATCGGAGCCATTTATTTACCAGTGCTAAACTGTTCCTGTTATTATCCAGATGTGTAAATTACAGCATTTGAGTAGTTTTAAGTCGAATAACAAGAGACATCAGTGTCCCGTAATAAACAGAAAATATTTAAATACCTCTATATTATTTCTACAAGCTCAGCTAAGGCGAAAGAAATTAGATAACATTCATGACTATCGAAACAGCAATTATTGACCAACATAATGATGCTTTTTCACTTTATGAAAACAAAAATGCAGAAAACTAAATTCTAAGCTACAACTGTTCACCTAATATTCTAAAATAATTTTACAGAACTGTTCTATTCTGTGGTTCCAGGAACAACAAAACCTATAAGATGGATACGATTCCGAGTCGCAATAATTAGATTACAGGTTACTATAATAATATGTATCATGATTCCTGGAAGAGATAAGAGACAACAGGAACTATCAGGAAGATACCCATATGGTGCCAGACAGATATTAGAGTAAAGACAAAAACCTTACAACAACACATGTGATCACTATTAGCAACTTTAATTGCCGGCTGATTGAATATAGCATCTTCTGTACAGTTCTTCACAGCATGAATCGTCATATTCTATCACTCAATTTAAACCCTACAAAAATACAAGAGAATATCAAACGTCATTCTAACATCCCTTTTTCTGATTGTCGACTCATCTCGCGTTTAAATTGATCATTCATGTTTGTTTTAACAGTGAAAATACATTTGAGACACTAAGCTCTATAAACGTAATTGAAGTCCATCCCTTGAGAAATACGATGAACACTGGATTAAATAAGCGAAACTCTAAAACTCCGCCCCGACAATTACATCGGAAACCCGAGTCGTTATCTTTCCCTTTTTCACATATAAACTGTATCACGATCGCTCGTCTAAGAAGGCTTTTACTCGTTTGGTGAATAAACAAAGCTCGCATCAGGACTTCGCTCTATTCCTAGTTTAGATATGAACCTGTCACAAATGAGTTTGATTCAGCTATCATTTTCTTCGTAGGGGTCCTAACTTCTCTTCAAATACATCTCCAGGGATCGCCTCAACACCGTAGTATTCATTTCGTACAAATTCTAGCCTCCAGCACTCCTGAATAGAAACGAAACGAAACTGTTAGGTGTCAGTTGTCAGTGGAACTCGAATGTCGCCCTAGCCACATGGTCTTTTAATCTAAACCTATATTCAAATTTGACAACCAAGTTAAAAGTTTTTAGAAATTTTGACAATAGATACATCACACTGATGGTTACAAAATATTTATCCTTTCTTTAAAGGATTTAAATATCATTTAGACTCAGTGACCTTATGTCGTGATACCACAAACCGGATGTGACGGCAAACAATATCAATGATGTCCACGCAGGCGTATTAACAATTCTTGCAGCGGAAGTTGGTTTGAACTAATGACTACCATTTCAATTTTTAATTCTGTTTTCAGTCATCTACTATATAATTGTGATCATTTCGATCATGTTTGGTTACAATCCATGCTTAGCGGTTGCAGTTCGTAGCCAGGTTGAAAACGAAAGCTGCACCACTCTGAATCTTTTAACCTTAAAAGGGATTAACAAATGTTTCTAGCTTATGTATGTTAGATGGAGACTTTTAGCAACATTTTTAAAGCTGGACGTTGGACGATAATTAGTTTGCGATAGCAATATATGTTCCTACATTTCAGAACGTTTTAGAGCTTCAGGAACAAACTTCTCGAGTCTTCAATTTAAATCAGTAAGTTCCTCTGATGCACATGTCTCCTTGTCGCCCGGTATCATCTTGAATACTATTTTGATTGTTTGTAGAGAAGGAAGCAAGGGGTTCCATTCATATCACATTGGAGAAAGGATGATACATTATCCATAAGATAATGTATATTGACAGCCCTGAAATGCTCCAGACCTTCAGCATTCTCAATTTAACACCATGGTCTTCAAAGCCGATGAATCACACTGTTGTATTGCATGTCCCGGGATTTTATTCTTAAATAATAATATTTACATTTGAAACTGTATATGTACATTATTCTTTACAAACCTGAAATACAAATATAAAAAATTACTATATTGCTATTTATTCAAGTGAAAACATCTCTCTCTATTTGTTCAATAATGCTATCATTTCTAGAAGAATGCCGGCTATTTTTGTATTATTTTACTGAAAATCACTAGATGTTACAGTATTTATATCAATGTATTTTTTCAGCAATTAACCGTCATTTTCTAAAACAATATTTACATTCCCTAATGAATGGCTATAATGATTAAGGCCTACGGATCCGTTTGCATGAATTTCCTGCTATTACAGCAGGCAATAAGCAGTTTACTTCGATTCACAATAGAGCATAGCAAATCTAAACATTCAATTGTTGACTATTCAAACAGAACTCTGGCATATATTCGATGCCTGCCTGGCGTGAGTTCTCTAAATGTATGGATCGTTATAAAAAGATAATATCGAATTTCTTCCTTCGGTATATATGTCGAAACAAAAACGTATCAATGTCCTCGATTTTTCTGCTGAACAATTGATCTGGAATCACAAAACAAGGCAAGACCACTCACAGTTCATGTTAATAACCGTTAACAAAGATGGTCTCCTTGACGTACAGTCGCGTCATCGATAATCAAATTTCCCGTTTCTGTTGAACTCGGCTGAATGTTTCAGGGTTTTAACCGTCAAATTACTGAAGGTAAACATTTATTGTCATATAAAAATATCTTTTGTTCTTAGAAATTGATCAACGATAAAGCATCGATTAACAGGGATTGTCTTTCACAATAAAATGAAGAGTTGTTCAAATCGACGTTCTATGGATTGATTGAAAATAGTTCACAGGAAATATCGCCTTAATAACTTAACTACGTGATTCGCTATTTAGACATTTCATTCTTTATTTACATAGACAATAGAATAAATCTTTTCGCCCTGAATAACGGTACTGGAAGCAGCAAGAGCTGAATTAAGTCGATTTTTGCCTTCAGCGTCTCCGACTAAGTATTATGTTTAGTGTAACGTTTCCGATATGTTATACATAAATTCGATGACACTCCAGATCTTTATTTGAAGTACATCGATTGGGTTTGATGCAATTGCACAAAATTGCAGTCATACGTGTATCTTATTATACTATAATTATCAGCTTTTAAGAAATTGACTTTAAGAATAACGCATTCAAATAGTACAACTTTGGAGCGTCGGAGACACAGATTCGATCATTTAGCGCTATTATTGTTTAGAGAAGCAAACCCTGGCTTTAACTAGTGCGACACCAAGTCTAAATGTCGGTAGCGTAGATTGTTAGATGTCAATAATTCAGAGACCTATCACAAATGTGGCGTCAAACTTGTTCAGAAGAGCATGGCTGTAAACCAAGTTCAGTAACCCCGAGACCGACTTCAGATGTGGTGTCATCCTTAATCGGGAGAACATGGTTGTTTGAAGCCACGTTCAGTAACCCCGAGACCTACTTCAGTCGGTAACTCGGGGACTAAAAGAGGTTTTATGGGGGTCTGTTCAAAGCCAATTTCAGCAACTCAGAGAACGATGGCAGATATGGTATTATATTTGTTGTTCAAGGGGGAATGTTTGTTCAAAGCCCAGTTCAGAGAACGATTGCAGATGTGGTTTGATATTCGTTAGGAGAGTTGGTTTGTTAAAAGTCGAAGACAGTCAATTAAAACAGTTAATCGAAATGTCCCATGTTTAATAAGTGCAACTTAGTTCAGAAAGGTTTTTAGTGAAGATCACCACTTTCCACAAAATACACCAGCAGTTACGTTCAACTGATACTCAATGTTAAAATGCAGCCATTAGTTGCTGTTTCCAGTCTATTTCTTCCAAGTAGATAATATTCTATTAGTCTTTTGTCTTAATGTAATGATATGAGACATCATTAGGCCTACTGAAAGGCAAAATAAATGTCATATGGATATATCATACAAAAGGTTGTATCTTTATTTTCAAATGCCCATCTTTAGTGATAAATGAACATATAGGCACCAAAAAGGTAGCAGTAGAATGTTAAAAGAGTTTATTAACCCTATAACATGCAACTTTCAGTATCTGCCAAGTTTTATCAATATCAGGAGTGACATTTCTTTTGTCTTTCGGTATAATATATCTTTTAAGTGAAAAATTGATTCAATGGACAGAGTATCTCTTGAAACGATACGGAAGTTATATCTGTATTTCTAGAAACAGTGCAATTCAATAATCAATCTAACAAAACCGACACAATGAAAGTATCAAAGCGATACAACCTATTAAAATGCACAAAAAAATTAAATTCTCAAACTTGACGAAAAGGTTTATTCATCAACGATTTTAAAAGTATACAAACTGAAACCAATAAAGCTATAAATCTAAGTAATTTTCTATTACAGGTAGTTGTAATTGAAAAACGATTAAAATATTTTGGTATATTGTTATATAAGGTAGTTTTCTTGATTTATCAGATTATACGGGTAATCTGTTGATAAATTGCCTAATGAATATATCTTATTGACCAAGTTTTTGATTTTTTGACCATTCTAGGTAGTATTCCTTTAGGATAATTGTGTGGTAGTCCTTAGGAAGAATATAGAAAGCTTCATCATTGCTACATTATATCGGAAATTATTCGGCTCTTATCAGCGTATGCCATGAATCAATCCTTACATGCAGTTCCATTTGTATGAAAATGTTTTATAAAGTTCATACTACCAGTCTTGTTACTATTTTTTAGAAGATATTATGTTCCTTTGTTTGTAAGTTTAAATTTGTGAAATATTTGATGACATACATTATGTTTTCCTACTTGACATAATTTAGTCGAATAAACCTATAATTTCAAACATATACTGTATACATTTTCGTAAATTATGCCCTTCCTTCTGCATTTCATGGATTTTTAGAGTTATCAATTTTAGATGACAAATGCAGAACTCGTGCTGGCGTATTATGTTGAATTTAGATTGCCTGAATTTGGTCACACCCTGTATTCCAGAAAAACAAGGCAATTATAGCTCGGGGAAGGCTACAGAGGCATTTTCAGTAATTTTTATCTCTCTTTGGATTATATAATGTGATTAATGGAGGTGGGACTACTGCTATGATGATACCTTCAAAGTTGTAGGCATCTTTTTTATATATTGTAGTCGCCCCTGTCTGTCTGTCTGTCTGTCTGTCCACAATTGTTGTGAACACGATAGAGAGCTGGTTTCTTGATGGATTTTGTTAAAACTTGCTGTGAGTGTTTATAATCATCCAAGGAAGAAGCCTATTGAAAATCAGAAAAATCGAAAAATATTTGATGGGTTATTGCCCTTGTTTTTGAAAATACTTTTTGAACACGATAGAGAGCTGGTTTCTTGATGGATTTTGATGAAACTTGGTGTGAGTGTTTGTCATGACCTTGGGATTAACCCTATTGAAAATCAGAAACATCGATAACTATTTTATGAGTTATTGCCCTTGTACCTTAAAACGTGTTAATTTTATAGCCCGTAACACTCTCAAAGTTGTGAACACAATAGAGAGCTGGTTTCTTTATGGATTTTGATAAAACTTGCTGTGAGTGTTTATAATCATCCAAGGAAGAAGCCTATTGAAAATCAGAAAAATCGAAAAATATTTGATGGGTTATTGCCCTTGTTTTTGAAAATACTTTGTGAACACGATAGAGAGCTGGTTTCTTGATGGATTTTGATGAAACTTGGTGTGAGTGTTTATAATCACCCAAGGATGAACCCTATTGAAAATAAGAAGAATTGAAAAATATTTCATGGGTTATTGCCCTTGTTAACTTGTAGTTGTAAACACTCAAAAATCGTTCAATTTTGGAAACATTCTTGATGGCACCCTTTTCGACATATGTTTCATTTACTGATAGTTTTTGTCGACCTCCCGGACGACTTGGCTGCCATTACAAAAGTGGGCGTATTACGATGGGGCATCGCTATTTTTTTGGTTATTTTTCATTTGGGCACAACGCTTATCGTTGTAAGTATCTTACAATCTGTAGCCCAGATTAAGTTGAATTTCATGCATCATCAGTGGGTGTGTATATTGGACAGAGGTAAATATTATGATAATATGCTGATTAGACAATGCGATATCTAGATACTAGACATACTTGAACATACTTTAATAATTAGTGTCACCTTTAATATGATATAAATATACTAAATATACTTCAACTATAGCTGATAGGGTCAATAGATAATATTATTTATTTCCACTTATAGTCCAATGTAAGCACTCGATTACTGGTCATCAAGAGTTGTCGTTCTTTACAAGTGTGATGACTGATAAAATGGCTAAAGGGTACAAAATTCTGACTCTTCTGTTTAGGAATAAAGCATTGAACTAAAACGAAATGCAAATTTTAAATGGACGGAATGAGCAATTAAGAATACGCATATGTAATACTACCGTTTAAATTAATTCAATCTTACTTTTTCTTTAAAATAAAATCTGAAATACCTACAAAACTTAAGCTGAGAGTCATCTTGTAGAACCAAACGGAAATGGATTTGTATAGAATCTTATTGACAAAAATTAAAACAAGAACATGTGAATCAGCCATATTTTATGTTTCAATATAAAGCTTATATAAGTTTAAGTCATTGCAAAAAATAGTCACAATTGAAATAATACTATGTCTGGCGCAACACCGAACATAGAGCCTGTTTTTTTTTTTAAAAGAAGACATTTCCTCAAAATGTAGTTTTTTTTTATTTAAACGTATGGTTATGGTCACTTCCATAATTCAGCCGTAAAGTCCTTTTATGTCAAACAATAAGTAGATTCAGAACAATCCGCATCACTGACTTCATCCTCCACACAAATCTGTCTCAAAACATCATCATGCACTATACGTTTTCACCTTGAGATGGTCCATGTAACCTAATGCAAATTTAATAGACTATGTATTTCTTTAAATACTCTTTAATAAATATCTTAAGAACAGTGCTGTTTCTGGGGTGATCAATTCCCTTGGGACATGAAAAAATAATGCACATGCGGGCAGTCTATGAAAAATTTAGAGCATGAATCTAACTCAACATGTGGCATTTTGAAAACTGACAGATTTTTTGATGAAATTTTTATTACCGATTCAAACAATTGATACACATCTTAATTGTTCTTTAATTAGTTAGATTCTAATTGTTTACTCTTGAAGGAAATATTGAGTTGATTTTTAGAGTCTGTCGAGCTTCGATCTTTACTAAAGTCCGTTGGATATGTTAACTTATGATCCCACTTGCTACCTTCTTGCTACCATATTAGAATACGAATATCATGTCAATATATATATCGAAAACTTCAGATATCATTATAACGAAGACGAATCTCCGGTACGACTCAGGGTATGTTAATTCTTTTCATATGAACATTGAACGTCCTTTGATAAATCCTTTAAAGAACAAATCTTAGACAACATAATTTAATCATTATTGATTATTTATATTATATCGTATATTTTCTTCATGAAAAGTTATCTTATTTAAGATTGATATATTTTGCTATATTTAAAGTTAAATTGCAGTTACTAATTTTCAAAATGGTTTCTTTTTATGATTTTTTGTTTTGAGGGTCGGATTACTTGAGTTTTATTTTTGATACATCTTTATTGTATATTGACATTAAAAAAAATACATATTGAACTCACAGACAAATTTTACCCCTAAATTTACATCCGGTATAACAATCATAATAACACAGTCTCCAGGTCATATCTCGACCTGAAATCAATAATACCAATTTAAGTAGATTGTTTCAGGCAATTTGACTATTTATCTTTATTACTGTAGACCACAAGTACTTATATCATTTACAAATTACTTTCTAATGTAATGTAATTGTTATCTTGAATAACATCAGAATTTGATTGACAGGTTATAATTTAAAATACTTAAAGGGATATGTTCACTAACTGTTCGACCAAATTTCTTTTAGACTCAGAACCTGGAATTTTTAGCTAATCTAATCCGTACTATAATAATTCACAACACTCCTACGAAATTTAAGCCTTCAAATCCCCGTGTATCTTTAAATATCAGCGTTTGAAAGTCAAAAATACGACTCGTAGTTTAGTAAGACTATGCGTTATATAGAAAACACATATACAGAAAATGAAGGATTAATATTTAAAGTAGGGATATACTTGAAGGAATTACATGATTTTCGTGGAGTTCTAGTACTTCTGGAGGCTATTCTATCCTAAATCGACCATCGAAAATGTTGAACATTCCCGTTTAAAGATACATATAACGCCATTGAAATTGCTTAAGATTTACATCCATTTTTTCAAAACAGTAAATAAACATGTATCCTACAATCATGCCATAAAAATATAACATAGCACTTCAAAATATGATTATCAAAGAACCCCCTCCCCCAACCACCAATTAAAGAAAGAAAAATATAAAACTTATCATTATATGAATAAAAATATAATGTAAATATACATAAATATAAATACACATTTAACAATAAGAGATTGGAAATGCAAATCTATGTAAAGTTTAGAAAAACGTATTATTGCAGCTAGTAAACTATCATTTTGCAAGTAAAATATTAATTAATCGAGTAAATTGGAGAAAAAAAAGAACGGACGATAAATTTACATGAAAATTATAACATTTATCAATGCACGTGCATAAACGATAATTATGGAATTATAATTTTGAATTGTAATGGAAACTCTGAAAACTGTCTTATTAATTCATGGTTGGTAAATCATTTTTATACGCCCACATTGAAATGTGGTCGTAGATTGCCGTCGCCCCCGTCCGTCCGTCCGTCCGTCCGTCGGTCCGTCCGTCTGTCCACAATTGGGTTGTGAACGCGATAGAGACCACAGTTTTGGTTGGATTTGAATAAAATTTTGTATGTAGGATTATATTCATAAGATCTCGGACAAGTTCGAAGTTGGGTTCGATTCGACAAAAATTCATGGAGTTTTACACCCAAATTACGTTAAAAATGGCTTGTGAACGCGATAGAGACCGCAGTTTTGGTTGGATTTGAATAAAATTTAGTATGTAGGATTATATTCATAAGATCTCGGACAAGTTCGAATTTGGGTTCGATTCGACAAAAAATTCACGGAGTTTTACACCCAAAATACGTTAAATATGGCTTGTGAACGCGATAGAGACCACAGTTTTGGTTGGATTTGAATAAAATTTTGTATGTAGGATTATATTCATAAGATCTCGGACAAGTTCGAATTTGGGTTCAATTCGACGAAAATTCATGGAGTTTTACACCCAAAATATGTTAAAAATGGCTTGTGAACGCAATAGAGACCACAGTTTTGGTTGGATTTCAATCAAATTTAGTATATAGGATTATATTCATAAGATCTCGGACAAGTTCGAATTTGGGTTTGATTCGACAAAAATTCACGGAGTTTTACACCCAAAATGTGTTAAAAATGGCTTGTGAATGCAATAGCAACCACAGTTTTGGTTTGATTTGAATAAAATTTTGTGTGTAGGATTATATTCATAAGATCATGGACAAGTTTGAATTCCAGATCAATTCAACAAATATTTATGGAGTTTTACACCCAAAATATGTTAAAAATGGCTTTTGAACGCGATGGAGACCACAGTTTTGGTTGGATTTGAATAAAATTTAGTATATAGGATTATATTCATAAGATCTCGGACAAGTTCGAATTTGGGTTTGATTTGACAAAAATTCACGGAGTTTTACACCCAAAATGTGTTAAAAATGGCTTGTGAACGCAATAGCAACCACAGTTTTGGTTTGATTTGAATAAAATTTTGTGTGTAGGATTATATCCAAAAGATCATGGACAAGTTTGAATTCCAGAATGATTCAACAAATATTTATGGAGTTTTACACATAAAATATGTTAAAAATGAATTGTGAACGTGATAGAGACCACAGTTGTGGTAGGAATTTAATAAACTTTTGTGTGTAGGATAATATCCATAAAATCTTGGACAAGTCTGAATTCTGGATCAATTCGACAAATATTTACAGAGTTTTACACCTAAAATATGTTATAAATGACTTGTGAATGTGAAAGAGACCACAGTTATCAAAAGATATAAAGTATATTTTTGACAAGTTATATTTTTGATACGATTTGACACCACTTGGGGAATGCTCTTGATATACTACAAAAATTATAAGGAAGGTGGGCGTATATTGCTAGGCAACCACTTGTACATTTATTTAGGAAAATTGGAATATCATCTTCTAAATGAAAATGATTTCAGATGTGCTTTGCGTTTATAAAAATACAAACATTGGCACATTGTCATTTTCGAATTGTCAGACCAAATTGGGAATTATTTGTTTGATATCGTAGAATCTTTATATTTCTAAATCTGAGTTACTAAACATATAATATACCATAGCGGAATCAATCTTAGACTATCTGTACAATTTTAAAGGTGATATTTCGATTAATATAAAAGTCATTGGTAAAATTAAACATACAGTATAACATAATGAAACTTAAAACAATGTAAGCAGAAAAAAATAGGATAACAATGGATTTTAAAAAAAAATCCCTAATACAAGACAGCAGATTTGCATAACGTCATTTTTTTAAATGTCGAAACAGAAACTTGACAGCCAATAAAAGCCCAATAGCGACTTGCCATGTCAAAACACAATATGGCGTCAAAATAAAATACATTGAATCGTTTCATTACTGAATATAATCATTTATTAATGAAAATTTTAATATAATTACTTTGATATTGAATTTTTTAAACTGATCAGCTTTTTAGAGTCGTCTTAAAGACGAAAATTTTCACACGCAACACTATCAAAACTAATCATCTTCAAAAGATTGTTCTCTTAGTTTTAATGAATTAGATTTTTTTTAATTGATCAGAAACGATGTACTGCGACTGACTGCTTTGGGCAATTAAATGAGACATTTTCACGAGGAATACTGAAGACTTTTACTACATCCATTATATTAATAAATACATAACATAAGCCAGTTTATTTCCGTATGAAATGTCGAAATCATCTGCAGCGTTCTTTGAAGTCTATTATCAACTTTTTTTTATTCCATTAAGGAACGATCTATCTGGCTCAGAACCATTTTTAGAGTCGTTTTAATAAAAAGCTTATAAAATTGGGGTTAAGTTGATAAACCGTCTGAAATGTATCCGAACTGATTCTGCATGGAAAACATCTTATTTCAACCTCATACGTTGATTTTTTTAATATTTTCCGAAAGTAACACGATGGTTTTCTGGAAAATTGCAAGCAAATGTAGATCTTTAATTTTTTCAAGTTTCATGCTCTAGTAAAACCAACGAAAAATATCTATTTTATCTCAATCCTCTCAATGGCTGCTTTATCATTATATAATTATAAGATTGTGAGGTGGCCTTTCACCATGCAGGTGTGATACTAATTTAAAAGGGGGAGGAAAAATTAATGAATATCAGCTATAATCCAATGATAGCCATTTAACTTGAATACGTTTCTAATTTATCCAAGTCCCATTGAGCTACTTGCCGTGATACAAACACAAACCCAACCAAATTCATATAAAAAATGAAATAGTTTTTCATTTATGTAAGAGACAAAACCAGGTCCTCGAGCAATAATATATGAATTTGATATAATGAAAAATATTATCAACATAATTTGCTTGAGTAAATACAAATTTCACGGCTTGAATAAACCAGATGTTTTTCAGCGAAGGAGGCGAGAAAATGGTCTTTTATAGGAGATAATTCGGATAATATTTACCCCGTTTGTCTAAGTGTTGAGTACAATATCGTGGCTTATTGAAAATCGTCGTCAATGCACGGTAATGATATGGTGCCCGTAGCATTATTTCTATCATATTTATAATCATCTTGAACAATTAAATATTGAAAAAACATCCACGATGACACTCTTTATGCGTCGTCTGTTACAGTTTTTCTTTGCTTATTGGAAGCCTGTGAAAGAAAATCGGGTTTAAATAACGCGGGAATTAGCTTTTTTTTATTGAAAGACTTCACATGATCAGTGCAAAATATTATTTCATTAAAAACTAAGCGTTATACTACCATAGCTTATGAATTGGCTGGCTATTTTAAATATGGTCCAAGTTTTTGAACAATTTGGGCCAAGGAACCCATATTTTGTTCGACCCATACGGTTGGTTGACTGATATCGTCGACTAAAGCTGAGAAAAGATTGAGCGAATTTTCATGGCGAATGGTTCGGGTGAGTCGATCACCAGCGAACGCCTAGTGTGTCCAGTGCGACGATATTCGCCCGAGTTTCGGCCAAGTCAATTCGCAGTTATTATTGTATACATTCGCCCTGTGTGCCCACTGCTGAATGAATTAGGTGGCGAATAGTTCGGCCGAAGGACCAGTTAATAAACTTCGCTCAGTTTGTCCTCAGCTTTTCTGAGACCGTCTTCAGTTAGCTATGTCGTATACAAGACCAGAACTTAAAAGTTTTAAACTACCAAACTACCCAATAATTCATCCCTGAACTCCCAAACTATCCCCAACTATCTAGGCTTTGATAATAGTAAACTGGAAGCGGAAGAAAACTATTCATCCATCATCACCTTGCTCACTCTTGTGGACACCGTGTTAAAATGACAAAAAACATATTTCGTTCTAACGCCTTTTTTGCTTTTTTAAGAGTGAAGACAGAAAAAATTTGATGAACGAAATTGATAAATAGTCCACACCTGGTCTGACCAGGATTCTGTTGACTTTTATTTTTAATTTGACCCTTTTTGTCAACGCTTAAAGCAAACGAAAGTATTAATAGTTTATTTTTCCAAACGCCAATGAAAATATTTATGTGGCCGGAGTCAGCTAAGTAAAATTATTAGGCTATTGATACGTGTGCTGAACTAATAGTAAATCCTAAAAGAACATAGATACAATGTAACCAAATTTTCTAAGACGTTTAAAGGTGTCAATTCACTCGAGAACGAATCTGTTTACCTAGGATTTTGTGGCGAGTAGCCCTTAGGGCTTTAAGTTTAATGTTCTGTCGTAACTAGAAAATTACTTACCACCCATATAATAAACATGATCATCCAGAAAATTTGAGTAAATTTTTTACAACACCAGATAAGCCTAAACTTCTATAATAATACTTGCAATCATAATAATAATTGTAATAAAATTGGAAATATTTGTTTCGTGGGCATTGGACTTGATAAATTTTAATGATCTTCTTTATTTCTTACAACGTTTCGACGAGGATACTCTTCCCCGATCTGTTATTCTAGCGTTGTCTAATCCGTATTAACAATATTTTGTATGTGGCATTTTGCAGACAGGGTTAACAAATATCAATACTTTGTCATAGGATTTGGGCTTTTATGCACCTTTATCCGTTTTCTAACAGAACATATCCGAATTTTTTTTATGATATTTTGATGAAATATTCAAACATTTGCCTATATCAATTGATCGAAAGAGCATTACATTTCATTCTTTATCTGTTTTATATTTATCTACTTGGCCCTGAATTAATCTTTCTATTACTTTCTGAGATAGTTTATACCTATCACCGCTTTAAGATGATATCTCAGAACGGCGGTGATCTCAAATAACTGTTACCCAAAACCCCAAGGGGAAACTTAAATCAATTTGTAAACTACCAATAAATTGATATGATCGATCTCTTTGATCGTCCAATTTGTCCACTTAATATATTTACCATTGATATATTGTTTTTGGCTTTCAGCGAGGAGTTCACTAGGGTGATTTGTTGTGACTTATCTTTTCTCTGATAGATGTTAATGATACCAAGACACCGCTTTTTATTTTACAATGTTTTCGGAATAACAAATATCACGATTGTCATTTGGTTATAATGGGATGTTGCATTCGAACGGTAAATTTCCGTTTGTAAAACAAATAAAATCTTAATTGTCATTTAGTTGTTGCAAACATATAGAAATGACTTTGGTGATGAAAACACTTGTTAGAAACCCATCAAACGGACGAAAACAATAGTATTTATATGATGCAATTTCAAATAAGCTGCGATTATACTTAATAATTGAATCCCCTCAAACTTTGAATAGTTCGTATTCAGATGTTTATACGTTATCTACTCTTTATCGCTCTCATGGAAAACGGAAAGTCTTCTGGGCAGCAACACGTCATATTGGCAATTTCAAATATATTGTTTCCATGTTTCTTATCAATATTTTATTAGTTGTCTTCTCCTCTTTAATCCATCCAATACACGAAGTCCTGCCTTTTCTTAAAGTAACCTGTACATATTGTTGAATAGAACAACTGGGCAGTAACACGTCATATTGACTATTTCAAATCTATTATTGCCTTGTTTAATATTTAATAAGATTATTTTAGTTTATTATTAAGATAACAATAATTGAATGTGACCCGAATCAATTGAATATTTATAAAGACCCTTCAATAAAAGTTCAAATAAATTATCAAATGAAACAATAAACAACCCTTTGATCACAATAGTTCATGTATATTGTTTTTCTGGTTCAGCCCTCCCATAACCTCAGGGGTGAAAAGTCAATGAAATATTTGAACCCTCCCACCTTTTAAGAAATTTCAATATTTCAGTGATGTTTTTCTCAAATAATCGAAATACTATCAATCCATAACAAATTAATTTTTTGAACAAAAGAAAGAAAAACACGAAAGCTTGTGAATAATCAACATTAACAACAATTCAAGATAAATTTATAAATAACATTAAAAAGGAACTGAATGAAAAGAAAACAAGATGTTCTCAAGTCCATTAAGGTACAGCGTCTTTAAACTTCTGAACTTTGTTAAAAAAGTGTTTTGTTAAGTCGAGGTTTCACATGTAAAAGGCGTTTCTAGTTGATGTTAAGAATGACTATGGATGCAATAGTTGTAACTTTCTCACAATGTCGGATCGATTTTTAATTGAATTGTCTTCATTTCAAAAAACATATTAAAGGCATTACTTGAAGTTGTCAAAATACGTACATTTAAGGAATGTTAAGTACATTTATAAAATATTTCTAAGTTCATAAAGATATTTTAAGGAAGCTGGATAGGTAATGTTGCATGGACGCCATATTTCAGTGTGTTCAGATTGAAACATTGAAACATAAATATATTAAATTAATACGACCAAGGGGACACAACTCGATCTAAACCATAAAGTGGTTAACTATAAAAATCAGACTTTAAAACGACAGAATATTATTTGTTTTTTGAGTTGTCAATTTTTAATTGTGAATTCTTGACCTCGATATGGCAAAATGTTCAAACAGCTCTAATATATTAATTAGTTTCTTATTGCTCAGTAGAAGAAAATCACCAATTATGTAAGAAATAAGCATATTTTTTAAAAGCATCTTAAGGCAAATTACAAGAGTTACTGACCGTTTCGGTGCAAAAGGACCGGTTAAAAGTAACCTTACTAATATACATAGAGACTTCGTAAACACAGGAAAAAACGGAATGAAAAAGTACCTTCTCTGGCCGATATTCCTTTCTTTGAGCAATCTTTACCAATCATAAAAAAAAGCAATTCTGTTACATGGATAGAAGAAGAAGATGTTTTTGGAGATTTAAGCTGATTTTTGTCTGCAACTTGTTTTCTGCATACAGAAAAGTTTCAGGTACAGCTCTAGATATTTTCTTCATCTTTATCATTTTTGACGTTTTATTGTAGGAAAAGTAACACATTAAAACTAAGAAATTAAGCATATTTGACCATAAATTTGATTCGACTATAGCCCTCGCCATGGACCTACTGCTCTTATTATCTTAATTAAGATTTATAAAATTATTATATTTTTGAGGTGAAAATATGAGACTACATAACTCTGTATAATTATGAATACAATTAAATTAAAAATAATAACACCTAATCGTTATTTTGAAAAATCATCATAATTGATAATAAATTCTTTAAAATATAAAAGAAATAAGATGTAAGTAATTAATATCCACAAAAAAAAAAAAAAATCTTAAAGGATGAAAAAGAATTTAAAAATTCATTTGGGACGAAATTTCCAAATTATGTCATATTTACACTTTGAAAAAATAATTGACACATTTATTTTATACCATTTCCATCTACCAAATATATTACAATTGACAGTAAATAATTATTAATATATGCATTGGTTTGTCTTAATATCGGAAAAGGTTAATTCCAATTCTATCTGTCTCTTGAATGATAAAAAGATAAATTAAGCGGAAGAACACACAAAGATTTAAAGACAGCCTGTCAAAATCAATAGAGAAGAAACAAAGCGAAACGCCAGTATTAACTTTTGCCATTATTCAATTACAAAAGAACTTGTCAATCGTCACGGCGGTTGGATTCGTCAAATTTACCTTAAATAACTAAAATTACATATCAAATATGGACAAGCTCAAATGATTCTGAAAACACAAACACAAAACGAAATAAAGAGTTGTCGAATAAGCGGCTTTACTTCAAATACATCACTCGTATCGATAAAGTCAACAATTTCCGTTGTTACAATTATTGATAGTCATCTTACACGACGGGTTGTCCCTGGTTTACCCTATCTTACAACGTCACCTATCACTCAATATCTCGTACCTTACTAGATTTTGATCTGAAGTTGATGCTGACATTGTTCTTCTGACAGAGAAGGAGTTCTTTAATCATCTAATATAATTTCTGTGTACATACAACTGACAATATGATTATCTCCATGTGATTTGAATTTAAAAAAAATGATTATGACTTTTAAAAATATCAGATTAAAACTGCACAGACCTCACGCTATACGAATGTTGTCGGATTTCGTCGTTTGATCACATTGTATTTTATTTTCTATTGTAGATTGAAGAGATAATCCAATTGATCAGACTTTAGCAATTAGAAAGGAAAGCATCTTGTTGCTGTGAGAAAATCCAAAATTAAGGAGCTTCTTTAGACGAATTAATGAAGTTACTTCCGGTTCCGGTGAAAATGGCCAGATAACCTAACTGATATTCACGGAGACTATGATTATTGTGAACACAGGGGTCGAAATGAAATGTGTTGCTTATTTGCTGATATCCCTACCCTGTATACACCAATCTAAAATAGAAGAAATTATATTACATGAAACGGTTATGAAGAAGGTGCTGTATTGAATTTTGAGCAAACTTTTGTGTTCGCAATTTTTGTAGCTTATTTAGAAATACAAAAATCTGCAAATAGGAGAGGTACAATGAAATAGATCTGACCCTTTAAGGGTAGGGGGCTCTGAAATGTGTTTGGTATCTACCATACTGTATGTCATTGGTTCAGATTTTTTTAGTTGGGAAACACATCCTTTCAGTTTCAGACACATCAACGAGCATCGCGAAAAACTTGCATCTGAACACGATCAGAAAGATACACCAAGATCCGAGCAGTTCTCATTGTTGTTTGACTTCCAGCAAATAAGAAGTACACCATTAAATGTCTATGTGTTGTCTACCAAAATGTAAGATTTTAAGTTCAACCAAAAAATATCCAAATGATTTGCGCCTGGAAGCAAAAGTCAGAAAGTTATAGAATAGTAGAATAAAGGCTCTAAATATATAATATTTGTCTAATGTAATGCAGGTTATTTTGTTAAGTATTGAGAACCATGCCCTTTCAGTTTCAAACGAACTAAAACGCATCACGAAAAAGTCACGATCAGAAAGTTACACCATGTTTCGAGCAGTTATCATATTTTCAATGTCGTATTTAGTGATTCCTGGCAATAATGGCCTGCGTTATTGAATCAGGAACATGGAGCTAAAAGGTTAACCAGCAATCAAGTCATCAGAGCAGGGTGTTAAGTTACCTCAATATAATCAATCAGATATAATATTACAGTAATACCCCTATTATCACCAACCAGAGCTTCCCAATATGTTTCCATTGAGATGCTCATAATCCAATAGGTCTATTCACTCCATACCGATCAACGCCAATCATGGCCTATTCATACCCTCTAAATTACGTTGGCACCGATTAATATAGTTTTCATGTTGTCGATACTGGTATAATGTTATATAACCTTCTACTTTCCATCAAAGACATTGCAACTTATTTCAGTGAACGAACTCTGTTGAATACCGGAGCTTTCGTGAGATAGTCATCAGGTACCAGTATGTTTAAGAAAGACGCTAAAATGAGATAAATTTCGTACTTACTAAAACCAGGAACCGAAAAAAAGTTTTCTTTGATCGTTTCCTGGTCGGTTATGGTCGTTTCCTGGTCGTTTCTGCAGGTCGGTTCATGTTTTAGTAAGTACGGATAAATTTGCAGAATACACTTCACAACATATGTAAAATGATTGGAATTAATAATTGAATCAAGACGGTACAATAAAATTTGCATTTAAAAACATTATATTGTTATAATATGCTTTATTAATCAAATTACTCAGAATAATTTTGTAGACAATCACGATCAAATACATGTACCAAAATGTCTTGGTAAATAAGGACAACACTGTAATTAGTTGTTGAAGAAATATAACCATGTACTTAGCCTACAGCATCGACCAAGGGATTAGTAAACTGGAATAGCCCACAAAATTACGTAATTCGTCTCAAATACTAGTTTCAGTTAAGCAATTATGCTTTTATCAGTCAATGGGAGATAACTCATCTTTTATCATTCGCATACAGACTGCTGTTGAATTAAAGCCCAAAATAAAATTATGCGATGTTGGCTGTTGAAAGCTTTTTGTTTATTTCGCCAAAGGGAGGTTAGTGACGCTCAGCTTCAGACCACACAAATACAGATGTAGTCTATTTTGACTCGCTGTCAAATCCATAGTCAGTGTTTGATCTGTCATCGGCAGTCCAAAGACCAACAACTTCGACAACTACATAGTTACCAACCAACCATCTGTCATCGGTTATTTGAGATCTGATAAATTTTAATGGTAGTCAACATCGTGTAACTTTGTTTTTTTTTATCGTTCCATCGTCCTCCGTCATGTTCCTCATAGCATCGTAAGAATCGTTATTTTTACTTCTTCTGTGAAACATCAAGAATCAGTAAGCTGTCGGAAAAGATTGTTTCATTACAATAATCATCGTGTTGGGTGTCTTAATTGATGTACATTTTGTTTCATACAAGCGTAAAAAGCCACAGTCGAAGGGAGACAACTCATTTAAATAGTTTATAGATTTCAGACAATATTGAAGCTATACCGGAAGCGAAATTAAATTGTACATAAAAAAACATGTTCCATTAGAATACGACGTTTATCACACCTATCCGTTGCTCCCACAACAGGATATTCTCGTTGTACTGTGCTTCTCAGTGGCAAAACAAGTTTCAAGGCAATTTATATGCCTTCAAATTAATTACTGATGGAAATTGTCACCCTTATACTATTTCGTCAATATCAGGAAAAATTATCCTGGATGATAACTTTAAAACTTGATTTTACACGGAAGGAATTATCAGGATTAAATGGAATTTTAAATGAATATTGGACACATAGATCCTATATATGTGTATCTTTCTTTCACGATTCACATTGATAGCTCTTAGGTTTATAATAATTATTGTTTTTGTTTACTCTTCAAAAATCTTAACCCTGTGAGGCCCAAGCATAGACAAAATGTTTTCAAGTGTTATATTTTGTTAATATAAATGTGAATTAGTGAAAAAAAAAATTTTAATTCCTTCACAAATAAATAATTTGTAGAACGTTGCATATTTGCAACACTGGGTAAAAAAAACAACAAAAACCAACAAACCACAATTAATGTCACGGCGACAGGTCATAAGACGCAGCATGGTTTTAGTTTTTTGCACTTATTATTTAATTATTTTAAGTGTAAATATGTCATTTAAACTTATTATGTGATAAATCTTTTACGTAGGTTAGTTTTGATATACTTTTGTACTAGTATTATTTATAATCTTCATTATTTACACTCTGATAAACTCGGGGTTATTTACAGGGTCAATGTCGCATTTGCGTAGACAATGTCACCACAAAGTTAAATTTATAGTGTGTACAGGTCTAGTTTAATACAGACTCCAACGATAATGTTTAAGATGAAAATAAGGTAAGTCTGTGAAAAATGCATAACTACTTTCGTTTTTAGTCCAATTACGCACAAAAGATTAATACCCAATACGGAAAATACTGTGTTTTATTCGTTAATTGATATATGCGGTATATTCTAGTCTACATGGCGATGCATAATAGTTTTGTACTTTGATCTCAACTATAAAATTCACTTCACAGTCTAATAATTCTCTTTCAACAAACTTGTCCAACGACGGTATGGCTCAAAATAATATAATTTAACGTGTTTTTTTTTATTATAAAACTATGCAAAATACTGTGCTTATCTCTTATGAAAATTTGTACACAAGTAATGTGCATGCAGATTTACGATGACTGGGCATTCGACATAACAACTAACTAAAGGGTTCGTTGACTTTGTGGGTAAACTATGTTAACTGTACGCAAGGGTGTGGATTTAGGGGGGACGGGGGAGGGGGAAAGGGTCTTGGTCCCCCCATAATTTGATTAGTAAAATAGATTTTTTGAAGAATCAAAATCTATCACATGAAAATCACAGTAGGAAGTCCCTATTATCAACTCAAAACCCGGAAATATCTGTCAGAATGCACGAAATTGACGCCATTTTCCATTTTTTTCTCTAGGGCGAGGACCTTATCTTTTGGCTTGCGATTGCGGCGCTTCACGACGTACTTGGACTCTGCAATCCATGCTGGTTGGTCCCCCCCCCCCCCCTTCCCCTCCCCCAATTTTTTTTGACAAATCCACACCTTTGACTGTGCGATGCAAGATTTGCTCCCTAAATTACGTTGTCCTTCATCATCAAGAATCATTAGTTAACGTAAGATTTAAACTGTTCATTGTAATTCATCTTTATATTTCAGGGATGTTCTTAACCAGTTTATGGATGTCTATCTTTTACCATTTTACTTTTTCTCACTGGTATTCCTCATTGTATGTAAACCGCACATTGATTACCCAGAGGAAACCATTTTGTCGGCCATCTTGAAAATATTACCAATTATTTCATTAGCTGGATTTATCTATCTGAAATATCAATACCAAAAAGTCTCGGACGGTGTGTATGCAAGTTTTATCATATATGGACTGCTAACGTCTTCGTTGGGTGACATCTGTTTGGTTTGGAGAGACACACTTTTTCTTCCTGGAATTTTTTTCTTCGGCATTGCACATGTCTTTTATATACTGGGAATGGTGCCGAAATACAGGAAATCCGAATATAAATCAATTTTTTTATACATCACCATAGCCTCCTGCCTGTTCATTGGCGAGGGTTTGGACTCATGCTTTATGAAATTTAGTGTGTTTGTTTATAGTTTCTTGATAAGCGGTGTAGCGTTTTTAGGAGTAGCCCGATTTGAAAACGAATCTTCAATGCAAGCAAAACTGGCTGCAATTGGTGGACTATTGTTTATGATCTCAGACTTTATTATAGCTGTAGACAGATGGAGATTTGGAATTCTGGCATCTGAATTTTTTGTGATGGTGACCTACCTTTCAGCCCAAGCTTGTCTAGCCTTGAGTGCAATTGATAAGTGAACCCTTTTTTGAGTTTCATACTAGGATTTCAAAGTACTAAGCACTTGAGTTCGATAGAAACAAAGCTTTTACTGTGAATAAATACGCTAGCATTGCGTTCTTTTAATGCTAAATTTATACTCCTAACAATAAAAGTATATACCCTTCATTTTTTTCTCATGACCAACAAATAAGCAAAAATGTCAATAGCTTACTATTCCCATTGTTATAGGTAACGTGAGATGGGGGGAATAGTAAGCTATCGACATTTTTATATCATTACACAGTCACAGGGCGATTAAACCATTTTACTTCAACGATCATAGCTTTTCTGGCGAGAAAAATATCGGGCGGAAGGGCATGTTTCTTTAGCAACGCTATGCGATCTTTACCCATCTGAGCAATGTCACACTACTTTTACATTATCAGTAAACATAAACATAATCCCATCTGAAAAATTTGAAACTTGTCATTAAGCTGGTGTGCCGTTGCTAAAAGGAACATGGGGCTGCAGCTGTTAGGGTAAGCAATTAGCTTTATGTACGAGCCTGCCTAATTGGATCAGTTCGGCTAAAACAAAATAAGGTTATCTCCCTTGGATTGTAAAAATGTCACAGCGTCAACAAAACGCACGATTTAGTTGTTGTCAGTATGAATGTCAAAAATGGTATAATTTCCCTTTGCCCAAGTATCCAAAATGTTGTGTTTCATTCCTCTGCTGCAGCTAATGGTTCATATTATTACGACAATGTCGCATAGTAAGCGAAGAAGGAGGCATTAACCATATGAGAATTTACATTCATTTTATGCTAACAAACATACATTGTTGTATACTCACAACAGGAAACCGCGGCCACTTTTTGGAACTTTAATTTTTTTTCTTATACAACAAAATATTTTTGTCATTTTTATAATCATATAATTTATAATTTCCGAAATCTGAAAATCGAGTGTCCGAATAGTTTTTGTGGTGCGGTTGAGGGTGAGGGTGAGAGGTGGATTTTGAAAATTTTCAACCAAGGAACACACCCACTCCCCCACCCGTCCTTTCCACTTCCAGAAAAGCTCTACGGCCCCTGCCCAGTTCATAGTCACCTTCCATGTCTATTCGTTTGTAAACAAACGATATATTAACTGAATAGATAGACGGAATTGTTCATCAGATGAATATCCAATACACAAATGTACATGGTGGATTATAGACTCAGTATGGCTATTGACATGCATGTGGAAAAAAAAACAATTCTGATTACGAAGTATATTCTAAAATGAAATACAGCATGGTATACGCAATAGTCTGTTAAAGAGAAATGACTCAAATTGCAAATTAGAAATTTTGTAAAGCCTTACAATGATAAAACGATAATTTATATATAATCTGTATAAGAAAAGACAGAGATAAGATGCATCCACGTGTATATCTAGTACAACAGCTGTGATCAAATTTATCAGAGAGTCCGAAAATCCGAAGATTTTGCTTCATTTTGATTAGACAAAACTACTTATGATTCAACAATTGTTATTATATGAATAGCGTCTACACGAATCATAGTCCAATACAGACAGAACTGTCGGAACTGGATTTGAGTGAACTGGAACACTGTTCCGGATAAAGATTTTCTGTCCCAACAAGCGAGGTGGTGCAGCGGAAAAGGGTGACGAAATCAAACTGGCGGCAAGTGTTGCGACGATCTTCAGTGCAGTGATTGAAATCATTTCCTGCATATTAGATAGTCCCGTACAAAACTTCCTGTCCAGAATTACTCGAAAGCTTGTTCAGAACAGAACACCCGATCGTGTACACCCTACAGTATTAATATTATTCACAATGGTTGTTCAACAAGTTCGCGTGTGTTACTTCCATGAAAGAACCATACGTAGTTTCGTATAATTTTGGTTTTGGTAGCTGACATGAATCGTGCTTCTTTGAGAAGTTGTTTGTTTCAGACACAAAAACTTTGGCTAATTAATTGTCTCAACCATTCATTAGGTATTGTAATAGTAAATACATATCAAATTCATGGATCTCTCATCTGTCGGGGAAAGCAACTTGCGCTTTATTATTCAAGAATATTTTCATATCAAAACAATGTTCAGTTATTCACAGTAACCTGGTTACAGAACTGTAACGGTATGACTTAAAAACACAAACAACGATTAACAAGCGAAATCTAGGCTGAAACAAAGATATCGAAACATCAATAGAATGTTGTTGGAGATCAACGTAATTTTTTCGAATTTCAGATCATTCTGCAATCAAAGCAACGAAGACAATGACAAAATCATTTCAGATATCAGGGTTGGCCAGTTTTCAGGTAAAAAAATCAATGAATCATAGAGTGTTTTTATCGGGACTTTTACATTTGGCCGATTTTTAGGGGAAACCGGTCTTCAGGGTGTGCGGTCTTGTAATGTCCTTTTTTATAATATATTAAATTTTGTATAACAGTTAACAATCAAGCGGAGTTATCACACGTCAGTAGAACTTTCTTAAGGTGAACACAATTATATTTAAAGCGTTTCGGATTATCAACAATATGTCGGGTATACTATATACTTTCTGTAAACAATATACATTTTTTAAGGTGTCACTATCCAGTAAGAAACTGGATCAGAAACCCGATATATCCTTATTCAAAGGTGGTATTTCAACATAAATCTGTTGGTAGTTATACTCACCTAGTCTTATGATACGTTATAAAAAGAAAGATATACATATTAAATCTCTGAAATTATCTGAATCTTCTTACAATTTCTATATTTTTAAGATGTTATTTAGTGACATTAGATATTTGAAAAATAAACTACAAGGCCAAAAACGTTGCAAATTTCCTGGATTTGATTTGTTTATTCCAGTGTTTAATATGCTGAAAGATAACATGGAAATATTTTTCGAGTTCTCTACATCAAACAAGACAAAGAAAAAACGATCTCCCTGACGCACCCCGTTTTCATTATATTTTGTGCTAGTAGACGTAATTCATGTTGTATTTATTTGGTGAATAAGCGTATGGAAACTAATCAGTGTTAGGATATAGGCAATTTTCTTCAACACCTGTGTTATATTCCAAAATAAATGTTAGCTGTGTGGACAATTTATGCGATGTAAATCAGAAGTCAACATGTACATGTCACGTTTCTCATATCGTTTTCATGTCTTTTTCATACGAGGCCTTCAATAAGGTATCGAAGAAAAACACTAACCAACCAACACATTGTTTTCTTTCTAAACAAATTTACGGAAACGCGACTGGCATCATATGACGGCTTTTTGACAGCATTTTACAAATTTGTAGAAAGACCTTAGCGAATCGACCTCCTTAATCTGATAAAACAGAGTATTAATTTCAACCTAACCCGCACTAATTATGAAAAAGCTGTGATAAAGGCGATATGATAATAATTTGAGACTTCTGTTTGTTTTCTCTATAGATTAATATTATTGATCAGCACTGACCGATGGTCAATTGTCTTGTTAGCCTCCTTTGACTTAAGGAAGCGATCTGACGATCCCCGTTTAGAACTTTAAGATGCGTTCGAATAAGGTCCGACTGAAACGGTGTCAGAGAGCATACCCTATAACAAGAAAATTTGTTGCTCTGACCCAACGACCACTTTCAGCTTTTTAACAGTCTATCAGTAAATGGTATTTTTTTGCAAGTTAAAAAAGTACACAAGTTATATGTGTTCTAACAATCGTATATGAATTCAGGTTTTTTTTTCTGTAGTGATATTGCTTACAATGTGCGAAAAGTCAACACCATTGGGTCTGATTTGATCAGCTATTTTACCTAATTAGCCACTTTGTTAATGTCAAGTTATATATCATATTTGACCAGAAATAGATCACGTAGATTGAAACAAATACCAAGATTGTGGGATAATTTTACTTGTCATATTTACGACCAATTAACAAGACATTTCTGTAGCCAACTCAGCTAGAATCGAGTTTCACGATGTTATCAACAACGCTGTAATCTGAAAGCTCCCTTTTCATGGTAGAAACGCGTGTTGAAGCCCTTTCACCTGTCATATAGAGACCCGACTTCTTATTTAATTACTTACTAATGAACGCCGAGCACCTTCCAGTCCAAGATCAGGTTGCTAGAAAAACGTTTCAGGGTATGAAATCATCACTTCTCCTTCGAGACGATCGGAGTCAATTTTCAACAATTTGTTCCACAATCCCTTTGGTTATGGTATCAAACGACATTTTATGTGTTTAAAATGAGTCCTAAGGCTGTTTATTTCGTATTACGATCAATTAAAACTGATGCTCCTTCGAATATTATACCTTATTATTTAGAATAACAATTTTTGTTAGCAAACTTGTCCTCTGATAATCAGTAACATCTGTGCACTTTTGCAGTCTTATTACACAGTCCAATCCAATCATTCCACTACCACCAAATAGGGGTGTGACTAAAAAGCGCAAACAATAGTAGACGGCCAAGTTAGCCTGTCTTTTTTATTTTCCATGGATCTCTAACGTGCTGCTGTACTCTACGCTTTTATCAAGTCAACACCGACCTACATAACTAGCAGATGAATCATTGCTCTCGAGCCAGAAATGAACCCCAAACTCCTACATTAACGAGTAAGTGCAATTTCAGCTCCCAATTTGAGCTTACGTTTTCAAGTTACTGTATTTCTATCAAATTTGGACGCTCAACATTTGATTTTGACTCTTTGCATCAAATTTTTTTTTTATTTTAGCTGAAGACCAGCACTGTGGTTAGAACTAACAGCTTATCTGAACAAATAATGTCAGTTACACTACCCGTATAAAATAAAAACATATTTATGGTTGATTAGTGACTATGGTTTATAAACGTCATTTCGTTTAAGAACAATTAATGATGATATTAATGAAGTGAAATCAGATATATTCAATTTCATCGCCCTAGGCTTCCAGTCCTGCACGGAAATTAATTGGTCTTTCCGTTAGATGAACAGAAATGATCAGAGATCACGTGAACTCAAATTGACAAATCCCATAACATCATGTTCCATTTGTTTATTTTATATCGTCAATTTTAAATTATGTTACCAATTCGGTTTTCGATTGATTCCCTTATACTATAGGGTTCAGTAGCTATTTTCCTTTCTGTACACCTCAAATACCAAACTATTCCAACGACTTGTGTCCAGGGGCCTTATTCTCGAAAACTTAACTTACAATGATTTTAGTGTTTCAGTAGTCATCTGATTGGTCAATCACTAAAATTGATTTTAAGTACAGCTTTATTTTCCATATTTATCAGATAAAGAAATCAGGATTTTATTTAAGTTAAGTTTTCGAGAATAAGGCCCCAGGTCATTTAAAATTTCTTCTTACTTATAAACATTGTTATGTTGTTGTGTGCACAAAAATCGGTGAAATATGGATATGAAGGTTTAGATGAACAGTGGAAAGAGCGATTCCAGGCCAAGTTTACAGATGCAATAAAATTTCGAGATCATCTGTTTGGCCAACATATCTTTTTGTAAAAGCTACATGGTATGTTAGTTATTGATATTTAGATTGAATTTGATGACATTAGATGAATTGAAAGGTGGCCGTTGCTTTGAAAATTCAGCCAATAAAACAATTTGTCACAGTAAAAAATGTCAAACATTTGCTAAATTTCAAATCTCTCTCCGAAATGATGGTGATTTTCAAAATAACTCCTCACATCCAGTCGCTATCTAAAATGCACTGAAACATTAGACCAGGCCTTCTCAAATGGCGGCCCGCGGGCCAAACCCGGCCCGCGACGCTTTTGAGCATGGCCCCTCAAGAATGACCTCTTCCGTTAAAGCGCTCTGCTCGTTATGCTAGCTAAGCTCTATTTGGCCCTTTTATTTGCAGTTTATATGCAGTTTGCCCTTTACAAAATTTAATTGAGGAGGCCTGCATTAGACCTTCTAGTGTTCTAAATCCACCACTGATGAAGACTGAAAAGGACTTATTCTACAGACTATATCATTTTTATACTGCTAAATTATAAGGAAATTTAATCTTGTCAAAAATCGCGATGTAGAATGATATTAGTTCGGTAAAGTCATGTCTGAATACTTAACTAATTCATGTTATCACGAATTCTTATTAAAATATATAGTTTGATTTATACAGACTAGAGAAAAATTAATACCCAAGTTTCAAATTGATACGTTTTTCGATTTGTCTGAGTTCTGTTAATGTTCAGCCAGTGGAAGAGAAGGGTCATTTTTAATAGTCAGATAATGACATGTTGAGGATTGAATTCAGACGGTTTCATGACCAAATTGCATTTTTTCCAAGTTTTATGGAAACTGTTGGGAAACTGATCCTTATCCGTTGGCGACATCGCCTTCTTAACATATCATATTTAAATTGACAGACCGTCGAATAATTAGAAAAGCAAAGTTTTTAATTAGAATCTTGTAAATTTACTTGTCATTTCGTCTAACCCTTGGGCTTAACGTAGTTCAACATCACGAATTTACCTGAATTAAAACTAGTGTAATTTTACCAAGTCATTTCCTTTCAATTACTCCATCGTCCATCAGTTGTTCATTTTCTTAACAGTTTTATTTTGTAAATTTAATTTCTTATACGAATATTTAAGGTCCACTGTATTCAACATTTTTTTAGAGAAAAGGTGGATGTTTTCGAGAAAATCAAAACACAATGAAGCAATGGAATAGTTGATTTTGAACTCTTAAAACCCACGTGATTAAAAATAATGGTTGGTATTGCACATTGCTTTTGGATAAGAGGGTCTGATTGTTAATCCGGAAATATGATTAGAAGAGTAAATGGTACGACGAGTTGACGTTCTCTTCCAGATAACTGATATCAGGTTCAGTTGGATGTTTCAATAAGGTTGGTTTGATTGTTGAAGAGGATTAGAAGACATAAGACAGGGAGTGCTATGTTGTGCTGTAGCAAAAAATTAATAACTGCAAGAAAATACAGTTGGGCGTTAACCTCGAAATTCAGTTTTCAAAATTTAGCATGTTAATGATGTTAACTATAAACTTTATTCAATTTCATAAAACTTCCAGCAAACTAATAAAGAAACTGATAAGAAATGTACTACTCAATTTTAGGATCCCCACGAAGAACATCTTGGTTTATGTCGCAGGTGGTCAAAATATTTCAAGAGAATTCCTAGAAAAGGTCTTGGCACAAATCATGTAAATTAGCCTTCCTCTATTATTTATTACTCAGATATTTTACCTTATCTTTGTCTTACAAGACATGTAGAAATTCATACAGATTACATATTACTGATAAGCTCACCATTTCAAAGGCTGCAGATGTTCAAATATCTGTATCATCACCATTTATTTGTGTATATATTTTGTAAGGTTTTGTTGTTTATGTGTAACCACCGTTACTTTTTGTGATAATTAGGGACAATTTTGTACGCAATTCACCCCTTTGAATAAAATAGCTAAGATATTAGATTGAAACCAAAACGTGTAGTTTTTTGAGAATATTTTTCTTTTTGAGTCTTTTCATAAATATTTCTTTGCGCATCCTTACAGTAAAAATGCATCTTTTGAAACATTTTTTGTACATTTTTTATCTTATAGTGTTGCTTTGTATTCAGTCGCATTGCTTCTAACTTGAATTAGATCAACCAATGTAGTCCAAATATTATGTATAAATGCAGTATATTTTGGAAGACAAAATACTTGCTCTTTGCTTTTTTTTTATCGAAATCATGGATAACAATAGGCAATTTACTTAAGTTATTGATATATATAACCCTTCGTTCAGTCGAGCTTCTAAGAAATAGTTCTTGATACACCATATAACAATGTATTAAAACACAAAGAATCAAGGTTTAAATATTATCAATAATGTTTATTCTTATGGAATTGTAAAGGAATAAGATCTTGATATTGGAAATCATAATAGAATAGAAATGCTTTTACTGAGAGTATCAATATTTTAGACGCTGTGTATGAGTTAATTGTGATTGATCACATACAATCTACAAACATTATTACTAGTACAGACACAGGCTCATGCAGGTCGTGACTCTCGGCCAGATCTTTTAAACTTAATACCATTTTCTTTTCTTGCAGGGGTCTTTATCAAAATCGTCAACATATCATATATTCATATGTTCTTAATATTAAACAAGAGTCATTGTTGCTGAAAGCTGACTTTTTGCTCTTTTCGAGGTCTAACAAGTTTAAGCCATCGATTTCGATAGTTTCTTATGATCACGCCCTCGGCTCTGTTGACGCCTTTTCGTGATTAATTCCCAAAATTACCAGATTTGTAGATATCTGAACAATCGACATTGGAAAAGTAAATATCGCAGATTTCCTTCTTAACAGATAGTGGAATTGTTTGAAATGTTCGCCATGAACACCTCATTGCTATCATCATGATTGTTTTTCGTGACTTTAGATACGGAGTGATGTTGAAAGACTCGATGGTAGTGAGAGACCAACAGGTGCAAGGTGTATGTAATGCTATAATTTTTATATGAACAAGGATCTTATTTAGAAATCTCAGATTAATCAATCCATTAAAAACATTATCTTTCATCAGAATATTGACACGGGAAATTGATCATTAAATTTGAAAAAAGGCTTGTCATTAGATCATTGACTGGGGTTTAAATCAGTTTTCTTATAGTTTGTCATTGTACACGATCATTATAAATAATATATACATGTTTTAAAGAGATCGGTTATGGTCTTTTATACGTATAAAGAGTTATAATACAAACTGCAGTATTAATCTAAGAAATATTTGGTTATTCTAAATTCAGAAATAAATTCAACTCATACATGTACAAGAAATGGTGGTCCTGAGATTTGATTTTTGCCAGGGGGGGGACTTAAAACCACCATGATCCCATTTCACCTTTTCTTTATTCCAATAATCCATCCAATATTTTTTTCGAATATCGACCAAATTGCTACAATAACACCCACAGTATATAGGTCGTTTTCTCGTAAACAATTCAGTCGTATGGCCTCCTAATTTTTTTTATTAGAACGTCAAAATTTAGGAAAAACTATTTCCTACTCTTTTGATTAATATCCTTACTTTCTCCACAAAATCCGCTTTTTTTAGAGGCTACAGCATTATCATTGTATACAATATCATCATTACAAACAACGCTGACACAAACTGTAAACTATAGCCAAATCTTTCAATATGTCAAGTATATAATTTTATTTTGAAACAATCTTTTAAATGATAAGAATTTCAGACCAATTTTGATAGTTATTATAAAGAAATCGTGCACCGAAGTCTTTTAAATGATAAGGATATTATACCAACTTAGATAATTTTTATAAAGAAATTCAGTACATGTACCTTTCAACAGGTTTTCGACAATTCAGATCGTGTGCTCAGATTTAATGCACAATCAAACAACGCCCAAATCTATCAAAGGAGAGATTTCGATAAAGGATAAACACATTTAAGGTATCTATTTTTATTTTAGGAATCAAGAAATGAATTCACCGTTTGGTTGTAAGCATTTCGATTGTTCGCAAGATTGTATTGCTCTTTACAGGAGACCTTATAAGTCATGTGCATAAGAACCGCAATTCAAAAAGGCGAAATTATTATAGCGTTTTTCCAATAACCTTAAATTTGCTAGAAATGTTTTCACCTTCAGGGTCTTGGTATATCTGCATTATTTTCTTTTAATATATCTGCATTATTTTGTTTATTTAGATTTTCAATACTGGTATGCAAGGCTCTAACATTAAAGTGTGATGCGCTATGAATATTTTAAGGTACAAAATTTACACAAATTAGAAGAGTGTTTCTGCTACGTGAAAATTCATTACCAAAAGCGATTTTAAACCGCAATTGTTATCGAGTTGTATGTCATTTGTGTTTCTTTCGGAACACGTGTCATCATGAACAGACGACTTCCGGAAACAAAAGATACATTAACAAAACATGGCGACCGAAGAGAGTAGAAAATCATGCCAATTATATCAAAGTAAACTTTTTATACACAAAGTTCAAGCAAATGTTTTAAACGTGAATTGCTTGGACAAGGGAAAATTTGTTTATCAAAATAATCGAACATTTACCCAAGGTATTTGGATACAAAAGTCATTGTTTTTCTTTCCATATGTCAAGAGATGTTTAAGTTTTGTCACCTAGTCTGTTTAGTGGTTAGTAAGGAGGGGTGGACAGCTATTCATTACACTGATAATTTCACCCCTTAGTGTCACCTCAAACTTCCCAACATAACTTTACCTCATTTTTTACATTTGGAAAAAGGTCGACACACATTCTCCATTGAGGACATTTAAGACCATTACGGTTTTCTCTTCTTGCCTGTCAGCTTCTGAAATTGTCCACTTCTAAGAAAGCCGAAGGTTGAATGTACACTCGTGGTTATGAAGTATATTTGCATTTACTATCAGCTCACTATTTAGCAAAAGGACCATTTTTTAAGATAAGTGCTTATAAAACAAGCCATTTAAGCGTACTATTGAACAAAAGAATTCCATTAATCACACGCATTGATCCCTTCATCATTATTTCGAAAAAGCAAAACCTAGGTTTCAGTGATCATTTTCCAGTTAAAATAGGTGTAGGTATACATGCCACCCGCATTTCTGAATTCAAAGTCAGTAAATTCCACATCAAAGAAAACAGAAATTGCTCAACTTCATTAAGTATTATCAAATTTTTAGATTAGAACTAAACGTCGACAAAGTGCAATTAATTTTGAAGATAAGTGGTTTTCTGAAGATAAATAGAATTTTCTATCGGTTGATATTGAAATCTACTGAATGACCTCACACACAATCATTGAGAGTGAAACTCAACACTTATTCAAGTGGCAGACCAAATGACCAAACCATTTGAATTAATGAAATTAATAATATTTTTCTTTCAAAATGATACCAATTTAGAGTATCTTCAAGCTTTGTGTTTCCAGTTATCGATAGCAGTTGCCCTTACGAAAGGTTAACCCTCATAAAACTTGTCTAAAACGTCGCGGATACTTGATTTAACGCCCTTGCCTTTATAAAGCGATAATGTGCGCTCCGCCTTTTTTACTCTTTGCAAGCATAAATCACGAAAAGGTGTTACTCCAAAGACAATGATCTTTTCAACCAAATCTACACTTAAGAAAGTTACTAAACTTAAATTATTCGTATTTTGATAATTGCTACGAAATTTAATCCTTTCTCCCCTCTTTTTACTGAACAGAAATAAAGTGTTTAAATTTATTTTATGTCTTGCCCTCACCCCAAGCATAAAGGCACGGTTTATAATGCGGTTACCTGATATAGGAACACGTGAAACAAAGCTAATATTGAGATTTTATGCAGGCCTGCCACATCTAAACTTAGTCCCCGGAGACTGAAACAATCTGCTTTTTACTAAGACAGACCAAATTAAAGTCGGTATCTTATTCTAAAACAAGGAACTGGATACGACACGCATATATACTATGGTAACCTATGACGCACCATCGGGACTGGTTAGCTGCAGACATTGGTGTGCTAAATATCTTGTGCTGTCTCATTATATCTATATGTTTGTTGATAATCGTATGCGCATCATTGTCTATGTATATTCATAAAGTCCCAGCATTTTAATATTGTGCAGTAAGTAAATTATCAAATTATCCGCAAGATAAAAATATAATATTGATTGATTTGCTGTTTGTGCTTATCTAGTAACAAACAGATCCAATAAAGCTCATTTCGTATCAGTCACTTTTTATAAGAAGAGTACAGAAGAAGAAGTCACAGAAGTCATAGGAGCACATCGCTCCTTTCTCGATGTCTGCGATATGGCCATTATAACCGAAGCGTACACCATACTACCAAGAAGCAGAAGAAGCAGAAGAAGCAGACCATGCTTACTCTTTTCGAAACACATGATGGTACTTCTCGTATGGGAAGTCCACTACTGTATAATTATTGCACCTGATTTTGTCATGCTCTGGACGAGATTTTTGATTAACGGAATTGTTTTGCTTGTTCGGATTTTTATTATCAGTCTCAAGAACCAGGCGAACATAACTTGTCATGCTGATTGTTTATTTATTTGCATAATCATCTTCCGGTTTTTTGTGCTAATACAAATCACCTTACTAAAATTGAGGTTATTTGGAGAACAGTTCCTGAAAGTTTCGAATGCAATTTCAAAATTTGGGAGGCGATGTTTACAAGGTTTCAAAAACGGCCAGAGACACCGTGTGGTTTCCTTTCTCTACCGCTGTCGACTTTCAGCAAGCCGTATCAAATAACATGCTGTAAGGATATTTAAGAGTAAAGTTACATGAATTTCTAGATAGCTACAATGATACAGGTTTCCCTTGGGTGCCAATTAACCACCTCCCACTGTCTGAAACTTCTCAAAGCAAATGGTGGCCTTATGTATATAGATATTCTATATTCCAAATTGTTATGACCGCATTCAGGTTTTATTGTCTTGGAAAACAAAGTCGTGTTGATAGGAAAAAGAAACCTTGGTAAACTTCGTGTTGTTATTATCAAAGCCAGATATAAGACATACTGAGTTCAACGATGTTAATGAAAAGAGTACGCGTATAGTTTAAACATATTTTATTGTAAAACATTACAAAGGGATTAGGACAATTGACAAAAAATATGAACCTTCTCCCTGAATTATGAACCTTCTCCCTGTACGCGTATTTATATTGCATTGTTTCATTTTATTAAAGCTCAGAAACGTAAAATTCAATGACTATTACATTCGTATTATTATACTTTTACGCAATGGATATACATTGCCTGTAGTGCTATGGAACTATTAATGCTATGGCCGTGTTCATACATACGTATGCCAGAACTGTGCACGTCAAACGAACGCGAAACTATGTAGGTTTCATTTGATTATGTTACGTATTCAACTGACGGATAGAAAAAGAACGAAAATTTACGTACGTATATGTGACCACGGCCTAAGACCGCCGTGTAACTGTAAGCGCTCGACGCAAGGAGCCACAACGACATCTCAAATGGGTTATAAAACAAAGAGAGTATCAAAAGAAAGTATGGTCAAGCACATGCTATACCAAATGTTACAATTCTGAAGATCTTACAAAAGTCGAGTCGCCATGTATTTTTTATTTACGAAAGGAGAACGTTTCATCTATCATTCACATAACAAACCTGATATCATTACTTACAAAATGGCATATATCACACAGCTACGGGGTTATGAGTGTTTATAATTCGTCCTCTGAATCAAATACAAAGTTTATTTTATTAGAATTCAATAGTTCTGGAGAGCGTGTAGACGAGGCTGATTTTCTTACTCATTGATACTTAGAGAACCCTTACAAAAGCAAACTATCTCTTCAACTTGAACAGATGCAGTTTGCCTCTCGCTACATAGCTTATAAATATCATCGCATTAGTTTTACCCTTAAACCAAAATAAAAACATGTTTAAGGACTCCAATTACCTAAAACAAAGACATATTTTGATGTTAATCCCTTTTACTATTTGATACTCGAAACGCTCCATAATGCTTCTTAAGTCGTATTTTATCTTTGAAGTTTGCAAAGTGTTATCACCGATTATTTTTCTATCTATCGTAGTCATGTCACAAAAAAGATTCCAAAAGACACCGGAATCTCTTTTAAGTGAAATGGGCACGTGTTCCTGATCCGCTACATAAACAAACATATCTTTATTACGACAATGCGTTGCCGTCAGTAGGTCTGATGAGACCCAATTACGACGGATTGTTAAGCCACGTTATTCGTGTATACATCATACAATTTACAAACTGCATTCAGAAGATTCCTGGGATTCGTAACGTTCTCCACTCACTTAGAAAAAATATATTTAAGTGTATCCATTACTGTGAGTTGTAAAAGATAGAATACATAACGAGAAATATATTTGATCCTTTGTTTTAAGTCTTCTAAGATATTGAGTTGCGTCTCGATCATGGAGGTTGAGTTCGAGACGTTCTTGATTTTTCCACAAAGACGACTTGTTGAGTACGTGGCCGTCAGAGAGATGAAGGATCTCCTGTAAAGAATGGTCTCATTAAACGCCCAAATGTAATTGATACATGTTATTGAAGATGACAAAATAAGATATTACAAGTACAAAGATTGATGTAGCCTTAAGTAACTAGATAGTTTTTGACTTGTAAATTGTGGTTTGGAATGATAAGTAGACTGATGCCTGATAACTCTCTGCTTTTAGCCACACTGAGGCACGAAACTGACCCTTCTCATTCAATATAGACTATAGTTGATTGTCAGATGTACTTGATGATTCTGTGATTTCAAATTTGAAGTGCACTTTGTGATCTGCAATAAATTATTTCTAATTTCACTTCCAACATATCAACTGCATTTTCTGTTTTATTTTTCAGTTTTAAAATATTTAGATTTAAATGTATAGATACAAAACTACACAGATACAAAATAACGTAGAAAACTTTTCAGTTTCAGTACATTATTCAAGAATCTCATTTACAGATCTATATGAACCAAATTGCAACAAAACTGAATGATACACATAGTTACAATATTACAGAAGATGTATCACCAATATTTTAATAAAAATACAACTTCTCAAATTAGTTTTGAAATTTAATGATGCGTGCTTTGATACATTAAAGATAGTTCTTCAAAATTGCTGATATTCTAGAACATTTCTTGAAATATTCAATATCAATTTCTAGGTTGACATAGTGAAATCCTGACTTATCTGATCTATTTTGTTGATGAAGGTATTAGACTATTTCTAATATCAGAACTTCTCCTAATTTCAGTTGCGTGTTTTTCAACTATTACTGTTACATTATTTTCTCCATGGAATATAATCGATATTTACTTTATATTGGCCACCCCTTTCAGTATCAATTGATTTGCTTTTTTCAAAATTATTTAGTTTTCATCATCGAATCATTCTAAAGTATCTCCATAGAAGTAGTATTTTGGGTGAATATATTTTTAAATTTTAGATTGAATAGTGCGGCTTAATGTCATTTCAGACACATCTTGATTACATTAACTGTAGAAAAGTAGCGTTTGTTTACACTTAACACAATCTCATTTTTTAAAAAAGAAAATTGACAAAGATTACATTTGGCTGAGTAAGAATATCTAATGTTATGTATACATAGTCAAAACAAAATTAGTAAAAGTGGGGCCCCCTGAAGACTACCGTTCGACAGCTGAGTATTTGTCATTCTGTTGAGCAGAGAAACTTGTTGTCGCCTCTCGTGTAGGAAAAGTAACAAAATCTATTTGCTGTTGGTTTTACTAATGAAAGAAAGAATCTCTCATCTGTTTGAACGTGTGAAATGCTATGGCAAGCTTTCCTCTTGTGATAAGATTCAAGTGTTGGTCCTAACATTGTCAGTTACAAACATTAACAATCATGTCCACCCCTTTGAGATTATTAGCAGGCAATCAAAACATCATAATCCAAAACACTGATAAAAGAAAGTTGGTTAGTGTTTAAAGAGTTTGACACATCATTTTCGTAATCTGGTCCATGCTTTAGGATCGCTAAACCAGTGTGCTTTGTGTGGGTATTTATAAAGTCGGGAAAGTGCACTTAAGCACTTTTCTTCATTTTATATTTCTTTTTAAACTATATTGAAGAATTTGAACTTAGCTTTACTTGGCTCATCCAACTATTCGGGTACGCAATATATTCTTTCAAAAGCAATAGGCTTCGAAATAATCCTGGACATTTTATTTTTGTCAAAGGCAATCATATGGGATGGGGATGTATTTTAGGACAAATGATGTGCCTAAAACCAGATTCGTTCAACAAGACACATATTGTGAGAGACCAAATTTCAGCCAACGAAAATCCAAAGGGAAATCCCCATGATAAAGTAAAGTTTCCTTTTCCTGAACTCCCATCCAGGTTCTGCTGTGGAGGATGTTGGAATACTCAAAGGATGTTGTCAGATATCTCCGATGTCCTTGACATGGTAATAACTATATCAGCAACCCGTTTTTCATTGAGAAAACGTGAGAACTATAGAAACTATATAAGTAACATATATTTACTAAAATAACGATCTACTCTATATTATTATATATTGACTGTGAACTGATATTATATGGTTTAATTTACACCTTTCACACACTCTGTTACAAGGGCATTGACTTTTTGTAGTCAGTTTATTCTAGTAAGTTGGGAGTTCTACTGCACCTGTGAAAAACGACAAGATGTTGATGACGTACGTAGTAGACGAAGAACAAATCAAGATTTATATGCAGATAGGTTGACATTGAGAATCGGACTATGCTAGGATTTGGTTTTAATAAAACGGCATAACTTTGACTTTATATATTACATTGTAATGTATATCATGCCTTACGGTTCTTGTACAGAAAATTAGGACGTAAAACTCCATATATTTCATTTACGGTTGTTGTTACACCAAGCAATAAATTGGCAAAGATCTTTGTAGAACATCGTTGTTATACGCCAACATGAAATGTGGAGCGTATATTGTCGTCTTTCGATTCTTGCACAATTGCTTGTTAACAGTCCAGAAGTTACAATTCTTAATGGATTTTGGTGAAACTTGGTGTGAGTGTTCATAATCACTCAAGGATGAAACTTATTGAAAATCAGAAAACTCGAAAAATATTTACTATGAATTATTGCCCTTGTTCTTGAAAACGCGTTCAATTTTTAGCTTCTAGATTTTGATTTGTTGTGATTGTTCGTTAATACCCAAGAATGAATTAAAAATTAGCAAGATAACAAAAATCATCCTAAAAAGTAGGCTACAAAAGAGATGTATGACTGCAGGTAACTATTGTTAAATCATTTTAAATCATCAGTGGGCGTATATTATTTTGCCTGGCAAGCTATCTGGTTATTTCAGATTTCCAGTTTTTTAAAAGTATCATGCCAGACTCTTTCAAATGTTCAAAACAAATCTTCACAATAAAATGACTTTATCGTATGAGCCAATGGTTAAGTTGTCACAAAAAAAAAAATTGACAGAAAAATTTAAAGACTGAAATTTTCTTTTAGTTTCTTAAAAGGTTAAATATTTAATGTCAATTACAAGAAAATTTTGTCTTAAGAAGATTTTATTTTCAGATCTTCGGAAGCGGAAAGTCTTAATTTGCCAATTTCGTAAAATTCACCGATGTCAAAGCCACGTTTTCAATGGTCTGTTATTTACAATTCTTCACACTCGGAGATAGAGTTGTCTTTCCTTTAAAGATTTAGAGCTCTCGGAAATGGAGGTAATTTAAGTGAGTCAACTCGGAAAGGAAAAGTAAATATTTACCTCGTTATGCGTTTAGTACATTTCTTTTAAATAAATTTCCACTTTAAGTTTTATAGCAAGCCTGGAGTGAAAAATAATAGGATAGGAAGGCAAATGGAACACTACTGACGTAGGGGCGTTGGTATTAATGTTGGATGTTTCTATCTACTCTCTCGCGCACTGAGTTCTGAATTGCATTTTGCCGATTTGTTTTGTATGAATTCAAATATTAACCTCAAAAGAGTCTGAGATTGTTTTTGAGTAAAAGAAAATGACAACTGGTAAACAAAATTTTATTTGATTTTTATACGATACAGAGGGGTAATTTCGCTCCGAAATGTGGATCATTTTCACATGAAATTTCTAGGAGGGTAGTGTTTTTATTTTATATTGAAAATTTTATTTATCTTTCATGGACCCAAAGGCACATGGCATGCAATTAACAACCATATTTTGAATATTTTTGACACCAGAGAAAAAATTCAATTCAGACTTCACTGTGGCAATAGAATAACTCGTAAATTCTGATTTCTGTTCACGATTTGCCTAAAAATTCTGACCACCATTCAAACTTCAATGGTGTCCTTTTCCTGCTTTACAGAAAGAATTTTACTGAAAAATAAGGAAGAATTATATTATAAACACAGGGCGCTGGTTTTCAAATTCTGATTGCACCGAACAATTTCATCCATCCATTTTTCGAATTGCTCGTTAACCTGAAAGTCCAGGGTTCAATCCCGGCATGAGTCGAGATGATACCTTCGGATTTTTTTTAACCGGGTTTCCCCCTGTCAGTGATGCTGGAGGGACTGACATGGAAAAGCGTCTAGTCGTTCGGATGGGACAACAAACCGAGGCCCCGTGTGCTATTGGCTGTGCACGTTAAAGATCCCTCGACAGTTGGAAATCGAAAATAAGAGCAGAATAATACCGCTGTCCTGGCAAAATTTCACACTGCATGGCGTTTGCCCGTCCTCAATTAGCCCATATAGGTGCATAAAAGTAGGACGTAAAACTCCATTCATTTCATTTCGAATTGAACGTTTACAACTAAAACACTTATGGGTGGGCAATTTATGCCGTCGTATTTGAATCAAGTCATGTCAGTTGTAAAACATGGTCTCTAAATTTAATTGCTACTGTAGAAGAAAATATAAAAGGAGATATAAGAAACTAGAAGGGAATAAAAACCTGATTCCACCGTCACATGAAATTAGAAAAGAAATTTCTTATTCCTCTTTATTACTGTTTATCAAAATCAACTTGGTTTATTTCTTACAAGCTTTTATCTATTTTAAAACATACAAGTAATCAGAAGCTTGGAAGAGAGAAAAAATTCACCAATTACATGGACCACACAGACGGAACTCTTTTGCAAAGAAGATAATAAATTAAGTAGAACCGTAATGGCGTAACAGACTCCCGTCGTCTTTTTTCCTGCTTATCTTGAAACACATTGAAAAAATATTAGATGTAAACCACTTGATGGAATGATTTACTGGGTATGTCAGAAACATCACTATTAATCATCAACTATACCTGTATTCAACAATTACTTACTATTTTTATGTCTTACTCATTTTTCACAACTTTTCTGGAATTTATGCATTACCTCCACATTAAGTTTCTTGGTGTCATCTTAGAACATTAGATTTACTTTCGAATATATTTTGGAATCTGATGTTAAGACGGTGACATTGCTGAACCATGGCTGTCGATACAGAAAACAGCTACACGTATATTAGATCTTCTTGAACCCCATAAGATTGAAATTATCGAAAACCTGAACAGCCTGAACTGCACACATTTTAACTTAAGCATTTCTGTTCTACTCGTAAACTGTGTGGTCTTCAACCTAACCATGAAAACGTATTTTGGTAATTCCTGATATAACGAGTTCACAATTTAATATTTTGCGTGGTTAACTTATGTTTTCAGTTTTGAGATTGGTAAAATTAAATGAGTATCGAGTTCCCAAGGCACACAGCTGATTGATCATCTTTTAGCAATGATGACAAGTGCCATATTTCTTCATATTCTACCTGATGACGACTCTCCCTCTTGGACGAAAAGATTGATGATGTAACAGGGCCGTATTTTAAGCACATTTGGTTTCTTTGGTATTTAAAAAAAATTTCCGTTTGGTCGGAACTGACTAGTAAATGCAATGGAACTTTAGAGAGGTCTTCAAAAATCACATCTACATGTATCTACATCATTCCCATTTTCTTAAAATAAGCATTTGATGACATCACTATAACAAAGGGCTCTGAGATGTTATCAGAAGTTCTTAAACTTCTTGACATCGAATAATAACTTCTATGACCTTACAACTCAGAATACATTGTTTCAGTGCCGAATTGCAATTTGCGTTTAGTGTCCCTACCTCAAGCACCAAAATCTTAAAATCTGAAATCAATACAAACCTATCGCACTCGTTAATTAAGTCTATACAATTGTTCCATCTTTAATACATAGATTCGGTATCTTATTCCTTATCAACGAATTATACTACCATTAATTCTTTTGACCCGTATTTTTCTGATGGTGGCATATTAAAATAAGACAAACGAGCAATGAAAGCTTAAAAATCTGCATATTAAGGAAACCATTGTCTTTACCGGTGACAGAAACTAGTTGTGAGATGTATGGGTATAATTAGACCAGTCTCACGTTCTTAACAGAGTAGTGATAGAACTTGATGGATGATACGATATTTAAAACAGTCTGGTAGTTCCATTACATCGTCATGTCGACACCCAGATTATCTTTCTCTTTCTGAAATCCGCACCAATTATCTGTGTTAATTTGTAGCAATTAGCGATGCATTATACAGAAATGTTAATTATTAACAATTAAAATATCAGAAATTAACAGAATTGTAATTCAAAATCCCCGAGTAGTCTACAAAATTATTGTTCATACATTTATTTAAAAGACAAATGCAGTAATATTCTCCTTTCTCTGTTTTCATGAAAAGACCATCTGCACAATATCCCATCATTGCATCCAACCAAAGACAAACGCAAAAATATATCCTTTATCTGCGTCCGAGCAAATGCAAACGTAGTAATATTCGCCTGCGACGAAGACAAACGCACTACATGTAACATTGTCCTTTCTTCGCATCCATCCAAATTTTATTATCTATACTTTCAATTTAAGCAGTAGTAGAAAATTTAGCATGATGTTTATTGCCCTATGTAAATAGCTAAAATACTATCGTAATAAGCTGATATTTCGTTGAGTTATGTCGGATTTGTGATAGAAAAACATCCAGATGGAATTCCATTTAGGCAAATTGTCAGATATCATATCATCGCGTCCATTATATTATTAGTTTTATGATGATTCTTTACAAAAATATACATTTTTCAATCCTTGAATAAGGCTTCTTAACAACCAAAATATAATTGATCGAAGCAGCTGATAATCTAAAAATTCACAAGATAGTAATATACCTACATTGTATGCATTTGGACAAACGTCTCACCCTACCACCCGTGTGAGTAGCTTCATTGAACATTGTCTTAATTTATTTTCAAGACTTTCTGGGAGTTCTATTAGACACTGATCAATTAATTTGCACTCGCAAAGCTTATTGACCTAGCAACTTGTCAATTCGACTTTTTCTTATTTGAAAAGGATGTGTTTTTCAATGTTCAAGTAACTATAGTTAAACGCCAGTTAGCTAATAAAAATCCATACAACCAAGACAATTTTGTTAATCTTCCAAAGAATGATTGCAATATCGAAAGCAATTTGTATAGATGCAGCTCCATTGAAGTAGGCTATCATCAGCTGCTTCGCGATGAATGACGGTGACACCATTGCTAAGACATAGGACAAAATAATATACCTTCAGATTTTCAACTCAGACTCCGAGGAAATCCTGGACAAGTTCTAGTTGTACAGATTGGACAATAATTCAGATAACTCCAGTTATTAGGATTTGTGCACAATACTCTTATACTTTTGTTCAAATAATGACACAATCCAAACGTTGTCAAGGGCATAAAACAATACATACCATTTTAGCATCAATTCAAAATGGTTTCCTAAAGACGAGGAAATTTCGTTTTATTTCGGCAACTGTTAAACAAATGTGAAAAAAATATTTAAAATAATTTTTCAGAATACTTGTTAAACAACAATATAATTTGTTATTACAGGAGGCCAACATTTTTCTTTCAGAGATTTGGTTCAAAATTAACAAGTTTGCTCTCGGTACTTGTGGGAAATAACTCAATAATCTTAAGTGCGTTCTGATATTCTTTTCGTTTGCTTTCTTGTTTTTTGACATAAACAAACTATAATGGAGAGGTGGACTTGGGTCTGATGGGAGGCTATAATTACATAGTTTCTAACTCTCTATATGCCAATACTGACAGTAATACACTCAAAGAACTCTATACTCCAAATATTTGAAATTGACTACAGGAATTGTCCAATTATACGTCAATCATACCCGCTCTGTTTTACGTTGATGTCGTTTTCATTAGGTATTGTCGGTTTCAATGTCGCCATTGGCCAATTATTCGTCGCTTATACATTCTCCAATATAATTTTAATACATCCGTCCTGATGAGAGCCAAATGCCAGATTGTATGTGGATTGGATGAACGGAAACTCTTGTAATAATTCTAGTTTGTTTAAATGTCATATCTAAACAGTAACTTGTCTTGCTGAGATAACTTCTATCCAGATCTAATCGTCATATTTTCGTGTCAGATTTTAAACAGGCAGTCTAATTGGCCATCAAGTTATGATTCACAAGATGCCAGTTGAGAAAAAAGTGACTGATTCCAAAATTTGAAATATAAAATAAGTATGAGAGAAAAGAACTTTCTTTAAGTAAAATCAGGTATTTTGTCAAACTGATTATTGGTACCTTACCAATACATTTTCTTGTTTGCATATTATTCCGTCCTGGAACTACACCGACGATTAGCCTAAAATGTTGCGGAGATTGCACAAGCATAAGGATATGCAACGCATTAGGGAAAATCAGTGTTTAGAAATTATCGATATAGTTAAACAATATTAAAATTTAGTATAAATTATTATGTTTTTTTAAATATACTGATATTATTCCATCAGAATCTTATTATTTCTAAAAGTCTTGAGGCACCAAACTCTGAAATTACTGAAGAAATTTGATTGAAAGGTTATGATAAGAGAAAACCTCAAAGAAGACTTTTTGATTAAGAGTTTAATAAGATGTTACCTTTTTTCTTTGAGGTTTTAATGAGAAGAGAGATGTGATGAAAATGATCAGTTGTCGAGGTCAGTTTGATGATGAACACAGCCATGTAAGAATTTAAATTGAAGGAAGATACCAACACAGGTCGACAAATCATTATTTGAACAAAATCTCGTCAAAAACAACCAATACGGATAATCGAATAACACATCTAAAGATCGAATAAATCGGCCTAATCAAATATATTTTTTACCCCAAAATATCAAACGGAAACCGAATCAATGGATATATTAAATAAATATTTTTCATAAAAAAAAATATTAAATTTGCAAAAAAAAATCGAATATCGGGGTTTCCAGATGCTCGGTGACCGGTTAAACGAGACCTTACTGTTACGTAAAGGATTTGGAAATTAAGGGCAAGATATTCCCAGACCTACACTACATGGCATTATCAATTTTCGTTTGCACAATCAGATGAAAATGAGTTATGAAACTCAATTTTATTTTCAATTTAAAATTAACTTTTATCATGCACCTAAAGGCTTTTTGTTGTAGAAAAAGTAGAAGATATCAGATGACGACAAACTAGGATAATTAAAATGGCCCAGATATTTTTATAACAATTGATACAATCTTGACTGAAATTTGAATTCTATTAATGTCAAGAAGTCGATTATTTGAACGATCATCAGACACTTGTATAATGGCCCCCACTTGTGTCCGAACAATCAAAAAACGACGTGGCTCCAATATAAAAACTGATCATTCTTGTAATACGAAGGCTAAGTTGAAGTCTAAATTGGTTTAAAAATGTTATCATGGCTTACAATCTCAATTTAAGTTACTCGAGTTTTGAAAAGGGTGTATATCTCATTTCCTTGTGGATCTATAGAGTTACTGAGACGATGATTTGATACCCGTTGTTATGGTCTATATATATTGTGTTGAGGGTGAGTTTGATGGATGTGCTGTGATTCAGATGTAACTATTTGACGTGGTTACCCACCACTCTACCAAGTGTTTGTTATTATTTATTGTTTATTAAAGTATATCTTTATAATTCTACCTAGTACTTATCTTCTCGCATTATAATCGCATCCATCATTATCACCTATTCTTATTTTTATTCTCGACAATTTATATTTAATTTGTGTGTAATCCATAGAGTTAAAGCATCTGTGGACCACACTGGTATGGGATTTTTCCGGATCACGAATCCCTATAAAGCAATTCAGTTGACCTTCCTGCTAGCAAATCTGAGAGAAACTAGCAAAATCTGGTCAATTGATGGATTAAATCGGGGAAAAATAGAATATATTTCTTGATAATTAATAATAAGGTCTCAAACTATTATAATAAGTTTGAAAAATATAGGAACATATTTTTTTTTCAAATATTTTATTAAACCCGAATTGAACTAAAAAAGTTTTTATCATTTTTGTATGCATACAATGAACTTTAAAATTCATCAAGCTTTCATTGTATGATTATAAAAATATTCATATATTCACTGATATTTCTATGATATTATAATGTGTTATTTGCTTCAAGTGTGTGTAATAAATAATACAGGAATTGTTGGGATCAGTTTGCAAGAAGTCTGTTGAATTTGGCTCACAAAGTAATATACACCGTCATTAAAACGGTGGCAAATCGATGAACAAATTGATATAATTAGTGTCCGTTACACTTCAATCTCAGCCTGCCAACATATAGTGACAATTAAGCCAATGAAAAGTGACGTGTTAAATATTCAATAGAGAGATTTAGCCGGATTTTCCTATCAAAGAAAACTTCTAAATATCGTTTTGGTGTATTGAATTCTCGTAAAATAACGTTTGCTGTAAGAGAACACGTCTCAGGCGAGATCACGTTAAATCCCGCGACGAAAACGTTATCAACGTTTAGAAAATGAAAACTGTTTTAATGAGATCCTTTGGGATGTAAGGAATAAGAAGTTTTAGTAATTGTTAGGGCTGGTGTTCTTGTTCTAATTGATTGTTTGTGGGTGGCAAAACATCGCTTTTACACCAAACCATGGTTAACTTGTCGACTGTTGAGTTGCACGTCTGTAATGATGCACGTGCGAAAGTCTTGCAGAAACAGCTGTGTTCGCCAATCAGACTTAATAAGACGGTTGTTTTACCTAATTTACAATTGAATTTCACGACGAGAAATTGGTTTTATTTGTAACTGATTAAGTGTTAGTCACTTTGTTTAAATGATTTCAGAATGCCAACTTCAATTTGGAATGATGTATTACACATTTTGCTGTTATAAACAATTTCTAGATTTGAACACATGAGATAATTTAATTTTCTTTAAGTAATTACGGTCATGCATTTTTACAAATTTAATTTTTACAATATACATAAAATATAATAAAAATATTTTAAAAAAGGTTCAATATTTTTAAATACACCTCCATATTGATCAAGTATGAGACCAAATGTTTTGTCTCCTATTATTAGAATGATTTTTTTTAAAATCTTAGAGCGAAGTGGACAGAAAAAAATGCTACTCATATATTTTTTCATTATTCAAAGAGCAAGCCGATAATTTATTTTATACTAAAAGAACGAAACTGATTTTTTAAATAATACGATTATGCATAACTGAAAAAAAATACAGATTTATGTCTTATTCATTTAAAGAAATGCTACCCAAACTTGGCCAATAAGAGTATATATTATGATATTCATCAAAGGTGTCTATACAGTATACAAACAGAATCCAATAAATTACACAACTAAATAATTTTCCATAAAATTAAAGGTTATTTTTGAAAAACGCTTAATATTTTGTAAGCGTTTGCAATGATTTTAATATGATAGTTTTTATGAATTTATCAGATTATAGAGGTATAATGTTTATGACACTAGACAAGTTGCCTAATGAATATAAAACTCTTTTTGCTCATTCCAAGAGGTAATATTCCTTTAAAATGCTTTAAGATATTGGGTTTTGGTCTCAGCGGAAATATATTTGACTCATATATTTTTTTTTATAATGGAATCAGTTTTCACAACAACAATAAAAACCCGAGGAAATAAGAAAATGATTGAACCAGGGGCTAATTAAACAAGAAATAAATAAATAAAATATAAGCTAAGTATTATTATTTCAGAACAACGTCATTGTTGATTTGTTTCAGTCTTTCTGCCTTTCAAACAATACATCAAGATAGAAAAAATAACGCCGAATCTTTTCACAATATTTATTTTTCCACGCAAAGATTGGCCTCTCTCTGTCTGCGTTGAAAACTATCTATTTTCTATGTAAGTGTAGGTTACTAGTTGCGTTGCTACCAGGGAGTCCAATGATACCGTTGATGTTGATTTTTACTAGACCAAAACCCACCCAAAATCTCGGATTATTTGACAAAACTAACGGTAATTGATAGGAGTAAACAATCAATCATAACATTTGATATTGATTACGTCTTGTCAGTCTGTGGTGTTAAATTTATAACAGTTTCAACATTGGTGTTCCTCATCAGTTACCGATATACACTCTGAGCATAAAGTGAACAGTTTCAAAGATTATATTCATCAGTTACTGATAATATACACTCTGAGCATAAAGTGAACAGTTTCAAAGATTATATTCATCAGTTACTGATAATATACACTCTGAGCATAAAGTGAACAGTTTCAAAGATTATATTCATCATCAGTTACTGATATACACTCTGAGCATAAAGGGAACAGTTTCAAATATTATATTCATCAGTTACCGATATACACTTCTGAGCATAAAGTGAACAGTTTCAAATATTATATTCATCATCAGTTACTGATACACACTCTGAGCATAAAGTGAACAGTTTCAAATATTATATTCATCAGTTACCGATATACACTTCTGAGCATAAAGTGAACAGTTTCAAATATTATATTCATCAGTTACTGATACACACTCTGAGCATAAAGTGAACAGTTTGAAAGATTATATTCATCATCAGTTACTGATATACACTCTAAGCATAAAGTGAACAGTTTCAAAAACTATATTCATCAGTTACCGATATACACTCTGAGCATAAAGTGAACAGTTTCAAAGATTATATTCATCAGATACTGATATACACTCTGAGCATAAAGTGAACAGTTTCAAATATTAAATTCATCACTTACTGCTATACACTTCTGAGCATAAAGTGAACAGTTTCAAATATTATATTCATCATCAGTTACTGATAGTCACTCTGAGCATAAAGTGAACAGTTTCAATATTGGTGTTCCTCGTCAGTTACTGCAATACACTCTGAGCATAAAGTGAACAGTTTCAAAGATTATATTCATTATCAGTTACTGAAATACACTCTGAGCATAAAGTGAACAGTTTCAACATTTGTGTTCCTCGTCATTTACCGATATACACTTCTGAACATAAAGTGAACAGTTTCAAATATTATATTCATCATCAGTTACTGCAATTCACTCTGAGCATAAAGTGAACAGTTTCAACATTGGTGTTCCTCATCAGTTACTGCAATACACTCTGAGCATAAAGTGAACAGTTTGAAATATTATATTCATCAGTTACTGCAATACACTTCTGAGCATAAAGTGAACAGTTTCAAATATTATATTCATCATCAGTTACTGATATACACTCTGAGCATAAAGTGAACAGTTTCAAATATTATATTCATCAGTTACTGCAATACACTTCTGAGCATAAAGTGAACAGTTTCAAAGATTATATTAATCAGTTACTGCTATACACTTCTGAGTATAAAGTGAACAGTTTCAAAGATTATATTCATCAGTTACTGCTATACACTTCTGAGTATAAAGTGAACAGTTTCAAAGATTATATTCATCAGTTACTGCTATACACTCTGAGCATAAAGTGAACAGTTTGAAAGATTATATTCATCATCAGTTACTGATATACACTCTGAGCATAAAGTGAACAGTTTCAAAGATTATATTCATCATCAGTTACTGATATACACTCTGAGCATAAAGTGAACAGTTTCAAAGATTATATTCATCAGTTACTGCTATAGGCCTACACTTCTGAGCATAAAGCGAACAGTTTCAAATATTATATTCATCATCAGTTACTGCTGCTATACACTTCTGAGCATAAAGTGAACAGTTTCAAATATTATATTCATCATCAGTTACTGATAGTCATCCGAGCATAAAGTGAACAGTTTCAACATTGGTGTTCCTCGTCAGTTACTGCAATACACTCTGAGCATAAAGTGAACAGTTTCAAAGATTATATTCATTATCAGTTACTGAAATACACTCTGAGCATAAAGTGAACAGTTTCAACATTTGTGTTCCTCGTCAGTTACTGATATACACTCTGAGCATAATAAAGTGAACATGTATAACTGTTTGGTTAATTATGCTCTTCATTAGCAAGATAAAGACAAAGTAAAACATAATGTTCTTCATCAGTTCCTAATTTATAACAGTTCTAAAATTATGTTCTTCATTAAGCAAAAAAATAACAATGCCATTCTTCGGTTACTCATATTCTATGGGCGACTCAGCGGCAATTGGTAATTTTTCAACAATTTTCTTTTTCATCATCTTAATTGTCGTCATCATTTTCATTTACCATTGAACTATTGAAACAATGAATTGTTGATGTATGTTTTGCTACAATGTGAAATTTATTGAATACTAGAGCAGCAATAAAATTGTCCGAAATTACTTCCCTTTTCGCAACGTTAATATAAAAGCTTCACCCATAAATTTTTTGTGCCCTGTTCTGAATGCAATTTTGATATATCCTATCCAAGAGCAGTTTTACCTATTTTTCTACATTTATTTTCACATTTTTGAATAGAAATTCATTCATTAAGGAATTATTTTATATACAACATAAAATATGACGTTTCTATGAATATTTTTGTATTTTATTGCATCCTTTGCGTCATAAATCATAGCAATTGTGAATGAAATATTTTTTTTTGCCACGAAAGCGCAATTTCGTTGAATTTATTTCTAAACCAAATAAAAAAATAGCTTGGAAATTGAAATCAATCATGTCTGCTTTTCCACAGGATGAAGCATTCCGTGATGGGATCTCATAAAATCAGTATAACTTTAACACTATTAACGTATCATATTCCATACAATCATTCTCTGCGGAACTGTCGCATATGGCGGAAGTTAGCCACACGGATATGAGAAAGTGCTGGAACATTTACATCTTGCCTTTCGAGACAAGTGTGAAGAAATTGAAGAGAACTGGAAGCCACTACTACAGACTGTTTCCTTTCCAAATATTTCCCGATAATATTTTCCGAAATACCTCTTTGTGTAACCGTGCTCAAAAACGTATTCTCTTATACGTTGATAAAGAGTGGTAAAATCGCGATAAAAAGTTATTAGCTATTGAACACAAAAAGCCTAGCTAACCTTTTAGGGAGTTATGCTTAAAGGGTTTGTAAAGAGGTTTTCTAAACTTTGTATGTGTATCGGAGACACTGATAGCATCAATTTTGTTCTCCAATTTCCATTAAGACGTTCTTTCAATTCCACTAAGTCTAAAGCGTCACTGAATTAATAGTAGCTTCCGGTAGATCACTGTCAGTGACGTCATAAAACGCGTTAGTTTAGTGGAATTGCAAGAACCACAGACGTCGGAATGGAAATTGGAATGGTACAAATTGATACTATCAGCGTCCCCGATACACATTCAAAGTTTAGAAAAAACACTTTTTAATCCCTTTAACAACAATGTGCCAAAGATAAAGGTACATGTACATACAATTTACCAATTCAGATTAATCAAACGGTTAAATCTGCAGGAAAAATAAGGAGATAATAATTTGTTTTCACTAAAAAAACAATTTCATTAATATCCACATAGATATCGAGTCGATCACCTTTTATTTTAAAAAATCGTGACATTTTAATATTTAATTATAAGCCTTGAGAAAAACATACCTCCGTGCAATATGGCAGTTACCTTTGTTTGGAGTTTTTCAAAACCTATATAATTTTCTTTTTTGAGAATCAATGCAATGGAAATTCCGTATTACATAATACGAATGGTTTTTTATTTATTTCTCAAGGACGCAGTCATTCATATATATTTTTTTCGTTTTTTCTTTTTATCAATAATCTTGGACATCCTTGAAACTTAAACTTTTGAGTTTTGTCAACAACATAATAATATATTATCGTGTTTTAAAGTTACCTTTTCTGTTTTATGAAATAATTCAAAATTAACTACATGTATATGAAACCACTTTTTGGGTTTTTTTTTTTGCATCGATACAGTATTTCGAACTACAGGCTTGCAACATTCATCTTCAGAGGTACCTTTATAATGCTGATTGGATCGTTACCATTTGATGGTCCAATTAAAATCTGTTTTAATAATTCAATAATAAGCTCGCGGAATTCAAAATCTAAACGATCTATTTGAACCGTTTGTGACTTAACGCTTGAACATTTATATTTGAAATATTTCACTCTCCATAACATCAAATTATACTTAAGAAAAAGCAGACCCTTCTTTTAAAAGAAATATTATCAATTTTAGTTTCTTTTCATATTTCTGACACTTTTTGCATGTAGGTTTTCGTTATGTCTTAAAAATGGCTAACAATAAATGGTCAACAAATTTTCCAAACCAACAATTGTGACGTTTCATAGGAGGCAGTTCTACTTTAAAGATGTTTTTATTTTGATTCAGCCATCTTTTCGTGATTTTATTCCATTAGAAATTAAGGATGTTGATCAGGATTAAGTCTGTATTGTTTTCATTTTGTAGTTGTTGTTTAATATTGTATCGACCAGACGATAGGTCAACTCAATATATTGGGTATGTTTCATCTATATACTTCACTAATGTTTGACATGCAAATGTTGTTTTGTACACTCAAACCAGTATCAACAAGTTTTTGATCAAGGTCCACTAGTGCTTATGGTTGTTTTGTACCTTCGAAGAAACGTCATCGACTTAGTTCAAGGTTTTTCTGTAAGGTCTACTTTGTATCATACTTATAATGACAATTTGAATAAATTCATAATTTTATGCGAGGATGCATCATTAAGTTTTTCTGAAAGCTTATTTCGACAGATGCACATCGGTGAGATCTTTAAACTAATTAGACTTCTAAACAAAAGAATGCTGTCCTTATATAGATATTTGTGATCATTTCCAGCTAAAACGTGATATAATTTCTTTATATGCATTTTGAAATATTTTACATACAACTACAGCTTAAAGTTCCAATGGAAAGTACAGCTTTAATGTGTATAGACTAACAACTGCTTGATTTGAAATATTCCAGATGTAACTACAGCTTCAATTTAAAATCGAATATACAATACTGCTGATTTAATTCGAAACATCCTTTAGATAGACACACTGCAGCTGTAATATGAAATATGGATACAACAGCTGTAAAATGAAAAATATTATCTAGATGCAGTTGTTATATGAAATATGAATGTAACTAAAGTTTTAATATGATTTAATATCAGCAGTAATATGAAATATGGATATAAGTGCAGCTATTATATGAAATATGGATGCAACATCAACTGTAATATGAAATATGGATGTAATTGCAGCTGTTATATGAAATATGGGTGTGACATCTGTTGTATTCTGGAATATGGATGTAACAACAGCTTTATTATAAAATATGAATGTAACATCACTACGACATGAAACTGATGTAACTGCAGCTGTGATATGTATTAATGATGTAACTGCAGCTGGAATATGAAATATGGATGTATTTGCAGCTGCAATATGAGATATGGATATACCACTGCATACGTGGTAATATATCATATGGATGTAATTGCTGCTGTAAGATGAAATATGGATGTAACTGCAGCTGAAAGATGAAATATGGAAGTCACTGAAGCTGTAATACTATTGTTTGAAATACAATATCAATTTGTTTCCAAGCTTCAATGATTCACCAGGCTCAAAATATGCAACGAATATTTTTTTATCTGCATGAAAACAGACAATTATGATATCTGTCTTTTCATCCTGAATTGTCAAACAGATTCATTCCAATTAATAACGGATAATATGATGTATTTGCCAGGGCAATCTTATAATTATTGTTATTAATATTATATCCTTCTTTGATCATTGTAGTCTCCATTGATACTTTCTAACAATCAATCTTCAGGCAGAACTAGAAATTAAGGTAAGTGAGCGATACTTTGAAAATGAAGTCTTGACTTGAATGCGCTGAATCTAACTTGAAAGTCCCGGATTCATTCCCGATATGAGTCGATGCCGCTGTTCTGATAAACTTTTCCCCATTGTACGCTGTAAGGTGCTTACCCGCCAGTTCTCAAAAGCCAAAGTCATGCATCGTATCAACTTCAGCAACCTTTGTTGAATCAACCATTCTCAAGTTCTGGTCCAAGCAGTGCTAATTCTTTATGAAAACCTAGGGTAGTTTTTTTCTGTGTAAGGTTTTGCTTATTGAGACGTTCAACGAAATGCAGTATGAAATATGGGAACTTTAGCGGCATTTATCTGTACCTTACTATGAAACTACATGTAGATGTTTTTCCGACCTGCAACAAGGAAACCGAGCTGTATGTCATGACCTATCAAGGGATAAATGCTGGATGTTCGGGTCAGAGAGAAAGCGGGAACCTTTCACATTAAAATCATTTATATCATGAATGAAATTGATGTATGTAATTTGCTTTATTATAACATGAAGCGCCAATCCTTATAAATCGTAACCGTTACGACCTACTAGAGACTCGTATAAAGTTAATGTAAATTTTACAGATGAAACACAAGAAAGCATTAGTCAACTTAACTCGATGATGTTAAACCTCAAATTACACTCGTTCAAATATTACACTTTAAAATCAACGTAACACTTACTCCCTTTCCTAAAACAAAGGTTGCGTTATTCGTTAATTTTCAGATAAGATCAGCTCCAATCTGAAATATAAGACGTTATGAGTTCTTACTAGATGCAGCGCTTCCCGTGAAGTATTCATATCTTTCCTCTTCCACGTGCATATTTTTAGACATACTGGAGCTTGTCAGGAAATCCAATGTACAGATAATCAAAAATTCAAAAAGGTTTTCAATGAATGCGAATCGAAAGTAACAGCTTCTGCAGCTAATCTAGGGGAAATTGCAATGATTGCACTAAAGTGTTCTCAATCGCTTTCAGAGAGACCGAGAAAAATCTTTTACCGAGAGTAGCCTAGTCAAAAATGAAGAAATTGTGAGACGACCATTCACGTGACATTCTGGTAGACAGTGCACAAGAAACACAACAAAATAAATCTTTTTGAATTACAATGGTGATGCATATAAATGTAAGCAATATTGGAACTTTCTTTTTAAGACTAGTTTTCAAGATCTAAAAATCGCAATTTGAATGAGGGAATTTAATTTCACATGATGTTTAAGTCTTCAATACATCATATAATATAAAATAAAAAGGGCAACACACCTTTATCACAAATGTCAGAAAAGCCACATTTTTTGACAAGAGATCGTTGTTTAAATTGTTGACTTTTCTTACTTTGATATCTATAATGAGTTAACTTTATCAATAGTACGAGTGTGTTATTTTACATTTATAACATTTCTTTCATTATAGGATTTTCTTGTTCACACATCCGTTTAGAGACATTTAAAACTTCTTAAATTCTCGTTCAATGAGATTTTTTTTCATTTTCTCCATTGGCAAGTTCCCATCAATATATATGATCACGATCCAGCGTCTCCACCTATTGGTCAATATATATCTTATGATTTGAATCTATTCCTGCTTCATATTGTGGCAATAAAGATGAAAAGTGTGCAGACAAAAACATTGACTGGTTAATGGCATTAGCCTATACTATTTTTCCGGTCTATTTTTCACTTATGTTATGGGACTTTTAACAAGCACAGTCCTCTCCTGCAAAAGACTAGATGCTTTTTTTTTCGCTGTTTTTACTGCACTATTGGTTTAGCCTTCTAGTCACCGATGCACTTCAATTGGTACAACTAAGGTTGTCTGGGTCGCTCTGGTGGGTTTTCCAAAATAAATGATCACTACAAAATTGATTTTAAAAAGCAAGCCAGAGTCAAATAAGTAACCTTCTCTGGCAAGGTGATTAACATTACATCAACACATCCAATCAGTACAGATTGTCGAAACCCCGTATCTTAAATCAAATGCAAACAATGCATGTACATATAATTACAAATTACCAACTTATCATTCTAAACTTGGTTGTCATACATGTACCTCTATTAAGAACCACCCCTTACTACAAGTTTGACTGTACAATGTATAATATTGAGCATGAGGTCTTAGTAAAATTCCAACCTTGCGCAAATTTTAAGGTGCAGTTTGTAACTTTGACATATGGTGACAGGCTTGTGTTTAATCCAATGCAAAGGATTTACCTTTTTTGCTACAAATAAGGTTGGTCTTGAAAACTGATATCATCTTTGTTTTCAGAGATATACACGTATATTGATTCGATTTCAAAACAGTTTAAAGTCATGAGTCACGACCACAATTCAAACCATTGTTCTGAATATAAAGATAGTTAGTGAATACTGACAAATATTGGAATATTCTCACACCTCTTTAGTATATTATCCCAGATCAAAGACATTTGAGACATGATTAATAAAATATGTGCTGTTTGATTCAAGAAGAAATCGTGTAAGGATTGAAATTCTCTTAGGAAGGAAGGGTACACTCCAATCCCGTTCCCAATTCAGATTTGCACTACAGCTTTCAGGTATACATACTTTACTAGAAATGATGATGGTGGCGGAGTGTTAAATAGTTCACGTTGGCTCTTATGAACATTTAAACATTACATTTGCTACTCTAAGGGATATTAAAAGGTTTTTTTATAATTATATATGCGTATCGTCAAATTGCTTGGACCAAAGTCATCTGATTGAAAATTGGAATGTGCAAATTCATGCTAAGAGTGTCCCCGTTCCAGACACAAAATTTAGAAAAACCTCTCTGCATTACCTCTAAGGGAAAGACCATGCTTATTATTTTCGAAACACTGGATTGTACTTCTCTTTGGACTAGTCAACTCCTATACAGCTAATTGCTCTCGATTTTGCCATGTATTTGAATGCAATTTTAAATAAAGGAATTGTTTTGCTTGTACATATTTTTAATCATTGTTCTTTTAAGAATAGGGTCTTTATCTTCGATAAAAAACAATTTCAGCCATTAGCTTCACTGTCTATCAGCTGTGAAAACAAATATTTGAAGATTTTGCGCCTTTAATAATTCCACATATAACTAACCAGCAGCAATATATATTGCCAACTACTGTATAATTCAAAACATTCTTTAACATCCTTTTCATCGCTTGAATTATTTCCCTACATCTGTATTTCAATACGGTTTTAATTTTAAAACTTCTGTGAAACAATAGAAATATACATTCTTTTAAAAAACGATACATTTCTATCTATCGTAGAGCAATTTGAAGGATTTATTATAACTCTGTGTGAAACGAGATAACATTTACTTTCAACGTTATCCATGACTTTTATAATCGAATTCTCGTCGTTTCTCGTTAGACCAACCGCTGTTACGTGATGACATATAATGACGTACGCCACCAAGCGGCCGAAATTATCCACATGCCATTTTCACTTTTCTGTACATCCTTGATCTCTGTTCGCGTTTGTTAAGACAATACGTAGGTTATTTAAGCCCACAAGCAGTTTTCTATCACATTTACGGAACGTTTTTTCTTACAAGTGACGACAACTGTAGACGAGTCTTTGGTCGGGTATTGATGAGAATATTTCACAACAATCTTTTCACTGATTATTCGGACCACCAGAGGCGAAGAGCAGATATCAAGCCTATCATATTTTAGTATTTTTTGTATCTTCATTGAGGAAAGATGTGTTTAAGCAGCTGGTTACATGATGCCTATTGTATCGTTGTAGGTTTAAATCAATTAGTAAGAAAATGAATATGTTACCACAGTAAAACATTTAAAAAATACACCACTTAAAATGAATCTTGGAGAAATTAACTCTTAGGTTAGAAAGTCATCCTCCTTTATTGATCTATTTCACTTAGTTCTAAAATGCAATACAATAAATTGTAGTTTGCGCCTGTTAAAAAGCAAAGAGGGGAATTTAGGAAGTTTAGCAACATTGGCAAACAATTTCAACTGTCGAAGCCTTTCCCATCTTATGCAGTTTCTCCGAACACGCCACCGACTGAGGCTAACTGATCTGAAAATGCGTCGGTTATTACCTCAACCCATACCAGGATTGAACACTGGACCACCAAGTACAGGATACAGAACAATCTCACACTGAGTCAAAGATATATAGATGACCTATTCGAACATCGGAGACTAACGGTGAAGACTGTCTGGATGTTGCTCTCTTTGCATTCTTCTGTGAACCCACTCAGACCAAAAAGTATGTTAAGGACATTTTTTGAACAAATCTAAGAAGTGAAGTTGCTTCCTAAAAAATGTGTGCTTTCTTCTGTTCTTATTCTCATCTCCTCATGGAATGGATTATGAAAGGTATTTAATGCCTTATAATTGACTGGGGAACTTAAACTATCTGTGTATTTTCGGAAATGCCTTTCTCTTTCTATTCCAACACTGGAAATGAAACTAAAATGATCAACAGATTTAACGATTGCTCAAACCACACTGTCTTGTCTTTCTTGTCACTTTGTTTTATAAAGTGTTCTTTATTTCTTATTTATAATGAAATTTGAAACCAACAACACAATGACGTATTTAATTGGAAAACGACGCTACAAAAATATTTCTTCCTTTAAAAAAATCACGACATTCATAAATTAGACTGGATTAAAATAGCAGTAAAAATTCAATTCAGTAAAATAAGGCTATAATGTTTCAAATTCTTTATGACTCTTTTTCTTCTAACGCTGTCTTTATTATAGCATAAATTTTTCTTGACTTTTGATACACAGGGAATAGTCGTGTTTAGAATGGCTGTGTTTATGACTTATTTTTTTTAAAGATTTGTTATGAAGTTTGAAGCCTTCACCCAGTCTGCAGCTTTTACCTCTATGTTCAATGTACATTGAGCATGAACAGGCATCATATTCATCCATTGCCGTAAGAGACAGGGTATGTTTTCGGGCAATATCAGCCCAGTGAGCTTGGCAAACATCATTAACAATCGGGCAAGTCGAGTCGTGGACCGCTACGGCTATGTATTCATCATGCCAGTCCGAAAATAAAACGTAACACTCGATTTTTAATTGTTTAGTTTGATATTATTAATTAAAGGTGATATTTACATCAGGGATGGTAATCCTTTCAAGGCTCAAGTTATCCTTTGATCGTGAATTGTGCATATTTAATATAATATTTGACATGTTCAATTACAGTAGTACTTTGTCAAAGAGACCAGGTATGCTAAATCCTAGAACACTTTTCCAACAACAACCAATGGTTCAATGTTTTATAAGCACAGATTCGGATTTTAGATTGCGGTTTAATTTAGCATTAAATAACAAGCAATATTTTGATTTTGACTTATTGATTTAGACTGACAGGCAAGGTTTGCTTTGCTTTACAAAAATTTAAACCGAATGATGTCAGAAGTCAGATTGATTTGGTACCAGGTTATGGAAGAGACCTGTAAACGAATAAGGATAAAATAACAATAATTTGGAAAGGAAATTAGCTAATTATAACCTTGTGGTAGAATGACCAATTTTATACGTCTAACATGATAAGAGTGTCGTTTTATCAAGATTTCTTCTTCCTTTCTTTGTCTCAATAAACACAACTTGAAACCATTGGCGTTTTACGGCAACATCCGTAAGTTTCCGCTTTGTAAGCCAGACTTAAACTGATATCTCAACCAATAATTCTATCTGTCAAAATAATCAAATATCCTAGACTTTCTCTTCAAGACTACTTAAAATTTTCATTTATAATTGTAGTTCTTGTCAAATTTCCATTTGTATTTTCTCCAGTATGTGTGATTGGTCATTTTTAGTCTAGTCTTTATATTGGTAATTTTCAAAACAAATGGATTCAGATTAGGCCACAATAAATAAATAAATATATTATCATCCCCTCCCGACCCACCATTTTGAGTGCCGACTCGAAAATTTTTATTGTAGTCTGAAATTTTTTAATTTACGACATATGCCCCATTTATGGTAGACCCGTTTACGACATTCACATTATAATATGCATTGATCTATTTTTAAAACGGTTGTTGCTAGGTAGATCAGTTTACGGTAACTAATTCTCGATCCACATGATTTGCTTACTACAACGAATTTATTTTCACTAAGTAATAAATGCTTTTAAATATAAATATTAGCGGATGTATCGAATAAAATGATATGCAGTATCACTTTTTTTATATAGTTCTGCCGCTGTCAGTCCGCTTCAAGCCTGTGAGTGGAAGACGACAGATGCCAGAGCGGAATGGTAGCCTAGATTTGACACTCGACTCGTGTCTGTCAGTAATAGAATATAATTTTATATCTGATATTTTCGGGCGTGACACTTTTGTTTTTCTATCGGGAATTACCAACCAATCTCTGGTATCAGGGTAGGGTATGATCCTGGCCAAGCCAGGCTATACTAGTGTACTTCCCATTCTTTTGATTAACTCGTATCAACACTTGACGTCATTTTCAATATGGCGGTGCAGGTCAAAGGTCATAGGGGAAAACTTTGCTTCAATGACGTTATAACATAATATAGTCCATAGCGTAATATGATGGCTTTAAGAAAGAGATGAGGATCTGAATTTAATAAAACTTTTATTTTTTACACGATTGAAATTTAAGCTGATAGACGAGTTATGCGGTCCGGGATTTTCGACACTTTTTGGGTTTTTTTCTCAAAATAAACTGAATTGTAAGTAGGCCTAAGCATAATTGCTTTTTTGTGGTTTTTTTACTCGCCTCGGGGATAGGCCTACCCACGTCTAGGAAAAGTTCTCTCCACTCATGATTAAGAGGATAAAATTGAATATTTATACTATATTTCAAAAATATAATGTTCAATTACATGTAAATTTATAATATTTACATTTGAAATAACATATTCTCTGCCATATAAATCATATAAAGGTCTATTTCCAAATATATTTTTCATTGATTCGCAGTTCTATTAAAATCAATGTAAGACTCTCAGGAGTATTAGGAGTCGATATTACATCTTTTACAAAAATGCGATTTGAAACATTGCGATTGGAGAAGAAGAATAGGTTGTATAAGCCGCGATTCTAAAGACGTGGTTTTGTATCCGGTTCGGTTCGGTACGGGTGAGCGATAAATTAGAGAAAAAGCAAATCAATTGTGTCCGGACACGTAGGCTACTCTTCGGGTATATTAAGCATCCTCTATTTTACTACTGTACCGATAATACTGGGTTGGACACCAATAGGAAAAACGTAGACCTTACCTCGACAATTCGAGGCTTTAGGCTGTCAAATAGAGTTTCCTCTGGAAATCTAGAATCTGCCGGCAACTCCTAAAATGGAAAGTTAATAATTCGTTCGATCGAAAATAGGCTTCCATAGTAGAATTTTTTCTTTAGCTGAACTTATCGTAGTGATATTGTCCACAGCGGCTCTCCCTCGAAATTTAATTCAAATCCACGCCACGGATATCAATAATTGCCATCGTTTATAAGTTAAACGAAGACTCTTTTTTAAGTGAGACTGTGTCTTATACAGAAAACACATGAATAGAACAGGAAAAACAAATGTTAAGTAAGAATTCAAGTTTTAGTACTTCTAAAGGCTATTTAAATTCAAGACCCAAATCTACTCTCGAAACATGCTCTACAGTGATGGGGTTCCCATGAGATATGAGATAAAATAAACTACCAGTAGGCCTACTGTTTATTCTAAAGAAAAATATTCCTCGGTCTGAAGTAAATCTTTAAAGAAATACAGTATAATGATTTCAATATTCAAGTCATATAAAAAAAAATTAGGCAAATTTCGATTTAGGCCTACAAACGAAGCTGCAAAGTCTTCAGATATTAGTCATCAGACCGTCGATGTATTTTAACAATGGAATTGTCCTAAAAACGGCAAATTACGAAACGAAAGAGCACAAAATTGTTCCATTGAAAGAGCAGCAAGACTTTAAGTTGGACTATTTACATCGTACAACTATTTAAAATGATATAATTTCATCTGAAGACGATCAGCGTTATAATTCCTATATGAATGACGTAAGCGACTTAAGCGACGTTTTCCCCTATGAACTTTGACCTGGCCGCTTATGACGTCAAGTGTTGATAGGCGTATTGAAGGTTAAATATATTATGCTATATCTTTGTAGACTATCATACTATGGTGTTTGTGATTGTCCAAGTATTGTTTTTATTTACTCTGATTTTATGAGATTAAAAAGCCATATTGATATTATGCCATTATGGTAAAGAAAAGCACCTAATTTTCTTTTATTATACAAAGATGTTCAAATGGTTGGCTTCTGCTGAGCTAATTAGGCTACCTCGAGAAAATAAAAAATAAAAAATAAAATTTCCCCTCCCTCTCCATTTTTTTGGAAAATTTGGATGAAAATCTATCGATTTATTTATTGTGGCCTTATCACATTGCCACATTGTAAAAAAAATAGACCACATCTTCAGAAATATTGGAACTATTCTGCGTTCTTTTATGTCCACAACATAACAGAGAAAGTACAGATGATTCACGTACAGACCAATTTTAACAAAATATACTCTTGTGTATACACAGCCATTGTATTGATATTATATTTGGCAACAACTATTTACATCAAGTTCGGATATTTCTCACCTCTTTCATTGCAAATAATGTGAATGGCAAACCCCCGTTTTCGTTATACCCCAACCTCCCCACGTGCACACACGGTGCACCGTACTAAAGTTTATCAAAATAAACCAATGTTTATCTGGACTGGTGGATGTCTACTAACATATTATTCTTACTGCATGTACAAATCACCATAGCTCCGTATCTTACAGACTTTCTTTTATCACGACGCCGTGGACAAATAACACTTAGGTAAAATAGGATACTGTCCATAACTCACAATTTATTCTTATATATTTAATACATTCATAGGCGAAACTCTTCATTTATCTAAGCTAAAAGGAACGAAAGTGTCTGTCACTTTGGCGCCTCTCGGTACAAAAGAGCTTTTCCGTTTACTCTCGATGACTTTTTACAAGACGATATGTAAGCTGTCATTTGTCGCGCTGTCGCTACCGACGAAATTAATTTCCCTGGTAGTTGCTTTTGTCCCCGTCACGTTAGTGTTGTAGTAGGAACAAAATCCAAATATTTTATCTTCTAACTAGCTGAAAAGTCGTAAACTGAAAAACAAACAAAACTGAGTGAAGGGGTTGTTTGCTTACAGATCGGCCTAGTCAGAGCGGGAGGGGTCTTTTGTATCATAGATAATGGCCTTGAAAAGATCACAAATCCGGAGAACAAACTTCTACTGTCATCTTTCCCACCCCTTGACAGGTTCGTGTATAAACTAGTGACCACTGTCCAGTTCAGTCTTAGTGGACACGGCGATCAGGTGTCATTGACGACTGCTGTATTGTTTTTGCGCGAGATTTTTGACCCCATCGTTTAACTGGGCACAAGGGAATTAATCTGATCTTTGAGTAATAAAAAGTATTTGTTAAATTGTGACAAGGTCAAACTTTCTTTAACTCTACCTTGACCCCATCCCTAATTAAATTTCGGGGTGACACGAAATTGGAGAATTGCGCGGGAGGCTTAAATTGTCCATAGATTAACATCAGACGACACTCATATTGTTTATCTGATTTAAGATGGGTGATTGTTGAGTCCAGTGTCTGCTTATCTTGCTAAATTGAAGTCAGAAAATGTTCGATGTTCAGGTCACGATTCTTGGTTGAATTTGCATTTGTTGCCATTTTTGTTTTCTTCTGTGGTTTTACTTACTTTATATTCCTTCCATACTATACGACTTTTACCTGAAAGGATGTTTGGGTGCAGGGTTTGAAGCAGTGAGTAAGAGGTTGATCCTTGCATAAGTCAGTCCTTCCTCTGAAATGGGAAACTCTGTGCCTCAAACTATGGACGGAGGAAATCCCAAGAAAAACAAAAATCCAAATGAGAAGGTTAATCACCCTGTATTCATTTGCCCAATAATATGAGGCAGAGGGGTAGGTAACATTCCATTTTCATCCATTCATTTTATGACTTGGACTTACTCAATCTCAGTATCAATATCAAACAGGGTTTAGTTCAGTAATTCCTTGCTGGTCAGCGTAAGGCAGTTTATGTGGACATAATCCATCTTTACGATTGAACTAATAGGATAAAACAGTTCAAAGTCAACATAAAGAACTCATTTAGTTGTCATAAAAAACCTACATCAAAGGGGCTTAATTTAAAATGGGTTTGACTAAATACTAATATCAGATGAATAGTAGGTGTAAAGCGACTGATCAATTTTCTTAATTTCTACAATAAATCTGTTATTTAGTCACCTTTATCTGTCTGATCGCCGTGGTGTACATTTCAACGTATGATACCCTCTTAACTGTTACCCGTATACCGATCACCTGCCCCTCTACTCGTAATGTAATGCATCGATATACCGTAAAATTTAATGTTTAACGCACTATGCCTAACAACTTAAAGAAATATAGACATCCTGCAAGCGAATCTTGGTTATGCTCAGAGATCTGTTACATGCATACGTGCAATTTGGAACTCTGCAGCATGCGCTCATGAATTATTGGCGTATATTTCCTTGACAACAGAAGTTTGTGTGTGATGCGCATAAAATACAGTATTCGATTACATTATGTCTAATGATGGTGATTGGTATTGCATTGGATACTAGTGATGGTAGATGCACGCTTTAGAAAGTTATCATGCTTTAAGAACAGTAATTGTTGGCTCTCTACCTTAAAACATGATTTTTTGTGCTTATGTAATATGGATTGCCTTCTTATTTTATAAATTGTATGCAATCCCCTAAATTCAATTTCAATACAGTATATAAAATTTGATAGGACTACTGATGCTATTATATCAGCGATAATAGAAGAGAACAACTTTCAAATCTCGCTGTACAGATTCTTGGCTTGTTCAAGCACTTGAGTAATATAGATAACACAGACCCCACTTGACATAGCTTCTTCGAGTTATCCCGTCCCCTGAATTTCAAGATGACACGCGAAACGTCTTGATGTCGCTGCATGTTCATTTTGGTATTATTATGTCAACTATATGACAGGTAGCTGGCTATCTAATCCCATCATTTTTATTCCTTGGTGAGCAATGTAAATCCTATGTCAACTCATCTTTATATTTATGAAATTTGAGCGTTATGAATACCAGTGTACACCATTAAGGGCTATCCATTACCTAGATTGAGATTGGGGACTTGATGTAAAGCTAGATTGATACGACGAAAATTAACATGACATGGCCCCCTGTTACTCTGAATTAAGGTTTTGTATATATCGTTATTGGATCGCGCTATCCAAAGAATAGTTTGTGTGTATTTTGATATTAAAGCTTAAATAAATAGATTTGCAAAGGTGTAGTGTTACCTATTGAAAATATTGAGATAATGTTAGTTACGCGATGTTTAAGAAGGTAGTCTATGATTAGACGGGATAACTAGCTCTGATAGAATTCAGTGAACAATATCACACAGTGTTTTTGAAATTGATAATATATCATTTATAACTGCATCATCAGTCAATATTATTCAATGCAAGATGAAAGCGTTTAGCACATTCGATATGCAATTCAATATGATGGTAGTAAACTGCTACTGTTTTCTCACGAGAAGGCATCGTCAAATTATCATTTCATTGATGATTCATTTTTATATAATATACACCATTAATTCAATATTGGATGTACAGTACAGTCTCACCAAAAATATAAACGTCCGTTTTGGTGATCTTTAGCTCTTTCCAGAATGAATAAATCAATACACTGAGAGTGATCTGCATAGAGATCAATAGTAGCTTCCGGTAGATCACTGTCAGTGACGTCATAAAACTCGTTAGTTTTAATGGAATTGCAAGAACCACAGACGTCGGAATGGGAATTGGAATGGTGCAATTGATGCTATCAGTGTCTCCAAAAGTTTAGAAATACTCTTTAATATCTATATTCGAGTTTGGAGTATTTACAGGGGTCTAAAAGGTTTTACTGTCCCTACTTCCTCCAGCAATTTCGTATCCATGCAAAGAGGAACGAGCGTAGAATTGTTATTCCTTAAAATGATACAAACAGCAGAAAATATGCCAAATCGGTAATGAAAAGGGAGTTTTAATGCCATATACGTGACAAAAACATGTACCTTTTGGTTCGTTTAACATGAATACATGTGTATCAAGATCACTTATTTAAAAAAAATACCTTTATATACCGTAACTACATTGAATGAATTATTTTATACAGTACATTTATAACTATTTGATTGACAATACAGTAAACTGAACATAATCATTTATTTATATGATACGGATTCGATTGCGAAATGACAGTTGAAATTCAAATACTGTCTTCAAAACTTCAAATACATGTACATACATAATAACTGCTTATTTATATTTTCAAGAGAGGATTACCACATATTCAAACACTTCAAATAAATAAATATATGATATACTATATCTTTGTCAATATTGTATATTTAAAAAAAAATTCTTAAAGAACGATGAAAATAACATTAGAAATGCATTGTAATAACGAAAAAGTCACATGAAACGCTATGTTATGCGAAAAGTTGAAAATATTTCATGCTCAAGAATGTTCTTTGGTTTTTTGTTGTGAATCAATCATATATTTTTTTTCTGATACAGGACATAGTGAAACCAACATGTTTTGTGTTTCTAGATCAATTGAATGATAGAGTTTATGATTTTGAGAAAAGTAGCCTAATCCGACCATGAATTTCGAAATTTTAGAAAGAATCTTGCAAATGTCACTGAGGCCCCCATATACCCAAAAAGTTGAAAAATTTGTATTATCCAAATCTGATTGGAGTGTAATTTCTAATGTCATATATTTTTATTGTCGTCCATTGCAGTTAAATTTTGCTGAATTTGCATTAATGGAGATCTGAATTTAAATGCTAGCTAATGACATTGTAGTTGAATGCAGTGAAATTCGAATTAGCATTTTTCTTCTTAGATTGAATTAAGTATTGTGATAACAAATCTCGACAGTAGAAGAAAGAGTATCTGATCTAATGTGACCCATTACAGACTAAATTATATAATATATCTTTAAACTATCGTTTCTAGACGTAATCAACGACAATCTTAACCTAATAAAGCGGATCATAGGATAGATACAGACGGACGAAAACGAAATTTAACCCTAGCAAATTGACGTTAGTAAATGATATCAGATGCAACGAGTGAAGTCGAGTAATGGCCGTTTGTCAAGATCGAGTAAAAACAATTGGTTGAGACATTTTCCAGATAGACCTTCCATTGAACAATCTGATACTTTCTTTAAATGGGTTGAAATCTTTTGTAAATATTAAAGCCTCGTAGATTAGATTAGTGGGGTAAGAGGAACGCCAGAAGATTGTAATCACGTTAGAAGCTTTATTTCTCCACTAAACCAATTTCATCTCAATGTAGATAATAGAAGCAACTGTCAGATACGAGGTTTTGTGCTTTGAGAAATTAATGAAAATTGAGAAGACCATACTCCCTCCCCTCCCGGTGGCCAGATATGTCAACATCAACTGCTATTCATTTCCTAAAATAACGGGATTAATCGCTTATTGAAGGATAATCGGACGTTAGCTGGAAGAGCCCGTGGGCAAATCAGTAACGCCCATCACGAGCATATCATTTTATATTTGGTCAATTTAGAGCTCACTCTTTTACACCTCTGTAATCGGTGATATCTTGGGCGTTTTTTCAAGTCTTTCGAGATATTATTTTTTCTGGTATTCGTTTAGGAAATATGAACAAGATATTCCACACTTTCAATAGTTTTATTAATAATTAGACTATAGAAAGTGAATTAAGCGGGAAATCGTAATCACCTTCTATAGAACAAACTGAAAAGTAAACCTTAATTTTCTAGGTTCAATAGCAGTCAAATCAAGTAAGATTTTCGATCAGTTAAAATAAAATTTTAATGCTTCAAAAATCATTGTCTAGTTAACTACCATTAAGATAATAATTTGATCGACTTTGATTCAAAAAGACTTTTAAAAAGCGCAATTTACATACGTTTTGAGATGTCTCGGTCGAACAGAATTCGGGTCAAGCAATCCTCCTTCATTTCCTAGCAGTATGTAACGGTATGTTTGAAACGGTATCTACTTTCTCAAATTTTGTGATTGCTGTTGTAAGGAAACAGTAATCAGTGTTAATTACGTATTCAGCTTTGGTGGTCCAACAAAAAATTGCATGTTGTAATCATAATTATAAGAAACTGTAAGATATTCGCTCATTTGATGGACAAGTTTTCTGTTGTGAATAAAACAACAGTTGGAAACATTTTGTAACTATGCTCTAAGGCTATTTTCATTATCCTTAACGTATACATGAAGAAAAACATATTAGCGTTCTAAATTGAAGGGTGTTTCGATTTTCCGTGTATAAAGGAGGTAATGTGTTTGTTTAAATATAGTCTTGCCGGAAACGCCATCTAACACAACATGCTTATATTTATGTCCAAATTGTAATCAAACTTAAGGTGTTTATTTTAAAATACAAGAACTTGTGTCGAATTCATGTTTATTCCTTCTGGCGTTTTTAATTTTCGCATCAAACCCACACATGAAGATTTTAATTTCATTCCAAGGCAACATTTTTTACTTTGGCTGAGACGGTTTTGTTCATAGATTCGAACCCTTACTAAATTTATTGCAGAAACTCGCGGAAACAGTCCAACCAACAAGCCCAGAAACCAGCCAGAATTAGCCCTTTGATCTTCTACAATGTCAATTAATTAGAAGTGCGTTTGCTACAGGTTGTGATCCCTTGACAAAAATATCAATAAAACAATGCTGCTGTCTTCGAAAATCTCCCCATTGTACACTGCTTGTCACAAACAGATGCCGAAAGATTAGACGTAAAAAAGACGACAAAAAATAATAACTTTTGTTTATTTATATGATATAATGATTATGATAACAAATAATAACAATGTATTGATAAATTAACACTTTACAATATTTAAATAACTACACCAAATCACAGAAGATAGTTTGAGTTAGGACTAATTTACACTTAAACCTTAAGCATTTCCTCCTCCGGTTTAATTGTTGGTTTGATGGTCGAGTCTGTTGATTGGTCTAGAAAAGAAGAACCATCGCTAGACCAATCATCTTCATTTGAATTATTCCAAGTTAAGTAACCACAGATGCTAACACAGAGTTGCAGAAATCCACCAACACCTGGGAAAACTGGTCCCCATCCTAAATGAAATTTATGTTTGTTCAATTGAACACAAAATATTATAATACATACTACAGATCCTGCACCGGCCATAGCACTCAATGTTAGATACGCTGTTTTTATATGACGTCGACTTCTGTTCGGGAATTCAACTAATAAAAAGAATTTGATAACACAAATAACAAGGGCAATAACTCCACATATAACACTAGGTATTTGAAAAGCTACACCCATAATCAACAATGAAGGTGTTTCATGAACATCATGGAAATTCCACGTTATATTACAATAGAAAGCTTGGTAACATTTGGTCACTGGCTTAGTTTTGGTGCCATGGAAGATCTGACATTCGTCTTTACCATCTTTATTGTAACATTCTTCTTGAGTCCATTGAACATGTATTAACTTGGTCTCACATATTATATCCCAGCACTCTTGTTTAGTCCACAGTGAGAAACTCACATTTCCACCAGTTTTGGACAAGGTTTGGTTGACTGGGGTCATCCAGAACGGTAGAAATGATCCTGTGATTTCCAATCCTATTGACATGAATAACATAAACATTGCAACCATACCAAACACCATCTTCTCTGATTTTGACGACATTTTCGGACAATTTACGCTGTTCTTTCGGTCCTTTGCAGTCAGTTCATTAAACAGATCTTGAAGTTGATGTTTGAAATGGGTAATGAAGTAAAATGCGTTCGACCGTATTTATATCGAAGCGTCAAAACCCCTTGGTAACAAATCTGTTCTAATTAAGGAGAGCGGTTTTAGAAAAAAAACTTTTAATTTCGGATTAATATCTTCAATGAAATGTTCAAGTATCGGATTAAGGATTAAAACAGTCTAATCCTTGTTTATAATTAAATAATTATTTCGAATTACTAATAATGATCATACTTAGTGGGTATAATATTGTATCTCACTGATATATTGCAGATTCCCGTGGCGATAGGTAAAGGAACAGCAAAACCGAAATAGCAAGACATTATCTTTGAAGATTTCTACCGTAACCTGGTACATCACGTCACTTTCTTTATCAACAAGTTTATTCTTGTAAAACCTGGGTTTTCAACTTAATGGACATGTCCAAGATTGGGGACATTTGGACATTTTCACGGGGATACTCAGCTACAGGTCTGAAAAAATATGTTATACTTTGTATTATCTGTAAAATGCAAAATGCTGTGACATCCGCATATATCTTTAGTGTTTTTTTTTCATATAAAATTGCCTTAAAGGGCAATATCAAAAACATCGCAAATGTTACCTGAGAGAATTTCTAAAGTATGCTCATTATACCTATGCATCTTCTTGATCAAACTGAATTTGGTTTTAAAGGGTTAATTACAAACAGGGAGTACTTATTGTTAATTAATCAGTTTAACCTAGTTTTTGTGTTTGGCTTAATACTGGCTCGATATTTCTAACTGAAACCTTAACAGTGTAAATTTAGTATAAATTTGATTTTGGTAATGTGAAGGGGACGATTTATCGCTGCTTTCCCCTAATTTTGCACTCGACGCGAGTTATCTCACCTTGTCCTCTTGCACGAGCTCATCATGGCGGCCTCACGCTTGCAATCGCTGCGAAAAAATTTTGAAGACAATTCCATATTAGATGAAGACGATGATGAAATAGAATTTAATCCTGGTTCACGAGACGCTAATCTCACGCCTGCTTCCACTAGGCAACTTAGAAGTCACGATACTCCGTCTCATCTTGCTGATAAAGAAAACATCAGAACTGATAGGGCGGGTCGACGTGGGCAGATCCGTCCTTGACTCCAAACCCAATGGCGGCAATGATAATAATCAAGGTGAGCTTAATTCTCTTCAGGAACAATTGGAAGAGTTGCGATTTAAAAAATCCAAGATGTCTCTCCAAAAACAGATTACTCGGGAAAGGAACGAGATCTTACAATTACAGTCTGAATCTATTCAAGCTCGGGATACTCAGCCATCTGGTAGTGAACAAGCACCTGAAGAGTCGCAACTATCTCGACAATTATTGGCTAGTGCAAGAGACAACTCGAGCAGAGCAGAAGGTAGGAGCATTCCGCCAATTAGTAAATCCAGAGCCTATCAAATTTATGATTTTGTATGGGATGATCCCAATTACAGAGATGATGATGATTATGTATCTTTTCAAAAAGATGGCTCACTCACTGTCAATAAAAAGAATAGGCCTAGATATGAAAAACTTTCCATAGAGCAATGGGGATATGCTAGTTCTAAAATTATGGAGCGTTTGATTGGAGATGGTTCTCTTTCTTCTACTAATGATATCATAGAATATATATTTTTCGTCTATTTAGTAGATATGTAAAAATTAGTGTCTTGTTATATGACAAAGAATATCGCGAATTGCAATATAAAATGCAATTCAAATGGGGAACTGTTAGACAAGACATAATTTTCAACTTATTCTCAAGGAATCACCTAACTCTTCAAATTTTAAAGAAAATCGTCATCGCGGGCCTACAACTCCAATATCACGCTCATTTATTTTGGAAGGAATTCGGCATGGTTTCCATTTAATTGATAATCTTGTGAATATTGAATCTGTTGAATGTGATAATTATCGATCAGCAAAACAATTTAGTGATAAAGTGGAACAACAGATTTTGATAGAATTCCAACATGGAAATTATGTTTTAAGCCCTACAAAACCAACAGTCGTCAGTGCATTGGGTGCAATTCCAAAAGCAAACAATAAAGTGCGTTTGATTCACGATGCCAGCAGACCCCTCGGTAGATCTTTAAATGACTATGTTGATTCAGATACAACATCTTGCTCTTATATGGATCTTAAAGTTGCCAGAGACCTTATAACCGAAAACTGTTATCTTGCAAAGGTTGACCTCCAAAGCGCATATAGGTCTGTTAGCATTCATCCGTCAAACTATTCAACCACTGGCTTGAAATGGACCTTTAAAGGGGATAGCCACCCGACTTATTTTTATGATACGAAGTTACCTTTTGGTGGGGCTAAAAGCCCGAAAATATTTCAGACTTTAAGTAGTGCAGTATGTAGGATAATGAAGTCAAAGTTTAATATTACAGTTATAGCCTACTTAGATGATTTTTTGGTAATAAGCTCAACTTTTGATGAATGCGTTTCTGCCTTGAGCACTTTATTGGGTGTTCTTCGTACTTTAGGATTTCGAATAAATTGGTCTAAAGTTTGTGGACCTAGTACATTTCTTGTATTTCTTGGTGTACTCATTAATACGGAATTAATGACATTTTCTTTACCGTCAGAAAAGCTTTCTGATTTTAAAGTTCTGTTAGCCTCTTTTGTCTTACGAAAACGAGCTAGTAGGCACCAATTAGATGTTTTGTGTGGCAAGCTTAGTTGGGCTGCACAAGTAATATGTGGAGGTCGGACTTTTCTCCGCCGTATTTTGGATATGAAGGATTCTTTGTGTCTCAATTCACATAAAGTAAAATTAAGTGCTGAATTTTATCAAGACATTCACTGGTGGTTGCAATTTTTGGAATTCTTTAATGGCAGTATGAAAATTTTGGATAACAGACCAGTAAATTCAATCCAGACTGATGCATCATTACATGGTGCTGGTGGTTATTTCGAAGGAGACTATTATTATTCAAATTGGAATTTAGATCTACCATTTCTGGCACAGGAACATATTAATGTGAAGGAGGTAGCTGCCATTTTCCTGGCTATATTAAGGTGGTGTCATGTGTTAAAGAATAAACAAGTTATTATCCACACAGATAACATTGTGGCCAAATCAGTGATAAATAAAGGTTCATCTAGGAACAAGACCATCATGTGGCTTTTGCGACAGTTATTTTGGCTATCGGCCATATATAATATATCCGTTCATGCTGTTTATATTCCAGGAATAAACAATACCATTGCTGACGCTTGTTCCAGGTTGCATGAACCTCCTATGTTTGACAAACTCTATTCTCTGGTACCTTCTCTTACACTATCACAGTTTTCAATGGATGAATTATTATGTCACATGTCTTTGCCATTTATATTTTGCAGATGGTTTATGGATAAGAGAGGGTCTAGCTAACATTGTGTTAGAATTAAAAAGAAAAGCTTGGGCTAAGTACTTTTGTCGTATTTACTGCTTTAACCCAATACCTACAACATCTGCATGTCTCCAAATGTATATTGCATTCCTTTTTCAAGTTAAATTGTTTAAGTTTGCTTCTGTGAAGCAATATCTGAATATTGTATCTCTTTTACATAAGGCGGAGGGCCTACAAGACCCTGTTTGTAATGATTGGAATATAGGCCAGATACTTTTGGGTATTAAAAGAGAATTAGGTGTGGCCCAATCACATGCTTTTTCAATTACACCAGAGCTTCTAATACAGTTTCGCTCTGTTCTTAACTTATCTTGTGTTACAGACTCCGCGTTTTGGGCAGCATGCCTTATTGCCTTCTTCGGTCTGTTGCGTGCTAACAATGTACTGGTTAAAAATACTTTTGACCCTTTAAGAGATTTACGACGAGTAGATGCATTGGTTTTCTCATGGGGGATCTTGATCAATGTTCGGTGCACAAAAACTATTCAATTTAGGGAAAAGGAAGTGCAAGTTTTATTGCCTTATATATCTGGCCACACACTATGCCCCGCTACTGCCTTGCAGTCCTATTTTGCTCTTTACTCTGAGGCCGACCCCCTAGGCCCTTTACTGTGTGTCCATGATGGTGTGGCATTAAAATATTATCAATTTATAGCTAGAATTAAGGAGATTTTAATCATTCTTGGTAAACCTGATTTGAAGGTTAGTGGCCACTCTTTTCGCAGGGGTGGGGCAAATTGGCTCCATAAACAGGGCTTTGCAGATAAGGACATCCAAACCCTAGGTTATTGGTCCAGCGATTGCTTTAAAAGATATCTTGATATTAATTTATCAAATCAACTTTCGATTGCTCAACGCTTTGCAAATTCGTTACTTTAGATAAAACAACCTACTGGATGGATTATGGCTAGCAAAACTTAGTTTAAGTTAATCTTCAGTTAATTTTACTTTATTACTTTATTTTTTACTATTTTCATTATTATTTTCTGATTATTATTTCTATTATTTCTTATCTAGACAACTTCTGGGTTGGAGTTAATTTGTCATTATTTCTAATTAAGTTAATTTATATGTTATATGTTATGTGTATTGTATTTGGCTGTATGTTTTGGCTTAATTAAAGTCATTTTCCCATTCGGTAATTGCTTCCGCTTCGCACCACAGTATGTCACCGAGCATAGTATATTAAAGTGTAAATTTAGTATAAATTTGATTTTGGTAATGTGAAGGGGACGATTTATCGCTGCTTTCCCCTAATTTTGCACTCGACGCGAGTTATCTCACCTTGTCCTCTTGCACGAGCTCATCATGGCGGCCTCACGCTTGCAATCGCTGCGAAAAAATTCCCACCCACCCACCACCTTAGTAGTATTACTAACTGGCGGCTTGCTAATGTTTAAACTTAAGCTTCTTTGTACTTGTGTTGAAATGTTATTTTGTTTAATTAAGGAAGGGGGAGTTAATTTGTCATTATTTCTAATTAAGTTAATTTATATGTTATATGTTATGTGTATTGTATTTGGCTGTATGTTTAGGCTTAATTAAAGTCATTTTCCCATTCGGTAATTGCTTCTGCTTCGCACCACAGTATGTCACCGAGCATAGTATATTCAAATATATAGTCAAGACATTTCTCTACAATTAGGCGTTTATTTTATTGAAATTCGTTCAGAAGTTTCCTATCAGCGTCCAAAAAACATAACACACTTACACCTTACGTAACGTTTTTAAATATTTTAGTATGTTTTTAGCGTTTAAAAATTAACGGCTGGATTTTTTTAGTTAAAACTTTCAGATACATTAAAGGACACATAGTTAAAGATTTTTCACAAATTTGAGCAAAAAAACCCAAAAAAACAATTGACCTGAAAAAAATTCAGACTGTCCCTTTAAATAATTGATTTGTAAATTGCTTCATCATTTAATATCAACATTTTGCATTTATGAAATGATCTGGAGTTTTGCATCCTACTTTTCAATGTTTTTATGGAACGTAGACTCATAGAGGATGCTCCGTACCTTTATGTAAGTAAAATGTGCAGAAAAAATCATGGTGAAATAAATCGCCATGATCTTCAGACTTGTTGTTATGTAAACGATTCCTTTAACTGATTTCATATTTCTAATTTTCTAGTCAAACGACTTTATATATGAAATAAAGATAAAAATATACATCGAGTGAATAGGGAAATACCATTATTACGTAATCGGCGTCATCAGAACAAATCCGTATCTCGAACTTTTGATCAGCCTTTTTGCTTGGCTGACTTAAAATATAGGAATGTCTTTTTAACTGCAGATCAAAAAACGAAATAAAATTCGACTGCGATATTCACTCTAGAGATGTCTCATGTTTTTCTTCGTCTTAAATCACCATTAACGACATTTGGTGCACGACGTATCATTAATTTTTGAAATCCAATTACAGAAACTAAATTCCTTGTCATTTTTATGAGCAAGTTTCAATTTAACTGGCGAAATAAAACACTGGTGTGTTTTCACCCTTGAGATCATTCAATATCGCTTAATCGGCCATTTTGACACAGTAGCTCATTTTTGTGAAGAATTATTGCTGGTATAAGATCATAGATTAAGAACTATCTAGGACAATAACGCTTATAATTACTAGCATTTCGAGCTATGACAATTTGTAGAAGGTCCGATGAGTATCGTGTTAGCAAGTCGTTTCGCTTTCTACTGCCAGTATTTCATGTGAAATCATCTGTCTAGTTTGGTTTGTCCGATATGACATTAGAATTCAATAGACTGTCATCATGAGAGAGTTCGACAAACTGTTGGCAATTAGCATCAAATTCGTAATGCGAAATAATATATAGGAAAACGAATTGTTCCTTTTTTTTTGGAATGAAGTACTGTAGAAATGAAATACACGTACATGAAATGAAAAGAAATTGACTTTGAGAGTGAATTAAAATGGTATTGACGTGCAGAGTAGACACTGTCCTCAATAATTAAATGGAATATACTTTGAATCGAATTGAAATCAAATGGACTTTGAGAGTAGTGACTTGCAATGAAATTATCTTGAGTGTTAATTGAAATAACATTTACATGTACATTGAAATGGAATATGAGACTGAATTGAAATGAAGTGGAATTTGGGGATGAAGTGAAAAGAAATTGACTTGGAAATGAAATTTGAAAGAGAATTTTAATGAAATTGACGTTGAGAGTAAACTAAAATCAAAATGAAATGAAAAAGACATAGAAAAAGGTTAATGATAATGGACTACAACTCTTACACAGAACCAATTTTGAGCCACAGAAGACATCAAACCATCCTCTGATACACTAATAGATTATTTTCTGAAAAACCTTATTGCATAAAATACCGTTATAGAGGGTTATCTCTCAAAATTTCTACATCCCAAAAGTGCACATTCCCGTTGTTTCGTGAGAACAATAATCCTACAGGAAATAGCTAAGTCGCCAGTAAAAAAAAAGCAAATGATATACATTATAATGCCTATATCCATATCCTTAATTATAATATAAATATACATTATGAGTTGCAGTTAATGAGGCGATAGCATGATTATAAATAATCATCAAATACTTCCAGTATGTAACAGAAAAAAAATAATGACAAAATGTCATGGTAATTTTCGTGACTCATGGCTCATTTTCCCGCCTATGAAATGTCATAATCTTTTACTAAAATTATCTGAAAAATTATCAAAAAAAAAAACGTAAATGCATTAAGTTAGTAAAAAGCACATTATATTTTGTTTTGTAAAAAATTCACATTCGTCTCATTAATAATGGGAAAAGGTGTTACAATGTGACAACAATTTACCATTTCAGTATTTGTTTCAGATTTATTATATCAGCTTAATGAATAAAACATTAAATGATATTAACTCACTAATGACTTTTTATATCGAATGTCGTTAACAAAGTGTGCCACGGTGTAGTCTGGGGACCGGCCCAGGTCAGCAAATAGGGGAGGACTCCTGAAGAATGGGAAAGCTGATGGAAGCTTATCCTTTATTTCATTGTTGATAGGCTTTTAGTTCGGCAGATTGCTCTGTTAAGACCAGTGGTTCCCAACCTTTTTCAAACTGTGGCCCATATTCAAGAAAGTTACAGAGCTGCCCCCCTCCTATACCCATGTTTGATAACGAATAAAACATTGAATGTATTCGCTTAGAATAGCATATTAGTCACACCTAAAAAATAAAAAATGTGTCGTTATAAGACGCGTAACTAGTGTTTTGAGCAACGATTAGAATATGTGTTGTATCTAATATAGAAGATGTGTAACTAATGTATAATAAAGAATAAAATATGTGTTGTATCTAATATAGAAGATGCGTAACCAGTGTATTTAGCAACGATTAGAATATGTGTTGTATCTAATATAGAACATGTGTAAGTAATGTATTTGATATAGAATAAAATATGTGTTGTTTCTAATATACAACATATTGTGTAACTTATGTATTTGTTATAGAATAAAATATATGTTGTATCTAATATAGAAGATGTATAACTAATGTAATTGATAAATAATAATATAGAAGATGTGTAACTAATGTATTAACTATGTGTTACTATGTATCTAATAAAGAATATAATTTGTGTTGTATGTTATTTTGAAGATATGTAACTTATGTATTTTTTTAAAGTATGGAAAATATGCTGTATGTATCATAAATGATATTATGTATGCTAATGTACTTAATAAAGAATGGAACTTGTGATGTATCTAATATAGAAAATGTATTATCTTTAATAAATAATAGAATTTGTGATGTATCTATTATAGATTATGTGTCATGTGTCAAATGTTGAAACGTTGCAAAAAACTTTTAACTAAACCAAGATTACCGTTCCATAAAGATGTGTCTTTACATAATAATGAATATTTGTAAAAATGTATTAAGAACAAAAAGTACATACATGTATATTAAAAAAGACCTGAAACTTAGAAAAATAGGCTTTAATTTAATAAATAGGCCTAACAATGCATAATATATTTGAATGTTTATAAATTAAAAGGGAATGTTCCCTAACTCAGTTGCCGCGGGGTTCGACGACCGGAACTTAGTCTCAGACACCAGATTTGATCCTTCAAATCCATGCGAATCCATAATTATCCTGTTTTGAAATTGGGCACGTCGAATCGAACTTCAAAACAACCGCCATTTGCAGAAATAATTAACATTTGATTATCCAGTCTCATACCTACACATGATTTCATAATATACCTTTTCACCCAGACGTGCATTTTTGGGTAGCCCAATTTTTAGGCAGAAGAGAAATTTGGAAACGAAAGAAAATACAAGGATTTTTTTTTTTTTTTTTTTTTGTATGAGCTCTATTAGAGTGATTTTTCGATTTCCGTATAGTTATAGTACTTCTTCTTACATAGGTTACATAGGCTAAAATCAAACGCAAAAATGCTGAACGTTCCCCTTTAAAAATAGTATTTTTAGTTTGAGTATTATGATAAACAAAATATGTATACTATTTCAGTTTTATATCAATAACGAATAATTACTTTTTATGAGAGTATTGTGAAGAAAAAATCAAAATAGTATATTTCTATTTTTGTTTGTCTGACTTGTGTATAGACGTGTTCTATTTTCGATATGAATAATACATAAAACATAATTTATAGATATGGCACTAAATGCTTTTCATCAAACTATAAGAGACAAATAAGAAATATGATATTCAAAACAAATGTTTGGTACTTATTTGGACTGTTTATTAAAAAGACAATACGCTTGTCATCAACTTATAAGAGACAAATAAGAAATATAATATTCAAAACAAACGTTTGGCACTTTTTTGTACTGTTTATTAAAAAAGACAATACGCTTTTCATCAACTTATAAGAGACAAATAAGAAATATATATTCAAAACAAACGTTTGGCACTTTTTTGGACTGTTAAGACGAAAATGTCGGGATACAGCAACCAAAATATAAATACTAAGAGTACAAATTCATCACAGGGAGAAATGTTCAGTTTCTGATATTATAAAAAAAAGTCGTTTTTATTCCTTTTTGAATTTCAATGTATCTCTATCCTTAAAGAAAAAAAAAGTTCTCCCATTGCGAGTAGTTTTTAGTATACGTAAGCCTATACCAGCATCTTTTAAGAAAAGAAGGAAAGTCCTTTATTTTTTACTTTGTATATTATTATGGTTGATCAGAAAGAATACTTTAATAATATTTAGATTTTTATTTCTGAAAGAATTATGATGTGGTTTTTATCAATAGGATCTATGTTTGAATATATTAATGTTGCATACTGAACCATTGGGTTTTTTTTTCAGGTAATTTAAGATGGATTTTTAAATGGCATATCGCACTTCTGATTCGGAATTTGTTTTTGAATTTGTCATGAGTTATTATTATGATAATATATTATATAGCATATTTTGTTATATTTGTGGGCGAATTCTTGAATCTCTTGTTGACTTCTACATTCCCTGTGAAATGGATTTAAAAATGTATACACGTAGATTACTTTTAACCATTATTCGTTTAATACCGAATTAGAGCATAATTATAAAAAATATTCATTGCAAAAATAAGTATATTGGTTTGATTGCAAGTAGGTTATTTTTCTGAAAATGATTTTTTGTTTGTTCTATTCTATTCTATTCTATTCTATTTAGAATAGTGAGACTATTTTCACTTCACTTTATCGTCATTTAAAACTTATCTAGTATTAAATTTCAGTTTTAATCTTATTTCAAATTATCAATAGAAAGAATTCAAATTAAAGATAAGAAATTAAGATGGTTAATTTTTGATTTTGTGTAGACGTAACATTTATTTGAAATACTTTACATTAAAATATGATTTTAATATGATTCTATTTTTACTGAAATTGTTGTATTTAAAAACTTTCAAATATTCCCAAAAATTATGGCATAACGGTTCTTGGTGAGTGAGGCGGGATTTGTCAGTATAGCACAACGAGAAAAGAGCTTCCAGAAGAATGATTATCAATAATCGCAAACGAAAATAAAAAAATCCAACCCGCTGAACAATAACTTTAGATAGTACATGTATACATGTATTAAAACTTTTCATGGAATTCATTCCGTTGGCTGTTGCGCATCAAGTCATGCTGAATTACTTCATCAGAAAAAGTTTTTGCAAAAAAAAAAATCGCTTAAGTTTTTATATTTTTTGGTACAGCAGCACGCCAAATAATAATTGAAAGTTTTCTTTTTTTTGTACAAATATCCAGTTTGCATAAATGCATAAAGTAAAATGTTGAAAAAAAAAATTCTAAACATAACGACTTACTGTGTTTTCATGTATCAATTCAATTGAATCTCGGGAAAAAATGCGTTTTTTTGATATCACAAAAAATTACAGACCTACTTATCCGTTTGTTTCAGTTACAATAAAATGTCGTTTTGCATTTATTTTTCGTTTAAGAGATTGAACGAAACCAATCTAGAGTTATTGTGAGACAATTTGAAATGCTATCATTTTTTTTTCGTTGGTCTCTGATTTCCAATGTTCTATTGACTGATACGATTATCATACATCATACCAACCCTAGTTGACAGGCTCGGTATTTCGTCACGTGACCCAAAACCACTAAGCCCCGCCTACAAATAGCAGACGATACCTCTATTGATAACAGCGCGCAATATACAGATGTGAATTGGCAATCAAGTTATTGAGTCGATGGAATGAATGTTTGTAAGAAGTTACAAAACCATGCTTGTGATAGTCTAACTGTCGCTCTTCTGCCAGAACTCCGACAAGCTGATACAAAAGCGTTCCATATTTAATCGAAAGTTGAAACTACGTAAACATACATCAACCAATCACAAGCTTACTATAGATTACGGGATGTGTTCCGAAAGTTGACGGAGATTACCGAGTGAGAGACGATAAAGAAACAAAAGCGACTAAGCCAGGAGGTGTGGCTAGAGAAACACATAGGCAACTGATCCGTTTGAAATTATTACTCAGTTACATTTGCGTCCGTATTTCATCCTAGCAGACAGTGAAATTTTCATTGAGAAGATACAATAATATTCACCGTGGAGCACTATCATATTCCAAAGTGGGATCAGCCCGCTAATTTAGCCGGCATGATGGACCCATATACATATTCGGGTAAGTCGATTCCTTATTCTTTCTGTAGCATATAAATAGTGATAAATTGAAAGTAGTCTTTTAAAATTCTTAATGTTTTATAAAATAACTTGTAATTCTTAAGATAATGCATGATATTTCGCCATATACCACCCATCTCGTCCCTCTTCGTAGCCCGCGGTGTATTTTCACTAGAACGATTTCCCATAGAGCTTTCATCACAGCGAGAATATGATAGACGATAATAAGAACATTATCAACTTCAATAGGTTTATCAACAAAACTCATTTCAATATAATTACAGACTTGAAAACAAGTTAAACCTACATTCTCATCTTCTATTAGCTAATTTACCATATCATAACTAACTTAATCAATTCGAACCCTCAAGTTACGTAACATGATCGCCGCCCAAACTTTACGTACAATTAACCTACGCTTCAAAGTATCACAAGAATGTAATTGATTTCCACATTTTAAAAATATTTTTTTTTTTAAATATACGATATTTTTAAACAGAAAAATGATTAACACAGAAATATTATGTTTATTTATCGAAAGCACAGGCCGAGGTAGGATAAGGGTAAAGGCCAATATTGACATGGGTTTTAGTGGCAATATGAAGCGCTGTAATCATGGGTTACGAAGACACTCGATTGACAAGGCTGTCTTTGATAAGCGATCGTTTGTCAATGGCATATGACGGTCATACAAGACAATTGGGCGAGAGGCGCAACTTTTCTCCCAATTTCTAAGAGGAACTGTCAGTCTCTTTTTATAAGGCATGTCAAAAAACGGGTAATTTTTCAACAAAAAAATCACTGTTATTTTTTAACTGAAGAACGTTAAACATTGGAAGTTTGTCTCACGCAATGATTTATTAAGCTCCTTGTTTTGTGAAAATGATGAAGTACTCCATTATTAGCCAAATTCTTAAGTTTTCTTGAATGATTTCTTAAGATTAAGTCTAAATCCCAGTAAGATTGGAATAAAAACATGACAAGATGGTTCGATACCAGGGGAAAAATATAAAATAATTAAATTATCTTACCTATTTATTTCAGTCATTGACCGGTTTACTCTTGTCTATTACTTGTTGAAAGATATTTGAGCTTGAGAAATTGATTTTGAACGAGCTGTTATTAGGTTTTCTTAGAAAGTTATCCAAAAGCTTTTGTAATTGTTGCATTTGATTCAAGTAAAAATTATTGATAAAAAACAAGGTATAAATGAAAGTATATTCAGACAAAATGTGCATAGATTAATTGATTTTTTTTCACTAATATTACAATATCTAATGTTATTCCAAAATTACCAATGTTTGGGCGATATAAACCAGGGCGTTTTGGAAATATTTTTAATTGAAAGGACAGTGTTTAAATTCATAACTAAAAAGATTTTATTAATAGAGAGAAAATGCTGTCTACTTGCGCGAAAAAAAATCCTATTATTCAAAATGACGTATATCTCATATTAACATGCAATAACACATCTATTTTAAAACTTTAAAATTGATATTAGAATCAGGGTAAATACGGTAGGCTATATTTTTCTTTTCACCTTTAAATATGAAAATTGCACTTCATAAATAAACTTTTTTAGATAAATAATATATTATACATAATATATTACATTTTTAAATGTGTATACCTTAATACATATATTATGTATATGACATTTCCTAATAAATATAAAATTAACAGTTGTTACATTATAAAAATGACCAATAATTCTTAAAATAATGCTGTATTTAAAATAATTAATCCTAAAATTATTTCAAAAAGCCTTACCTAAATATTTTTCTAATATTTATATTTCTAAAATGGTAACAAATATCCAATTGAGTACTTGAAGTCCTAAAATGACTTAAAGGAAATATATTTTTCCTAAAAAAAAAACTATAGGCCTAGGCGATTTCCATCAGTAAGACATTAGTATATACGCATTTAACATTTAGACATGATTTAGACATCAGTAGGTACATGTATTTAGATTTAGATAAGTTAGACATGATTTAAGTAAAATATTTAAATTTTGAAATTCATCATGATTTAGACATTTTCTGTTAGCATTGTGAAACATAATTTTCTAAGCATGATCTATGAGCATTTTAAAGTTTAAAAGATATTTACTATCAGTAGCTATTTTATATTCAAGCTTCGATTTTCAGTCAGTAAGTATTTTCAAATCAACATACGACATTTGTATGTCTAAATGACCTAATTTTTCTACTATTAATACATGTTTTATGAAATAAATAATATTTTGTCAAATTATTCTTGTAATATTCAATGAACATATTTCACAAAACCTACAACGATATTGATTTTCACCTAGATTGGAGAAAAGTCAACACAAAAACCAGTTAGAAAGCACGTCTTTTCCTTCAATTTACTTCACATATTTTATCAACCTTTTAGGACAACAATAATATCAAAACCAGTTTTTTGATTTAAAAATTTAATAAATTTTTTTATTTTGTTTTTAATTTCACCGATCAAGCCTGATTCAATGTTTATTGCCATAATATTCAGTTCTTAATTTAGTTCATTTTGGTTTGTCAATGTATTGTCTTTTTAGTCATTATTTTAAATGTTATTTAAGTCTTTGTTTTTTACCTTGCTTTGTTCTTTCAGTGCAAGTGAACTTCAATTTTAGAAAATACTATTTTTTCATTACTGTTATTTTTCTCACAAAATATTCCTTCTGAAACTGATGATTGTAAATCATAACTGAATATTGAGAAAGTTTTTTTGTTATTATCCATTCAACATTTCTGCAATATCAGAAAATGAACACTGAAATCTGTTGGATAATTTTCGAATTTATTGGGACAAAGAATGAAAAAAAAATTCAATGACAAGATTGGGTTTGCTAAGAATACTACTCATATTATTTCATTATTTCAAAAGAGGAAACCACAAAAATATCATGAATTACATAGACGATTGCAAAATTCTACGCCAATAAACATTACATTTTCATATTATGAAATGAAGCAGTCGAAGCTCAAAAATTCCTTTTCAGACCAGACTATGTCGTCTCATACTGTTGTGAAATAGGAACCTAAATCAATGATATATCATGTAAGGATTCGGATATTTCTGGCTTAATATGATCAATAATTGGATTTTATTAGAATTTATGAAACTCTTATAGTGATTCATTCATTGTCGACCGAGCTTAGCGCCGACATGGGCGAAGTTTAAAAATAGAATGTAACATGCTTTTATTTCAGGGATTTTACAGAGGGGGTTAAGTCATTTCGTTAATAATTGGCTGATTGTTCAATTTTATATTTGATTTGATGGTTATTTGTAACCCCCAACTGTAGCAGATCGCTACGATCTTGCCACTTAGCCGAACTGTTTCGTTCTTAAACGACCAATGTCCGTTACTTTCCATTTTGAATCGATAGAAAATTGTGTCCTAAATAAAACAAATTCAGAAATTGAACAAAGGTTTTACTTATAAATTACTTTTGTAATTAAAAACAGTTTTAAAAAAAACAGCCATACTCTTTAAAGTCATATACTTATTTTCCAATATTTTCCCTAAAATTATGCTCATGTTTTAAGCTTACTAAACAATGGAAGAATAATTGCTTTACAACACCAAAAGTTAGTTGATTAATTTTAATGACAATCTATGTGAAGCGTATTTTTTCGATTTGAAAGGGACACACATGCGTTTATTAAATGTATACATAGGCCTATACATGTATAAAACTCAAATGTTCATTTAATGAATTTATCAGTTTATGTTATTTCGGAAATTATTCAAAATTTTCGCATAATAAATAACCTGCCAATTTAATGAAACATATATTAGATGCTTAACATTTGAATAAAATCAAAGAACAATACATTCAAAATCTAAATCAATGTGTTTTCCATTGAAAAATAATAATGCCAAGGTTTAATATTGAAAAATAATAATGGAAACGATTCCAGAAAATATCAAATATGTGCCACTATAAACAATCCTGGTAATTGGATGGTGCCATTATTGGAACCGTTTACAGAAATACATATTCCTTTCTGTTAAACTCATAAAATGTAATCGTATATAAATTTGTACCTACTTAAATCGAAATTTATCCACTTGCTGTGAAACTTTATCGTTTAAAACAACAAAACTTTGAAAAATAAATCATATTTTAAAACATTCGCCCTGATTGACGCTGCTTCTTGACGCTGGCAGTTGAACGATGAGCTAGTCAGTCTTAACTAACCGTTACAATATTTTTTTGCATAAAAAAACTTGACAGAAAAATAATCATTAAAATTTTTAAAGTATCAGGAATTGCGATTAAATTCTTATTTCTAAGTGACAAGTTTTTAAAGAAATATATCTTTTCAGTGAATGGTTATTAATTTTAGGAAATTGAACCGCGTGACATATCAACAGAAGAGTGGGTAATAATTTTGATTTCCGATCTGTTTATGTCTGTACTTTTTAGAATTTTTCGGAACATTTTCTTTTTTATTTTTTATTATAAATACAAAAGACATTGTTATTAGGAGACTATCATTTCATAAAATATAAAAACCGCATAGTCAAATAGAACTAACTGCAGGGAATTTGTTCGAATTTCTACAAACGAACTGCAATTTCAATATGGACTCCTATTTAATACAAAAGTTGTATCATCAAAACCTTCTTTCCGTGGGCGACAACAGAGAAGCCACCGTGATCAACGTGTGCCTAATAAAACAGCTTCAATCTGATCTCCCCGGTCGCCAAAACTATAAACAAGACAGCGAAACAGTAGCCGATTTTTAACAACCTTCAATGTTTCACAGCTGGTTCTAACAAGTTTACAATTACAACCAATATTTGCTGTTTTATTTTCCATTAAACACAAAGATAGGTTGTATAGACGGGTATATTGAACTCGTTTTACTTCTTCAACATCATCTAATGCACTTAATGTTTATAATTGTTGAATGCCGTGGTATTTTACTGTGTTGTCAATTGATTGACGCCCTTTCTATTCAATTCTAACCAATGGGTGGTCGAATTTCAAAACTTGAATTGAAACTTTTTAGATATCAATCATTATCCATTTTTAGCTATAGTTTTCTAACGTTAGTTTTGGACTATTTTTTTTTAAGAAATTTAGATTTACATGTAGGCCTACTTGCAATTGCTTTTGGTCAAAATTCAAAGCTCCCAAATTTTATTCGTGGTAAACACTTCGTTAAATAAAAGTGGAAAAGACATTGAAAAAACTTTGGAACACTTTCTAGATTTTCAAATAGAAAAAAAATGGTACGCTATTTATATAAAGTTGATGTTTATCGAAAAAACAAACATGTTGCTACCAAAGCAGGAGGCCTTTTACCCAAATTTGTTTGTAATCATATCATGATTTTAAAAAGTTTCAATCTACCGCCATTTTGTTTCCAATGTGTATAAAATATGGAATGTAACAAAAAACCGAAGCGAAATCGCATGTGAAAATCAAATAATTATCTCGATACCCTACACAAAACCCAAGAGGGCCGTAAACATCTGAACATAGAATCTGTATCGCCTTGAAATCACGCTGTTTCAATCTTTCGTTTGGGATCCCAGGTGTCATTAAGAGTCCGAAATATTGGTAAAACTGTGTTTTTTACAATCATATCAATATAAACAAACATATGAAGCTTGGTTTTCTACTAGAATTTGATACAGATAGGAATCCTTTCGGGAGTTTAAAGCTCTCATATCGTCATGTGCAGCCATCTTGAAATTGTTACTTCAGTTCTGGCATCTTGAGCAGAAATCTGTAAGACTTCCCATACTTTAATCTCAAGGGACACAATCAAGATGTAGATACATGTTGAAATTATTGGAAAACAGCCTTGTAGATCTGAATAATTTCTGATTTATGGTATTTTACTCCATCAAAAAATCTGATTTAAATTAAAGTAATTTTCTGTCACACATTTTTAAAAATAGATCTCCAGTTCTGTTTTAAGTTTTTTGATTTTTCAAGTCCGTTTTTAAGCTCATTTATGTATTGCATTGTTTTAATGGTTAAGAAGATTCCCCTAAATTTGATAATCAAATGAAAAATAATTCATAACAGCTCCTAACCCTCTTGTGATTTAGAATTAAAAAAAAAATCTTAATTGCATCTGTAATCAAGAAAACGACAAGTCAATACAATAGAAAATATAAACTGAATAATCAAATTAACTTGTAGAAATGTTCCCAATTTTTTTATATTCAAACAATGCGCTTTCTTAACTTCTTCATTTTTGATTGACATACTTCCTCGTATAAATTTCCAAACTACTATTTTGGATTTCGGGGAAGGGAGGTTTATAGAGTCAAAATTGATATATGTCCGCAAAAAAATTCCCTACCCTGCCTATCTTAAGAATATAGTCAATCTGGCATGATTTTGTGCTGAATTTGGCCTCTATCCGCCTCTTGTATTTAAAAGCAATGTTTTAGTTAAATGTATGTTAACCTTAATACATAAGTTCAATGGCTTGTCACGAAGCATGTATCGAATGATCTTAAGTTTATCGACACAAATCTTTTCTAATATCAACATTGACAAATCGTCGAGAAAGAATACAGTCTACTCAATGAATAGAAATGAAATTAAAAAAGGAGTTCCACGATCTACTTTTCGGCACTTATTGGGCTAATATAAAGGTTTTTTTTTTTTAATTATTTGCAAGAAAATCTAACTACTGTATTAATAATCGATTAATTCAAGTAAACTTCGATTCCTGAAATTTGAAATTTTAAGTGACTGTATTGAGAAGAAAAAGTTTCGTATATTATTATGTGAGAGTTCACAAGAAACCTCCCCTGAAATGTTTTTTTTTTTTTTTTTTTTTTTTTAGTTCTAAAGATATAATATAAGTAATGTGAATAAGTGTTTCGTTAATGGATATTGTTTTTTGCTGTCAATTGTCCTACCTAATTTTGAACGACTTTGCTACTCTGAATCTCACCATGAAATGATTTTTATTTAAATATGTTTTTTTTTTTTTAGGTCTTGGGTTTTTTATTGTCAATCCACCTAATCTATGTAGAACCGTAGCGATTTAAAACTGTCTTTATTACAGAGTTTCAACCTATTTATTTTTATTTATTCACACGTTGACACCATCTGAAGACATTTGACAGCATATAATTGATAGATTGTCAGTCAGACTACGAAACTAAATTAACTAGCTTCCGGTTATTGATGAAACATGGCCGCTACTGCATCATAGCAACGCGTTGTAGATAAACAAAGGATGATTGAAGATTTTGTGGTTTTGAGATTTAAAAAGATGATACTTATTTAGAAGTAAAGCGTCTATATTTCATAATGAATGTTGAGGTGTTGGTTTTTAGTTAATTTGAATTACTTATGTTTTAACTAAGCATTGATCTTAAGAAAAAACATTTTGTACAAATTCATAAAGACAGTATTCTTTAACAAATGTTTACTAGTATACTAGAGTATGTGCAGTCTAAAGCAATACCATTAGTGTATGCCTAACGTACATTCAAAGCATATTTTTTGGTGAAAACCGGCTGAAAATCGTTCTGAGGCACGATATTGAATATTATAGTAAAGGAATTAGCTTGACCCATACCGTTTGGACTTTAAATTATCTCTTAGCAACTTGAGCGACTATATTTCATCAAGTGTAATTAAATACAATATTTTATTTCGCGCAGACTGCGAGTCCCAGGTTGATGTTCTCAGCTGCTGAAATGAATATCATCATGATAATACAAACAAGACAAGACAAATAATGGCAGGCATTTCATAAAATAAATCGAACTTGGGTTGCTTGAAGCCTATCGATTACATTGGTATGAAATCTATAGCCGCTATAACACAGATAGTAGACTTGTTACAAACCTTGTTTCTTTTCAGTCTCCTTTGATTTTTCTTAATGGTTTTACTGAATATATATGTAGTTGATAGCTTTGTAAGCATATAGATACTGAGCTCATGGAATGTTTTTTCAGGAATTTTGGGCGTTAAGCTCTTTTTGCAGGAAAAACAAAAGACAAACGTTTTAACGATTAAAAAGTAAATGATGCTTCTTATGTATGGTTCATAATATCTCCTTTTAGACAAATTATTGTTCCATTTTCGTTGAATAACATGCACAAATTCATTAATACTTTGTATAGAATTAATTACAAAAAATATGTTACCATTTGTTCTCAAGATTAAGTGCCGTTTTATCAAACTTCATATTCAATTATCTAGTTAATGACATGTCTCATTACTAAATCATTATGCCTGTATGTTACAGATCTTAATTAGCGCAGTTTGTATGCTTAATTTATTCATGATGTTGTAACAGTTGCAGATTAAACAAGATATCTAAAACGGCTCACACTGATCTATCATAATTCATTCTCATTCAACAATCGACTTTAAAGCAACTATGCCAGTTAGCAATAAGAACAAATCGCACACTATTTTTGTCTTAAACAATTGACTACCCATATTCATGCTTGAATAATTTCATGATAACTTTTCAATCTCGTCCTCATGAACTCAAATAGTTGCAGAAGAGAAGGACCCAAAAGTTGTTGCATAGCTCTTTAATTACATTTTGTTTCGGGGTTGTTCCTTTCACCCTGACACGGTCGTTACACGATCTACATTGTCTGTTGTAGATGCATATCTTTAAAAACGCTTGTACCTGCAGCATATTAATATTTCTGATGTTTATCACAATTTAAGATTAATACAGATAATGGTGTTGCAACATATGAAATTCCTCACCATTTTTCAGAGATAACGACCAGTTTGCATCATACAACATAAATTTATGAGTGGCTTCAGTTTATGGAAAATCTTGAAATTAGTCATATACTTAAAACATTTCAACATATCAATGCAATATATTCACAGAAATGTAATAATAATGAAAGCTAACCGAGTGCATTAAAATGAGCTTAAAGTTATTCCTAACTAATAATAATAATGAAGCAAGCTTAAACTGTAAATAATATACTCATCATTACAAATGAACACTCAATAATAAGAGCCAGAAAATTGTCTCCGAACGCTCAAGTTAAATCACTGGGAATTAAGGCTTTATTGATCGTCTTGGACAGAATGATATCTTGATTAAACATTGATTAGTAGCTTGATTATGAACCTGTTTCATTCATCATGTTATCTCGATCCTCATCCTAGAACTATCCTGCAATATCATCTTAATTTCACCAGTAAATTATCCTATTTCGATAACTTTTAACCTACGATTCACTGATCCTTTGATGTATCTACCCTACCAATTCGACCTATACGACTCGTTTGGAAGAAAATAATATCATTAAATCTCTACGATTGCCAAGATAACATACAGGTTTTATTACTTCAAGGAGGCCAATTCCGTAATTACATTTGTAACATTCAGATAATGTTCACGTAATTCTTGTCCCGCATTAAACGTTGGCTTTATATGTCAACTAATTCAAGACAGAGAGTAAATTGTGGCAAGTATATAATGAAGGAATGACATGAAGTTTTACATCTTGTTCCTGCATCTGAACAGGCTATTTAAGACAGTCAACATGATTTAGTGTGCAACGAGGGAATTGTGCATGGGCAGCTGAATATTACTACTCTATTTTGTTTCGCAACAGTCCAGGCGTCTCATTCTATCGTCTAATCTGGCTCTGGGAGGAACTGGGTTGAAAATATTGAGTTTAAGGTATTATCGCGAGTTATGTCGGGAACGAACCATGGATTTTTCGATACACGTACAAACGCCTAACTCAGGCCTTCTCAAATGGCACCCGCGGGCCAAATCCGGCACACGACTCCTTCAAGAGTGGTCCCTCAAGAGTGACCCCTTCCGCTCAAACGCTTTGCTCCCTATGCTATCTAAGATCTATTTGGCCCTAATATCTTTTTCATAACATGCATTTGCAAAAATTAATTGAGAAGGTCTGGCCGAACTATAATCTGTTTACCATATACATAACAGTTCACAATTCGTGGGCGCTATCTTCCATAATATGATAGAACTATGCCGATATACAAATTGCTACATGTATAAGAAAGATTCGCCAATTCGATCAATATCATATATTACATAAATAAAAGCCATGTACCTGTTAAATTCACATGATTGATTCGCCTGACTTATAACTGGTCTATTTTAGTTAAAGAACGAGCTTTCTATTTTGTCTGTAGACACATAACTCATAAGAATGAATGAAAATAATATTAGTATTACGTCATCATGTTTTTAATGTTTGCGTCATGAAAGTAATTAAGTAAAAACATGCTATTATTAATATCAAAAGGTATTGGTAACTTAGTGTTTGTAGATGTAAGTACGAGATCACAGAAATTCGGAAGCAAGTTGATAGCTTCCTTGTTATAGAAAGCCTTTGGTTAAAAGAATCTGTACAAGCAAACAATGACGTTAAACAAAATCCACGTTAAAAGGAAAGCAAAATCAACAGCAACAGCTTCTTCAAAAAGAAGTACCATCAGGTGTTTCAAAAAGAGTGAGCATGGTCTGCGCCCGACACCCGTCACCATATATGTTCTCATAATGCGATACAACCATCAATTAAATGTAACTTTTTCTGTGTTGAAAAGCATTTACAAGATGTACTTTATCATGAGTTCTTTTCTAGAAAACTGGCTCTTATAGGGACAGCCATTTATGTCTATGTACTCCAATGCATGAACAGTAAAATGGTAAAGTCAAGCGCTAGTGGCCCACGACTTAACGACTCAAGATAGATTTGCCCGAATTTTAATGTTTGCCCAGCTAACTAGGCCGATTTTGCCCGAAAACACACTATTTGGGGAGCGACTGCCCCTCTGCCCCTCTGTCTCCTACGGCTATGGGAATTTTGAATCGGTCTGTTAGTAACAACTTATTATTTTATTCAGATCTAAAATAAGGGTGTAATATTAAAATAATTTGACGATTATTTTTCTCTCAAATTTGAACCCGTAACAATAATAAATTTAAACCACGAAAAGTTTTGTAACCATTTGTTAACACTGATTTGACTGTTTTTGCCATTAGATTTGTACTCCGTTTACCCTAATGTTAAGATGTTTCGCCCATCTGTTGGCAGATCTGTACTTTCTATAAGCTGTGCCAACATGGTGTTTAATAGACTGAATAATGTAAATTGAACTATTGGTTACCGGAGACTTAAGCCAATTGCTCCCTCAGTCCAGTGATCTTTTGGAGACCTTTTTTACATTTAAGAAAAAATTGGATTAGATTTTTTCAAAACTCATTACAATATGGAGAATTTCCCATGTTAAAATAGAATTGGATGGCTATATACTGTACATGTATGAATCATAAATTTTTGAACAACTTGGTTTACAAGGACACATGCACTCATTGTCACTGATTCTGGTACTTAGTCTACAAATGCATCGACACATTCTAACTATTTTAAAAGACAGATAATGCACTTAATTTGTAATTTCAAAGAAAATTGGAATCATTTTTAGTAACATTTGTGTTGTTGCTAGCATACATAGACCACAATTATTTGTAAACTTGTGCAAGAGGCAAGAACGCCCATTACATCTTAGATTGTAACACGAAACTGTGTGTTTTAACTTTCTCCACATGTGCCTTATTAACCTTAAATAAATAAAGAATTAGGGTAAATTATCTTTCTTATTTCTAGCTTTGATAACTTCATCTCTCTTTCTTTGATTTTCTGAAGAAAAAAAAGATTTTTTTTAAATTTAAATATTTTGTGGGCAACACAAAGACGCTTTAATGGTTCAGCTTGTGAGGCCTTGGCAGCATAAACTAGTTGGAATTGCATAGTGAAGAGAGAAGTCGAAGCCAAGAAACTGGAAACTACTTAATGGATTAAAGGGGATGTTTGAAAAATTATTTCGCTGGCTACCGAAAATCTAAACATACGCTATAGTATCTCGACCGAACCGATATTCGTATACTGGAGAAACAAACAATAATCTTATCCTTTATGTAGTCTCTCAATGCTTTTGTCAATACTGAAGTGGCCCTGTATGTGTGTATCTTGAAGACGTTATTTTTAAAATGCATTTATTCCAATCATTTTAATACCTTTCGACAGATCGAAGTCATATTTTTATACCGTTATTTAAACATAATGAATGTAGGGCAATATATATTGATATAATATTGAATAAAACTGAATACATATCATATTAAATTTCAAGATATCCCGATAATGAATATTTATTTAGTGTTATATGTAACCCAATCATACATAGCTAATCTGGTTAAGCATAAAATTAGTACCCAGATACAAACATGCTTCTCAACTTAGATTATTTCTTCTGACATAACTTGATGGAAGATTTGACACATATCCACGATTACAGGATAACACAAATGCATTATGCATGACAGTCGAATACGATCTTATTTTACGTGAGAGAGGCTCATAATTCATTACAATATGGCGTTCCATTGAACGGATAGATTTCACGAAATGTATCCTATGACGGTGATTTATTAATAGGAATTATTCACAATACAATACTGGCACCCAATCGTAACCAACCATAAATCCACGTTAGTACAATTCAATGACGGGTGTCAGTTTCAATAGGAATAATTGAAGAAGTTCGGCTACAATTTCTCTCCATTCAAAGTATGTTATTACAGATCCTATACAAATTACAAGTAGAGATATAATCGAATAATTATATGATTACATTCAGATATTATTTATTGCATTTTCCAATTCCATTTCTGTGTTTGCATGGTTTATGAAAGGTTCACGTTCATTGTATAAATATGTTTTAATTCGGATGTTTTTCAACACAAAATAAATATATGTGTCTACTCGAGAATAGATTTATATAATAATAGATTATGATCTATTTCGATTGGGCCCTCGCCCGTAATACAGCTGTATTGTTTGAGCGCGGACCTATGAGAGACCCTCATAATACTTACTAAAATCAATTGCACAGAATTTAATAAATTGCATAACGAAAATTCTATAATTGTCCATTTTGACTGAAGTTCGTTATTGTATTTAGATATATTTTGAAATAACAAGCATTAAATGTTATAAAAATGAAAATTTAAAATGACAAAATTGTATTTTCATTTGCTTTTCAAATATGTATGTAAGGGCTGTGAAAAACGAAAGCATATATAAGCAGGTTTTTTAACTTTCTGAGACGGAAACCACAAGTGACCCCTAAAAGTTCAATTAATCAGATAAATCTAGAGTAATTGAGTTCAAGATTAAAATAATGGACTCAATAATACACTTCTTCAAGTGACCAAACCCCATTACAATAATAACTTGACTTGACCACATCACTATTCTACATCATTATAACGTGATGTATGAGTGGTCATTTTCAGATGGTCACTTAAGTGGACAATGGTCAAAATAAACAACCCCAGGGCTAGGGCGGAGATGTCCATTTGATGAAATTGATTTAAGAATAGTGCTTTATGAGATTTTATTGAGCTAACAATTTAAGTTTTAGAACCATTCTAGTTATGAAATTGAAAGAAAAAATTTAAAGACGGAAGATGCATTCTAGTTATGAAATTGAAAGAAAAAATTTAAAGACGGAAGATGCATTCTAGTAATGAAATTGAAAAATAAAATTTAAAGACGGAAGATGCAATTAAATTTAAATCTATTAGTACAGATAAGTGTGTACTTTTTCAGCAAAATGTGTAACCAAAGGGAAAGCCAATTGCGGATGTGGTGAATGGCATGGTTATTTCTGTAATACAACCGATGACTTCGAATTGAGAAATGTTTCGGTACTATAAAGTCAAATAAGTAAACTGATATACGATGTTTTGACTCTTTCTAACTAAAGCCTTTACTTTCTTTTCTGGGTGGTATGGAAAGGGAATGGCCAAAATGACTAACAATATCATTAAAACACGATATGAAATATTTGAAGGTAATTAAAGTATCGATGTATCATGACGTCCACATTTGACCTGTATACTCCATTATCACTACAGGTATAAACAGTAAACATGTAATCCTATTGGATTCTCTTGTGATACCGTTTAAAACAAGGTCACCATGTCATATAATACATTCGGTAGTCAATTTTGAAAACATACTAGTAACGATTTAATACCTAGTATTAGATATTTGTCAAAGCAATAAAAAGACCAGATAGCCTCTCATTATTTTTCCATAAATCACTGTGTAAAATCCGATCCTACTTTTAGCACGGACAGAATAAAAGGATGAGACTGACCAGGGTTGGGATTTAGTTCATCTTTCACATAAATCATTGTCATAAACTACGAGCTGATACCACTAGCTGACCAAAACGTGGTAGTGAAGAAATCATATACTAGTACACAAGCTGTGAATCATGGACAAATTGCGAAACTTTGCGATCATACGCTGGCAAATGATCATATCTTATTAAGAAGTTGACAGAATCGAAACACGGACATCGTAGAGTGACATTTGGCAATACAGAGATATCAAGCACTTGAAACCTCATCCAATTTTGACATAATACTCTATCTTTGCTGTAAGATAACAGGCTATAATCAGCAAAAACCACCCTTTACCAGGCCCGTAGGAAGCAATTTCATATTGGGTGGCAAAATGTACAAAAACTCATTCTCAAGGGGTTTGTGCAGAATCAAGGCTGCTCCTGCCTATATAAAGCAATTTTACTTTCACTGGCCCGAACAACATACCAGTAATTTCTTGTTATATCTGAAAAAAAAAAACATTTGTATTGCTTCAATCATTAATGTCAAAATTATTGGGGGGTCAGATGCCCCCCTGCCCCCCCCTGTTCCTACGGGCCTGTTTACCAGCCAAAAACAGCTTCCATGGAAGTAACATTCCTCTGTTTCGTGCGTCACTCAATGATGCAAAGCATATAGGTGAAACACAGAAAGAAGAAAAATGATTTTGCTGTCTTTTCTAATCTGGAAAACAATTCCTGTCGTAAGGCATTATTATAATCGTTTATCGTTGATAAACGTTATGATATATTATGTATACAACGAAGGCTTTTAAATGATACGGTGACTGTCGATCTTAAAATAATTCTAAACAAATATTAAGTAAAGTGCATTAGAAAAAGAATGTTAAATATTAGGTATTCATGTCAAGGCTGTTTTTAACTCAAACTCTTTCAAGTTGTCTTTATAATTATTACCAAAGTTTGTTTTAGTTCAACTTGAACTCCGCAAGTAGGCTGCTAAATTGGTGGTAGGATTGTCATTTTTGAATGAATGACTTTTAAATTCAGCATTGACAGCCTTTAAAAGGTGTTGTTTTTCCTAGACAGTAAACACTTTACGATCAAATTTGATATTTAGACAAACGTTAATGATCGTGTGTATGACGGATTGTCAAAATGTCTTAGTGTGTCCCCCTAGTGGTAAATAACAGTATACTGTTACTTCAAGTGAGTTTTGACAGGCTTAATTTACCGGCATCTCTTAACAACCAGGCCACACAGTATTTTTAATACATTTTTTCTCAATTATAAATAGAACAATGCACAGTCATCGTACACAGTTATTAGCAACAATGCCAGAGGCTTAAAACGTCAAAATGCTAGCCACGATGACGATGACGAACATTGTAAAGTTGATCGCAGACGACAGCGCTATGCCTGGCTGAGCTGTACTTTTTGTAGAAGCGCGCGAAGTAATTGGAAAACTGTATAGGGTTAGGTTTAATGAGAGGATAATGTTTCGTTTCTTCTGATATTAAACATGTCTGTCACACAATATTGAATTTAAATCCACGTTAAAAGTGTATTTTAAATAAGTAAGGGAGACTACTCCTCTATTGTTATCGACAATGTTACAACGATGGAGGTTCACCTTCCTGGGTTTTCGGTAAAAAAAAGTTCATCTGGTTTCCTTCCAGTGAGTTTACAAAGAATTACAAGCATGTTACTTTTTCACTTTTTTTGTGAACAATTTAATGCATGCTTCCATTCAATCACTAATGAAATTCATCTGGTTTCTTTCCAGTTTACAAATAATTGCAAGAATATCACTTTTTCACTAATATTTCGGTTTTGTGAACAATTGAATGCATGCTTCCAAGGCATTCACTAAAGCAATGTTTTATATTGTTTCCTGAGAATCGTTTCCAGGCATTTTTGAATGTTACTGAAGGTAGTTAGTAGAAGACAGAAGTAAGTCTAAGATAATGTTAGACTAATGTTTATTTACGTATTGTTGATAGAGAGTAGTATACTGTTGTGTTTGGCGACTGTTGTTTGAAATACCAACGTGGCATCGGAACTAAAATATCCAAAGTAGTTTATTTTGTCGAATAGTGTTGGTATTTGGAACACATCAGTGGGGTATTATGAAATGAAAATGTTGCCTCGCTCAATAATATTTTTATATTAATATCTTGAACCATTAATAACATAATGTTATTTTTGTACATTATCTGTTAGTGCAATTTCTAAATTTCTCTTGAAAATAAACAAACAGAAAAATTCCACGTACAAGCTACAAGCTTATTGTCATACGCCCGAAGAAATCTTTTCTCTTACTTTCATTCTTATTTCTACTGTGAGGAATGGAGATGTTACTTGTGACATTGGGGTCTCATAACCAAAACAAATCACAATTTACCCTACATCGACTATTTTGTACTATTTTCATGAAAAACAAAACAACGTTATTTCTCAAAGGAAAGGGCCTTTCTCGCCTTCTTTTAATTGTTTTCTCGCTTGATAAATGTATTAGTCTCGAAACGTAGCTACATTTACTCTTAGTATATTGAATTTTTACCTACTCTTTGCACGTAATCGTGTGATTCATATTTTCCTAATATTTTCATGGAAGGACACTTATTTGATGTACATGTGTTTGAGGCTTTTTGGGTATATATTGCAAAACTTTCAAGCAAATACGGAACTATCCGAAATGTTGAAGTATATAAAGCTGAAGATGTACAACATGTTACCCAAAGAATCTGAGCAATTCCGTATACCTCATTCAATATTCCTTTTAAGTGTGAACTTAAAGTGTCAATGGTTGAAGATTTAGTTAACCGCTAGAATTTAATGAAGTATCTTATTAGTTCATTAGAAACTCATTACAAGGCAATTAGATAACGATAACTATTCATTTATCAATTAGACAACATATCAATGTCTTGACATGTATTTATTAATGGAAATTAGTTGATAATACGACACGACATGCTGTACGTTATGGACATCAATAAATTCTCACAATTATACAAATAATCAAACACTTACTTATGCAATTTATATTTGATCGAATAAATGCAAGTTTTCAGATTTAGTATACATAATATACATTATACAATTATGTACAAATATATTCAGTTTATTTTTGAATATTTCCCTATAAAATGAATACAAAATCTCTTAAATTATTATATGTTAACACTACTTAAAATCAAGCACTTATGCAATTTATTTTGCATTTAAATGTAGTTTGAGTATATTAGTTTATTTATTAAAAACATTATTATCTAAGCAAGTAATTTATTTTTGAAGATTTTCAATGTTCCATGCTTGAAAACTCACAATTATACACACATAATTCAAATACAAATATAATGCAATATCATTGTTATGAATTCACTTAAAAAATGAAACAAATACTGTAATTGTTAACAATAAATATGTAACCGATATGCTATTTTGAATGATTTCTTTTTTGTGTGTCACATTTATTATTTAACGCTTTTCCTTGTACATGTATCATTATTGTAACTTATTTTACGCTTCTCTCATTTCAAAACAGAAAAAAGAAGGCTAATATCGATGCCCTGCAAAACAATTATTATCAATGGTGTTGTCCTTCCTCATTAGTTCAAAAAGGTCCAGAAAAGTAGAACGTAACACTCCATTTCATTTAATCCAGCATGGTATTAAAATTTTATTCCATGTATTTGGTTTCCACGATTTCTTCTTATCGTATGGGTCGAGATGATACCTTCGGATTTTTCAACCCGGTTTCTCCCTGTCAGTGATGCAGGTCGGAGGGCTGACATGGAAAAAGCGTTCAGTCGTTCGGATGGGACAATAAACCTAGGTCCCGTGTTCTATTGGTTGTGCACGTTAAAGATCCTTCAACAGTTGGAAATCGAAAATAACAGCAGCAGGCTAATGCCGCTGTCCTGGCAAAATTTCCCTCATTGCACACTGCATGGTGTTTGCCCGTCCTCAATTAGCCCATATAGGTAGGCCTACAGAAAAGCAGGACGTAAAACTCCATTCAGTTCATTTCATTTTCTTCTTATCGTGTCGGTATCTTAATCCGTATCAAAAATACTCTAAACAATAAAAAACAGTTCCGTGCAGTTTAATTTTACCGATTTCAGGATGTACAGGTTGAGAAATTTCTGTCAATGAGGAAGTTCAGAAACAGTATACTGTACGTCATGCATGTTTACAATTGTACAAATAAATCTTATAATGCATAAATAGATACTTCAACAATTATTAGACAATTATTCAATTTTAGGATTTTCAGCTTCAATGCATTTCTCTAGAATTTGAATTGCTTGTAATCATCAAAAAAATGTTGTCTAGAAATGCAATTTATCATTAAGACAAATGTACCCTTTTCATTTAACATATTGACGCATTTCAAATTTGAAAACATCATAGTCATTCAAGGAACAAGCATTATGTGATGCATTATTTTTAACCCCGGTTGCATTTTTCTTCTGTAATCTGAAGTGGATTCGAGACACAAAGACCAAAGGATGAACACTTTTAAACAAGTTTAGGTAGAGAAGAAGTAATTGATACTAGAAAATCAACAAGCTAACTTTATTTAACCGTTACTTTGCCTGACAATGTTAGTTCCAATTAAACACCCAAAATCTTACAACTTTACAATCTAAACTAGAATCTTGTTTCGGATCAATTAATACAAGGAAATCAAACCACTCATTTGGGAAATGAATTTTGACTTTTCAACATGAACTTGGTGGTATCTCTTACTATAAAAACATTACCGAGCTAATTCTGCTTGGTATGTTTAGATTTGGGTCTAGTCTCTAACGTACACCAAATACCAGATATCATTTACAGTTTGGAATGAAAATACACTCTCTTCTTTAAATTCAATCAAGTTTTTAATTTCATCAATTAGAAAAGCAACGAGTCATTCTCATTGAATTAGAGTTAGAGACCAAGGGAAGGTTATTTAAACTTGTGTGTCTGCGAGGTGTCAGTTACATCATTGTTGTGACGGATGTCATGATGTCAGCAAAGCCATTGTTGATCTCCAAATTTAACATAGAATTGGATGAAGGATAAAATTTCATTTTGAAAATAAATTCAATTTCATCGTGTGAAAGTTTCATCCGAAATTAGTTTTTCGTTATTAGGGCACGAACATTTTACTATGCGGTTTCAGTCTATCCATTATTGTTCACTATCTATTTACAAGATAAAAAAAATGTTCACTATCGAAATCGATGATCACAAAGAAATGAACTGGAGTTTTACGTCCTACTTTTCTGCACCAGTACAATGGGAACGCATCACCCTGTACACGGCGGAAATATCGGTGGTCATCAACCTACTGTTTGGTGGGGATTTCCGAGTATCGAGAGGGTTATTAGCGTATTAATGAGGGTTTATAGTCTAAGGTACTTGTCCCATTCGATTGTTTGATTCTTTTTTACTACGACTTGCATGTACACATTACATATGTACATGTATTACCGACAAGAAACATTTTTGATAGATCTACCTTTGGAAAGGAAAGGACATTTTCGTATTAATTTGCAGTGATCATTTTGGCAATTGTGAAATGTCAGTTATAAAATCGCGAAACTTAAATATGCAAGGATTGTTTTTATTTATTTTTTTAAATCAAAAAAACTTTCTGGAAAAAAAATTGAAGAAAAACTGCTTTGAGACTGTGACCCACAACTAGATCAATTTTCTCATGAGAAATTCGAGCACCTTGAAAATGGTGGTTAAAAATAAATATCCGGTCACAATGCAGGCACTGGATTGTCTGTTCATGTTCTGTACCATTACGCCACATTAGGTCGGATCACATGCATGATAGCAGAAGAAAATAGTTGGAGGGTTTCGTTGAGTTTGTGCTGTTATTTTAAGACAATATTGAAAATAAATGAAGATATCTAATAGTCTGAACCATTGTGTCTTTAACATTGCCGAGTTTATTAAAACCTTAACTACAGATAACACCATTCTAAAGTTTCAAATTCTGCAATTTAATAGCCGGAAAAAGAAACGAAACGAATGTTTTGTTTTGAATGTTTGTATTTACTTTGCATGTTTACATTGATGTGGGTCTTGGTAAAATGACTTGTTGAATTATGAACGGTAAAGTTGTTAGACTTAATTAATTTAATAGACTCACAATAAATTTGGTGGAAAGAGTAACGCTAAATTCCAGTTCTTGAAATCCCTAACACTACATGCACAACTTGATAACTAAATCATGTTTTGTTATAATTATTTAATAATATTCTTTTCATATTTATCAATCATTTTCAGGTATTTGAAACAATATTTTATATATACTAGTAGGTCTATATAGATATCAACGTAATTAAAGTTAAAAACAAATTAAATTTTTCCGAAGCTGTTTTTAAATGTATTTAAAATAAAAGGTCTTTTCTTAAAAAAAATAAAATTTATCATAGTACTAAATAAAGATTTAATGTTATTTTTAAAAAAAATGTGCTGATTTTCAGTTTTCAAAAACCAGGGGTAGATAACTCGTGGAGGACTGTTGCTCAGATCGGGTATTCCACGTTGAATATAAGATATTTTGTGATATCTGAACACACTGTACACGTGTATTTGAGAATTTATTTTATATTTTTTGAAAGTCTATGTTCTAACTATGTTATTACTACGTTATTTTACTTTTTGACAAGCAAGGCATGAGTTTTTAAATGGTAATGAAATTTAATGAATTTAAAATAATTGTTAAAGAAAATCAAATTTCTTAATTTTAAAATTTATTTTAAATTAAGTACATATAAAATTAAGTTATGCAAATATTTTAAAATATAATCTAAATAATTTAAATTAACATTAATGTTTTCTGACAGCAATTGTTATAATAATAATGTTATAATAATTGTAATTTTTCGTATTATGTTAAATGTGAATTTACCTATGTATTTCACTCAGTAACCTAAAAGTGATGTATTTTCCTGGTAGTATCACTAGTCAACACAATATGTTAAAGTTATTATACTAATGTTTTTATTAGTAATTTCTTTATGATATAATAAACATTGGCTCTACTACCATATTTATAAAACTCACTCAACAATCTCACAAGTTATTTTAGAAAATAAATCAGCGAAAACCAGCGAAAACAAATGGTTTGAATATTAAGAAATCCGGGCTAGTCATTTGTAAGAAAAACAATGAAATCAGATCCGCTCAATTCTCTTGTCGTTTTTCATCATATTCACACGAAATTTCCTCTTTCATCTGCAAATCTTATAAACCGTATCATTGAATACTGGCGTTGCCGGCACCAAACATTCGATTAAAACAACCGATAACGCGAATAAAACAAACCGATAAAATAAAAAGCCTCAGTTGAACTAATTGCTCAATTTCCCTACTGTGTTTTCACATCGTTTTACGTTCTATTGTCTTTCTAAACAATTATGCCAATTGTCAATTCAGGCAGCATCAAAGACTCCTTCAAATATGTTGTTTTCCAACAAGACTAAATATTTATTTAGATTGCATTCATTATTCTCGTCCTGTTCAATTCTCGTTAAATCACGTACTCAGCCATGTAATTATCACGTGATTTGTAGTGCGCGTGCGTTGATCACATGATAACGTTAGTTCGTAGTTTGACGGTGTAATGTCGGCTGTATGTGTGACCCCTGGACGTCAGATTTGACCTTAATCATATAATTATAATGAGAAATAGAGTGTATTTATGACAAATGACCTGGCTATTGGAGACAAGTCGCCATATTAGAGCTCGTTATCTTCTACTGGTAATCACAACTTATAACTAAATGAGTTATTAATGCTCAGGAAATGATCTGATAGAAATAATCACCAACCAGACTAGGCCGATATAAACTTATGCCTTTTTTCTCCCTTTGGCCCAACGTGTGCAATTCTTTGGAGGGGGTATATGAACGACCCCTCTCGCCAAATTTTAATTTTAAAAATACATGTAGAAGATCGAAAAACAATAAGGTATTGAAAAAAAAAACGAGGAAGCAACACGCAATCTATGCACTTAGTGAATAAGCTATATTTTCTTGTAAAATATAGAAAAATTGATAAAGGTCTTGTCGCTAAAAAAATGTGAGAAATGCAAATGAAACTGTCAAAAACAGTTTTGAAAGCGTGGCATTTGTATCAGACACGTAATCCGATGCTAATATTATTATCCTTATTTGAATTGTGGTTTTGTCACAAAAAGAAATGAAAATACATTATTTCTTAATAAATGTAATTTCTTAGATTTCGTGATAAGGCAAGGCCATAAAGCCTTGATTGCTGATGTTTCTCGTTTTGACACATCATACAGATTATCACGATAAGCGGATAATAGACTTTAGGGATCATATCTCGTGATAGGTTTCCACATGGATGAACTGTAAGAGAGACGGTGATATCTGACGAAGGATCAGTGTCTTGAGGGTTATCGGAATTTGATTTAAAGTTGCTTTCTCGTATTCAGGGAAATAATAATTCCATTTAATTGGATTTAGATGAAAACAAAGGCAGTTAGGACTGTCGTGGGTGATTATTTATCATAGTCTCTATCAAACAGAAATTTATTGGATTTATTGTACGAATAAGACATTCTCGGTATGAGAATTGGTTATACATTCCGTAATAATCTTTTAAACTGGGAGAAAAGCAACAATGTGAATTTACGGGGGCGGATAAAAAAAACCTATTGATAATCTGCAAAGGGTCCTGCATTATTAAATGCCAAATTGTTACTTTAATTTTAAATCTTAATATTTCATATTTGCACAGTTTTGACCTTGACGTTAGCAAAATGATGAATTTTTGGTTGGATTAAACCAAGCGCCGAACGGCAGTATCCATAACTCATTTAGAGCATTCAACTAGTCCGATTGAAAATCCCAATTTTAGTGAAAAAGGGGCAGACAATCCTTAAAAATATTTGCTTTAATAAGATTTATGAGAAAAAAACAAAAATATTTATAGAGGATTGTTAGTCGTCTGCCCTCCTCGTGGGATAGCAGACATCAGATTAATATCAGAAACCTCGAACAATTCATAGGACAATAGCAAACCCTAAGATTTATTTCAAATTAGACACGACTTGTTAATAGTGAAATATGACTGTGACACTTTATTTTTTGACGTCTGTGTGGAGACTAAGTTTTTACTGACTGGAAAATACAAGGAAAGTGTTGATAAGAAGAAATTATATTTTGGAAGTGTCGGGTTAGAATGTGTGAATTAGTCATACCTTCTATACGTGTAGGCTATACTGAAATTTTAGGCCAGATATTACCTAAGTAATGTCACACAGAAGAATTCTCAAGGATAAAATACAACGTGTTGGAATATTACGGTTGCAACAACGTCTTTAAACTAAAGAAGAACCGTTTGCGAAATGCATTTGATCAAAAAACAATTTCTCAACGTTTAAAAAAGTCAATGCACGACAGAGGCTCGTAGCTCAGTTGAATTGTGCTGATATTTCAATTGAGAGAACGCCACGACTAATGGGAGATAACTCTTACACTATTTTCTGCTTTATACTAACATGACGTCTATTCTGAGTTATAAATTTACAACTCGTAGTCAAATAAATAATTTAATATGACTTATGTTAAATCTGATAATATATTATTTTAAAAATATTTCGTCGATTTAATTCACATATTTTGAATTAGGTGTTAATCTTTTTTCATGAAAATCTATTTTTGGCAAATAGCAGGCTCGCATTCACGTGAAGTAATCTTATGTAGACGACAACCATTTTTCAATTACCGCCAGGCATTAATTAAATTATCCATGATAAGCCTATCAGATAGTTTTAAATGAGTTTAAATCAAAAAGGGAATTTTTGTTATTTTGCCAAAATAAACGAAATTTTCTTTCGTTATCAATTTGTTTTGTTCTTATCGAATATCTTATCATTATTGGCATAGCTGATGAAACTCAGACGTAAAACAGTTGCTTTCTATCGGTGATAAATCATTGAATCTGGACCTGCCGGGATGAAGAGAAAACTCGTGAATTATAGTGGGTTCAAGTCTTACGATATAGTTTTATCAGTTATCTTGTATTACCACTTTCTGTAATTGACTGAATTGTCAGTCATTGATAATGTTTCCGTTTTTTTCTGATTGAATTAATGTGTTTTTCTTCATTCATGCTTTCTATGTTTCCCTTTTATTTGAAGTCAAAATGAAACATAACTCTTACGATTTCTTATACGATTGACTTCATTGATACTTATTGTTAAAGAACGTTTGTTGTCACGTATAGCATGGTTAAATCTGCATAGCTGTAGAACTGTAACATTGGTTAACATAAGCGCCAGGCAGAGTATGCTTACTCTTCTAGACACCTGATACCACTTTTCATTATGATATACTTACTCATGTAGGATTGTTATAATTTCTCATGTGAAATATTCATAAGCTGTTACCTATGTTTCGTCAAAATGTCTTTGGATTTCGAGTTTCGTTTTGCGGTTCGGATCGTTGGTACTTGGTTTCTTTATTTTATATACTTTTCACTGAGGACAATTTGCTTTCAAAAATGGTATTGATTAAAACAAATAAGATGCCTTAAAGAACTGACCATAGTCAGTGCATCAAGATTTATTCAGAGTAGAAAATAGTTTATTTACATAAGTATAAACATAAGCAAAGTCTCAGGGTAACTTGAAATCAAAATAATTATTTTCATTTAAACATTCAAATTTTTTAAGCATCTTCATAATCTCTATTCAATTAAGTGTAGTTTGCTACTTGAGATATATAAACATTTGTATACTATTAAAGGATACAACCTCTTAGAATGAACAAAAAAAATAAAGTTCTCAAACTTGGTCAATAAGAGTATATATTCATCAACGGTGTCCAAAGTATACAAACATAAAACTATGCAAATTTCCATACAATCACAGGTTATAATTGAAAAACGCAATTATTGTATGTAAACATAGTTTTCTGGATTTATCAGATTATTTAGGTAATCTGTTGTATAGTTATGCCACCAGGTAAGTCCTCTGATGAATAAATACTTTGATTCACCAAGTTTGAAAATTTAGATTTTTTTTTCATTCTACGAGGTTGAATGTATTCCTTTAACTTTATGGTCAGTTGCTAAAAAGGTATTTTATCTCAAGTAACTCCTGTCCTCATTTGGCCATTCCATTTTATTTCAAGTGTCACATATAAACATATATTACCTGTTGGTACCTATGGTATAATTGGTATATGACACTTTTTAATTGATATCAATGCCTACAAAGTCATATACTTTATTCTTTGAACAATGCCTACATTGTTTTTTTTTTAATCATATCTAGTTTATGACGTTTATTTCATTAGCATCAATGCCAGTTCTTTGCTTATGATATTTGGAACAATGTCTTACTGGAATTTGATACCAGGAATAAACCTCCTTTACCTGTTAATTATTTTCCAATCTTTGTTTAATTAGTACCACATCCCTGGCACTAATTCTTGAAACAAAGATTGCATTACCTAAAAATTTATTACCAAAGTACAATTATTGTAAAAATTAAAATTTTAGTTTGACTAAGGATATTCATTTATTTGCGAATCTGAATTTCCCTTTGAAATTATTTGATGAAGTTTGGCATTGACATTTTAAATATTTTAATATTAATTGACATTTAATATTAATGTATTATTGAATGTCAGCAATGGAATTGATACTTTGACACTGAGGTATATGATACACCCCACTAATTCGACTTTTAATAATTTATATATTTTGTTTAATTATTACGTCTTTTAATTTTCTGTATGAGCACAAATTGAATATACACGTGTATCTGTAATTGGCTTTGTATATATAATAAATTTGTCAAGGTGTTATAACATGAAATATGAGTTAGGATCTTGGAAAATTAATTCAAGATCCAGAAATTTATTTCTAAAAAATGAGGATGTGCTTATTCCTTTCGAAACGCAGTGCAATATCAAAATCTGGTAATATTCTAAAGAATGTGCTTTGAAGGTGTCTGTCTTCAGACTTCTAAATACAGAAGGATTTCGTCCGTTTATTACATCATTGTCATAATAATGTTCATAAATATCACAGTATGCTTATGAGACATCGAAATCAATCAAATTTATTCAGATCATGGTACTTCTCGTATGGGAAGTCCACTACTATATAATTGTTGCACCCGATTTTGTCATGCTCTGGACGAGATTTTTGATTAACGGAATTGTTTTGCTTGTACGGATTTTTATTTTTACCATCCCAATCCTCAATTCCATCCGCCCACCTGTGGATTTTCTTCCTCCATTAGTCTACTCCCTAAAGTAAAATTAATTATTTTCCGAATAGTTAGGTTGTCGTGATTAGAGCGATGAGAAAGATAATGATATGCAAGAACATAGCCAAGAAAATGAAAGGGGTTATTAATTGTGACATGAATAAGTGGTTGTTTTAACGATCTTTGATTCAGTGGTCTGCCACTATGGTTAGTGTATATGCTTATGACATCGTTTTGGGAATTGGATAACGAATTAAATCAATCTGATTATCTAAAGATAATTGATTAATGGCAACGGATTATTCCTAATAATATATTCCGATGTGATAAATCTTGGTTGAATTACTTAGCCTATTGTGTAAAGGCAACCATATAGTATGTATTATTTATACAAACATTTAAAAGATATGGACTAAATGGTTCCCCTTGCTGAATACAATTTGATATGGATTATACACCGAATACTTTACAAATTAGATACCAAAAACGTCGTTTAAGTGTGAGTTTTTCCCATTTCTTTTGAATTTAAATTTTTAAAAAGAGGTTTTACGTCTACTATTTCAAACTTTTCATAATATTTGGCACATCTTTATGGAAAATCTCCAATTCCAAAAAAATATTAAGAATTTTATTGAAATATTCATCCCTAGTCAAACGCATAATATACAATGCTGTGGTATTTGATCCTACAGAACTTTTAAATTTGACACCAATTGTACGATTTGTTTGTATGCATCATTAGGCGAAACACGGAAGCAATTTTTCTTTATATGATACTTGAACAACACAATCAAGTATAATATCAACTTAATGACATTTATAATTCATTATGCTTATAATGTTTCTAGCGTTGTTCACAAATATATTATGTTACGATAGTGAAAATTCAGTGTAAAATCACACCAGGCAATTGTTCAAGTTAGTAATGCCTCAGCTATGATGTCTGTATTTTTTGTATTTGTTCATATATTAATTAGCAAATCTGAAAAGAATCGGCATCATTGAATTACAAATTTGCGTCAACTGATACTGCATGACGCTTTACTTTTAAATAATTCATGGGTTGGATGCTTAACAGCTCGATCTGAATTGTATTCATTTTAACATCAAAAAGACGATGACATAAGCCAGAATCAAAAGAAATCTAGGTCTACTCAGAGAAAAGTTATGATGATAGACCTTACGATACCTGGCAACCTCAACTTATTGAACTGCCATGTGGCTTTTCAGTTTGGTTCTGTCTGATTAGTTAAAGATCCTTTTATAATCTTTTTTACAAAAATAAATTTTACTGATACTTTTTTGTACCATATTGGTCAAATGAAGTGTTATGCCGGTACTTAGCTCTGTTCACTTACAGAGGATATGCATAATCAAAAACTACGTGGGTCAGAACGAGTTTAGTTCATCAAGTTAGTTTAGAACCTAGGTTTTCAACTTGAGGGACATGTCTTAAACTGGGGACATTTTTTACATTTCCTAGGGAACAAAAGCTGAGATATAGGTCTAAAAAATAATAAGTAATTTACTTGGGTGGAAGTTCATCCAGTATCCACTGCCCACAATGACTCTGTACACTTGGATCACAATCTATATTTACAATTTCAAAGGAAAATTGACTTTATCATGCTTCGAAATTGCATTTTTATCGATGACTTCAGGGGACATGGTCATTTCCTTGTGAGTAATTGGGGACATTTGAGAAAAACGGTTGAAAACCCAGGGTTTAGAATCAAGTAGTATCAGATCATAAACATCAATATCAGAATACAAACAGGATCCCAAATAACCTAAAATTACCGAGACAGGAAAAATTGGATTGCCACCACAATTCACTCAAATTCTGAAGCAAAAATTCACTAATTTCAATTTTTTACTTTAACGTTGTGGAAATCATTTAAGATTTTTTAGTTGTAGTACTTTTAAAATCCTTCCCTATATCTAAAATTACCGAGACAGGAAAAAGTGGATTGCCACCACAGTGAATCAAATTCGGAAACAAAAATGCACAAATTTTTTACTTTAACATTGTCGAAATCATTTAAGATTTTTTAGTTGTAGTACTTTTTAAACCCTTCCGTATATCTATTCAAACTAAAGCCTATTCATATGGTATGAGTTATTAAGTCTTAAAGAGTTAAAATATATTCTAGATTGATAGCAGAGTTTAACATTCTAAACAATAGAAAATCCTTGTAGATACAATATGGCATTCATTTTGATCTGGGTTGGCTGATGCATTTTTTGGTGCGACCCTTGTTACTTTCAGCTGTTCATGAACTCCACGAAGAAAAATAAGACGAACGAACTTGTCGTTGAATACATTATTAAGAATTTGTTCTGTATTTTTACAGAATTGGTTTCTTAGAAAATTCAATATTAGCTAGCCTCTACTCAAACATTAAAGTATTTGTTTTTTGTTTAAAGGGATTGTAAAGCGTATTTCTAAACTTTGTATGTGTATCGGGGACACTGATAGCATCAATATTCGTGCCATTCCAATTTCCATTCCGACGTCTGTGGTTCTTGCAATTCCACTAAAACTAACGTGTTTTTTTTATGAAAGTGATAACTGAGTGATCTATCGGAAGCTACTATTGATGTCTATGCAGATCAGTGGGGGTAATTATTTCAAAAAATATGACTAAGTCAGTGTTCATTCAACAATCGAGCAGACAAAGTTTCTCATAATCCACAGTTGAATATGTATTGGACCCACCATATTGATATAACGTATCCTTATTCTGAAATTTAGCAAATTCTTAGCACCAACACCAACTGTTTCAATCTAAATTTGATAGGAATAAGTGTTAATGGAAATATTTGCAAAAACTGATATATTCTATTACATTTCCTGTGGCATCAATAGATAAAGTAATTTCATTTGAAATATATAAAAGATAAATGAAATGGTTTCACAACGTTGATAGAAATGACATAAATCCTGTAACAAACCCGAAATGATAAGATATATATAAAATTGTAATAAGATGTCAAAATAAATGTTGCAATGATTATGTCAAAGAATGTTGAAATTGTACAAGTTTATGTAGATTTTTCTGATGTTTTCACAGGGATTCTGATGCCAAACTCGCCGCATTTTACAATCGGATAAATATAACTGCACTTGCGTCCAAAATAGACTCTTATCAATAACGTAAAAATTAAACTTACATTGTGGATATATATATTAACATGTTGTCAATTTATACAATTTACTAACCCGGTAAAAGCACCTCTGCTCTTTTTAAACATCCACAGCCATTAATTCATTTTGGAGATCGATGTTTTCAGGGAAAAGTTTTACTAAATTTCGATTTATATGGAGCAATTTACCCGATACCCCGTAATATTGAAGAGCTCTTGTTGCAGTATAATTATCCACAATATTGCGAACTACATGTACATCTAATGCTTGACATCATTAGGCTCTTTCCTTGTATCTTTGTAAATGCAGCGATTTTCTTAAATTGTACGCTATTGCATTTAGACAATCACATTCCTTGGTTATTATGCAACCAAATGGTATACAGTCTTTCAGTCGAAGGCTCTAATGAGCAATATTCGTTAGCGTTCAATTAAATCAAATAACGTCAGTGGTACACGAAAAGTGCCTAATGATATTAAAATATTAGACGTAGTTCCTAATAGCTTGACATTGTAAAGATGAATGTTACAGGTAAATGTGTCAGAAGCATTTAAAAACAGTATAGTATACAGAAAGTTTCGACCAGTATTTTGTCTTCTAGCCTGGTATTCGGTTAGACCTATCTGGTTTCACGGAGATCAAATTACACTTTATAGACTACAGCATATGCTACGAACATTTGATATTCCACTTTGTAAACAAAGATACGAGTTTTAGGACACGCCATAAAATTATTTGGTCACTGATGCCACATTTTTACATAATAAAACTTACTTAATTGCTACAAATTAACTAGAAAGAAAACCTATCTGCAATCTTAATATTTTGAGTATGGCATAGATGATTTTCAGACGGTTAAAATTTAAAATCAGTATTCTAAAATTTGAACATAATTCAGCTACTGGGGTCTATAATTGATTTTAGGTCTTGAAAAAAGAAACAAAGTATTATGCAGGAAACCACGCTGATTTTACATTTGTTATAAATCGGAGTACTATCAGTATTCGGTGAATTATCTCCCCTTTCATTTTAAATAGTTCACATTCAAGGGAAGTAATAAGTGTATCAACGACAGACCCCTCTTGATTTCCAAGGTACATTCCATTAAACCATTGTCAATACTTCGAAATAAGATCTGCGTTTGAGTTCCAAACCTTTTCTTTAATCCAAAATTTACATTTGTGTCATTATGAGGTATGAAATAAGGGGGTACAAAAATGAAGTTATATTATATCTAAATAATGTTATAAGATTATTTTATGTTATCGGTATATCTAAATCTAGGTGTACAAGTATTTTCTCACTCACTGTTCAGAACTATGGTGATATTTCCCTAAAGTTCATCTAGCAATGATAATAAGCAAACTCGCCATGCTGCCTCGTCGACAAGTCTGACTTACACTGTGAAGACAAACTTTGTAGTCTTCGGTGTGGTAAGGGCAATCCTGGTTGTCAATTTAAAATGAGAATATCTTCATGAGTTGTGTCGTTTTTCTTCATGGAGTGCATAATAAAAAACAGCTATGCATCCTTTGTGATAAGGAGTGTTAGTTCGAGCACTCCCTTTTTTTTATCTCTGCCTTAAAGAATAAATAAGATGATCTCAATTCATCATATAAGATAATAATTTGCGTTAAATTCCTACATACATTATTATGTAATGAAAAATCTAAGTACATTACACAAAATACTCTATACCGATTTGTAAAATAGAATTTCTAATTTCGAAACTTAATGTTAATGAATCCACGAAAGAGGGGACTATTTTGACAAGATGTGTTTTTTGTCAAATTTCTCATTCTGAATTACGAATTGGTGACAGTGTACTTATTTTCATTGATAATGTATAAAAACATTTTGACAAAAGAAACAGATTCAATATTGACTGTCGTGTGTATAATTTGACGAAGGAATTTCAGTTCGTCGCCTCATTAGACCATTGTTGACGCTTCACACTACAATTAACCACAGGAAATCTGTCGGGGGCAATGAGGTATTTTAATCACCCCAAATCTGTCTGATGGCAGTTCAATTTGATATCCCGGCCTGTGAGGATTGCAATACGTCAACATAACGTAAAACTTCACAATCCATTTTCTAAAATTAATTTTGTTATATTTTGTAATTATTAAAAGAAATTTAGAAATGAAAAGTCACTTCGTACATTTTGACCAGTCAATAAGTAACGCTTAAGTATTCTTTTCCCTAATCTGAATCCTGGAATTTGGTTCCAATGTTTTGAAATAATGACAAATTATGAGTATGTGTTTACTTGTTTTAGGCATCGTCATATGCCAACGATATGTAATTCACTGGCTTTCAAATACATATACAAAATGTACTAATTTATAAAGATGCTAGTATCATACATCTGGTTGATGTAATATTATTTTTCAGTATAAGGGACTTAAGGAGTTTTAATGACAATAAGCACTTATGTTCGGTCCATTTATCTTCGTGTTATTTTACCAAATAACGCTACAAATTTTCGCGACCTCTATAATTGAGACAAGACTGTTTTCTCATTTCAACAGAATCATTTTGGTTATTTTATGGCACCTCATTCATTTAAAACTGAAGATTGTTTTAACGTCTGGGCCGAGTTGGTAAAAGACTTTACTACATCTTAAAGGCATGTACATTACACGGTAATGGCCTACAACTTCAGACTAACTTACTACTCAACGAAATTCTTTTCTCTGTTTGCCCTCAAGAAACTGGGGCTATAAACTTTGGCAGAAGTAAACGTGTGGGAACCATCTGGGCTTCACGCTGGAGGTTTGCACGAGCTGAGAACGCGATTTGCAGACGAGATTCCATTTAATACATCCGGGTACTCTTGTAGTTCTAAAGTTCGGTTCATGTCAAGTTTTTGTGTTTTGTTTCTCGGTTTAATTATTGGAATAACTTTGTGAAAGTGTTGTATTTTAATCGATTTATGTAAGTGCTAAATTTGTAAGTAGATTAACAACTTTTTAATCGATTTTAATCGCGTATAGGATAATCTTTTGACACGATGTTGAGGCGATCAGGCCATTTTCTATTACTATAGACTTATGGTAGATATCTGCCAACACAGTCTTTAAAGTTGTAAAGAGGGCAGGAAAAGCTAACGTTGATCTAGGATTTACTTTGATAGTAAGGATATAGGTCACGGTCTATACGACAAGAAGTCCATTAGCATAAGATTTTCTGTTTCCTTAACAAAGTACACAATCTTAATGTGACATTAGAAGAGTATTTGATATTTGACTTATTAAAGCGGGGACACTTGATTTAAAATAGCCCTTACAAGTGTTGAAAGTTGGTTTTATTCAAGCTAACAGTGTGTGTTTACTTGTACAACAGATCAAATCAAAGCTGGCTTTTGTCAGACAATGTTTTTCTTGTCCAAGTTGAACACTCCTCCTTTCAAAGACCTACATGAGTTTTACATACCAAAGATGTTTGACTTCTGAATCTTACAAAACAAAGAACCAGATCAAAAACTTCCATGTAATTTTGTCATGACTAACAAAAAATGTTTAAAACCATTTTTTGTTCTACCCTGATTTTTGGATATAAATTTATTAGCCTACTACACGCATCCAAATTTATACCCTTTGTTTATAATGAATGAGACACCCCAATCGTAATGTTATCTAAATTAGATGAATTTTATTTGAGCACAATATGTGTACTCATCACATATGCAATTAGTTTTTCAAACCTTAAGGTGGGACTGGTCCTTTTTGACACTTACTTTAATTTAAAGACTTAAGGCTTTTCTACATCTTTGTAGAACCCCCTGTCAAAGTTAGTTTAGCACATGAGTCATTAAGAAAAGGAAAATAAAATTCTCCCCTGTGGTGTATTAAGTTTCTCCAGTTAAAATAAATTCAATATTAAACTGTCCTATTGTCCTCATAGAATACAAGAAATGCTTATTTATATAATTGGTTGGAAGTCGTTCAAATAGATTGAATTACTATTGATCAATATATTAACTCATTTATAACCATCGTCCACTCTAGTTATATTGTTCAGATGGTAGTATGACCAGACTGTCAGATTTGTCAAAGTTTCCAATGCCATTTATAACCATCGTCCACTCTAGTTATATTGTTCAGATGGTAGTATGACCACACTGTCAGATTTGTCAAAGTTTCCAATGCCATTTATAACCATCGTCCTCTCTAGTTATATTGTTCAGATGGTAGTATGACCAGACTGTCAGATTTGTCAAAGTTTCCAATGCCATTTATAACCATCGTCCACTCTAGTTATATTGTTCAGATGGTAGTATGACCACACTGTCAGATTTGTCTCAGTTTCCAATGCCATTTATAACCATCGTCCACTCTAGTTATATTTTTCAGATGGTAGTATGACCAGACTCTCAGATTTGTCAAAGTTTCCAATGCCATTTATAACCATCGTCCACTCTAGTTATATTGTTCAGATGGTAGTATGACCACACTGTCAGATTTGTCAAAGTTTCCAATGCCATTTATAACCATCGTCCTCTCTAGTTATATTGTTCAGATGGTAGTATGACCAGACTGTCAGATTTGTCAAAGTTTCCAATGCCATTTATAACCATCGTCCACTCTAGTTATATTGTTCAGATGGTAGTATGACCACACTGTCAGATTTGTCTCAGTTTCCAATGCCATTTATAACCATCGTCCACTCTAGTTATATTTTTCAGATGGTAGTATGACCAGACTCTCAGATTTGTCAAAGTTTCCAATGCCATTTATAACCATCGTCCACTCTAGTTATATTGTTCAGATGGTAGTATGACCACACTGTCAGATTTGTCTCAGTTTCCAATGCCATTTATAACCATCGTCCTCTCTAGTTATATTGTTCAGATGGTAGTATGACCAGACTCTCAGATTTGTCAAAGTTTCCAATGCCATTTATAACCATCGTCCACTCTAGTTATATTGTTCAGATGGTAGTATGACCAGACTGTCAGATTTGTCAAAGTTTCCAATGTCATTTATAACCATCGTCCACTCTAGTTATATTGTTCAGATGGTAGTATGACCAGACTGTCAGATTTGTCAAAGTTTCCAATGCCATTTATAACCATCGTCCTCTCTAGTTATATTGTTCAGATGATAGTATGACCACACTGTCAGATTTGTCAAAGTTTCCAATGCCATTTATAACCATCGTCCACTCTAGTTATATTGTTCAGATGATAGTATGACCACACTGTCAGATTTGTCAAAGTTTCCAATGTCATTTATAACCATCGTCCTCTCTAGTTATATTGTTCAGATGGTAGTATGTCCAGACTGTCAGATTTGTCAAAGTTTCCAATGCCATTTATAACCATCGTCCACTCTAGTTATATTGTTCAGATGATAGTATGACCACACTGTCAGATTTGTCAAAGTTTCCAATGTTATTTATAACCATCGTCCTCTCTAGTTATATTGTTCAGATGGTAGTATGACCAGACTGTCAAATTTGTCAAAGTTTCCAATGCCATTTATAACCATCGTCCACTCTAGTTATATTGTTCAGATGATAGTATGACCACACTGTCAGATTTGTCAAAGTTTCCAATGTTATTTATAACCATCGTCCTCTCTAGTTATATTGTTCAGATGGTAGTATGACCAGACTGTCAAATTTGTCAAAGTTTCCAATGCCATTTATAACCATCGTCCACTCTCTAGTTATATTGTTCAGATGATAGTATGACCACACTGTCAGATTTGTCAAAGTTTCCAATGTTATCTATAACCATCGTCCTCTCTAGTTATATTGTTCAGATGGTAGTATGACCACACTGTCAGATTTGTCTCAGTTTCCAATGCCATTTATAACCATCGTCCACTCTAGTTATATTGTTCAGATGATAGTATGACCACACTGTCAGATTTGTCAAAGTTTCCAATGCCATTTATAACCATCGTCCACTCTAGTTATATTGTTCAGATGAGTATGACCACACTGTCAGATTTGTCAAAGTTTCCAATGTCAAAGTTCTAGCCATTCGTTTAAATTTTGTCAAGCATACCAAAATCAATCGACAGGCAATACACCAAACTGTTAAAATCGTCCACATAAGATGTTTGGACATCTGTATTGATGATCAGTTGCATGTAAAGACTTTTGTAATGTAAATCCGATTATTTGCCCAAGATTTGTCAAAGTTTCCCATGTCAAAGTTGTAGCCATTCGTTTCAATTTTGTCAAAGATACCAAAATCAATCGACAGACAATACCAATCAGTTAAAATCGTCCACATAAGATGTTTGGACAGCTGTATTGATGATCAGTTGCATGTAAAGACTTTTGTAATGTATATCCGATTATTTGCTCAAGATTTGTCAAAGTTTCCAATGTCAAAGCGTTTAAATTTTGTCAAAGATACCAAAATCAATCGACATGCAATACACCAAACAGTTAAAATCGTCCACATAAGATGTTTGGACATCTGTATTGATGATCAGTTGCATGTAAAGACTTTTGTAATGTAAATCCGATTATTTTCCCAGTTAATGTTCTTCAGACTGATAATAGCTATGTATGTGCTTGAATTCTGTGATAGTTTTAAATAAAATCCAAAAATCGAGTCAAAGAATAATAAAATCTGTATTAAAAGCTATTCTATAGTGTACTCCTCCAAAGAGAAGCACTATCATGCGTTTCTAAAAGACCCAGCATGATGCATAATGCCCCTCTATAAAATTCTTATGCCCTAAGATATGGCAATGCAAAAGTTAAAAAAAAACACCATCACTAGCAATCCGTATCAACAAGATTTGGTTTGTGAAAGAAGAAAACAATTTAATATACATGTTTACTCTATTGTTTTTTCATTAACAAGAATTTCTACAATGAAAGTTGCCAATTCGTACAACTGTGAAAACAATGAAAAGGGAAAACCAATTTCTCTCTAACATTTTGCTGAAAGGCCGTGGAACCATCCGGCAAACTTTATACGTCTGTTGCCAATTACCTTTGACTTCCCTTTATCAACAATTTATACTGTATTTTACTGTATTATAACAATATTCTTATATTATATAGAAATTCCTTTTTATAAAGCATTTGGATACGTTTTCATGACTTTATGGTATATTACTATATTTGAAGCGAATTTATTTTGTATGGGCCTACCAGGGCATTATTCAGTCAGCATGGCTTATTTTGTTGGCGCACAATCAATATCAATTCATCACAGAAGAACTTATATTAGGTTCTGTTGGATGATGAGTGTCCAATAATTGGATTCATTTCAGAGTATTCCTTTAACTAATGTTTTGTGCTAGAGATTTGGCTAGTAAGTTATGCAGTTAGAATGTGCTGAAAGGTATAAACCCTCTAGACTTTCGGATGGGACAATAAACCTAGTCTCTTGGTATATTTGGTAACTTTAAATGCCTCGACAGATAGGAAAAGAACAATAATTTCCCTCATTGCACACTACTTCATGGCGTTGTTTGCTGAACATATGTAGAAAAGTCGAACGTAAAGCACCATTCAATTTGTTAATTTGTTGTAGAGGGTTATTCGTCTCAGTAAATTTCACTGCTTCCTCTGGACGAGTTCCTAATTATTATTAATGAACATTTTACCATTCATAAGTCTGTGTCTTGATCATGTAACACGGTACCTAAAGATCATCAACTAGTTTCTGCCTAGACAAATATGTGTCAATTAATACTGATAATCTAAATAAAAAACATTGGTTTTCTGTGCCAAGTATGACAAGTTGTCAGAAGAAATGATGCCACATGAGATTACTGAAGATGTGTTTATTTCTTTCTAACACGAATAGTGTACTATTAATATTAAGTAGGTCTAGGTCGAGATGCTCCTCTTGAATATGACTAGGTACTTAGACGATTTGTAATTAAAGGGGAATGTTCAGCATTTTTTAGGGTCGATTTGGGCCTTGAATATTTGCAAATAACCTTCAGAAGTACTATAGTAATGCACGGAAATCATATAATTCTTTCAATTATATCCTTTCCTTAACATTTATCCTTCATTTTCTGTACATGTGTTTTCTATATAACGCATAGTCTTACTAAACGGCGAGTCGTAATTTTGTAGGAGAGTTGTGAACAATATTACGGATTAGATAAGCTAATCCAGATTGTGAGACCAAAATGTTTTTGGTCGAATAGTTAGTAAATGTCCCTTTATGTAACTTACAGAAGGGGTTGCTTATGCTTCTCCACATGCTCTTGCAGTTAGTAAATCTTGGACATGAATATTGGTCATTCCTAGTATCTAATGCTGGGATCTTTTGCTGGGTGACTCATATCTTAGTGTCAGTTTTGCCAAAATTACCTCACGATTAACATAATTATGCGTTACGTTCTTGGGTAGGGTCAAATGCATCTGCGACAAGCTTTTGCATGCTGGTACGGATTTTCAAGTATCTGGATACACAGAAGTTTAGCCAAGACACTTATCTTTTTAACTTTGACACCTACCGTGACATACAAGAGTAATAAATATATAAAAGTATCAGGGTTTTGATTATGTGTTTTAACTCTGTGTATGTGTCTATTTATGATGTGTTTATTATAACACCTGTGTTAATTGTTAAGAGATGTGTATTGTTTTTAACACCCGACTCCTAAATCAGCAACGATGTTACATTTTCTTAAAACCGTAACAGCAGTGCTTTTTTGCCATGATTCTTAATAGCATGTTGACTTTTTGATTTAATTTTACGACTGTGACTTCGACAATTTTCTTAATTGTTTCTCTAATGATCTGCCCATAAGTTTCCAAGTATCTCTTAATAAGCATTCTATTTTCTGCAAGATACATAATTTTATGAATATAAAAGAAAAATTGATACTTTTTAACGTTGAATGTAAACGATAGTACAGCACTCGGACAAACAAGGACAGTGACTAATCTGGGACATTCTTGAACGTGTCAACTTAGTTGCTTCTTCTATTGGTTCTACTTAGACTTTAATCATATAGCTTTTATGTCTCAGTTTGTGTTCACAGAGTTTATTTTATTGTGGGCTTTTTTTTAAGGTGAATGACTTGACTTGTTTCTAAAAAAAGTAACTAAACCAGATCAAAATTTAAACCAAGTTTAAATTTTAGTCAAGTACGGTGTGTTCCATTGTCAGAAATCACTAAAACATCATATCGTGTATGTGTCTTTAGAATAAGAAAAAAATCAGGACAAAATTTGGAAACAGAATCATGCTTTCCCAATCGTTTAGACGCTTTATAAAACTAGTTTAAGTTAATTAGAAAACGACATTTACGTGTGATGTTACACTATGTCACTTTTCTATTATATTACATCGACAAGCGAGCACTTAAGAAGGAATTTCAAAATATTGACTTGGATAAAGTTTAACAATAAACCATTTGTGGTGAAGGTTTGCCAGGCGAAGAAAAGGGCTTCGGCTAATGCACTAACATTTACAAAGCTACATGTAAAGTAAAGAGTGATGACAATGAAGTACAAGGCAGCGAAGTGGTTGGACTACCCTTGTACACGTTCAGGCTTTATGAAAGAATAGGGGTGTAAAGTCTCTCCTTGTCTCAAACCCACCAGCACAGCGTTAAATGGGAGGAGAACTGGTTGGTGTTCAGACAATATTTACAGAAAGGTACTTAGGTGTGAAGTGTACGCACGCTTTATGAGGCACTTTCTCTCTGTTATTTGGATAAGAAGTGTTGTAATTCTCGCAGGTGATAGATAAATAATGCCATCATAAATTACAAACATCTCTTACAGTAACTTGTATGTATATTACATAAACCGTTTACTTTTTTACCAGCAATGATTTAACAAAGTTTCGTGAAAGGTAGATAATTATGATATAAAATTAAAATGTTATCGTGACGTGGGGGTTTGATTTGCCTTTCTTCAATACCATTTTGAGTAATTTTATCCACATTTTAGTCTAGAAGGTTTGGAACTGATTTTTGAATATTTCATTAAATTTCTATTTTCAGTATGCAATGCTTGGATACAATATTAAAACCATTAAGTACCAGTGGGGTTTCGAAAAATCTTTTAAAAATGTTTAAACCACTTCAAAGTTCGAGTAGTAAAAGATTTGATAAAAATACCTGTATAATGATATCACTCTTTAATAATTTAACACTACCCAATTATTACGTTAGTGTGATAAAGCTGTTTTTTAAAATCTATCCATATACGAAACATAACCATAGGAGGTCGAATTTGATATTGTCAAAATATTTTAATATAGTGTTCCCGCACTCTTGTCTCTTCAACTTTTTTTCTCATGCCTTTTAATTGCCGTCAGCGTTTTAAGGTCGCCGTCTGTCGTCGTAACTGGGTTTTGAAACCTATAATCATCTTTTTAAAAGCCGCCATTTTGCTGTAGTAGTAAAAAAGAACATGAAAGAAAGCAATACATCACGAAACGAAGTAAATATGTAATTGGTTTAAATCTTGGCTGAATTTTGCTTGATTTTGATCGAGTATCTAGGTTATCGCTCTTGACCCAAAGAGTCATTCTTTAAGTGGATTTTCAAAGAAAACTCTCTCTAGAATTTGGCAAAGTTTTTAGGAAAATGGTTTCTGCCCTTTGGCATAAAACATTTAAGAACACCCAGTCTATATTGAAACAAGCCGACGCCAGTTATATATTTCTGTACGAAACCCGAAACCCTGGGCCCCGGGCATTACGGTCTTATGACTGATTCATGATGCAAAACTGGGTTATAAAACTCAGCAGGGCGACCTATTGGGCCGTCGCTCTTTCAATATAAGAGTAAACGTTTTTGTTGTCGTTGGCCACTTGATCCGTGTTTTGGGTATCTGTAATGGTCCTTTATGACACTACTAATTTGTATCATGTGTTCTTAATAATAATATTGACTTTAGAAACCACTTATTGTCAGTGGGACAAAGTACGTACATGTTTGTTATATTTACACCTTTTAATGACAATAAATTTAAAACATCCCTTTCTCTCATCATTTCCTGCACATAAAACATCACCTGTAATTTAATGAGAAGCTCATGGGAAATTTTGAGTTCGAATGTATGATATTTACCACTTGATTTTTATTGCATATAAAATATGTTGTCAAATATTTTGTACTTGGGGATCAATATGGGAACATATAAATATGCACAATAAACATAAATTAAAATCATTCTTTGGTGTTTGGAAATTGCATACTCCCCAGCCCAGCCTCTAAAAAAATGTGTAGGATTTAAGTTACTAATTAGGGATGTAACTTCATAGGGACAATATTCAACCGGATTTGCACTTTCTTTAAAATTATAAATAATTATTATAACAGGATCTTCGGGCAGTTTTTGTTGTTTTTTCTATAATATTTTCGAAGAATTGTTATAACAATATGATAATTTATCCAATCGTATGAGACTCATATAAGGAAATAGTACATTAAAAAATTATCATACAAAAATTAAAGAATAGACCCATGTATGAATTCTAATATTTCGCAAGTAGTTTTTTGTGTATAATTTTATCGCTTCAGTGTTTTTGTATTGAAAATATGACAAAAACCATTTCACGGTGTTTAGAATAAATACAAGAGAATTTTGAGGGTCCTGTGGTGGCAGACTCAGATAATTTACTAAATAATAATCATATACATTTTATTATAATCGCCGTATGACTTGTCTTTATCTCAACTGATAATCATTGAATTAAAATTTCTTTCTTTTTTATAATTGATCGTATACGACGTGATGATCAATCTTGTTTAAGAAGAAGGGGGACACCATTGAGATGAATACAAATAGATTCCGCCTCCTGCCCTATCAGGTTTCAGTGATTGACGTCGTTGCTATAGTAATAGATTTTCACAAGCATTGTGTGAATAACGATATATCCACAGGGTCGTTTGATTCAGCCAATCAGCGATTAGGTATACAGGCCACAGTGCCAATATGATCGCGTGAAATAATAATAATAAAGTTGAAGAGTTTAGTAATTCTATATATCTTTTTCTTGTCATTACAGTTTTCCGACCTGATACTGGTGCCGTAAGACCATTCCCAAATCACGTCACAATGTTACACGACCAGACGAGTATTGGATCACCAAGTTCCAGTGCGGCCATGCTGCCTTCCTTTGGATTTACTCAGGAGCAAGTAGCGTGTGTTTGTGAAGTTTTACAACAAGGAGGTAATATAGACAGATTGGCCCGGTTTTTGTGGTCACTACCGGCATGTGAACACTTACATAAAAATGAAAGTGTGCTGAAAGCAAAATGTGTTGTCGCTTTTCACAGAGGTAATTTTAAGGAACTTTACAAAATTATGGAGAATAACCAATTCAGTCCTCATAATCATCCGAAACTTCAGGCACTTTGGTTGAAAGCCCATTACATTGAAGCCGAGAAACTTCGTGGACGGCCTTTGGGTGCCGTGGGAAAATACAGGATCCGAAGAAAGTTTCCACTACCCAGAACGATTTGGGATGGTGAGGAGACGAGTTATTGTTTCCGAGAGAAATCCAGGACACATTTAAGAGAGTGGTATACCCACAATCCGTACCCGTCCCCACGGGAAAAACGTGAACTGTCCGAGGTGACTGGGCTTACAACTACACAAGTTAGTAACTGGTTTAAAAACAGGCGACAACGAGACAGAGCTGCAGATGGAAAAGACAGGTTAGTTCTATCAATGTTTAGATTTAAATTAGATAAGTTTTAACGCGATGATGAACGAGGTATTTTGATTGAACTACAGAAGTTGACCAAAGTTACCTCTCAATTTTGTGTTTTTTTTGTAACAAAAGTTCGAGGTAATTCGATCAAAAAGATAGATCTGATTGCAATTTACTTTTTTATAATTTTGTCTTAAAACTAGGTAAAGTTTTTGAAAACGTAACGTAATCGATGCAACGTTGTAATTGTTTTCAACCCTATATTTTCTTTTACTATTTTTTTTTGTAGTAAAATAGATGGCATCCGGTTTAGTTTTGTCATTTTTGTTTACATTTCAATTTATTCCACACGATATTATCTCTTTGTAATTTAAAGTGGAAATTATTTTTTGTCGAAGGAAGTCATAGATGCGACACGAACATCAATAAAACTGGAATGGTTTTTTGAATCGAAAAAAGTTAATTGAAATTTGATCACAAATTCTATTCTAAGCAATTTAACAATTCAAATATTTTTTAGCCAAATATTAATGGATGAATTAATAAATCTGTAACATGAATGTCGATTTAAATTTTCAACAAAAAATTATAAAAATACAGATATTTTAATGAAATGTTATTCTCATAAATTCGTAGGTTTTAAAACGAGCTTGTCTGTGTGCTAAATATAATTCCTTCTAAGATATTTCGTCTACAAGAAAATAAAAACGAAAAGTAGGTCACGTATATTTTGAAATTTGATACCCTCGAAAATCTTTAGAGAATCAGCCACGTGTGTTTAAGATTTGGACTGTAGAAAACAAGAAATTTTACTGTTCTCATAATACCCATAAAATGATCTTAATAGACTATTTTGTGAATAACATTCATATTTTTATCGGTTTATAATGATAATTCTCAAACTAAACTAGTTATTTACAATGTATATGATGGGAGCTAATAAAAATTTGTTACATTCTCTTCCTTTTTTCATACTCGACTACATTTTGTTGTAAGATAAGTTAATGCGTTCGTTTTTTTTGTAATTTGGAGTTGTCATGAAATGCACCTCATAATTTCAGAAGAAAATTGTATGTTTCAGTAATTATTGTCGATGTACTGCATCAGATAAAAGTTTTAGTATTATTTCTTTGTGATATATTCCAGTGCTTTTCTTTAAATTTCATCAATAACCAACTACAATTTGTCAGATTTTAACTTTCATAAAATAATTAGGTGTAAAATTAATGATTTACAAACAAAATAAGTCTATTAAATTCAAATTGATATCAAGGTTTTAAACCAAATTAAATTGAATTAATTAAATGCTAATGGATAGTATTGCAGGAACATAGATTAATTGGTGTCCTATTAATTACGTAATATTTCCTGAAATTCTTGATAATATCATGCAAATAAATCAAATTGACTTTCCGACGTGCTAAGCAGGAGGCCAATGGGCTGGTTAAACTATGGTTAAACTGCAAATGGAATTAATTTGTGAGGCTGTTTCACGTAATACGACATCCTCTAGTTAAGTAAGATTAATTAAGCCCAGGTTTAAGACATTGTTAATTAATTAAGGGGTGATTAAATCAATCCAAACACCTTAAGTTGATCATTGAGAAAGTCAACAATGACCTGACAATATGAAAATATTTACATTCTTAAAGTCAAGTGATTTTAATTAAACGTTTGTCTTCACCATTTGTCAAATAATCTAGGTTTTAAAGGGATATGTTCACTAACTCCTCGACCAATTAAATTTTAGTCTATTCTTATCCATAATAATGTTCCAAACTCTCCCTGAAAATTTTAGCCTTCAAATCCCCGTGCAGTCATAATTATGAGCGTTTGAAAGTCAAAAATACGACTCGTCGTTTAGTAAATGCCTTATATAGAAAACACATATAGAGAAAATGAAAGATAAATGTTTAGGTAGGGATATAATTGAAGGGATTATGCGATTTTTGTGCAGTTCTAATGCTTCTGAAAGCATAATATATTCAAGGATCAAAAATCGAAAATGCTGAACAATCCCTTTAAGGACATTTAGACTGTCTAAATTCAATCTACCATAATATTGTAAAAATTTATTGCCATATTCATATAACTGAAATGATTCTTAGATGGTGTTTATACTATTCAAGAAACAAATTTCATTTAAAAAAAATCCTATCCTTAAACAATAACGATTTTAATGATTCTGCGATAAAAAAGGGTATTTTGATATGTAGTTGAAGATGCAATGTACTTGTAGAGCTTTATACTTAAATGTAGAGGTTTTTTAATACTTACTTTATATAATATATTAAAAAAAGGTCAAAGACATATTTTACACTGTCCTTGAAAATATCAGTATACATGTTCTTGGACTCAATTTGGAAAATTAATATACAACTACCAAAACCTTTTCTATGGAAAGGAATCACGTTTAGCAAGTTACCATTCAGCAGAAGACACTCTGTTAAGATGTATATGTTTAAAGGGAATTTCGTAGTTCTGTTACATTTAAAAATCAAAATTTAATATCATATATTATCATAAAAACATTATCGGAAAATTTATTCTTGACCTTTTTCATTGAAAATCTTCATAGAGTTCTTTTGAAGATGAGACAATATTATTATGCTCTATGCATTGACATGCGAAACTTTTAAATTATATGTATATGAAATTGATATACAAATATGTAAGATTTCGCCTGAAATGCACCAAGAAAACGTTATAATGATGTGGTTATGCTCTAGTGTATTAAATAGTCTGATATTTGAAATAATGTTATCTGATTTGACCATAAACGACATAATATAGGTCAAACAGTTTGAACAAATTGTTCAGCTAATCAGGGACAACGTTGCTCTATCACGAACACACTACAAACATTCACGGCAACGCGATTTGGACTATTTATTTCAAGGCGAAACGTTTACATGAATGAAGAAATTAATAATTATTTTAAAAGAAATGATTGTTATTGTTTAAATTTATGTTTTTTAGTTAAGTTTGTAATGTCAAGTTGTTTTGATCACATGAAATAACGATCAATCAAAACAAAACACGTTCCTTTAAACTTCAAAAAACGAATATTTTAACGTCGACCTTCGTGGCAGTTTCTTGTGCACGTGTGTGTCAATTGCATTAAAACAATATATTTTTGTAGATACGTTTTACTATAACGTAAACATGCCTCTTCTTATGATACAACAATATGTAACGTTTTAATAGTAGTCTCTTTTGAGACCCTTTCCAATAAAATACCCACTATAGACATTTTATGCAAACAAACATTATTATAATAAATGATCTCAGGAACTCTTATCATATAATCTCAGGTTTCGGGTTAGGGTTAGGTCTAGTATTATATAATTAAAGTTCCAAAGAGAATTATTACATAACAAATGTTCTTTGGAACAGTTATTATAGTGGAACTTATATCTACTATAGTCATTTTATGCAAACAAAATTATTAAAATGTTTGTTTACCCATTATGAAAATATAACATTTTATGATGAAGAATATCAGTTTGCATTTTCCAACATCATGATTTAGCTAATAATAATCGTACGTTCCATGGGTTTGATAGTTCCATGTCAAATTGTTCTACTAGCGTTTCTATCTCATACAATGAACTTGAAACAAATTTGAGAAAAATAGTAAAAGAACCCATCATTCATATTAATCTATTGCGGAGATTCTGTATCAAAAATGATGGATGGGGTATACAATACAGACTTAAATAGGTTTTATTTTTAGAACTCTTCGTCTTGGAAGGCACAAATGCTCTATTCGCTAGTAATATTTGTGTTTTTCTTTGAAATTTGCTGATCAATGTCACGTGAGAATAACAAAACGTTTTTAATCCAATTCATCAAAATGTTCTACGCACATTTCACTTTTTTATTTGTTTGCGTGGCATATATCACGTGATTGCTAAAAGTTGTTTATCTGTCTACGCAAAAAATGTTTAAAGCATTTCAAGAAACCGTGTTTTTGTTTTTAATTTTAAGAAATTTCGTATTTGATGCTAAATTAACAATCTTTTCAAAAACGACAAAGAGGGAGGGGAAAACAAATGATTGCAATGAGCTCCAATTTAGTGCTAAGTTTGTTGGATACCATTTGTTTGTGTCTTAACAACTTTACTAGGATTGAATTATTTTTCAAATTAAACGGTAGAGAGACACGTGCGTCAAATAAGAATTTATATATCAAGTGTACAAAATATAAGAAATATTATAATCTTGTCGAAACGTGATAAAGTGATATATAGTTATTCCAAAAAATCCCTTACTCTAAGAATTTAGATTTAGAACTCTCTGTGATTAAAAATAAAAAAGATGTTCAAGTTGTTGGTCTTCTTTATCTGTTACCTTTGTTCCCATTATTAATAGCACGAGTTTTTAGTGCAGATAGATAAATAAACTCGAACGATTTATAAATTGACAGGTTTGCTAAACATCTTAAGTAGGATTTGAATATAGGCAATTAGTTTATTGTTTATTGGGAAATCGATTTCAAATAAGACCTTATATCAACAAACAAAATAATAATCCCAAGTAGGAAGATTGGAAGTTCAAGACTACCCACTCGATTATTATGACGTTTTCGCATTTCCTATGCACCAACCTTAACCTTGTGGAAGATTTTTTTTGTATGTATATGCACTCTTTTGTTGATTTTGTTTGGTTATCACATCGATTAATAATGACCATAGTTTTACGAGTTTTTAAATTGTCGTTTTCTTGTGTATTTTCAGGGATAGTTCAAATAGTATGAAACTCCCGGATTCGCCACCAGACGGCAATATTAAAGAAGAAATGAGCCCAGATTCAATCCATGGACAGACGAAACTTGATGCCTCCTCTCCTAGTGCTGTGTATACCAATTTAGAGAAAGCCCCTATCCTCCCCACGTCAGGATACAATATGTTACAGGCGGGACATCACCCGATTGTGAGTGGGGGAGGTATGGGGTTAAATGGACACTCTGCTGACGTGAGCCACATGTTAGCTGAATATCAACCTTTATGATTTGTGTAGTTTAAAAATGTGGATTAAACCAAAGGAAAATAATAATCTAAAAACTGTGTATTGGTGCTCCTTGACTTACGACATTTTGTCCCTAAACGTTTGTCGTCTGCTAAAATCCAAGATGGATGACATTTCCGCCATGACAGTTTACAGTTTTGAGAGATATAAATAAAATAATGTGCTTATATTATAATATAAAATATATAAGAATATTTGTGATGGATACAAGCGTATTGAAGGATAGAAATATACTGTGAAAATTAACCCAGTGTAAAATATAGACAAGAAATATATTAAAGATAGCATTATTACAATATAGCATACCAATACAACATTGAAGCAAATATATACCGATTCCATGCGTCGCTTCGTATTTCAAAGAACCAAGAACCATTATGGAAGAAACTAAAATTCTGAAATGCATAATATGCATAATATATCTTATAACCATCCACGCCAAACAAATTCTTGGTGAGATTTCTATATACATTAGCATAATTATAAACATTATGCATAAAATGATAATGCTTGAAACAGACTCTTCATAACATAATAATAATAATGTGTGAATATTTAGAATTTTAAATTCTTTTTAAACAGTTTACAGATTTTGTCTCTTTCAAACCATAATTAGTAAATTTTGTTACATGTTGTGTCCTCCTGTTGACATTTATGTGTTTTTTGTACAGAATCTGTAAATTTATATAGCTATGACATTTGAAATTTTATATACTAATTCAAATTAGCATTTTTCCATGAAATAATTTATGTCATCGTCGCTTATCCAGAATTCGTTAGATATATTGCTACGGTATAGTTTTTTCAAGCCATTTTTGTCATTTTTTGACATAAACCTTCGTGAATAAAGCATAATAGCATCATTATTATAAATTATCATTATTATTATAGCATAATATTATTTGTTTGTTATATGAATTTATTTGCCACTCATAATGAGATTATTTCATTATTAATTATTGCCATATTGCTGTATGCACATTTAAATGACATATATCGGAGTCAAAATTGTTCAAGAGACATTCAATTTCTGAAGTTTTAACAGAAGAAATACTTAATCAAAATTTGTTGTCCAAGATTTGACGTCGATATCGTGAAATTGCAGATATTTTTTTTTATTCTTTGTTTTTGCCTCAAATTGTTCCATATCATGTTAAATACCAAACTTTTGAATGATTGCATCTCATATTTCAACCAATAATAACATTAAAAATGTCGAAATTAGACTAAAATATGAAATTAAAAGTGTTTTTGTTTGTTCTCTGTAGAATCGATAGTCCGATTTATTAAGAATTCCAAAACAAACAGTGGTATATTGAGGAGAGGAAATATGAGAAGGGCTGATGTGTATAGATATTAAAATATGGATTAAGTCAGCCATTATACTAATCTTACACTGTGTATGAACCAGTAGCGGGTTTATCATATTATATCAACACGATTAGTAATTTGATAGTACCACTTAAATATTTCTTCCTCGTTATATTCATTTGCCGATTGGGGGTCACCTTGTATGATATTCAAGACCGAGTATTCCATATCTTACATTATTTCTAATGTAGCAAACGGGGGAAATAGTCTTTTGCATGCCAGTTTAAAGGACACGAGTCCTCTGAAAGTAATGTCCGTCGATTTAATGATGGTGCAGCACAGGATAGTAATGCAAAAGCTATAGCTAACCAAAACTGATTTTCACGATACAGATCTCTATTTTGGCCATAACCAGCCCTTACATTTTTTAATGTTAATTTTTATAAACTCTTCATTCTTAATACAGACTTTTTAGTATTTTTGACAACGCTAGAACGTCAATAATGTTTTGCTGAAGTCATCACAGAAAATAATTTGGACTAATATCACCCAAGAACCCAAAAATGTTAATTTACATAATGTACATATATATATAACATGCATCGTAATCATTTGGACCGTGAGAATGTTTTCTAGCAACATTTTACTATATAATTAAAATCAATTACTATCAAATGTTTAAACTTGTAAGCAGACGTAAGATTTTCTTCCCGCCAAACCCTACATAAATAAGCAATAAAATTGCCGCGGTGGTTTTGACTGTATTTTGATGTGAATGAAGACAATACAAACTAAATCGTCTACAATTTTCTGTTTAAAAGTTGTTGATTTAGTTACATCATACCTTTAATTGCGAGATTTAATTTGTTAGTTTCTCTCCGTACATTTTGTCTGTACCTTGCCTTTACGGACGATATACTCTGTTTCAAATTAATCAAGTGATGCACTGAAGAGGCAAATTATCGCCCCTGGCTATTTGATGCTATCTCGTCGGTAATTCGTGATCTGACACGGTTTTCCACTGTTAAAATGGCCCATTTTCCGAGTGTGCTACATGGTAATTACCGAATTAAGATTTTATTGTGGTGTAGCGTTTGTAATTATCTGTTACACACAATGGCGTGATGTCGTGTGAAAAATAATAGCTTGGTCAAGAAACACACACCTAAATTTGTTAAAATTGTCCCAGCAAATTGTTATGTTCTTGAAACCACACCTTTGACAGCAATTTCTCAGCCTATTAGCCATCGTTTCCTTATTTATGACTTTTTTGACCGTTCTCATTTGTTAAAATCATCGACGCTTTAAAGATATGTTTCAATATTAATTCGATATGACACAAAGAGAAGTAGTGTTTATGATACATGGGAGAAATCTGCAACATCGAAAACCCTTTGCCATTTCTAAATGTGATGTGCTGTTATCATAATTCTTTCAAAGAAAATAAAAAATAATCAATGTGTGGCACGTCTATGTCAGTTTTTACTTACATAAATGATCTTCGACGAGACACCTCATGCAATGCACAATAAGGTTAGCGACGAAGATACAGTGGCGCATATACCCAAAGATAATAAAACTTTATTTTTTAGTTTACTATCTTTAACTATCAAAGGAAGGGCGTTTTAAAATATCAAAATTTATAAACCTTAAATTTTACATAAATACACAAAATTATAAACTTTCCTTAAACTCTCAGTACCTCAAACCTCGCCGTCTGAGTTGTTTATTTTCTTAATATTACGACCTAATTTTATTAAAGTAATAAACTGGAAATTTGGGCAAAGATCAAACTTCTAAAGTTTCAGAAATGTCCTGTTTTCTTTAAAAGAGAAGGAAATTTTAAGAGATGTCGAGTTGTTTTAAGATTAAGAAGAAGGGCGCTTAGTAGGTTTTGAGCTTAAAGGTGGAGCATGTCTCTTGACGATTCACAACATTTTATCAGCTCCTCCGCTGTAGATCAATTACTTGGATGTCATCTTCAAAGATCATGAATAATCATTAATTAATCATCAGTTCAATGACAAGATCTATTTTTTTAGAGGGTGGAACAGGAGCAATTGCGAATTTGCATTCGTTGTTGATATGCAATGATGATTCAAATACATGTACTCCCAGATGCCGTCAGTAACTCGTCTACCAGTCGATGTCGACCTGAGCTACCTTATCCAATCAAATTAACCAAGAACTTGCACGTTGAGAACATCACGGGTGATGTTGCTTCCCCGAAAAAAGTGAATCACACGATTTGCGATGCCAAGAAACAATAACCGCCTGCAGTTCTTAAATTTGTGACCACATTTCTTAACCTTTCCTTCGAATAACTGAAATAAACCTTGGTGGTTCCTGATGCTGTCACATACATCTAGGTCATTTTCATTTCCAATGCATCTTCAAGATTTCCAACATTACTTGACCAGATTTTTCACATTGTCTTTAGATTTCCACCAATCTACACTTCTTCATCTAAAAAAAAACATCATACATAGATTTCATATCATTTTCTTTTTGAATTCCTAAATATCCAATCAAACTTCATATATTCTGAATTCTAAATACATGTATTAAAATAATAGAATCTTCCAAATTCCTAATATGGACCTATAGATTCTGCCTTCTGATTCCGACCCAATGTTCCCTTTAGGTTAACATATTCCCTGTTGCACTAGATTCGACTGAATACCCCACAATCCACCTTACTTCTCCTTCTGCAGTACTATTTACCTTGAAAAGAAATGATCGAAGTAAAAAGCTTCTTAAAGAGCGAACAAACTACAGTTCCTAGCTTCTTCTATCTTAACAGACAAGCCATATGTTGGCAAATCAAGAAACTTAAAAATAAAAATTCACACTAGATCACTCAATATTTGAGAAAATAGTGAAGAAATGTAGATGTTTATTCGTGTTAAGTGTACCATATACTAATTACATACATGTTATCATAACTAGTACAATTAAGGTGTTTTTTTAATATTAGAAAATGCAGGGCCTATACTGACTGACAAGAGCAATGCTACAACAGTTCTAATCGAAGAAGGGCTTAATTTTGTTCACAGAAAAATGTGATACACATACAAAAGTACGAAAAACCTTTTTAATTCAGTTCACCCGAACTCAATTTTTTGGGTAATTTTTCTGCCCGAATGCTCTTCAGCAGAACGGTTTGTGACCCAGTGTTGCTTGGGCCCAAACTGAAATAATCTTTGTTATGTTTAGAATAGAAAAGTAAAACTTGATTCAACATCATTAGATAGTCAAAACATTTGGTGGAACTTATTTTCTAACTCTTTCATCGGAAGCTACTACATTAACACCTTTTTCGTTTCTGAAAGGTTATTTGTTTTGGCATGTTAGTAAAATAACCTAACACGATGAAACCTTAGTTTTAAATTCAATAAAATAACTTCCTATCTGCATCAGAAAATAAACATTAAATAATATTTAGCTGATACAACAAATCTCCATTTATTTTATTTATTGAATTGAGTGTACTCTTTGAAACGTATTTGTCGAATGACTAATAACAAAATGCATAAACAACTTCTACAATTAACACTAAAATTTAAAAGGCAAATATTAACACGACAAATAGAAACGCTAAATTAACATCTAACTGAAAATCTCTTTAAAATCGTTAAGTATCTATTTCGATCTTGAATTTATGTAAATCTTCAGATTTACTGAAACTGCCCAAAAAATCGCACAATTTCTTAACCCGTTCCTTAACAGCTTTCTGTTTTCTATATAAGTCCTTGTCTTACTAAAAGACGAGTCGTATTTCTGACTTTTCCACAACACTGATATTAATGGATACACGGGGATTTGAAGGCTTAAATTTTGAGGGAGACTTTGGAACAAGATAAGCTAAAAAATTCCAGGTTCCGAGACTTAAAGTTTTTTGGCCAAACAGTTAGTGAAAATATCCCTTTAATGTTGATCTTAAAGCGTTCTCTAGGATGCTATATGTTTATTAGAATAGATGTGATTCAATATATATATACCATGTTTAGTATTTCATTTCCAGATCCACAATTTACTAAGTTCAAAACTGATAAAAGGTTACAAGAAAAACGAGCTTTACGCTAAACTATTCTACACTCGAATTAGGATAATGAAACTGGGAACGCCAAGCACTGTGCAATGATGCCTAACTTTTGAGAGATGATCTAACATACACAGGGTCTCGGCCTGTTGTCCCATCCGAACGGCAAGACACTTTCACAGAGAAACCGGTCAAAATACAGATCATGATGTTTGATTTCTGATGGAACTCATGATGTTTGTGTCGGTGATGGACTTCACTTGCGAGTGAAGCGACCCAAAGAAAATACTCGCAACGAAACTTCTAAATCTAAATTTAATCAGATTGGAAACGAACCAACTCCCGCAATATTTAATTCATTTGTAAACAATAATTCTAATATTGTCGAAAGAAATTTTGAAAAGTTCAAAGGTTTGTGAAAACATTGTTAAGCAGATGGCCTAACACGGTATCAAATAACAAATTCTCATATTTTACTGTCAGATATGAGACTTAGTTGATCGAAGCAGTGTTACAATTTAGATAAAGATTCCAGAGCGATGAAATTTAATATGGCCTCTTAATGACTCTGATATGTTTTCCTCATAAACAATTTTTATTTTCGCGGTAACATTTTTCACCTACGTCTGTCAAATTGTATTGAGTAACACTTAATTAAGAGTTAGGCCTACGTTGACGGACTTTAAGTGTCTAGTCGTTATGGAAAAGTACGTTTAATTCTGCATCAGTAAAATTTTGATATAAAGGTAATTAATGTGCAACTTTCAACCTTTCGTAACAAAGGTTTGTTCTAAGGTATTTTGTACTGAACAAGCAGTTTTGTAGTAACGTTATCATCACGAATATAGCAAGATCTCATGACAAAGTCAATATCGTGAAATATAGATTACAATGCGTTCAAATTGAGAACGACTAGCCTGCCTGATCCGAATACTCGAATTTACGTGTCAATTCTGAAAGTATGTTGTTGGTTTCATTCAACACCAATCATGTTCCGATTTTTTTCTCGCCTTTTGACAAGCTAGATGAATATTTTGGTTTTTTTTAACATCATTATCGGTTTGGCCTTTGTTCGTTTGTTAAACAAATCTTATCACTCATCGAAAACAAAGTTTGGGGAAAACAATTCTGATAATACGGCCAAGTTTTCTACCTCCGAAAATGTATAATTTTTCGTAGAGACTAACGTCCTACACACAATAGAATGGTGTCTTCTTCTATTATAAAATTATTTAGAATGCGCACAACCATCATCTGTTGTAAGGTACTGTACAAGGTAAAATTGTACAAATTGTTCCGAATTTGTTTCTGCGACATCACAAAAACGGAACTCATAAGTGTTTTTCTTTTTCGTTTGCCTTTCAATAAACCTATTGGACAGATTTCTCAATCCAAGCTTCAATTTGATTTCAAAATCCAAATACAATCCATGCGGTACCATACCTGTGTAGCTCTGTCGTCTAAATAATCGAAGTTCAGCAAGAAATATATACCTACATCAATACCGATATTCTAAGCATCAGAAATGAATTCAGAAGTCGGTCAGTAAATTGTCGATATAAATTATGATATGCACGTGCATTCTATGCTGATATTTCAGTAACATATGGTCAAATTACATGTATTTTAGTGTAGAAAAAGATACATTAGGTAATGAATACTAATTGTCTCCACAATTTTCAGATAAGGAATCCAGGTAGTGATGTGCATGATAGCTTTAAATTTAATCACATTTTACATGATCATTAACACCGAATATTTAAAATGTCGCCATATGTGACAAAATAACATGTTTCAGATCACTTTATTAGCATGGGTTCCGTTTATCAAAAAATAACAATAATGGAGTTAGATTAATCTTGAAAATACAAATTATCCTCCATTTAATTTCCCTGTGTTAATAATAGACTAATCATAAAGCCAGGCATGTAATTTAATGTATCCTGATACGGGAGCTCTGCAAGGCTACCCACTTTCATCCTTTTGTTTCTACCATCTTCTAAGTGACATGATAAAAAAGCGTTGATTTGTTTCGGTTAAGGTTAAAGCTAAAACTCCGTACGACACATTGAATGGTACAAAGGAATCGTTTACCTGTATGACCAAGTAATTTCATGGATATTGGCGGGCGGTACCCTGTCTCCATTCACGATCATAACCGAATTAATTTGCTATCATGTCTCTCATTTTTTGTTAAATCTTTGAAAGTCAATTGACGTTGAGAACTCATTATGGGATCTTCATGGTGCATCCATCCATTCGTAATGCCTATTCAAGACTGTAGTTTTTTCTTTTGTATGACAAGCTATTGAAACCAGTAGGGGTATATAAAAGTGCGACTGGGTGATTGTGATTTGGAGTGGTTATCACAATGGCTTTAGAAAATCATTGTTGAATTGAAAGTGATACTATTAAGATTATAACAAAGAAACTGTATAAGAGATAATGTAATTTTAATACATGTTATGTTTATTTGATGAAGATAAAAATTTACTTCCTGAATTGATAACTACTTAATTATTTAAGGCTTTTAATTAGTAAACACAGATGCAGCTTAATGAAACAAGAATTAATGGTCAAAATTTATGCAACGTTTAGTCACATAGTGCTCAGGTTCTTGTCTTTATTAAGAACATTTTTATGTACGTGTATAACGTGTGAAATATAAATAGAATTTTGATGAAAATGAAAACAATTTAACTTTATGAGAATCGCCATGATATTCAATTTGATTGAATTGTGATTTAACCATTCAGATGGGCAAATCTAAGATTTTCTTGTTTTCAAACTCGTGCACAAAGAGACATAGAAAGCACAACATTAACCCACACAAAACATTCTTTACTTCTTTCTTTGCTCAATTGTGATTTTGGTAAATGATTTTAGTTAAGAATTTTTTTGAATGAAAGTTCACATAATACTTGAATCAAACTTCCACAATGATGCAAACGGCTTCATTTCATTGATATTGAACGATACACTTTATTATTTACCATTTATAGCAAGTAATAATCAAACAGACACGTTTTCGTTCCAAAAATATTGTAAGGTTTAAATTTTCAAATTGACTTTAGCACCACACCCATTGTGATATTTGACATAAAGCACAGATGTCTCGTCATGTCTTCATTCAACATTTTCACAATAATTTACCCTTATCAGATCCAACATCTTCAACAGCCAAACTGAAAATGTTTCCTTCATACAGGTTTATTAAAGATCGAGATAAACATCTCTTGACCTGGCCGAGCAGGTGTGACCATAAATGACCAACGTTTGACCAACAAATTCTAATAAATCACAACACACCAAGCCATCGTCCACCAAAGAGTAGTGATGTAACCAACCCATTGGCTTAAATGTTATTGACGACCACCTCCGGTGCTCAAACGAATTTAATAGAAAGACGTAAAGTCAACATGGCTTTGTTCTGGAAAGGTGCTCATTATCTTCGTTTACTCTCTTAAAGACAAATTTGTTTCGTTGTGGTCATTTTATGGCCAACTGACAGAGCAATACAAGCAATGAGGTTTAATTTTATCAAACTTAAACAGCAAGATACATTAATTTAGGGGATATGCGCAACATTAGCAAACACAGCTTGAAGATTTAAAAGTCTTTCACATGATCGACAACAAACGACGGAACAAAACTGTGCCTATGATATCAAGTAACTTTGCTATTATTGAGCAGAAGGTTCCCCTGGAGGATATTTACGTATCTAAAAACTGTAACCTGTTATTAAGGTTTGGTTCAGTGATTCCAGGCAAAAGGTACAATGATTTCAATAGACCCCACACATTTTCCGTGAATAAGCCGTGTTTATACAGCGTGTTACAGTGTTTCCAACTGGCGCCTGTAGTTATTGAATGACTTCAGGGTGTAACATTACCTCACGTTTTCCCTTGGTACGGTGTCATTCCGTAATGGTTATCATACCTTTTAACCCTACCTAATGAATATTATAATGTCTATAATCGACCTATATTCTACAATTATTCTTCAGTTTACCATTTGTTCAGAGTCTGAATATAGTTTTCTGAAAAAGTGAGAAACGTAAAAGAATACATCTAAGCACCAGATCTTACACGGTAAAAAAAAAGAAAAAAAGAAACAGAATAAAGTATATAGGCCTACATTTTAAAGGGGCACAGGCTTCATTTTCGTGGGTCGATTTGGATAAGTCTCAGAAACGGGGATTTTGTTTAGCTCAGCAATTTGGTACTGGTTATCACAACTCACCATTGAAATTTGAGCCTTCAAATCCATGTGCATCCATAATTATTAGCATTTGAAAGTTATAATGCCCTACTACACATTAGCGATACCATGCAATATATAGAAAAGTCATCTATAGAAACAGAAGGAGAAATGTCTAATTTAAGGTATATTTGAAGGAAATATGCAATTTTTGTACATTTCTAGTGCTTCTGAAGGATACTTAAATATATTCAAGACCCAAATCAACTAATAAAAATGACGACTGTTCCCCATTTGGGTAGGGTAAGCACGACAAATCAAATTAGAACAATTGTCTTTTCTGTCATTCCAGTAAAAGCAGAAGGAAAATTAACCTCGATTTGTCGTGCCGTTTCAGTCAATATGAGCATGTTTTCAGAAGTCTTATCCTGTCAGACAGTGATCTTTCGGATCTGTTGTAAAGGATTATATAACAAACATGACACAAGGTACGACACGGCATAAGCATGGTATGACACGACTTGTCACACCAAAATTGACTGGAAAAAAATACCACTATATTAAAATAATTTCACAGTATTTCAAGCCAAAATAGTCAATATAATATACTGCAATTGATATTAATTGTGAGATATATGGAACTACGCGACAAAAAAAAGAACATTTTCTATTCTGATTTTGTCGTGTAGGTGGACATAATGCCGCGTCGTGTCATGTCGTACCATAACCAGTGTGGACAGTTTATGCAATTTTATGGGTATTTATTTCCAATTAACAAATTGGAATTAAAATCCATTTTGCATGCATGTAGTTATGATTCCAGTCCAGAAATATAATGAAAATTACAAATATATGATAGTGAACTCATTATATCCTGTAACGGGGTATGGCTAACACATCTTCTACTGATATCAAGAATCGTTCTGTATTTTGAATCATTGGGTCACATTTCCTGAAAACCGTCTTCAAATCTGTTTGTTGAAATAGAAGTATAGCTGTGATAAAAAAATAATATAACATTTGCTTAGCAGAGAAAAGGTGTGTTTTGCTAATTTACTCTTGGGTATATAAAGTTTCAAATAATATGGTTATGATTTGGAAGCTTAATGTTATACATTTGATGTTAAAATTTTCAGAATCGTGTTATACTTAAAAGTTTTTGCAGAGTTTCATAAGTTTGAAAAGATGAAATAAGACGAACCCAGTTTAGAAAGAGTTTATACTGAAGTTATCGAAAAGAATTACTTTTTACTGAGCTATTTTATTTACTGAAGTTGGGAATAAATGGATGTAGAAGCGCAATATTTCCTGCTGTTTTGACACTATTAGTGTGCACACTTTGGCGTTAGCCTTTTTCGTTACTAGCATCGTAAAGGTTTTCTGCTCAATACTGTTCCTTTTTGGTAGCATTGTGTCTCATGGAATATTATTTCTATGATATCGACGAACCTTTTTATCTAAATGGCGACAGTATTAAGTAGGTGACTAACTGATTGTGATCGCTTTAGACATTGAATTGTGAAAATCAACTAACGGATTCCACACTAGTAATAGCTAATGACAAATCAAACTTTTAACGAAAGGCAAAGAGTTGGTTGTAACCCGATATAGGCGCGCTTTCCATTATACAAGTTAGAATATAAATTCAATATGGATATCATATTACCATCAGCCATTGATTTGACACATAAAGCATATGTTATGACGTTCACTTTTACTCCCATGATCATTGAAACCTGGGTTGGACTTCTGATCAATGACCAGGTTGATGGATTGTTGATCTGTGCGTAAGTTGGTCTGGGATGATCTGTACAACATGCATACCGATTCTAATATTTAGAATGTTTAAAGGAATTGAAGGATGATAGAACCAAATAACGCACTTTTTTTATATTCCAGAGACCAGCAACATTCATTTGGGACATTTCACCCTTCATTTGCTTTATCAGGGCAATGTAGAGTTCTGTTTGGAAAATTTTCGAAGAATTGGTCTTCTCGTTTTCGATTACACAACCTGAAACACAAGACACCATTCGGACAATGTCGGGATAGAACACGTGGACTATTATGTCAGCGTGCAAGCGCGTTTTTGTTAGACACCAGTTTCTGTCTCCAAAAAAACTTTTAATGAAAGAATGCGTTTTATATTTTGGTTAATCTTATTTGTCCTTCATCGTCTTGAGACACATCCACTTTAATGTCGATCTAAAAGAAATTTCAAAGAAGAAAAAAATGGAGAATCATTTTTTTATAATTATGTTGAAACCTTACTCAAACGTTTTGAATTTCGATCTCAATTTTAGTTAGGTTTCCCTAATGCTCAATGTTAAATTTAAAAAGGTTTGCCAACAATGTGGACACAGACAGGGTGTGACAAGAGTGATATGGACTAAGGTGAACTTGTATTTCTTCCTCTTGATGATGCGGAGGTGATTAGGTCTTGGAATTGTCTTGCCGTTGACAATTGTCAATGTCTTGAGAAGAATCTTGAGGTGCTTCAAAACGTGTCTGAAATAGTCCTTCAGGCAATGTAAGGTTTCTTCAACTAACAACATTTGAACTAGATCAATATAAATTGGCGTTTGAATTGTTTTGGAACTTTCAGTATTGTTGTACAATTTTCAGAAACTCATTCCGAAAATCATTTATAATAGCACCAGCACCATGAAATAATTTCAAGAGGTGAGTTTTGTGCTCTGTCTAACCTTTTGCCAATTTTCAAAACTTTCATATAAGATAGTGTCCGTAAAATAGTTGTTAGTCGGAAACTAAACTATTGTTCCCATATATTTTATAGAAACTATTGTTCCCGTATATTTTATAGCAGAGACAGGTAAGGGTCAGCAAGTTTCGGACCACATAACTTTCATTTCGTTGTAAACTTGGAAATAATCTCTGTGTATCATCAACTTTATACATATATGTATCATATTAAGAATTGGAGCTTTATTTCTCCTAGAAGTTGAGGTTTAAGATGATTACCCAGAAGTTCTTAGCCTGAGGAAAATCATTTGACATAAAGTGAATTAAACAGGTACAAAAGACACAGAAATTATGACAAGAGGACTTAATTATTGTCAATTAGAGCTCTTACAAAACGTCTGTTCTCCACCATCCTCGTCACTCGATTTTAATATTAACTAGTCATGATAGCCATATAATTTCTTTTTATTGTTCTCTTTTCCGCCGTTTACCGGCAATCGTTTCTTATAAACATCAAACAAATTGGACTAGTGAAGACTCTCAAGGGATCCCATTCGCTCTGTTTCACTTATAACAACTGTTTGTCCTAATGGAAAGAGCTGGCACGACAAAATCAAATGAAACCTAACTGATGTAAAATGATCAATTGTCTGGTTGAGTAAAACTAATTATCTGCCCCTGAGGCTGCTCTCTGGTGAAGAAGGTGTGTAATTCGGCACTGATTTCCGAGCACAAATACACTTCTATTAGTTTCACTTATAACGTATTAAACATCTAAATAATATAGATTGCCTGTATTGCAAACAACAATGAGTGGTTCTCATTTTACATACAATAATGTTACTTTCAGGTATTAAGTGATACCTTCGTCTAACTATGCTTTACCAACTCAATATTTGAATTCTGGCATTAAAGTGCACTACAAGTCCAGAAACCTCCTGTCATATTGAAATTCACCAAATATTAGATCACATTCCTTGAAATCTTGAAGTTTTATGAAAAGAAAAATAAACTATTTACTTCTTTACCAGCAGAACTAAAGGTATTGATGGTTTCACACGAGTAGATGGTAATTGTTGATATTGCTTTAAATCGCATTTTTTGTGCATAAATGCGTTGCTTTAAAAGTCCATATTATCTATCTATAAGTGTGCTATTACTACATACATTGTCATGATAGCTATTTTTATTTTTGGGATAGCAAAGTAAAATGATGAAGTATAACGTATATAACTGCACCCACTAAATAATAAATAATTGTTAATTTGCATGATTATGGTTTGTGGGATTATTGGATCTTGTATAATAATTCTTCCCACGTGCAACATGTTCTATTAATATCCACGCAATATCTGTTAAATGTCGCGAAGAGTTATGACGTCACAAGTGCGTTATCAAACATGTCCCTCCGTAAGAGCTGTTTCTTCACACGATGTTTTTGCATGTAGAATATAAGTTATCTTAAAGGTTTTTGGCAGATAATTTTCCAGTGGGAGATCAGCTGTTATAAAAACATCTCTAACAGTTATGTATTGATAAAATGTTCCACAAATTCCTGATAGAGAATATTTCTTGTACCAAATGGTCAAATTATCAGGATACCCTCAAGTGCGATATTTACTGAACTTTTCTTTATGTATTTTAGAAATGTAGTTTTCTCTGTTGGAGTGGAATTTTCAACATTCCCTAAGGGTTGGGCCAAGTTTATTTCTCGCTGTCTGAACTGATTTCATTCACCAGTTGAGAAACAAAAACAAATGTGGTAATTTGAGATGTTCTGGGCTCAATGAAGACTGACTTAAAACCAAGCCTGAACAATTTGGTGGGAATTTGAAGCAATTATTTTCATCGATCATATCAGGAGTTATGTGTCTCTAGACAATAAAACTATTGAATATTGAGCGTTCAGTATGCCGAATAGCTGATAGACAGATGATGTGGTCAACTGACAAATCATGATGGTGTTTTACATCAGATTAGCTACCACTTTAAAGATTGACACTGGATTTCATTTTTTCTTAAGATTTCGTGTTTTTTCTGTTTTGTTGTCTACAACTCGCGTTTTAAATCGTTTATTTTCGGGTTTTAATCAAAAATAATGTGTATACTCAATGAAAAATATTACACATTTGAAGTATTATTTGGTTTCATAGTTTTAGATGATTGTTAAGAAAGTAGAGTATGTAACTGGTAAAACTAACGATGATGATAATATTGATGATGATATTGATGAATATATCTATTAATTTGAAAATGTTTTATAAGATGATAAACTTAACAAATTTAATAACAATGTCATGTTGATGATGATAATAATGTTGATGATAAAAGATGTTTTGTAGTACAAACATGGTCAATGATAACAATGATGATGATGATAGATGTTTGGTGATAATGCCCAAATGATAGCAATGATAATAATGATGGATGTTTGGTGCCAAATGATGAAAATGATGATGATAACAATTTTGCTGATGACAGATGTTTGGTGGTAATGCCCATTGAAAACAATGTTGATGATGATAGATTTTCTGGTGGTAATGCCCAATGATAACAATGTCGATGATGATAACAATGTTGATGATGATAACAATGATGATATGTATATTTTCGTGATAATGACCAATGATAAAAATAGTTATGATGATGATATCTGAATTTGTTATTACACTTGATATTTGTACTGTTAAGGCCGAAATAATAACAATTACACATCTGTGACTCTTGAAGAATGATATTTAACGCTTTCGGTTTCGTAGTCACTACGTCACTAGTAGTCACTGGTAAAATATGGTGGTTGGTAATACATACTGAGGATGATACATGATGGTTGGTAATACACACTGATGATGATACATGATGGTTGGTAATACCCACTGAGGATGATACATGATGGTTGGTAATACACACTGATGATGATACATGATGGTTAGTCATACCCACTGATGATGATAATAATGACGATTTATGTTTTGTGAGAATGTCCAATTCGGACGGTAATGATGATGATTAAAATAATGATTAAGATGATTTTGCTATTATATTTGTTTCCACTGACTTTTAATGTCGATATTAATGATATAGACGTTGTAAAGAATGATTCAAGGGGAATTTGACATGCGTAAGTTATCCGTGGTTACACTTCATCATATTTCGAATACACATGGTATACATCTTAATATTTTGCATATTATCACCAAGTCAAGGGAAGTAACACCATGACTAACACGCGAAAAATTGTCAAATAAGATGTCCTCTTAATCAGATAAGAGGATCATATTATGCTGTAACGATCTCTAGGCAGATAAATAACGTCTTCACAAAAAGTTAATATATGTCACTGCATATATAAGCAATTATGAAAATTACGTATTTAACTTTTAATGGATCAGCTGTGAATTACGGCATGGTCTGTGTTCATTTTAGTATAAAAGCAATAAAATATGTCATAATGATTCATTATTATAATAGGGTATATAGAACACAATAAAAATCTCTTGTAGACATTATTATACACTAGACATCTCTTTTATTCACCCAATCTTCTCGTCTCGTAATTTGATAAGAAAACACTCATAAATCTCCGAATTATCAAAACTGACAGCCACAAATTATAACATTCAGTCGCTAAGTTACAGAGAAAACATTATTAGCTTACGTAATGTTCCTTGAAGCGATGTTTCATTGTTCCACAGAAATTGAGATTAAAACATGATATTTCCTGGTAATTTTTTCTTCAAGACGCACACCGAATCCTTTGGGTAAATTTTCTTGTCAATTTGAATTGAGGAAATGATATTGAAGACTGTAGGAAAGACGTCGCTTGTTGTTCAAGTCTGTTAGATTTTAAGTGGTAGGCAGGGAAGCTTATTTGGTCGTTAGAGAACGATTGACTCGAACAACCGTCAGCCAAACGAGATTAAGCATGGTAAAGAAGGCAGAGTAGAAAATTAACCAAAAGAGGATATCAAGTTACCTTGTTTTGTTTTCTTAACGAACCAAGCGTCAGATGTCAATGTTGAAGGGACACGTAGTAATTTAATCCATTAGTGACTGCTGTTCACAATATGAGAAAGCATTTCAATGTTAGTAGGTCCTTAGAAATCGCCATATTAAGGACAAGGGACCGTTCGGTATTTAAACTGATTAGGATTGAGTAGTTACTGTGGTCAACGGTCAATTAATCCCATATTTCCCTTCCTGACACTAAATGTGTCAATTTTTAAATGGTTCTTCTACGACTTGGCCCATGTTCATCCTTCCTTTCAGCATAGATTCAACTGCTTCTAATTTGCTTACATATAGGGCGATTTCCACCAAATCCTTGGGACGTTGTTGAAGTGCAAAAAAACACTTAAATCATTTTGTCCAAAGCATCCATGAAACACGACACGGAAACACTTAACATTGGAATTTGCGTCAAGATATATTGAAATATGAATCCCTTAAAATTGATAACAGAATCAAGTTTCAAAGAAATATCAAAAACTATCAATGAATGCAAGGCATCATGACCCCACAGTTGATGCTCGTAATATGCAAAACATCATCTTCCTGCTCTACATATACATTTCCAGGGGCGGATACAGGATTTGACGTTAGGGGGGGGGGGGGGACGTTATTCGCACGCCTGTTACGCCACCCCCTAAATCCGCCCCTGATTTCAGAATATCATATAAGATACACATATTGGATTTAAGAAATATATGTGACTGCAAAATCCCTCGTCTTAGTAGTTTACCACGTTGTGTGTAATCGTTTCAATGGTTAAAAGTGTAAATTACACTGAAACTTGAATCATAAACTAGTGTTATGTTTAATCGACAAAATCTAATATATTTGATAATGAGTAACGACTATAGATAGGCGACCAAATATACGGATCAAATATATTTTATGTTTATTCAAGGCCACCATTTTGAATACACGATGAATGAGGCGGGAAGGTGATCTTCCTTTCGGGTTAAGAGGTCACTTTAGGTCTGCCATGACATAGAAAGGTTTGTTTAACCAATCACAGACTCGTCTGTAAGTTTCTGCGGAGCTAAACAAAATGGCTGTCTTGATTTCCAACATCAACAATATATACTTTATGATTGTAATACAAGCAATCACCTGTCGTGTTATTTTGTGTTTATTCAAGAAGAGGTTTGATCTTAACAAATTAGCAAGATGCTTGAAAAAGAAAAACACCGATAGTAATAGACACCGCTGTATAGAGATATTCAATCTTTACATAGATAACGTAAAATAACACAGCGTCTTGCAGGTTTATTTAAACATGATGAACAAAACTTCGTGTATTCAAAAATTATTATTTTGCTTTTTGTTGTATACTTTGAATCAAATTTCACCAAATCAGATTAAAATATAGATCTAAATGTTCTTTTCCGTTAAAAATTCTTTTTTTTTTTGTGATTGACTTAAATTGCAATACATGATCTGGCAAATATAGTTTCATATGTTCAATGCCATTTAAAAAATTCAATAAATCAAATGAATTTTTCTTTAATCGCATTTTTTTCATGTAATTTCATATTTAAGCTTAGGATTGATCAAGACCGCTAGAAATTATTTTGCTAATAAGAGAAGTTCATCTTGATTAACCATTGCAAGTCAAGATCATCTAAAATTCTATTCATAGTTGTCTCAAACTATTCGATTACTATGCGATATCATCTGAAAGTTTATTGCTAGTAAGAAGATTGTCTAAACTATTCGATTATTAATCAAGATCATCTGAAAGTGTATTTCTAGGAAGAAGATTGTCTCAATCTATTCGATTATTATTGGAGATAATCTGAAATTCTACTGCTAGGAAGAAGATTGTCTCAAACTATTCGATTATTATTGGAGATAACCTGAAATTCTACTGCTAGTTAGAAGATTGTCTTAAGGCCGGCGCACATTGAGCGATATTTTGACGCCGACTATAACGGCGTCAAAAAATCGTTCAATGTGCGCTGGCTTACGACAGCCCTACGACAAAATCGGGAGTGATCGGGAGATATTTAACATGTCAAATCGAAAAACGTCTTGACGTGGCTGATCGGCTAGTGTGCGGGTCATTCCGATAATTTATCGTGACCTGGATTGAAATCAACCAATTGAATTTCAGGTATATATTGGGCGCCATATTGTTTACGACAGAATCTCAGAAAACGACCGCTAGAAGTGCTAAAGTCGCGATAAAAAGTCGGTAAGTGTGCTTTAAATGCACGCTCCGATAACTTGACGCCTTCAAAAAATCGTAGGGCGTTCCGTCCAAAAATCGTTAAATGTGCGCCGGCCTTTAAACTATTCGATTATTTTTCGAAATAATCTGAAATTCTACTGCTACGAAGAATATTGTCTCAACCTATTCGATTATTCTTGGAGATAACCTGAAATTCTACTGTTAGTAAGAACATTGTTTCAATCTATTTGATTATTATTCGAGATCATCTGAAATGCCGTTTTAAGTAAGAAGATTGTCTTGAACTATTCGATTGTTAATCGAGATCATCTGAAATTCTATTGCTAGGAAGAAGGTTATTTCAATCTATTCGATTATTATTAGACATCATCTTAAAGTTTATTGCTAGTAAGAAGATTGTGTTAAACTATTCGATTATTAATCGAAATCATCTGGAATTCTGCTGCTAGCAAAAAAAAAAATTCTCACACTACTCGGTTATGAGTTAAGATCATCTAAAATGCCGTTTTAAGTAAGAAGATTGTCTTGAACTATTCGATTATTATTCGAGATCATCTGAAATTCTACTGCAAGGAAGAAGATTGTCTTAAACTATTCGATTATTATTCGAGATCATCTGAAATTCTATTGCTAGGAAGTAGATTATTCGATGGTAAATCTAGATCATCTGATAAAGTGAAATAATCTGAGCTCATTTCTGAATGCAGTTTCATGTTGTTTCGTCTTTATAATAACGCATTATTCATTTAAACTACAATTAATGTACAGAATCATATTAGATTTTTTAATCATTTAACAATTTGCATGCGAAAGGCAGCATTTGAAGGAACATCTTCAGCACCCATAATCCCTCCGTTCGTCAGTTCGTTCACATTTCATCTGAAACTCTTTAAAATATTAAGCTTTTAAATGATTGTAATAAAAGTTTGTAGGCTAAAGCAGCGTACACACTGACAACATTTTGGACAACATGTTGCCGAAACACCTGGACAACAATAATTTGGTCCTGTACACACACGAATGTGTTTGAACTGTATACACTAACACCATTTTCGACAATATGGGATTTCGGCAACATGGGATTTTGGCAACATGTTGTCGAGAATGTTGTCACTGTGTACGCTACTTTAGTGTATACGAACGTAGGCACATGTCCTAAAAAAACATGATCAGGATAGGAAGCTTCTAATCTTAACAAACAGCATGACGAAGTTTTCAACTATTAATTTACTTGTGAACTATACATTTTCAATTTGGTATTTGGCATAATTCAAATCCATATAACGTATATATCAGATATAAAGTATTGCTATTAACAATGTAGTTTGTGATTATAGAAGTTATTTACGAGCAGATGATATCTCTTCCAGTAGCAATAGGATAGCTTTAATGATATTACCATTCCATATCTCAGACAAATAATAAAGTGCCAAACTGTCAGCCATCTGAATTAATTCTCCATTATATGAACATCAATCTGGTTTTCACATTAAATATTTCAATATCGTGTCAAAATTATATTTATTTGTATTATTTCTTTGTGTATTTGTTTATAAAATATGAGGAAAAATAAAGTGACGCAATTTTTTGTTTTGATAGGAGATCAGAATCGAATATTTGTGTTCTCACCGTCTATGTATTAAATTGTGCTTTGTTTTCTGATATCCTTTAGAAATATTAATTAGTCACAGAAAGTTGTAAGGCCGATATACATGACATATCCTGCGATTTTGACTTTTCATTTTTGTTTTTCGAACACAATAATAAACTGCATTATGTATGGGGTCGTTGTAGGATGGAAATATTTCGTCCCGTCTTTGTATTAAACCATTATCAACAGACTTTAAAGTCATCAAAGGTTTTTGTTTCGCGGAGTTCCTTCTGTCATAAGAAACATTTGAATTTCTTTTCTGTAAGTATTTTGCACTTAAATAACATTTTATAAAGATGTGCACTTCAAGAGCGTAATCTTCAAATAATCCATTTCAGCTCCAACATGTCAATCATCTGTACCTGATGTTATTACAAATCACACCATGATGACTATTAAAGATGGCGCTATCAGTAATACTAATATTACACTTAGACCTCCTACTTTATACACCCTCAATTTAGAACAGTAACTGCTCTATCAAGTCACCCAGAACTTGGAAGATCTGCTGAGAGCGTTAACAGAATCAGCAAAACAGAAGTACATCGCACCAAATGACTTCATGTCTTCTTGCTCAACATCAACGTTTTAATGACTTATCCTGTTGCAATCAATGAATCGGAAATATAAACCCCTCCCTAACTGATAAATGTAGCTAATACCGTGTTCAGTCGTTTTCACGTCCTTGATTGTCAAGGGTTCATTGCTTAGAGAAATGTTAGTCGTATGCTACAGCTAGAGTTTCACATTGAAAACGTCGAGATTGCTCTTAGAGCTAATGTTTTGATGCTGTTTAACGCCTCTTCAAATACCTTTCTGATTTAAATTTCTTATCTTTAAATTCTGGGTGGTAGTCATTTTATAGCTTCTGTTTCATAAACCTTGAAAAATGAATTTCTAATGTTCTCGTGATAGGATTAAATAGGATCCAAACCATTTCCCAAGTATATCTGTGAAATTACCGTAATCTGATTCCACGTACACGGTCGTTTACCCAAAGGGTTCATAACTCATTGTAACGAAGCCTTAAAAAACAGTTAATATCACGGATTTTTTTCTCAGACTTCAAAAAGTTATATAATGTACATACGTATGTATATGGTTTTTTGTTTATGATACCTTCGACATTTCCGATAGTTCATATAACAGATTTAAATTTGTGGATTGATTTTTACATATCATACATACTTTTTTTCTAACTTCAATCCGATAGTAAAATATTTTTTCCAGATTCTTATTCTCCTTGATCAGAAAATAATATGATATAGATTTAAATTTGTGGATATAGAAGGTTCCATGTCCAACATGTTCAAGGGACAATGCATTTGAATAAATATCAGTTGAAATTCATTGATGCGACTTTGCGTGGAGTATAAAGTCTGAGTATTATGACTGATGTACCGTACCTATATTATGTAAATTGTAAACGATTATATACATTTGGACCTAATAAAACTGGGTCTTTAATAGGGTATGTTTACTATGAGCGATTCCTACGCAAAGAAAACATATTAGTTATGCTGCGTATAAATTTATATTTTAACTAGATGCTGATAAAGAACATGCTAAATGAAATGCATCTTTGACTTTTAAGACATTAGTTTGTTAGAATTGAACGTGTTCTTTAGCATGTTTCTGCAACTTTATTGCCATTAGGTTAATTATCTTTATCAGGATACAAATAAATAATTCGTTTCAATTTCTGGCGGCCATATTGGATGATCCGTATTTTTTGGCAGTAATTATTTGGAGGTTGTTGAATACTATAATTATGGGATTGATTAATAGCGCCACCTATACATTAAGGTCGTAGGTCAACGTAAAGACGACTAGATTTAATAAGCTAGTTCCGCTTGGCAGATTTGGAGATATTTTATCGCGGTTTACGAGACTGTAATGACACCTTATCGTTGAAGAATCTTGCAAATTTAAGACCCTATTCACGTCATGTCACGTGTATTGCTAGCTCGCGCGATATCAGACCGATTATCGACTACATGAAGAAATGGTCTGGCTTAAAAAAGATTTCAGAAAATACATACAATGACTGATAACGTCTGATTTGATTGTTGTTAACTTATTTCCATCAATCATAGTGAGTGACAGGTCTTGAAAGAAGTACGAGTGCTATATTAAATGAATATTAATTATTGATGGGTCTCTAAGAACACTACAAGTCCTAACGTGCGTCAGCGACACTGGAGTGTGATTTTTGATGAATGGCTTAAAAGAAGGTAACCCTATTCTAGGGATATTTCGCCAACATATCATCGTAAATATTACCATTCAAATTCACACCATAAAAATGTTCATTTTGCGAAATCAAATTAATTTTTTGTCTGGATTTGATCAATGATGTCGGGGACCGCTATGAGCGAATAAAACGACATTAGCATCTACATACCCTTTTCGTCACGATTCCTTAATGTATATGAGAAAACAGAAAAAATAATCCGGAATGTCCATAAGTCGGGACTACATGTGCTTCAGGTTGTATCCCTTAAAGACCTCTGAACAGTAGTTGGATATCGTACAGGCTAGGTTAATGACAATGTCCTGGCAAAATATATGTATGCCTTTGCTCATCTTTAAAAGCTCAACCAGTTGCAAAAAAAGGACGTAAGACTTTCACCACTAATATTACATCGAAAATTTACACAAATATTTGCAAGAAAAAATACGAAAATGAAGTATTGCTCTTAATTTGCATTGTTTGGACTTTTTTGATTTGTAATGACGGAATTGTCTTGATTGTTTAGATCTTATTAGGCATCCTACTTCACCTGTACCTGCAACTGCATCTGATTGGGTTAATGCATTCCGAAAATAAAAATAGTACTTTTTGTCTGAAGTTTGAATCAGTGCGACCAAATTCCCAAATTTGTTGATTTGAAAAGACATCTTCAGTTATTGTCTGATATGAGTTTGTGATTCATTGTTGAAAACAGAGACGATATGCTATCAAAGTTTAATTTTTGTCTCATAATAAAACAATTACAAAGGATTAATAGCAACAAAGGGTTTTAAAATACATAATCAACGGATTATATGGAGAAATTGTTGTAAAGAAGTGTTGAATTACATGCGTAATACCATCAATAACACGCGCCATATTGGAAATTACAGCAGAACTATCGTTAATCAACGGAAAGAACGAGACGAGATTTTGTTGGTAACAAGATTCCGGATAACCCTATCATGGTTTTTATTTAAGTTTCGCTATTAATTTCCAAGATTTGTACGAAACCCTTAATACTTTCATTAATTTTGGAAATTGAAAGATGAAATTCTATCGTAGTGAAGTAGTTACTTGCAGGAAACTAATATTTCCTTTTCCAAAAGATTTGAAAGATCTCCTTAAGTGGTCTCGGTGATTTAAGGAAATCGAGCCCAACTTGGATATGATGAAACCACGAAGATTATTTGTTAGGGACGTGAGACATGTGTTGTTTTTCTGGTAGTAATTCTAACTTAGTTAAGTAGATCTTAATCTCCCCTATCCCATCCAATATCTCTATCGCGTAATCGTGTTGCTTTACGAAATTTGCCTGATTACTGTAACTTTATAGCCTAAATGTACGGATCATCGCTTCAATTGACGCATGCGCCTGACAGTCCAATTGAATTGTTGTAACAATAGCTGACGTTCAATAGGTGGCGCTAAACAATTTTTCTATCATTTAAATCAGGAAGGGACATTTCTCTTTAGCCAATCAAATTAAAGTGTCCATTTCAACCTACAATATCTTGATTGATAGTGTCATTTGCATGTAGTGGCTGCCATGTTGAATTTTTAAAAAGGCACTAAAGGTGAATATGTAGGCCTAATAACCATTTTGTGGAAAAGATGCAAATGTAGAACTATGAAAGGATAATGGTTTGAATATTGAACTTAACCTTACTAGAAGTATTTTAGATAATATTGTTCATTAGTTCTAAGCATATATCCGTTTTACCCTCAGATTTCCAGGCACCAAAATGCCCTCGTACCATGCCAATATTCACAAATTTACATGCTGGCATTGTAAACGATTTTCTGGAAGGACAAGCATACTTTACAATGCCAGCAGGTAATTAGCAGGTATAATGATAACTGTTAACTTTCATTCAAACAATACAATATTTGTATAACCACTTAAAGCACTTGTTTCTGTGACTACTACAACAAAGAGGTTATCTGTTTGAAGAAACACCCATTCTATGAAGCAGTAAGTTGTAAGGCTATACTAGATCATGGGCAATAACCCTGTTTAATCATTAATCAAAATAAATCAACATTGATGTAGATATTCTTCGCTTAAAGCAATTTTGAATATACCAAACCAAATGGAAGTTAAAAGTGTCCCTCGTACACATAAAAAAGGCCAGAAACCCTCTTGACAATCCCTTTAACTAAAAGGGCAGGAAAGGAACAGAAAACAAAACAAGAGTCAAACCGAAAAACGAAACCCGAATAAAATGGTAGCATCAAATAACCTTTATGAGGAAGAATATCAATCATAAATGAGGACGTGTTTCATAATGAAAAGTGGTATCAGTATCGTGTGTACATTGCCACTGACTGTACCTGTATGTACATTGCCACTGACTGTAACTGTGTGTACATTGCCACTGACTGTACCTGTATGTACATTGCCACTGACTGTATCTGTGTGTACATTGCCACTGACTGTACCTGTATGTACATTGCCACTGACTGTATCTGTATGTACATTGCCACTGACTGTATCTGTGTGTACATTGCCACTGACTGTACCTGTATGTACATTGCCACTGACTGTATCTGTATGTACATTGCCACTGACTGTATCTGTATGTACATTGCCACTCATTGTATATGTATGCACATTGCCACTCACTGTATATGTATGTACATTGCCACTCACTGTATCTGTATGTACATTGTCACTCACTGTGCCTGTATGTACATTGCAAGTCACTGTATCTGTATGTACATTGTCACTGACTGTATCTGAATGAAAATTGCCACTCACTGTATCTGTTTGTACATTTCCACTCACTGTATCTGTATGTACATTGCCACTCACTGTATCTGTATGTATCAATGCCCCGAAAGCCATAACAACGACATCATAAAGTTTATGCATATAGGCCTTTAATTTAAGAAATTACTAATCGATCAAACAGTTGAAGAAAGTGATTCGTCTGAATAATATAATTTGGCATCCCCTTGCTATCAACATATACTTATATGTTATATGTGATAGGCTTAATTTTATATTTGTCTTTTACGCTCTTTCTTGATGTCCTATACCGAAAGAAAAATATTTAGAATCAATGGTAGGTTTTGTTTTTAGTGCATGTCATCGGAAGTTACACCAACTTCCGGTGTTTGAAGAATTCTCCTCATTTTGGAATCTGAAAAATGTGTCAAGAAGAATACAGTTAGTTTTCACATGTTGTATCAATAGATACAATAACCACATAGAAGATCTTTGTTAAAGATCCATCTTTAATATGCCCTTTTTCATGCCCGGTGAGTACTTCGGACGACTACAGCACGGAATCACGACCATAAAAAGATAATAGCATTATTTTAATGCCTATCAAGCTCCGTGAGCCATCCCTTAATTTGCCCTCATGTGCAATGTTATGATTTTTGGATTAAAGGACTCTGTGTGCCACTAAATACTGAGAACGTTAAAGGGATATGTTCACTAACCGTTCGACTAAAAACGGTCTCAGGACCTGGATTTCTTTTTGCTAATCTAATCTGTAATAATGTTCCAAACTCTCCCTTGAAATTTAAGTCTTCAAATCCCTAAGTATCCACAATATATAAGCATTCGAAAGTCAAAAATACGACTCGTCGTTTAGTAAGACTATGCCTTATATAGAAACACATACACAGAAAATGAAAGATAATATGGGTTAATTGGAGGGATTGGACGATATTGGGGCCGTTCCAGTAATTCTGAAGGCTATTTACTTATATTCAAGGCCCAAAACTATCCTCGAAAATGCTGAACATTACCCTTTAAAGAAATCGAGAAGGGAACGCTAATGCAACAGTTCTTCATTGTTCAAAAATTTAAAAAAAAAAAGACCAATATCTTCCGTTCAATTCAATTTCTTTAACACGCAGATTTCAGTTGACATTTCAAGTTGTTTTTATTGAAACTGTTTCTTATTCTAGTGATAATTTGTTATGTTTCTATATCCGCTCTTTCAAACATCTTGAGATCTTCGTCCCATCTAAACAATACTTATATATAAACCTTACAAATGTTAATATATATTCATATGATTATAATATAAACAATGGGTAAACTATTTCTTGCAGCCTCGCACTGAAACAAGGGAAGAGGCTATTTTTTTTATTTTGACACTATCAAATAAACACTTATTTAAATATTGTCAGAACATTGGCATTATATAAACCAGTCAGTTTTTATTATGGTAAGTATTGTGTAAACATGAACGAACATTTTGTACCTGACGAACGAAACCTGTCTTGCTTCTCAAGACAAAGGATAATGCCAAAGTTATTTTTAATCTATTGTTTTTTTACGATCTCGCTCATTCACATTTTCTACAATTTTCCCGTGACTCGATGTCAGACTTGGCAAGACATGTTATTGATGGACCAACAGGAAATGTCTACAAAACTGAAAACACTACTTGGCTTCGGATGAAAAATTTGACGCCAAAAGGAAATTTGCTGATAAAGTGGTTTTAATCGATCAGCACGGAAAACATTCATAAAGTCATCATAAAGTCGTGATAGGAGAAAATAGCATTACATTTCCGGGACGGTTTTCTCTAACCGGAAGTGGTAATGTCTGACAAACGAAAAGCGGGCGCCATTTTAAAGGTTTGTTAAGCTAACAACTATTATTGCTCATACAATATTGAAGCTAATGTGTTGGTATCAAATTTCTTCAAATGGAATTGGAAGTCCGTAAATTCACTCGAAATGAAAACTCCATTATGGCTTTGACGGTCCAAATATAAGCGATGGCTAAAATGATTTGTAGCCAATTTAGTATTTGAAATCCAAAGATAAAACAACCGAAAAACTTCTTGAAAATACTAAAAACTGGTACTTTATATAAGCAGGATTCACTTTGATTTGTCGGTTTGGGGAATCGTTTTTTAACATGTCTGATGAATTATAATTTAAATTGAAATAATCGAGCATTCAGAAGGTTTGTCACAGACGAAAAAAAAAACAAAAATGTTGGAATTTCTTGTTATTGCATTCAATTTTTATTATGTGTGTTGGATTACTCATGATAATACCAACTTTTTATCCCAAATTTTACTTTATGTGCTCATGAGTACCGATTTAAATATTTTTGGCCCAACAGGATAGTTTAAGAGTGTGAATGTGTATTGACAATTACATCATATTAGGATGGTCAAATTTCCGTAACAATTTGTAGAAGCCAGTCAAGGTAAACATGTTATCATCCGATCTAAATAACATTAACATTACACCTTAAAAGCTCTTCTTTCACTTTTAAAACTTGGACATTTCTTTCAATATTGACTTGAATTTGTACTCATAATATTGTTTGTACTCTTACTAAACTAGCTAACTGTTAATGATCTTGGGGAAATATTGATGTACTTACGGCCGGTGGTTGTACTCGGGTAGGGGGTAAAGCAATAATGTCCTGGGGTGTTTGTTTAGCCTTTCTAATGTAAACTCTGGGTCTGGATGAGCCTATTTAGTATTATGTTTATACTGATAAATAGGAGGGTGGACAGTGTCAGGGTTATAGTATAATTTCGAAAGGTTTTCAAAACCATTTTTTTGTAAATTTCACAGCCGTACGGAATCACCGATTTGACGGGTACTCATAAAACATATTCCGTTCCCAATAAAATTGCTTGTTGATAAAGGGTTTTTTGGATTAATTATACAAATTGTGTTCCCAATAAAAAGTCTGTGGACAATTCGTATTATTTACGACATGTTTGACCAAAGCTTAACTGTATCCGAAAAGCGGTGCCATAGCACTATATGATCCTTAGGCATGTGGATTCTCGGTTTTTATTTAAATCCTTCACTATCGCAATATCTGTTAAAATATCAAAAGGCTTTTTACGATTGTGAACTTGTTAGAATTGACATCTGATAGAAAATTGTGCAAATCGATGCTATAAGTCTTCCAATTATACGCATAGGATTTAAAACACCTCTTTTCTATGTCATTAAATGAAAATTGATGCCACGTATTTTATTAATATCAAAGTTAACTATATTATTCAAATGGATATAGTAGGGGAGATAACCGGAACTTGATTTATTCTGGATGAATACAGTAGTATCCAATGAACTATCGACGTAAGTATTGTCCGATTTGACAGTCAAAACATGTACCATTTATTTGAATAGACTAATGGCCCGGTCACACCGCCCGAACTTTGTTGGAGCGTTCCTTGAACGGTAGGGAGAGGGGGCCGAATTTGGACAACGCTCGTCACCGCGCATAAAATGGGGAAAAAAACGAAAACACGGGCGTTGCCTTAGCGGTGCACCACTGAAGCCGGCGTTGCTTTAGCGTTGGTTTAACGGTAGCGAGCTGTAACGAGCGTTGGTGTAGCGGCGTTCTGTGCATGCTGGCGTTGGCTCGGCGGAGGTTTAAAGCTGGTTTAGCGGCATACCGCTTTTGACTACTGAGCTGAACGGATCGTATTTATGACCAAATTCTGGTCCGACACCTTCCAGCAACCGCTCCACCAAAGTTAGTGCAACGTTTAATCACCGCCCGGGCAAAGCTGGCGAAGCAGCGGTGGTCTAGCGCTCAAGATTGGCGTTGGCCTAGCGGAACCAAGCGTCCTCGAACTTGCGTCTAGCGGTGCCAAACTTTGATTGGGCGATGTTGGACCGGTGGTGAACTTTGTCGGAGCGGACAGTTGCCCGCTCCTCACCGCTCGCAATATTTTGTGCAGCTTAAAACTTTCGGAGCGGTAGGAGGGACCATCAGCGGTGGCCGAGCGTATACGATGTTGCCTTAACGGGGGCCAACTTCTGTTAAACGGTCGTGAACGGTAACGAGCGGTGAGACCGAGCCTTTAAGTACTGTACATACTGACAACATTTTCGATGCCGAAATGCCATTTTGTCGTTAGTGTAAACAGGTTCAGAAACACTCAGCAACCAGTTGTTTAACATGTTGTCGAAAATGTTGTCAGTGTGTATAGTATTAATGTTAATAACCTCCTAAGAGGTAAGGGCCGCATCAGTACAGTGCTAATATTGGAGTTGAGGTCTGGCTATTTTTACAACCATCAGTTATCTTCAAAGAATACTACCTCCTAGAATGAACATAAATTCTACTTTCTGAAACTTGATCAATAAGTGTTTATATTCATCTGGTGTCATAAACATACAACATATAATCTGATAGAACTTCACAAACTACATTTTTAATGCGTTTTTCAAACATAACTGGTAATTTTTACGAAAGAAATAACATATCAAAAGTTTCTTGTTGACACCATTGACTTATATTGAACAAGTTTGAGAACTATTTTAACTCATTTCAAAACTCATTTTATGTTCCAAAGAGAACTTTATTTAAATCTAGACAGAACATAGTTCAATTAGTTTAATCAACTTGTATAGTTTAACTAAGAAATCTGTTTTTTAACATCATCAGTACAGCCATTGAAACAATGATAGTAATATTGGACTGTGATATTATTGCAGCTCCATCTTCTGCACTCTCAGCACTCTCAGCACTTTCGACTGACATTACTGTACCACAATATACCAAACTGATCATAGCCATTAAAGCAATCAAAACTGGTGAGAAACTGTTCATCTGTAATAGAAACAACATGGCATTACATGATAATATCTTACACAGATATAGTTGGAATGGTTCCAGCGATCAAGACTCACGAATTTTTATTCCGATAAATCAATGAATAATATTTTAAGCAAATCTGGATTGATTCATGAATTATATTATATATTTTATGTTTTCTCAATCCCAGGAGTATCATAATGTTTTGTTTGGTTGTCATTTTATTCTTAAACAATAGAAAGTAACTTTCTAATTTTGATTTACTTTACAATAACCTTTTGTATACAACATTATTTCAAATAAATTTATGTTTCCACTGCAAAACAAATTCAGATTACATTCTTTAAGAGAAATGTTAAGTCTTACCTTTGAAGTTGATTCCTAAAATAATAAACAAGTGAAAAGATAATTAAATCAAGTCAGTTGAGATGAGGAAGCCAATTGAAGTAATACTGACAAATTCAGGGAGTTTATATACATGATCATTGTTTTATCATTAGTTCAGATCATTGACGATCAGATTATAAATTATCTATAAAGTTCAACTGTAGTATCTGGAAGTTTTAACATTGACCGGGGCATTACCATTGTTTTCCCTTAAAGGGCCATTCTGTTTTTTTGAAAAAAGTTTCTAATATAAAAAAAATCGCAAATGCTACCTGAGAATATTTTTAAGGTATGCTTATTGTATCTCTATATCTTCTTGATCAAACTGAATTCGGTTTTAAAGGGTTAATTTCAAACAGGGAGTACTTATTGTTAATTGACCTAGTTTTGGTGTTTGCCCTTTGTTTTTAAAAAAATTAGCATGTTTTTAGCGCTTAAAAATTAACGGCTGGATTTTTTCAGTTTAAACTTTCAGATACATTAAAGGGCACATAGTTACAGATATTGGGGTATAGTTTTCACAAATTTGTGCCAAAATCTTTTAACCTAAATAAAATTCAGACTGTCCCTTTAAAGGGACAGTCTGAATTTTTTCAAGGTCAAAAAAAATTTTGGCACAAATTTGTGAAAACTATTTACCCTAATTTAGAGACATGAAAACAAATAAAACAAATTTTTAAACGCTAAAAATATTTAAAAATCTTACGTAAGGTTTTTAAGTTCGTTATGCATTTTAAACGCTGTTAAAAAACTACTGAACAGTTTGAGTAAAATAAACGCCTAATTGTAGAGAAATGTATCTTCTATGTATTCCAAAAGTTTCAGCTAGAAATATTGAGCAATTATTGAGACAAACACTAAAACTACGTCAAACTGCTTAATTAACAATAAGTACTCCCTGTTTTTAATTTACCCTTCAAAACCAAATTCAGTTTGTTCAAGAAGATACAGAGATACAATAAGCATACTTTAGAATTACTTTCAGGAAACATTTGCGACGTTTTTGTTTTGAACATTTTTTCGAAAAAGCATAATAGCCCTTTAAATTATTCTGTGTTTTTCACAAACTGTAAAAGACATTAATGGTGAGTAGGGGGTGAGGAGGGGGGGGGGGATCTAGCTAGACCTATTAGAGTAAAAATAATGATGATAAACTCAGATACATAGATAAAAAAAGACACAAGGAATTAAACACGTTAAATTCCGCCATAAATTAGGCAATTAGTAAAATGCTTTTTAGAGTATTGAACATAAACCGCAAATAAACAATGATTACATCCATGCATTAATATTATGAAATAGCGTTTCACTGAATTATAGGGGATTCAAGAAATTTCAGCAACCAGCATTTAGGGTCCTAAATAATAGACAGTTTAAAGTTGGGTCAAAGTTGGTCTAGACTTATTTCTGCCTAATTGCTGTTTAATCAATGATGTGTTCGATAAAGTTGGTATGATGAACTAAATCTAGTGATAACCTGAACTTTGAAGATCCTATGAATAGATAACTAGTATATAAACATTGAGAATTGTTTCAGATCAATACACAACAACAATTGTTTTATTTCACTATACTTTCTAAGTTTTCTCTACTTTACAGACAAGGTAAGATATTCAGGTTCGAAATGAATTAAACTTAACTCATTTCTTATACATTCAAACATTAAAGGGGACCAGTCTTCATTTTTATTGGTTGATTTGGGTCTTGAATATACTTAAGTATCCTTCAGAAGGTCTAGAAATGTACGAAAATTGCATATTTCCTTCAAATATATCTTAAATTAGACATTTCTCCTTCTATTTCTATAGATGACTTTTCTATATATTGCATAGTATCGCTAATGTGTAGTAGGGCATTATAACTTTCAAATGCTAATAATTATGGATGCACATGGATTTGAAGACTCAAATTTCAATGGTGAGTTGTGATAACCAGTACTAAATTGCTGAGCTAAAAAAGTCCCCGTTTCTGAGACTTGGAAAAATCGACCCACGAAGATGAAGCCTGTGCCCCTTTAAATCGACTATATCTATGTAAGATATTATCATGTAATGCCATGTTGTTTCTATTACAGATGAACACTTTCTCACCAGTTTTGATTGCTTTAATGGCTATGATCAGTTTGGTATCTTGTGGTACAGTAATGTCAGTCGAAAGTGCTGAGAGTGCAGAAGATGGAGCTGCAATAATATCACAGTCCAATATTACTATCATTGTTTCAATGGCTGTACTGATGATGTTAAAAAACAGATTTCTTAGTTAAACTATACAAGTTGATTGAACTAATTGTACCTGATACTATTTTCTGTGTAAATTTAAATAAAATTCTCTTTTGAACATAACATTGTTTTTATACGCCCACATGAATATGTGCTCGTATATTGTCGTCGCTCCTGTCCGTCGGTCCATCCGTCAACATTTCTTGTTTACACTATAGAGACTACAGAAGTCTCCAATTTGACGTATTTTTGATGAACATTTCTATACGCCTACATGAAATGTGGAGTGTATATTGTCGTCACCCATGTCCGTCGGTCCGTCCACAATTGCTCGTAAACACACACTTGACGGATTTTGACGAAACTTACTGGTAATGTTTATTACCGCCCAAGGATGAACCCTATTGAAAATCAGCAAAATCTAAAAATATTTACTATGAATTATTGCCCTTGTTTCTAAAAACGCGTTCGATTTTTGGCTAGTAAACACTCTACAGGTCACAATTCTTGACGGATTTTGACGAAACTTACTGATAATGTGTATTACCGCCCAAGGATGAATCCTATTGAAAATCAGCAAAATCGAAAATTATTTACTATGAATTATTGCCTTTGTTCTTAAAAACGCGTTCAATTTTTGACTCGTAAACACTCTACAGGTCACAATTCTTGACAGATTTTGTTGAAACTTTCTGGTAATGTTTATTACTACCCAAGGATGAAACTTATTGAAAAACGGCAAAATCGAAAAATATTTACTATGAATTATTGCCCTTGTTCTCGAAAACATGTTCAATTTTTAGCCCTTAAAGGAATATTACCTCTTAGAATGAACCTAAAATTCTAATTTCGCCAAAACTTGGTAAATAACAGTATACAGTATATCCATCATTGGACTTACCTTGCGTCATAAATATACATCAGAATCCCTCTAGAATCCGTTAAATCCAGACACTTATTTTTCCAAATTGAACGGATTCATCGCTTGCTCACTTGGTTTTTTGAATTCTGTATATAGTTTTATGGTTGCTTTTTCAAAGTGTATTTAACCAATGGTCACTATAAAACACAAATATTAGCCGTAGGACAAGTGTATTCTAAGAGGTAATATTCTTTTAAACACTATAGGAGGCACAATACTGGACAGATTTTGAAGAAACTTGATGTGAATGTTCTAAATCACTTTTCTTGTAACTGTCAAATATACTTGTTTAAAGTCAAAGCTGCCAGTGGGCGTATATTACCTTGCAAGCTATCTTTGTAGTTATTGCACTTGACTTTGATAAAACGCGTTAAAAATTGATCGGTAACACAATAGAAGCTACAGTTTTCATCTGATTTTATTGAAAGTGATACTTTAGATTGACAAGATCTCGGTCATTCGTATCTGACGCATTTTCGATGAACGGTTTTTGAGTTATTACCCTTGACTCTGATAAAATGCGTCATAAATTGATTATTAACACAATAGAAGCTAAAGTTTTCATCCGATTTTATTGAAACTTGGTGTGATCCTTAACAATGATTACATCTCGGTCAGTTTGAATTTGACGTTTCGATGAACTGGATTTGATTTCGGGTAAGGGAGGGTTTGAATCTCCCAAATGTACAGGTTTAGGATGGAACAAATACTTTATTGAGAAAATGGGATGAAGGGTCTGGATTCGGGCTTTTCTTCTGTTCTGATCTGAAAGTAGAAAAAATAAGAATTTGCGGGCCAGTGGTATAGTATCTGCTAATTAATGATTGGTTTAGTTTGCTATGAACCAGATTGTCATTAAAGTTCTGATTTTTGGAGTAGGCAAATATCATTTTCTGCTTATAAACATGAAGAAATTTCTCTTGAAGACTAAAAAACAAAGGGTGCTATGCCTGCATAATATAAGGTCTTGCTGTATTCAATGTCTCAATCCAGTAGGCTTCCCTAGATTGTCGGAATTTGGTGGTTTCATCTTCCGGTAAATCAATTTCTATACGTTCAATTGGGGGTGAGATCGTTTATTGAATGGTCGTCGAGGTTTAAATGAATTGAAACGAGCTTGTCTTTCTCTAATTTCATATCTGATTTTATATCTGATTTTATATCTGATCTATGAGCATTGAAACGAGTGCGTAAATTATTCTTAGTTTCTCCTACATATTGTTTGGGTCATTTCTTACATGAAATTAAATAAATTACATTTGAGCTTTCACATGATAAAGGCTCTTGGATTGGATACCTTTTATTAGTAAAGCTGCTCAGAACATAATGTGTTTCAGATAAAAAGGGACATGTTTTGCATCTACGTGACAAACATGAAGCACTCTTTGCACCTGGTGGAACTTCGGCATATAGTCTAGTCTTCGCTGCTATTTGCGCTAAAGTGGAGTTTTTTATGGTTCGTAAAAATCGTTTTCAGTATCCACGCTCTTTTGATGGTATCCTTCATAATATAAATATTACATCATATTATAGAATATCCAATTAAAGAATGATTATTGTAACTGGTATGTAATTTTTTTGCAATATATATTATCATTATCTAAATCCTTGATTGTGTGATAACTACAGTGTCCACTGGAAGACATCTTGCTTATTGATATGTAGTTACCACCTCTATATGAGTGAATACATGTTTTTATATATCATACTGATTTGTTTTAAGAATCTGTCCATTATTCTACTTTCTGAAACTTGATCAATAAGTGTTTATATTCATCTGGTGTCATAAACATACAACATATAATCTGATAGAACTTCACAAACTACATTTTTAATGCGTTTTTCCAAAATAACTGGTAATTTTTAGGAAAGAAATAACATAGTTTCGTGTTGTTTGTAAACTGTTGACACCATTGACTTATATTGAACAAGTTTTAGAACTTTATTAACTCATCTAAAAACTCATTTTACGTTCCAAAGAGAACTTTATTTAAATCTAGACAGAACATAGTATCAGGTTCAATTAGTTCAATCAACTTGTATAGTTTAACTAAGAAATCTGTTTTTTAACATCATCAGTACAGCCATTGAAACAATGATAGTAATATTGGACTGTGATATTATTGCAGCTCCATCTTCTGCACTCTCAGCACTTTCGACTGACATTACTGTACCACAATATACCAAACTGATCATAGCCATTAAAGCAATCAAAACTGGTGAGAAACTGTTCATCTGTAATAGAAACAACATGGCATTACATGATAATATCTTACACAGATATAGTTGGAATGGTTCCAGCGATCAAGACTCACGAATTTTTATTCCGATAAATCAATGAATAATATTTTAAGCAAATCTGGATTGATTCATGAATTATATTATATATTTTATGTTTTCTCAATCCCAGGAGTATCATAATGTTTTGTTTGGTTGTCATTTTATTCTTAAACAATAGAAAGTAACTTTCTAATTTTGATTTACTTTACAATAACCTTTTATATACAACATTATTTCAAATAAATTTATGTTTCCACTGCAAAACAAATTCAGATTACATTATTTAAGAGAAATGTTAAGTTTTACCTTTGAAGTTGATTCCTAAAAGAATAAACAAGTGAAAAGATAATTAAATCAAGTCAGTTGAGATGAGGAAGCCAATTGAAGTAATACTGACTTACTACAAATTCAGGGAGTTTATATACATGATCATTGTTTTATCATTAGTCCAGATAATTGATAATCAGATTATAAATTATCTATAAAGTTCAACTGTAGTATCTGGAAGTTTTAACATTGACCGGGGCATTACCATTGTTTTCCCTTAAAGTGACAGTCTGAATTTCAAAAAGAAATTAAAAAAAATTTTGGCACAAATTTGTGAAAACTAATCACCCTAATTTAGAGACATGAAAACAATTAAAACAAATTTTTAAACGCTAAAAACATGCAAAAATATTTAAAAATCTTACGTAAGGTTTTTTAGTTCGTTATGCATTTTAAACGTCGTTTAAAAAACTACTGAACAGTTTGAGTAAAATAAATGCCTAATTGTAGAGAAATGTATCTTCTATGTATTCCAAAAGTTTCAGCTAGAAATATTGGGCAATTATTGAGATAAACACTAAAACTACGTCAAACTGCTTAATTAACAATAAGTACTCTCTGTTTTTAATTTACCCTTCAAAACAAATTCAGTTTGTTCAAGAAGATACAGAGATACAATAAGCATACTTTAGAATTACTTTCAGGTAACATTTGCGACGTTTTTTCGAAAAAGCATAATGGCCCCTTAAATTATTCTGTGTTTTTCACAAACTGTAAAAGACATTAATGGTGAGGAGGGGGTGAGGAGGGGGGGGGGGGGGTCTAGCTAGACCTATTAGAGTAATAATAATTATGATAAACTCAGATACATAGATAAAAAAAGACACACGGAATTAAACACGTTAAATTCCGCCATAAATTAGGCAATTAGTAAAATGCTTCTTAGAGTATTGAACATAAATCGCAAATAAACAATGATTACATCCATGCATTAATATTATGAAATAACGTTTCACTGAATTATAGGGGATTCAAGAAATTTCAGCAACCAGCATTTAGGGTCCTAAATAATAGACAGTTTAAAGTTGGGTCAAAGTTGGTCTAGCCTCATTTCTGCCTAATTGCTGTTTAATCAATGATGTGTTCGATAAAGTTGGTATGATGAACTAAATCTAGTGATAACCTGAACTTTGAAGATCCTATGAATAGATAACTAGTATATAAACATTGAGAATTGTTTCAGATCAATACACAACAACAATTGTTTTATTTCACTATACTTTCTAAGTTTTCTCTACTTTACAGACAAGGTAAGACAACATATTCAGGTTCGAAATGAATTAAACTTAACTCATTTCTTAATGTAGAAGAGGTCATATTCTCAATTTAAGAAAGTGTTTTACATTCAAACATTAAGTCGACTATATCTGTGTAAGATATTATCATGTAATGCCATGTTGTTTCTATTACAGATGAACAGTTTCTCACCAGTTTTGATTGCTTTAATGGCTATGATCAGTTTGGTATATTGTGGTACAGTAGTGTCAGTCGAAAGTGCTGAGAGTGCAGAAGATGGAGCTGCAATAATATCACAGTCCAATATTACTATCATTGTTTCAATGGCTGTACTGATGATGTTAAAAAACAGATTTCTTAGTTAAACTATACACGTTGATTGAACTAATTGTACCTGATACTATTTTCTGTGTAAATTTAAATAAAATTCTCTTTTGAACATAACATAGTTTTTATACGCCCACGTGCTCGTATATTATTGTCGTCGCTCCTGTCCGTCGGTCCATCCGTCAACATTTCTTGTTTACACTATAGAGACTACAGAAGTCTCGAATTTGACGTATTTTTGATGAACATTTCTATACGCTGACATGGTCAGTCGGTCCGTCCACAATTGCTCGTAAACACACACTAATTGACGGATTTTGACGAAACTTACCGGTAATGTTTACCTCCCAAGGATGAACCCTATTGAAAATCAGCAAAATCGAAAAATATTTACTATGAATTATTGCCCTTCTTAAAAACGCGTTCGATTTTTGGCTAGTAAACACTCTACAGTCACAATTCTTGACGGGTTTTGACGAAACTTACTGGTAATGTGTATTACCGCCCAAGGATGAACCCTATTGAAAATCAGCAAAATCGAAAATTATTTACTATGAATTATTGCCTTTGTTCTTAAAAACGCGTTCAACTTTTGACTCGTAAACATTCTACAGGTCACAATTCTTGACGGGTTTTGTTGAAACTTGCTGGTAAGGTTTATTACTACCCAAGGATGAACCTTATTGAAAAACGACAAAATCGAAAAATATTTACTATGAATTATTGCCCTTGTTCTTAAAAACGCGTTCGATTTTTGACTTGTAAAAATTCTACAGTTCACAATTCTTGACGGGTTTTGATGAAACTTGCTGGTAAGGTTTATTACTACCCAAGGATGAACCTTATTGAAAAACAACAAAATCGAAAAAATATTAACTATGAATTATTGCCCTTGTTCTTAAAAACGTGTTTGATTTTTGGCTCGTAAACACTATACAGGTCGCAATTCTTAATGGATCTTGAGAAAACTTACTGATAATGTTTATTATCACCCAAGTATGAACCCTATTGAAAACCAGCAAAATCGAAAAGTATTTACTATGAATTATTGCCCTTGTTCTTGAAAACACGTTCGATTTTTGGCTCGTAAACACTCTACTGGTCACATTCCTTAACGTACTTTGATGAAACTTACTGATAATGTTTATTACCACCCAAGGATGAACCCTATTGAAAATCAGCAAAATCGAAAAATATTTACTATGAATTATTGCCTTTGTTCTTAAAAACGCGTTCAATTTTTGACTCGTAAACACTCTATACAGGTCTCAATTCTTGACAGATTTTGTTCAAACTTGCTGGTAATGTTTATTACTACCCAAGGATGAACCTTATTGAAAAACGACAAAATCGAAAAATATTTACTATGAATTATTGCCCTTGTTCTTAAAAACGCGTTCGATTTTTTACTTGTAAACACTCTACAGTTCACAATTCTTGACGGATTTTGATGAAACTTACTGGTAATGTTTATTACCTTTCAAGGATGAACCTTATTGAAAAACAGCAAAATCAAAAAAATATTAACTATGAATTATTGCCCTTGTTCTTAAAAACGTGTTTGATTTTCGGCTCGTAAACACTATACAGGTCGCAATTCTTAATGGATCTTGAGAAAACTTACTGATAATGTTTATTATCACCCAAGTATGAACCCTATTGAAAACCAGCAAAATCGAAAAGTATTTACTATGAATTATTGCCCTTGTTCTTGAAAACACGTTCGATTTTTGGCTCGTAAACACTCTACTGGTCACATTTCTTAACGGATGTTGATGAAACTTACTGATAATGTTTATTACCACCCAAGGATGAATCCTATTGAAAATCAGCAAAATCGAAAAATATTTACTATGAATTATTGCCCTTGTTCTTGAAAACATGTTCAATTTTTAGCCCTTAAAGGAATATTACCTCTTAGAATGAACCTAAAGTTCTAATTTCGCCAAAACTTGGTAAATAACAGTATATATCCATCACTGGACTCTAAGAGGTAATATTATTTTAAACACTATAGGAGGCACAATACTGGACAGATTTTGAAGAAACTTGATGTGAATGTTCTAAATCACCTTTCTTGTAACTGTCAAATATACTTGTTTAAAGTCAAAGCTGCCAGTGTGCGTATATTACCTTGCCTGGCAAGCTATCTTTTTATTCATCTAATTTTATTGAAATTGCTACTTTAGATTGATAAGATCTCGGTCATTCGTATCTGACGCATTTTCGATGAACGGTTTTTGAGTTATTACCCTTGACTCTGATAAAATGCGTCATAAATTGATTATTAACACAATAGAAGCTACAGTTTTCACCCGATTTTATTGAAACTTGGTGTGATCCTTAACAATGATTACATCTCGGTCAGTTTGAATTTGACGTAGTTTCGATGAACTGGATTTGATTTCGGGGAAGGGAGGGTTTGAATCTCCCAAATGTACAGGTTTAGGATGGAACAAATACTTTATTGAGAAAATGGGATGAAGGGTCTGGATTGAGGCTTTTCTTCTGTTCTGATCTGAAAGTAGAAAAAATAAGAACTCGCGGGTATAGTATCTGCTAATTAATGATTGGTTTAGTTTGCTATGAACCAGATTGTCATTAAAGTTCTGATTTTTTGAGTAGGCAAATATCATTTTCTGCTTATAAACATGAGGAAATTTCTCTTGAAGACTAAAAAAACAAAGGATGCTATGCCTGCATAATATAAGGTCTTGCTGTATTCAATGTCTCAATCCAGTAGGCTTCTCTAGATTGTCGGAATTTGGTGGTTTCATCTTCCGGTAAATCAATTGCTATACGTTCAATTGGGGTTAGGGTGAGATCGTTTATTGAATGGTCATCGAGGTTTAAATGAATTGAAACGAGCTTGTCTTTCTCTAATTTTATATCTGATTTTATATCTGATCTATGAGCATTGAAACGAGTGCGTAAATTATTCTTAGTTTCTCCTACATATTGTTTGGGTCATTTCTTACACGAAATTAAATAAATTACATTTGAGCTTTCACATGATAAAGGCTCCTGGATGGGATACCTTTTATTAGTAATAATAAAAATCCGTTAATCAAAAATCTCGTCCAGAGCATGACAAAATCGAGTGCAATAATTATATAGTAGTGGATTTCCCATACGAGAAGTACCATCAGGTGTTTCGAAAAGAGTAAGCATGGTCTGTTTCGCGCGCGACACCCGCCACTACTATAAAGGTCAAAATCATGAGGTGCAACGAGATCAATTCATGCCTGACTAAACAAACCTGCCAAAATGCAAGTAACAGATTTGTCGTATTTGACAAGGAGTTCTCCGCAACGACCATAAAATTTTCTTAAAGAAATTCTAAGTTTGAGTGTCAAGTAACCCTGTTTCAGTAATTTCACGGTTAATATTCGACCCCTTGCAAGAAAGTCCTTATAAAGAGAATAAGCTCTAGCATAGCGGATCAGTAAAGCTGCTCAGAAAATAATGTGTTTCAGATAAAAAGGGACATGTTTTGCATCTACGTGACAAACATGAAGCACTCCTTAAACCTGGTGGAACTTCGGCATATAGTCTAGTCTTCGCTGCTATTTGCGCTAGAGAGGAGTTTTTTTTATGTTTCGTAAAAATCGTTTTGAGTATCCACGCTCTTTTGATGGTATCCTTCATAATATAAATATTACATCATATTACAGAATATCCAATTAAAGAATGATTATTGTAACTGGTATGTAATTTGTTTGCAATATATATTATTCAAATCACGTAGAATATTATCATTATCTAAATCCTTGATTGTGTGATAACTACAGTGTTCACTGGAAGACATCTTGCTTATTGATATGTGGCTACCACCTCTATATGAGTGAATACATGTTTTTATATATCATACTGATTTGTTTTAAGAATCTGTCCATTATTCTTCTTTCTGAAACTTGATCAATAAGTGTTTATATTCATCTGGTGTCATAAACATACAACATATAATCTGATAGAACTTCACAAACTACATTTTTAATGCGTTTTTCAAAAATAATTTTTACGAAAGAAATAACATAGTTTCGTGTTGTTTGTAAACTGTTGACACCATTGACTTATATTGAACAAGTTTGAGAACTTTATTAACTCATTTAAAAACTCATTTTATGTTCCAAAGAGAACTTTATTTGAATCTAGACAGAACATAGTATCAGATACAATTAGTTCAATCAACTTGTATAGTTTAACTAAGAAATCTGTTTTTTAACATCATCAGTACAGCCATTGAAACAATGATAGTAATATTGGACTGTGATATTATTGCAGCTCCATCTTCAGCACTCTCAGCACTTTCGACTGACATTACTGTACCACAATATACCAAACTGATCATAGCCATTAAAGCAATCAAAACTGGTGAGAAACTGTTCATCTGTAATAGAAACAACATGGCATTACATGATAATATCTTACACAGATATAGTCGACTTAATGTTTGAATGTAAAACACTTTCTTAAATTGAGAATATGACCTCTTCTACATTAAGAAATGAGTTAAGTTTAATTCATTTCGAACCTGAATATGTTGTCTTACCTTGTCTGTAAAGTAGAGAAAACTTAGAAAGTATAGTGAAATAAAACAATTGATGTTGTGTATTGATCTGAAACAATTCTCAATGTTTATATACTAGTTATCTATTCATAGGATCTTCAAAGTTCAGGTTATCACTAGATTTAGTTCATCACACCAACTTTATCGAACACATCATTGATTACACAGCAATTAGACAGAAATAAGTCTAGACGAACTTTGACCTATTTTTAAACTGTCTATTATTTAGGACCCTAAATGCTGGTTGCTGAAATTTCTTGAATCCCCTATAATTCAGTGAAACGCTATTGCATAATATTAATGCATGGATGTAATCATTGTTTATTTGCGGTTTATGTTCAATACTCTAAGAAGCATTTTACTAATTGCCTAATTTATGGCGGAATTTAACGTGTTTAATTCCTTGTGTCTTGTTTATCTATGTTTGTCCCCTTTGGCTGACTTTGTCACTTTGTGGTATTTGGCTTAAATCTGACCTGATGTAAAATAAAGAGATTATCATCATTATTATTACTCTAATAGGTCTAGCTAGACCCCCCCCCCCCCTCCTCACCCCCTCCTCATCATTAATGTCTTTTACAGTTTGAGAATAACACAGAATAATTTAAAGGGCCATTCTGCTTTTTTGAAAAAATGTTCATTAACAAAAATGTCCCAAATTTTACCTGAAAGTAATTCTAAAGTATGCTTATTGTATCTCTGTATCTTCTTGATCAAACTGAATTAAAAACAGGGAATATTTATTGTTAATTAAGCAGTTTGACCTAGTTTTAGTGTTTGTCTCAATAATTGCCTAATATTTCTAGCTGAAACTTTTGGAATACATAGAAGATACATTTCTCTACAATTAGGCGTTTATTTTACTCAAATCCGTTCAGGAATTTTTTAACAGCGTTTAAAATGCATAACGAACTTAAAAACCTTACGTAAGATCTTTAAATTTTAAATATTTTTGCATGTTTTAAGTGTCTGAAAATTTGTTTTAATTGTTTTCATGTCTCTAGATTATGGTAAATAGTTTTCACAAATTTGAGCCGAAAAATTTTTTGACATAGAAAAAATTCAGACTGTCCCTTTAAGGGGAAAAATGGTAATTTGCCCCGGTCAATGTTAAAACTTCCAGATACTACAGTTGAACTTTATAGATAATTTATAATCTGATCAGCAATGATCTAGACTAATGATAAAACAATGATCATGTATATAAACTCCCTGAATTTGTAGTAAGTCAGCATTACTTCAATTGGCTTCCGCATCTCAACTGACTTGATTTAAATCTTTTCACTTGTTTATTCTTTTAGGAATCAACTTCAAATGTAAGACTTAACATTTCTCTTATATAATGTAATCTGAATTTGTTTTGCAGTGGAAACATAAATTTATTTGAAATAATGTTGTATTCAAAAGGTTATTGTAAAGTAAATCAAAATTAGAAAGTTACTTTCTATTGTTAAAGAATAAAATGACAACCAAACAAAACATTATGATACTCCTGGGATTGAGAAAACATAAAATATATAATATAATTCATGAATCCAGATTTGCTTAAAATATTATTCATTGATTTATCGGAATAAAAATTCGTGAGTCTTGATCGCTGGAACCATTCCAACCATATCGGTGTAAGATATTATCATGTAATGCCATGTTGTTTCTATTACAGATGAACAGTTTCTCACCAGTTTTGATTGCTTTAATGGCTATGATCAGTTTGGTATATTGTGGTACAGTAGTGTCAGTCGAAAGTGCTGAGAGTGCAGAAGATGGAGCTGCAATAATATCACAGTCCAATATTACTATCATTGTTTCAATGGCTGTACTGATGATGTTAAAAAACAGATTTCTTAGTTAAACTATACAAGTTGATTGAACTAATTGTATCTGATACTATATTATGTCTAGATTCAAATAAAGTTCTCTTTGGAACGAACATAAAATGAGTATTTTCTCCTGATTAACATGCTTGTTTCAATTTCCGATTCATTAGCCCGTGGATATCAGCCCTCCTTTTGCAAAAACACTAACTCAATATTAGTTTTACAATTGAAATTAATGTTTATTCTACATGATTGTAAGATAGTCTGATCTCATTTCCACAAAAGAAGGTTCTGTAAAAGTGTTCAGGCATTTGTTGTTAATTTTTGGCTACAAGTGTTTTTAAGGTAATTTGGACCTACTAAATCCAAAAATTGCTGTTGCCATGCTGAAATATGACGTTTTGACCTTCAAATCAGGTAAAACAAAATGGCCGCCTAAAAATACCAAAATATAAAAATTTTATTGTCAGTTGACACAGAGAGTCTTGTAATATATGGATTTTATGGTAGTTTGACCCTAGGAATTCATTTCTGCCACTTTCAAATCCAGAATGGATTCATCTATTCTATGGGTAACCTCATTTACTGGGATAAACTTGGGTTTCTTATGCGTCCCAGCTTTCACCCAAAGTTGCTTGCACATTATGGTGGGCTATAAGCAGTAATAGCACGTTAGTATCACAGGTATTTACAACAATGGTATCTGTACATGCATTCATACACTGAAGAACCATCCTGGTATATCGGCCTCCTCATGACAACTCTCAAGTAGTTTTGTAAGTTACTCTGTGCCATGTTGGAAGTTCTTGTAATGCTGACACATTGATCACCCTGTCTATTATTTCTCTGTTCCTATTATCTTTTAACTTGTGTCTCTGGTTGGCATATTCTACTATTCGTTGAACTTCTTGTGTTCCACATTCAACAATTTTGTCTGATTGTCTTGAAAATAATAGCCATTGATAATGAATCAATCAACGGTCTTTCGAGGCTTGAAATGGAATCTATTTTTATGTACCAGGATAAAAAATACTAATAGATATAACGAACCCTACGCAAAACAAAATTTCTATTTCAACCTATACCACCAAAATATCAAGGACAATAATATTCAACATATTCATCTGGTTTATCACTACACATTATCAAATTTATTAACATATATATTAATATACATTACATAATTGTATTGCTTCATACTTTAAAGCGATACAACCTCTATGATAATAATAAACTCTTTATTTTACATGGGTCAGAATTAGGCCCAACACCACGAGTGATACGGTCCTGTCTCACACTCAGCCCATGGGGAAAAACATAGATACAATAAACAACATGTAGACAAAAAAAAAGAAAATAAAAGAATCGTGAGGGCAGTGCGCATCCGGTTTCGTCCATGGGTTAAAAATGGCGTTTTCAATCCATACTGCGAAATTTACAGAACATAAAAATCGGAATATAAATTGCCTATATTTATATTCGGGAGTGAAAAGTAGAATAACCAGTTCACGTTCGGTAGTGAAAGTCATCTGATTAAAAAGTAGTTGTTTTTATACATCATTGGAATTAGAATACTAGTAGTTAAAGAATATTTATTAATATTTTTCATATGCATTATCATACATATGAAAGAAATGAAATGAATGGAGTTTTACTTCCGACTTTTCTGCACCTATATGGGCTGACTGAGGACGAGCAAACGCCATGCAGTGTGCAATGAGGGAAATTTTGCCAGGACAGTGGCATATGTCTGCTCTTATTTTCGATTTCCAACTGTCGAGGGGTTTTTAACGTGCACAGCCAATAGAGCACGGGACCTTGGTTTATTGTCCCATCCGAACGACTAGGCACTTTTACCATGCCAGCCCATCCGACATGCATCATTGAGAGGGTGAAACCGGGTTGAAATATCCGCAGGCATCATCTCGACCCATGTCGGGATTGAACCCTGAACCTTCAGCTTTGTGAGCAAGCGTCTAACTCACTAGCGCCCTACATATGATAGAGCCATTTCTTGATATGTTTTATAAATGACATCAGAATACTGAGTGCTAACCTCCATACAAGTAAGTTTGCAGCGCAGTTCGTAAATTATCATTTTAACATAATCTTGGTAAAAATTCTATAATATTATTTTTTTAGAAAACATTTAAATGGTCAACGTTTTTAGACAGTCAATTTCAAAACTTGTTTTTTAATAAATGACAGAACCAGATTTTTAGAATGGATTTTCTTCTTTTGGCATTGGATCGTTATCTACTTCTTTTAGACTTTTTGTACATTTTTAGTACATAATTTAAAACGTTAAAAATACAAGTTACAATGTAAGAAAGTCATGTTAAGCATGAGAGTGCAATTGTCAGTTGAAGGGAGAGAACTGCATTTAAACATACAGACAACAAACATTTTTCAGTTGAAGGGAGAAAACTGCATTTAAACATTTTAAAAACATTGACCAGTGAGAAGCGTTAAAAGAAACAATATGGTAAATTCTAGATGTTGTTATACTGACCATGATTCGTAAGATGTGCTGAGGGAATGATACGTTATAATACAACAACGTAGACTCTCACATGTCAGATATAGTATCAAAGAATGATCCTATCGAGGTGTGTAACACATATTTGAAGATTTCAGGCTAAGAATACTTCCTGGTCATTTGAACTAATAGATTAAGAAATATGAGCCTTGAAAATTTCAGTCTTTTTGAATTTCAATTTAGACCTCTTTCTATTTCCGGACAAAGAATTTCAGTAATGACCGAAACTTTCAAGGCTCATATCTAGTGACCTTGACCTTTGATGACCCTTTGACCTGTACAAAAGTTATTGCCCTTAACGAGATCTATCAAATGATATATTCATATCAGATTTCTGATGTTAACTTCCGGTTTTATCGCCATTTGAAAATTGTAATTTTTAACTTTAAAGAGCTTTGTCACGTGACCTAATACACATACGTCACAAATTTTTAGACATATTTACTACGCTAAATCTGCTCTTTCAAATGATATATAACACAAAATATTTGAATCAAAATTGCGCTTTTTAAAACTTGCAAATTTTGTGCCAATTTTCATTGTAACTGAAATTTTCAAATATCTTCAAAACTCCGGAAGTTGAAGTTTACAAGCAAATGACGTCAAAACCGGAAGTGATATCAAAATTTTGAAAACATGGTTTTGTTCGCAATAACAATGTCTATATGCCTAGAAGTTTTCATAGCGATCGAAATAAAACTGTGGAAGTTGAAAAAAAAAGTTTCAAAATTCAGGGTCAAAAGTAAAAAATTATAAGTTTTTAAGTGGTTATCGTGTAGAAAAGACACAACGGAAATAAACAAAAAATTGCAAAACAATGCAAAAAAGGACAGAGTATGATTTAGAGTTCAAGTACAAGACCACAAGCTACTAGATAGAGGGTTTTCACTGTATACACAAGTACATGTAGAATGAACAAAATAATTAAGTTCTCCAACTTGATCAATCAGAGTATGTGTTACAAACAGAATGCAAAAAACCCATGAAATTATGTAAATGTCCATACAGCTAGGCTCAGACAATACTTACCCCTAGCCCTATCATTCATTTAACGCTATTTAATTCCTGTGTGATCTGCACATAAGAACTTCCGACATGGCACAGATTATCCTACTCATGGTTCACAAAACAGAGGATCCAATTGGGAATGTTGAGCATGTATGCGACCTTAATTGCTGCCCCAAACAAGAGATACTTTGACATACAACACGAAGAGAACACATTTTCAGACCTTAGTATGGCTTGAAGCAACGCAATGAAAGTAAAATGTTTCAACTGCCTCTACCATGGGGTGGGAACTGAATGATGGTCATATGCCACCACTCCTTTCATCTCTTCTACCTGTCCCTGCATCCTATATGGAACTGATCACGTGTGGATGTACCACAAAATGCAATTCAATTAGATGTAAAGAATCCAGGTTATCCTGCACTGGTTCCTGCAGGTGTGAAGCTGACTGTATGAAACTTTGAAGGACAAGTATTAAGAAGTTATAATTCGTGATACGATATGCACATTGCCAGTAAATGTATTACTTTGTTTATGTTATTTATTTATTTATTGTCATTTCAACAGTGTCCTTAACCTGGTATGCTAGTAAAGCATATACATAGCTGTATTTATTTATAATAAGTTGTTTTGGAAAAGAATAAAAAAATATATAAGATTGTAAATATGTACGATATAATGGCAGCCATTTTTTATTTGAAAGTGGCAGAGATGAATTCCTAGGGTCAAACTACCCTAAAATCCATATATTACAAGACTCTCTGTGTCAACTGACAAGGAAATTGTAATATTTTGGTATTTTTGGGCGGCCATTTTGTTTTTTTCCTGATTTGAAGGTCAAAATGTCATATTTCAGTCAGGCAACAGCAATTTTTGGATTCAGTAGGTCCAAATTACCCTAAAAACACTTGTTGCCAAAAATTAACAACAAATGCCTTTTACACTTTTACAGAACCTTCTTTTCTGGAAATGAGATCAGACTATCTTACAATCATGTAGAATAAACATTAAAATTCAATTGTTAGACTAATATTGAGTTAGTGTTTTTGCAAAAGGAGAACTGATATCCACGGGCTAATGAATTGGAAATCGGAACACGCATGTTAATCAGGAGAACAAACTCATCTTATGTTCGTTCCAAAGAGAACTTTATTTGAATCTAGACAGAACATAGTATCAGATACAATTAGTTCAATCAACTTGTATAGTTTAACTAAGAAATCTGTTTTTTAACATCATCAGTACAGCCATTGAAACAATGATAGTAATATTGGACTGTGATATTATTGCAGCTCCATCTTCTGTACTCTCAGCACTCTCAGCACTTTCGACTGACACTACTGTACCACAATATACCAAACTGATCATAGCCATTAAAGCAATCAAAACTGGTGAGAAACTGTTCATCTGTAATAGAAACAACATGGCATTACATGATAATATCTTACACCGATATAGTCGACTTAATGTTTGAATGTAAAACACTTTCTTAAATTGAGAATATGACCTCTTCTACATTAAGAAATGAGTTAAGTTTAATTCATTTCGAACCTGAACATGTTGTCTTACCTTGTCTGTAAAGTAGAGAAAACTTAGAAAGTATAGTGAAATAAAACAATTGATGTTGTGTATTGATCTGAAACAATTCTCAATGTTTATATACTAGTTATCTATTCATAGTATCTTCAAAGTTCAGATTATCACTAGATTTAGTTCATCACACCAACTTTATCGAACACATCATTGATTAAACAGCAATTAGGCAGAAATAAGGCTAGACCAACTTTGACCCAACTTTAAACTGTCTATTGGATGGAACAATAAACCAATAATTGTAGATATGATTTTTTATTCATTTTCTTCGGCAAGTATGTTTTATTACTAACGATATCCATCTAAATAAAGTGATTTTAACTTGAGAAATACGATTAAAGTGTTCTTAACTATTTTGATTTCCGAACGATGACTTATTTGACCGATAATGACGAGGTGTTGAACTTACTTTATTAATATTTTATAATCATAACGTTAATGATCCAACCTAAAGATTAACAATGATAATGTATATAAACTTCTAGTATTGTAGCAAGTCAGTATTACTTTACTTTACTTTGCTGTACATCTCTGCTTTACAGAAATCAAGGTAAAAGATACTTAAGTGTTTCAGTACACTAATAGAGCAGCAAAATTCGAGCAAGAAAGATACAATGGCAAACCTTTCACTTCACCTTGAATTTAATACGAAAACCACTCAAGAGCAACGTTTAGCTTTTGAACAAGTTACTGCAGACGGCTTTTTAGAAATGTTTTATGGTAACAGTTTCACATAGACGAATTTATTACGAATTTCATCCGAATTTTGGTAGTCGGAAGACTTTCGTAAGAGGTCGGGAAGTTCGTAAGACGAGGCAAAAATTCGGTAGAAGCTTCCGACACGTCCGAATTAAAAATTAGTCGGAAGCAAGTCGGCTATTGGTCGTCTGTTGATCTGAAGGACATTTTTGCGGTCGTAAGAACGTTTGTAAGCATAGTCTGAACAGTCGTAAGGGTGTTCGGCCTCTTGCGTCTTCTTTTACGAGGAACATTATCTTGAAGATGCTGTTGAACAGCCCAAAGATCATCGATGGCCTCGTTCAAATAGTCATCTAGCAGTAGGGTAGCCCCAACAAGTTGAAGTCGTCGGAATCTGTCGTCATCCATCATGGATATGGAGATCTGCAGTGTTGGACAACTTGCAGAAGAATGAAAAAGTCGGCTCCATATATATACGACCAGAACAAATTCGGATCAGTTGTAAGGACATTCGTATGTGTCGTAGGGGCATTCGTATATGTCGTTAGAGCATTCGGTAACAGTTGGATTTGTCGCTTCTAATTCGTCTCAACGGTAGTTGGAATTGTCGTTATGACATTCGTAAATGTCTGAACGGTGGTTGTTAGAGCCAAATTTTAGTCTGTTGTTGGTCGGCTGTTAGTTGGTTGTTGATCGTAAGCATTGTCGGAAGTGTCGGAAGAGGGACACTTTTGGCCCGATTTTGCTTCCGACACTCCGATACAGCCGACTTCTATCCTTACGAAGTTTCCAAAAGTTCGTCCATGTGAAACCGGGGCATTACTGAACGAAATGTATTATGTAGGGTCTTCACATTGTAAAATAACTGTGTCCATAATGAATAAGCTTATACAATATACATAGTATATTGATCCGAATTTATTTTTTATTCGGATATATCCTGCAAAACTAATTTTAAAAGAAGTCATTTTTATACGCCCACATGAAATGTGAAGCGTATATTGCCGTCACCCATGTCCGTCGGTCCGTCGGTCCGTCCACAATTGCTTGTTAACACTCTACAAGTCACAATTCTTTACGGATTTTGACGAAACTTATTGAACTTGTTTATTATCACCCAAGGATGAACCCTATTGAAAATCAAAAGGATCGAAAAATATTTACTTTGAATTATTGCCCTTGTTCTTAAAAACGCGTTTGATTTTTAGCTTGATAACACTCTACAAGTCACAATTTTTTACGGATTTTAACGAAACTTATTGAACTTGTTTATCATCACCCAAGGATGAACCCTATTGAAAATCTAAAGAATCGAAAAATATTTAATATGAATTATTGCCCTTGTTCTTTAAAACACGTTCGTTCTTTCGTCTGTTAACACTCTTCAAGTCACAATTCTTTACGGATTCTGACGAAACTTACTGAAATTGTTTATTATCACCCAAGTATGAACCCTATTGAAAATCAAATGAATCGAACAATATTTAATATGAATTACTGCCCTTGTTCTTCAAAACGTGTTGATTTTTAGGTTGTAAATACTATAAAAGATACAATTGAAATAGTTTAATGACTTATTGCCCTTCTTCTTCAAAATACGTTTTAGTTTTTAGCTCATAAACACTCCAAAAGACAGAAGGATTTTGACTTAACTTGATGAATGCTGAACACTTGATGAAACCGAGAAAAACAATATTTGGAGGACACTTAATTTAAGTTCTGAATTGTAGGCCTATGACTACAGGTTGAAAATCCATAGTTGTGATGGTTGCTTTTTTCTGCCAAATGTTCTTTTTTTAACAAAACTGCCAGTGGGCGTATATTACCTTGCCTGGCAAGCTATCTTTCTTTTTCTGATCTTATTTTATTTGGACATTCCTGGATTTCAACTAATTGCTTTCGTCGTTTATGTATGGCTTATCACTTATTCTATTACAGATGAACAGTTTCTCGCCAGTTTTGATTGCTTTAATGGCTATGATCAGTTTGGTATATTGTGGTAGAGTAATGCCAGACGAAAGTGCTGAGAGTGCTGAGAGTGCAGAAGATGGAGCTGCAATAATATCACAGTCCAATATTACTATCATTGTTTCAATGGCTGTATTGATGATGTTAAAAAACAGATTTCTTAGTTAAATTTATTGTATCTGATATTATGTTCTGTACTGTATAGTCTAAATTGTACATCATACAAACAACATTAATAAAAGTAAATTTAAACCAGTCAATACTAGTGACTAAAAGATCAACTTAGTACTTCTTATTCTCCTCTCCAAAATCTTTGTATCCCGCATAACCCACACCAAAACCATCAGTGAGTTGAGTAAGTGAAAACCATCTTAGCATGAAGTTGCCATGTAGGTATATATCGGGTGTACCAGAAAAGACGTCCCCAAGTTTGACGGTAAATATCTCAGCTGCTGATCAATCGATCTTTTTCAAAATTCTTACAGATTTACTTCAATATGTCCCTGTCAGACCCTAAGAATATGAAAGTCATCAAATAAAAATTGTACGAGTACTGCCCCGAACAAAATAGCATGTCAAAATTGTTTTAGTTAAAATTAAATTTTCAAACTTGGTCAATAGAAGTATATATTCATCAGGGGAAAAACCTAGTGGCATAACTATAAAACAGATTACCTAAATAATCTGATAAATCCAGAAAACAATGTTTAAATACAATTTATTGATAAATGCCTTAATCCAATTTAAGGTATTTATCAATAATAATCTGTAATTGTATGGAAAATTACATAGTTTTATGGGGTTTTTTTTTATTCTGTTTGTATACTTTGGACACTGTTGATGAATATATATATACTCTTATTGACCAAGTTTGAGAACTTAATTTTTTTGTTCATTCTAAGACGTAGTATCGCTTTAACACATCAACGTTATCGTCCACGAACGGAATCGGACATCTTCGATCGCCTTGAAACGATATTATTACATTTTTATCTATGATATACAATTATTATTTTGTATGAGATAAACAGACCAAGGACACCGTTATCTTAAAGATTATGTTATCTGTATTTAATGATCATTATTAATCAATGTATGTAGTTATAGAAAAGTGTACATAATACAATGTCGAATTTAATATTCATTGCATTAGTGTTATTTTCATCATGTTTGGCATCAAACAGAAAAGGATTCGGTTTATGTAATTATAAATGTGGTGACACCTTCGCTCTAACGAATGCTAGATGGTGGTAAGTATGGCAATGCTAATTTATACAGGATAAATAGTATTGACGCATTTCGTGTATCAATTCCAATTCGATGGTTAGATATGACTTGGACCTATGAAATCCCGTTTGGGGAGCTTCGTAGAAACTGATTTTGATTTTAGGCATCCGTTTAATTTGGATTACTTTTTGGATATGATTATTGATCACAAATGGACCAATGCATCTGCTGATGGAGACATTATCCATCTGTGAGTTGAGTATTAGGCATTATCTAAAATAGAAATAATTTTGTAGGTATAACTGGCATTATAAATTCTCCAACGATATCGCTGATAAATGTGAACATAGAGCCAATATAGATGATTATATACCAATGATATGGGGTGAGCAGTTTATACACGAGGCAGTTATTCCTGAAAACTCGACCGTGGTTCTTGGATTTAATGAACCAAATGAGCCTAATCAATCGAATATGTCTCCCGAAAGATGTGCTGAACTTTGGCCACAGATTGAGAAAATTGCAGGCAATAGAACATTGGTGAGCCCAGCTCTTGCAGGGTGCGACATTGATCCAGACTCGTGTGTTTCGTGGTATGAACGCTTCTTTACGGCATGTAAAGGATGTCGTGTTGATAAAATCGCTGTTCACGCATATCATTGTATGCCGTATAATTTGATGAGAGCGCTCGGAAAAATTTCATCACATTTTAACCGTCCTATATGGCTATCAGAATTTGCCTGTCATGGAAATGTTTCTGTAGAAGACCAAATTAATTTCATGAACGTTGCCATACCATTTCTAGAAGAGGCAACGTTCGTGGAGCGGTATGCCTGGTTTTGTACTAGACGTAATTCAGTCACGCCTTTTATGCCCACAAACAGTTCCGATTTATTGAATCTAGACGGACCGACATTGTCTCAAGTCGGAACAGTGTATAATAGCTTCATTTGATCAACTTGTTATGTTTGGAAAGCATTAAAATTTAACTCTTATCTTTTACATGGTGTTGGTCTTTTGTGTTTTGTTTTGTCAGATCACTGTTAAAAGAAATCGAAATGAATATGCATAAATGTAACGATATGCATCGTTTAATTTTAAAGATTAATGCAAGGTTAGAAAATGATAACAAAGTTAGAATATAAGGACTTGAAAAAATTATTGCGACAAGACAGTCTAAAAAGATACCGTGCTCGAGGAAATATTTAAAAAAAAATCATTCATTTGTAAACATATCGACTGTAGCATTTATGTGAATAAGACGAAGAATGTATATTTGAGCTGCAGGCAATTAAAGGATATTACTTAACTATGGGAGGAAAAAGATGAAGCATATTTAGTTTCAATAATAACAAAAAGAACACATCATTTTTATTTCTCCTCCTTCACGTCGATGTCTTGACCTGTTTCATTCAAATGAAATTAAGACAGACATTCAAATAAAATAGATCAAAATATATTTCTACATTTTGTTAAGCCCCAAATCTTCAGAGATTAGATCGGCGAAACCAGAAACTCTTCAAAACGCCACGTGCAAATAATCAAAGAACAACCTTCTCTTGCAGATAGCGAATTCTGAAATCAAGTTTAAGCTCTCTGGTTTGAAAAAAAAACTTTATTTAACTTGCAACATGTGCTGTATTGGATGGTGATACCTATGCTCACTCTGCAACTTGGTTTGTCAACTCGACACATCATTCAGATATACAGGCTAGAGGAAAGGTTGTAGCACAGTCATCTTGCTTACGTCGAACACCGAGTGGTCGTTGATTCTTATGCAAGTCTGTTGAGCTGGTAGATCCACAGAACCTAAGTTGTAAAATAATGGTTGTTTCTATATTGACCAATAATGCCAAAGGAAACGTCTGATTCGTGTAACTAAGATACTTATGTTTTGGCGTCACAAAACCCCAATTTATTGCTGGTTTTCACCACTTGGCCTTTATGATCTGAGGCATAGCAAACCCACTGCATAATAATATTGAATGGGTCACGGAAGAAAGGTATATCATAAGCCTTTGAAGTAATAATTGTTTATGTACTTCATTTGGTTATGATTTTTTTTAAAGGCAGTCTTTATTTAAATTTTCATTATAAGATTTATTTACAATTCTTCGAATATTTTAAAAATAATTTATAATTTGCCTCGTAAAAACGCGAAACACCTACAATCGAGTGACAATGTTCAATTGGGGCATTTCTACATAATTGTAATTGACTAAAAAAAGAAACTAGTTGAAATGGAATAAACATTTGACCTATGAAATACGTCAATGAAAACAGATATCAGGTGTGCTCCAGAAATGGTAATGTTATCCGAGGTTAACCGTAGACATCTACATCACTCGATTGTTACAAACCGTTTTCATTTGCCTTTTTTTTTATTTCTAATGACTTCCAGAAGTTGTACATAAACACATGTAACATTGACTTCGCTTTGAGTCATATTAAACCCGTCAGAAATTCTTTGTGATATTTTATCCCCTTTATCCTATCGAATATTTGGGATAAAAGAAATTCGGGAATATTTGTCAGTTCAGTTTTGTAACAACTAGAGAAAAGAAAGTATATATCTTATACGACAGCCAATGCAGTGTTATGACCCGGTTTCACATAGACGAATTTCTTACGAATTTCATCCGAATTTTGGTAGTCGTAAGACTTTCGTAAGAGGTCGGGGAGTTCGGAAGACGAGGCAAAAATTCGTGAGAAATTCGGACGTGTCGGAAGCTCCTTACAACTGTTTTGAAATGTTCAAAGCAGTTGTAAGAAGCTTCCGACACGTCCGAATTAAATATTAGTCGGAAGCTAGTCGGCTATTGGTCGGCTGTTGGTCTGAAGGGCTTTTTGCGGTCGTAAGAGCATTCTGAGCATTCGTAAGTATAGTCTGAACAATCGTAAGGGTGTTCGGCCTCTTGTGTCTTCTTTTACGAGGAACATCATCTTGAAGATGCTGTTGAACAGCCCAAAGATCATCGATAGCCTCGTTCAAATCGTCATCCAGCAGTAGGGTAGCCCCAACAAGTTGAAGTCGTCGGTATCTGTCGTCATCCATCATAGATGTGAAATGTTGGACAACTTGCAGAAGAATTTTAAGTTTTAAGGACATCCGTATGTGTAGTAAGGTCATTCGTATATGTCGTTAGAGAATTCGGTAACTGTTGGATTTGTCTTTAGGACAGTCGTAACACATTTGGTTTAGTCGGATGGAATTCGCTTCTAATTCGTTTATGTCGTAACAGCAGTTGGAAATGTCGTTATGACATGCGTAAATGTCTGAACGGTTGTCGTAAGAGCCAATTTTAGTCGGCTGTTGGTCGGCTGTTAGTCGGCTGTTGATCGTAAGCGTTGTCCGAAGTGTCGGAAGAGGAGCATTTTTGACCCGATTTTGCTTCCGACACTCCCGACACAGCCGACTTCTATTCTTACGAAGTTTCCAAAAATTCGTCTATGTGAAACCGAGGCATTAAGTAGCGTACACTCTGACAACATTTTCGACAACATATTGGCCAACATGTTGCCGAAATCCCATGTTGTCGAAAAAGTTGTTAGTGTATACAGTTCGGAAACATTCAGCAACAAGTTGCCCCAATATGTTGTCGAACTGTTGTCGTGTGTGTACAGGACCACACTATTGTTGTCCAGGTGTTTCGGCAAAATGTTGGCCAACATGATGTCAGTATGTACGCTACTTTATTAATGTTACATCGCGTGCATGTTTCAATGTATCTTCGGATGGGTTTGTATTTAGAACATCGAAATGTGTTTCGGTTGTGACAATCGATTTTAACATAAGTCTAAGTTAAAGTCTTGTACACACTGAAAACATTTTCGACAACATGTTGCCCAAATACCATGTTGTCGAAAATGTTGTCAGTATGTACAGTTCGGAAACATTCGGCAACATGTTGTCCAATGGTTGGTCAACATGTTGCTGAATAAATACAAGTTTATTTTTGTTGTCGAGATGCAAATGATGTTGCCGAGTTTTATCCAATCAGAAATTGACTATAAATCTGATGTCTGAAGTCATGTGATGTAAATAAAAACGGAGTCAATGAATGATAACAATTTGCCAAACATGTTGTCCAACTGTTGTCGTGTGTATACAGGAACCAATATTTTGTTGCCCAGATTTGTTGGCCAACATGTTGTCGAAAATGTTGTCAGTGTGTACTGACTTAAATCTTAACCATAATAAAATACAAATTTTAGGAAATGCAGTACAGTAATTTAAAATCTTGGAACCTTAACGTTTTCATCATCTGATTGAGCAAGCACCAAAGTTGATTTTAAGTTATTGGCTTCATGCATTGGGAGATATTTGTTAATATCACTTTTTCAGTTCCATAATACATATATATATATATATATATATATACGAAAACTGTAAAAATCAAGAAACACGATGTTATGTTGATCAAGTGTGCTTTATTCTTGAATCACTTAGATAGGTATTTTGTATTTTAATGTTGCAAACTGTGAAACACCTATTATGTAATGTAATGTAAAGATACATAAACAGCACGCGGTTTGCAATACATCATTTTCCATATTAATAACAACAATATAACCTACGTGAAATATTCTAATCTCATGCAATCAGCACAAACCAATTTCTAATTATGTTTCAAATGACAGATCCGATTACTTAAAACTCAGTAGGATTTGAAACATTTAATCTACCCCCTGTACAGATCTCTACAATAGAACATTAAGTTAGTTATAATATCTATTTCAATAATAATTTCAAGGGAAATATTTTATTTATAAGCAAATAAATCAGGATGTCAAACTATAAGGAAAATTCTCTGAATATTTTGACATATTTACGAGTTATTTCAGCGACATGATATAAATTAATAATAAGAGTTTGTGTGTTGTAAATCTACTATTCAATTATTTCAATGGAATGCATTTGATTTACGGAAATTGCGTAACCTCAATATCGTGAAAGATATTACACGACTTGTGGTAGGCCTATTGGGCAATATTTCTTAGTCATTCATGATATATTCAAAACTCATAATTATATTTATTAGCAATTCAGATATTAGCATCAAAATGTTTAACCCTTTCTGATATTTGGTACTAATTACACATTATAACCCCTCTCTCCTCCTCCCCCCCCCCCCCCCCAAAAAAAAACCCGAAAAAAAACACTTATGAAATTGGCTTTCAATGACAATGATAATGAACATCATAGGATACCTCACAATTGTTTTCGCTCCAATTTTGCCCAGTGAAATCAGGAAATTATGTAAAATATTGGACTTAACGGGATTTCATATGGATGAATCTTATCCCGATCGTTTGGATTGAGTGTTACTTTCCAATCCAATTTAATACCATAGACTTAAAATACTGACCGACCACACAAAAAATTCACTTGAGCCACACGACTGAATTCATTTTCAATTTATCGTAGTAAAATACGTTTTGACGTCTCAGGTGATAGAAAGATGCTTATTTAATGATGATACTTACTTTTAATTTATTTATAATAATAACAGATAATACTCTTAAATTTACTTATCTTTGATGTTGGGTTACCAATTGTTATTACTGCATGCATGAGTTATGTTTTCGTTTAGATCCCCTTTACGACACACTTTTTGAAGGTAATTTAAATGACGTATGATATTAGCTACCTCGCTCAGGTGTGTGATTTTAAAAGAGGGCTCTATTTCAAAGCTATCAGCGACTGTCCAAATATGTTGAATATAATCGTGCAATTTACCTTATATGAAAACGTTTTTTTGTCACTTTCATAAAAATGAGAAGTTGTTTGAAGGAATGTAAAAACAGTCTCAAGACTACTGTTGTAATAATGACCTTGGTACTTTTTCAAAAGATTGGTTTTATTCTTAAAGGAATACAACCTCTTCGAATGAACAAAAAATCAAAATTTTCCAATTTGGTCAATAGGAGTTTATATTCATCAAGGGACTTGTCTGGTTGCATAATTAATTATACAACAGATTACCTAAATGATCTGATAAATCCAGAAAACAATGTTTATATACAATAATTGAAAAACCCTTAATCAAATTTAAGGTGTTTATCAATTATAACCTGTTATTATATGAAAATTTACATAGTTTCATGGGTTTTTGCGTTCTGTTTGTATACTTTGGACATCGTTGATGAATTTATACTCTGATTGACCAAGTTTGAGAACTTAATTTTTGTGTACATTCTAAGAGGCTGTATGGCTTTAAGATATAAAGTTCGTAAAAGCTGATAATAATATTTAAATGCCTCAGCGAATTGAGAGAACCACAGACATCTGACTGAAGTTAAGAACTTAAGATGTTATCTTCCTCATCTGCTGATTCAAAGAAGAAGCAAATAGAAATGGAAATGGAAAATTTGTTGTGTACAAACCCTCTCATATATTATTCTGTAAAAAAAACTTATTCAGACGAGAAGAGAAGTAATTATATGTAACTTTATGAAATGGCGTGCTGTGTTACAGAATTACTGACTGTTTGAAAGTGAGTTTGATTTTATCGCCGAGATGAATTTCTGGGGTGGTCTCGAACAAGATCTGACAGTAAAGAATTTACCATTTGAAGCCAGCTGACGGAGAAGAGAGCAAGTTTCCACAATGAGCAACCCATGTTGTCTGTTTTAATCAAATTTAAATTCCATCATTCTGCACAATTAGACTTCAAAGCAGCTGTGTTAAGAAATCTTGAGAAAATAACATTTTAAAATACATTTTAATCTTCAGCGTTGATCCTTTAAAATCCTTGGGAATTATTAGGGATTTAAATTTTCTACGAACTATATTCAACTTTTATTTGACTTATATTTTCTGTTTTTTTACGTTATAAGTCTTCCACTTTTCCAATGTGATACCAGATAATAGCCAAACGAAACCAGCGACCACCAAATATAACAAGATAAATATGATAATTATGTATCTTTTATGGCAGGAGTTTTAGAAAAATAATGCTTTAAAGGCAAATACGAGCATACCAATATTATCATGTTGAATATTTAGAAAATATATGTCGATTACTGTCGATAATTTCAATTCATAGTTGAATGGGTTGTGATTTTTTTCAAATGTTCACGTACAAAAGTAAATATTTCTTTGAAGATGATAAATATTGAATCTAACTAAATAAGAATGACAGTTATAAAAAAAAAAATTATTCATAACATTTGTCATCATCTTGGCCAATGTCCTATTTTTCTTCTTGGACCCCTATCAAGAATTATCATTTCGTCCATAATTTGTCATTTTGAAATAATAATCCCACAAAAGCTCGCTGACTTTTATCTTGAGCACTGTAATTTACCAATCTATCACCACGAGGCAAAACGGGTTTTTACAGGGCGATGTCATGCTCCTTAGCCTATTGATCTTGACGTCGTGTCTGTTTCAATTTGCATCACGTGGGTAAGGTAATGAGTACCTTCAGTAATTCCATGTTAAGAATGGGGCGGTCAGGATACCCGTATAATTGTTGGCAGTTTAATGATATTCTCAGAATAGCCTCTCATATTACATTTTGTATAATTTATATCTTGGGATAAAGAAACTAACGTTAATCAATTCATGAGATAAATTGCTCTGAGGTCTTCGTGCATTGATAACACAAGTTTATGCTATTTGGGTTTTATAAGTAAAGTAGAATGTTTCTGATGCACAGTAGTGTATAAAATAATTAATAATAAAATAACACCAAGTTTTAATCACCTACATGTTTCAGTAGTATCTTCAGGGAGACATTACATAGTAACAAATGTCTCCCTGAAGATACTACTGAAACATGTAGGAGATTAAAACTTGGTGTTATTTTATTATTACTTAATTTATATATACAGTATATATAAATACCTCAACTCTAGTATCAGCATTGCACCGATGAGGCCCAGAAGGCCGAAACAGCACTGTTTGCAGTTAGATACACTCCTTGGCTCATACCTTGTTGAGCACTCTATCTGGAGTGTACCATGATTGTCGTTGGCGTTATGCGTAGCCAACTCGCTTGCTAGCTTGAGCACTCTGGCATGGTACGATGGTATCACATATGTGCGGGATCATCTGAGGTAGCAATACCTCAAATCCAGTATCGGCACTGCACTGATGAGGCCCAGAAGGCCGAAACAGTACTGTTTTTAGTTATATATATATTATTCAAAAGGTGATGCATGTGTGAAATGTTACATATTGATACGTACGATGCATATAAAGTTACTGGAACAGCCGACAGTGGCAAAATAACAAGACAACATAAAGAAAATGCTTTATTCCAACTCAAATCAAGAGATTCTATTCAAAGAAAGTAGGTGGTAATGATACCCGTGTTGGTATTTGAAATAGAAGATCGGGAATATTAAAATGAATAATTTATGAACTATCACCCCTATATAATTATTGGTAGGCTACTTGATTAAGGATATCTTGTCACATAAAAGGGATTGAAAAGCGGTTTTGTTAACTTTTTGTATATGTGTATATCCGGGAAACTTAGCATTACACATCGATTTGCAATTTTTCAAGTTTCTAGTCCGGGTCTGAGGGTCTGGCAAATTGAGCGTTTTATGAAGTTGATATATCAGAAACCCTTAGATAGTTTTTGTGGCGGTATTGAAACCTTATGCAAAAAAAGAAATAAAATAGCGGAAAATTCGAATGATGTAATCCAAACCCATAAAGCCACAGTTCGCGTATACCGTATAAGATAATTCTCAAGCTAAGGTAATGTTTGATTATATAAAATTGAAAAAGAACACAACATATGAGAAAATTACACTTAAAGGGAGACAACTTCAATTAATAAATAAATCTTTACATCGAATTAGAGCTTGGTGTTAAAAATTCAGACCACAACTACTACTACTGTCACTTTTTTTCTCAACATTTTTTATTGATTTCTTTGAGTTATCTGCAAATGCTGAAATATTTCATTGTGGTCATTATATACCCAGTTTTTTTTTTGACCAAACATGTATAGCTTATAAGCCTTTTTTGTAACTTCGAGAAAATAGGCAGAAGAAACAAATGAATTTACAGGAAAAATAATTTTATCAAAACTAAAAGAGGGTCGATTTGTACTATTTTTTCCACATTTAAGTGTTGGTTAGCCTTCTATGGAAAAGTACTACTCGACTACTTTCCTCACAAAGTTATAATGGGCAATTTAATAGGGACATTTGTGCTATTTGTGCTATTAAATTCAATCTAATTAAGACTTCATCGTATCACAATCCGGTATTTTTCTCAAATTTCCCTATTGAGTATTAACTTTAATCAGTGTGTACTTGATACAGGAAGTTAGCCAAGTAAAGAAAAGGGTTTTACTGTAAAATTTGAAATTTATACTGCAATTGAGATTGAAGTCCCTGCCATTCGATATGGGATTAATTATGGGTTTACGTTTTTACACATTCACTGATGAAAATCACCCGAGAAGTTTGTCCTCTTGGGTAGACCTTGGTCACGCTGCCATTAAAAACTAACTCCTTTATCGCGACATTTAGCACGCACAAAGGTACAAGATTACAGTTGAATAATACACATCAAATCTTGATTGACGGGTGTCTAAAAAGGGCTTATATTTTAATATTGAGGAATGGGCAAAAGTGATTGAATAATTTAAATAAACTAATTGTTCATTGTCGCTAGCGTACGCGTAGTTCACTATCTTTCTAATTTACTTACGAGAAAATTTTGACCTGTTTTAATCAGGCAAGGGCAATAAGGACAATAAAAAATATGTTTATCAAAAATCCGTCAACCGAGATCTTAACAATTGAAATGATAACAAACACATTTTGACACGTTTTTTTTTTTTTATCAAAGTTTGATTTAAAATAACATATGATTAATAATATTAATAATTTAAAAACTCTTCATCGAAACTCTGTCAAATTCTAACTTGATTGAGATACCAATCTTAATGATCACATGACATTTCATTATGTATGTAGTCTCACAAGAAATGTTGACGGACCGACGGAAAGTGGTGATGCCGAAATACGCCACCGTGGTATCTAAATGATTTTTATTCGAATTTCATACTTTGAATATGAGTTTTGAATTCTAGCTCTTAGAATAGCTTGACATCTAATATAATAATATACACTTTTATCCAAGAAATTTCAACCAAAATTAACAAATTGAACTAAAAATTACCCTTATTTTATTGAAAACAAATTTCAATATCTCTGTATATATATATTAATTAACAGAATGTAATTAATCAATTAGCAGTATTATTTTGAAGATGATATTTCAATTAGTATAAACGTAAGACAGTATTCAGCGACTGAAGAACAAAATTAAGAACAAAATATATTACGGGAAAATTCATAATTATGTTTGGTCAGATATTGTTCTTATCAATAATGTATAACAGTTGTGTATATTATGTTTAAAAATGAGATCGAAAGTTCTTCTTTAATATTAAGTAAATCAGTGAACCGGTTCAATTTAGAAAAATAATCAAAAAGTTTATCACAGATTATGTGATTACTGATCTCCTTTGCTTTGATTATACAGATTAAGCGTTTAATCAGTTATTGAGTTTCACCAATAGCAACCATCTCACCATAACTACTAGTTTCTTCGTGAAATATAAATACAGATCATGAATTGATATACGATACAGTTAGATAGTCATCGAGCTCTCATCCTGCAATTCAGAAAATTTCAGATTGATCATTGTACACTCCAGCATCAATCTTAATCAATCAAAATGGTAAGTTTGCGAGTCTTCTACTTGAAATTATTGTTTATGATCTTGAAATGGATTTTAATCATTACAGAATCGTAAGTTTCATTCTGCTTAAAAACGAGTGGAGGTGGTGCACCGAGAGAGGGAGAGAGGGAGCTTGACCAACCTCATATCTGCAACTTCGACTCCAATCCACCTGAGTACGATCGCCATGCATGCAAAGCATTGTTGTCCACTCGGCCTTTCCCTTGTGTTTTTCTTATTTGTAGACCCAATATCACTCCAAGTTAGTTGAAGGCAAGGTTCAGTTTAGATTAAAACATTTATTAGCAATTCAGAGTACAAAATTTCATTTGACCGATTTTCATTCATGTATTTCATTTTTTTCTTCATATTTTAGCGTGAGGTCATCTCAGTTCATATTGGTCAAGCTGGTGTCCAAATGGGCAATGCATGCTGGGAGTTGTACTGTTTAGAACATGGTATCCAACCTGATGGTCAGATGCCCCCCGACAAAACTATTGGAGGTGGAGACGATTCCTTCAACACATTCTTCAGTGAAACGGGGGCTGGAAAGCACGTTCCAAGGGCTGTTTTTGTTGATCTGGAACCAACAGTAGTAGATGAAGTCCGAACTGGTACTTATCGTCAACTCTTCCATCCTGAACAACTCATCACAGGTAAAGAAGATGCTGCTAATAACTATGCCAGAGGCCATTATACTGTTGGCAAAGAAGTTATAGACTTGGTCCTTGATAGGATCAGAAAATTAGCTGATCAATGTACTGGTCTTCAGGGATTCCTTATCTTCCACTCTTTTGGTGGAGGAACTGGATCTGGTTTTTCTTCACTTCTGATGGAAAGATTGAGTGTAGATTATGGTAAAAAGTCCAAGTTAGAATTTGCTGTTTATCCTGCACCCCAAATATCAACTGCTGTTGTAGAACCTTACAACTCTATTCTTACAACTCATACCACCTTAGAACATTCTGACTGTGCCTTTATGGTGGATAATGAGGCTATCTACGATATCTGTCGGCGAAATTTGGATATTGAACGACCAACCTACACCAACTTGAATCGACTAATTGGACAGATAGTAAGTTCCATAACCGCATCTTTAAGATTTGATGGTGCTCTCAACGTCGATCTTACCGAGTTCCAAACTAACTTGGTTCCGTATCCAAGAATTCATTTTCCCCTGGCTACTTATGCTCCAGTTATCTCTGCCGAGAAAGCATATCACGAACAACTGTCTGTCGCGGAGATCACCAATGCCTGTTTTGAACCAGCAAACCAAATGGTAAAATGTGATCCACGTCATGGTAAATACATGTCTTGTTGTATGTTGTACCGTGGAGATGTTGTTCCGAAGGATGTAAATGCAGCTATAGCGACCATTAAGACCAAGAGAACAATCCAATTCGTCGACTGGTGTCCAACTGGTTTCAAAGTTGGCATTAACTATCAACCACCAACGGTTGTACCTGGAGGCGATTTAGCCAAAGTTCAAAGAGCTGTTTGTATGTTAAGTAACACAACGGCTATAGCCGAAGCTTGGGCTCGTCTCGATCATAAATTCGATCTGATGTATGCTAAAAGAGCTTTCGTTCATTGGTATGTTGGTGAAGGTATGGAAGAAGGTGAATTCTCTGAAGCTAGAGAAGATTTAGCTGCTCTGGAAAAGGATTATGAAGAAGTTGGCGTTGATTCGGTAGAAGGTGAGGGAGAAGAAGGAGAGGGTGAAGAGTATTAGTGTATTTACAAGAATGGTTATTACGTGTACTTGTATTTATGTACATGTATTTAATTATTAAAGTATTATGTTAATTTATCGTCTTAATCACAATAACAAACAAATGCACGCTCATGAAAAATTGAAATCAATCCTTGTTTGGTCTCAAACTGGACTTATGTGGTGCTTATTTGCCGTTACACATAGCAGTTGCGTTCTAATTCCTGTGGTCAGCTGTCGATCTACAAAATGTATAAATATTTAGTGCAGTCTATCGCATCTTGGTTTATTGTAGGAATGATAAAATAAATGCCAATGTGTCAAGCAAAATTCAGGTGTAATATTACAACATTGTATGTCGGGCGACGGGATATAATATGTACAAGGGGGAGGTGTGAGGTCTTAAAGCAAGTGCCCCCGTGTCCATCCTTAATATGTCCCCCACTACTTGATATCACCGCACACTGCCCCCTTTAGAATGCATTTTGTACAATTGCACATCCCCCCCCCCCCCCCCCGAAAAAATTCAGAGTTCGGTTTTTTTCGAACTGAATTTATTTTTGAACTCCGAAATAAAAACCCGATGCATCAATAAACTTGAAGGCTTGATGCATTTCGTTGTCTGTCGACAGAAATCATTGCAAGTTGCAACAAGACTAACAACGCGCCTTTAAAATTCAACGTCATGATGATGGTATAAAAACGTTTGACGGCCAAATTTCTCGATTCAAAAATGTTTGGCCGAAAAGGCAAAAGTTGGCCGAGTTTTTGCCATAAAGTGAAAAGCCACAACAGACATGTAGAAACAACTGGCTTTTGCATCAGAATGCAAATTTATGGCGCCTCCGCTAGCTCCCTCAACTGAAAAGCGCTTGGATGATCGAGGCTATTTATCCAGACGCTAGAAGTGTGTTGCCAGATAAATGAACGACAAGCTACTGCCATGGAAAAAAAGCTGTGCAATTTTCAATTTTAATCACGTGGTCAATCAATGTTAAGCGCGTGTTGACAAATTATCATCAATGGCCTTCTTAAATTATGAATCGAGGCTCATTCTCTATTGCTCTGTAAAACAGAACAGAATAAATGGCCACTCAATATTATTCCATGAATGATTTTATGTGTTTGTCTTATGTGGTAGGTCGACTTCTGACTTCTTCCGTTTTCTAATATTCGCTCCTTCGTCAGAAAAGGGACGAAGTATTCAGTCAGGTCCGGACCGGACCGGACGTAAGATGTTTTAGTATAGTCCGGAGAATTCCGACGGATGGTTATTTATTCTAAATGATACGATGTCTACTTGTGTTGTGTTTCTAGAACATGGTAATTTGTCATGAATTGGTAATACCCAAGCCGTTTAGACACACATAACTTTACTATCTGAGGTTTGCATATAACCTACATGTTTGTGAATATGTTCGTCGCCTTATTGTAATCATACGTTATTATACAATTAATGACTTTTGTGAGGTTGACATGAGGATTTATCAACCTGAAGGGTGTAATATTTACCGAGGCCAAAGGCCGAGGTGAATATTGCATCCCTGAGGGTTGATAAATCCCATGTCAACTGAAACCAAAAGTCATGAATTGTTTTATTAAATGGCAATCGGTGTATTTGCTTTATCGTCAAATTTAACAAAAAATGTCGAAATCACTTCATCTTCAAGTGACGCCATATGTATTTTTTGTTTACTGTTGTCCTCTGACGTATCTCAAGTATGACGTACCATATCTTTGACGTTTGCAAAACCAGCTTTGATTGGTGGAAGGTTAAATCTGCATCCAATCAAAATCGCAGATCTAGTTTTCGGCAAATGAGGTGCATATAAAATTTATTCACCTCTTGTGCATAATTGCGCGGTGAATATGATGTTCTATCGAAGGAAGCGATGCACTCTCTCGACCAATGAAAAGAGAGAGATTTTCTAGCCATTTAATAAAATATGTTGTAAACTTTAGAGTACTTTCAGTTCTTGTTATGTGTTGTACACTCTAGACTATTTCCTGTTCCTGTTTGTTATAAACTTCGGACTACTTCCTGTTCCTGTATCTGTTTTAAACAACGAGTAATGGAGTGGTATTTATACTGAACCTAATGGTGGACTACTTCAAACTATCAACTAGCGCGTTGTTATAAAATTGTCGGGACACTTGATTGCAGTGCGTTCGATTCTCGAACGCACTGCATTGGTTTGCAATTGACTATTTTTGCAGTGCGTTCGATAATCGAACGCACTGCATTGTTTTGCAAACGGCTATTTTTTGCAGTGCGTTCGACTGTCGAACGCACTGCATTGTTTTGCAATTGACTATTTTTTTTTTTTTTTTTTTTTTTTTTTTTTTTTTTTTCGTTTTCTGGTCTCGCTATTTCGCTATGAAGGGAGCTTGTCACGCACAATCTGACACGATTTCCCACGATAAACTGCTGCTCATTGTGGCTTAGAGGGTAAATGACGCAGTTTTGTCCAACCGGAAATGAGGTATGACAAAACGTGTATTTTCGGTTTTTTATCATTTTAACTTACAATTTTCAACCGATTTTGATGAATATTTTTTTGTTTATTTCCGTTGTGTCTTTTCTACACGATAACCACTTAAAAAGTTATAATTGTTGACTTTTGACCCTGAATTTTGAAACTATTTTTTGACGTTTTTTTCAACTTCCACAGTTTTATTTCGATCACTATGAAAACTTCTAGGCATATAGACATTGTTATTGCGAACAAAAATGTGTTTTCAAAATTTTGATATCACTTCCGGTTTTGACGTCATTTGCTTGTAAACTTCAAATTTCAACTTCCGGAGTTTTGAAGATATTTGAAAATTTCTTTTTGCATTATGTTAGAAACTGTCATCATGAAAGATATTTATGATAAAATTTGACCCGGAAGTAATATGTCAAGCGCCATGTTGTTGTGAGTAATTTTTATAAAACTCAAAATGGGGCCTCAGGGGTTAATCGGATTTGCACAATTTTGGTGTCTATGAAATCCTTAGTCGATTGCCACCAACCTTATGACAGCGGATTTTTAAATTTCGATTTAGACTTTTTTCTATTTCCGGACAAAGAATTTCAGTAATGACCGAAACTTTCAAGGCTCATATCTAGTGACCTTGACCTTTGATGACCTTTTGACCTGTACAAAAGTTATTGCCCTTAACGAGATCTACCAAATGATATATTCATTTCCGATTTCTGATTTTAACTTCCGGTTTTATCGCCATTTGAAAATTGGAATTTTTAACTTTAAAGAGCTTTGTCACGTGACCTAATAAACATACGTCACAAATTTTTAGACATATTTACTATGCTAAATCTGCTCTTTCTAATGATATATAACACAAAATATTTGAATCAAAATTGCGCTTTTTAAAACTTGCAAATTTTGCGACAATTTTCATTGTAACTGTGCGTGTTTTTTGGAAATTTGATTTCGATCGATCTGAAAACTTACAAGTAGATAAACAATTTGATAATGAACAAAACAATATTTCTGAAATTTTGATATCACGTCCGGTTTTGACGTCATTTGTTTGTAAACTTGAAATTCTAACTTCTGGAGTTCCCGAATTATTTGAAAGTTTCTTTTTGCATCATCTTAGAAATGATCATCAGAAAAGATAAAATGATAAAATCCGACCCGGAAGTACTATGTCAGGTGCCATGTTGTTGTGACTTATTTTTATAAACCTCAAAATGGGACCTCAGGGGATAATCTGATTTGCATAATACCGGTGTCTATGAAATCCTTAGTGTATGGCCAACAACCTTGTGGCAACTGATTTTTTTAATTTCGATTTCTTTATATTTCTGGGACAAGAATTTTAATTCAGACTGTAATTTTCAATGCTCAAAGTTCTACATCCATTAGTTCAAATGACCAGGAAGTATTATTTGCCTGTAATCTTCAAATAGGTGTATCACACCTCACGAAAAACAGCTTTAGACACTATATCTATTAACATGTGAGAGTCAGCGAATTATTCCCTCAGCACATTATGCGTTTCATGGTCTGCATGCCAACATCTAGAAAGTTACAATTAACCATAGTGTTTCTTTTAACGCTTCTCACTGGTCAGAGTAGTATTTTAAAATGTTCAAATGCAGTTTTCTCCCTTGAACTGAAAAATGTTTGTTGTCTGCATGTTTAGATACAGTTCTCTCCCTTCAACTGACAATTGCACCATGCTTAACATGACTTTCTTTCATTGTAACTTGCATGTTTAACGTTGTAAATTATGTACTAAAAAAGATAAACAAAAAGAAGTAGATAACGATCCAACGCCAAAAGAAGAAAATCCGTTCTAAAAATCTGGTTCTGTCATTTATTAAATTTGCATGTCTAAAAACGTTGACCATTAAAATGTTTTCTAAAAAAATAATAATATAGATTTTTTGCAAGGTTTATGTTGAAATGACAATTTACGAACTGTGCTGCGAACTTTCATGTATGGAGGTTGACACTCGGTATTCTGATGTCATTTACTCGACATATCAAGAATTGGCTCTATCATGTAGGGAGCTGCCGTGGCACAGTGAATTAGACGCTTGCTCGCTAAGCTGAAGTTCCAGGGTTCAATTCCGGCATGGGTCGCATGCCTTCGGATTTTTCAACCCGGTTTCACCCTCTCAATGATGCAGGTTGGAGGGGCTGACATGGAAAAAGTCAAACGAAAAAAACAACGACTTAATCAGATGACTTTTCACTACTGAACGTGAAATGGTTATTTACTTTTCACTCCCGAATATAAAAAAATTATATGCCGATTTTTATGTTCTGTAAATTTCGCAGTATGGATTGAAAACGCCATTTTTCACCCATGGACGAAACCGGATGCGCACTGCCCAGTATCGTCTCACGATTCTAGTTGCAGTGCGTTCGATTTCGAACGCACTGCTTTGTTTTCATAATGTTTTTTTTTTTTTTTTTTTTTCTTCAAATACTGGTCAGAGCACCCAGCAAAAACTGCTAATGTCACATATGCACTGATGCGATTTGCTTTTTTTTCTCGAAAAACTAAATTTTTTAAATGTTATTTGATGCATTTTTGTCTAACCGGAAATGACGTAGGACAAAAAGTGTTTTTTTAGAATTTTCTATTTCACGGCTCTATTTTTTATCCGATTTGACTCGGATTTTTTTAGGTTACTTCTTTGAACTAATGTCTACAATACGGCTTCTTCAAGCAATTTAAAAATTTTATTTTGTCGATAACTTTTTTTAGTTTTAATTATAAAATTTTTTCAAATTCTACAATTTTAATTCGAAGAATCTGAAAATAAAAATGCACATAGGCAATTCGATTGTGAACATAATGCTAATTTCAAAATTTCGATATCACTTCCGGTTTTGACGAAAATTTTTAGATTTCAACTTCCGGAATTTCGAAGATATGTGAATTTTTTTTTTGGAAATATGATTGCAATGACAATTCGAAAACAATGAATGAAAAAGAATTGACCCGGAAGTTACAAAGAAGCCGCCATATTGATATGACCAACTTTTGTAAAACTCAAAATGGGGCCTCAGGGTTATGAGCGGATTTCGTAATAGTAGTATTTTAGGACAGCCCAGTCGATTGCCATAAAAAGTACGTTATTAGATTTTTGATTTTTAATACTGCCTTTTTGTTATTTCCGGTATAACGTTTAAAGTTATCGCGAAAATTTCAAAAACTTGTAACTCGTGACCTTGACCTTTTATGACCTTGGAACCTGAACAAAAGTTATTGCCCTTGACTAGATCTATCCATTGAAATATCCATTTCCGTTGTCCGATGTTTACTTCCGGTTCTATTGTCATTTGAAATTTGCGATTTTTAACTTTAAACAGCTCTGTCACGTGACCCAACTAACATACGTCACAAACTCTTATATATTATTAGTGTGCTTATTTTACTCTTTCCAGTGATATATAACACTTTATGTTTGAATGACAATTGCGCGATTTAAAATTTGAAAATTTTGTGCAAAGTTTCATTGTAACTGTGCGTGTTTTTTTCAAATTTTATTTTGACCGTCCTGAAAACTTACAGGTAGATAGACATTTTGATTGCTAACCCAAATCTGTTTTTAAAATTTCGATAACACTTCCGGTTTTGACGTTATTCGCTTTTTAAATCTAAAATCTAACTTCCGGAATTTTGAAGATATATGATTTTTTTTGTTTGCAATATATTTGACATGATGCTATATAAACAATCAATCAATGAAATTTGACCCAGTTGTAATAGATCGGCCGCCATATTTATATGACTAACTTTTGTAAAACTCAAAATGGGGCCTCGGGGTTATAAGCGGAATTCGTAATTGTAGTATTTGTAGACAGCTTAGTCGATTGCCCCAAAAAGTACGTTATTCGATTTTGATATTCGATGATGCTTTTTTGTTATTTCCGGTATATTGTATTTAATGTAATTGCCAAACTTTCAAAGAATTGTAACTCGTGACCTTGAACTTTTTTGACCTTGTTACCTTAACAAAGGTTATTGCCCTTGACCAGATCTATGTATTGATGTATCCATTTTAGTTGTCCGATGTTAACTTCCGGTTCTATGGCCATTTGATATTTGCGATTTTTAACTTTAAATACCTCTGTCACGTGACTTAACTTTAATACGTCACACATTCTTATATATTCTTATTGTGCCTAATCTATTCTTTTTAATGATATATAACACTTTATGTTTTAAATAAAATAGCGCGATATAATATTTGGAAGTTTTGTGCAAAGTTCTATTGTCACTGTGCGGGTTTTTAAAAATTTTATTTGAATATTCTGAAAACTTGTGGGTAGCTAAGCATTTTGATTGCGATCTCAAATATATTTTCAAAATTTCGATATTTCTACCGGTTTTGACGTTATTGGCTAATTAACTAAAATAATATGTTTGTTGTCTAAATGGTTAAATGATAGTGATCTCCCTTCAACTTGTAATTAACTTGAGTTTTGGCAATACTAAACCAAAAAAGTAAAAACTATCGCCAAAACGCTAACACATTTGATTTAATAACGCTTACAATTATCGTCAAAACAGTTGAAGGGTGAGAACTACTATTTTTTATTGTTAACCTTTATTAAAGCTATCATGCTGTAACAAGACTAGAAAAAATGTTTCTAACTTTTTTGATATTAATATTTTCATAACCATTTGCTTAGTGCCTTGTGATTTATGAAAGATTTCCAGGATGACGCACTGCCCAGCGCCGTTTTGGTACGGCTCTAGTTTTTTTTTTTTTTCGAATTTTACACTCGCTATTTTAGTAAGAAGGCAACATGCCACAAACAGATTTGTTCAATTCCCTACGATAAATTGTTGACCATCAACTATTAAATATAAATTGGTGCCATTTTGACAAACCGGAAATGAGGTAGAACAAAAAACACAGTTTTGGTTTTTGGAATCTCACAGCTCTATTTTTGATCCGATTTTTATCAAACTGTTTTGAACTGTTTTCTATAACTGTGCGCTACTAAATAAAAGTTTTAAACTTCTCCAATTTTGACTTTTAGTTGACTATTTTCTTAATTTTAATTTTTGCGTTTTTTTCAACTTCTACAATTTTATTTAGTTCGATCTGCAAATTTGCAGGTGTATAGACATTTTGATTCTAAACAAAATGCAGTTTTCAAAATTTTGATACCACTTCCGGTTTTTACGTAATTAGCTTGTAAATTTAAAATTTCAACTTCCGGAAATTTGAAGATATTTCAAATTTGTTTTTTTCATTGTGTTATAATTTGTTATAACAACAATTTGAAATAAAAAAATCCGACCCGGAAGTAACAGATCATCCGCCATTTTGATATGAGTAACTTTTATAAAATTAAAAATGGGGCCTCAGGGTTATGAGAGGCATCCGTAACTTTAGTATTTTTGGAAACTACAATAGATTTCTAAAAAAGTCTAGCCGCCGATTTTTGAATTTTGATTTCAATTTTTTTTTTATTTTCGTTTTGATTTTTTATGCAATTACTAAAACTTTCAAGGCTCATATCTTTTGACCTTGACCTTTGGTGACCTTGGTACCTGCACAAAAGTTATTGCCCTTGATGAAATATATCCAATGATGTATTCATGTTTCTGATCCGATGTATACTTCCGGTTTTATAGGCAATTGAAATTTGTAATTTCTGACTTTAAGCAGTCATGTCACGTGACCTAGCGTAAATACGTCAAAAATGATTTAACAATCATATTATGCGTAATTTGCTCTTTCCAATGATGTACGACAATATACACTTAAATCAAAATTGCACGATTTAAAATTTGAACATTTTGTGCAAATTTCCATTGTAACTGTGCGTGTTTTTTCAAATTTTATTTCAATCGATTTGAAAGTTTACAGATGGAAAGATATTTCGATTGCAATCCAAAATCCGTTTTCGAAAAATTGATACTACTTCCGGTTTTGACGTAATTAGCTTGTAAATTTGAAATTTCAACTTCCGGAATTTGGAATATATTTGAAATTTGTTTTTTGCAATATTTAACATTGTGGTATATCAACAATTTGAAATAAAAAAATTTAACCCGGAAGTTACAAATCGGCCGCCATATTGATATGACTAACTTTTGTAAAACTCAAAATGGGGCCTCAGAGTTATGAGCGGAAATCGTAACTTTGATATTTTTGGAAACTACAGTCGATTGCATTCATAGAATTGTTAATCGATTTTTGATCTTCTGTTTTGCCTTTCTTGCATTTCCGTTTTATTTTTTTCAGTAATTACAAAAACTTTCAAGACTCATACCTCGTGACCTTGACCTTCGGTGACATTGTAACCTGAACAAAAGTTTTTGCCCTCGATGAGATCTATCCGACTATGTATTCATATTTGTTGTCCGATGTATACTTCCGGTTTTGTGAGCAATTCAAATTTGCGATTTTTGACTTTACCAGCAACATCCAAGGTTTCGCTAGTTGTGGTAGTTTTTAAGTAATTCCAAAACTGTTACGCACTGCTCAGAACCATGCAAAGCCTATGGATCTAGTTTTTTTTTTTTTGTCTATTTCTGGTCACGCTCTCCAGCCAAAACTGCACATACCACACATAACTTGACATCATTTCCTGCGATGATTAACTGCTCGTTGTTGCTTAAATGTAAAATGGCGCATTTTTGCCTGACCGGAAATGACGTATATTAAAAAGTTGTATTTCAGGGTTTTTCCATTTTCAACTCATTTTTCCAACAGATTGTGATCGATCTTTTTTGGTTCATTTGTTTAACCCAATAGCTACAAATTGCAATTTTGAAAAATTCATATTTTGACTTTTGTAGCTGACTTTTGGAGCACTTTTTAAAGGATTTTTTTTAACTTTTGCAATTTTATTTCGATCGATCTGAAACCTTCCAATAACATAGACATATGAATTTCCAAAGAAAATCAATTTTCAAAGTTTCGATATCACTTCCGGTTTAGACGTCATTTCCTTCTAAACTTTCAATTTCAACTTCCGGAATATTGAAGATATTTGAAAAAAATTTTTGTGTTATCATAGATTTGGTCATACATAAAAAATAAAATGATGAAATTTTATCCAGGTGCAAGGGATCAGCCGCCATCTTGAACTGACCTATGTTTCTTAAAATTTTAATTCAGAACCGAGTTTTAATCGGATTTTTTTAATTTTGAAATCTACGATTTCTGCAGTCGATTGCAAAAAAAATGTAGGTTGTAGATTTTTGAATTTCGATTTCAATTTCTTTATATTTCCGGAACAAGAATTTCAGTAATGATCGAAACTTTCAAGGCTCATATCTAGTGACCTTGACCTTTGATGACCTCTTGACCTGTACAAAAATTATTGCCCTTGACGAGATCTATCAGATGATATATTCATTTCCGATTTCTGATGTTTACTTCCGGTTTTATCGCCATTTGAAAATTGCACTTTTTAACTTTAAAGAGTTCTGTCACGTGACCTAATTTACATACGTCACAAATTCTATTTCATTTTTACTATGCTAAATGTGCTCTTTCAAATGATATATAACACAATATATTTGAATCAAAATTGCGCTTTTTAAAACTTGCAAATTTTGTGCCAAAGTTCATTGTAACTGTGCGTGTTTTATGGAAATTTTACTTTGATCGATCTGAAAACTTACAAGTAGATAGACAATTTGATAATGATATCACTTCCGGTTTTGACGTCATTTGTTTATAAACTTGAAATTTTAATTTATGGAGTTATTTTGGATTTTTTTTTTTTTTTTTTTGGGATTATGTTAGAAATGGTCATCATAAAAGATATAAATGATAAAATCCGACCCGGAAGTACTATGTCAGGTGCTATGTTGTTGTGACTAATAAAACTCAAAATGGGACTTTAGGTGATAATCGGATTTGCATAATATCGGTGTGTATGAAATCCTTAGTAGACGGCCAACAACCTTATGACAACTGATTTTTTAATTTCGATTTCTATATAGTTTTGGAACAAGAACTTTAGTAATGACCGAAACTTTCAAGACTTCAATCTCTACATTTATTAGTTGAAATGACTAGTACGCATTTATCCTTCATTTAAGTGTTACACACCTCAATAAGATCAATCTATGCTACTATATCTGATAATATGCGAGAGTCTTCGTTGTAGAATTACAACGTTTCTTTCCCACAGCACATCATATAATTCAAACTCTGTTTAGCAATTACTAGAAAGTTACAATTTACCATATTGTTTCCTTTAACGCTTCTCACTGGTCAATGTTTTGCATATTTAAACGCAGTTCTCTCCCTTCAACTGACAAATGTTTGTTGTCTGTATGTTTAAATTCAGTTCACTCCCTTCAACTGACAATTGCACTAACATGACTTTCTTACATAGTAACTTGCATTTTTAACGTTTTAAATTATGTAGTAAAAAAGTTTAAAAATATCTAATAATTAATGTAGTAGATAACGATCCAATGCCAAAAGAAGAAAATCTGTTCTAAAAATCTGGTTCTGTCATTTATTCAAAAAATATTGCGTGTCTAAAAACGTTGACCATTAAAATGTTTTTAAAAAAAGATAATAAAACAGATTTTTGGCTCATTTTTATTAAAATGACATTGTGCGAGCTATACTGTGAACTTCAGTGTAAGGAAGTTAGCACACAGTATTCTGAGGTCATGAGACTTAGCTCTTTCATATGTAGTGACCGCGGTGACTCAGTGAGGTAATCGCTTGGTTACTAACCTGAAAGCCCAGGGTAAAATCCTGGGACGATATGAATTTTCCGTCCGGTTTCACGATGTCAGTGATGCAAGTCGGTGGTACTGACATGGAAAAAGCGTTTAGGCGTTCATATAGGACAATAAATCGAAGTCCCGTGTGCTATTGACTGTGCACGTTAAAGATCCCTCGACAGTTGGAATTCGAAAATAAGAGTAGGCTTATGCCGCTGTCCTGGCAAAATTTCCCTCATTGCACACTGCATGGCGTTTTCCCGTCCTCAGTTAGCCCATATAGGTTCAGAAAATTAGGACGTACAACTCCATTCATTTCATTTCTTTCATGTGTATGATATTGCACATGAAAAATATTAATAAATATTCTTTAACAATTCTACTTCCAATGATGTATAAATATATGCATAAATAAAAACAACGACTTTTTAATCACATGACTTTTCACTACCGAACATACGCCGGTTATTCCATTTTTCACCGAACGTGAACTGGTTATTCTACATTTCACTCCCAAATATAAACAATTTATATGCCGATGTTTATGTTCTGTAAATTTCACAGTATGGATTGAAAACGTCACTTTTCACCCACAGACGAAACCTGATGCGCACTGCCCAGTATCGTCTCACGATTCTAGTTGTATTTATATTATGTCTAATATACGTATATAATTTAGTAGTTATTTTATTGACTTGGGTACATCAGGACTAGTTAGCCTCAACTTTGTGACAAAAAGCACTATGGTAAAATGTTCACAGATCCTATAGGTCATTTTCACAGCTAACATTATTTTGGTTTACGTATGTCAATGTGTTTGCTGATATGGCAAATTATCCTAAGCAACCTTGAAAATGTAAAACTCGTTACCCTAACCTTGAAATTTCAAAATGGCTGCTAAAAGGTAACATAAATCAGCGCAAGGAAATTTTCTTTTTTAAAACTGATGAATATATAATACATTAGAAAGAATTTCCAACTAAAAGCCCTTTAGTTGAATCAAAAGTAAATACATTATTTCTTTAAAGATGGGTTTTCTTATTTTGTAGTGTCGGTTTGTGTTTCTAAAAATTATGTATTTTAAATCAAATTTGTATATATCTTTTTTCAAATATGATAAAGAGTTTTTTTTTTTTCATAAATATCCACATTTGTAAAGTCTGGATACACACAAAAAAGAATTTATGAGTTTTTTTTATGATCGGTTAATTGGTAATTGTCATCTGATTTAACTAAATAATTATGAGTTATCATACACATGTGAGACAAACCATTAGAACACTTCATAAAATAAAATAAGGACACCCATCTTTAAGTGTTTCTCAAGTATTACATGTAGGCCTACTTAGTTTTATGAATTTGTTGGTTGTATATTTATCTCCCAAGTTAAAACCACTAATGAATATAATATACTAACTGTGTTTCCACTGACATAAAAAGCCGGCTTTAAGCTAGCTTTTTTGTGTTTCCACTGACAAATTGCCGAACCGTTGCGGAATTGTGAATGAAAGCTAGCTCTAAGCTAGCTTAAAGCTAGCTTTATTGCCGAACACGTTGCGTTTACACTGAGTTTTTCTGGTTCCCGAACGACTTTAGTCTGGACTGCGATCTGCAAGACTTGCCATTTACTCTACTAGTTAATTAAGAGTGCGCGCCCCCTATTGCCGAACGAGATAAAGCCGGCTTTTTTTGTGTTTCCACTGAGTAAATGAAAGCTGGCTTTCATTTGGCCCCCGATAAATTGCCGAACGCGAAAAGCTTCAATTACCGAACCGTTACGGTTCCCGAACCGTAACGGTTCGGCTATTTGTCAGTGGAAACACAAAAAAGCTAGCTTAAAGCCGGCTTTTTATGTCAGTGGAAACACAGTTATTTACTCAGTGGAAACACAAAAAAGCTAGCTTTTTCACGTTCGGCAATAGGGGGCGCGCGCTCTTAATGACTACTGTAGTAGAGTAAATAGTAAGTCTTGTAGATCGCGTGCTGTCTATAATGTGTGACTTTATGATCGAGACTAAAGTCGTTCGGGAACTAGAAAAACTCAGTGTAAACGCAACGTGTTCGGCAATAAAGCTAGCTCTAGGCTAGCTTAGAGCTAGCTTTCCTTCACAATTCTCAGTGAAAACGCGGTTACTTTTTCTCGCCAAATTCATTTCTAATTCTGTTTATTTCTAAGTGGTGGTATTCTTTTAATAAGAGGATATTAATTGTTCATGGAATGTTTTCACTATAGCAACTGAATTGCATTGTGTGTTACCACGGCCATATAATTCACAGTAATATATATATATATTATAGTAAGAACATGTAGGACCTTCGAAGTAGGCTACATTCTGAGATATAATATTATTTTGACTATTGGTTAGGGGTCACAAACCTAGAATAAACAGGTTGTTTATTTACAAAGTAAGCATGTTCATTCGTGCGGTTCAATACTCTTTGTGACACAACTATATATAGTACATCATACTACCCGTATATAATATATGACATACATTATATAGGATATAGAGCGTATCCGAAAATCAATTGTTAGTACATTTCCATAATAAAGTGTGAAAAGTGGTTGATAGTTAGACATGAAAGTATGTGGCGAATATGTCGTCAGTGGCACTTAACAGTAATGATATCAGTGTAGATGATTTGGCATGCGAGGAACAACAACGTGGTAATGATTTAACAATGCTAAACACACCGATGATGCCTGGTTCAAGCGAGTCACCTGAGAACAACGAGGACGATGTACCTCATGTATACGACAATTCAGTAATTGAACACGATTCTGACGTTCAGTTGATCAATATAGCAGATGGAGATTTCGGGGATCCAAATGATGGTAGTGATGACGAACTTATATTAAGACAAGAAGACGATGCATCACAGACAATTTTCCCAAAACCAATCTGGTTCTGTAGATTTATTGCTGAATGGCCTTCTGTGGCTTTCGGTAAGTATTTTTTAAATGAAATGCACAATTGCATTCTTTTCAAGGGACTATGGGCTAATCTACAATCTCTACTTTAGAATGGAGCCGCGGTGGCTCAGTGAGTTAGACGCTTGCTCGCTAACCTGGAGGTCCAGGGTTCAATCCCGGCATGGGTCGAGATGATGCCTTCGGATTTTTCAACCCGGTTTCCCCTTGTCAGTGATGTAGGTCGGAGGGGCTGACATGGAAAAAGCGTCTAGTCGTTAGGATGGGACAATAAACCGAGTTCTCGTGTGCTATTGGCTGTGCACGTTAAAGATCCCTCGACATTTGGAAATCGAAAATAAGAGCAGGCTAATGCAGCTGTCCTGGCAAAATTTCCCTCATTGTAAACTGCATGGCGTTTGCCCGTTCTCAATTAGCCCATATAGGTGTAGGCTAGTAAATCTAGCTTTCTGATAATGGTGGGGGTGGGACAAATTGATAGAAATTGTTTCTCTGCTGGAATCAATCACATATACCACCAATAGCTGATATACAAAAGTTTACCAAAATCGCCACGTGCATAAGGTCAGAATTGGGGGTTAAAGGTCACGGGTCATATGTAAAAGAGGTGCATTCCCAATTTCTTAATTGTATGATTTACATTAGCATGTTTGGTATGAATCCCAACATTTTCGAGAGCGTAGAATCCAAATTTGACGTCCATTTTGTCGTTGAGTGATTGTAACGCAACGTAACGTCAAAGTCGCATGTGACGTCACTTCGGCTTGGGTATTAATAGAATTTAAAGTTACTGTAAAGCGTATTTCTAAACTTTGTATGCGTATCGGGGACATTGAAAGCATCATTTTTCGCCATTTCAACTTCAATTCCAACGTCTGTGGATCTTGCAATTCCACTAAAACTTACATACATATTAATAGAAGCTTCCGGTAGATGATTGACAGTGACGTCATAAAACGCGTTAGTTTTAGTGGAATTGCAAGAACCACAGACGTCGGAATGGAAATAGAAATGGCGCAAATTGATCAGTGTCCCCTGATACACAAACCTAATCACCAGCCATGACACCAACGATATTCGTTGAACGATAAGGTGTGTATCAAATTTAATATTACAACGTCTAAAGGATATCAATAAGTTTTTAAATGTTAAAAATATTCCCAATTTCAACAGTGTGTATTTACTGAAGAGGTTGCAGTACAGAACTATTTTTAATAGCGGAGGCGTATTTGAGTAATGAGACTAGAAACCGGAAAGACGATTTGAGACATTTCGCACCATTATGAGTTGTTTCGACCTCATTAACATTAGTCTGCTTAAATTTTTATTCTTATTCACTTAGTATGGATCAAATAAAATACATTCTCTTCATATGTGTTTGAATAAAATTGGAATCCATCTTGAAACTTTCGGGGGAATCTGACAAATGAAGAAGATGTTGCAATTTTTCTTGATAAGACTGCATAGCGAATGATGTTGAGTCTTGTAGTTGGATTATTGAACAACTCCTGGATGGCGCAAAGTCCGAGGTTCTTTATCTCTTCTTTTGGCATGCCAGGTTTATTAAACTGAGCTGCAATATTCTGTAGGTTTGTGCTGCGTACAAGTTTCTTAAATGCGCATTCTTGCCGAAGCTGCTATTCGTCAGGGGCGCCGGAAGGAAATGTTAGCAGCGGGGGCAGAGCTGTGATATAAAGGGCAATATGTGACGTAAAATTTTGTATTTTAGAGCTTTTTAGATCACTTCTTAGGTATACCAGAACGTACGTCATGCCTATATTTTGGGGCATAGGGACACAACGAATTTTGCTGGAACAAATTTGCTTGAATCAATACATTGTATTTTTATTTTTTTTAAAAAGGGCGAAAATGGCACTTTTTTTTAATCATCAAGACTAATACCAATATAAAAATATAATACGGGTACATGTACACCTACAGTCTGGATCCAAAGCGCTGGTCGAGCTCCTTGGATTTATGGTTAATAGAGGGAAGGGGATGGGGTGTTGGGGAGAGGTTCCATGAACACCAGCTGACAGCAGCTCTGGGCTGACGCATGGTTTATAGTATCGGCCGGCTCTTATTTTGAGGGGGATGTGAGCCCAGTCCAGTGAAAAACCCCATTTTCCGTCTCTTGCCTCTGTCGGCTGTAATTTTTATGACATAAAAAATGTCCGTATCTCCGTGACAAAAAGGGCATATGTTCGCTCCCTCAGGTGAGGGGCAGTCGCCCCCTCTGCCTCCGTGGTTCCGGCGCCCCTGCTATTCGTGATACAGTATCACAGCCTGTCAGAGCATGGAGAAACAGCAATGAACGAGTGACATTTTGGCCATGAAATTGACCCGATACAGTGGGGATGGAAGTTTTTCAACGGCAATTTAGTACCTCATACTATGGATACTCCACCAGTACCAGAGGGAGCCGCGGTGGCTCAGTACGTTAGACGCTTGCTCGCTAACCTGGAGGTCCAGGGTTCAATCCCGGCATGGGTCGAGATGATGCCTTCGGATTTTTCAACCCGGTTTCCCCCTGTCAGTGATGCAGGTCGGAGGGGCTGACATGGAAAAACGTCTAGTCGTTCGGATTGGACAATAAACCGAGGCCCCGTGTGCTATTGGCTGTGCACGTTAAAGATCCCTCGACAATTGGAAATCGAAAAAGCAGGCTAATGCCGCTGTCCTGGCAAAATTTCCATCATTGCACACTGCTTGGCGTTTGCCCGTCCTCAATTAGCCCATATAGGTGCAGAAAAGTAGGACGTAAAACTCCATTAATTTCATTTTTTCCACCAGTACCAGAATAATTAATTCAAATTATTTATTGTAACTGTAAAACATTATGCGATACAAACAGATGCAGATGAACTGTTCCAATGATGTTTCAATTCCAGATGATGAAGACGAAGAGAATTGAAATTATTAAATATATTCAATTAAACGTGAAGTCAATATTACATCTTTGTTTTTATTACTACGTTACGTCAAAGACGGAGCCTAAAATGTTAAAGGGATTGTAAAGCGTATTTCTAAACTTTGTATGTGTATCAGGGGACACTGATGGCATCAATTTGCGCCATTTAAAAAAACTAACGCGTTTTATGACGTCATTGTCAATCATCTACCGGAACCTACTATTGATATATTGTAAGTATTGACAATGACGTCATAAAACGGGTAAGTTTTAGTGGAATTGCAAGAACCACAGACGTCGGAATTGAAGTTGAAATGGCGAAAAATGATGCTTTCAGTGTCCCCGATACGCATCAAAGTTTTGAAATACGCTTTACAGTCCCTTTAAATTCTATTAATACTCAAGCCGAAGTGACGTCACATGCGACTTTGACGTTACGTTGCGTTACAATAACTCAACGACAAAATGGACGTCAAATTTAGATTCTATGCTCTCGAAAATGTTGGGTTTCATACCAAACATGCTAATGTAAATCATACAATTAAGAAATTGGGAATGCACCTCTTTTACATATGACCCGTGACCTTTAACCCCCAATTCTGACCTTATGCACGTGCCGATTTTGGTAAACTTTTGTATATCAGCTATTGGTGGTATATGTGATTGATTCCAGCAGAGAAACAATTTCTATCAATTTGTCCCACCCAAACCCTATCTTTACTAGCCTAGTGCATAAAAGTAGGACGTAAAACTCCATTCATATCATTTCATTTCATTTCTACTTTAGATCTTTCCTGGGTCCACGTTATTTATAAAGAGACTATTATATAGGTTATTTTTAGTTTGTAGAAGTATGTCATTAATTGATTATAAGACACATTCATTTGAATTAGAGCGAATAGCCTATACATCAATAACACTGACCTAAATTCTTTTTCAATTTATTATATTGATGAATAGAGTAAATATACAATCAAAATAAAAAACATTTAGGTCAAGACAGGACAATAAAATGCTATAGAATAATAGAATATGAATTTAGTCCGAAACTTGCTGACTCCATTCCCAGCCTTTGATAGATATTTGGACCGATATAGCTGGGATAGAGTCAGAAAAACTAGGTCACAAAGACTTGGGAACTTGAGTCAGCAAGTTTCGGACTAATAATAATAATACATGTAATATAATAAACTCTTTATTTTACATGGGTCAGAATTAGGCCCAATACCACGAGTGGTAACGGTCCTGTCTCACACCCAGCCCATGGGGACAAACATAGATACAATATACATTATACAACATATAGACACACAAAAAAAAAAAAAAAAAAATTAATGTACAGAGTTTGATGATTTAGAGATCAAGTACATGACCACTTATATAGAACACTGTGCCTTATCTAAATCAATGCCAGCAGGCACAATTTACAATGCTTTAAGTTTTGTTATTTTTGCATTGTTTCATAACTCATAGGATGAATTTCACATGAACCAAGCGGCTTCCTGAATTATGATTTCCATTGGCTAGGCCAGAGAGCATGGTTTCATTAAAGGTTTTGAAGAGTTTCGCGTCGCGATCTACGCAGTGTCATGACTGTAAATTATTGTGTATAAAGGTTTTCAACATTTTACACCGCTTTAAACGCTTAGGTACTTTATTTGATACCACTACGAACACCTGAAACGCCAATAACTTCATAAGAGTGCGTGTTACACCTTTGCATTGCCTGTTTCATTGTCGCTCACACCAGTATTTGATGCCATTTAAAAAATTGGTCACACGAAAAGTTTTATCAATTTTGGATAAAATTTTGTGAAATGGTTTTCATCTCCGCAACAATTTAAATATATTTCAGCAATGTTGTGGCATTGTGTTCGCGAATTACACAATAACATATTTTCCAACAACATAGCATCCTTTTAACATGCTGCCCATCACATTACAGACATTGTTTGCAGTGTGTACAGTACCGTAACTTTAGGAATATCCCCTCTAAGAGCAAAGCATCTACATCAAATATTTGAATATAACAGATATCGCATTTAACTGGAGTTTCTATTGACATATTATAATTATTGACATTTACAGGATTTCAAACACATTTATATGCTTTCTCAGGTATCCATGTGGTGTGAGGTTTTAGTATTCAAGGTTAAAAACAATGTTTTTTTAACAATATTCCGTTATTTTTATACGCCAACATTATAATGTGGTCGTATATTGTCGTCACCCCTGTCCGTCGGTCCGTCCGTCTACAATTGGCTTACAGTTATCTATCATCTGATTCGAATGAACTTTTGTGTGATCATTTGTATTCATGAGATTTTGGAAAATTTTGTATTTGACGATTTTTTGATGAAAAGTTTTTGAGTTATCACCCTTGACTTAATCAAAACGCGTCAAAATTGGCCTGTGAACGCGAAAAAGACTACAGTTTTCTTCTGATTTGAATAAAATTTGGTGTGATCATTTGCATTGTTGAGATCTTTGACAAGTTCGAAATTGACGTTTTTTCGATGAACTGTTTTTGAGTTATTGCCCTTGACTGTGGGCGAGATAGAGACTACAGTTTTCATCTGATTTAAATAAAATTTCGTGTGATCATTTATATTGATGAGAACTTGGACAAGTTAGAATTTGGCAATGTTTCGAGGAACTGATTTGGAGTTATTGCCCTTGACTTAGTCAGAACGCTTAGAAATAGATAGTTTAAGTCTGAATTTTATTTAATTTTGTGATTAAAAGATATCAACAATATTTTTGACAGGTAAAACAATAGATTTTTGGTACGATTTAATACAAATTGGCGAGCGACCTGGAAATACTAGAAACTTATCTGGGCGTTGATTGTTAGGCAATCGCTTGTTTTAAAATTATCAATTCACTGTATTTATTTCAGGCCTGGGAATAGCAGGACACATATTCATAGTTGCAACAACCGTGATCCTTTTGCAGCTAGGATATGACGTATTCCCGACAAATTTTGAGGAATTGCCGGTGAATTTAGAGCATCAACCATGGATTAAGAGAGATTTAGCTTGGAAACAATCTGGCAATTATCCACACAAAGTAGATGGCATTAAAGTTCCATTCATTGCTAGTGGTAAAGATTATATGGAAATCGTCATCATTGCCAAAACTGGAAATGTTCTGACAAAAGACAAGATGGAAGATATGAAAAAGTTTGAATCGCAATTAACGTCAGTAAAACATTATGGCGATTATTGTAATATTTTGCGAGCGTCGAACCATTGCATTCCTCCCAATTCCATTCTTAGACTTTTTGACGGATCTCTATCAAATATAGATCCTATTTTCAACGATCCAAACTTTAACAAAATACCACAAATTTTGTACAGTGCCCTTAAAAACAACAAAACAAAATTCCACGTGAAGTATGCTTTGCCTAAAGACACTAATATAACTCTAACACATGCTTTTGCAGGAACAGTTCGAATGCTCGTGCCATTTGATCATTCAACGTTAGTGACGAAATATGATATGCCTTTTGAAGAGAGTTTGCAAAACCTGACATCGTTCTTGAAGGACAAAATAAAACCATTTCTGGATAGGTTTAGAGAATCGAGTGAACTTTTAGAAATCTCTTACTACAACAGATTGTTGTTTACCAAGGTGGTACAAGACCAAGTCTTTATCGATGTAAAATATGCTATTGGAAGTATTGTATTTATATTCTGTTATATGTGGTTTCATACTGGTACATTATGGGTAACAATTTGGGCTGTAATAAGTATCTTATCCAGTTTCTTAGCCACCAATTTGTTTTATAGATATATATTAGGTTTTCGTTACTTTGGATTTTTTCACGTTTTGGCCTTGTTTATTATACTTGGAATCGGTGCTGATGATTTATTTGTATTCTTCGATACCTGGAAATCATCAAGTGTTACAAGTTTTCCGTCCTTGGCACATCGCCTTTCTGGAACGTACCGGAAGTCAGCTGTGAGCATGCTGGTTACGTCTTTGACTACCATGGTGGCTTTTGCTTCAACTGCATCTTCACATCTTTTATTAATGAAATCATTTGGAATATTTTCTGCTGTGTTAGTCATAATTGACTATATATCTGTCATTGTGTTCTTTCCTACAGTCGTAATGTTCTATCATGTGAAAATACGAAAATGGTGGCAAAAATTGTGTTCCTTTTTACCACAAATCAGGAAAACGCCAAGAGATTCAAGCAACTGTTTACAATCAAGACATCAAATAACCGTTAACTTTTTCAAAAATCAAATCTTTCGTTTCATAACCCATACAAAAATAAGATGGATTCTATTATCGTTTTTTGGAAGTGTCGCTATTGTGTTGTCTGTGTTTTGTTCAAGATTGAAACCAAATAGTGGTTACGTAAGTATAGACTAGCGTATAAAGTTTTCAAATACAAATTAGGGCGTCTCGGTGAGTCTGAATTATGGGGGGTTTTGTTTGTCATACAAAGATTCTGTCATGAGGGAGATTCTGTAGTTTTAGCCTATATTTTTTCGATTTCTGTTTGCTATACTAAAAATTATAAAATTACTTACTTGGGATGTTTGTCCATACAAGCACCCTATAGAGCGTATTCTTAGATTAACTTCATTTTTTCAGATTAATTTTTTAAGATCTGATGAAGTTTTCACACCAACACTTAAACATAATTCAATAGATTTTTCTGATTCCCCAATAACGCCATGTGATATTTACCTAGTTTGGGGAATTAAAGAGCAAGATTTAAGTAATTGTTTCTTCGGAGATTACAAGTGTACTGGAATTCACAGATATGATGATGATTTTAACCCCAATTTGCCAGAAGCACAGATATCCTTTCAGGTAGCATAATCTTAAATCTTACAGAAATAGAAGGTTTTCTAAACTTTTCATGTGTACAATGTATATTGGACACTGATAGCATCGATTTACGTCATTCAAATATTTTGAAATCTTGGAATCGACCAAGCTCAAAACAGAAAAATGATTGCATAAGAAAAAAACATTCTTGAGAACTATTTCTAAAACAATTGTTAACAGAATTGAAATTTTATCTCACTTCTTGAATAGCCCTTAAAAATATAAAAAAAAATTATTACAGAAATTATGTGATAAATTGTTTTCACTCACAGAAGAAGAAATAAAGAAATATAGAATACAGATAGACCATAAAACCGGTTTACCGAAGATAAAATGTTTTGCTCGAGAAATTGACCAATATTTACAGGTCTGTCCCGTAATATCTATATTTTGATTGCATGTAACCATGATCGATATTTTTGTGTTCGACCCTTATTCCGAACTTTTGATTATGCATGACAATGAAATGCCCATTTTATTCAATATTTTGATAATAGATGACCTATAACGTTGTCGGTTTTATTATTCACCATCATGTCATGACATTTCCTGGTTTTATTTTTTCATTTGAAAAAGATCCTTCCGAATACGGTTTTTGACTGTACACACTGATAATTAGGCCCTGTATTACCACGAATTTCACTTTTTCAGGGTATAATAATGCCTTAATATTTTCACCTCGCATTTTCATAACGTTTTTTTGACCAAACTCGTACTAAAATTACTGTTCATACCTATATAATAATCACCCTCTATCTGTTCATACCCATCAATTTACAAGTTATTAATCAAATAGATTTTACTTCTTTATAGCAAGCTGTTCCACCAAAAGTTTTTGATGCACGTTTACCATGGGACTTAGAGAAAACAAAGAAGGTGATAGAGTATATATTCCCTGAATATTTTACTTTATTTAATATAACACCATCTTATAATGAATATCTTAATGTAAGTTGTATCATGTTCTTTTTTAGATTATAATACGTAATACCCATTAAGAATATGCTTAAGCATAACCACGAAATCATCACAAGAAGCAATATTATTGATTAACTAAGCCTACGTGTACAGGGGCGGATCCAGGATTTTGGAAAGGGGGGGGGGGGCGTATATGCAAAGTTTAGCCGAGCGAAGCGAGTTGAAAATTTTTTGGACCTTTTATTTGGCTTAAAAACATAGAATAAGTATCAATTGTACTAATTTAACGGTTTCTGACGTGGACCATATATGTTTTATAGTAAACGTTAATTGGTTAGACATTTTTTATGTCGTAAGACAAAAAAAAGACGAAGTAAAGGGGGGGGGGGGGCGTACGCCCTCTACGCACCCCCCCCCCCCCTGGATCCGCCACTGGTGTACAAGGATTATTAGATTCGAGGGAAAGACGCAAAAGTGTCTTGAGGACCATGAGCATTCATGAAATTTGAATTGTTATCAGTATTACAGCTTTTGGAAGCTAAAGAACTTAGTTTTGAAAATATTGAACTACAAAGATAAGGCCTCATGAAGCTATTTAAGACTCAAAAATAAAAACATCTGTCTATGGTAACAATGCTCTGTTCTTTTTCGGAGCCGCGTTGGCTCAGTGAGTTAGACGCTTGCTCGCTAACCTGAAGGTCCAGAGTTCAATTCCGGTATGGGTCGAGATGATACCTTCGGATTTTTCAACCCGGTGTCCCCATGTCAGTGATGCAGGTCGGAGGGTCTGACATGGAAAAGCGTCTAGTCGTTCGGATGGGACAATAAACCGAGGTCCCGTGTGCTATTGGCTGTGCACGTTAAAGATCCCTCGACAGTTGGAAATCGAAAATAAGAGCAGGCTAATGCCGCTGTCCTGGCAAAATTTCCCTCATTGCACTCTGCATGGTGTTTGCCCGTCCTCAATTAGCCCATATAGGTGCAGAAAGGTAGAACGTAAAACTCCATTCATTTCATTTTCATTTTCCAATTGTTATTTCATCCTGCATCACTGAAAATGGGTAGATTTTTATTTTAGCATCTAATGCCTTATAAAAAATGTTTAATATCGAAAAGCCTTAGATTATACTTAGATAAAGCCTTGATATCACATTTTAAATCTATTTTAAATTTAGGCTGCATTCAATCTTTGGAGTCTTGGTAATTTTGTCAAGAACAACACTGCTGTACTGAAGGGCTATGATGACCTTATGGGTCAGATGGAAAGTCCTTTCACACAAACCATTGTATCTAAACCAGGTATATCTTTTCTCTTATCTGGCCGTGAAACTCCATTTCATTTCATTTCATTTCTCTCTTATCTATCTTCAAAGCAACATTAGTCACCTTTCTTTTCACGAAATTAATAATTCTTAGAAGTCTGAACCCCGACCATAACATTGCTTCTTTCATTATGTTCATCCGTTATAGTATGCTGAGGTTAAAGAATTGTATCATGTGTTTTTGAATCACCCCCACCTTTCAAAATCAAATTGATATTTTATCTTTCTAGAAATCAAAGTTGGAAACAAATTTAGATATGTGTCCATTGCTGTTGAAACTGATATCGATGCTTTCTATCTGGGATTTGAAGAAGGAATTCCACTAATAGAGTCCTGGGAAGGTTTTATGAAGGAACAGGTATAGCATAAAGTTCTTCAATCTGTATATAATTGTACATATAGGTCTGAGGGATGCTCCTCAAAAAATGTTTTAGAAATAGAATTTATTTGGTGCAAAAGCGTATAAGTATATAGTTCTTAAAATTAAATGAGCATGGAAAAACGAGGTTACAATCTATGCCAACCAATCACAAAAATACTCAATAAATTCCATAATTAATTATCTCATTAGTATCTATGTTTATTTCACAGAGTATTTAATGCATGGTTTAATATATTGTAATGAGATAGGAGTTGAATTGATAAATAATTTCGTCCACCACTAGAAAACAAAATGAGACTTAACATCGAGACTATTTGTTTTATTTATTCAGATTGTAACATGTGTTTATTTTAATTGTATACAAACGTTCGCATGCTCAGTTGCTCACACGCCAGATGTTGCTACCAATAAAATGAATGTTGTGATTTATGAAATTTAATTTTACTGGAGAATTGTCGCTAATTTTCCTCTACGATATGGCCATCCTTGTTTTTTTGTTTATAAACAGTATATTTATTTCACATAATAACATTAGATAATACAATATAAAACGATACAGAAAGAAGCTCAAGGTTTATTTAAATCTGCTTCGCAAAACAAAGAAAAAAATAGTGAAATAATTCAGATGGTACATCGTAACACGGTAAAAAGTCAAAAATGCATGTTCATTGGACTTTTTTTCTAAGAAAGATGCGGAGGGATCGGATCAGGGCCAGTCAGATCGGGATGATGGGTGTGTCACAGCAAACCCTGTGATATTGGAGGAGGGGAATAGAGTCAAGAGTATTTAACTTGAAAGTGTTAATTTGAGCTCTTTATGTTTCATGTTTATCTTGTCAAAACGATTTCAATCATATAGCGCAGTTATGACATTCTGGGAATATAATGGGACGAGCCATTGCGATAGTGTCATCTTAGACATAGTCACATAGTTTTAGTAGAATTAGGAGAACCACAGACTCTGACGTCTAACTTAAAATTGAAATAATACCATTATTTTGTAATAATGAAAACATTTCACCTATATAAAGCAATGTCAATTTTATGAAACATCTGCCAACATGCTAATTTCAGCTGTCTACAATGCCAGAAACGTTACAGAAAGGTTTTCAGATTTCACCTTATGGAACATGGAATTGGATCTATGCACAGAGGGTAGGTCATAATTATGTTCCTTAAAGCGATGCTACGTCTTAAAATGAACAACAAATTTAAGTTCTCAAACTTGGTCAATAAGAGTATATTCATCAACAGTGTCTAAAGTAAACAAACAGAATCAAATAAACCCATAAAACTATGAAATTTTCCATACAATTACAGATTATTATTGATAAATGTCTGAAATTGGATTAAGGCATGTATCAATTACCGTACTGTATTTAAACATAATTTTCTGGATTTATAAAATTATTTAGGTAATCCTGTTTTATTGTTATGCCACTAGGTTTGTCCCCAGATGAATATATACTCCCATTGACCAAGTTTGAAAATTTAATTTTTTTGGTAGTATCGCTTTAATTATAGTACTAGGAGAACTTCACAGAAAAAAAAGATTCAGATATTTATTGCTTTTATTTATTGAACAATTATTCCTAGGTCCAGATACGGGATTGTTTAGTTAATCTTATCAATAATAGGCATTAAAGAACTCAATGGTTAGAAATTTGAAACTGGTGTGGAGGGGGTGGGGGTTGAGGCTATGCAAGGATAGGGTTAACTTGATCTCAGCCCTTTCATTAGATCAAGGACAAAATAGATGTAAAATGTTAGATTTAATATTTCTATCCCTTATCATGTTCATTTAAAATTTCAGGAAATTCAGAGAAATGCTATAACTGGTGTAATATTAGGATTAAGTTTGACTACTGTTATCTTAGTTATTTCAATACATAATATAATAACAAGTTTGTTAGCTGCCTTCACTATTTGTCTAGTTACTGTTTGTGTAATTGGAATGTTACCTATAATTGGTTGGAAACTTGGTGTAAGTTTACTTTTAATTGACAATCCTTCGTGTCTGTCCTCTTATACTGCATGACAACTGCATGGCATAATGTTCTTCTAGTTCGTCATCTGCCAATGAAATAAAGAACATAGTCCCGATGGCACATTGCATTTATATAGATATGTCGACCATCTTTTCTGCAGATTTTACTGGACTGTTGACTTTGATATATTTCCTTTGTAACATATCCAGAAAATTAGATAATCAGATAATACCGTCTAGTTTAAAATGTTATTTAGTATTCTGTCTATATTTCAGACTTTGGTATCGATGAATATGTCACTATTAGTAGGAATATCAGTAGACTACATTGTTCATTTGGCGGAGGGTTACACATTAAGTAGCTCTAAGGACCGGAAGTCACGTGTTCGAGATAGTTTAGAGTCCATGGGAATATCAGTGTTTGCTGGTGCTTGTACAACGATTGGAGCCTCCATATTTATTTTATTTGCCGAAGTTTCTTTCTTTTTTCAATTTGGAGTGTTTATGTTTATGACTATAAGTTTTTCAGTGGTTATTTCAATATTTTTCTTTATGACCTTATTGGGTATTGTCGGACCAGAAAATGATACCGGAAACTTGATAACATACATTAAAAGAGCACTTAAGTGTTTCTTGAGGAAAGGTCAATCCTGACTCTTCGTGATTGAAGAGATGTGAACAATATTGTGACGCATGGTAATGGTACCTTATTAGAGGCTGGAACAAAACATAAACGACTAACCGGAAGTAAAATATGGCTCTAAATTGGTATTTCTATGACGTCATTATTATAAAAAATAGAATCTGTTCAGTTTCATTCTGTGTTAAAGCTATTCCGAAATATTGAGGTATCCTTACATTCCCCGATAGCTCAATAGTTCCGTTCTATTTTGAAAATGAATGATCAATAATATATGTACATGTAATGCCTATTAAGAGCCATATTCTTCTAACGATGTGCGGTTGGTATTTTATATCCAAGTTTGAGCAATTGTTCACTTTGATTTGATTTGTGACTGGGCCTACCAACTCAATTTAGTATGGATTGAAAATATAGATGATATTATTTTATTACTAATTTATTTGAATAAAATGTAATTTTCTGCTGATTTCCTGATTTCTACATATAAACTGAAGAGTTCTTCGTAACACATTTTCTCAAAACATATAGCCATGTAGACACAATTGACATGGGGGCTTTACGGAACAAACTAGGAACAATAACGTATATAACAAATTTATCTTTATGAATTGTTTTACAGGCTAGAAAGACAATGAAACTCAACTCACCAATGCTTTAGCTTTAATTCAGTGAGTTAGACGCATGGGTCGAGATGATACCTTCGAATTTTTCAACCCGGTTTCCCCTGTCAGTGATGCAGGACGGTCCGAGGGGCTGACATGGATAAAGCTAGGCTTACGTCGGCTTGCGACGCTCCTCGACTGTCGGCATCTAGCTGGATCTGATAATTCGGAGCGCTCAGTTCGGCTGCGACGCTCCTCGACGGATCTCGACGGATCTCGACGGATACAACGGCAACTGGTATTCGCTAATCGCAAAGAGTGCTCATGTCGGCTGCGACTGTCTACGACTCGTTCAGTTTTCGACGGACATGTGATACATTTCAATATGGCGGCGCCCATGAACCTTAACGTTGTAACTGTTTGTGTGTTCATAAATAACGCAGGTCTTTCCTGCCATAATTCAATTAATTTAATTTCGAGCTCGTCCGACCATTCATCAGCCATCTTGACTTGAGATACTAGCGCCACCAAGCAAGGACTAAAATAAGCGCGCGTTGATTGGCTAATAGCTTACGATCGTCGGCAACTACCTGGATCTCGTAGGCCAGAGTAGAACATGCGCGACTCACTGGATCTGGCTGGATCTCAGTTGCCGACAGTCGCAAGGAGGCTAGTTGCGTCGTAAGCCAACTCAGGTCGACAGAAACTATCAGCCTACCGTAGGCCGACAGTTGCGGCAACTGACTGAATCTGCCAGTTGCCGACAATCGAGGAGCGTCGCAAGCCGACATAAGCCTAGCTTAAAGCGTCTAGTCGTTCGGATTTTACAATAAACCTAGGTCCCGTGTGCTATTGGCTGAGCACGTTAAAGATCCCTCGACAGTTGGAAATTAGCCCATATAGGTACACAAAAGCAGGACTTAAATCTCCATTCATTCCATTTTAATTCCCCTTCTTCATAGTCCATTCGTTCACATTTGGTTCGTGCTCACCCTACAGGCTACATTATTTACAAATTATTTTGATTTTGTGTGTCAATGTCATTATAAAGATAGATCGATTTTCGTGATGATGGCCCCCCCCCCCCCCCCCCAAACGGTAAGATTTCACATCGTGAAACGCATCATATTACATGTCAGGTGGAAATTTCGGCGAATAAAAAGGGAAAATCCTATGTTTTTAAGCCAAAAAAAAGGTCAAAATTTTTTTGACCTCGCTGCGCTCGGCATAGCTTAGCTTAAACACCCCCCTTTCGAGAATCATGGATCAGCCACTGATTTTTCTCTTTTTTTTAGTAAACTTTTCCCCTAAAAGAGAACATTTTGTGGCTTTTCAAAAATGGCTATACACTGTATATCACTATTTCCTTGTTTATCTCTTTCATTACTACCCTTTGTTCGTAGTTGTACAATAATGTATAAATATACGTTAGTGTTACAATGTAGAATTACTCCAATTAAATGTATATATTACATTCACTATTTTCAAAAGGGGTTATATAGGCGAAAGTCTGTTCCCCAATCCTATTCACATGTATGTATGTCAATAAAATTTTGTTTAAAAAACAATGAATGGAGATTAGGAGTCTATTGTTTGCTTCGCTTTAATTGCTTCAGTCTACAAAAACACGATCCAATCTTCAGGACTATGTATTCGATGAATTCAGAGAGAGTCAGTACACTTGCACCCAGAAATATTCCCATTTGTCCACCAAGAGTAGCTGAAAAAGAAAACAAAAACTGTGTCAAACTGTGACCTTTGTAAATATGCAATGGTGAATGGTCGTTGCATCGTTGCAAAAGCTACACGTAGAGAGTCGGCGCATCAGATATAAGCAAAAAGTTGGCCACAAACTGATCGGAGATCACTTTTAAACTGATTTCTTGGATGAACCTCACTTCGCAATATGAGTGACTATATTTAAACCCATATACATGTACTTTCAATACTTTTCAAATTGAGCATTGTATAGTACCTCCGAAAATCCGAACTTTGAAGAGCGCGACGCCGCCACCGAACCACTACAATACGTCGCAAAGTATTTTTTTTATCTATACTTACCTAATATATTTTCAAAGGAATAAATAGCACTTTGGCGCACTCTTGTCTCCACCATATTTTCAAAGAAAATTCTCAAATCAGCATAAACTGTCATACTGTAAAAATATTTAGAAATGTGCTTGTTTCCTATAAAGCTTGCATTTACACAATTCCAAACAGAAATAAACAAACAACTAACTCATTGATCTTGATCTTTCCCAGATTATCCATACCCATTTACAGCAGGGTCAACAAGAATTAATGGCATGTATTGTGTTTTCATCAGTACGCCACGAAATATTCCAAAGTCAATGAAAAGGAAAAGAAAGAAACATATATATTTTAAAAGGATGACTACTTAGGAACCATGCAGATGAATCTTTAAGCAAGTTGGTCCTTGTCCAAAGTGGCGTTTCTAGGTGGAGGGGGTGGGGGCGCTACCAACAATAGGCATCCGTATGTAAACATTATACGAAATTTCAAAATTAGATTCGACGCCTGGAACTTCTTGACATTTCCTGACGAAGTTAAGGTTTATTTATATAAGGACTGCCCAGGGTCACCAAAATTATTATTATTATGGGTTTCCCTAACTACCAAAGTTGCTTTATCAGCATCCGCTGGAAGCTAACGTTAAAGGGACTGCAAAGTTTATTTCTAAACTTTGTTTGTGTATCGGGGACACTGATAGCATCAATTTGCGCCATTCCGTTTTTTATTCGACGTCTGTGGTTCTTGCAATTCCAATTAAACTAACGCGTTTTATGACGTCACTGACTATTGCTATCTATGCAGATCACTGTCATAAAACGCGTTAGTTAGTGGAATTGCATGACTTACATCACTGACAATGTTGAAATAAGACGTAGGCCTACTTACTCTATTTTAACACCAGGCTTAATATGATTTACATTGTTGACATATACATTCGACGGAAACAGGGCTGTTGATAGTTTAATATCATAATTGGTTGATTCACATGGTTCACCACAACTACAGATGTCTGCCCTTTCACTATTAAATTTAACTGCAATTTTAAATGCAAGAAACGGTAACGTCATCAGCATCGTTTTTGACGCCATCGGCATCGCGTTTGACGTGTGTTACAAGACGACGACGCCATGGTCGTCGCTGTCGTCAAAGTCAAAGTTTAGTTTTCGAATTTTTTTATTGGGAGGTTACAAAATTTTACTTACATTTAGCATCTTCAAGACACATATGGACTTCCTTGAGGCTACATATCGTCTCATTGCCTATTAAACAAAGAAATCAATTGATAATTTATAGGTCTAACTCCGATCAAGGGGCCTCCAATAGATGCTAGCGCATGTCGTCAACAAGAGCGCGGTAAAGAAAGGTCTCCGATGCAATCAGCTCTTTATTTTTTGTTTCGATACAATCCCCAAATACACCCTACTCAAAAGGCAAACGTTGTCAACGAGATCTGGAAAGGCCTCAGATGCAAGGAATTTAATTCTACATGTACAACATGTATTTTCAAATTTTCTCAGGGACCAATCCATCTAAATCCCCTACTGTCCCGAAAGGCCTGATATGCTAGGAAATTAAATCTGATTTTTAAAATTTTCTTGTGGTACAATATCCCCAAATCCTCTTCAATATTGACAAATTCTGTTCTGAAAGGCATCAGATGCAAGTCATTCAGCCCTAATTTTCAAAATTACAATGCCTCCAAAACCTTTTCAAAGTCGTTCTCAACGAGAGCGGAACTTCTGTCAAATATCAGATACCCAGACGTCTCCTGTCTATAACGAGTTTTCTAGATTTTCATTTCCGGCAATTCCGGAATTTAGGAAGATTTTTTCCAGCTCTGTACAAGAGTAGCCTATTGTCGCCATAGTAACGAATGCTTTTACCCATAGATATATATAATAGTTAATACACTAGATAGGTCCAAAGCCCTATATATGTAAAGTTGCGACAACTGTGAGGCAAGGAATTCTAATGACGTCATGAAAATATGACGTAAAATGTCTACAGGCGCCATTTTGGGTCCCAAGTTCCACTATGGTCTGTTGTGTAATAAAAATGAATATACCGCAAACTTAAGATTTGTCTTTCAATTTCTGAATATTTATGTATTTTCTTTGTAGGCTTCGGCATAGTTCCACATTCTCTGGCATGTTAGGCTAGTAAATTTAGCTTTCTGGTAATGGTGGGGGTGGGACAAATTGATAGAAATTGTTTCTCTGCTGGAATTAATCACATATACCACCAATAGCTGATATACAAAAGTTTACCAAAATCGGCACGTGCATAAGGTCAGAATTGGGGGTTAAAGGTCACGGGTCATATGTAAAAGAGGTGCATTCCCAATTTCTTAATTGTATGATTTACATAAGCATGTTTGGTATGAAACCCAACATTTTCGAGAGCGTAGAATCCAAATTTGACGTCCATTTTGTCGTTGAGTGATTGTAACGCAACGTAACGTCAAAGTCGCATGTGACGTCACTTCGGCTTGGGTATTAATAGAATTTAAAGGGACTGTAAAGCGTATTTCTAAACTTTGTATGCGTATCGGGGACACAGAAAGCATAATTTTTCGCCATTTTAAATTTCAATTCCGACGTCTGTGGTTCTTGCAATTCCACTAAAACTTACCCGTTTTATGACGTCACTGTCAATACATATATATCAATAGAAGCTTCCGGTAGATGATTGACAGTGACGTCATAAAACGCATTAGTTTTAGTGGAATTGCAAGAACCACAGACGTCGGAATGGAAATTGAAATGGCGCAAATTGATGCCATCAGTGTCCCCTGATACACGAACCTAATCACCAGCCATGACACCAACGATATTCGTTGAACGATAAAGTGTGTATCAAATTAAATATTACAACGTCTAAAGGATATCAATAAGTTTTTATATGTTAAAAAATATTCCCAATTTCAACAGTGTGTATTTACTGAAGAGGTTGCAGTACAGAACTATTTTTAATAGCGGAGGCGTATTTGAGTAACAAGACTAGAAACCGGAAAGATGATTTAAGACAATTCGCACCATTATGAGTTGTTTCGACCTCATTAACATTAGTTTGCTTAAATTTTTATTTTTTTATTCACATCGTATGGATCAAATAAAATACATCCTTTTCAAGTGTGTTTGTATGAATCGGTTTAAGTGGTGTGGAATCCATCTTGAAACTTTCGGTTTGTTTAAATGAAGTCGTTTCGTCTCACTGCTGGTCTCCGAGAGAAAAATGCCTACGCGTGAACTATTTAAAACATGGTTGGTCAATAGGTCAGAGTAATATCTCCGATAGGTAGAATTTCTCTGTTGATCAGAATGCTGCTTCTGTAGGGAATCTGGTCTGGCTTGACAAATGAAGAAGATGTCGCAATTTTCCTCGATAAGACTGCATAGCGAATGAGTCTTGTAGTTGAATTATTGAACAACTCCTGGATGGCGCAAAGTCCGAGGTTCTTTATCTCTTCTCTTGGCATGCCAGGTTTATTATATTGTGCTGCAATATTCTGTAGGTTTGTGCTGCGCTGGTTGAGCTCCTTGGATTTATGGTTAATAGAGGCAAGGGGATGGGGAACACCAGCTGACTGCAGCTGACGCATGGTTTATAGTATCGGCAGGCTCTATTTTTGTGGGGATGTGAGCCCAGTCCAGAGACAAACCCCATTTTCCGTCTCTTGCCTCTGTAAATAAAAAATGTCCGTATCTCCGTGACAAAAAGGGCACATGTTCGCTCCCTCAGGTGAGGGGCAGGGGGGTGGGGGGGGGGTCATTCGCCCACTCTGCCCCCGTGGTTCCGGCGCCCGCGCTATTCATGATACAGTATCACAGCCTGTCAGAGCATGGAGAAACAGCAACGAACGAGTGACATTTTGGCCATGAAATTGATCCGATACAGTGGGAATGGAAGTTTTTCAACGGCAATTTAGTACCTCATACTCCACCAGTACCAGTAAAATTAATTAAAATTATTCATTGTAACTGTAAAACATTATGCAATACAAAAAGATGCAGATGAACTGTTCCAATGATGTTTCAATTCCAATGATGAAGACGAAGAGAATTGAAATTATTGAATATTCAATTAAACGTGAACTCAATATTACATCTTTGTTTTTATTACTACGTTACGTCAAAGACGGAGCCTAAAATGTTAGAGGGATTGTAAAGCGTATTTCTTAACTTTGTATGTGTATCAGGGGACACTGATGGCATCAATTTGCGCCATTTTAATTTCCATTCCAACGTCTGTGGTTCTTGCAATTCCACTAAAACTAACTCGTTTTATGACGTCACTGTCAATCATCTACCGGAAGCTTCTATTGATATGTATGTATTGACAGTGACGTCATAAAACGGGTAAGTTTTAGTGGAATTGCAAGAACCACAGACGTCGGAATTGAAGTTGAAATGGCGAAAAATGATGCTTTCAGTGTCCCCGATATGCATACAAAGTTTAGAAATACGCTTTACAGTCCCTTTAAATTCTATTAATACCCAAGACGAAGTGACGTCACATGCGACTTTGACGTTACGTTGCGTTGCAATCACTCAACGACAAAATGGACGTCAAATTTGAATTCTACGCTCTCGAAAATGTTGGGTTTCATACCAAACATGCTTATGTAAATCATACAATTAAGAAATTGGGAATGCACCTCTTTTACACATGACCCGTGACCTTTAACCCCCAATTCTAACCTTATGCACTTGCCGATTTTGGTAAACTTTTGTATATCAGCTATTGGTGGTATATGTGATTAATTCCAGCAGAGAAACAATTTCTATCAATTTGTCCCACCCCAAACTTTATCTTTACTAGCCTATGTATGGTCTCATATAAGGTTGGCTACAAAATTTGACTTATATGCGCTTTATGTTTAACTTTGCAGCAAACCTTAGACCATGCACGCAGTAACAGTTTATAATTGCTTATATCTACGTTTTAAATACATGTGATTATGAGTAAATTTTAACTCGGCGTTCGAACTAAAATATTTTTCAAGAACTAATTGCTTGATCCAAGAATAAATGTAGGCCCTCATGCTAGGGGCACACGATCGTATTTTTTCGCACGATCGCGGCGAATTTTATAATTGCCCTAAAAAATTCGCTCGTGTGCTCGGTATAATTAACAGCGAATTTTTACGACCGTACGAATCGCCGACATCAAAAATGTAATGCTAGGGGCAGACGAGCATTTTTTTCGCCCGGTCGGTCGCAGCGAATTTTATAATCGTCCGAAAAATACGCTCGTGATTACGGCCGTAGCCTACAAATCGCCGGCATAAAAAAATGTTAGATATTTTCGGCCGATTATTTTCACCTGCGATTAAATTCGCCAGCAAATTCGCTCGTGTGCCTTTTCCCGGTGTATTTTAAAGACACTACTGATTCTAAGACTAAAGCGTCCTATTTGGATTTGTTTCTCGAAATTGAAAACAACCATGATCTTTGTGTCAGATTGTATGACAAACGTGACGACTTTGATTTTCCTATTGTTAATTTTCCATTCATGTGCAGTAACATACCGCAATCGCCTGCTTATGGTACGTACATTTCACAATTGATCCGCTATGCTAGAGTTTGCAAGGGGTCGAATATTAACCGTAAAATTACTGAAACAGGGTTACTTGACACACAAACTTTTATGGTCGTTACGGAGAACTGGGATTTTTGATAAACGGAATTGTTTTGCTTGTATACGGTTTTTTTATTTATGATCGGCCGATCGATATCTTTCAACTAATCAGGCGTAATGTTTATATCTTGACGTAATATTTACATCTTCGTTTTCCGTCATTTTGTACCGATCACATCACATGTTCAACTGTATATTCGGCCGATAAAATTCGCAACGTGTGCCCCCTCATAATCGGGCGTAAAAATTCGCTGGCGATATTAATCGCCGCGATTAAACGAAAAAATGCGCTTTTTTGCCCTTAGCATAACTATATGTAGATAGCAGGGACTGGGAAGCTTTTCTGAAAGTGGAGGGGGGTAGGCGCCACCAAAACTCCTTGGATTTCGGACACTCGATTTTCAGATTCAGGAAATTATCTGATAAAAATGACAAAAATATTTTGATGTAAAAAAATTGTAAGGACCAAAAATTGTAAAGGGGGATGGGGGCATTGCGAATATAATATGGATACACATAGATTTGAAGGCTCAAATTTCGATAGTGGATCTGTGGATAATGGATACAATAATTGATTAGCTTAGAGACAGAAAAATCCCGCATGGTTGCTTCTGATAAGTGGCACAAATAGTGAACGCAGCCCTTCATTTGCCTATCAGTCATATTGGCGGTAGTTTTTCGGGGGCCTTTGCAGGAAAAAAATCCAGAAAGGGGTCCAAAATACGAATTTTATTGATCGCGGGCCGCCACGATGGGACTTTGACTCTAGTCCCCTAGATTAGAGTTTGAAAATTTTGAAAAATAGCGTAGTTTCCTTTTTTATTTATTGAACCCTTCCGCACTCACTATAATGTAATAGAAATTCGACGACTGTGTTTCAAAAGCAGCATTTACAATGAAGTTTGCGCTATATAACGTCATACGCGTCATGACGTTGGGACCCAAAATGGCGCCTGTAAATGAGTTGTCGCAACTTTACATATATAGGGCTTTGGATAGGTCATATCAATGACGTGATATTGAACTAAAACGACGTCACCGTCCGCCATATTGGAGAGATCTAAGTTGACGTTATAACAATGGCGTCTAATAGGCGCAACGTTTTGTTTTCGCTTTTATCAAATATTGAAATGAAGGAATTGTCCAAAAAAAACATTACGCATGCCATATATATGTAAGCCTATACATATGCCGTTTTTGACATAATTTTGCTGTGGATTTATCTTAATTTTGTAAATTTTCGTGACCTCCTTTATCCGTTAATGAATAACGTTCGCCATGAATTTGCTTTTATTTTGTTAATTTTTCCTGCATCTCATTTTGGAATAAAAATTTGCAATTAATTGTCCTTTTTCGTCAATTTTTACAGCAACAGATTATATTCATAAGATCTCGGACAATTTCGAATTTGAGTTTTACACCCAAAATACGTTAAAAATGGCTTGTGAACGCGATAGAGTCCACAGTTTTGGTTGGATTTGAATAAAATTTTGTATGTAGGATTATATTCATAAAATCTTGGACAAGTTTGAATTCCGGATCGATTCGACAAATATTTACTGAGTTTTACACCTAAAATAACATTCCTTGATATATTGACAATTTATGTAGTAAGTGGGCGTATATTGCTAGGCAACCACTTGTTTGTCATATTAAAAAAATGAGCCCCGACATAATACTAGTCGGGACGCAATAGAGAATGAGTTATGTAACCGATTTGGAGACTTCTCGAGCGATAACTGATTGCGTTGTTCTGTTCGGCCCGTCATCGACACTTAGGCCCAGTTCATACGTCGATCTTCGTGAAAAGTTCGAAGTCTGAATCCGTTTGGTTCGATAATTTGCCGAGATCAATAAAAATTTGTCAGTCTGTTGTTCTATCGGCATCTTGGTTCGAGTATAACGACCTCAGCGAGCCGTGGCTTCCCTCATACGTCGAACTTGATGTTCGCGCGAAATCAAATCTGGGCAATTGTGACAAATTTGCGCAACTCTACAAGTCACAATTCTTTACGGATTTTGACGAAACTTGCTGAAATTGTTTATTATCACCCAAGGATGAACCCTATTGAAAATCAAAAGAATCGAAAAATATTTAATATGAATTATTGCCCTTGTTCTTTAAAACGTGTTCGATCTTTAGCTTGTTAACACTCTACAAGTCACAATTCTTTATGGATTTTGACGAAACATACTGAAATTGTTATCAATTATCACCCGATAATCAAAAGAATCGAAAAATATTACTTTTTACTTATTGCCCTTCTTGTCCAAAAAAAGGTTTTAGTTTTTTGCTCATGAACAGAGAAGGTTGTTGTCTGAACTTGATAAATGTTGAACCACTCTTGAAATCGACACTTAATTTAAGTTCTGAACGAAATGTAGGCCTATGACTACAGGTTGAATATTTGATGGTTGCTGTTTTCTGTCAAATGTTCTTTTTCAAACAAAGCTGCTAGTGGGCTTATATTACCTTGCCTGGCAAGCTATCTTACAAAATGCTGGGAAAATCATCTGATCGAGATCGACTGATTGCCTATATATTATCCCCTCCCACCCTGAGGCCGGTCCTTTCGACTTTCGCGAAACTTGACCCACTGACTTATCAATAATGAGGGGTGGGGCGGCATGACACCTAACCCCCTTTAGCTACGCGACTGATTTGATGACGGTATCTTGCGAAGCATTGATGGACGCCACTCCTGAGGATAAAATTAGTCGATTATTGTGGCAAGGGGGGCGGCACACAACTTTCATATGTTTGTGTTATATATATTCTCCCTATACATATATTTTCTAGTGTAAATTTCATATTCCAAGTGACTCTAAGGATTCAGTTCATATTAAAAAAGGTTAAAGCCTAATGAAAATTTTAGTTCTTGCTTATCAAGTAAAATTGTGATTTGCATGTCATAAATTTCAGTATGGATCCAGTTACATATTATATTCAAATATCATTAGGCCTTGTTCCTTACGGTTGTCGTTTCTTTTAAATATTTTTCATAATAAGATTTTCGCGAAAATATACAAATTTAAATTCAACTCGATGAATTATTGTTTTGAAAATAATAGAAAGAAGGCCTATATGATGACCAAATGTTGTTTTTGTTTTGACTCAAAGTGCGATGCGATAACGCTTAAGCTGAACCGTATATAGTGAGGTGAGCGAATTCTCTCCGTATGCGTTTTTTTTTCTTCAGTTCTTCATTATATACCGTAGTAAACGTTTTATAAGTTGATTTTGTCTCATTGATAAAGGGAAACGTTCACCTACTCTGTTGAACAATAATTAGTCTCAGAAACGGGTATTGTTTAACTAAGCTAATCAATTATCTTAATAAATCCATGTATGTAGGCCTATCCATAATTATCAGCGTTTGAAAGTAAAAAATGTCCCGTTTTTAGTCGGACTATGCGACTTTACATCTAAAAAATGTTATCTTTTTTGCATCATATGCAATTAATCTATAATTCCCTTTTGTGTTTTTTTAAATTAGAAAAAAACATCGATTTCTCATTTTTTTCCAGCTGCTGAAACAGTATATACAAGCGGTATGATATCACGCTATAGATACAGGAGGTCACGCGAAAAATTAACAAAATTAAGATAAATCCACGGCAAAATTATGTCAAAAACGGCATATGTATAGGCTTACATATATGGCATGCGTAATGTTTTTCTGGGATAATTCCTTCATTTCAATATTTGATAAAAGCGAAAACAAAACGTTGCGCCTATTAGACGCCATTGTTATAACGTCAACTTAGATCTCTCCAATATGGCGGACGGTGACGCCGTGTTTTGATGACGTCATTCCTATCCAGTGTATTATATATATCTATGCTTTTACCATCATAATGGTTGTATCTTACTAGTTTAACTTGGGAATATATTACCTCTGTCCATATAATCGATACAACCACATTCTTCCAAAAGAAACGCCGTTGCACACTCTTGTACGCAAATCGTTTTGTCATAAACGTTCGTTGTAGTTAGTGGATTTTCGAACGCTGCGTTTTTTGTATCCATGCAATAAGAATTGCCAAATGCCTTATATGGAAACGGTAGGAATTTGTACTGAAAATAAACAAAGCATTTAAGTCCCAAAACACCTCAGTGTGTTCTGATGAAACCTCGTATGTCAATTATTTTTTTGGCAAAATCTGTGAGAATAAAGAGTTTTTCATTTCAGTGATGAATTTCTGACATATTTTGAATAAAATGTTTAATTAATCTTAATCAAATTCTGGTCAAACGGTGCATGTACCTTAAAAATGGTATTTAAATTTACATGAGATAGGAGGTTTCATCATGATTGAAATTATATAAATTCGTTTTTCACCGACCATTGCGAATGTTCAATTCAGTTAATCTTGATTAATTTAGGATTATTCAGTATCCAGCAATAACATTAATAGGTATGATCTGAAAGAAACGCATTACAATTCATCTTTTATTACTTACATCTATAACATTCACGCTGGCGAAAGTCGTAAAACCTGCAGTTACCGGAAATCCTTTATTAACTATATCCGGTTCCGTTCCACGTGGATGAAGAATCACCTTAAATCAGAAAATAGGCCAACGTGTATGGAGTTGTTTTGATGTCAATATTCATTTCCTTGCAAAGTGACAAAGTGTATATTTCGTTTAGTAGAAGTGCATTTGTAGAAGTGTAGATGTGTGAAAGTAGAAGTGTAGAAGTGTGAAAGTATATTTGTCAAAACAAATCCTTCGTTTCCAAAGTCAAGAAACCTATTTTTGCCATCTTTGATTTCCAGATTTATATCTTTAATCATGAATGAATTAAGTGGTAAATATGTTGTTTGAAATGATTTCTCTATAATTCTATATCCAATCGGAACAGTGAATGTTGGAATACTGTAACTAATCTGTCGTTTGTGTTTATTGAAAAATACACCGTTTATCAAATTACTGTGAATATTTATGACGTAAATATATTTGTTTACCAAATCCCAATAAAGCATTCAAAGAGTTTTCTACGATGAAATCAACTTGACAGTAATTTCTCAATATCAATTTCATTTTGTTCAGATTTAAATTACCTCAACTTCAATATTGTTTTTACCATTTGATTTGCACTTCCTCCATATGCAGATAGATATTCGTTTATGGCAATAATTATATTCATAGCTTCCTAGTAGTAAACTTATGACTGTGAATGTGGCTCCCTTATCTGTTGTTATATTTTCATTTTGGTTATTATTTTCGTTGATATTTCTAATGATATTGTAAACAGAGAAATATTTTAATCCCAATTCATAGACTTGATTGCGATCGAGCGAGTTCGTACTCATAATCTAGAGATAATATGATGTTTGATTTATTTGAGGTTATAACGAATAACTTGCTGTTCTTTATTTGACATTTTTATAGTCGTCTTTTGTGATGATTTTTTTTTTCTCAAGGAGTCTTTTTAATTTAAATTTACTTTGTTATATTTTCTGTTTGATCGATGACCTTCTTTCATTGCTGCTAATATAATTTGTAATCTATTAAATAGTGCCTTGTTGTTATCGGATAAAAAAAAGTATACCTACTCGTCAGGGGCGGACTGGAGCCGTGACGCGGCCGTGGCTGTTTTCCAGTGACCGGCCAGTGCCGGGGCCTTTAGGGATCCTCCCCCAGAAAATTGTGAATAGTGACTGCCATAAACGTGATTTCCGAGCGCCTCCAGCTCTCAAAACTGGTTGGCCAGAAAATGGAAATGCATACCGAAATTAAGACAATTATCATTGGAAGATGGTCACAAACGACTAAATTTCGGATTTCGGCCACTTTCTTTTGAAATTTGGAGTAGACTTAAGTCTAAAAAAAAAATTTTTTCAAAATATAAATATTTTTTTTTGTCATTTTTTACAAACCGGCCCTCTGCACACCGGCCCGCATGTGGCCCAGTCCGCCCCTGCTACTCGTCATCGATTTTATCTATAATATCATTACAATAATTTATATCGTTGTAGTTGTCATCACTGTAATTCTGATCATTGTAGTAGTCATCCAATTCTTATTTAAAGAATTTTCAATCTCTTAGTTTTCGCCCGTGTTATTCTAATTGATTGAAAAAATTCTACGTATGACTTTAAATCATTAAAACTATAACCTTCTGTGTCATGTTAGATTAATCATAGCAGTTAAATTATATATAACTTCTTAATGTGTTAATATAAAATGTTAGATTATCTTTATTGAAACTAAATCTATAATCGTTAAGAAATAATCCATTGTGTTTAATAGTTGGTTTAATTGTTTTTGGTAAGTCGGAATTTGGATTTGAAAAATAACGTTTTATATTATCTAATGTCCTAATTTTAATTCCACTATAGGTGGATATTCTATATATGAGAAAGATTAACATTAACGGAATTGATTGTTTTGCTTGTACGGATTTTTATTACCAGCCTTCTAGCCAAATTATTTTTTTATATCCTCTTGTCTATCTAATATTGTTTTAAATGAATAATCTGAATTATTTTCTCCAAAGAAATTCTTATCATCGTTGATTTCTCTTTGTTAATAAATTTTTTATGGTAAACCTATAAAGACGTTTCGATGTTCCAACAGACCAACAAAAGGATATAACTTCCAATTTACGTAATTACCCCAACGATTATTCTCAACAACATTGTTTTACTCGTTTGTCGAACCCATGGTTAACCGCTCGTCCTACTCTTTTTTATTGTGTTTCTAGCAATAACTCTCATTCTAGCTTCATCTGCATCATTTGCAGCAGTCATTACTTCTTTTAAAACACTTCCATCGTCAACATCAGGTATCCATCCGGAAACAGAATCGTAGTTTTGGGGGTACATAACTGTTTTCAACATTTTGTCGAATTCTCCAGGATGTTTGATGATTTCTATGCGATTTGATCCTGCTGCCAAAATCATTTAGCTAAATAAAGAGGGGAGGAAAATGTGTTGATTTGTGCAACTCGGTAGTCATTTGGAGTTCCGTCTTTGATTTTAAAATCGCATCTGAAATAAGCATCAGACAGAAGCAACCAATTCGATAATGAATCAATTTTGAAAGTGACCCTACCTCCATCATTTAGTTGGGAACTAAATATAACGGATGGTGATATGATAATAAAATCTTCTTTTTTCTTATTAAACGAATAACGAATTTGATCATATAGATTTAATCTAATCTGTAATTTTTGTCTGCCATTTTTAAAGATAAAAATTTGGATAGGTTTGGATATCCAAAAATTAAAAATCTTTTTTATTTCTTTTCTTGTTCCATTCTCCTGTTTGGTAGTTGTCTTATTTCCTGTAACTCTTTCAATTCAACAGATTTTTTGACAGTAAGGTTTATTCTAACTCCAACAAGAAAAGAACCAAGAGCTTAGGAGAAGAAAATTATTTGAGACAAAGTTGGCTACGTATGGGATGTGGGAAGTCAGTTCTGAGATAAAACCGTCTCCAGAATAATCTTTTTCGAATTTTTGTTGTTCATGTTTAGAATTAAACTCAATCTGTTTTTAAATGAGTTAATTTAAAGGGGATATTAAGAGGGTATGAGGGGTGTGTGTGTGGGGGGGGGGGGGAGTATTATGGCTTTTGAACATGTTCAAAATCCATAATCTCTTAGATTTCTTTGATTTGTAAATGTCCATTTTCACTTCTATTGTCGATTTGTCAACTTTACAAGTGTAGAACTCAATGTTGAAATGACGAAATGTCGAATGTTGTATTGTTGTAATCTGTCATTCAATGGTCGTAAAAGTCCGTAAGAGGTCAGCTCCACCTGTCAATTTACGTACGAGCTTGAACTCTCGGTCGTAATTAACATCTACATTTGTTCAATCGTCAATACTCACTTCCTCTTTTCAACATCGTGTTATATTGTAAAGTTGATAAATCGACAATCGAGGTTGAAATGAACATTTACAAATCAATCTCAAAATTACCAATTTACATTAGAACTTTTACAATTTGACAAATGTATTCGCACACTTCTACACTTCTACTTTCACACTTCTACGCTTCTACAAATGCACTTCCACAAATCGAAATGTACACTTTGTCATTTTGCAAGGAAATAAAAATCAAAACAACTCTATAAAAGTGGTGTGTATTTATCAAAGGTTGTATGCAAAATTAAATTATTGCAAGTCAAAGGGTACAGTTTATGGTCTATAAAATGAAATTGTGGGGGAATTCATCAAAATTAGATCACCATTTTGTACAATAAAACAAACTTGTGTGTTGTAAATCCTCTCTTGTGTGTTGGTTTGAAATGTTAACTTGTGTTTATTGCACACAAGTACTTTTGTTTTTTTGTCACATTTGTAATTTTGGTACAAAATGTAACTTTTCCTATCCTTGACTTACACTTTGTTTATGTCATAGTTAGAACATATTAAGTAAAATTTATGTGATTAAGAAGTGGGTGGGGTGTGCCTTAATCACATGAATTTTAATTAATGTATTTTATAACATAGGGTTATTACATTTTGAACCAAAATTACATATGTGACAAACAATTCAGGCTTTAAAAAAAAAACAGTTGTCATATATCTGTGTGCTGACAATCAAAAAGTCAAATGACTGATAAATCCTTGATGAATAAGTGAGCCACTTCATTACCTGTGCTGATTGCATGATAAGTGGGCTAGATTAGTAACATAACGGTATTAAAAATTACAAAAAATCAATTGATGTCAACATACTTTAATAAAACAATATAAGTTCACAACATTTTATGCAATTAATATTAAATTAATGTTTTTATTCTTTCTGTGTTAATACTCCTTCCAAAACAGTTTCCAGTAAAGTTTCTTTCTGAAAAATAGCAAAGATATTTGAATTAGTTGACTTGACTTGAATTTTGAGTATGCCTTCTTGAGTGGTGTACAATTGCTAGTTCTCAACCTGGAGTGTTTTCACTTGTTTTCCGTGTAACGGCCTCAACCACGCGATTGAACGAATCGATGTAACTGCGAACATTGTCATATCCGGTATCTAGCACTGCCATTTCAGACAAGCTTTGTCATAGGTTGTTTATTCCCAAACTCCTTAGAATTAAAAAACTTGTAAACAACCCGAAAATTCTAGATTAAATTTACTAACCTCTGGATGTTGCCTTCTTTCTTTTCTATGTTAATGTTATCTAATATCTGTTCGTTTACTTCTCCTGAAAAATACAATACGGTAGCCTAACCAAAGGTACAATCGAATTATGTCTCTAGGTCGTATAAGAGGGCCTCAGAGGGGTACTTGCAACCTGGGGACGGGGTGTTTTGAGCTCCTGCAGGCACCTAGCTAGGCCTATTTTGTTTAAGTAGAAGCCACACTTCATAGATGATAGCCTTCGAGACAAGGTAACCGCAGGCAGGAGCGCAGCAGGTGTCTTTTCTATTCCCGAAACTACCTCCTATCATCTAAACAATTAAATGGAACGATTTTAAATTCACTTACCTCTGCTGGTCTCGTTTTGTCTTGCTTTCCATGTTTTTATGTAAAAATTTGAGCCGAACCGAGGTATAAAATACGACTAGCGGAGCGTTGTGTTATCAAGCGTTATGTGACGTAATTCACAACTTACGTAATTCACAAATTATTTAAAACTACACATGTTTGTGTTGGCAAACAATGTACACAAGTTTCTACGTTGGATTTCAACACAATATGTTTGAAACCACACAAGTTTGTGTTCAAACCACACAAGCTTGTGTTGAAATATGTATAGGCCTACACAAGTTTTGTGTTCGATTTCAACACAAGATTTTTTACAGTGTAGAAAAGCAAACAGGATGTCACATTAAGTATCGAGGTTGGGAATGGCGTCTTATTCGAGATACACGCCAAACGAATAAGTATTAGTTCAATATTGAGAAAATTCACAGTAAAGTGTACAGGAATACATATTCTTACACTTTAACACAAGGAAAACTACGCCGTGTTGTTTCGCTATGTTTCTGTTGGTATCAAAAACATGAAAAAATTACCTTAAAACCAACAGTCGGATCGTGGTTGAAAACATAATCTTCTTGATCTACTAATAAAACAATCCGTAAACCGCTTTGACTTCCGGTCATCTTGGTAACTTGTTCAAAATGGGTCCTCTCCCGGGTGGTGAAGCACATCCCCATATCTGTCATCTTCGTCTCAAAAATTGTGCCGCAATGAGCCATTAGTTTACCCTCGAAAACACAATGCACCAGCAGCGACAACAAATCATTGGACAAATTTATGAAGTAGTCTTTAGTGTGTCGTTCATTGGCGAACTGGTATTCTGGGAGACTGAAGTTTATTGGTTTACTAGATAGAGCCATGGCGACCACCATACTCCATATCTTTGCAGTAGAACTAGCATTCAGTTTCGTGGCGCTCATAGGTGAAATACTGCATATTGTAACTTGTGGAAAAATATGAGTGTTCACAATGGCTACGTCTACCTCCGTCCTGGTTGGGTATTGGTAATAATGGATGACGAGGTTGCTAATGGTGTAAATTAAGAAAATCGCCATTACTATAACCCCGAGCAGCCATATTGTCCTACAAAATACAAGTACTATATATACCACGGTGCTTACGAGTTAACATATTTAAACAAACGAATCCGTTAGGATGAGTTTGTTTAAATATGTTAATGAGTAAGTCACGTGGTATATATTACTTGTAACATAAATATGATTGAAAGCTTAAAAGTTATGACAGCATCGATCACGTTACTCTTTAATCCAATGAAATTGAAGCTCGTGCACGTTTAATTTTCGTCTGCAAAGGGGATGTCTTTCCAAAAAGGGGCGGAGCTACTGCGAGTGCAATAACTTAGTTGGTTATTTCACTCATTTTTTCCTATTAGATTCTATATGGCTTTCATGTCAAATTACCCAAGAATGCAATAACACAAATTTGCTGTTTATACACCACAGTTTTCCTCAAACACACATTTTAAGCAAATTATTTCTCAAAAACATCAAAGGAAAAAACATCATTTATGTTACAATTTAGTTTAATGTACTATTTTTCTATGCATGATGTAGGTGGCATCAATGAAAAAATTTCTTGAGAATTTGTTTTCCTTAAAAAGTCGTCTAGCAATTTTTGACCCACCCTTTTCTAAAAGAATTCTTTTTCATTTTTGACCAAAGGACTTTGTGTCCACCTTGTTAGTTGGTTATTTTTTCATATAAGGCCATCATTTTATCAATGTATAAGCTTAGTCATTAATCAGGTCAAAAATATATTAAATCACAGCGTAACACTGCAAAATAAAACAAATCAATGTGTCACTTTGACTTTGAATATTTAATCCAGATAATATCATTAATTATTGTTTGGGTTTTATACAGCAACATGTGAACGTATTTGCACTGTCGCATACTTAAATTGAAAAAAGAACCGGTATTTAGTCAAATCGATTCTAATGAGAAATTCGAATAAACTATAGGCCTACTATTCGAATAATGAGTGTAAATGACCAACATGTTTCACTATTTTGTACATTAGGTCAAAGCTATGAACCGACAGTGCGAGTCTAGATCTATAGAGGATCTCGAAATTGTCGTGGAAATTGCGATAGCTTCCTTTGCTCCAAGTAAACTTCAAGATCACACGCTGTATAAAAAATATCCTTTTTCAGTAGATGCAACCGACTTACCTCCGAATTCTGCTCCTTCCTTCGAAAGCGTGCTTGATGCCGTGAAGTGATGTTATCTTGGTAAACTCTGGCCATTCCATAATTTCACTGGGTTTCACTTCAGGTGACCCAGGGTCTCCACCAGTGTTATTGATTGAGTCGCCATTACTGACTACATCGATTGTCGGCATGGCAGTAAAATTCGATTCAGCTTCACTGTGTTCATAAAAAACAAAATTAATGCCTTAAATGCCAAGTGTCCCTGATTACCCACAAGAAAATGACCATGTCCCCTGAATTATCTGCGGAAGCCATCGAAAACATGCAATTTCGAAGCATGATCAAGTCAGTTTATGTCCCCTGGAAAATGTCCAAATGTCCCCAGTCTGGGACATGTCCCCCAAGTTGAAAACCCAGGCCTTAAATCAAATATTAATCTACATTCTATAAATTCATTAGGTGAAGTTCCGAAATGTCTTATCTCGTATTTGACCACTTGGAGACACAAAAACTGCTAATTTGTTTTCTCTGTAGAGGAAGTTCGTCCTTTGAAGTTTTCATTATAATGTAGGTTGTAGGACCTGATCTGATTCTGTTATTTTTAAATTAGGGGAACCAAACCGGGAAGACAAATAAAATGTTAATTTTTAAGACTCTATAAGATTTTTTATTGTTTAATTCATGCAACCCATTTTCAAATTTTTCCAAAATGATAATATATTTGAAAGGGGAATAAATTAGGCAATTTGTTAACGAACATTTTATATAACATTAAGATTTGTGAATGATTTCAATGTTTGTGAATCAAATTTGCATTCTGAAAAGGATATTTAAAACACAGTTTTTCTAATGTAGACCCGTTCTTGCAAATATTGAGTAGGCTAAATGTTGAGGTTTTAGAAAAGACTCGAGTAGGCCTAAAGCTTTTCGATGTGTTCACCACATGGCAATTTTGTGAAATTCTTGATTTCTCTTGTGTAATGCTTAAAAATATGTTGTATTGAATAATTGAAATCAATTTCTTGTATCGTGCGATATAGGCTATATTTGGTCGAGGAAACATTCGAGAATTCGGATGCTATTGACATACTGTTTGAGGCCGATGGGTCTCAGTACATAATTTATATACTAATATTTACATTTTATTGTCACGCGCTACAGTGAACCCTTGTGAAAATTTTGCATTCATTTACCCAATCTCTCATACAGAGTTGTTTCCCCTTCGGTCCAGATTTCACCTCTGTCACTGTCTCGGCGGTTTTACAAGATTCTTGTAAAACACCTTTATGCTCTATATTTTGCTTTTTAAACACTTTCCGTGTCTTTATTCCCACATTGTTTTAGTAAAAGCATGAAATATTATTTCATTTGAGATTAAATACAATTTTCAAACAGTTTAAATGTAAGGACTATATTTTTGTGTAACGCTATCTCATGTTTGAGTAATTTTGTTATAGGTATTCATCCGAGAAAACGTCATTATTTAGATGACGTCATAGAGGAGAATGCAGTCTTGATGAAGTTGTCAACACAAAAAAAAGACTATTTTTTAAGTAGGTGACAGAGATTGAATCTGGACTGCCAAAGCTAGGGAAGACAACTATGGTGGCCCAGGGCTGCCATCCTTTAAAATTGTATTTTTCTATCTAAAATAAATATTTTCAGTTGAATTTAAGGTTAAAAAAAATGAATTGTAAAAGAAAACATTTGGAAAGCAAATTAAAATGATTTTCATTTAAAAATCAATTAAAATGATTTTCATTTAAAAATCAAATTAAAATTATTTTCATTTGAAAATCAAATCAATTTTAAAAAAAAAATTGATTCCAAAAAATAAAAATGATTTGAAAAAAAAATCAAGATAATTTAAAATGAAAATAAAAAGTTGACTGGCCTAGAGCTGCCAAATTTGAATTATCTCCCTTTGATCAATAAGGTCAAGGACGTTTGTTTGTAAACAAAAATACAAATGTCTGACAATCACAAATGGACACATTTCAAAGAATGGTTTAATAACTACTATTCTGCACCTGATACAGAGACTGAGGACGGACCAGTGTCATGCTGTGAATTATGACAGAAATTTGACCAGAAGCCAGAGGACAGCATCATTTACTTGGTCTTTTTTTCGATTTCCAACAGTTGGGGGTTCTTTAGTTTACCACGCACAGCCTGGAGCACACAACAGGGCCTCTTTTTATTCTCTGACTCCCAAATACTATGTACCTTCAATCTGCATCACTGTCATTGTCACTGACAGTGAGGTTATAGAGGGTAATCTTGATTGCAAAATCAAAAAAAGTTAGGCCTACCAGTAAGTACCAATATCCCCCTGCCACCGGTTTTAGAGCTAATAAGACATTTTGCCAAATTCCCATCACTACAGACTTTATGCTGGCGATTTTTTTGTTTGGAAATAAAATTTACTAAACAGCTTATATTTTGTCCAAATATGATCGTTTTCTGGGAAAAATTTGGGTGAAATTTCATGATGTGAAAACTGGGTCACCAATTTTGGTTAGTGGTATTAAAATCAAAATGATTTAATATCTGAGCAGTAAAAATTCACCCTCCAAAATGGGTTCTCACCGATTCAGGTTACGGCAAGATCCAATACTACCATAGCATAAAATATAGCTTGCCAGGCAAGGTAACATACGCCCACTGATAGCTTTGATTGTAAGTGTGAGTGTTTGTTTGTTGCCCATTCACAATTAGTTGAAAGAAAGAACTGTGAATATAAACTAAATAAACACTTATGAACATACTGTCAAGACAGTAAGACACGTGAAAAATTATCGGGTCATCACAAAAATCAATAGGGATCATCTTCATAAAGACATTGACACACATATCAACTTCAACTAATATGGATCTGGCATTTCCTGTTAGGTTACTTGCGAGATAAAGAGACTTTTCTCGGTAGTTCCATTGATTGATTTTTGCAATGATTTCAAATTGGGAAACGTATTCTTCAAAATCCGAGGAACCATCATATGGCTGTGGTTTTATCTTCATTCTGGAAATGGAATGAAGATTTCTCGAACCAACTGGCTGATTGTGATTCTCTTTAATGTGGTTTGTATGAACACTCTGGCTCGATCCAGCCATGTCTTTCGTCTCAAGGGCTCTCATATTTTGTTTTAAATCTATGACTTCTTCGTGGATTTCTGATAGACTCGAATGTACCTGACTTCCGATAGCAATTAAACTATTTTGGTTCTCGTCTTAGTCGTCTAGGACTCGGCGAAGTTGAGAATCTATATGTTCCGTTAACCTGGCAAATAACTTATCATGACCGTCACTATTATTATTTTGGGTTTCAACAATACTTGGGTCATCGGTAGCGGTATTTGAATTATCGGTCCGAATATTAAAAATGATTTCCGGATCGTCGAGAGACATTTTTTTTTGGTTTACCTAGAGTACCGTATGAAAATCAATATGTTTTCTCTTGATATACTAACTCTGAGATTCAAATCCCACTTCTGACACCAATGTTACGAAAGTTGCTTTCGTTAAGAGAGATTCGTCTCAGAGTAGCCCCATCAAAAGAATAACAAAATATAACATTATAGAAATAGTTTATTAACACATAAGATATAAAACAAATAACCCGGCGTTAAGAACAATCCTTCTGAACAGGAGTGAAATATATACCAACTGGAGGAGTTACTTCGTATGTGGAGGAACGACTCCTAATAGGCTACTTAGGCACTCAATAAATCAACTGGAGGAGTTACTCCGTATGTGAAGGAACGACTCCTAATAGGCTACTTAGGCACTCACAATCGGCAATCCTCGGCAGTTTCCGTAAACCATAATCTGTCTCGGTAATGAATGGTGTTTTTCGTTGTGTTTTCATGCGCGAGACTCTTTACTTTGACGCTTTACCACTTGCTTGTAACGTGGCGACATAGATATAGTTCATAGCAATAGAATCTGTGGAGGAATTTTCTGACACCTGCTCGTGCATTTAATGATACGTAGTGACTATCTGTTCACCATTTACGCATCTTATCATCATTTTAAATACATATCTGTATGTTTTTGTGTTAAATAAAATTTACTAAACAGCTTATATTTTGTCCAAATATGATCGTTTTCTGGGAAAAATTTGGGTGAAATTTCATGATGTGAAAACTGGGTCACCAATTTTGGTTAGTGGTATTAAAATCAAAATGATTTAATATCTGAGCAGTAAAAATTCACCCTCCAAAATGGGTTCTCACCGATTCAGGTTACGGCAAGATCCAATACTACCATAGCATAAAATATAGCTTGCCAGGCAAGGTAACATACGCCCACTGATAGCTTTGATTGTAAGTGTGAGTGTTTGTTTGTTGCCCATTCACAATTAGTTGAAAGAAAGAACTGTGAATATAAACTAAATAAACACTTATGAACATACTGTCAAGACAGTAAGACACGTGAAAAATTATCGGGTCATCACAAAAATCAATAGGGATCATCTTCATAAAGACATTGACACACATAATAGAGTGAGCTCGAGATGCACAATATAGCTAATAGAGTGAAACGTCAAGTCGGACACGATATTTTCATGAATAATTATCCGATCATCAAGAATATCGATAGGGATCATCTTCATTATGACATTGACCCATAAAATCAAAATCAAAATAATCTGTAAAGAATTGTAGCCTGTAGAGTGAGCACGAGATGCAGTAATATAGCTAATAGAGTAAAACGTCAAGTCGGACAATATATTTCGGTGAAAAATTATCCAATCATCACGAAAATCAATAGGGATCATCTTCATAATGACATTGACCCATAAAATCAAAATCAAAAGAATCTGTAAAGAATTGAGGCCTGTAGGGTGAGCACAAGATGCAGAATATAGCTAATAGAGTGAAATGAAACGTCAAGTCGGACATGATATTTCGGTGAAAAATTATCCGATCACGAAAATCAATAGGGATCATCTTCATAATGACATTGACCCACAAAATCAAAATCAAAACAATCTGTAAAGAATTGTAGCCTGTAGAGTGAGCACGAACCAAATGTGAACCGACGGACCGACAGGGTGATTACAATATACGCCCATCTTTCCAATACAGAATAAAAAAACACTGTCATATTAAACCATTTAAAATCCAACGTTTCGCTCTAATAAAATAGAGCTTCCTCAGGGAGTGCTAAAATACAAAAAATTCTTTCGAGTGGGCGTATAAAAATGAGATAATGAATGGCTGACCCATGAGTCATAATACAGTGCTGACAAGCCGAAATTGCACGAAAGATATGAAATAACTAAACATACCTGTAAGGAAATTGATAAAATTTGGCTTTAGACAGTTTTGTTTGTGGTCTGAGTCCATAATAGACTCTCCGACTCTTCTTGAAAAAAGAGTTCCACAAAAGGGAGATAATTCAAATTTGGCAGCTCTAGGCCAGTCAACTTTTTATTTTCATCTTAAATTACTTTTTTTTTTTCAAATCATTTTTTTTTTAAATTGATTTCATTTTCAAATGAAAAACATTTCAATTTGATTTTCAAATGAAAATCATTTTAATTTGACTTTTAAATGGAAATCATTTTAAATTGATTTTTAAATGAAAATCATTTTAATTTGCTATTCAAAACTTTCACAATTCATTTTCATTTTTTTTTACTTAACTTTTTTTCTTTTTTTTTTTAATTTAACCTTAATTTCAACTGAAAATATTTATTTTAGATAGAAAAATACAATTTTAAAGGATGGCAGCCCTGGGCCACCATAGACAACTCTGTGTAAGAGATTGTCATTTACCGATGAACGCAAAATTCTAGAGTGATCTCCCGTGACGTCGCTAAACAAAATCTTCCCTAACAACGTAGATTGTGGCGTATGAAATAGTACACCATCATTATTTTAAGAATAGACAAATGATGGATCAAAAGTCGGCCTGGATACTTTAAGAAATCAAAAAATAAGATATTTTGAACTTATTTGATACGAAATGAAGTCTCATTTTGGACAAACAATGAATAATATAAAAATTGTCAACGTCGACTATTTGAGTGATCTGCCTTGACGATCTCCTTCTTTGACGTCATTCAAGTTTTGACGTCATGTTAATTGACAGGAGTTCTGTTGCCGATTTCGTTCCCAATTTTCTTTCAATTTTAACTACATTATAGCCATTAAAGCTATAAATTTACCACTAAAATATGGTAAAAGATACATGAACTCTACCGAATGTAAATATAAGGATTGAATGCAGATTTTTTTGCGTTCATTGGGTGATGAACGCCGAATTTTCACATGTTAAACCTAACATGAATGGCTTCGCCATTCATTCGATTTAACACGTGAAAAATCTGCGTTCATCACCCAATGAACGCAAAAAAATCTGCATTCAATCCTTAAAGGACAAGAGAAAAGAAATATAAAATCTTTAAAAAACTATTTCTTTTTAAAGTAAAATCATACTAAAATCAAATGCAATCAATGTTTTTTTCGAAAAATAAAATTTTAGTAGAAAAAAACGCTTTTGAAATAGCCTAGTTTAACAGCTGACGAAAGTTAATGAGCTAGGCGATCACGTGACCGCGTGACGTCAACGATGCCCAACACAATGTAAACAAAGCATGCGGCCTAATGGAAGCAAATAATCCACAGCTCCAGTGCTCTCATTTCTGATTAATCTAATGGCCATGGAGGATATGTCAGCTTGCATAAAGTCATTAGAATTAAACCACAACAATTTAAACCATTTTATCAAGCCGTGAAAATGTCGATTCGTCTGGCAGACTGACCGGCCTACCTAGATATCGTCTAAGTCTGACTAAGCCTCAATGTCATGGTCAAGCGATCTTGACGAAATTCCCACCTTCACGCCATTAACAGATAGTACTTGAATGCATGACATAAAAACAAAATTTATACATATAATCTTAGTTAAAAGCAGAATTGAATCGGCTTTGTATAGATATTTTCAAATATTATTCATTGGCATGTGCTTAGTCGAAACTGCAGCCGATTTCCGCGGTCGGCAAAAACTTTCGAGAAAATGGATGCTTGTTTTTAAAACGAAGTACCGGGAGATTAATTCCGTTTGATTATAATTCTATGTCCATTTCTCTACATTAACCATTTTATTTTTACCATTTCCGTCCAGTCAATTCTTCCCGAAATTGATTTTAAAACAGGTACCGGTAGAATAAAAATCTTCAATTTTACAGACTCGCTTGCGTGTCACGTGATACACGCTTTGAAAAAAGTGAAAGTACCAAGGACAATTTCTAAGTTTTATAACCTTTAGAATAGGATAATTAAGTGTCTCAGATCTTCGTGAATGCTGATGAAATATTGATGCTAAATAAAACAATTAGTTTAAGGGTATTGATTGGGCTAGCGTTCGAGAAAAAAAACACAAGATGGAAGTTTTGCGAATTACTTATTATTTTTGGGCTCAGATTGTAGATAATTATTATTACTTTATTTGTAAACTATATAGATTGAAAAAAACCCACAAGAAATTAGGTATTTCGTTAGTTTTTGCTAAAAAATTAGGAAAAAGTAGCAAAATGTGTCCCAGTTGATACAAGATTTCTCAGTCATTTTTTATTGGAAAATTATGATCTTGGTCTTGATTGAAAGCTTATTCAGTAAGGAAGAAACGTACAGAGAGTTTTTTCGAAAATTCGAATTAGTTTGGCCCCTGGAAAATGTTTGCCGTACCTACAAATAAATTTTCGTAAATTTTCGTATTTCCATGGTAACCACCAAAATAATATTTTTTTTTGGAAAATCGCTCTGTACCTTTCTCGGCAATGTAATTGTCTACATTTATGCCAAGTTTGATGTAGATTGATCCATTCACATTTTTTTAAACTTGTATCAAAGGTTTGAAATGTCCAATTTTTATGACATGTTTGAAAGGGCTGTCAACTCATTAAAAAAAAACTGATTGACATGAAATCAACCGTAAACTATCGAGAAGGACCCCAAATCATCAGCAAATGCACAACAAGTCTCAAGAAATCATTATTTCATATACTTATTCCATTTTTTCATAACGTGAAATAGCCCAATTAACACCCTTAATTCAAAATTTGACATAGATGGCTTTCAAATGTCTTGTTTTTAAAACGAAGTACCGGGAGATTAATTCCGTTTGATTATAATTCTATGTCCATTTCTCTACATTAACCATTTTATTTTTACCATTTCCGTCCAGTCAATTCTTCCCGAAATTGATTTTAAAACAGGTACCGGTAGAATAAAAATCTTCAATTTTACAGACTCGCTTGCGTGTCACGTGATACACGCTTTGAAAAAAGTGAAAGTACCAAGGACAATTTCTAAGTTTTATAACCTTTAGAATAGGATAATTAAGTGTCTCAGATCTTCGTGAATGCTGATGAAATATTGATGCTAAATAAAACAATTAGTTTAATTCAAAATTTGACATAGATGGCTTTCAAATGTCTTGTTTTTAAAACGAAGTACCGGGAGATTAATTCCGTTTGATTATAATTCTTTTAATTAGTTTAATTCAAAATTTGACATAGATGGCTTTCAAATGTCCCGATTTCGAGGTTTGTTTACATTTACCTTACCTTGGCTCTACAATGACGTCACGCAATCTTGTCTAAATGGCGAAATTTCAACCATCACGTTTTTACTTCTACTAGAATCCATAAAATTCACATCAACACATGTCATACATCGTTAACAGTGGAATTGAATCAACTTTTTGCCAATATGTTTAAATAATTTTTATTAGCTTTTGATTCCGAGACACGGCGGTTTGAAGTCACATTTTTCGGCAGTCGGCCATTGACATGCTTCTCAACTTGACTCGAGCCGACTAGGCCTAAGTTTTAAAATCGTTTACTTCAATTAGTTCCCAAGTTAAAGTTGGTATTTGAACACAATCGGCACTCGAAAACCATGATAGAAAGAATATATGTAGATATAATTTACAAAATTGATCGATTTTTGTCATAGGCTTAGGCCAAACATTGCGGATAATGTAAACAATGTCGTGTGGCCGATCTCGGTAGGGCATAACTGACGTCATTTCCGAATAGTGACGGAAACTACCGATCTTTTTGCATATTTTGGAGAGCATTTTTAAAAGGTTTTTTAACTATTTTAGAATATTTCTTTTTAATTTTTATTGGTTGCAATCGATAGATAAATGATAAATGAATGATTTTACATTTAAAAAAGGTCCATTTAATGCAATTCACAAAATCGTTTCTCTTGTCCTTTAAGTAAAGCTGTATTTATAATTTATATTAAGTTCAAGTTATAATTAAAGGGATTGTAAAGATGTTTTTTAAACTTTGTATGTGTATCGGGAACACTGTGGTTCTTGCAATTCCACTAAAACTAACGCATTTTATGACGTCACCAATATTGATCTACCGGAAGCTACTATTGTTATCTATGTAGATCACTATTGGTGACGTCATAAAACGCGTTAGTTTTAGTGGAATTGCAAGAACCACAGACGTCGGAATGGAAATTGGAATGGCGCAAATTGATGCTATCAGTGTCCCCGATGCACATACAAAGTTTAAAAAACCTCTTTACAATCCCTTTAAGGCATTACGTTCCAAAAAAATTTGAAAAGAATAAAAAAAATATATGGCAGCCATTTTGGAAACGGTAGCCATTTTGGATTTGAAAGTGGCAGAAATGAATTTCTAGGGTCAAACTTTCCTAAAAATCCATATATTACAAGACTCTCTGTGTCAACTGACAATGAAATTGTTATATTTTGGTATCTTTATGGCAGCCATTTAGTTTTTTCCTGATTTGAAGGTCAAAACGTCATATTTCAGCTCGGCAACAGCAATATTTGGATTCAGTATGCCCAAATTACCCTGAAAAGACTTGTTGCCAAAAATTAACAGTAAATGCCTTAACAATTCTTATTTTAGTTGGCAGTGGCAGTAGCCATTTAACAACTCTCGGCTACATTTTGAATGCTAACGATGTCTTTCTACCAGCCTGAAATAATTTGTGTGTCAATATTGCAACAAGGAATATATACATGGTCAAGTAGCTGATGTTACAGTCATGTTATCCTTGGTATTCATGGTAAATTTACATAGCCGTAGGGGCCCACGCCTCAACAGGGGGGCAGACCGACTTATTGCCCCCGAATTTAAATGATATTTTGCCCGATTTCTTGAATTTTTTGCCCGAAAATCTCATTTTTAGGGGGGCAGCTGCCTCACCCCCCACAACCCCCCCCCCCACCCCCCCCTGCCCCCCTGTCTCCTACGGCTATGTAAATTTATATAAGGTCAAACAAATCACTTACCTACTAATCAAATAAATTCAACAAAATCAAAACCACATGTTATTAATTGATCTAGTCGATAGAAGTTATTTTCCTGCATATGCCAATATTCAGGATTACATTTATGTTATAGAAATACACATTTAAATAAATAATGAAAAGATAAATGTTATATGTCATAGGATAAAACACGGTTTTTATGATATTTAAAAACCGCATCCCGAGGGATTTATCGAGGGAAAGGCTGTTAAATATCATAAAATTTCGATAGAAAGCTCACAAAACGTGGGAAGTCGATTTTTAAATTTCGATTCAGAACCTTTTCATTTCTGGTTAAAATTTTAAGTAATTTTCAATTTTTTTTTAGGCTCATATCTTGTGACCTTGACCTTTTTAGTGACCTTGTGACCTGAACAAAAGTTTTTGCCCTTGATAGGATCTATCCAATGATAGCGTTATATTTGTTGTGCTATTTTAACTTCCGGATGTACAGCCATTTGATAGTTGCAATTTTTAACTATAAAGAGCTCTGTCACGTGACCTAATTTGCATACGACACAAATTATTTCTCATGATTACTATGCTCGATCTATTCTTTCCAATGGTATATAACACAATACATTTGAATCAGAATTGCTCCTTTTTTAAATTTGAAAATTCTGTAATTTGTTTTGTAGAAATTGGCATGTTTTTTTAGTATGAAATAATGGCGCTATTCTATGTCTTGTCTTCGTTTTTTACCTCGTGGAGTTTTCCTTTTTTAGGTCTTAGTTTTTTTACCTCGTGGGGTCTTCCTTTTTTAAGTCTTCGTTTTTTACCTCGTGTAGTCTTCCTATTTTTAGGTCTTTTGTTCTTTTTTACACACCCTTTCTAGACCGGGAAGCCCGGCTATCAGGGACAGCCGGGTATTCACATATGATATAGACTATTTGATGGGCTATCCCGGGCTACTGAACCACAACGCATGCGCACAATATGCTTTTACTAAACAAAATGACTTCCAAGAACCAAAACAAAGGTCTTTAAGCCCTAGCCCTAGCCCTTGTATGGATTAGAAATGTTCAACTGGGGTTACCGAACCAGCTTGGCCTAACGTGCTGGTCATTCACATATCCCTTTTTCATTCGTGTGCCCTTTACTAACGATTCTTGTGTGTTTGGAGTTGATTTGCTAAAGACACGCATAGGTTACCTGACAATATGACGGGGAAGGGGGGAGGGGGAGAATGTGCCCCCCTGTGTCCCCCTATGCCCCCCTGTACCCCCTGTGAGCTGCGCCCATGGTCATGTAGTAACATTCTCACAATGTTTTTGAAATTTTATTACTTGATAAGAATTTATTGAAAAATAGTTGAACTCTATAAATTCTTGCATCTAAACTATACTTATTGAAACATGAACCGAACTTAAAGGGACAGTCTGAATTTTTCTTAGGTCAAAATTTTTTTTTGCTCAAATTTGTGAAAACTTTACACCAAAATCTGTAACTTTATGCCCTTTAATGTCTCTGAAAGTTTTAACCATTTAACTTAAAAAATCCAGTCGTTAATTTTTAAACGCTAAAAACATGCTAAAATTTTTAAAAACCCTACGTAAGGTTTTTAAGTTTGTTATGCTTTTTGGACGCTGATAGGAAACTACTGAACGGATTTGAGTAAAATAAAAGCCTTATTGTAGAGAAATGTATCTGTGATGTATTTTAAAAGTTTTCAGCTAGAAATATTGAGCCATTTAAAGGGCAAACACCAAAACTAGGTCAAATTGCTTAATTAACAATAAGTACTCCCTGTTTGTAATTAACCCTTTAACATCAAATTCAGTTTGATCAAGAAGATGTAGAGATACAATAAGCATACTTTAAAAATACTCTCAGGTAGCATTTGCGATTTTTTTGATAATGGAAACTTTTTTCAAAAAAGCAGAATGGCCCTTTAAACTTATAACTTCAATTTAAACTATCAAATTTCCCGCCAAATTTCCCGATAGCGTTTACGAAGCTTCAGACCACAAATAATGTAACACGGTGTTATCGCCCTTACAAAAAACAATAATTTATCCGATTATACAGGTAATCTGTCGTATAGTTATATCGCCAGACAAGTTACCTAGTGAATATAAACATAGTTTAAGAATTTGCTCATTCTAAGAAGAAGTATTCTTTTAAATATCGCAAGAATCCTAGGCCAAGTTTAAACCTATACATAAAGCATTGACGTAAATCAATATAAGCCAATGTATAATATAGGCCTAACATTGATTAATCTGCGGAGAAAACGTATTAATATTTAATATAACATCTTATATAAGATTGTAAGGAAATAATGCTAATATACATCTGCCATAATATAACAAAATTGACTTAGGATGATTATTGAAAATGATATAATCTCAATTGGATAGAAGCTAGTTTTAAAATTGTGTATTGGGTTTTCTAACGGACTACAAGATCCTGTTATATGTCTGTTAGACCAAGACTGTAGATATTCTCAAAGACAGTGGCCAGTTGCCGTATTGTTCACACATGGAATCAAACCTGTTATTAGTCTGTATGGTTGTTATGTCGTCTGCCATGTTCCAGGAAAAAACTGACGAACTAATTCCATTTGATATAGAAGACGCAACCAATGGCGTTGCAGTGACTGACATTGATAATGACGGTCATTTTGATTGGATTTTAGCTGCGTAAGTATGAAATAGATATGTGGGCTTTGGGATCCTATTTAAATATTGCATTGCCGGTTGTTAAAACAGTTCTTTTTACTGAAGTCATTAGTAAAATTTATATATATCAATTTTCATTGTTTTGTTTTTCTATTCCATAGATACACTGGACCTAATTTAGTATTAAAATTAGTAAATGGTTCATACCAAAATGTGGCAGAAGTTGGATCACCCTTTGAAAATCTCAGAGATCCTGATGGTATGGCTTTTTTTCAAATTATGACACCAGACGTCTGTTCATACACATTGGTTGAGTAATATCAGTAATGATGATGCAGAACCACATTGTATTTTCATAATATACAATATGGGAGATAACTCTTTATGTCCTTGTTGTCCTATTCATAGAAATGTATAAGACTGGAAGTCTTAGTCTACTCATCGATTACTGAACTTCCGTCTCAATTTATGGTTGACCTAGTTTCTCTTCAAGGACTAGTTGACTCTAAGTGATACTGTGGCAGAGAGACTGGATGTTCCGTTCGAATTAAATCTCGTTTATCATGGCTTTTAAATTAATATAACTTCTTGCAGAAACCGGAAGTTATGGGCATATCTTCAATTCAACGCATGCGTGCTAAGCATAAATCTTGTGTTATTATTCCCTATCTACATTTCTGATACTCATTATATTCGAGTTTCTTTTCGGTCGGTAATATTCAATTTTACACTATAAAATATCCTAAGAGGTGAATGATTTTTTAAGCTGTGGATGGAACCCTTGACCAATGTGCCAAACATGAAAATCATTCAAATAATAATGAAATGAAGTTTACAGCTTTATCATCAGTAAAACGTTATATCCCCTTCCACAATCATTCAAAATATATGAAGTCTATCCATGGTCTATCTAATCAGTTATAATTATGAAGCTACTTGGAGAAATTCCCAATTTTAGTCATTTTGCTGATGATTTATAATAAAATGGAGTTGTTCGAGTTTCTTCTTACTCCACATTCCAGGTGCTGCTCGTGGTGTATGTGCTTGTGATCTGAATGGAGATGACAGAGAAGAAATTTATATTGTCAATTCTAACCACCGGTATTCGGGGCTAGAATCCTATACAGATAGATTGTTTATATGGAGAGACGGAAAGTATATAGACCTTTATCAAGACCTTATAAATAAAAACATGCCCATGTATCCTGGTACTGCTGTAACGTGTATTGATAGAAATGGTGATGGTCGTTATGGATTTTTTGTTACTACTTATTCCGAAGGTCAGTTTATTTCTTGCGTAACCGAGCCATAAACAGAAGCGGACTGAGCTGTATCGGAGTACCCTCTGAAGGTTTTCCATGGGCTGTAATCCTAACTAGGCTTTCTGAACGTGTTCTTTGTACTCATTCTGCTGTTACTCAATTTTCTCATAGGATTTAATCCAATCCGTTCTCAATGAATTCGAAGAGCGGAAAAACGTAATCAAAAAATTTGTAATTAAGCACTTGGATCTCTTTCAATCGTTCGAATCATCCGTCCTACCCTGACCATAACCAATATTCTGCAAATGTTCTGTCCAATCAGCCTGTCACGAATAGACTTTGATTTCTTCTCGGGTTTTTTCGATTGCAGCAGTCTTTCATTTTATGATGAAACAAATCCATTGTGAGCTGAACCCATCTGAATCCATCAAATATACCTTTTTTTTAAATATGATAAGATGTAGGTTATTTAATTTTCAGTTGGCCGAGGTAGTAGACATCGTCTTATTGAAATGTTCTCAAATCACCCTGATAATGATGCTGGTACGGGTCATATTAAGCTGATTGACGCGGCGTTATCTACTGGTCTAGGTGATATGAATGGTAAGCTAATATTGAATACATTTAATAATAATAATAATAATAATAATAATATCTTTATTACAAAAGGGTAGAAAATTAGGCCATACATTACCGATGAGCATCAAGATAATCCTGAATACCCAACGATAGACCTGTCTTCCATTCTGCCCCTTATAGACAATACAAACATACACATATAAACAAAAAACACCACAATAACCAATTATTACAAGGATGACAAAATTATATGTACAGTTTATAGCTATAATGATGTATATCTAATTTATGAGAAGGAAAAAAAAATAAAAAAATAAAAAATAAAAATTATAAATGTACAAATTTTATCAAAAATGCAAACAAGTTTATAAGATTGAAAGTTTTAATACAAATTAATAGCCAAATTTGAAAGCCAAAATGGTCAGTTTATGTGCTGCGAGCGGGCTACCCAACCCCACTCCATTTTATATTGGAGGGGGAGGTAGGATTTGTCCAGGCTCAAGACCAGCTTAAGGATGTTAACTCATCCTCTGACAGTATGATTTTTGAATTGCCAAATGGAAGTAGTCAAAAACATGCACAAGACATAAAAAAGGAAAACAAAGTAAAATATTGTTTGAGTCGTCAGCTTCAGTGTAAAACATCTGTAAGAGATAAAAATACAAAAACACAAAATTATTGATAAAGGTGTGAAAAAAGTATAATAGATTTCACCATATACCATGAACTACAAGAAACATAATATTTAATTTAATATAAAACAACAAACAAAAGAATGAGAGAAAATATTGAAAAACCTGTATGTCAATCATCTCTTACATGTAAGGATATTAGTTTCTTAAAATTAGACGCATTTATGGCATTTTTTATAGAGTCTGGAAGAGAGTTCCATAGAACAGCTCCAGAATATCTTAAACTGTTTTTAACAATTTCAAGGTTAGGTCTGTACACATTTAGTCTTTTATTGAGGGATTCATAATTAGTGTTGTTAAATAAAAATAAGTCATTAAGATACTTCGGACATTGTTTGTTTAGAATTTTGAAGATAAAAAAGGATTTGTTTCGAACAAATCTTTCTGAAATAGAAAACAGATTTAACTGTCTCAATCCGGGGGCAAGGTTTTCTGTATGCTGAACGCCTAGGATAATTTTGAAAGCCCTATTTTGTTGTCTTACAAGTTTATTTATTGACAGCTTATCACAAGAGTCCCATATTGGAGAACAATAGTCGATATAAGATTGAAAATGAGCATTATAAAATAGAACCAAATATTTAGTTGGTATAAGGTATTTCAATTTTCGCAGTTGAAAAAGTTTCTGATTCAGAATTTTGGATACATGTATTGCATGATCGGTCCAGGTGAAGTTGTGAATACCAAAAAATACCAAGAAGTTTAAAGGAAGAAACGGTCTCTATATCTACACTGTTTACAGTCAGTTTTATAGAATTAACCAGTAGCTGCCTTCTCTGGGGGGTTGTTATTAACATAGCTTTAGTTTTAGCAAGGTACTAGTATACCATCTGTTTGAAATTCAAACACCATAATATTCCAATAATTGCCATGTTCATCAAAGTTATGTTCTTTGGGGTATCAAAAAACATTGGGTTACAAAAGGAAAACCAGATGGTGCATTCATTTACTTAAGCGGACTTATAGTCATATATACGTCGGTTATTTCCTTTCAAAATGATTAATGAAACATGTTGGTATATTCCAATGACTCTAGTGAACTCTATTTTGTCCCATATCCAGGTGGTCAAGGTGTAGCTATAGGACCAATAATTGGTGATAACAGTAAATCAGATATATTTATAACAAATGAATCAGGTATCAGACTTGGTAATATTGGTAACAACAACCTATATCAAGCTTTACCTAATGGAACATTCCTAGATGTAGCAACACCTGAAGGTAAGGTTAGGATTCGAGAAGGGTAAGGGTGTGGATTTGTCCAAAATATTGTGAGGGACCAACCAAAATGGAACTAGAAGTACGTCGCGAGCGCCAACTGAAGGACCTCCCCATAAAAAAAATGTAACATGGCATCGATTTGATGCATTTTGTCAGTCATATTTCTGGATTGGAGGTTGAAGTCGGAACTTCCTACTCTGATTTTCATCTGACCTAGTTCTATTTTGCACAAAATCTGTCTTACGAATCAAATTATTTGAGTGGCAGGGCATACCTTTTCGTCCCCTAAATCCACGCCCTTAGAAAAGGGGTGTGAATCTCACAGATGTACAGGCCTCCGTTGGAATAAATATTTCATTTAGGAATTAAAAGAGGAGTTGCCCGGAGCAACAATATAGTTTTTTCAGTTGTTTTTGTTCTTACAAATCAGGTCAGATCTAAAAAACATATTGATTATTCTAATTTTTAGTTAAAACTTTTGATCGATGTGAGCATTAAATGATTTTTGGGTTCTTTAATACATAATTCAATGATTGTATGGATTTGGGTTCTAAAATTTGACACCAACCTTTCGTTGTCAATGAAGAATCCGAGTAGGGCTTTTTCTCTTTCTTTCATATTAAAGTTGCCGATACAACAGAAGCTGGTCGAGGAGTGGCATTTGGTGATATAAATAATGATGGTTTGATAGATGTGGTTTATGGCAACTGGTTTGGACCTCATCGCATATTGTTACAGAAAACAGACAGCATTGGTCGAGCCACATTTGAGGTATAATAACTATAAAATCATACGCTAAATTACAGTTTAAAGTAACTTATGTCTAATGTCATCTTTACCTTCTCTTGGTAAGGAAAATCATACGAGTTACTTCGCTTGTGTCAACGCCACTGGTTCGTCTCCTTAGAGCAGTGGTTCCCAACCTTTTTCAAGCCGTGGCCCAAATTCACTAAATGTCCAGAGCTGTGGCCCCCTTTTCTATTCCAAACTATGGCAAAATATATGGAATATAGCGCAGGGTTGTTGTCTTGTGCCTCCTCATTATGGATTTGACCACAAACAACTACAGACGTAACTGCCTTAGAGCAACTGCTGATCGTCGCTATTTCGGTCTCGGCGACCTAGTTTACATTACTTAATCCCTGTGTAATCTTTAACTGTTATTTTTTGATTGAAGGAATTTGCAAACGTAGAGTTTTCAAGATCATCACCAGTAACGTCTATTCTTGTCCAAGATTTTGATAATGATGGGGATGTTGAGATCTTGATGACGAATCAATATAATGTACCAGACTATTCTCATCAAGGCTTGTTGATTTCCAGTAACAGACTCTTCACTACCAATCCTCATCTGCATGGTAACATCAGTTTAGTCAGTATTGGCATGGGTGATGCCATTGAAACTATGCTAAGTGGAACAGGTGGGAATATGATTATATCATTTTTTTAATAAAACATCTGTTAATTAAAGGGAAAGGCATTTTCAGGGGTTGACCTCATAAAACATTCTTCAGGAGAGCCAACATTAAAAAATCATGCATGTGTATATATGACGTAGTGTCACTAAAAGTCGAGTCGAATTAGTAACTTTCAAAAGCGGATACTTATGGATACACATGGATTTTAAGGTTCAAGTTTTGATAATGAGCTTTTTTTTTTATCTTGATCATGATTATTCTCGTAGCTGAAGGTACGATGCAGGTGTGTTGTAACTTTATCTGAATCGAAATTTGAGAAACGTATTTTATTTCTTTTCTGTGATTGCACATATAAAACATTCGAACAGTTGTTTACTTTTGACTTATGGGATCTAACCCACTTTTTATTACAGGAGCAGCTGTAGGTGATATTGATGAAGATGGCGTTTTGGAGCTGATAACTTGTCACAACAGTAAACAGTCCTTACCACACTCAGTCAGACTATACCACGTGATTCAAGGGAGGAATAATAATTGGTTACGAGTGATGCCCTTGACGCAATATGGCGCTCCCGCCAGAGGAGCTAAAGTGACCTTGACCTTAAGTGATCTTTCGAAAATCACGAAAATAATTGATTCAGGATCGGGTTTTATGTCACAGATGGAGCCTGTAGCTCATTTTGGACTGTCCGGAAATCTGGTAGAATTTGTGAAAGTGACGTGGTCGGATGGCCGTAGTATCAGACGTTCACTATCTAATTCTGATATTAACATGACCCTTGTTTTAGAATATAATGGAATAATGACGTCCAAATCTAAACATCAACGTTTGAAGGAGATAACCTTAGAGATTAATGGTAGGTATATTCATCACTTTTGGATAAGTTTCCAATCTAATTCAGTTTAAAAAGGGATTTGACAGATCCAAATGGTATTAATGTAGGTATAAATGTGTAGATTATTGAGGAAAGGTGATGGTCTTTGGGGTACATTTTTGTAGATAACATGTCGCCGAATCACTACATATAAATCAGTGGGATGGTTATATGTCTTGATTGAACTGTCAAATCCAATAGATGATGTTTCCCCATTCGCCCACCTCTCTTCTATCTGAAACCATGAGCTACCTTCAACAGGACTTACAAAATAGCTTGTGCAGGAGTGTCCGTATGGGGTGAGGATTTGAGGGTGTCAACTGTCAAGGGCAGTGTGGAAAGCATGTACATGTACAAGTAAATGTTTACAGATTTCTCTGACCAGTTTTGTATTGTAGGCAAGCAAGTACATAATACAAAATCTTACAAAGTGTCCGTCAATAATTCCCAGTTTTTATTTCCAGGTTGCCATAGATCCTACTGCAAAAGTTACATTATAAATTTGTGTCTTATTTTGTATAACCTTTCAAAACAATAAGTAATGTACCATTGTTACCGTTATCATCGTCATTAGTGATTATCAGAACTATTAGTGATTATCACATTGTGATAATGTGATATTGTCAGCAGCATAACTGACTGTCATTAACAAACTGACGGTCATTAACAAACTGACTGTCATTAACAAACTGGTTGTCAGCACCATAACTGATTGTCACCACAATAACTGTGCGCCATCACCATAACTGTGCGCCATCACCATAACTGATTGCCATCACCATAACTGTGTGTCATCACCATAACTGATTGTCACCACAATAACTGTGCGCCATCACCATAACTGTGCGCCATCACCATAACTGATTGCCATCACCATAACTGTGTGTCATCACCATAACTGATTGCCATCACCATAACTGTGTGTCATCACCATAACTGTGCGCCATCACCATAACTGTGTGTCATCACCATAACTGTGCGCCATCATCATAACTGTGTGCCATCACCATAACTGTGTGTCATCACCATAACTGAGCGCCATCACCATAACTGTGTGTCATCACCATAACTGTGTGCCATCACCATAACTGTGTGTCATCACCATAACTGTGCGCCATCACCATAACTGTGTGTCATCACCATGTACTTTGCGCCACCACCATAACTGTGTGTCATCATCATAACTGTGTGCCATCACCATAACTGTGTGTCATCACCATAACTGTGCGTCATCACCACAACTGGGTGCCATCACCATAACTGTGTTTCATCACCATAACTGTGTGCCATCACCATAACTGTGTGTCATCACCATAACTGTGCGTCATCACCATAACTGCGTGTCATCACCATAACTGTGCGCCATCACCATAACTGTGCGCCATCACCATAACTGTGTATCATCACCATGACTGATGTCTAAAATTATCAGTTTTATGACTTTTTAATGTTCGTCTTTTGTTTTAATATAGAGAAAATAAAAAGTACCTGATAACATTATCTGGCATGATGTATAATTCTTTAGAATAATAATTAGAAGGATTTGATAGATCTGTATTGATTTTTAGGGTGGTGTCTGTTCTGTATGAATTAACGATCTATAAATAATTATAGGTTGGAAGACACTTGCTTGATTTGATCAGCTTCGCTTTTGTAATATTTTGCTTCCTTATTCTCGAAAACTTAACTTAAGATGATTTTAGTATTCTAGTCATCTGATTGGTCAATCACTAAAATCAATTTTAAATTTTAGTTCTATTATCCAATCAGATAACTGTATTCCTTAAAATTCTGATTTTATCCAAGTTAGGCATAGCCGTAGGATATTATGTTTTCGGGAAAAAAATCCCATAAATCGGACAAAATAATATTAAAATTCGGGCAATAAGTCGGTCTGCCCCCCTTAGGCACCTTATTCTAGAAAACTTGAGACCTTCATTGACTTTTGTCAATTCTGATAGTTTGATATCAGTTCAATTTATTATCCTACCTAGATGCTGACACAGATTTATCGCTGTTGTTGTGTTACATTTTTAACACCAGTAAATAGATAATCCCTTACATTGAATTCAGAATTTGTACAGCAAATATCGTTCTTGTCAGATATTTGGAAGGTTATTGGAGTTGAAAATCTACTTAAGTGACAGAGATATGTACTGTGCACACAACCAATGTTGTTTTTCGCGATTGAAGAGCTCTTTACTTCTCTCTTAGCTCTGTCAACAATGTCGACAATGTCATCTTGACGAAATATCATAAATTTTGTAGATATCTGATCAAAAGAGTAGAACCATTTTTAAATTCCATGATTCCACCAAAATGATTATATGAAAAGCACGTTATTGAATTAATAATACAATAATTAGAAATGATTGACATTTAGCATATCTGAAAAAAGTAACTGAAACTAGATCTGTTTCTCGGGGACGCATGTCTCCTGGTAATGGGGTACAAATAAAATGGCATATTGATTACTGGAGGGTGAGGGGGCAACTTTCTTAATTGATATCCCAAATAGAGTCAATAAACAATCATGGGGGTCCGAGGTGGTCTCCCCAGAAAAGAATCGATTTGGTGCATAAATTCTGTCACAATTTGCCAAAAAAAAAAAATACAGAAAATAACATTGTGAAATTTGTCGAGTGCTCTCTGTATCAACAATGGCGCCGCGACTGTCTTGTGGTGACATCTTTGTTCTACTTTTCTGGAATCGATTAACAAAATCAGTATCTCTATTTACCAACTAAACGTCACTGTGTAGGAGTGAGGAATCTAATGTTTACGTTTTAAGTGGCAGATTAAAAGATTTACATGAGTAAATCTACCTTCTAACACAGTCTTTACTCGCTGTAATCGATCTTATAGACAGGTTTCATTACCAAACAAACAACACAGAGGAAACTGGATTGACTACTTTAATTCTTCAGAGGATGTTTTGTAGTTTTGGTTACTGTTGCTATCTTTTAAGCCATTTCAGTTGAAGGTCAACGTAAATTGTAGGAGCTTAGTGTCCTGTTTGTGTAATTGGGATAGATTATTATAGGCCTATTGGTAAATCTCGACGTGATCAATGATGGACAAGATAAAAAAAAAAAATGATGGACGATTACATGTTTTAACTGACGGTTCAAATTAATTTCTTTTGCATGTTTTGGATTATTTGTTGATCTGAAATGGTCATTAGATCTGATAGAGGACATGGAAAAACGCGCGAATTAGACGTTACCAATGCGATAAACCAACCAATGCCATAAAATTCCATCATAGGCTGTCATTTGATAGTCTAATATGCAAGGTTACACAAGTTTCTGAAACGGCTGTGGAATATACAAATTGTTTCTAATTAGAGTCTCACCAACCTTCCACAGCTGAAACAAACATAAACATGGTAAAAAAACAAAACTAAATCAAAACAGGACTTTTTTCTTTCTGTTTCTCTCTGAGTATTTCATATTTTGTGTGGCGTCCATATGTCTGTACCACAGCTTGTATTTTTGGGGATTTGATTTCAGAATATTGCAAAAATGTTTAGAATCGAACTTTTGTCATTTCTCTTCATAGTTCGTTGATCCGTCAAGATGCTTGCAATGTATTTAAGAAGCAACCTGGAAATTCAGCAGACGAGAAGAAAATTATGCCATTGTTTCGAAGAAGCTCGTGTGGCAGACGTCTGAAGAGCCTTGAAAAAAATGGGCTTACTCCAACAGTAAGCAAAGTAGACTTTGATAGTATTGGTATACACAGCAGAAATTCGGCTCCTTAAAAAAGCGAAACGACATTACTGTATCACAAATATTCCCTATCCCTTACCTAGCCTAATCACCCTATCTCATCATTTAATTTTGATACAAAAAAAAAAATACGTTTTTGAATTAATTTCTAATTCAAAATAAAACATACGATCTATTTTGGATATTTTAATTTTCATTTTAGATTTTATTTAGGAAGTTATTTTAAGGGTGTGTAGGCTAGATGAATAGTTTGTCAGCATGTCGTCCCAATATAGCCCCAAACTTATACTTTTCATTGTGAATCCTTGAATAATAATAGTATAGAAAACGGCTACAGCAAAATATCACATCGTGTCATTGTCAACCCTAGGAAGATTTAATCATTCAGAGGAAAGTAGTAGGCTGGCCGATCGAGTCATATTTACGTTGTGAGCCATTCAGGTGTGAGGGAAATACGGTTTTACCAGTATACAAACATTGGCCAATTGAGCGACACAGACGTTGCAGGTCGTCTGCTAATTTTTTAACATCAAATTAGGAACGTATTGTATCTCCTAATGTTAAAAAATGGCTGCATTATTGGAATATGTGAAACAGTTTCTACTGCAACGGGCTTTTATGTACGGATTAATATTGTTGGCTAGCTTTTTCGTTATTTCACCTTTAGGATCTTTACAGGTGAGTCAAGTTATTTAGAAAGTTACGTTTAATATTCACCCGGTTAAATAACGTGACATAACTGATATATTAGTTAAACTCTAATAATGACATGACAAGGGCTGGGCTGTTGTAAGGCATATTATATAGGAAATGTAACGGTAAATTTGTATAGGAAATGTAAAGGTATGCATGTATAGGAAAAGTAAAGGTATATATAGGAAATGTAAGTGTATAATGACATGAAATGGAGTTTTACATCCTACTTCTCTACACTTGTTTCGGTTAATGAGCAGGGGCAAACATCATTCTTATTATCTCAACTCTATAGAGTTCTAGGATATATATGAAAAGGACATACATCTACAACAATATTATGGAATATATGGCTATAATATTTTAGATATAAGAATATTCTTGTTCTTAAGTGTGATTAGGACCGTTAATTAAGGACTGCCTTGAAATTTCAATTCCAATCCAAAATATATACATGTAGTAATAGCTAGGCCCTACTATGTTAGTAATAGAAACACGACTTTGTTAATAGGCCTTCATTGCACATTGAATGAGTTTGTTATTATTTACCAAAACTAGTTCAGAAACGTACAACTTAAAATTCCATTTCGTTTTCTCTGAACAAATGTACACTGGATTTATACAATTAATGAAAAGATTATTTACAAGAAGTTTACATCATAGTATCTCAGCAAAGCGACGATTCTTGCTAGCACAGTTCTGTTTCATACGAAACTTCGCATCTTTCCTAGCTCCGTATGTATCGCAGATAAAGAAGGTAGAATTTATCTGTTGATCAGAATGAGTTCTACTGTTTATGTTGATCACTGATTTTGACTTTTTATGTTGTGTTCGACTTCTATATCCAAGTGTGATCACCAATGTGAAAAAAAATAAGAATACACTGTGTATGTAATTGTGTACTGTTTAAATAGGTAATACAGTATCTTAAAGTATCTTAAGTAAAAGTAAAAAGTTCTGCTCGAAGAAGCATATCATATGTCTGTGGGTGGGATACAAACATAGTAATAATACTTTAACTATTAAATATAAATTAAATATAAATAGATTCTAGTTAGTGTCTCTGATTCTAAAACCCAAAATGTCAATATTTTCAAAAAACAAATGATTCTTTCGCAGGATTGTTTCAATTTAATTTCATGGCATAAGATTTATTGGTTTCACTTAGGAAGGACAGGCTTGTGCTATGCGTTTCGGGTATAGACCTTGTCGTCTTTTGACATATGCACGCAAAACATTGAAAAGAACGGAAGAAAGCAGCATCCTGGAGATAATATCAGTGAGGTCAAGGTCAAATGGTATGATCTTACGTGTTATAATTACAATATTTATTACACAGTGTTATAGATGATATAATAATGTACATAATTACTTGTATTACATATCATATACAACGGGCACATAATATGAACGACTGATATTGAACTTGTGTTGGTTAGGTATGTGCAAAACCTAAAATACAACCCTAAAAAGTTGTGTCTATCTAAAAGACCTATCTATATCAAAATCAAATTACAATATTCATTTCTCACAGTGTTATGGATGATATTATAATATACATATTTACTTGTATTACATATCATATACAACGGACACATAATAATATGAACGACTGATATTGAACTTGTGTTGGTTAGGTATGTGCAAAACCTAAAATACAACCCTGAAAAGTTGTGTCTCTCTAAAGGACCTATCTATATCAAAATCAAATTACAATATTCATTTTTTCTCCTTGTATATAATATATTCATGCTAAAATTAGTCGATGATATCTGAACGAATTAATATACACCCTTACTGTCGATGTATATCAACATGTTCATTTGGTTTTCCCTTTCAAATATATCAGAGAGAGATAGTATCAAAATTTCACCCGCCCACGGGTAAAAGTTCTACATCGTCATTAGTAAAACTTGTAAAATGTTTCTATACATATTTTTCAAAAAGATAACATTTTAGTGAACATACGACAAAACAGGTTTCTTAAAACATGGGTTCATACAAGGTCATATTTGATTTAAATTGGTACATACATGTATATTGGGTATCTATATTAAAATCATGATTCATAGCTATAAAACGACATGAAAGGAGTGATGCGCCCAACTGCAATAATAGGCTACATGTTACTTCGTGTAATCACTCTAATCAACTTCGGAGCTATACTAGAAAACAAAATAGTTCAGCCAATCAAAACCATTCATCAGACATAGTTGTGTGCTTCTGTGTTCTAATCAGCCAATCAAAATCAATAATCGTAAAAGAGTTGTCTGTTTTTGCCAATTTACCAGGCAAAATGTCTGCCTATGAAGATCGTGTCATAATGTTCCAGTCTCGAACATTGGCGATGGTTGTGCCGAATGGTCGTATATAATTAATGGAGATGGATAATGGGCCTTACATGTTAAGTGTAATGATGACACTTTTTGCCATTTACTCAGTGACATAGGTCTTTGTTTTTCATCCTGTCTGAACACTGCAGGTTGGTTTGTAGACGACAAGTTAACGTTAGCTTCCAGCACCAGCTGATATCGCAAACTAGGTAGTTGTTTGAGCACTGCAGTGCTTTTTCCTAGGACTGAGGAACCGGGTGGGTCATCTGAAAGTAATGTCATCGCTAAACTATGAAACTCAATAACTCTACCACAAAATATACAATGAAATACAAACGAACACAATTGTCATACAAAGGACACATTACGAACACAACTAATTATCATACAGAACATAAACATAAGCACGTCAGACAAAAGACATAAATAAACACAAGCGTCATACAAATAACAAAATAGCCTACGAACACAAGCGTCACACAAAAAAATAAGTAATGGCATCGCTGAACTCAAAAATTCAATGATACGATATGCAAAGAAACTAGTAATCTATAACTGTGTTTCCACTGACATAAAAAGCCGGCTTTATCTCGTTCGGCAATAGGGGGCGCGCGCTCTTAATTAACTAGTAGAGTAAAAGGTAAGTCTTGAAGATCGCGTGCTGGCTGTATGGGTGACTTTATAATCGAGACTAAAGTCGTTCGGGAACCAAAAAAACTCAGTGTAAACGCAACGTGTTCGGCAATAAAGCTAGCTCTAGGCTAGCTTAGAGCTAGCTTTCCTTCACAATTCTCAGTGGAAACGCGGTTAATGCCCCTTTAATGCGATACAAGAAGTCTTTGTGTTGAAGACTGTGACATAAATAATGATCGAGTGATTAAATAATTGAAAAAAGATTTTCCTATATTCAATATGACAAGGTTGTCAGGTTCATTATAAAATTGTCACATTTATGTCATATATCATTATACTTCAAAATATAAGTTATTTATGGGTATATGTTGATAAATAAACATGCTTATAGCCGACTTTCTTCTGCATTTATTATAACAATATGATGATACACAACGTTTCAACAGTTTACAGCCAAGAGAGATCGTATGCCTATACAGAGACAACTATGTCAAATTGTTTTCCGGTCATTAAGTGCATTACATTTAAAATGTTTCAAATTGCGATACATGTGCATATAGATTGTTTCAGATACGACTTCCTTATTACTGGAGCACCTGTATCAATTTATTGCATATTGTATGATACATATGAACATATGAATACAAATCATACAAAGGGCATAATACGAACAAAAGTGTCAATGGCATAGGCCTACAAATGACATGATATGAACACAGTGTCATACAAAGGGCATGATAATTATGAACACAAGTAACATAATAAAGAACACACTATGAACACATGTGCCATACAAAGGACATAAAACGAACACTTATGTCAAACAATGGACATGATATTACCACAAGTGTCATAATAAAAATACATAATATATTATTATATGAACACAAGTGCCATACAACGGACATGCATGACCACAAAAAGAACATGTGAACACAGTGGCATTCAATATGTACACGATTGTCATACAAACAATATTTTAAACACGCAGATAACTCAAAGTACATGTCACACTGACCATCATATATTACAAAAATAAGAGAAGATTTGGTATTTTTAACCGCAGGTTTTATGCAATTCCTAGAATATGCTTATTTAATCTAATTCCCAAATTCTATAATTGTTCCAAAATAAGAATACATCATTAGAATTGTTAATTTATACAATATCACGATTAAAGAGTTGAAATATATAGGTTTAGAGTATTTACTTTGATATAATTAGTAGGGGCGTGACGAGGAAATCAAGTTCAACAAGTTGAATTATCTTGTTGATAATGTACATTTCACTATTTTATCTTTATAAAGTTGATTAAGTTCATTCATTAACTTGATTCATAAGTTAGGTTAGGCCAAATCAAATTATTATTATTATTTATAAGTGTTTGTATACATGTATTTAAATAATATTTACATCCATATATCTTAGTATGATATTGGTATGTATTTCCATGTATATGTGTATTTGTATAAATAATAACACATAGACAATACATTTTGGAATCCTCGGGATACTAAATTGGATGGGCATATTCACCACTCGTTTGACTAATCGTAGGCCTACATTAATCCCAGAAAAGTGAATTCTTTAGCTATGCTAGTCAATAAAAGTTCACAACTCACTGTGGAAATTTGAGCAATCATACCCTTATGTATCAAAAATAATCTGTGTTTGAAATTCAAAAATTCGACTCGTTTATAAAAAAAAAAGAAAGAAAGCAAAATCCTGCGAAATACTGGAAAATCCTTATTTTAATTTTAGTATTTCTGAAGACTATTAACATACAATCAGGACCAAAATCAATCACCGAAATTGTTGAATGTTCCCCTTTAAATACATGTTCATTTGAATTTTTCGCATGTTTTCTGAGTTGTGAAGGAAAATGGTAATATAAAGTTCAATTTATGACACGTGCATATTGCAACACTGGGACACAGAATAGGCCTGACTTAATATAAGATGTAAGTGATGAATTGTTTTGCTAGGCGCCACAGTAAATTGCATTGGCGGAAACTGGCACCAACTGGCGCTGGCCCAGTGGACTCCTAGGTGGATTGTAAAGATTTTTTTATCCTTTGAAATAGATATGGTTATCTATGATATAAACATGTAAGGTTAAAGTAATTTATATTGAGTATTAAAATGACAAGTATATCTACGATATTAAACTATGTAATAATATAGATAATGAAATGTAAACAATATAAGATTGATATCATGTTAGGTATAAATAAGATAATTGCCACCTCCACTTTGATCAAATTATAGAGAAAGACAAAATATAAATACCAGTGACACTGTAAAATCTGCTTCTGAAAAGATTATAAAAGCCTCGTCTACATGAGCAGTTTAATCTCGGGTTAATTGTCTACACGGACCACAAACCGAGTTTAAAAAACTCGAGATACATTTACCCTGTATAAATTAATAAATATTGCAACAAGTGGATGGTATATATATTTAGCACCAGCGTAATTAAACTGAGACTAACGGTTAAAAAGGCAATTTGCTATTGGCATAATAGGTGGCGATACTAGTACTGTTTCCGGTTTCATCTGTCGAAATTTAATCCAACTACCGTAGTATAAACGCGACAAATTTAGCCTCTGCTTTAATAGACTCGGATTTCAGATAGTCTTGAGATTATGGATCATTCGTGTAGACTAGGCTACTGACTTCTACTGACTACGAGTACCTCTGCTAAGCATCACCGCTTAGTAAGTCATCTCTTTTGAGCATTCCCCTGACTGCTTGCATAGGGAGCCGCGGTGGCTCAGTGAGTTAGACGCTTGCTCGCTAACCTGAAGGTCCAGGGTTCAATCCCGAAACCCGGTTTCCTCTTGTCAGTGATGCAGGTCGGAGGGGCTGACATGGAAAAGCGTCTAGTCGTTCGGATGGGACAATAAACCGAGGTCCCGTGTGCTGTGCACGTTAAAGATCCTTCGACAGTTGTAAATCGAAGAAAAAGCAGGCTAATGCCGCTGTCCTGGCAAATATTTCCCTCAGTGCACACTGCATGGCATTTGCCCGTCCTCAATTAGCTCATATAGGTGCAGAAAAGCAGGACGTAAAACTCCATTCATTTCATTTTGACTACTTGCATAATAAAAGTTGGACTGTAAAATGTAATTGAAGCGAATGATATGGCTTTAAAATCTTTAAAACTTATTAACAACGTTCAACACTTACTTCTTTAAACATATTTTACGGTCAATATCATCAGCGATTACTTGTATTTAATATCTATACTGTATGATCTATTTGCTCAAGGGTTTGTAACTTTTAAGTACCTTTCTTTTGACCTCATTCTTGATCAAATTGTTAAACATTGAATGGTATGTGAAAGCTCATGACCTCTATTGACTCGGGTTACAGATAATCTATTCAAACTTTACATGGATTAACATGACTTGATACATTCGATTGGTATAACAGGATTCAGTCATTTTTGATGATCTGTGTCAAATGTCTCCTAACGATTTATCCCTTGTAAGCGAAATTCTTACCCATGGTGCTCTTTAATTTAAAAAAAGATTTTTTTACAAGGGTATATTTTTTACAAGGATAACCAACAACTTGTGTTCAAGAGGAACTTTTGTATCAGCAACCCTTGACAGATCTTTTGGTATTTTTCTTTCTGGTGTAAGTATAAGGTTGGTTTGCCCTCCCTACAGTCAACTACCAACAACTACCTAGTTTGCGATATCAGCATCCACTGGAAGCGAACGTTAAAGGGATTCGTTCACTAACTATATACGACCAATAAAATTTTAGTCTCAGAACCTGGAATTATTTAGCTTTTCTTATCCATAATATTGTTCACAACTTTCCTTCGAATTATAAGCCTTCAAATCACCATGTAGACATAACTATCAGCGTTTGAAAGTCAAAAATACGACTCGTCGTTTAGTAATATTACTATGCATTATATAGAAAACACATATACAGAAAATGAAAGATAAATGTCTAGGTAGGGGTATAAGAAGGGATTGTGTGATTTTTGGGACTGTTACAGTAAATCTGAAGACTATTTACATAAATTCAAGGCCCAAATCGATTCTCGAAAATGGTGAACATTGCCCTTTAACTTGTCATCTATCAACCAACCATCCAAATTTGAAATTTGAAATTCATCCACCCACCACTCCCTCAAGATTCGTGTCGTGATATTGTAAAATATTTTGGCAGTTGACCTTTAAAGAAAATATATTCGATGTCCTTGGCAATATTACAACATTGAATGTAATATTAGACATGGTCGATCAATAGTCTATTATTCTATAAAAGTCAGACCAAGTTTATTAAAGTTCAGTTCTTTTTTTATTGCTCTTTATTGCATCAATGTAGATTTGGAATGTAGATTGCTTTAGTGTATCAATGAAGGTTTGGAATGTAGATTGCTCTTTAGTGTATCAATGAAGGTCGGGAATGTAGATTGCTCTTTAGTGTATCAATGAAGGTCGGGAATGTAGATTGCTCTTTAGTGTATCAATGAAGGTTTGGAATGTAGATTGCTCTTTAGTGTATCAATGAAGGTCGGGAATGTAGATTGCTCTTTAGTGTATCAATGAAGGTCGGGAACGTAGATTGCTCTTTAGTGTATTAATGAAGGTTTGGAATGTAGATTGCTCTTTAGTGTATCAATGAAGGTCGGAAATGTAGATTGCTCTTTAGTGTATCAATGAAGGTCGGGAATGTAGATTGCTCTTTAGTGTATCAATGAAGGTCGGGAATGTAGATTGCACTTCAGTGCATCAATGAAGGTCGGGAAGGTAGATTGCACTTTAGTGTATCAATGAGGGTTTGGAATGTAGATTGCTCTTTAGTGCATCAAATGAAGGTTTGGAATGTAGATTGCTCTTTAGTGCATCAAATGAAGGTTTGGAATGTAGATTGCCTTATGAAGTGGAAGTTGAGACACAAATGGTTATTGTAATAGACGACAAATTTTAAATAACTAGGCTATGATATCAGCCCTTTTTCAATTCATTGTCATCTTTAAGTCACCTTTAAAACCTTAAATTTTTAAGCTAATTTAAGCTATATTTAGCCAATCTGTTTACTTCTTTCGTTAATGCATTCATCTGAAACTAATAGTCACAAAAATAATGTGATATCGCTTCCCAGTGTGATATAACCCAGTTCCTCTGACGTGATATCGTCCTAAACGGGTCGATATCACACCCATATATGACATATGGCGTAAGAAGTTAGGTTGTCCTGCTCATCCTTTGTAAGGGGTACATATTATACAAATTATTGAATGGATTTATCCTATTTTTGAAAGAAAAAAAATCATCAGAGTATATACCTTTAAATTTGAATCTATGATAATTTCTGAGAACCATACTATTGACCTAACAATTAGTATAACAAATACTTATCTTTGTCAATATTTAGATATACCATTGCTATTTTCACTATTGACCTCTGATATCCCTTCATCCATTGAGGGCCATTATTATGTGTTTTAACAACGTGGTTTCTTTCTCGATTGGAAACTCTTGAGCCCATTGTAAACGATCACTTTTGTCTTGAATGATATATGCGATAGTCAAGTCTGAATCTAGTAAGGAACCATAGACGTTACAGCAATGGTTCCCAACCTTTTTCAAACTGTGGACCAAATCCACGAAGCTCCCAGAGCCATGGCCCCCTGTTCTATTCAAAATAGGGAATATAGCGCAAGAATTGTTGTCTGGTGCCTTCTCATCTTCAGGAGGTTAGATACGTTTGACCACAAGCAACTACAGACCTTACACAGCAAAATATAGTTTGGCTAGTGAAAAAATGATATACATCCTTATGCGTCATGGCCCCCTGACAAAACACCCAATGGCTCCCTAGGGGGCCATGGCCTCCAGGTTGGGAACCACTGCGTTACAGGGAAAAGGAATAAACAATGCTAACAGAGTTAAGTGCCACGATTATGAACTTTTATGTCCTACCTGGTTTGGTTACTATTTTAAAACTATTCCAACCGTCCATTTTTTATAAATCCGTCTAATAATCTTGGTTCCGCTCGTCTTTAAATTTTCCCTATTTATATTTTTCAGACCACCTTCAATGAACGTTGTTTACTATATGCGGACTTTCAATACACAACTGTAAATAAAACACATTATTTTGCTATAAATTTTGGTGAAAGTTCTATATGTGATTATGATTTAGCTGTTAGTGTTATATTCTGTATGTGTTATCCGGTTATTGGTATAGCAGCTTATATTTTCTTATATTTTAGAGAGAAAGCCGATAAAAAGTAAGTGATTTTTTTTTAACTGATAATGTACATTAATTTTGGTGCTATTCAAATCCAGAAATCAGAAAATGAAGTCCTGCATTGACAAATAAATGCGGTTCGTTGCATCAATGCTGCCAATTAAGATCCATAGCTATTTTTAGTAAAATTCTTGACTTCCGGTTTAGCCGGTTGGCGCGGTTAATTTCATTAATGGACACGCTGATGAATCAAAATGACATGAGTGGGTTGCAACATTATCTTAATTTAAGAATATGAGGAAACATATTTGATATTAGTGCACTGAAACACGAGCTTCTGTCATTAACCCAAATGTAAAAATGGTATACAATGCAAATCTGTCATTACCCAGTTTCTATAAGACGTGTGATGTACCCGTTACAGTGTCACATGCGCATATCACGTCTAAGGCATTACAGTGTCACATGCGCATATCACGTCTAAGGCATTGGGAATGCCTTAGACGTGATATGCGCATGTGACACTGTAACGGGTACATCACGTCTTATCCATAGCCGCAGAAGACAGGGGGGCCCAAATAGTATGTTTTCGGGCAAAAAATCCACAAAATCGGGCAAAATATCATTAAAATTCGGGCAATAAGTCCATTTGCCCCCCCCCCCCCCCCCCTGTTTAGTTGTGGGCCCCTACGGCTATGGATCAAACATTGCCAATTTATTTATTGTCAATACAACACATAACTATAATCTTATACAGGGGCGGATCCAAGATGTTAGAGATAGGAGGGGGGGGGGGGGGGGTCTCTAAAATATAACATTCTTTTATTTCAACGGCATTGCGAGCGGCAAATTTTAAGAGAATTGGGTCAAATTGGGTACCAGGATGTGTACTGTCGGCCAAAAATAGGGGTACTCGAGCCGGGGGATCCCCCCTTGGATCCGCCCCTGATACATAGTTTGTATTATCAGCATACAATGTGACAGTGACGTAAAACTTCATTTAATTTCTGTTGATTGTTTTATTTTCAGGGTAGATTTATCTCATCTATTGTTTATGGGTAACTGTATAGTTGATATTATAATAACAGTATTGGTATTAGTTGTAGCTTGTACCATTAGTACTGGATTTACTCATCTTTGTAACCAGATCATGTCTGGAACAGAACAGGGTATTCGATTAACAGGGTACGTATTTTGGGTATTGCATCAGGTCAAGCAGCTTTTTGTGCTTGAGAAACAGCATCGGGTGATGAGTTTTTGCTTCACAAAAAGTGAAAGACCTTACTGTTTCAAAGAACTTTTTTCATAACCTTGTTCGAAGAAGGACTGGCAGAAATGCTGGTTCTGGTAATTCAGGTCTGGACGATGACGACGATAACGTGGTTATCAAGAATATACTCCCTTAATATTTAAAAAAAATTAGTTACAATCCTTAATGAAAATTAATTACGCAAAAAACAACCCACCTCATCGAATATTGGGATATCTTTTTGATTCTGTACCATGGGATGTGAATCAATCAAATCTGTGTTTCTGTTGTAGTTGCTCTGATGCTCAGAAATTTGAATCTTGGAGAATGTACCATGATTCAACGTATACTGTATATGATGGCTCCAAATTCCACGTAGATTTATCTATAGCAACAGTAAGTATAATTATATCCTAATACCAAATGTGCTTTATGGTTCTCCTACCTAATTCAAGGCTTAAAACACGCAATAATTGTTTGCTGAAATACAAATTGAGTGGTCCAGTTCTGAAGACTCTCCAGACTGCAAATTGCTACAAAAATGCATGTCATGGCAAGCAGCCTCGTCGTTTGGGTTAGACGAAAAAGGTCTGGCTATGCCTATAAGGAATTGATAATAGAGGTAGCCCAATTCCAGCATTGTCTTCTGTGCCCTTGTGAATGTCATATAGATATACTTGGCTACTTATTGAAATTTCAATGTATTTTTCAGGCGGGAAGCTGGTTTGCTTTTATATTCTGGTTTTTACAAGCATCGTTTGGAACTTGGAAACTATGGAGATTAAATATGTTACCAACAATTCCGGATAAATTAAAAATATTGTGTTGTAAAGATTCGTGAAATCGTTCAGAACTTGAATTCCATTCATCCATTTCAATTCTATCCATAATCAATATACTTTTTACATCATTATTTAACTTTATAATATTCTTCTCATTTTGTTTTGTTTGAACCGCAATATAAGACGACTAAAAGTGGCGGATTGGGTACTATAACCTTGAAAGGATCTACGTAATGCGCAATTTTGTTAATTCTGTTTTAAGCGTCGACTGTAATGGACGCTTTACGTCAAAAAAAATTTGTAAATAGTAGGCCTATTGACATAATCTAAATGAAGTTTGGTAAAAAATTTTGAAAACCGGACTTTTTAAGCTGACATTGTAGTAAGTTGTGTATTAATGACGTTCAGAGAAAATTATAAAATCAAATGATTTTTGTTCAAAAGTGTGAAAGAATCACCGCTCAGCTTTCGTTATTTTGAAGTTACTGCGCACTATTACTTGTTATCATTTGCGCTTACGGGAAAACAGTTTATATAAAGCATGAATTACATCTGGGTGTATTTTGGTAGACGATGCAACTTTAACTTACATGAAGACAGAGAGCATAAAATATATTACACTATGACTAAGTCGTATAGGAAAATAGGTAAACAATGGAACGTATTGTTAATTTGATGTTTTTAGTAATCCGTATACAATGTACTATTTTGAAGGAAGTTTTATATTCTGTTATGTGCGAGATGACAATGCTATGACTGATTTTGTGAATTTTTGAGAAACAGATTGCCGAATATCAAATTAATATTAATATAATTTATATAAGACACATGTAGTAAGATAACATTATCTTAGTGTTTTGATGTTATGATTTTTTATAAATTATTATATAGTGCTTAATATATCACTCGCCTTCAAACAATGTTGAAATCAACACGATGTGTACAACTTTCTACCAACATTTATCCAACATCTGTTGGTGAGCAACATTTCTCCAACATTTGAACAGCATGTTGGAAATTGACTATGCGTATGCGAAGCTATGACTGACATTTTGTCAACAACATGACCTCAAGTTGAATTACAACATGACCAGTCTGATGTTGGCATTTCTTTTTCTTATAATTCTTAAATTCACCTCTGCATGCATGCACCTGCCAAAATTGCTTCAATATTGGCCTATTGGTGAAATGTTAGAGGGAAATGTTGATAGTGGCATTCAAAGAATTGCGAATTTGCATTATGTTTTCTATCGTCTCAATGTGTTTTATAAGGGAAATGTGAATAATATGACGATACGACGAATTTGTCGTCAACCCGTAATTCTAATGGAAATAGCGTGCATGAAAGAAATATCTCTAGATTGTGTACATATATATTAAAATATCTCATTATGGCAAAGAAAGGTTGAGCTAAGATAGCTGTGCAATTGTTTCCGACAAGAATTTTAACAGTATCACTAATGCCAATAAAGAGATGTTTTTATTCTTTACGAAAATATTACTCAAGGTTAGGCCTGTAGCTATATAGAGGTACCTCTACCCCCAACTCCTCCTTTCGAAAATGATAAAAAATCTTACTGCAGTCCGTGAAAGATATGAGCACTGATCATAGGCGTACGGGCTGGGGCAATTGCCATCAATGATGTGTTCAGACAAATGGCGAGAAGTTTTTGGAATTAGGGGTTGGGTGGGGGTCGACTTGTCGGGCATATATATTTCGTTGTCGGGCAAGTTAGCATTTGTTGTCGGGCAAATTGGTTTTGCACCGCCCCACCCCCCGCTCAACTAACGCCCCGTACGCCTATGGCACTGATACCAGTCCCCTATAACCTTTCCACATAATAGCCTATGTTACTCTCGACAATTTTAGTCAAGTAAATACGCCTGATGGGTTGTCTAAAGCAGGCGGACGATGGTAGCATTTAATGAAATATCTAGAATTACAATGCTAAAAAGTCTTTGTGCATTCCAGTAAGAGTTATTTCCCTTCTTTGGCCCGTCGTATGTGACCGTCGTCCGTCGTATACGGCCGCCGTCCGTCGAGGCTCTACAATTCAAACAAAAGAATACTGCTAATATTATGTATAACAAAACTTTTATTAGCGAAACTTTTTTAATTCAAAATGCCCGATTTTCCAACTGGGTGAAAATTAACTTTTTTTTATTCAAAATTATGTTTGATAAACATATTCCACTTTTATAATTCAAAATTTAAAAAAATAAATGATGTCGTATACGGACCACCGTAGTTAACTGTGTTAAGATATATTATTAATATTAGATAATAAAGTTGAAACATGTGAGGCGTCAAGCTGTATAGACTCTGGTGAAGACTGGAATTGTTTGTCAGATAAAACAGAGGAATCACCCTGTAATTCTTCTAATCTTTGAGTAGTTTGAGTTAAAAAACCCTCAGTTACAAAACAAAGATGATTTATACAGAAATGAATTTTTAACATAAATGTGTCTACAATACAGATCTAGGCTAGTTGGACAGTTGGTTCTGGAGAAAGATTAACCAATGCACGGATACCGACAAATTTTAAATCATCTGATCTTTTCTATTAAAACGTTTCGCTTATTGTGACGCTGGACAATCAAATTACCTAGAACAATGACATAACGTCATAATATCCATCACTAGCCACAGATTTTCTGAGCTACAACGACGAATTTCAAGTTTCTCTGCACATTTTGAAGATTTTTCCAGATAGAACAAGGTAAAAATGGGAATTGAATATTCAAACTAATCTATTTTACTTCCAGAAGAGGTCCATTTCCCTGCTTTAAAAAAATTAAGCCTTTTAGTGGAAAAAATTTACGACATTTGTTCTGCTTAATCCACATTCAGTTTGCTTTATAGTTTTGTTTTTCATTTACATGGTTCTATTTATGCGATTTAAAAGCATACGAGTAGCCTATTATCTTAGTTTTTAAAACCAAAGAATCACAGCGAAATTTCGATCATGGGCTTTCGTAGCCATCGAACGAATTTTAGCCTATCAAGGTGTAGTCAAATTTTCAACGGTAATGACAAAATTATGCCGGTTCCATCGACCATATCAGCCGTAAAATAGTTGCAATACGCCCACATTGCTTACAGGGCAAAATCTCTTGTAGAAGTAATGGCGAATTTCGGTAAAATTGGCACAAAATTCGGAAAAAGAGTAATTTTTTTTTCAAATTCAGCTTCACTATGATTACTTGACGACGACATTACGCAACGTAATTTGACGTCATAGCGCGACTGAAACCGACTGAAACCAAAGCCCTATTATGTACATTATATAGGGCTTTGACTGAAACCAAAGTCCATATGGAATTCACCCTTTTTAACCATGTATCTTTTTATTTTCTAGAAATGGCTGATATGGATTTGGACGTACTCAGGGAGAGTGCTGGTGTGAATTTGAAAGAACTCAGTAAAGGTAATTGACAAACTACGAGTTATCTCCCCAAATTTTGAAGAAATGAAATGAAATGAATGGAGTTTTACGTCCTACTTTCTGCACCTATATGGGCTAATTGAGGACGGGCGAACGCCATGCAGTGTGCAATGAGGGAAATTTTGCCAGGACAGCGGCATTAGCCTGCTCTTATTTTCGATTTCCAACTGTCGAGGGATCTTTAACGTGCACAGCCAATAGCACACGGGGCCTCGGTTTATTGTCCCATCCGAACGACTAGACGCTTTTCCATGTCAGACCCTCCGACCTGCATCACTGACAGGGGGAAACCGGGTTGAACCAAATTTTGAAGAGAAGGTTGGTTGGTTTAAACGGACACATAATTTAAGTCATATTTCAGGTTGTATTTTTTGGAATAAAAGGCTATAAGGGAAAAAACTGTGAATATAAATTTTGAAAGATGTCGTTCATGCATGGGTTTTATAATCTTTGTAAATTTGAATAGGAACATGGTTTTCTAGAATGGCAGTAATCAAAGACGCCCGCACAATGGTACAAATAAAAGTGTCCCAAAGCACACACAAAAGAGTGGAAGCACCGATAACAATCTAAATCTAAAACTAATCTTGTAAGCCATTTTCATTTTAACACTCTTGTCATGAATAATATTGTAATTTTAATGTGTTTTGTCCATTTCAGACAGGAACGACGCATTACAGATTAGAGTCACAAAAGCCATATGCACAGCTAATATAGATCTATCCAATGATGACAAAGTTGACAATGGTAAAGCTAAGAAAGGTAGGTAAAATCTGTAGTAGGGCGTTTCACACCCAGATGATTCCCGTCCGGACAATTCCCGCCCGGCCAATTCCTATCAGGACATTTCGCACCAGGATGATTTGCATCAGGACAACTTCCACCCGAGACATTTCACACCCGGGCACTTTACACCCAGGACGATTCACATCCAGGAAAACTGCCACCCGCAAATTTCACACCCGGGCAATTGTTGACAAGGACTTGAGATTTCTTACCAATTTAGATTAGTATCTAGTAAAATTAATCTTTCCAGATTATCCTTGGTAAATATGTTAGTCTGTTAGCGCTCAGATTCCTTACATGATTGCTGTTCTTGTATGATTAAAATGTTCACAATGTGGATAAATTTTAATTGTAAACCCTTGTCATGAACAATATTGTAATTTTAATGTGTTTTGTCCATTTCAGACGAGAACGACGCATTACAGATTGGAGTCACAAAGGCCAGTCTTCTAGCTGTATGCACTGCAGCTAATATAGATCTATTTAATAATGATGACAACGTTGACAATGGTAACGCTAAGAAAGGTAGGTAAAATCACATTTTCATTGTTGGCGATGTCATCATATCAAATTGTACATGTTGACAAGGACTTGAGATTTCTTACCAATTTAGATTATCTAGTAAAACTAATCTTTCCAGATTATCCTTGATATATGTGTTACTTTTAGACCCTTGCGCCGATTTATTTTGTAAAAAGTGACTGGGTAGCAGATGAAACCGGTCGGCTAGCCATTTGTTTTCGGTTAGCCAGTTTTGAACTGGCTGAATTGGCTAGCAAAAGAAATCGGTGGTTTTTTTTGCGGCTAAAACGGATTTCCTTCCTTAAACATTTGAGTTATAATGAAGGAACATACATTATACACTACAGGCATCATAAACAACTAGTGTTTGTTATCAAGTTATTTATTTCTGAATAATCAACTCACAATTCAAAATTTTAATCAAACTGCAATAGTTTTAAATTATCATGGATGAAAGTTATCATGTTCAGCATGGTACGTCTTAAGTGACGATCGTCTTGAATTCATTTACAAAGTGGCAGAAATCGGCTGACTTAAATCGGCGGCGCTTTGTTTTCACAACTGGCAGATTATGGCTGTAAAGAAATCGGCGGCAGCGGCGGCTAATGGCGGCGGCGCAAGGGTCTAGTTACTTTATGAGCGCTCAGATTCCTTAAATACACGATTGCTGTTCTTGTATGATTAAAAAAAATGTTCGCAATATGGAAAAATTTTAATTGTAAAACCTTGAAACTATTTGCAGATAATAAAGTTGAATTAAAACCAGATTGTGGTAAATTAACTGATGGTATGAATGATGCTATTACTGATGATGAAGCTAGTGATATGTATGATGACATAGTAAAACAACTTGGTTTGAATCAAGAACAACCCGTAGACGTTCCCGACCATCTGAACCCATTTAAATTAGGGTATTTGAAAGGTAGGCCTATGATATTTATTTATCTATGACAAAGAGATATATTTTCCCGATGCTTATGCTTATTTTAATTGTACAGCTTTCGATCGTTAACAATGGACCCAAAGGGATATATTGGGAGTAGTAGCCAAATCAGAATTGCTAAAAACTGCGACAAAATCATGGTCCTAATTTGCTTTTTGAATGTTTTTCGATTAGACCTACCGTCATGAATATCTAAATGCTTTTCTGCATAACAGAATATTGCTCTTATAATGTTATATTTGTTAAAATCATCAGTCGTATACAAGGTATTTAATTATTTCTTTTATAGCCACTCCACCGCCATCTCGATTCAGGAGAATACTACGTGCTATTAGAGGTGCTTTTACTAGACCATTCTGTAGGTGTCTAAGATCCACAGAAGACGATGCTAAAGATTAATTCTGAATCTGGAAATATCATTCAACCCACGGATCTAAGATCTCATTCCGAGTGCCAGTGCCTCGACTAACACTGTCACTAGGCGGCAGAGCTGCCGCGCAGAGGCGGTATTTTGCCGCCCAGTGAACACAAAAATCAGTCCCAGTCGGCAGTCCTATATTGTTAAAATATCGCTAGCAATCGAAATTCTTTAAAAAATATAACTAACACAACATAACAGAAATAAGATTAATATGTTGGTGTCAACAACGGCATGATGTCTGTTTTTCACTGATTGCATTTCCGACGATCTAGTTTTTCAACTTCGCCTGTTCAATTAACTGCCGCCCAGTAACAATTCCTTAGACGAGGCACTGCCGAGTGCAATAACTGTTTAAATGCAATATCTGTGATGACATTTTTTAAAATACATTACTTGCTTTATTGGCTAGTATATATAAGTGTTTATCACATTATACAATTGTTAAGTTTGATTTTGATATTTATAAATCTATTTTTGGATAATCTTGTTTTTTGTCACTTTATGTTTTCATCCCCTGATCCTGGGCTATTACAGGCGTAATCGCCATTCCATTTATGATGCTTTATCTCCTGGGGCCTTGTTCTTGCAAAAATAATTTCTTTCCCCGACCTCTGGATGGCAATTGCTCAAATTAAATTTAAAGGATTTCTTCAAATCGGGATTTTAGTTTTAAGAATAAGACTATAAGATTGCACATACTGATGCTCGTGGGCGAGAAGTCGGCTTCCATAAGGTAGCCGTAGCCTAAAGGTTTTTAATATGGGTCTCCGTGTAAAGAGAAGGCTAGGGCCTAAGAAACCAGGGCTTGCCAGGCAAGGTAACATACGCCCACTGGCAGCTGTCGGAAATGATCATATTTTAATTAACGATAATACAAATTTTATTATAAAAGTCAAGGGCAAAACTCAAAAACTGTTCATCGAAAATGCATCAAGTTAGAACTTGTTCAGGATCTTATCAATTGCAATGATCACACCAAGTTTCATCAGAATCAGTTCAAAATTGTAGCTTCAATCCTGCTCACAAACTATTTTTGACGCAATTTCTGACGCAATACCTCAAAATCCATTCATTAAAATTGTGTCAAGTTAGAACTTGTCTGAGATCTTATCAATTCCAATGATCAAAACAATTTTTAATAAAATTGAATGAAAACTGAAGCTTCTATTGTGTTAACGAACAATTTTATACATGTTTTATTAAAGTCAAGGGCAATAACTCAAAATCTGTTCATCAAAACTACGTCAAATTCGAACTTGACCGAGATCTTATTAATCTCAAGGAGCATACCAAGTTTTATCAAAATTAAATGAAAACTGTAGTCTCTAAAGTGCTCTCGAATCAAATTTGACACATTATTACAAAGTCAAGGGCAATAACTCAAAGCCTGTTCATTTAAAATTCGTCAAATTCAAACTTAACCCAGATCTTATCAATCTAAAGGATCAAAGCAAGTTTTATCAAAATCAGATGAAAACTGTTACTAGTCACTTGAGTGCTCACAAACCAAATTTGACGCATTTTTTCAAAGTCAAGGGCAATAACTTAAAAACCGTTCATCGAAAATACGTCAAATTCGAACTTGACCAAGATCCTATCAATCTAAAGGATCATAGCAAGTTTCATCAATATCAGATGAAAACTGTTGTCTCTAGAGTGCTCACGAACAAAATTTGACGCATTTTTTAAAAGTCAAGGGCAATAACTCTAAAACCGTTCATCGGAAATACGTCAAATTCGAACTTGACCGAGATCTTATCAATCCTAAGGATCATAGCAAGTTTCATCAAAATCAGATGAGATCTGTAGTCTCTACAGTGCTCACAAACAAAATTCGACGCATTTTTTCAAAGTCAAGGGCAATAACTTAAAAACCGTTCATCGAAAATACGTCAAATTCGAACTTGACCAAGATCCTATCAATCTAAAGGATCATAGCAAGTTTCATCAATATCAGATGAAAACTGTTGTCTCTAGAGTGCTCACGAACAAAATTTGACGCATTTTTTCAAAGTCAAGGGCAATAACTCTAAAATCGTTCATCGGAAATACGTCAAATTCAAACTTGACCGAGATCTTATCAATCCAAAGGATTATAGCAAGTTTCATCAAAATCAGATGAAATCTGTAGTCGCTAGAGTGCTCACAAACAAAATTTGACGCATTTTTGCAAAGTCAAGGGCTATAACTCAAAAACTGTTCATCGGAAATACGTCAAATTCGAACTTGACCGAGATCTTATCAATCCAAAGGATCATGGCAAGTTTCATCAAAATCAGATGAAAACTGTAGTCTCTAGAGTGCTCACAAACAAAATTTGATGCATTTTTTCAAAGTCAAGGGCAATAACTCAAAAATCGTTCATCGAAAATACGTCAAATTCGAACTTGACCGAGATCTTATCAATCCAAAGGATCATAGCAAGTTTCATCAAAATCAGATGAAAACTGTAGTGTCTATTGTGCTCACAAGAAATGTTGACGGACGGACGGACGGACCGACGGACGGACCGACGGACCGACGGACAGGGGCGACGACAATATACGACCACATATTCATGTGGGCGTATAAAAAGAGAGATAGAGCTAAGAAAGTCTACCAATATTCATGTTCCTTCAGCAACGTTAGACATTTGCATTATCTACCGTTGCTGGATTGACGGGGTTTTCTCGTCATTATCAACTAATAACCTCGTTTAAAAAACACTATACGTCACATTCAATTCATGACCGTTGAGACTCGATTATCACAAGGTAAATTTGCTACAAGAAATTTGACGTCTGGTCATTCGAAAGTTTCGAAATAATTTGTTACAATGAATATAACTGGTTGACAATAATCGTTCGACCAATCAAAGTTAATGACGAGAAAACCTTATCATGATAGCAACGGATTAATGTAATGAAATGAAATGATAGCCGTTGCTTAAGGAACATGACCAATATTATGCCAAGCACAGGCACCAGATTCTGATAAAAATAAATATTGTATATAGTTATATTGTATAAGAGAATAAAGATATGAAAGCAGTCATCTTGTTAGTAGGCTACGGCTTAGCCTTCTCATACTCTGCGATGTTTCTCGTTTTATCTTTGATATTCTTAATGTTCAGCAATTTCGATGGTCGATCTGAGCCTTGAATATATGTAAATAGCCCCCAGAAGTACTAGAACTGCCCAAAAATTGCATAATTCCTTCAATAAAATCCCTACATAAACACTTATCTTTCATTTTCTGTATTTGTGTTTTCTATATAAGGCATAGTCTTATTAAACGACGAGTCGTATTTTTGACTTTCAAACGCTCATAATTATGGATACACGGGGATTTGTAGGCTTATGAATCGAGGGAGATTTGTGAACATTATTATGGAATAGAATAGCTAAAAAATTCCAGGTTCTGAGACAAAAATTTTATTGGTCGAACAGTTAGTGAACATATCCCTTTAACTTCTCACATGCTTTGACAATCAAACAGTATTGTAAAGTATTTTTTAAACAAAAATCAGCACCTTTACAGTAAAACATGGCGTATTTTATCAAAATTGATAAATTCTTGCTGCACAAAGAGAAGGTGAAACGTTTGTCAACAATGATTACGTCATTCTCCCCACATTAATTGCTCAAATTGCATTCGTTTGATTGTCAAAAATACTGTATTGAATATTGCGGGAAAGGAGAGGAATTTATTCATTGAGTAGCCTACTAACTAATGACGTAACGGTAAGGTACGTTTCACCTTCTTGTGAGAACATAGAACTATACCATTTTTTTTTTACCAGAATGTGCCTATGATTCCAAATGCACTATATTATTATAGCCTAGGTTAGTCAGATAAAACCTGCCGTTGAGCGGGTAAGCCTAGGTATACCCTGCTGAAAATTTGAGGAATTATTTTAGGCTTAATATATTAGGCCTAGTTAAACGCGTGCGATCAAGATAGTGTATAACAAGTTACTAAAAATAGTGGCCTTAATTTCAACGACATACTTCTTTCAACAACAATACTGGTAAACGGTAGTCTAGTACTACGTCCGGCCATCGGTTTACCTTTACTACGATTAACAGCCAAAATGGTGGCTCTACCAAATCCTGGTGTAATTCTGCTTGTAAGAACAGTGTTATATGGATCCATTTTTCTACTATCAATGTTCATATTTGCTCCTATGGCTAGCCAAATGGTGAGTTTATCGAAACTGTTTCTGTTGTTTATTGTGTGAAATCATTCGGTTGGTTTGCTGTGCCTAAAGGAACCTACATTGATTGAAGTCATCTCTCAGTGATCGAGTGAAGTGACTTTTATCTTCTGCTACATTCTAGGCCTAGGCCTAGTAAAATCAGATTTTTCGGATATAGGCCTACAGGCCCAAACAAAGAAGCTTAAAAAATAGTTGCCAATAATTTGATTTTCATGAAAGGGATTAAGGTACATCAAACCGACCATTCATTGATAAGAAAAATGTAGTGAGATAAGTGAGGAAATGGAATTCTCAATGGCCAAATGATCCTTTGTAAAGAAATGTGTAAATATTTGAATAGCCTAGTTCCACCCAAGAAAGGAAGCAAGCAAAGGTTAACTTGGCACCAAGGTTTTCCTGTTATAAATTCAGGATTTTTGCTTATCTTTTTATGCCTAGCCTACATGGATTCATTTTTTCAGGGACAACATGATGTTGATAAATGATAGGGCCTACAGTCTTGGCTTCAATTCACTGGTAGGCTTACCCATTTATGCTATCAATTAGGCCCTAGGCTATCCGTTTCGGGAAAAGTGTAGGCCTAACTGGTCACCATTGATGAAATATTGCCTTCCCAATTTTGATGTGAACTTTAGGCCTACCCCTTAATTTCCCTTAAAGATTGATACCGTATTATTTTATTGGAGGATTTTATATGTTTTCAGTGTTTCTGAAATTTTGCACACATAGGCCTATGATCATATTTTAGCCAAGGTATAAAAGTTTGAGATTTTTTTCCCGTTCTATATACTCTCCCCATGGCCCCTAAAAACATCACATTAGACAAATGATGGTGTCTCTTAAAAGCACTTAACTGATCAAAGGAGTCCTTCATATGAAAAAGGGCCGTCAGGGACGAAGCTGTGTTATAAAGGGCACTATGTGTACGAGCAAAGCAAGGACACCCGGTCTGGGGGTTTGGCTTCTGAGGATTAGGCCTATTAGACTGTATTTCATGATTATATTTTGGGAAGTTATATACGGTATGGGATAAGGACACAACAAATTTTGTTTGAATACATATGAAAAAAGCACATATTCAACCTTCTTTGCCAACCCCCCCTCCTTCCCTGCCCCGTGCTACCAGCCCCCCTGTGCCTATATTTTGATTAAATCCATACAATACCCAAAAATATTGAGTTGAAATTTTATAAAATCTTTCAGAATTCTCATGATGATTTATGTGTATTATATGGTGATGCTGAATCAGTAGAAGGTTACAGTCAAAAAACAACTTGTAATTTTACTGTAGCTATTGGTGTATTGTTTGGTTTTATATATGGAGGTATTATGACAGTAATAGGAATATTGTCCCTGGTTGGAAAAATTAAAAAGCCGTAAGTAAGATAATAAGTTCATAGTTCATTTTGGTGGGTTCATAGATCAAGATGATGGGTTCATTGGTCCGAACAATACTATTCCTGACATCCGGGGGTTCAGGACGCACATTAGGTTTAACCATAGTTCTTTTCAAATATGACCTGTTCTCATTAGCCCATACTGGTGCAGAAAAGCAGAACGTAAAACTCCATTTCATTTTACAAATATGATGTCATTTGCATGGATACGAGCAAATTGTTGATGTTGTATTGGAGAGTTTGATTCTCGATCAGGGTGTGAAAGTCTGATGACCTGGAATAAGTCATATTCACTCCTAATTCAGATCAGCCCAGCTGTAAATAAAAAGGTACAGATAATCAGGAAGATCAATGCCAAGAGGGTTGGCCAAGGACCAGCTGAGAGAAAGGATCCTCACGGAACCTTCGAAAATATAGATGTTTCTTTTTTTTCATTCATGGTCTCACATGTCAGAATAAAAATTATTTGTTACATCTTTGATAGATTTCTAAGGTTGAGTCATAATAAAACTATTTGTGAAATCTTCTTGGGTTCAGAGGTCAGAATAAAACTATTTTGGACATCATTTTGGGTTCAGAGGTCAAAATAAGACTTAGGCTTTTTTTTTTACTGTCTACACAATGTTATCTGATTTTTACACACGAAATTTGCTATGTATGTTGACATTCACTATATTATATGAAAGAACAGTGTTAGTAATTTCTATGTAATAGGAACATTTCCTTTTTAAAACAATGAAAATTGGTTATATATTACAGGGAAAATTTCAGTGGATTGTTATTTTTTATAAATGTTATATTGGATTTGTTATCCTTTATATTAGTATTAATTACAGCATGTATTATTAGTGTTGGTTTTCAAACATTATGTAACAGTTTGATATCTGTATTAAAAATCAAACCAGAGTAAGTATACATTTTGATTGAAAGAGATATGTTCACTAACTGTTCAACCAAAAAACTTTTAGTCTCAGAAACTGGAATTTTTTAGTTAATTTAATCCTTTATAATGTTCCAAACTCTATCTTGAAATCTATCTAAGCCTTCAAATTCATGTGTGTCCATAATTATAAGCGTTTGAAAGGCAAAAATATGACTCGTTGTTTAATAGTAAGACTATGCTTTATATCAGGCCTTCTCAAATGGCGGCCCACATAGCCCTTAAAAGTGGCCCCTCAAAAGTGATTGCTTCCTCTCGCTATCTCAGCTAAGCTCTTTTTGGCCCTTTACAAAAATCAATTGAGAAGGCCTGCTTTATATAGAAAACACATATACAGAAAATGAAAAATAAATGGTTAAATTCGGGTTCAATTGAAGGGAATGTGCGATTTTTTTTACATATATTCAAGGCCCAAATCAGGGGGGGATAGTCGACATGTTTTGGTTGATTTGGCCTTGGATATTATTTAAATAGTCTTCAAAAGTACTAAAACTGTACTGTATTTCAATATCATTTCCTTAAATAAATGTGTTTTCCTTATTAAAAGTCTAATAAACGAGTCGCTGATAATTATAGATACACATGGAATTGAAGACACAAATACTTTAATTGATTAGCTTGGGTAAAATTCCTGTTTTCGAGACTATATTTTGATTGGTTCAGTAGTTAGTAAAGATACCCCTTTAATAAGTTACCATGGTATAGTCTTGTCCAGTGGTTCCCAACCTGGGGGCCATGGTATATCACGAGGTATATCACTTTTTTTTCTCTAGCCCAACTTTTATTTATTTATATTTTGCTGTGTAAGGTATGTAGTTGCTTGTGGTCAAATGCATCTGACCTCATGATGAGGAGGCAACAACCCTTGCACTATATTCCCTATTATGCCATAGTTTGGAATTGAACCGGGGGCCATGGCTCTGGGAGCTTCGTAAATTTGAGCCACGGCTTGAAAAAGGTTGGGAACCTCTGGTCTAGTCAAACTTTCCTGTGTAAGTTACACTAGGGCTCTGCATCTCATGATAATGATAGTGTCTCGTCGCAGAAAACACAACAAAATCTTTCATTCATTACCCAAGTTCACAGATTATGGTTTACGGAAACTGCCAAATGCACCATACAGTTAACTCTGAGCTCTTCAAAAGACGTTTTCGGAACAATGCAATTCAGAGTGAAATTGTATAATATGATTGTTTCTTCTTGACATGTTAAATTTTGAAATTTTTGTTTATGCTATTTTTTGATATTTTAGCTCATGTAAACAAGTGTATTTAAAAATACCTAGTACTGGTGAACATGATGAATTTTATACTCCTTTGACCATTGCAGAGGTATGTAGAGTCACTGCTTTGTCACTATTTTTAATTAGGATGGTGGTTCTATACCTACACTGTTATTTAACATCCAAGATAGAGATAGAGGCTATCAAGGCATAACCATACAGTTAATCTTCCTTATGAAAATTTCTCATAGTTCAGTGGTACCGTATCTGGTTGTTCCAGAAGAAAGGCATTCTAACATGTTTACAACTAATAAAAGGAAACGGTTCCAACTACATGAACATTGACAAGAACAGCCTATTAGACTGCTCAATTTCAAACGCAAATGTGAGAAAAATACGCCTAACGAAAAAGCCTTTAATTTAATCATGAGTAAACTAAACTTTCTCAAACCTCTCGATTTAGGTCCAATAATATCCATTTCATCAAAATTGGTTGAAAACTAAGAGAGTAAAAGCATATTCAAGATTTTGGGACAAGGGCAATAACTCTGCTATGATCGAAATTAGCTCAAATTCAAACTTGATCTTCATTTTCTGAATATGTATAGTATATAAAACATACCGAATTTATTTTGATTCCATCAAAAACTCTGGTTTTTAGAGCGTTTACTTGCAATTGATGTTGATGGACAGACTGACGGACGGACAGACTGGGGTGCCGACAATATACATCCTCATAGAGAAAAATTACCATACTCTCTATATAAAAAATTTAAGTAATTTTTTATCCACTGACCAAGTTCTTTACACAAAGCAATACGGGCAGCGACAAGAACAATTTTTGGGTCCAAAAAATAAGAACACATAGATGCAAATATGACTCGAATTTAAATAACACAAGATATATGGATATACTACTTCTGAGTTTATTACATACTACGTTTCGAAACACAAATTGATTCAGTCCTGTCTTTTTTTTTACAGACTGGAGCATGGATATCGTTTATAATTTGGATGTTTCAACTTGTAATAGGAGTGTTTTTGTTATGGAGGAATAATATGATTCCTTGTTTAAAGAATAGATCAGCAGAAACTGCATCACCTACTACTACAGATAAATATTAGTTGTAGAACTTCATTATCATGTCAGCTACACCATTAGTATTATGACTCACATTTACTTCAACTTTCATTTCATTGCTCAAGCTTATTATCTTTAAAGGGGAACATTCTGCTTTTTCAACAATCGTAAATATGTCGGCCATTCTCGCTACACCTAACAATAACCTTGTATGCAGCTGGCGGATAAAGCGCACTACTGCGCACTACTTTCAAGTCTCCATTGTTGACTTCAGACTAGTCTCTGACAACCAGACATCTTCTGTCTACCAAAGATAAAGTACAAGGGAGATAACTAGCATGAGCTCAGGAACTATTTTTTATCGCGTATTCTACTTCCGCCCAATAATCTTAGAAGGTTTTCTTCTATCTGCAGTATGTAGCCTATAATAAATGCATATCATCTTTCCTTCTATTTTTGTTATCACAAGTTGTTGTGTCATATCCAGTAGAAAGTTGTTTTCTCAAACAAAAGGTCCACATTAGATCTGATGAAATCATTTTTTTTCTATGATTAAATTTTACATTGCAACCATTAAATCATTAAGCAATGTTTTATCATATTGAATATTAACATTGTATCCCAATAATGTTAGACATATTTCATATTCAAGCCATCAGAATTACGTTAATATCCATGGTGTTCAAATCAATGGTCGTGACCCAAAAAAGGGTCGCATGAGTTGCAAACACATTTGTGAGATTGTAGTGCTGTAAGAACTATAAACTGGGATTCACCGAAATCATAATCATTTTGAGATTAACGCTAATTCTAACAGTTCTAATCATTATGTAACATTCAGAATTCCAACTATGAACTATGCCAGATTTTGAATAATATTAAGTGTTCAAACACTATTACATGCAGTTATGTTACATAATGTTATTGCCCCAATACTTATTTACAATTTCTTTAAGACTCTTAAGTTTAAATTTTACCACAGTCTTAAGGAAGTTTTTAGTAATGGGTAAAGGTTTGGACTCAATGAAACAATATACATGTATAAATGTAAAAGTGTACAATGTCCGCCAGTGGGAAATGTCCGGGGGACATTCCGGGGGACATTTTGCACTAGTGAAACATGTCCAATGGACATTTTTAACTAGTGATTAATGTCCATAACTAAATAAAGGACAGTTCTATCTAGCGTATTATGTCCAACCCGGACATAAATACCCCCGGACATTATTTTCGCTTACATAAATACCATTTCATATCATTGTGTTGATTCATATATTGAATAAGTATGTCATATATTGAATAAGTATGTCATTTATTGAATAAGTATGTCATTTATTGAATAAGTATGATATGTAATTATATATCAATTGTTGGTAGTATAATAGTTTATATCATGTGTATTTATGTGTAGACTATACTTAAAGGGATTGTTAAGAGTATTTCTTAACTTAGTATGTGTATCGGAGACACTGATGGCATCAATTTGCGCCATTCTAATGTCTCTGGTTCTTGCAATTCCACTAAAGACCTGCATAGATATCAATAGTACCTTCCGGAAGATTACTGTCAGTGACATCATAAAAGTTTTAGTGAAATTGCAAGAACCACAGACGTCAGAATGGAAATTGGAATGGCACAATTTGATGCTATCAGTGTCCCCGATACACATACAAAGTTTAGAAAACCACTTTACAATCCCATTAAGATTTTTCATTAATCGTTTGTTTTTGATATACTGCATAGTATATCAGGTGATCTGTAAATTTTCAGGAGCTGGGGTCTGTTGTCAAACTCTGATTGGTTGATAATGTAATATTAATAGTACTAAGCAATCAGATCTCTTGGTATTATTTATTTTCTGTTTCCATGACAACAAGCCCCAGTATTTGATAAAACCATTATTATTGTTTATTTGTATTTTATTATATTTATTTATATCATTTTTTTGTTGATTAAACTGATTAAGCTATAAAAGCGAAACAAAACCTTCAAAACATGAGCAATAGCAGTTCACTTTTTTCTGAAAACTTGAACTAAAAATGAACACAGTATGAAGGGTTATTTACATGAGGCATTTGGAACCTGGCCTGATCATTGGCTAGCTGTTTACACAAGACATGTTTGCAGTGTGGTGCCATTTGGGGTCCAGGAAAAAAGAGCACCTAATAGACTGAGAGAAAAAATGGTTTTTGTATCCTATAACTGAACTTCCTTGACAGGGCCAGGGAGAGCATTTAAATAGTATTTGCCAAGGCAACTGCAGTTACTGATTCTTGAGTAACTTATTATACAACAAAGGCCCAAACTTAGCTTTTGAACACAAGGGACAGAATGCCTTTTGTCTACAAGAATCCTGAAAATTATTTGATCTTGAAACCTCAAAATAACTGCTGATGTATTCATAGAGAATTATTCTTGCAATTCACTATTTAACTTTAAACGTTTTATGAAGTCACCATCGGAAATGTCCTTAGACCAGGGGCCTTATTCTCGAAATCTTAACTAAGATAAAATCCAGATTTTAAGAAATAAAGTATTCTGATTGGATAATAAAGCTATATTTAAAATCAATTTTAGTGATTGACCAATCAGATGATTGTAACACTAAAATCATTGTAAGTTAAATGTTCCAGAATAAAGCCCCAGGCCTTCTCAAATGGCGGCCTGCGACGCCCTCAAGAGTGACTCCTTCTGCCTAAAGGCTCTGAACGCTAAGTTATCTAAACTCTATAAACCATTATTTTTCATTCATAAATTGCATTTGGCCCTTTATAAAAATTAATTGACAAGGCCTGCCTTAGGCATTATGAACAGCTTTTGCAATAGTGACATAATACAAACTAAACAAAATAGTGAAATTGCAGAACAACCAGTCTAATTTTTGTAAAATTGGAAAGGTGCAAATCAATGCTATAAGTATCCCAAATACCCAACAAGTATAAAAAAAAACTTTTACAATCCCTTTAACTACAAAGATAATTCTATTATAAAGAAAGACATCAGACATGTATGGTTTACTTTAATAACCATGTATAAAGTAATAATAATTCATTATGCACCAATAATATTAATATCAATAATATAAGAGTAAACATATAAAATAATAATGCACACTGTATATTGAAAAACTATTATTTAGAGACATTCTTGCATAAATTATGAAAATTGTATCCAAGTATAATATTAGGTATATAAATAGAAGAATTATGCTGGAGACAAAACCCTATTTTTAGCATTTCTGTATATTTAGTTATTATAATATTTATATAACACATTAAAAAAAAATATTAAATAACACTAAAAAAAATTTTCAAAAATTTAAATAGAGCTTGACATATGTAAAATTTCATGCACTAAAGTATTGGATTATTTGTTTTCATATAGTTAGAATCCAGCCTAATAATCCTAATCACACAAAATGATATCACTCAAAAACAATTATTTATTTCATAACCTATTTGGGTTAAAAAAGAAAAAAAGAAAGACAAAAAATAATTTTTCCATCTTGGAAAAGTGGTTTTCAAAACACCACAAGAATTGGTGTAAAGTTAGTATAAGCACTCCTTATGCAAAATTAAATATACAAAAGATACAAGTAAGAAAATATACAATAACATGCTATATAGTTTATACAAAAGTACAAAAAAATTATATTTGATTAATCATAGCACAAATTTAAAAAAAAAAATTTCATTGCAATCAGAAAATAATTAATAATTGAGTAGATAATTTCATTTCATGTGTAATATTTGATATAAAATTATTATGCTTGTTAATATTTAAATATTTAAAGCGATACTACCTCTTAGAATGAGCAATATATATTAATATATATATATTCATCAAAGGTGTCTACAGTATACAAACTTAATCCAATAAACCCATAAAACTAAGTCATTTTTGATCATTCTAAGAGGCAGTATTCCTTTAATATATATGCACATATATACTGGTATTAACATAAGACTATGAATTGTTAAATATCTGATACATTTGTTTGAGCTATAGTGTCTAATTGATTATTTATCAAACTTTCCAACTAAAGAAGACATTATGCCTAGTTAATTTGGTATGCGTATTTCTAGTAAACTAAGTTTAAGCTACAGTAAACACCCTAAAACAATTATAATTCTAACTGGAAGCTGTAGAATGTTTTTTGGTAAATATAATAATACATCAGTATGTTAGCAGTATCTAGTATCCACTGTTCTATTGAAATTAACCCAAATTTCATGAACATTTTGGTTTCATATCTTTATACAAAATTAATTCTCAAAAATCAGTTATTTACAAAGGCAAAATTACATGCTGATACAATTTCTTCTGTAGCCAGGAATTTCCAAGAGGAAGTTACGTGGACTCACGAAGCAACCAAAATCACTTTAACAGCTACAATTTAAACAGAATGTCTACTTTAACAGTGCTTATTTGTTTTCAAGGGGGGGAGGGAGGGGGGGGGGGGGTTCGTCGGTTCGTCCGAACCCCTCGAACCCCACCTGGCTACAGGAATGTCTGAGGTTTGCACTTGCCATTTATATAACAGGGTAGTCGAGTTGAGCGTCTATATTCAGTTTAATGTAATATATACTTCTTGTACAAATTATAGCTTATTTAGACCAAATTTGCGTAAATACTACTAACAAAAGCCAATTATGGTTAACCGTATTTACATGTAAAGTGCATACGTCTTATTCCTAAAATGGTTTTGTCAATCTGGGGCTGAGAATGACAAAACATTGGTATTTTTTCACCAGAGATTAAAATTTTAAGCCAAAATTGACATTCACTATATTTGATATATAACACTTATTTGGACACTTTTGCAAGCAAACATTATCTTATCATTATTGCAAACATCTATATCAACATGTTTTAATATACCTATATATTTTATATATATTGGAATGTGTGTCTGATTCTTAACCAATCAGTAACAAAACAAGGACGGAACATGACAGATATTGACATAAAAACATAGGATAACATTAAACAATCAACTGGTCCACTATCTGGATTTTCAGCAATTATCACCTGCTACAGTAATTTTGAATCTGGCAAAGTTTCTTTGGTGATTTCCCTGTTGTAAATTATCCACCATTCCATATTGAATATGTTTTAGACCTTCTGCAATAACACCAGTTACCATGACAATGCCGCCATTTTTTAATTCCCAATTCAAAAGTTGAAAACAATTTTTGACATTTTTCTGAAAATTGACTGAGTCACAGGAACTTTCTCTTGAAAGTGACATCTTGATTGACTGATTTTAGACAAATTTTTCAAAATTAGAAAAAAAATTTTGTTGACTCTTCATCAATTAATAAAATGCACTAATGATCTATAAGTATTTGTCCGTCTGCTATTATAAGATAACAACTAAGTTGGAGGAGAGCCATTAATATAACGTAACATTAAATATAAACTATTAGATATAGTACACGAATAGTCCTCTTCACATAGTGGTACTAAACACGCCAACCCTAATAATAGTAACATTAATAACTGAAATGGTAAAGCTGCTCTCAGGACACGGGAACAAAATGGCGTGGCACAAATTAAACTGGCGTCTTCATCATGTGAAACGATACTTAATCTGAAATTTAAAAAAAAAAACTTAATTTCTTTCTATATTAATTGAAAATATTTTTTATGATAAACAACATGGAACTTTGTTAGTAAAAAATGAATTCATTAGTAATTTACATGAGTATATATAAATATTGAAAATGAATTAAACATTTAAAATCATTTGAACATGAATAATTTATGAATTTACGTAAAAAATATATAAGTATTATTCCATTCCCAGTTTCTAACCTAAGTTCAAGCAACCAACATGCATGCAAAGGAACAAAACCTAAACCTTATCCACATGAACATGCAACAAGTATCAACAACAACAACAACAACAAATTATAAACCTTTACTAAATCCTACAAATGAAATAAACAACAAAAGCAAACAAAAAATGCAAGCTGCTGTGAGCATGATTAAGTAATAAAATTCTTCAACATTAATCATATTTTTGTCTGGGAATTACATGAAAAACATCCAAAATTGGTCACGGTGAAGAAAATCAACAAAAACGTTTGAGAAAATGATTGTTGTTTGCTTCCATGATTTGCAGGAATTCAAAATGACAGCATTCTTTTAATGCTATGCCCCTATAATTATCAAGATTGCTTTTTTATGGCCTGAACTTTCTCAAATAATTTCCTATATTCATTGATTTGGCCGTATATCCATATCTTTCAGTCCATAAAGTTTCTGTTAGAAGCTGCGGGTCATTTTCTTATGAGCAATTGATAAAAATAATCCAAAATGGAAATAATTGTTTGACACTTAAAAGTATTGTAAAAAGGTTTTCTGACCTTTTTCATTCGCATTCCAGATTTTGGCAAAACTCCACTAAAACTAATCATTTTAAGATGTGACAATTGCAATGACCCTTAATTTTAGTGGAATTGCAAGAAATCTACATGGAAATTGTATTGGTGCGAATTGATGCTATGATTCAAAACAACTCTTTACAAATTCATTATGCAAAGCTGAAAAGGGGTAAAAAACTGGAGGGTGTCAAAATGCTAATGCTAAATTTTCTTTTTTCCACTCTGTATTTTTTTTATTGTATAAAAAGATTAACCCTTTGAAACCTGAATTTATTTTGGATAAAACTTCATATACCCTGAATTCCAAGCAATATTTCCTAGAGTGTATTAATTTAACCCTTTGAACCCAAAGAGCCAGTATACCGGCTCAATCATAACGTTATATATACCCGACAAGCCGGTAAACCGGCCGTTGTCAAGTGACTTCATATAACATACACTTTAAGAAATATTGCTGGCAGCTCAGGGTATATATCACGTAATGTATATATTTAGGGTTGAAAGGGTTAATGTATTAATTCTGGATATTATGTAACCCTGTTCCATATACCAAGTTAAAGATTAGTGATGTATCAGTATCATGCCTTATTTTATTGTTTTAATTTCTTTTAAAGTGTTATCCATATTAATTTTTTGACTCTGGAAGTAGATATTTTAATATTTCAATATATTTTCTTAATTTCTTTATTACCAATCAAAATGTGAAAATTTATCACCATTCAAGAAATTGGGCTATACTCAAAAATAATTTTAGTTCAAAATGGAATCTGGTAAAGCATTATGCATTTAAATTTAGTAAAAGCTGGCCCAAATAATAAACTTACTAACATGCCGTAGTATAAGCAATTCGCTGCAAAAATACAGCTTATACATTACATTTTCATAGTGACTAATGCTATGTTTTATTTTATTTAAGTTTTAAGCATGTATCAAATACAGCATTTAAGCCAGTTTAAAGTCTAAGGCAGACTTTTTTTGCCTTATGAAGACAGATAATGCACAAAGAGTTCAAGTTGCCTTTCAATTTTTTTCAAATTGAAGTACCTGTATGTTCATAATAATATATTGAAATACTAAATTACTAAATACTCCAGTTACTAAATGTGTCAGAACTGTGCTAAATATTAAATAAGCTCTTTGATCTAAAACAAAATAAATTGTGTTTATGAAAACAAGTAACTGATTATTTCTAAATGATTTTCAAGCAAAATACATGTAGTGACATTTAATTTAATATAAAAGATGAAAAATCAAAAATTGAAATTGCTGAGAAGCAAATGCTAAAGGCTTAATTTATTTGATATTGTCATCGAACCATCCCATTCACCAGCTGATAGTGTCATTTAGTGCCAATGGATAAATATATATTTCATAAAATTTCTAATCATTCCAAAGATCTGGGGCTTTATTCTCGAAAACTTAACTTACAATGATTCTAATGTTCCAGTCATCTGATTGGTCAATCACTAAAATTGATTTTAAATAAAGCTTTATTATCCAATCAGAATACTGTTTTTCTTAAAATCTGGATTTTATCTTAGTTAAGATTTCGAGAATAAGGTCCCTGGTGTCAGGTGTCAAAATTTTGCTGACAGTTCACTTATTTTGAAAGGTTATAAAGTTTGGGATGGAAAAAATCCATGAGAATATTTTTTTGAGATAAACAAAAATTCCATAAAGACCTTATATGACAAGTGCTTGAAAATCAAAAGTACAAGAATCAGTTAGTTGTTACTAAAAATAAATTTATGCAGTAACTAAGCAGTGGGCCCCAAGCTGATTGTCAAGAGTTTAGACATGCTGAAAATCGGGCAACATGTCACGCTAGATTGCGACACAGTCACCCTTAAATAGGAAATTACTTAGGGCTGTCTTCTACACTGGCCTGTAGTAAGGGTCTGGTGTCTCCAAATAAAAGCTGTGAAAAGCAACACACAATTAATGAGATTATAGATTGACAGAATACAGTAGACAAACTAGCTTTAATATTTCACAAATAATTGTTTGATATCTTTAAAGACCAGGTTAAAATTAAATTTCTGGTTGAACTTGTTTCTAAATATTTTACAGTGACCATGGCATATTAACTGTTTTGGAAGTTTTCTATCGGTATGACTCTAATACGCAAATCAAAGTCAAAACAATTCCTGGTTTTCTTTTTGAAATTTAGAAGCAAATCCAACCAGCTATGAAAATTTCAAGTTTGGCTTTAATGGAATTAAAATAATTTTCTTGTATACATTAAATTTACATTTTACAATTGTTCAGATATATAACTTTAATTTTTAAATATACTTTATAAAAATATATTATGAAATTTTTCGGCACATAATATTACGTTTTTAAAATAATTTACATTTTGATTATTTCTACATGGAAACTAGAGATCAGAAATAGCTGAAGAAAAAACAAATCCAAAGTTTTCAATATTTACCTGTCGTGAAACAGCAAAAGGGGATCTATTTCTAGTTCGGACTATACTTCCTGGCGGATGTGTTTGGTGGTAATAGGGTGAACCTTGGAGTGATGTTCTGGAACTACCTAAACCTGACGATGCTCTATCACTCTCATCAAGACTTGCAGCCTACAAGACGTATTGTTCAACATAATATCATTATACTGAAAATCACCAGGAGTTACCCAAGACTGAATATAATTTGACAGGCAACAAAGAAAACCCCTTATTTCACAAAAGAATTCTTCCAATCATACACATACACTTTCACATTTGCAAAAAGTATGCTCATGTGGAAGAGGTCAACAGAAAATTGAGGGGTGTCAAATAAATGACTAGTGCACTATGTCAAGTCTTTAATACGCAATATGATTTCTTAATTCTAAACTTAAGTTCCTCTCAGTGGGAGGCTCCCACATTCACAAAGCATGTCTTATTGGTCAAAAGATTTTTATTTTTCGTAAATTTATGAGAATACTTGCGTATATATCTCTTTTTATTTGCAGTAATTCTAAGATATTAAAATTCTATTCCAATCTAAGACACTTAATTGCAATCCTTGCCGTGGCAAAATCTAAAATTCACTTTGGCAAACAATATTACAATTCAAAAACAGAAAGCTTACCCCTGGTCTTCTACTTAGATCTAATCTACCTTCTAAACTAGAGATGTAAGAATTTGACAGACGTAGTAAAGCTCGTAGTCTATTGACTATGATATAAGTCTTGTCTTTAGCGTTGACCATTTCTGTAGAGTCTGAATTTAACAACAGTTGATCTGCTGTTTCTTTTAATGTCAAGGCTTTATCTTGTTTTCTTTCTAGGTCACCCTGGATATCCTAAAAACCAAAATTTGCTTTATATCATGATGAAAATGCTAAAAACTAGCAACCTAAAACTGGATCTGAGCAGTATCTAAAAAAATGGCATTTATATGTCTGGTCATACACACTTTGGACATCTCATCCAAATATCACGTTGCAGGAACCATCAGGGCCAGGCACCTGGGGCCTTATTCTCAAAAACTTAACTTAGATAAAATCCAGATTTTAAGAAATGCTGAAATCTGATTGGATAATAAAGCTGTATTTAAAATCAATTTTAGTGATTGACCAATCAGATGACCCGAACACTAAAATCATTGTAAGTTAAGTTTTCGAGAATAAGGCTCCTGTTTCTCAAAAAATCTTACAATTTAATTTTAAAATTAAGCATTTTACAATGAATAATTCCACACTTACAACAATTAATAATTTTAAGACATTTTGAGAAACAGGCTCCAGATTTGTCAGGCTACCATTTCCAATGTGTACTGTGGTGTAACATTAATTTGCTCGGATATTGAATTTTTTGACATGCTATTTTGTTCAGGGCAATTCTTGTACAATTTTTATTCGATGACTCTCATATTTTTCGGGGCTGACAACGACATGTTGAAAAGAGATTGGTTCTTCAGCAGCTGAGATTCTTCCTGTCAAACTTAGAAAAGCAGGAAAATAATCAACTATAAAGACAGCGTTGGTCATTCATTTTCATTCCCAAATTTCAAATCCTACCTTTAATGTATTATATTTTTCCCATAAAACGGCATCACTGGAATCTACATTAATAGGTTCACAAAGTTGTAGTCTCGTTTCCACACTTTCTAACCATAATAATAAATCCTGTACAGTATGGTGGAATTCTGTACTATCTGTGAGAGCTGACTGTAGTTCTTGTTGAATGTCATTAACACGAGCACATACATTCTCATAGCGTCTGTTCATCACATGTAATTTATCACGGAGTTCTCTCCCTTCTTGAGTTTTATCATCAATATAGTTCCTACTGATCAAATTAATTGATGTCACTCGCATTTTCTTTGATTCTAACTGGACCATCAAATCCTAAAAAAGAAATTAGAGAAATTAAATCTGCCAAAAATAACTTTTGAAAAATGGAAAGGTTTTGCAAATGTCTGCTGCTTTAATTTAGGCACCTTACAAATAATCATCTTCAATTGCAGCAAACAATGATTTTTACAGTAACACTTTTAAATTATCCATTCTTTTTGATAGGTGGCCATTTTTGAAAAAATTCTAACTAAACTCTTTCAACATGAGTGTAAATAAAATAGAACAGAACGTCATACAACCTGAAGACCAAGTTATATATAGGCTAACTTCAAGTTGTAAACACATAACATCACAATTATGTGACTGGTAGAGTTGCTGCTAATAGGTGTTTTTGTGGGACGATTCGATTCGGTCGATTAGCTATTTTGCGCATTTGTGAGCCAGTTTGATAAGGCTAATCGGTGCATTTGTGAGATTAGGCTAATCTACCTAACCGTCCCAAGAGGTGGTTAGGCGTTAGGATTAGGTGTTATAAGATGGCGGAAAAATGTGCCAGTTCGTAATACTATTGGCTAATATATCAATTACGTCATATATAACATACACTTCTTTTGTTGACAGTCAAGGCTGCCTAATCGCCGGTACATTTGTGGACCACAGCAAATTACACCAAATCGTACTAGCAAATCGAAACTAAATCGAATCGTCCCACAAAAACGCCTAATGTTTCAAGGGTAAAAGCATTTTTGATACTGACCTTGAATTGTCTAATCACTCTCTCTAACTCTATCATGTTGCTAGGCAATGGTTGAAATGACGATAATAGTGCTTCAGTCTCTTCTAACCAGTCCAACATACTATCCATATCATTTATAAATTGAATATGGTCTGGACGTTCCGAACGATGTATTTGAGAGGACACATTGCCTTCATGTAATCTTTCCCATCTCTCTGTTAAAACTATTATCAAAAAAAGGGATTAGTTTTTAAAAGTAAATTCAAAGCGAAGTACACATTTAAAGATAACAAACATGACAAGTCTGTTTCCTACCAAAATGCATTAATTTATTGTGTTCTGCCATAAAAGTTTTTTTAAAAGGATTTTATTTATTCATCCTTGCCCTTTACTCCAACAAGTAGTTCATTGTTTGCTTAAAGATGAGGCAGTAAAAAGTTTGATTTCTTTGCTTTATGAAACAGTTTTCTTACTTCTAATGTGAGCATCAGCAGCAGGTATGGTGTTGGAACCAGATTCAGTTTTGATCAATCTATCTAATGATTTTAGTTTATTCATCCCTTCTTCACATTCATCCATATAATAGATCTGAAATTAAATTATTTTTTTTAGGTCAAATTTATTTTTTGCTCAAATTTGTGAAAACTATACACCAAAATCTCCAACTATGTGTCCTTTAATTTATCTGAAAGTTTTAACTAAAAAAATCCAGCCATTAAAGGGATTGTAAAGAGGTTTTCTAGCCTTTTTATGTGGACGAAGGACACTTCCAACATCTATTTCGTACATACAAAATATTCATTGGGTGCCCGTGGTTCCTGTTATTCCAGAAAGAAAAACAGGAAGTGACGTCACAATCTTGGAAAAAAATCGGACTGGATGATCAGGTACAGGGCATTATAAATACATGTTGTCACAACGCTATGACTTATATGATATCGCTGTA